>CM061551.1:128410462-129846712 GCA_030864225.1 Capsicum baccatum var. pendulum | reverse complement strand
TTCTGTCTGATAAAATCTACAGCTTTACTGGACCCCTAGACTGTGCCTTAGAACTTGGAGGGAGGAATGGGGGTCAATACAGATGTACTGGTATGCAAAGTAATCCAAAATAAAGCTTGTATATATATAAAATAGTTGGAGAGCAATTGGTCAAAATATCATACATGAAATAGTTCTAAACACATGGGCACATTCTGAAATCACAAATCATTTTTGTCAATGCAATGTCTAATCTTTGTATTACTTCTGAGTTAGGTGGTAATCCCCTACAATTCTAAAATCCCATGGGCTATATGGAATCCTCCATTGACTCAGCGGGAAAGCCCTCAACCTGAGTGTGCCGCAAGGGTTGGAGTTTCTAATTCTGATATGCCACACGGCACTAGGCTAGCGTAATATAATATAACTGGATCAGCAAATCACGGTTTCGAGCAATGAGGTTTCTGAACTCATGCCTTCTTCGGAGAACTACCTAAAATCTCTTTATGCCCCATTTTATCCTGTTCTGAATCATGCAGTTTTCTAGTTTCAACGTCTGAAAAGTTGGATTTCAAACATGGGTTCTATTCTGTTCTGAATTATCATGGCGTAATCTGAATTGGTATCATCACGCAAAGACTTGCAAGTCCTATTACTGAGCCACATTGCATCATGCATAATTCTTTCATTAAAACATAGTTCATACCACCCAGACATGCAAACAGTATAAAAGATTTCATGTTCTAAAACATAAGTCAAAACTATGCTGAGATTATTCAAACATATAGTGGTCATGTGTTCTTTTGGCAGACCATGCTACTCTTTGTTATATGCATATTCAACATTTATCAACATGCATAACCCTCTCTTTTTATTTTGAAATCATATTCAAGTTATAGCATAAATTAAGACATTTCATATCATACTTTCAAGATGCAATCTAAAACAATTCATATCATATGGAAGGTGGGAAAAATCATAACAAGAGAGGGGTTCATTATAATTGATGCTCTCAATTGAATATTCATCCTTAAACACATGCATGCATATATATGGAATTTCAAATCAACTTGGGGGAAGGCCTACAGACCAAAACAATGTCATTGAGACTTCTAAAAATATGATTATAAATTATAAATCTAAAACCCTTTTCTTAAAACATGATTTCTATACCCATGAGATTTTAGGAAAACCCCACATACCTCGATTATAAACAATAATGGCTGATCCTTGAAGCCTATGGTTTGGGGATTTCAAATCTCCAATAAATATCGAAAACCCATGGTTGAATCTTGCGTTTCTTGGAGGAGAAGTATATGAACTAAGGTTTTTTTGTTTTGAGGGAAATCTTGAGAATGTCGAATATTATGCTTGTAGAGGTTTTAATCTCCTGTTAGGATGTTTTAAGAGACTTAGAAAAAGTCCAAACTACCCTTGTTAACTTTTGAACGAAACTAGAAAAATTTTAACTAGAACTCGATCTTATGGGCCATCGCGATGCACCACTATAGCGGTGGCTCACTGGAAATTGATGAATGGGAATTTGGCCTACTCCGTGATGAACCACCATCGTGGAGTCTCACTGGAAATTGACAATCATCATTTACACCCTCTCTGTGATACGCCAAGGACAGGAATAATGGTGTTTTACGACTAGGACTTAAATTAACCATAACTCCTTCACCGAGTGTCTATTTTTGGATGAATCTACAAAAATTTAGCTAGGAAAAACTTCAGGGCGTTACAATATCCCCCCTTGGGAACATTCATCCCCGAATGTTGATGCGGGACACAGACAAGCATAATTTCAAGCATACTAAGGAAAGGATTGCACCTTCCATTTCATCATCCATTGGATCAAAAAGGTTTGGGTATCTAGCTTTCATGTCAACTTCTAATTCCCAAGTTGCTTCTTCAATTTTCTAATTTCTCCACAACACTTTAACTAAGGCTATCTCTTTGTTCCTCAATATTCTAACTTGGCGATCCAAATTTTCTACAAGCTCTTCTCCATAGGATAAGGAGTCTGTCACTTTGATTTCTTCGACAGGCGACACTAAAGAATGGTTCCAATGCACTTCTTCAACATAGATATATGAAATACCAGATGAACAGAACCCAAACTGGCAGGCAATTCTAACTCATATGCAACACCACCTATCCTTCTTACAATATGGCATGGCCCTACATAGCGAGGACTCAGCTTACCTTTCTTCCCCAATCACATAACTCCCTTCATGGGAGAAACCTTGAGAAATACGCAATCTTCAACCTCAAACTCTAGATCTCTTCTCTTAACATCAGCGTAGGATTTCTGATGACTTTGAGTTTTCTTAAGTCATTCTCTAATAACTTTCACATCCTTCATTGCCTGATGAAAAATATCAATCCCAAACATCTGTGTCTCACGCACTTCATACCACTCTATTGGTGACCTACATCTGCTCCCATACAATGCCACAAATGGTTCCATCTTAATACTGGAATAGAAACTGTTATTATATGCGAACTTTATCAAGGCCAGGTGTTCCACCAAAATACCTTTAAAATTAATCACAAAGGCCTTCAACATGTCCTTAAGGGTCTGAATGGTGCGCTCAGCTAGCCCATCAGTCTGAGGGTGAAAAGCAGTGCTTAGGTTCACTTGGGTACCTAAACCTCTCTGAAAAGATCTCCAAAACTGAGAAGAAAATTGTGTACCTTAGTCAGATATGATGGACACAGGTGCCCCATGCAAATGAACTATTTCTACAATGAACAGCTTAGCATAATCCTCTCCCAAATAGTTAGTCCTGATAGGCAGAAAGTTGGCTGACTTGGTCAGCCTATCTATAATTACCCATATAAAATCATACAAGTTTCGAGACTTCGGGAGTCCTGTAATGAAGTCTATATTAATCATATCCCTCTTCCAGAAAGGCAAGGCTATCTCTTGGGAAGAACCACCTGGCCTCATATGCTCTACTTTAACTTATTGGCAATTCAAACACTTGGAAACAAAGTTAGCCACATCACGTTTCATATTATTCCACCAATATATAGATTTCAAATCATGGTACATCTTAGTAGAGCCTGGGTGACCAACATACCTTGAAGTGTGAGCTTTGTCAAGGATTCTCTTCCTCACACCATCAACATCTGGTACACATAATCTACCCTGATACCTCAAAATACCATCACCACCAATTTTGAAGGACATTACCTTCTGTTGACCCACATCTTTCTTGATCTGCATCAAGATGGGATCTTCAACCTACTTCTCTTTAACTTCTACACAAAGGGAAGATTTAGCTATCTCATGAACAATCATTCCCCTATCTTTGAAATCTAAGAGTTGCACTCCTAGATTTGAAAGCCGGTGAATATCCTTCACCATCTCCCTCTTCTCTCCCTCAACATGAGAATGACTGCCCATAGATAGCCTATTGAGGGTGTCGGCTACCACATCCACCTTTCTCGGATGATAGTGTAGGCTTATGTCATAGTCCTTTAAAGGTTCCAACCATCGCCTCTGCCTGAGATTCAATTCTTTTTGCGATAAAGCATACAGTAAACTCTTGTGGTCAGTAAATATATCAACATGTACCCCATACAAATAGTGCTGCCAGATCTTAAGTGCAAAAACCACAGCCGCTAACTCCAAGTCATGAGTAGAGTAGTTCCTCTCATTCACCTTTAACTGCCTAGACGCATAAGCCATTACCTTACCGTACTTCATACGAACACACCCAAGTCCAACTCGGGATGCATCACAGTATACAACAAAACCTTCTGTACCCTCCAAAAGAGTCAAAATAGAAGCAGTAGTCAACTTGTCTTTCAACTTCTCAAAACTATTTTCGCAAGAGTCAAACCACAAAAACTTTACCTTTTTCTAAGTCAACTTAGTAAGTGGTGCAGCTATGGAAGAAAAACTCTCTACGAACCTCCTGTAATAACCTGCCAAACCCATGAAACTCCGAATATCGATTAGAGTCGTAGGTCTGGGCCACTTCCTCACTGCCTCAACCTTTTGGGGATCAACCTTAATCCACTCAATAGACACAATATGCCCTAAGAAAGCAATAGCATTTTACGAGAATTCACACTTGGAGAACTTTGCATACAACCTATGATTTTTGAGAGTCTGGAGGATAATTCAAAGGTAATTGGCATGGTCCTCCTCACTTTTGGAAATGACCAAGATATCATCAATGAAAACTATGACAAACAAGTCTAGAAATTGTCAGAAGACCATATTCATTAGGTCCATAAAGGCTGCAGGGGCATTAGTCAACCCGAAAGACATGACTAGGAATTCATAATGACCATAAATGGTTCAAAAAGATGTTTTGGGAATATCTGACTCCCTAACTTTCAGTTGATGATATCGTGAATGAAGGTCTATTTTAGAAAAACACTTAGCACCCTAAAATTGGTCAAACAAATCATCAATCATAGGAAGCAGATACTTATTTTTGATAGTGACCTTGTTTAACTGGCGGTAATCTATGCACATACGCAAGGAACCATCTTTCTTTTGCACGAAAAGTACAGGTGCACCCTAGGGAAAACACTAGGATGGATGAAACCTTTATCTAGGAGATCTGCTAGCTGCTCTTTCAACTCTTTCAACTCTTCGGGATCCATTCTATATAGTGGAATAGAGGTGGGACGAGTGTCTGGCAACACATCTATGCCAAAATCTATCTCCCTATCAAGTGGTATTCCTGGGAGATCATCTGGAAAGACTTTCGAGAATTCATTTACAACAGGGACAGACTGAAGAGAAAGACTTTCCGAATTAGAATCTTTAACCCGAATATGATGATACAAGCAACCCTTGGAAATAAGTTTACGGGCTCTGAGGTAAGATATGAAGTACCCTCTAGGTGCTAAAGTGTGCCCTTCCCACTCTATTACTGGCTCATTCAAAAAAGAGAAGGTAACCTTTCGAGTTCTATAGTCTAGTGTAGCATAACACCGATGGAGCCAGTCTATCCTTAGGATGGCATCAAAAGCAACCATATCAAATTCTATGAGTTCTACCACAGTATCCCTACTAAGGATAGATACAACACATTTTTTATACACCCTCCTAGCTACAATAGAATCACCCACCAGAGTGGAGACAGAGAAAGGTTCAGCAATTACATCGGGCTCAAACCCAAAACCAACATCCACATACGGGGTCACATAAGATAAGGTAGACCCAGAATCGAGAAACACAAATACATCACAGGAAAAGATTTGTAACGTACCAATGACAACATCTGGTGAGGCTTTCGCCTCCTAGCGGTTGGTCAAAGTATATAACCGATTGCGACTGCTCCCGATAATTGATGTGGCGCCCTTCTGAGGCAGTAGTGGTGCGGAGGAATTTTCTTGAGATTTTGCACCACCAACATTCCTTCTAGCAGATAGATAATCCCTCTGAAAATGACCCGACTGACCATATAAATAACATACGAATACACCCAACTGATACCTCCCTGGATGATGTTTACCATAAGTCTCACACCGAGGATAAGGATGATACTACTGAACCACACGGCCCTGTGACTGGGTATCTTAAGATTTGGGTCCATGACTAATATAAAAACTTTGAGATCGTCTATCAAATGGGGGTTTGGGTGCTGGGGCGCTAGCTGCAGACTGTGCGTTACTCCAAAACTTCTTTTTTGTCCATTTACTACCCCAGTTACCTCTCTGCCGCTGACTGTGGTTCTGATCTGCTATTTTGGCTCTCTTTGTCTGCCTATCCTTCTCTCTAGATTTAGAAATTTACTTTTTCTTCTCTTTTACCTACTGCATATGAACTGACAACCTAGCAAAGTTCATATCCCTATTTAGCATCACCCCTTGACATTCAAGTGTTAGATTATCGAAAAGGCCAGATGCAAATTTCCTTATTTAGGCCCTTATGTCACCCACCATTTCTGGTGCATAACGAGCCAGTTAGTTAAACTTCAGATTGTACTCCTGGACACTCATCTTCCCCTGCTTAAGATTTATAAATTCCTCTACTTTGGATTCCCTCAACTCTAGAGGAAAGAATCAGTCAAGAAAAACTTCCACAAACTTGCCCCAAACTGTGGGCTGAACACTCTCACCCTTAGCCTCTTCCAACTCATTATACCATTGGTTCATTATATCTTTAAGTTGGTATGCTTCTAACTCAACCCCTTTCACTTGATCCACATGCATCACTCTAAAAATCTTCTCTATTTTATCCTCGAACTCCTGTGGGTCCTCTTCTACCTTAGTGCTAGAAAATTTGGGCGAGTTCATTCTCATAAAATGGCCCACCCTAGTAGCCTCCAAAGTAATAGATACAAAACTAGTATCCTCCGACCTCTAAGTTTGTGCGGCTACCAGCTGTGCAAGTATGTGAATAGACTGTCTGAATTCTGTATTCGATATGTCCTTATGAGAGAACTGGGGATAATTAACATTTGTTCTTGGAGCTCGAGGAGGATTGGTCAGGACTGGAGGTACTCCCGGAGTAGGAACAAGTTCTGGGGTGAGAGCTCTATTATGAGTCCGTATCCCGTAAGTGGGATGGACCTCATCTGTCTGTGCATTCTGATCGATAGTGCAATGAGGAGTCATGATCGATTTTTCTGAAAAGCAAGAGAGCATTGATTAGAGGCAGATTAGACTCCAAAGTACGAACTAGATCACAAAGAGGGGAAATATTCCTAAATGCCTAATAGCCTCTTGCTTATAAGTGTAGCGCGCTACATACCCATAAACAAGACTCTACACGATGCAATTTCGTAGACACCCTAGGACTATGAACCGTTCTTTGATACCAAGTTTGTCACGGCCCGAACCAAGGCCCTGGTCGTGATGGCATCCCAAAACAGGAATGCCCGAATACCCTTCTAACTTAAAATCATATACACCATTCATGCACATATAAGGAAATACGGAATATTTCAACAAAATAGAACCATGGTCATAAATATGATATAAATTCAATAATATAAAGGGACAATCTAAAACCATCTAACAACATCTAGAAACCGTCTGTGAAATCCCTACTACATGATCACTAACACAATCTGAAAACTAGGAAGAGGCCCCTAGGAGACCAAAACCATATCTAATAATAGTTTTCTGAAAGTAAATAGACCTTCTGGAATAAAGAAGGCTCACCAATTGTACACTGCAACTCTGTCTGATAAAATCTACTACTTTTATAGACCCTTAGACTGAGCCTCAGAACCTAGAGGAAGGAGGGAGTCAATATAGATGTACTGGTACACAAAGTAATCCAAAATAAATCTTGTATATATATAAAATAGTTGGAGAGCAATTGGTCAAAATATCATACATGAAATAGTTCTAAACACATGGGCACTTTTTGAAATCACAAATTATTCTTATCAATGCAATGCCTGATCTTTGTATTACTTCTGAGTTAGGTAGTGCTCCCCTACAATTCTAAAATCCCACGAGCTATATGAAATTCATCATTGACTCGGCGGGGAATCCCCCAACCCGAGTGTGCCGATTCTGATACACCACACGCACTAGGCCAGTGTAATATAATGTACCCGGATCGGCAAATCATGGTTTCGGGCAATGAGTTATCTGAACTCATGCCTTCTTAGGAGAACCACCTAAACTCTCTTTATGCCCAATTTTATCCTGTTCTGAATCATGCATTTTTCTAGTTTCAATGTCAGAAAAGTCTGATTTCAAATATGGTTTCTATTCTGTTCTGAATTATCATGGCGTAATCTGAATTGGTGTCGTCACACCAATACTTGCAAGTCCTATTACTGAGCCATATTGCATCATGCATAATTCTTTTATTAAAACACAGTTCAGACCACCCAGACATGCAAACAGTATAAAAGATTTCATGTTTTGAAACATAAGTCAAAACTATGCTGAGATTATTCAAACATATGATGGTCATGTGTTCTTTTGGCAAACCATTCTACTCTTTGTTATATACATATTCAACATTTATCAATATGCATAACTCTCTCTTTTTATTTCGAAATCATATTCAAGTCATAGCATAAATCAAGACATTTCATATCATACTTTCAAGATGCAATCTAAAACAATTCATATCATATGAAAGGTGGGAAAAATCATAATAAGAGTGGGGTTCATTATAATTGATGCTCTCAATTGAATATTCATCCTTAAACACATGCATTCATATATATAGAATTTAAAATCAACTTGGGGGAAGGCCTAAAGACCAAAACAATGTCATTGAGACTTCTACAAACATGATTATAAATCATAAATCTAAAACCCTTTTCTTAAAACATGATTTCTATACCCATGAGATTTTAGGAAAACCCCACGTACCTCGATTATAAAGAATAATGGCTGATCCATGAAACCTATGGTTTAGGGATTCCAAATCTACGATAAATTTCGAAAACCCACGATTAAATCTTGAGTTTCTTGGAGGAGAAGTATATGAACTAGGGTTTTTTTGTTTTGAGGAAAATCTTGAGAATGTCAAATATTATGCTTGTACAGGTCTTAATCTCCTGTTTGGACGTTTTAAGAGACTTGAAAAAAGGCCAAACTATCCTTGTTAACTTTTGAACGAAACTGAAAAAATTTAAATTGGCAACCCAATCTTATGGGCCACCGCGATGCGCCACTATCTTGGTGACTTACTGAAAATTGACAAATGAAAATTAGGCCCACTCTACGATGTTCCACCATCACGGAGTCTGGCTGGAAATTGACCATCGGTATTTACACCCTCTCCGCGACGTGCCAAGGACAGAAATGACAGTATTTTATGACTAGAACTTAAATTAACCATAACTCCTTCACCGAGTGTCCAATTTTGGACTAGTTCATGCTAAGAAAAGGCACGGGTATTACACACAAAAAAAAAAAAATTCCGGTGAATATATATAATGTCTTTCTTCTTCTTCTTCTTCTTAATTTTTTTTCTTTTTTAAAACTAAAGAGAAGTATCGATTACCACTGAACTTGTCACGTTTTATTCATGGTACACCTGAACTTTGACTTGTCCTAATTTACTCCCCCCCCCCCTGAACTTATTCTTTTAGTACGTCGCGTGGCCCTTTTTGCTGACATGGCAAAATGTTTGATTCTCACACTCCATCACGCTTGTGATGGAGTGATTTTGGAGCCAAATCAACATTTTTAATGTTTAATAAATGAAAAAATTATTTTTCTTTAATTTTTTAAGAAAATTCAACTATCCCTCATCCTATTTAACTTTCAATCTAAAAAGAAAATAATCAAACCCCTAAATATTAAAGAAATTTATTATTTTAAAAGATTTTCCTTTGTAATAAACGGTCCAAAAAAATCAAACATTACAGGAATTAATTATTTAAAAATATTTTTCTTTGTAATAAAGTGTCCAAAAAATCATCAAACCCCCAAATATTAAAGGAATGAAAATTGTTGAAAACCATGCACAAATTTGAATAATTTATTTATAATGTATATTAGTTATGACTATATATAATTATGTGTTTGATTTATATTTATCAATAAAGCTAGGAGTTTTCAATTCGAAAGAGTTTAGGCCTTTTATTAGTTGATGTTTGGAGATTAAATGATTATATCATAATATATATGGATTGTTTTTGTAATTAAATATTTTTGGGGGGGGGGGGGAGGGGTTCCTACAAATACCGTATCAAATACTAATTTTCTTAAAATAATATTTTAGCATAAACTTATTGCTTACTTGATCGACGAAAATTCACGAAAAATATTTTTTCTAGCTTACTTGGACTAGAGGAAAACTAAAAAATATAACTTTTTTTTTAGAGAAAATCGAATAATTAAGGGTAGAATTGAGCTATTTTTTAATATAGGATAAAAATAAGGAAAGTGGATGACATTTATCTACGTGGACAGCCACATCAGTACCTTTTTCCATGTGTACGCGCATGGTGTACACGCATATGCCTAATCAGCAAAAAGGGGTCACACGACGTACTAAAACAACAAGTTCGGGGGTACTTAGAACTAGTAAAAGTTCAGATTTACCATGATTAAAACTTGACAAGTTCAAAGGGGTAGTGTATACTTTCCTCTTTTAACAATTTTTAGATTTAGATTTTGCTTATTTAAAAAAAAAATGTTATAACTATTTCATTCTCAAAAGTATTGATTACTTTTTGTTTACGTGCCTTAATGATATTTTGTCATATATATTCCTTTTCCTTTTTGAAAGTTTGTGTCATTGGATTGTAGGAATTATTCAAGATTATGAAAGGTATTACATGTACAATTTTTGTTTCTTTTGTTTTTTTAATTAAAACAGTAACAAAATAACATTAACACCTGAGGAATTACATAAACTTTATTAGGTCATCTCAATTTACATAACTAATTAGAGATGGCCAATTAGTAGTCAATTATTTCATATTTTGAAATTACTTATATTGTTCATCAAGGAAGTTGAACGTCAGCTTGAACAATACACTACTTAAAATTGCCAAAAAGCGACAGCCAAAAGTGACGGCCAGCGTCGCTTTTTTGGGCAAAAGCGACGAAAATCCAACGTTTTTTTCATCTCAAAAAAGGTTGTTTTTGAAAACAATGGCGTGCGTCACTTTTATTACGATGGACAGCGTCGCTTATAGAGGAGAAAAAATTTTAGTTATTTTTTGAAAAAGCAACGTGTGTTGCTTTTTGTTCTTCATGTGAAGAACACATGATGAACAAAAAGCAACGTTGTGTGTCGTTTTTTGTTCATCGTGTAAAGGACACATGATGAACAAAAAAGAACGAATATCGTCGTTTTATTAAAAAAATATTTTTTCAAAAAAATTGACATTGTCCGTCATAATTTGAGAAAAATAAAAAAAATAAAAGAAATGACGACGTTGGTCGTCGATTTTTGTTCTTCATAATGAATAAAAAGCGACGTTGGTCGTCGCTTTTTACTCTTCATAATGAATAAAAAGCGACGTTGGTTGCCGCCTTTTGATCTTCATAATGAATAAAAAAGTGACATTGGTCGTCACTTTTTTTTCTTCATAATGAATAAAAAAGCTACGGTCGTCATCACTTTTCTACACTTTTCTTTTTGATGCAAAAATCTGTATTTTTTGCATCCCACCTGCCAAATAAAAATGCAATTCAATAGATATATCCCTCATGCAACACACATTATTACAATAATCATACAACACACTACATCAACAAATTATTTAAGCAATTCAAATCAACAACACTTAAACAATGAATCTAGCAACATTCAAAATACTTAAAACACTCCTAAAGATTTTTCACTAATAAAAATCTAAGTTCAAAAATATCTAAAAATTATCTAATAGTCAAGTCCAACACTAAGGAATAGCCCCAACAAACTCCTCGCCACTACCTATTTCCTCTTTGCTACTTGAATCAGGAACAACGGCCTATGTCAAGACACGTCTAAGATGTGCAATCTGATGTGACATAGCAGCGTGTCTCTCAAAAATTATAGAAATGGTCTGATCGTGCTTTGCCAACCAACAACAGATTATCTGAAAATCAATTGACTAATGTTATATGATTTTATATGACTGGTATATATATATACTGAGGAAAATATAAATTATAAGAATGTTAAACAAGAAGAAACAGCGGAAAAGAGGGAGTACTGAGTAGGCTTTACAAAACTGATATACTAAAAAATCATTATTTATTGAAGAATATTATTGAAATATATATTTGTTTCATTGAAATATACTATTTGTTATACAATTTGTTCTAAACATTGAAATATGATATTATTGAAATACGTATCTTTGTTTTGGTATCAGAGCGAGAAGGTTTTGGGAACATTACCTATTAACTCGCAAAAAATTTTAATTTCTGTATGAAAAGACATAGATCTTTCCAAGACATAAGGTGTAGCTATTTCTATTTATGTAATCTATTTGCTTCTAATAACCTTTTTCAACTTTCTTCTAAATTATGTTTTCTAGCAATTATATTATTTCTTTTTCTGATTTCTCTATTATATTTCAATGTTTAAAACAAATAATATATTTCAATGAAACAAATATATATTTCAATAATATTCTTCAATAAATAATGATTTTTTAGTATACCAATTTTGTAAAGCCTACTCAGTACTTCCTCTTTCCCGTTGCTTCTTCATTTTTATTATTCTTATAATTTATATTTTCCCCAGACATTTTTTTTATACCCGGTTCATCTCTTCCTCTTAATCTATGTTCCTAACATCTTACTTCTTTAACCACACCCCGAAAACTTTAGTCTGGCAGCTAACACTCATCCTTTATCTATTTTGCAGACCTGTCGGTCTATGAAGGCCAGAATTCCTAGGAATTTACAGGTTAATCCATCGTTGTTATTAAGAAATTAAGAGGCTAACCATATACTAAAGATAATAATTTTACCAAAAATTTAATTTACATGATGTACAAAAAACATGTTAAAAAATTTTAAACATGGACATAAGAACATAAATATAAATATATTTGGTGGGGAAAAATATGTAAATAAGAACTTACATGAAGTAACTAGGAGAGAGGTTTCCCTTTCGGGAACCCCCTTAAGATCGAATAGAAAACTTGGAGCTTTTATTCAAACACACTTAATATTGAGTTTATATAAAAAAAGACTAACTTGAATAGGTTTGTTGGAAGGAAGAGTTTACACATTTCAGGTATGTTTTGAGGTTGGTTGATATTTCTCACTCTATCCTACTTCTACAAAATTTATGCCTTTTATAGGTAAAAACTAGATAAAGCAGTGGTCATAAAGATTACTACGTGGCCCAGACATATGTGGCTGACACTAAAAGATAAAAGATAAGAAAGAATCTTAATAATGCAAGTCGGGTACTCATTGGGCCCCATCGTCACATGCATTATTAGTTTTTCTTCCAGACTTATTTAGACGCGTGCTTCAACAGTTTTTCTTTCTTTTGTAAAGTAGTGATAAAGGAAGCACTCTGACACTAATTTAACTATTACAAGACATAAAGTGGGCATCCCCACCTGACTATCCTATCTAATAATACAAATTGTATGTTGTCTTTACAATGTATCCAAGTTGTGCAGGGCAATTGAGTCGAAACTCATTCCTGAGTCATCGTCTTCGTATGGATACTGAGCATCTTAGAAATGTGCAAGATGACTTGAAATATTATCATCTTCATCTGATCTTGAAGAATTGTTGTCTGCATTATTTATTTCTGGAACAGTTCTGTCTGAATTGGTAGTGGATTGTCCATCTGGTTGTCCATTCATATGTTTATCTTGTGTCTGGTTGTTAAAGAATTTGTCTAAAGTCTGTTTAATTATAGTCTTTATCATTTCATTTTTCCTTTTAGATATTAAAGTCTTCTTTAAAATCTTATTACCTGATTTTGCTAACTTATGTTTTGATGAAGAACATCCTTCATCTTCACTTTTTGGCAAAGTGACAGCCATTAACGGTTTTGATTTGTCTTTGTCGTTCACCGTTTGAACCGGACTAGCTGTACCAACATTCGGTAAAGTGGATTTCTAAGCATTTAGTGGGAAATGCACACCCTTCTCATTCATTTTTTGAGGAGATGGAGAACTTTATGTCGGAGCCTGTGTTTTTGCATCTGTCTTGCTTACATTTGTCTGATGGTTGAGTCTTGTTTCTAATAGTTGTACCTGTTTTATTAATCTAGTGTTTTCCATGAGGAGTGATTCCTTCTGAGTATTTAGCCTCTTGAAATTCTCCGTCATAGAAGAACAATGGTTGCAAAAAATAATTTTTTCCATCTCTCTTTTTAAATTATACTGAGGTATTTGATCTGGGTTCTTTTTGAGTGATGGTGATATATAATAGTTTGGTCCTAAATATCCTCTAGCATGATTTGTGGCTTCGGTAAAATCATTAAAACCTTTGAAAAAAGGGGTTTTAAAACCTTGTATTGAATCTAACACTTCTAACCATGTTTGAAAAATTCCGTTAGTCTTTCCATGAATGACTACGTAATATTTAAATTAGGCCTACTTTTGTTCTGCCATGTAATGACATAAAGAATTCATGAATGCCATAAAATGATTACAATTTTTTCTATTATAAGATATCTAAAGATTGTCTACTAAACACTTTTGAGGTCTATCTAGAATGTAGTCTGGTCTTATTCTAAATGATATGTTACTCTCAAGTAAGCAATTAAGTTAAATGGTCCAAAGTGAATTCTTTCTATTGTTTCTAAAGATTCTAGTGGTCTAAAATTTAAATTACCTAACATTGTCTGTTGATATGAATTCGAAGACGAAGCTGTGCCCTTGCCTTTATCTGCAGGAGGTTGTCCTGTTGGTCTCATGCTGAAAACAAATGAGTCGAATTAAACATATTTATTTATTTATTCCCAGTTGTAATCTACTTAATTGGTCTGCTAATTCGTTTTCTTTACCTTTTATATGTCCAAATACGATATTCTTATAAACAACTATGGTGTCTGTAAAATTTAACCATCTTCTTCTACTACTAGTTTTATCATTTATTTTTTGATGAAATTTAACTATAACTTCACAATCTGTTCTAACTAAAATTTCTTCTTTATTTAAAATATATAACTTAAAACTATTTAACCCATATATTATAACTAATACTTCTAGGTCTATAGCACTCTTGTTTTCTTTTTCTTTATATGCCCCACTTTGATAACCATATATTTGTTCTTCATTTTTATTACTGTATTTATTAGGTCGTGCTTTTAAAATGGCTCCTCATCCTAAATCACTTCCATTTGTTTGAATGATTAGATAATCTGATTCTAATGAAATTTTTAGGTCTAGAATATTTTTAATTTTTTCTTTTATTTTTTGAATTAATTTAATATCTTCTATATTGAAGTTTTTCTGCCCTTTACTATCGGTCTTTGCGTATAATGCTCCTGCTAATTTTTCTAAATCTTGAATAAAATTTCTTGCATAATTTACTAATTCTAAAAACTTTTGTAAATCTTTTGTCTTTTCTAATTTATCTGGCATTTCTAATACTTTCTTTGCAATGTGTGGTTGAAGTTTTATCTTTCCATTTCCTAAAGTTATTCCTAGAAAATTAATATAAGTCTTACATAATTCCATTTTTTTTAACTTATTATTATCCCATGTTTAACAAATAATTTTAAAAATTATTTGTAAGTGTCCTAAGTGTTCTTGTATATTTTGACTGGACACCAAAATATCATCTACATATACTAATATAAAATGTTTATACTCTCCAAATATATTATCCATCTTTCGTTGAAAAATGGGTGGAGCCATCTTTAAACCAAACGGCATAAGTAACCATTCAAAATATCCTCCTGGACATGTGAATGCAGTCCATTCTATGCTATCTGGGTGCATTTTGACTTGCCAGTATCCTGACTTACAGTCAAATTTATTATATACCTTCTTATTTTGAATTCTATTAATTAACTCACTTTTATCTGGTAGTTTATATGCATCTGTTCTGGTGTAATCATTTAATCTTTTATAGTTAATTACCATACGAGCTTTACCTCTTATTTGTTCACTATGATTTCTTACCATAAAGGTTGTCGATCTATGTCTAGAAGTAGATCTTCTTATTACTTCTAATTGTAAAAGTTCCTTTATTTGTATATCAAATTCTTTAGTATCTTCATTATTTTCTTCTATAGGTGTTGTTTTTATAGTGTATTCTGAATTAATTATATCTAATTTACACATTATCTCGTTAGCATCCCAATGGACTAACGGTCTTTCCCCTATTATTTTCATTTTATCTAGTATAGATATTATATTTTCTAAATCTTTTGGACTGTTTATTATTCCTATCTTATCCATTTCTTTTCTAAAATTATAAAACTGGGTTTCTATACTTATTAGGGTATAATCTTTTTCTATATCTATTAAGCATTCTTGTCCTTCTGCATTAAGCAGAGTATAATTTTTAAATTCTTCTAGGTTTTCTTTTACATTTTTGTTTTCTTTTAACAGGTTGTTATTTTGGCATTGATTATTTTGGCAATCTTCACAACATGGTTCTGGAAACAAACTCGTTTTATGTGTGTTTAATGTTCTATATATTGTTGGTAATGTTACTGTTTGTACTATTGTATAAGTTAAGTTTTTAAAAGGCATTATTCTATCTCTTGTTAAGAGACATCCTCCTTTATTCTGGATACAAAAACGTAGTCCGATAACAAAATCTGATCCTATGTTTAAATCTCTTGCTAATATTTTATTAACATTGTAAATTGGGTTATAGAATTTATTGCATATATTTAAAAAATTTATTTGTCCATTTTCTATGTAATAATTGTAAATATTTTGTGATCCATCCATTTGGGTGACTGCTATAGGTCTTTCAAGTACTTTTAGTAAATGTTCCGGTACTATTTCTTTATTGATCAAACAGCTAGTACATCCGGGATCTACTAATGCTAAAGTTTCTATCTCCATATCTTTTATTTTAATTTTTACTAATACTTTTATGGTAGAGAATTTTTTATCTTCATTGCATATTAGACTAGTGTCATTATCTTCCAAATTCATAAGTTCTGCCTCCAATTTTTCTAAATGTATAGCTTCTTGTGTATCTGATTCTTCTATAGTGAATTTGGTTTTTCCTTTTTCTAGGATGGTTAATCTTTGTTCTAAATCATTTACTCGGGTTTCTAAAGTAGATACTCTTAAATTTAGGATTTGATTATTTGTATATTTTTGTCCGTTATTTATTTTTCGTTCTATTTTTATCTTTAAAGTGTTTTCTATACAATTTATACAAGCTTCTAAGTAACATTTTTTGCATTTAGCTCTGTTGTCTTTACTTGGATACCAATTGCATATACGACATCTATTACTGTCTAAACCTTTGTTTCTTTGGAATTCATGTATACATTCTTGAGTGACATTCATTAAATTATTGATTACTAGATTGTTTAAATCTAGATCCTCTATCTCTTGTCCTAGTTCATTGACTAAGTTATCTTCTTCTGATTCTGAAGAATCAAATTTAGGATTATCTTTATCATTTATATCCATACTTATTATTGAATATATACTTTCTATATCTGACATGTATTCGTCTACATTTAGTAAAGTTTCTTGAAAGTTTCTATTAGTTGAGAATTTCTAGTTCTATTATTATTTCTTTTAGGACATACATTAGCTAAATGGTCTATGCTTCCATAAGTATAGCATTCTAATTTATTTTTATAGTTTCTATCATTTCTATATTTCCTAACATGTCTATCTCTATTTAACCACGGTTTTTTAGCTTTTGATTTTCTTAAGAAGTATTGTTTATGACTATATGGTTTCTGATTATGTTTCTTCTTATATTTTCTATATTGTTTCTGATCATAATTCAGGGTTGTGTATATAACAGATTTACAGAAATTCATTTCATTTCTTTTTAATTGTTTTTGTATTTGTATGTTTGTACATTTTTCTGTTAGTATATCCATTATATGTTGTGTTCTATGCCCTATTGTCCATTTTAGATTTGGGTTGACTACTACACCATCTCTTTTATATCATCTATCTTCTATTTCTCTTCCTAAAGCTCCCGGTAATTTATTGAATAATTTTTTGCCTAATTCTTCATTAAAAGTGTTTCCGCTGACAGTGCAATAATAAAAATAGTATTGTAGAAATTTCTTTGTATATACCCAATGTGAAATACTTAATTGTTCTAGTTTTATTAATGCTTCTTTTCGTAGTGCTAATAATCCACTATTTGGATCTTTTCCAGTTAATAACATATGTATTTTATTTGTGAAATTATAGGGGTTTGGTACCATACTTAATAAAACCTGAAAATCATATGGGCAATTTGTCTTAAAACTTTCCCATGTGGCTTTCGCAGATTCCCCTAAAAAGGTTTTCAAATATTTATACATTGTTTCTGTATCTATTTCTGTATAATGTCTTAAGTAATCTGCTGTTACTATTCCTTTCCATAAATCTATCACTGTATACCATATTTGTGGGTTGTGTGCTGCTAAAATTAGAATTTTACCTTTATTACCTCCTTCTTGTAGTTTAATTGATTCTTCTATTGACATTCTCTTACCTGCTAGTCTTATATTATCTCCTCTAAGTTCTGTATATGGGTTTATCCTAATTGCTGTTCTTCTAGGTATATTACCTGTACTATAATCTATTGGTTGGGGATTGGGGTTTGTTTGTTGAAATGGGCTAGCACTTGAAGAGCTAGTCGGTTCTAATTCTGCGAGTTCTTTATAACTTATTGTAGAACTTAATACAGAAATTTTGTCTTCATCTTTTCTTTCAAGGAATGGTTTGTTATTTCTATATCCTAAATGATCACTTCTCTCTAAACAGTTTTTAAAATGTTCTATACATTCTTCTATTTTTATTTCATCCTTTTGACATCCTTTTCATTTAAAAGTTATATATTTATATTCTTCTGCTAAATTTTCAGCTCTTTCTATGACCATGTCTACTTCATATCCTTCTTGTAGAACTTCTATATTCATAAACTCACTCTCTGTTTCTATATTACTATCTATTTCGTCATCGTCTAAATTTCTTTTAGTTGCATAACTATAATCTGTAAATCTAACTGAAGTTTCTCCTTTACTTGTAGTATATAATAAATAAGAGTCTAGTGTAAAAATTTTTGGTTTAGTAAATTTGTTTAAATTCCATTCTAAACCTGCATATATTTCTGGGACTATTTTTATTAATTTTATTAAACCTATGCCTTTATTTCCCATTATTTCAACTTCATTTACCTTTAGTTTAAATTTAGTATTACTACTTAAAGTTAATTTTCCAATAAACCCTATGCACATTAATAAATTAATACAGAAATTGTGTCATCTTTTCTTTCAAGGAATGGTTTGTTATTTCTATCTTATCTAGTGTCTTTTTATGTTTATTTTGAGTAGCTTCTATCTCTTCTAAAATTCTTATTATACTATTATCTTTTTCCTGAATTTTTTTGCTTGAATTTGTTATAAAGTCTATTACCATGAGAATTTCAAGAAGCTAAATGCTCAGAAGGAATCGCTCATCATGGAAAACACTAGATTAATAAAGCAGGTACAACTATTAGAAGCAAGACTCAACCATCAGACAAATGTAAGCAAGACAGATGCAAAAACACAAACTCAGACACAGAGTTCTCCATCTCCTCAAAAAATGAATAAGAAGGGTGTCCATTTCCCACTAAATGCTTAGAAATCCACTGTACCGGATGTTGGTACAGCTAGTCCGGTTCAAACGGTGACCGACAAAGACAAATCAAAACCGTTAATGGTTGTCACTTTGCCAAAAAGTGAAGATGAAGGATGTTCTTCATCAAAACATAAGTTAGAAAAATCAGGTAATAAGATTTTAAAGAAGACTTTAATATCTAAAAGGAAAAATGAAACGATAGAGACTATAATTAAACAGACTTTAGACAAATTCTTTAACAACCAGACACAAGATAAACATATGAATGGACAACCAGATGGACAACCCACTACCAATTCAGACAGAACTGTTCCAGAAATAAATAATGCAGACAATAATTCTTCAAGATCAGATGAAGATGATAGTATTGCAAGTCATCTTGCACATTTCCAAGATGCTCAGCATCCCTATGAAGACGATGACTCAGGAATGAGTTTCAACTCAATTGCCCTGCACAACTTGGATACATAGTAAAGATAACATACAATTTGTATTATTAGATAGGATAGTCAGGTGGGGATGCCCACTTTATGTCTTGTAATAGTTAAATCAGTGTCAGAGTGCTTCCTTTATCACTACTTTCCAAAAGAAAGAAAAACTATTGAAGCACGCATCTAAATAAGTCTGGAATAAAAACTAATAATGCATGTGACGATGGGGCCCAATGAGTACCCGACTTGCATTATTAAGATTCTTTCTTATCTTTTATCTTTTATCTTTTAGTGTCGTCCACATATGTCTGGGCCATGTAGTAATCTTTATGACCACTGCTTTATCTAGTTTTTGCCTATACGTAAGTTTTGTAGAAGGAGGATAGAGTGAGAAAAATCAACCAACCTCAAAACATACCTAAAATGTGTAAACTCTTCCTTCCAACAAACCTATCTAAGTTAGTCTTTTTGTATATAAACTCAATATTAAGTGTGTTTGAATAAAAGATCCAAGTTTTCTATTCGATCTTAAGGGGGTTCTCGAAAGGGAAACCTCTCTCCTAGTTACTTCATGTAAGTTCTGATTTACATATTTTTCCCCACCAAAAATATTTATATTTATGTTCTTATGTCCATGTTTAAAGTTTTTTAACATGTTTTTTGTACATTATGTAAATTATTATCCTTAGTATATGGTTAGCCTCTTAATTTCTTAATAACAACGATGGATTAACCTGTAAATTCCTAGGAATTCTGGCCTTGATAGTCCGACAGGTCTGCAAAATAGACAAAGGACGAGTGTTAGCTGCCAGACTAAAGTTTCCGGGGTGTGGTTAAAGAAGTAAGATGTTAGGAACATAGATTAAGAGGAACAGATGAACCAAGTATTAAAAAAATCACTAGGAAAAATATAAACTATAAGAATGACAAACATGAAGAAACAGCGGGAAAGAGGGAGTACTCAGTAGGCTTTACAAAACTGATATACTAAAAAATCATTATTTATTGAAGAATATTATTGAAATGTATATTTGTTTCAGTGAAATATACTATTTGTTATACTATTTGTTTTAAACATTGAAATATAATATTATT
This sequence comes from Capsicum baccatum var. pendulum, assembly GCA_030864225.1. Lineage (NCBI taxonomy): Eukaryota > Viridiplantae > Streptophyta > Magnoliopsida > Solanales > Solanaceae > Capsicum > Capsicum baccatum. The sequence goes on along the minus strand of CM061551.1, from coordinate 129,826,068 downwards.
GAAATACATATCTTTGTTTTGGTATCAAAGCGAGAAGATTTTGGGAACATTATCTATTAACTCGCAAAAATTTTTAATTTTTGTATGAAAAGACATAGATCTTTCCAAGACATAAGGTGTAGCTATTTTTATTTATATAGAGAAATCAGAAAAAGAAATAATATAATAGCTAGAAAACATAATTTAGAAGAAAGTAGAAAAAGGTTATTAGAAGCAAATAGATTACATAAATCATATAATACATCTAGACTAGTTTGTGATAATTTAGTAAGCGCATTAAATTGAGAAATACAAGGTTGTGAGAGAGATTTGAAAATAATACTTCAGGAATAAAGTAGCTTAAGGAACGTATTAGTAAAAAATCTTATCAATTAGGATAATAAATGCCTATAAGATATATTGAATATATTAGAGAAATTCAACGTCAATATTATAGAAAATTTACTTATAAACATCAACTTGTAAAAATTCAGAAACAATTTGTAGAAAGACTAGAGTTGTTAAATAAAGAAATAAGAAACCTAGAAATAGATATTCTAAACTTTAAAGAAACAGAAGAAATAATTACCAAAACCTCTAAATATTATAAAAAAACATGAATTAGTGAACAATCTAGGCTGATAGAAAATATACAAGAAGTAGAATTAGATATAACCTATACTAATAGTAGATTGAAATATCAAACTAAGCTAAGCAAAAAATACCTTAATTTAAATCACTTAGGATAACAAAATAGCTTCTTTAAAATGCCTCGATTACTTAGATCTTAGATTTCATCCCGAAAAGAAATATAGAGTGTTAAAAGATAACTCCACTATAAGGTGTAATTTCAACCAGGGTGAACATATTTTACATTCAGAAGATAAACAATATAATACAATAATAGACTTTATAATAAATTCAAGCGAAAAAATTCAGGAAAAAGATAATAGTATAATAAGAATTTTAGATGAGATAGAAGCTACTCAAAATAGACATAAAAAGACACTAGAAAAGATAGTACAAAATTTAGATTATTTCAAGTCATAAGAAATAGAAATAGATAGAAAAATTCAGTATTTAAATCACAAATTTTAATTTAGAAAAAATACCAACAAAATTAGAAATTGAAAAGCTAATAAAAACTATAATAGAAAGACCTAAAGAATTAGAAGTAAAAACTACTCAATTAATATCTAAACTTATAGAACAAGTAGAAAATATAACAATAGAAATCAAAGATTTGAAAGAAATAACAAAAAGATTGGAAGAAATATCACTTTCATGAGTGAAGAAGATATAAATTATAGTAAGGCACTAGAAAAATCATGAAGTTATCATAGCGAACCAGAAGGATTATCTAAGCATATACCTTCAAGTATAACACATAAAATTTTATTAAAACAAAATAATACCATAATAGAGTTATTATTAGACTTACATAAAAAGATAGATATTTTAATTAAGGACAAAGAAACTCAAAAACCTTTTCAGCAAGAACCGGAATTACCCGAACTACATAAGAAAATAGATATCCTAATAAAAAATAAAGAAGCTCAAGAACCACTAAAAATAACCTTGAAATAGAAGAACTGATTAACCAGTTAAAAAGAATTGAATTATCTCCTAAACAAGAAAGAAAAAATATAATAAGAAAACCACAAAAATGGACTTTCTATCAAATAGACGGAGAACCATCGAAAACAATGAAAGACAAGGAGAGGAAAGACAAAGAATAAGTTTTTCAGAGAATAAAATAGTAAATAATAATATATTATCCAGAATATGCCGAAGACAACCTAATATGGAGCAGAACCAAGAACTCAATGAAATAATAGATATAAATAAAGATTTACAAATTTTTCAACAACATCAATTAAAATTATTAAATCCTAAAACATTATATAATGCAGGATATTTTCCTACAGATAATCAGTTATATAGACATTATAGAGAAGAACAAATATCAGCTATAGGAGATGATTTTAAAATACTAGATTTGGTAAATGCTAACACTTTTAAGACATAAAAAATAATAAAATGATGCTGATGCATATGGGTTTAATTGTTATAGGAATAAAAGGTCTAACTAGAAAAAATCTAGGATCCAAAGTATTAATAACAATATATGATGATAGATGGTCAAATATTAAAAAATCAATAATAGAATTAACTGAAGTAGATATGACAAATAATGGAGGAATATTCTATATAAGTCCACATTTCTTAATGAACTAGAAAGAATTTGAAAAAAATATTAAAATAGGAATCCCAACTAAAGGGTATGAAGAAATGAATAGTGATAATAATTTATTAATGTGCATAGGGTTTATTGGAAAATTAACTTTAAGTAGTAATACTAAATTTAAACTAAAGGTAAATGATGTAGTTGAAATAATGGGAAATAAAGGCATAAGTTTAATAAAACCAATAAAAATAGACCCAGAAATATATGCAGGTTTAGAATGGAATTTAAACAAATTTACTAAACCAAAAATTTTTACACCAGACTCTCATCTATTATATACTACAAGTAAAGGAGAAACTTCAGTTAGATTTACAGATTATAGTTACGCAACTAAAAGAAATTTAGACGATGACGAAATAGAGAGTAATATAGAAACAGAGAGTGAGTTTATGAATATAGAAGTTCTACAAGAAGGATATGAAGTAGACATGGTCATAGAAACAGCTGAAAATTTAGCAGAAGAATATAAATATATAACTTTTAAATGTAAAGGATGAAATGAAAATAGAAGAATGTATAGAACATTTTAAAAACTGATTAGAGAGAAGTGATAATTTAGGATATAGAAATAACAAACCATTCCTTGAAAGAAAAGATAAAGACACAATTTTTGTATTAAGTTCTACAATAAGTAATAAAGAACTCACAGAATTAGAACCGACTAGCTCTTCAAGTGCTAGCCTGGCGTCGCCTGAGAGATTCGAACTCTCGCGGGTAAAGTTATGTCTTCGAAAGATCTAAACTTTGTAATATTTGATTGATTATCAACTTTGTAATATGTACTATATACATCACATACACGAGTATATTACCTCGTAATACAACGTATTTTATTCCTACTCTGATGAATTATCGTTTAATTTAGCTTACATTATTATATTATAATTTCAACAATATATTATTAACTTGATCAACCGATCGTATGATATCAACGTATTCAATATATATAGTTGATTGACTATAAAATTCACAATATGTACTAGATACATCACATACACATGTAAATTACGTCGTAATACAACATTTTGTATATATACAATGATAAATTATCGTTTCATTTAGCTTATATTATTATATTATAACTTCAACAGTATATTATTTTTTTGATCAATCGATCGTATGATATCAATGTATTCAATATAGAATTGAATACATTTACTTTTTTTTAAATATAAAAATTATTTATTTATTAGTAAATTAAAAATATCAAATATCGATGGACAGTGTCGTTTTCATAAAGTTAGTTTTTGTTTAGTTTTAACAAAAGCAACGTTGTCCATCGCTTTTTGTAAAAAAGTAAAGAAAAATTAAAAATATTTACAAATTGCGACGGACAGTGTCGCTTTTCTAGAATTAATATTTTAAAAAATAAAAATTATAGCGACGTTGTCTGTCGCTTTTAATAAAAATAAAAAAAATAAAAATTAAATTTAAAAAGCGATGGACAACGTCTCTTTTAAAATAATTAATTTTTATTTAGTTTTAAAAAAAGTGACGTTGTCCGTCGCTTTTTGTAAAAATAAAAATAAATTAAAAATAATTACAAATTACAACATCGCTTTTCTAGAATTAATATTTTTAAAAATAAAAATTACAGCGACGTTGTTTGTCTCTTTTAATAAAAATAAACAAAAATTAAATTTAATTTAAAAAGAGGTGGACAACATCGCTTTTCAAAAAAATAATTTTTATTTAATTTTAACAAAAGCGATATTGTCCATCGCTTTTTGTAAGAAATAAAAAAAATTAAAAATAATTACAAATTGCGTTGGACAGCGTCGCTTTTTATAAAAATAAACAAAAATAAAAATTAAATTTAAAAAGCAATGGACAATATCGCTTTTATAAAAAATAATTTTTATTTAATTTTAACAAAAGTAACGTTGTCCGTCGCTTTTTGTAAAAAATAAATAAAAATTTAAATAATTACAAATTGTGACGGACAACGTTGCTTTTCTAGAATTAACATTTGAAAAATTAAAAATTATAGCAACGTTGTTAGTCATTTTTAATAAAATTCAATAAAAATAAAAATCAAATCTAAAAATCGACGGACTACGTCGCTTTTCAACAACTAATTATTATTATTTGTAAATATTTATGATGGATGTATCCAACATAAAAATATTAAGTTGTGATGAATCAATCAACAATATTTAATATCCAAATTATTTTTGCCTTGAAATATTAAATGTGTCTGAAGTTATGTTATACTATACAAAGAATGTGGTTATGATAATTAATTTGAATCCAGTTTTATAAATATTATCCAATGACTAATATCACTATACATAATCTTAAATATTTTTTTTACTTTCGTTAGAAATAGTTAACATATAGATAAAAATATTATTTATTTTAGAGTTGTACATAAAATTGGTAGGATAAAAGTCACATGATATTTTATAATGTTGAGGTAAATTGATGAGTGGTGCATCAAAAATTCTATTAAAAATAGAGAAATTTATTCAAGTTGTTATTCGATGCATTCGTGAGAATCAAGTAGATGAATTCACAATTTAGGGCTTCGTATTAATTAAAGTTCTTGGTTCTTATTCTATCAAGTTAATTCCATTTGTATATTGATAGGAAAATTTATTTTGAGAGAGTAAAATAAAATGTATGTTTAATGCAAATTAGTGCTACGTAAAAATTATATTTCTAGGAAAATTTCATCCATTGATGGATTGCAAGATAAAAGTCAGAATTCATAAATGTTTTGCAACTTCAATTATTGTCCACTTTTGAATTTAACATTTATTTTAAGTGCATTTTAGTTCACATAAATAATTTTATCTAGAAATTTAACTAATTTCACGGTATTGTAAAATGTATACATTATAAAAGCATTAATGTAATAGTGATTGTGTTAATACTAAACTAGCAACTACTAAAAGTATTGATAGATGTATAAGAAACAAATCCACAGTGTATATTAAATGGGGAAAAAATAAAATTCATATTATCATATTATTAATATGGTTAAGTCAAGTGGCAAGCTATTAAGAAGTCACCGACAATTTTAAGATAACAAAACTAATCTATTATAGATTTTAATGCAAATCCATATTTCTTTATTTTGTTATGCCTGACAAAACTTATCTATTCTAATTTTTATATTTTAAAATAAGAGAGAAGAAAGTCAATTGCTTATGCTATAACGCAAAAAATATATATATTTCGTTTCAAATTCAAATTAGAGAAATATAAGTAATTAAAATACAAAAAAAAAAAATATGTATGCTGAGGATTTGGGGGGGGGGGGGGGTAACGCCCCAAAATCTCATCTCGAGACGTCACACGGTGCTTAAGGCTACAAGTAGCCCTAAGCTAACTCTTTGAGCCTGTTACTACTTCTAACACTTGCTTTAAGATAAATAAGCTAAACAACGATATTTTATTGAGTCAACTATAAACCGAGATAACTAGAAACAATGTCTGGATAGCAAAAATACTAATAATCTGAAACACAACTTCAACTGACCGTCTAGTCTGACAAAGTCTCTACTACTCAAACTGGAGAGAAATTAGGACAGACGCTCAACTGACTCGCAATGATCTGAAAGTAAAACTCAAAACACTATGAAAACGGGAAAGCTACAAGTATAGGTCCTCGAACCAGGAGGACTCACCAACTGTGGAATGTAGGTAAAGGCACTCGAAAATCATGGTCACTGCTGAGACTGAGCACCTAAACCTGCATTATGAGACAATGTAGCTCACAGACGTATAGGTGGATCAGCACTTTGGGAATGTACTGAGTATATGAGGGTGTATGCATTTACATAAAACAATATCAATACTCTTTAATAAAATCATACATGCAAATAGGAATGACTTACATGGCTTGAATAAGTCTAAAATATAAAACTCATAAATCATGAATAGTGAAACATGTAACACAAATCTCGTGAGTCATTACACTAAACTTTGAAAACTATACTCTCCTCTTATTCTCAGTACTTGACGGCTAAAGGAAGCTTTAAACAATACTTTCAAACTTATGCTTTTATCTTGTGGAAAGTAAGACTTCTTTAAAACTTAAGGACTTAGAACTTTTAGGAACTTTTAACACTTGGGAACTCTGGAACTCTTTGAGACTCGAGAGTTTCTTCTAACCGACATAAACCATGTGAGCTACATGGAGTCCAACATCTTTACCGCGTTGGGAAGAGCTGTTCTATCCTTGCCATCAGAGTAGAACCTTAACTTTAGTGATCACTATCTCGGCCTCAGGCCCATAAATCTCAATCCTACGATGGCACATAGTTCTGGGGCATCAAACCTTTGAATCATACCCAACTCGATGCTAAATACTACTCCCATACTCAGCTCAGAACTTTTTAGGAAATCCACCTCAGAATAACTCAAGGGTCTATAATGAAGACCAAAACATATTCCTCTTTGCTTTAAATCAAAATCAAATGTGGATTCCCATCTTAGCTTAGACCTAAGGGGCCAAATCTTTAATTAAAATCTAAAAATAGCTTAGTTACAGGGTACTCATGACCCAAACAGTCTTGAACAATAAATCTTAAAATGGGGGTCTATTGACTCAAACAGTAAATCTCAAGTAAACATCTCAAAATTCATGCTTAAGAATGCAATTACTCATAAGGTATCTTGAAATCTGTAAGTCTCATCATTAAGCATAGAAAAATATGCAAAATCATGCTATTTGAATTTCAATTCATGGGAAGTATCAAAACCTTGCAACTAATGATAATGGGTGAAAAACCCTAACTCAATTTCATATAAGATCTCATAAATTACAGAAAACTTGTAATTTAAAATAAGCCTTTGGTCACAAAGGTGAAATGATTACCCTTGTTCAAACCCCACATACCTTAGATTGTGAAATTGGATGAACAAGCTTGCTTGAGACTCTTTTTGGAACTTTTGAGAGAGGGTTTTTTAAGCCTTTAACTTGGGAACCTTCAATCTTAACTCAATTTGTAAAATCTATGGTGAGTTCTTGAATTTCTTAGAGAAGAAAATTGGGTTTGTTCTTGAGGAAGAAACCCTAGCTTTGAGATGCTTTTCGATGAACTGAAGTTATCTGGTTTGTTTTGGGTATATTAAGATGTAAAAAGGGTGGGAAAATATCAAAAACCCCTTTTAAAAATGACTTAAAATCACTGAACGAAATATATGATGGTGGGTGCGATGGTCCATCACTGGGTCAACGGTCCGTCGGTCCTGATCGTCGCACCTGGGCTAGAATAGGAGTTCACTGCCTCGTCTGCAATGGCTTTGGCAACAGTCCATCGCTAGCTCGATGGTCCATCGGCCTGACCGTCATACTCAGCCAGAAAGGGACTCACTGCCTCAGCTGCGACTGTCTGGGCGATGATCCATCACTAACTCGACGGTCTGTCGGACCTCTCCATCGCACCTGGGTAGTTCAGACTGCTTTTTGTAATTCGGCCATAACTTTCTCTTTCGGTGTTGGATTTTGATGAAATGGGTATCGTTGGAATGATAATTCAGTTTCCCATACGATAAAAGTTGAAATTAGGAAAATTCAATATAGTTTAAATACTAATCACTTTGGTAGCTATTCCTAAATCTTTTAAGAGCGAAATTAGACTTCACTTGACATGCTCTAAAGGCTTAGACTACGAGAAAACTTTACGGGGTCTTACAGAGGGGCGAAGAGACTAATTTGAAATAATTTTAAAATTATATTGAAGTATTTGTATAATAATAATAATGCACATATTATTGTTTATAAATTTTAAATGAAAGAGATAAAGGTACAATAGAATAAAAATTAAAATTATTTTTGATATTTGAAAATTTTAAATTATAAATAATATAATTAAGATAAATTTGAAACATATTTTTTCTGCAATTACATAATTGTGTTACTCATGTAAATTTGATTAGATGAGGATAGAAAAGTGGGATAGAGGAATATTAACAATCTAATATCTTTATATTATGAATAATATAATAAAAAATATGAAATATAATTTTTTTTTTTTTACAATTACATGATTAATATGTTTTATATAAGTTTAATTAGAGGATTTGGGGGGGGGGGAGGTAGGGAGCGAGGAAGGAGGGGGATTGAGTTAACGAAGAGGGTGAGTGGGGGGTGGAAGTGTGTGCAGGGCGAGTGTAGAATTTTTTATTTTTAAATAAGAAATTGAGGAGGGAGGGAGGATGGGGGAAGGTAGCCAAATTATGATTTTTTTCTTTTTACCTTTCGTATAGTTGAATTTTTAAGGGGGGGGGGGGAAGGGGGGAAGTGGGGGGAGGTAGACAAACTATGATTTTTTTCTTTTTTTTCTTTCGTATAGTTGAATTTTTAAGGTAACATGATTTAAACAAGACATTCTAATATGAAGTGATGTTTAAAAAAACTAAACTTTGATATTATCCGCGCATCATGTGGGTACGTACACTAGTTATTTTCTATTTCTTAAGGTATGTGCCAATGTAATGACCTGATTTGTAAAACCTTGTCTTCTATATGTTTTGACCATTTTGCCCTTATCCATAATTACTACATGTCAATTTTAGGATGTAGGGATGGCTGCCACTATTGTTTATGCATGATCGAGAGCGATTTTGACGAGTTTATGTTTTTAAAGACTTAAAAAGTTATATAATTGAATTTGGTCAATATTTTTTCTTCAGAATGTCAGATGGTGATTTGGACAGTTTCATTAGGTTCAAAGTGTTGAATTTGGTTTAGTAACCTGGTTGATTTGGATTTAAGGCTTTATTTCGAATCTCAATCCTTTATTTGAAAATTAGTGAAAAAGGAGTCCTAGGGTAAATTTATTGGAAATTGTCTTTTTTCAAAAATTTGACATCTTCATTGAGTCTAGAGCATAAAAAATAGCCTAGTAGCATAGTTTGTTTGTGTTAATGGGAATCTAACAAATCTCGAGGGGTCGATCGACAAATTTGTATAATACCCCAAGTTTTCATATTCTAAACCTCTCAAAATATAGAACATGAAGTTCGTTTTTCAATGCTGCAAGTCTCGCCTCGAAATGATATCGTGGCAAGAAGTTATTCAATATTTTTTATTTAAGTGTCAATCCGTTGCCAATATTTACAACTCAAGTGATGACCCGTAATCAGATCTTACGGGCAATCGTAGTCACAACAATATGTAATACAAAAATTCAACCCAGTGGTTATGAGTCCAGCATACGAGTTGTATCTAGACATTACGAGTCGTTATAGAGACTCGTAGCCTGATTAGTAAAGGATCTAAGAATCAAGCCTCATGTGTTGGTAGTTTTACAAGTGACCTAGACATATATTAAGACCCTAAATACCTCCATGCTTATAGACAAGTCAAAACATTCCTTAAAATTTTAATTCTTAGGATGTATATAACTATAGTCATATTCAAACGAGCATAAATTTTGTTAAACAAAAAATTTTTGAGCTCAAGACCCACCAAAAGATAGATAATTGAATTATCTCTCCAACAATACAAATTTTGACTTAATTTGATATCGGGGTGAAAAGTTATGTCCTAAATACTGAAACACGATCAAAACTTCCTAGATTACGACTCGTATGATCTCCTTACGGGTCCTTGGGAAGGAGATGTAAGCTGAGCAGTAGAGGTTAAAATAGGCTTCTGATGATGACTCAAGTCATGACTCGTATCCATAACTTACAAGTCATGACCTAAGTTGTCAGGACGGCTTCCGAACGATTTTCAGATGGTTCGTAAGGGGTTTCTTGGGTCTTTTCCCGCTATTTTAACCCCAAAACTACGTTGTTTCATACCCAAATGTCCAATACACGATTTAAAACCCAAATAGGGGCATTATTTTCCCTATTCCTTTTCAATTAACATATGTAAACCTTTTCTCTCTTCCCAAGAACCAAAAATTCAAGTTCCTTCCCTTAAGAATTTAAGTTTCAATTTCAAGCTTTCTTCAAGAATTCACCCAATTGAGGTATGTGGGGTATTCATCAATGGGTTCCTTTCACCCATTGAGCCCAAAACCCCTATCTTTTAGTTTATAGTATGAAATTTATCCTATTTTATGAAATTATCTATGCAACTTATGAATTCAATCCATGTATTTCTTAGTATATTTTGAATTCAAGCCATGTCAACATGTGTTCCTACGCGAATTAAGCTATTTCATGTTTTAAGTCTCAAATTCCATGTCACATCCCATTGATTTCATGTTAAATATCAAGTTATGAACTAAATTATGTACAATTGTTATCCTCCCAAGTTTAACACACCCCCAGTTCAAATTTATGTATCTCATTCATTTATTGAAATGTATTATGTTTTTCGGGGTCTCTGAATTATGACTTCCTACCAATGTTTTAAGTGTTGTTATCATATTTTAGTATCATTCATTGTTGGAGGGTTATGAAAACTTGATACCTATGTGTTTTTACATGTTCCCATTTTCAAGTGACAACTCAGTAAGACCATAATTTAGTTATCAGATTCAGATTATCATGTTCATGCTGAGCACTTATTAGTATAGTACCATGTCTGGTTCAATAAATAACGATACCCGTGTCATTCAGTTGGGAGTAACACTGTCACGATTTAAACCAAGGCCTAGACATAATGGGTATCCCAAGGCCAACTAAAACCAAGGATCGCCCCTTGTTACCCAGCTCAACCACCTTATGCAGCCTTAGATGGGCTGAATTTCGAACATATAACAAGATAGAGTGAATGTTCTCATAAAGACTCTAGGATAGGGTCACAACCAAGACCAACCCAACCGAGTTTGACCTTACCAAACCAAACCAAAGGCCATAATCCAAGCCATAACCAAAGACAAGACCAAAACATAATATGATAATCAATCCCAAAATATAATATGATGGAACAACTAACAATACCATCCAAGGGTGTAAGCCCCAACACCAATACCAATGCTAAAGTAAAAACCAATAATAATCCCACACATACCAACCCCCAGAAGTACCACAAAGCCTCTATCCAAAAGAATAAAAATATTTTGTTGGGACATTCCCCCAACTATGGTCGAAACCAATATCCAAAACAAAAGCAAAATGTTTAAGAGTGTCCATATCATGAAATAGAGCATTCCGAAAAGATGGAAGCTCACCACTTCCATCCAAATATTATCCCCGAGTCAATCACTATGAAGGAGGAGTTGAACCGTCGGTTCCTGCATAGTGTGGGTATACAACTGCTAGTAGATGGGTTAGCGAGTGACCGCTAGCATGTATCTTAGGATAAGGAAAAGTAATTCCCTTTAAACAACCAACTAAAATCATCCATGATGCATATATATATATATGTATGTATGTATGTATGTGTATATATAAGTGTAGAGAAAGGGAACCGTGTTTAGCATGCATTTAAAACCTTTACCTGGGCTGTGTAACCTTGCCGTTTAAACCACCCATGGACCGTATGGGTTGATCTCCCCCTACTAAAAGGGTCCCATTCGTGTAGCCGCACGACCAGGAAATATACCATGGGATGAATAGTATATCCCCCAATAGTATGAGATCATGCATACGGTCCACTAAGACCAATCCTCATATCGACAAATACGAGTTTTCAGTTTCGGTCCCCCCGGTACTTCTACCTTTCACGGCTTAGCTACACATCCCGCCATTAATGTCAAATTAAGACCATGTCCAAAAAATCCATTTTTGATTTATTAACCAAGGTCATTTATTAGTGGTATCATCATACCACCCATACTCGTAAGCATTTATCCATATTTTGGTTAAGGGGACTTTCAAATGCCCTTTCCATTTACCATATTAACCTCATGGGAAACTTTCATGTTCTCCACAAGCATAATCAATTAGCCATAAACCTTTTAAAAGCCATTCAAATCATTTAAAGCTTCATGCATAAGCCAAAAACGAGCAAGAGTTCCATTAAAAGAAGTCAATGAAATAATCATATCTTTATAAGCATTTTGTCAAACGCCTTGGGGCAATAATATAACCAAAACCAATTTCAATAACCATTAAACCATACCTTGCAATACAACTATCCAAACCCAACATTAATGCCTAGAACAGCATAATTAAAACCATGGGAAACCATAAAGAAATATTTACATCAAAACCCTCAATTATAGTTGAAAACATTAAATCATGCAATATTGAAACCATGAAAACATACATAAAATCCATGACTTTTTAGAAGTAATAAGTAGGGAAGAGACACATGCCTTAAACCAAGAAAGATGACGGAAGAAAATCACCAAAGCAAGACCCAAAGTAATCCCTTAGTCGAAACCCTAGCTTCCTTGCCCCAAAAGCTCTTAAGAGAATTATTGAATGTTTAGGATTAGTTTCTAAGTGTTAAAGAGAGAAATAATAAAGTATATAGCCTCTCAAATAGGTTAGAAGTTGTGGGGTCCTATTAGGGTAAGTAGGGAAATGTTCAGAATACCCCTACTTAAGTTGCACAAAAATCCCATCACAGGGATACGAGTAACCCATACGAGTGGTACCTTCCACTTGTACCCACCCTCAAACCTTGGACCCAACATTGTCCAGCCTATGACTCATCCCACCAAGTCGTATCCAATATATACGATCCGTACCTCCTGTCCGTATCCCTGGTAGAATAGAATTCCAAGGGACTTAAACACTGACCCCTATACTAGTACAAGACATGACTCGTGCCCAACCATACGACTTTTATCCCCTAAGTCGTGTCCATTACAGTAACCAATACTAGTTACCATACGACAGGACCATACCACTCATACCTCCACATATGGCTCGTACCCATAAGTCGTATTGGGTTCGAAGAATGGATTTCAAGGAAAATTTTAAAAGGCTAAAAACCCAGGATGTAACATTCTCCCCTACTAGGAACATTCATCCCTGAATGACAGATGAGGTAGGGGTAACGACGTACAAAGTTATTTGCATTATCAAACATCAATACCACCTTTTGATGTCACTACTGTTACCTTTACCAAGACAGAAAACAAAGATGCAAGAGATGCAACTCTTTCTTTAACAAACTTAGGAAATAAGGATGTATTCAAGAAAATATACCTTTTGCACGCATACCAGCAGCAAAAAACAAGAGCGGATACTTGGACATCATTTCCTCCTCCGCTTCCCACGTAGCTTCTTCTATCTTATTGTTTCGCCATAGAATCTTAATCGAAGCCACATCCTTGGTCCACAACTAAAGAACCCTCCTATCTAATATCTCTACCAGGACCTCTTCATAAGATAGAGAATTCGAGATATCCAACCCTTCCAAAGGAATAATCAAAAAAGGATCACCAATACACTTCCCCAACATAGAAACATGAAAGACCGGATGAACAAAACCCAAACTAGTAGACAACTCCAATTCATAAGCAATATTACCAACTCTCCGCAGAATCACATAAGGACCAATAAATTAGGGACTGAGCTTCCATTTCTTGCCAAACTGTACTACTTCCTTCATGGGGGACACCTTTAGGAACACCTTGTCCCTAACCTCAAACTCCAAGTCTCTATGCCTAACATCCGCATAGGAGTTTTGACGACTTTGGGTAGCCTTAAGCCTATCCCAAATCACCTTCAACTTCTCCATAGCTTAATAGACCTAATCAGGACCAAACATATCTGCCTTACCGAGCTCAAACCACTCAATAGGAGATATATACCTCCTACCATACAATACCTCAAAAGGAGTCATACCAATACTATAATGATAACTATTATTGTAAGCATACTCTACTAAAGGTAGATGCTCAACCCAATTCCACCATAATCAACCACGCATTCCCGTAGTATATCCTCCAGTGTCTGAATAGTTCTTTTTGCTTTCCCATCCGACTACGAATGAAAAGCAGTACTCAGACTAACCTTAGTCACTAACCCTTTCTGGAAGACCACCAAAAATAAGATGTAAACTATGTATCATGATAAAAAATAATTGAAAAAGGTACCATATGTAGATTCAAAATCTCTTGAAGATACAGCTTCGCATAATCCTTCGCCAAAAAAATAGTCTTCATCGGTAAAAAGTGAGCAGATTTTATCATCCTATCCAAGATGACCCAAATTGAATCAGAATAATTTTAAGACCAAGGAAGACTGATAACGAAATCCATATTGATTATCTGCTATTTCCATTTGGGCAACTCTATTTCTTGATGTCTAGGCCTCATATGCTCAACCTTAACCTATTGACACACCATGCACTTAGACACAAAATCAACCACATCCCTCTTTATACCATTCCACCAATAGATCTCCTTGAGATCCTAATACATCTTTGTCGAATCAGGATGAACGTCATAGCGTGACTTATGCGCCTCGGCCAAAATCCTTTGCCACAAACCGTCAATATCAGGAACACGCAACCTCACTTGGTACCGCAAAGTACCATCACCACTAATCTCAAACACCGCCACCTTTTACCCACTAACATCACTCTTGATTTTTATCAAGATGGGATACAACAGTTGTTTCTCCTTAATCTCTACACCAAGAGATGATCGAACCACTTCTTGCACCATCTCACCACCATCCTTAGAATCTAATAGATGAAATCTAAGATTGGCCAAGAGATGAATATCCTTCACTAATTCTCATTTTCCTACTTCCACATGAGACAAACTTCTCATAGACAACCTGCTAAGAGTATCAGCAACCACGGTAGCCTTACCTGGGTGGTAGTGAAGACTCATATCATAGTCCTTGAGAAGCTCAAACTATCTTCATTGCCTAAGATTAAGATCCTTCTGCGTGAATAGGTACAGAAGACTCTTATGATAAAAAAGATATCTATATGAACACCATACAGATAGTGCCACCATATTTTCAAAGCAAACACAACCACTAATAGCTTCAAATCATGAGTAGGATAATTTTTCTCATGCTCCTTCAACTGCCTAGAAGCATAAGCAATCACCTTCCCATGCTACACAGAACACAAACAACCCCTACCCGAGATATATCACAAATGACAAACCCATCATTACCTTTTGGCAAAGTCAGAATCAGAGCTGAAGTCAACCTAACCTTTAACTTCTCAAAACACCTCTCATAATTATCCGACCAAGAAAACTTAATCTTCTTCTGAATTAACTTAGTCAAAGGAGTAGCTATCGATGAGAAACTTTCCATAAACCGCCTATAATACCTGGCTAAACCTAAAAAGCTTCGAATGTCGGATGGATTCATAGGTCTAGGCCACCCTTTTACCATACCCATTTTTTTAGGATTAACCATTATCCCCTCACTAAAAATAATGTGACCCAATAAATTCACAACATTCAATCAAAACTCACACATAAGGAACTTGGCAAACAATCACTATTCCTTTAAGGTCTACAATACTACACAAAGGTGGTTAGCATGATCCACCTTACTCCTTGAATACATTAGAATGTCATCAATAAACACAATGACAAAGAGATCTAAATACTACCTGAAAACTCTGTTCATCAGATCTATAAATGCCTCTGAAACATTTGTCAACCTAAATGACATCACCAGGAACTCATAATTCCTATACCGAGTATGAAAAGTCATCTTTGGGATATCCACCTCCCTAATCATAAGATAATGGTACCCAAACCAAAGATCTATCTTGGAAAATAACTTGGTACTCTATAACGAGTTAAACAGATCATCTATCCTTAAGAGAGTATATTTGTTCGTGATCGTTACCTTGTTCAACCACCAATAGTCAATGCACATCCAAAGGGAACCATCATTTTTGTGCATAAAAAACACAAGTGCACCCCACAGAGAAATGCTAGGACGAATAAACCCCTTATATAAAAGATCCTTAATTTTCTCCTTGAGTTCCCTTAACTCAGCCAGATCCATTCTATATGAAGGAATAGAAATTGGACGAGTGTCCAAAAGCAAATCAATACCAAACTCTATTTCTTCATCTGGAGGACCACCTGGAAGATCATTCGAAAAGACCTCTGAAAACTCATTAACCATAGAAACTAACTGCAAAGAGGGACCTTCTGAGTTAGAAACATTAACCCAGACCAAGTGATAAAGACATCCTTTAGACATTAACCTCCGTTCTCTAAGATAAGAAATAAATCTCCCCCTATGAGCTAAAGAACAACCCTTCCATTCTATTTCTGGCTTGTCGGGGAACCTAAAAATGACTTTATGAGTCCGATAGTCTAAAGACGCATAACAAGACTGGAACCAGTCGATACCCAAAATTATATCAAAATTCACCATTCCCAAGTCTGTCTGTCACCAACAGATACCATACCCCCCTATAGACCCGTTCAACAATGACTGAGTCTTCTACTAAGGTAGAAACAGAAAGAGATCCAAAATAATTTCTGGATCAAAACTAAAAGGCACATCTATATATGGAGTCACATAAGATAGAGTAGATCCTAAATCAAGCAAACAATATACATCATAAGAGACAAGTTGTAACGTACTAGTAAAAATATCAGGTAATGCCTCGGACTCCTATTGGGATGCTAAAGAATACAATATATTTCGAACAACACTAGAACCAAGAGCAGTAGCTGAAGGAAATGCCATACCACTAGGTGTAGGAGAAGAACATGAATCCACGAGAACCTTATTCTCCCCTATAGTGACTTTACTAATCGGATAACTCTTGAGTTAATAGCCTGCCTGACCGTACTTAAAGCACTTATCCCTTCCTTCCTAACAAAATTGCCAATGAAGATGACTTCAGAACCAACAAGGAGGGCATGAAGAAATAGACTGACCTTTGATTACCTAAAATTAGGCACCCTATGCCCAAGAATTATCACTACCTTGATAATGCTTGTCACCTAACTGCTATGGGTAAGGAGCACTAACAGTGGAGAAGGAACCAGAAATCTCCCACTTCTTTTTCTACCACTTACTACCATCTCGACCTCCCTGAGACTGTGCATCTTTCTGGTTAAAAAACCTACCCTGTTTTTGCTTTCTATCCCAAAAATCCGCCTGCCTTCTCTTCTCATCCTCAACCTGCTTTACATGAATAGTCAACCTAGAGATGTCCATATCCTTAATGAGAAAAGCAGTCTTTCTCTCTAAAATCAAATCTCTATTCATCCCAAAAGCAAATTTTCTCATTCTTAACCTCATGTCAGCCCCCAAATCAGGTGGTTCACAAACTCCTCCATCTTAGCTTCCCTCAAATTTTGAGGAAAGAAATGATCTATGAAGGCATTAGAAAAGGCCTTCCACAACCCTTCCTCTTACATATCACCCTTATCTCTATCCCACTCCTCATACCATAAATAAGCAACATCTTTGAGCTGATAATCCATAAATTTAAATCCCTCCAATTAGTATCCTACTTAACCTAAAATATCTTCTCTATTTCATCCAAAAATCCCTATGGGTCCTCCTCTACCTTTACTCTCCTAAAAGTGGGAGGACCTATCTTCATAAATTAGATAGCCCTTATGGCCTCAGCAGATAAAACACCAGCCATACCCCGCTCATCCTGAGTAGCGACTATCTGAGCAATAAGAAGAATAGACTAATAAAACTCCACATTCTTTATGTTACCCTAAGGGACCTGAGGAGCAGTAGAAGGAATAGGAAGAACTCTAGCACAATAAGGAATAGGACCCTAAGATCAAAGATGTACACCAGTAGTATAAAGTACCCCTTCAACAATATCCCCAGATGAGGCAGAAGAATTTACATGCATTCCAAATCTAGGAGGCATGATCTAAAAGACAAACTACTAAGGATTAGAGAGGATTCCAGGACCGACAATTTTAATAAAGTGAAATATTCCTAAATGCCTTGTAGACTCTCCTTTATAAATGTGACTTGCTACATACCCTAAAAGGAGACTCTACTCAATACAGGTTTATGGTCTCCCAGTTGACCATGAACCTAAAGCTCTGATACCAAATTATCACGAACCAAACTTGGGCCTACACCTAATGGGAATCCCAAGTCCAACCAGGACTGGGGACTGCCCCCTGTTACCCAACCCAACAACTTTATATAGCCTTAGATGGGTTGAAGTTTGAACATATAACAAAATAGTGTGAATGTTGTCATAAAGACTCTGGGATAGGGTCACAACCAGGATCGACCCAACCGAGTCTGACCATACCAAACCAACCATCCAAACATACGAAACTAAACCAAAGGCCATAATGTAAGACCCCACAAAATCCTAAGCTTAATTCAGTCCTTTAGGCTTGTCAAGGGATTCCAAACTTAGAATATTTTAGCTAAGTACTCAGGCTTAGTGTCATTTTACCCTATGAAGGTTGGAAATATTGTTTCACGACCTTTACATCCATTAAATATTGATGTTTAGATTGATTCATAATCAGGAATGTCCGTAGGTATTTTCGAATAAGTTTCGGATTTTTCAGACTTCGTTTGAAGCTCTTTTGGAATCTTAAAACAGTGGATCACCATGATCGTAGAGTGACACATAAACTATCACGTTGATAAATTTATTCCCCAGCTCACAGCATTAATTGCTAGTGAGCCAACACGGAATCGACATGATGCATTATCTATCGCGTCGATGCCAATGATGCAGCGCGTTGGTTTGCACGTCGATGGTGCAGTTTTCAATAATTAAAAGACCACGTTCTTGAGGGCTTTATTTCCCAAAATCTCTCAAGAACAAAACCCTAGGAGCTTTAATTTCAAATCAAGGGCACAAGATTCCACCATAAACTTTTAGAAATTCTTAAACAAATGTATGTAAAGTGTTTATCCAAGGGTTCCTTCCACCCTTGGAGTCTAATAATCTCTTTCGAACTTCAAGTAATTGATTTTATGATTTCCATGTTTAGAATTAAAGTGTATCCATGATTTCTATTTGGATTAAGTTCCTAATTCATGATTATCTATATATATTTCATGTGAAATTGATTATTTATGTGTGTAGATTCATGTGAATCCATGATAAACCCTTAAATTGTGAAATTAGAATTGAATTATGATGCTCACTTGTTGTTTAATATATTGTGCTCACCAAGTGCTTAATAAATTGTCCATGTGAACTATCAAGAGAATAAAATCTTATCAAGTTAGCTTATGTGCAAATTATATTATGCAAGTGTTTGTCAAAATGCCGTAATGAATGAATAATGATCAAGTACTTAGCTTATATGCTTCAAGTTATGCTATGTCTCTTAATTTATACTATCGAGTCCTGGGGGTACTTGTACCCATAAATTTAGCTAATTACCTAGAGCCATGGTCAGTAATAGAATAGTATCAGCCACAACATGATTAGTAGTACTCTCAGTTAGTTACAGAACTCAGGAAAACTAAGTAAAACCAGTATTAGTCCAGTCTCATTCAGTATCCAGTTTAGACCTCACTAAACTCAGTCAGCTAATAGGATTCAGTAGTATTCCATCAGTCAATGAAACTCAATGAATTTAGCTCAGTCCAGCTAAACAGTAATCTCAGTAATCATTCAGTCCATCCTAGTGCCGACTAGAAATTAGTTTAGTGTCTATTCAGTTGAGAGTAGGATTCAGCACCGAGTTAACCTAGGGATAGGGGCATTCCTGTCAGCAGAGGGTTTGACCCTTAGCAATAGTCCCTGCGTTACAGAACTACGTAGCCAATGTAGGTTAAGGTATATTTTTGCTAGATATTATAATGGTTGATATTTCTCATTTGAGTTATCCTGCCAGCAAGGGTTGACGAAAAAGCTTCCTGTTAGAGAGGGTTAACTCATAGCTTGTCCTTACTCGTGGCACAGTATTGACATTCTTCCAACAGGGGTTATCGGTTTGACCGCAAATTAGTTTATAGAGGGGCATGTCGGTTAGATAATTACCTCCCATGGTCTCAGTTCTAGCTTTAGTCTCAGAATAGAACTCAGTTCAGTTCTACAAATTCAAGACTATCAGACATAGTCACTCAGCTTAGTACGGAACTCAGTATGGTTCCACAATATTCAAAAATGTCATATATAGTCATTTAGATAATCAATAATACAGTATTCTTAAACTCAGATATCAATTATTAATATCTAGATTCAGTACTCAGTGTTAGCACGATCTCAATTACAGTCTATGTATTCATGCATATACTCTTACTCAGTCATACTCATGTTATTCAGTTATTATTGTGCATGCATAAGAACCCATGCATATAAGCCTACCTCACTAAGCATACCAGTACATTTAAAGTACTAATGCATATCAGAGAATTAGATACACGGGATCTAGAGCACCCTTAGTAGTTTAGATACTCAACTTTCAGAGTAGTGGTGAGTCCTCATAGTTTAAGGACATGTTTATTATTTACAGTACTTTAGTTTTATTTTTGTAGATGGAGTTAGTTAGGATCTTGTCCCATCAACTCCACTATCTAGACAGTTAGAGGCTTTTTCAGACTAGAGTATTTTCAGATAGTTGTTTAGTTTTTAAGTACCTATATTCAATTTTGGTATTTTGATACCGCATTCAGATTTATTTATAGATTTGAACCCTATGGCATATATTTCCGCCTATTTCCACAATTATTGCAGTATTTATTAGATGATTATTACACTAGGTACCAGTAATGGGTTAGCTTGTGGCCCTTCGAGATTATGAGCATCATATAGCATTCAGGGTACAGACTTGGGGCGTTGCAAACTTGGTATCAGAGCCTAAGGTTCAATAGTATCCTAGGAAGTCTGAAAGCCATATCTAGTAGAGTCTTATTCATGGATGTGTTACGTGCCACACTTATGGATAGGAGGCTACGAGATGTTTTAGGAAAAGTTTCTCTTCTTTCAGTATTTATGTTGTGCAAGTGAGAATGAGCTCTAGTTACACTCTTTTTCTAAACCTAGATTCTTTTTTGTTTATAGAATATGCATCTAAAGAAGACATAGGGAAGAGGAACGGGAGACGAGTCAGCCCCTCATCCTGTCCATCTAGATCCTTTGGGAGAGCATGTCTCCCACGCAGAGTTCAGAGCAGCCTTCACTACCCTAGCTCGTTCTGTGAAATCCCAAAATGAATGCCCATCTGCCATTTTGGCCAACCCAGTGGCCAAAACTATTGCTGCCAGAATTTGTGACTTCACCCGAATAAACCCTCTGGTCTAAGTCAAATGAGGACCCTTAGGAATTTCTTGTTCAGGTGTAGAAGGTTAATGATATCATGGGGTGACTGCTATTGAGAGAATTGAGTTGGTTGCATATTAGTTATAGGATGTGGCTCACTCGTGATTCAAATATTGAAAGGCAGAGAGGGCCACAGATGTAGGGCCCATAGAATGGAAGGAGTTTGTAGTTGCTTTTCTAGATAGGTTCTTCTTGCTAGAGTTGATGGAAGCAAAGGTTTTGGAGTTTAAAAAGCTGATGTAGGACTATATGATAGTGCAGGAGTATTCTCTCAAGTTTACTCAGTTAGCCAGATATGCCCCGTATCTTATAGCAGATAGCAAAGCGAAGATGACCAAGTTTGTGTCTGGGGTACCTAGAAGCATGGTCAAAGAATGTAGGACTACAATGCTTATTAAGGTGATGGACATAGCTAGGCTCATGGTCTATGCTCAGTAGTTAGAGGAGGCCAAGGATAAAGGGAAAGAGAGGGAGAATAAGAGAGCGAGAATAGGTAGTTTCAATTTTTCTCAGCCTAAGTAAGAGGGTGGGAATCGATCTTAATTCCACCTAAAATCCTCAGTTCCAGCTCCTTCCTCAGCCAGTACTCCAGTGCCAAAATTCAGAGATGGCAAAAACGATAGGGCATCAAGCCCTAAACCCCAAGGTAGTGTTAACAGTACCCAAACTAATCCCCTTTGCCAGAGGTGTGGCTAAAACCACTAGGGTATCTATAGAGCTGACAATGATGTGTGGTTCAGATATGGAAAGACAGGCCATAGAGTCAGACAGTGTCCTCAGATTGGGTTGTAGAGTCAGCATAACCGTCCTCTAGCTCAGTTCGGTCACCTAAATCAGTTGGGTACCTCATCCAGTGCCACTAGTGGGCAGCGACTAAACAAACTCTATTCTCTTCAGTCCCGACAGGATCGGGAAAGTTCTCCTGATATGGTCACTGGTACGTTACAAGTTTATTATTTGCATATTTATGCTTTGCTAGATCTAGGAGCTTGTTTGTTTTTTGTTACTCCAAATATAGCAGTTGATTTCAGAGTCAGTCCCAAATTTTTAGAAGAGACCTTCTCAGTTTCTACTCCAGTGGGTAAATCTATCATAACCCGACAGGTATGCAGGAACTTTCCGATTATAATATCTCAAAAAGTCAGTTCAGCAGATTTAGTTGAATTAGAGATAACTGATTTTGATGTCATTCTTGGCATGGATTAGATTCATTCCTTCTATGCCTCAGTTAACTTCAGAAACAAAATTATCCAATTTTTATTTTTGAATGAACCCATCCTAGAGTGGAGGGGTAGTACTTCAGCACTTAGGGGTTAACTTGTTTCTTACCTTTGGGCTAGGAAAATAATAGCTAAGGGATGTGTCTACCATCTTGTTCAAGTATAGGACTCTAGTTCAGAAACCCCTACTCTTGAATCAGTGTCAGTAGCATATGAATTCCCAAACGTGTTTCCTAAAGACCTTCCTAGAGTTCCTCTCGAAAGGTAAATGGATTTTGAAATTCATCTTCTTCCAGATACTCAACCTATATTTATCCCGCAATACAGAATAACTCCAGCAGAACTGAAAGAATTTAAAAAGTAGTTATAGGATCTCTTAGATAAGCGATTCATTAGACCCAATGTGTCTCCATGGGGCGCACCAGTGTTATTTGTGTGTTAGAAAGATGGTTCACTCATAATATGTGTAGATTACCATCAGTTAAATAAAGTTACAGTCAAGAACAAGTATCCACTCTCTAGAATCAATGACTTGTATGACCAACATTAAGGTTCTAGTTATTTCTCTAAGATAGACCTCAGATCAAGTTATTATCAGCTTAGAGTTAGGGAATGTGACATCCCAAAAATAGCTTTTAGAACTCGGTATGATCACTTTAAATTTTTAGCTATGTCCTTTGGTCTTACCAATACCCCAGAAGCCTTCATAGACTTGAGAAATCGTGTGTTCAAGCAGTACTTGGACATGTTCATCATAGTCTTCATAGATAACATTCTTATTTACTCCAGTAGTGAATACGATCATGAAGACCATCTTAGAATAGTATTGCAGACTCTCAAAAACATCAGTTATTCACCAAATTTAGTAAGTGTGAATTTTGGCTAAGGTCAGTGGCTTTCCTTGGCCATATAATTTTTGTTGATGGCATTAGAGTTGATCCCCAAAAGACTGAAGTAATAATAAAAAGGCCCAGGACCATCTCTCCATCATATATCAGGAGTTTCTTAGGTTTGGCCGACTATTACCAATGGCTCGTTGAGGGATTTTCATCTATTGTACCCCCTATGTCCAAATTAACTCAGAAGAAAGTAAAATTCCAGGGGTCAGATTCTTATGAAAATAGTTATCAGGAGTTGAAGACTCGACTTACTACAACTTTAGTTTTGACCCTAATAGATGGTTTTGATGGTTTTATTGTGTACTATAATGCTTCCAGAGTCAGATTGGGTTATGTTTTAATACAGAGAGGTAAGGTCATAACCTATTTCTCTAGACAGCTTAAACCCCATGAGAAGAACTATCCTACTCATGATCTTGAGTTGGCAGCTGTAGTCTTTGCCTTAAAGATTTGGAGGCACTATTTGTTTGGTGTGTATGTTAATGTGTTCACTGGTTATAAGAGCCTACAGTATGTATTCTCTCAAAAATACCTAAACCTCCATCAGAGAAGGTGGTTGGAGTTATTGAAAGATTTGACATGAGTGTTCTGAATTATCCGGGCAAGGCCAATATAGTGGCTGACGCTCTCAGTGGAATGTCTATGGGTAGTGTTGCCCATGTTGAGAATAGTAAGAAGAAGTTAACCCAGGAAATTCATTAGCTAGTCCGACTAGGTGTTCATTTAGTCGATTCAATAGAAGGTAGTGTGTGGGTGCAGAGTAGCTCAAAATCATCCCTAGTTTCCGAAATGAAGAAAAAGCATGATAGGGAACCCAATCTTTTCCAGTTGAAGAAATCAGTCAAAAATCAGAAGGTAGAGGTTTTCTCCAAGGGGGAGTGGTGTATTGCATTATTAAGGTTGTCTGTGTATGCCAGGTGTAGATGACTTTAGGCAGTGAATTCTTGTAGAAGAACATGGTGCACGTTACTTTATTCATCCAGGGGCCATGAAGATGTACCGCTATTTGTGGGAGATCTATTGCTGGAGTGGGGTGAAAAGAGACATTGCAGAGTTAGTGGCTAAGTTCTCAACATGTCAGTAGGTTAAGATTGAGCATCAGAAAACTAGTGGGTCCATGCAGGAGTTCAATATTCCTATCTGGAAATGGGAAGAAGTGAACATGGACTTTGTAATGGGTTTACTTGTCGCCAGCATGATATAGTTTGGTTCATTTTATACAGGATGACCAAATCATCTCATTTCCTACCAGTCCATACCTCCTACTCAGCCAAGGATTACGCCAAACTCTATATCAAGGAGTTGGTCAGATTGCACGGTGTTCTATTTTCTATTATCTCAAATAGAGGTACCCAGTTCACCTATCATTTTTGGAAAGCGTTCTAAAAGGTCCTTGGTACCCGAGTTCACCTTAGTACATCTTTTCATCCTCAGACAGATGGTCAAGCACAAAGGACCATTCAGACTTTAGAGGATATGCTGCGAGCATGTGAGATAGACTTTAAGGGTAGTTGGGATGACCACTTACCTTTGATTGAGTTCGCATATAACAACAGCTATCACACTAGTATTCAGATAGCTCTATTTGAGGTGATTTATGGGTGGAGATGTAGATCTCTCATTGGTTGGTTTAAAGTGGGTGAGGCCACAGTGGTAGGGCCTGACTTTGTGTTTGATACCTTAGAGAAAGTCCAATTAATCAGGGAAATACTTAAGACAGCTCAGAGATGGCAGAAGTCATACGCAGATGTTCGCAGAAAGGATCTCGAGTTTGATATTAGTGACTATGCGTACTTGAAGATCTCTCCTATGAAAGAAGTGAAGTGGTTTGGCAAGAAGGGGAAACTCATTCCCCGATATGTCGGTCCTTAGAAAATTCTTAGCCATTTTGAAAAGGTAGCTTACGAGCTTGAATTGCCTTCAGATCTATCTTCAGTCTATCCAGTGTTTCATGTCTCCTTGCTAAGGAAATTCATAGGTGACCCATCAGCCATAATCCTCATAAGGGGCATAGATGTTCAGAAAAGCCTCTCTTACTAAGAGATCCTAGTCAAAATGCTTGATTATCAGATTCGCGGACTGAGGAACAAAGAAGTACCTCTAGTCAAAGTTCTATGGCAGAATCAGTCTATTGAGGGAGCTACTTGGGAAGCAGAAGCAGATATGCGGACCAAGTATCCTCACCTCTTCTCCACAAACTCATATTTAGCTCCAGTAATAGTTTTCCTTAAGCTTATTCAGTTTCATGTTAAGATTTCAGTTACAAACTTGGTATTAGTTACTATTTCATGTTCAGTTATACATTCATGAGCCATTTCAGTCATGTATTCATGCATCAATATGCATGCCCAGTATAAAAAACTCAGCTTATCAGTATTCCCAGTTATGCATTCATGAATCATGAATCATCTCAGTCATGAAACCATGATTCAGTTGTGCATGCCCAGTGTCTAAGTCCAATCTCTGTATATTCTCAGTCTCAGTAGTCTCATTCGAGGATGAATGTTTCCAAGAGGGAGATAATGTAAGACCTCGAAAAATCCTAAGCTTAATTCAGTCCTTTAGTCTTGTCAAGGGGTCCCAGACTTAGAATATTTTAGCTAAGTACTCAAACTTAGTGTAATTTTAGCCTACGAAGTTGGCAATCTTATTTTGCGGCCTTTACGTCCACTAAATGTTGATGTTTAGGTTGATTCATGGTCAGGAATGTCCGTAGGTGTTTTCGGACAAGTTTTGGATTTTTTGGACTTCGTTTGAACCTCCTTTGGAATCTTAAAATAGTGGATCAACATGATCTTGATATGACGTGTCGACTATTGCATTGATAAATATTTTCCCCAGCTCCCAGCGTCAATTTCTAGTGAGTCGATGCATATTCAACACGACGCATTGGCCAGCGCATCCATGCCAATGACGCGGCACGTCGGTCTGCGCATCGATGGTGTAATTTTCATTCATTAAAATACCACGTTCTTGAGGGTATTTGGGTCTTTTTCCCTCAGCGCTCAGCCCCCAAAACACAAAATTAAACACCTTATAGAATAAATATAGTCGTTATTTCTCAAAATATCTCAAGAACAAAATCCTAGAAGCTTCAATTTCAAATCAAGGGCACAAGATTCCACCATAAACTCTTAGAAATTCTTCAACAAAGGTATGTAAAGTTTTTATCCAAGGGTTCCTTCCACCCTTGGAGTCCAAGAATCTCTTTTAAACTTCAAGTAATTCATTTTATGATTTTCATGTTTGGAATTAAAGTGTATCCATGATTCTTATTTGGATTAAGTTCCTAATTCATGATTAGATATATATTTCATGTGAAATTGATCATTTATGTGTGTAGATTTATGTGATTCCATGATCAACCCTTGAATGATGTAATTAGAGTTGAATTATAATGCTCACTTGTTGTTCAATAATATGTGCACATATTGTGCTCACCAAGTGCTTAATAAATTGTCCATGTGAACTATCAAGAGAATGAAATCATGTAAAGTTAGCTTATGTTCAATTTATATTATGTAAGTGTTTGTCAAAATGCCTCAATGAATGAATGATGATCAAGTACTTAGCTTAAATGCTTTAAGTTGTGCCATGTCTGTTAATTTATGCTATCGAGTCCTTAGGGTACTTGTACCTGACAATTTAGCTGATTACCTAGAGCCATGGTCAGTCATAGAACAGTATCAGTCACAATATGATCAGTAGTACTCTCAGTCAGTTATAGAACTCACAAAAACTCGGTAGAATCAGTATTAGTCCAGTCTCATTCAGTATCCAGTTCAGACCTCACTAAACTTAGTCAACTAACTGGATTTAGTAGTATTCTGTCATTCAACGAAACTCAGTGATTTCAGTTTAGTCCAGCTAAATAGTAATCTCATTAACCATTCAGTCCAACCTAGTACAGACTAGAAATCAGTTTAGTATCTATTCAGTTGGGAGTAGGAATCATCACCGAGTTAACCCAGGGATGGGGGCATTCCTATCAGCAGAGGTTTCGAACCTTAGTAGCAGTCCCTGCATTACAGAACTACATAGCCAGCATAGGTTAAGGTATCTTTCTGCCAGACATTATGGGTATTGATTTTTCTCATTCAAGTTGTCCTGCCAACGAGGGTTGACGAAAGTGTTTTCTGTCAGAGTGAGTTAACTCACAGGTTGTCCTTACTCGTGGTACAGTATTGACACCCTTCCAATAAGGGTTATAGGTTGGACCCCAAATCAGTTTAGAAAGGGGTATATTGGTTAGATGATTACGTCCCACAGTCTCAGTTCTAGTCTCAATCTCAGAAAAGACCTCAGTTCAGTTCTACAGATTTAGGACTATCATACATAGTCACTCAGCTCAGTACGGAACTCAATATGGTTCCACATTATTAAGAACTATTAGATACAGCCATTCAGATAATTAGTAATATAGTATTCATAAACTCAGATATTGATTATCAGTATCCTGATTCAGTACTCAATATTTGCACGATCTCAGTTACAGTCTATGTATTCATGTATGTACTCTTACTCAGTCATACTCATGTTATTCAGTTATTATTATGCATACATATGAACCCATGCATATCATCCTACCTCACTGAGCAGACCAGTACATTCAAAGTACTGACGTATGCTTTTCTTTACGCTATGATGTCTTATATTATAGGTTTAGACGCACGAGCTCCAGAGCACCCTTAGCAATTCAGAAACTTAACTTTCAGAGTAGTGGTGAGTCCTCATAGTTCGAGGACATACTTATTATTTATACTACTTCATTTTTATTTTAGTAGATTGAGTTAGTTGGTGGCTTGTCCCATCAACTCTACAGTCCATACAGTTAGAGGCTTTTTTAGACTAGAGTATTTTCAGACAGTTGTTCAGTTTTTCAGTACCTATATTCAGTTTTGGTATTTTGATACCGTATTCAAATTTATTTATAGATTTGAACCTTATGGAATATGTTTCTGCCTATGTCCGCAATCATTACAATATTTATTACACGATTATTGGAGCAGGTACCAGTCATGGGTTGGCTTGTGGTCCTTTGGGATTATGAGCATCATGTAGCATCTGGGGTATAGACTCGGGGCGTTACACATAACAAAATAGAATAAATATGATAATCAATCCTAAAATATAATACGATGGAACAACTAACAATACCGTCCAAGGGTGTAAGTCTTAACACGAATACTAATGCTAAGGCAAACACCAATAAAGATCCTGCCCATACCAATCCCCAAAAGAACCATAAATCCTCTATCCAAAAAAATAAAAATATCTGGTTTGGACATGCCCCCAACAATCGCCAAAATCAATATTTGAAACAAAAGAAAAATGTCTAAGTTTGTCCACATCATGAAATAAAGCCTTCAGAAAAGATGGAAACTCATCACTTCAATCTGAATGCTTTCCCTGAGTTAATCACTATAAAGGAGGAGTCGAATGGTTGATTCCTGCAAAGCATGGGTATTCAACAGCTAGTAGACGAGTTAGCGAGTGATCGCTAGCATGTTGTTAGCGAGTGACCGCTAGCATGTATCTCAGGATAAGGATAAAGTAATGCCACTTAAACAACCAAATAAAACCATCCATGATGCATACAACCATACATATATATTTATAAGTATCGGGAAAAGGAACCGTGTTTATTATACATTTAAAACCTTTACCTACGTTGTGTAACCTTGTCGTTTAAACCACCCATGGGCCGTATGGGTTCAGCTCCTCCTGCTGAAAGGGTCCCAGTGTGTGTAGACACACAACCAAGAAATATCCCATTGGATGACTAGTACATCCCCCAATAGTGTGATATTATGAACACGATTCACTAAGACCAATCCCTATATCGGTAAATACGAGTTTCCAGGTTTGGTCCCTTTGGGACCTCCACCTTCTACGGCATAGCTACACATCCTTCCATTAATGCCCAAATTAAAACCATGTCAAAATAGTCAATTTTTCATTTATTAACCAAGGCCATTTATTAATGGTATCGTCATACCACCCATAATTACAAGCTTTTATCCATAACCAAACCATTTTGGTTAAGGGGACTATCAAGTGCTCTTTTTGCTTACCATATTAACCTCTTGGTAGACTTTAATGCTCTCCACAAGCATAACCAATTAGCCACAAACCTTTGTAAGACATTTAAATCATTTAAAGTTCCATGCATAAGCCAAAAACAAGTAAAATTTTCATTAAAAAAAGTCAATGCAATGAACATATCTTTATAAGCATTTTGTCAAACACCTTGGAGGCATAATATAACTAAAACTAATTTCAATAACCATTAAACCATTACCTTGCAATTCAACTATCCAAAAATACCATTAATGCCTAGAAAAGCACAATTAAAACCATGAGAAACCATAAACAAGCATTTACATTAAAACCCCCAATTATAGTTGAAAACCATAAATCATTCTATATTAAAACCATGAAAACATACATAAAACCCATGCCTTTTTAGAAGTAATAAGTAGGGAAGAGACACATGCCTTCGACTAAGAAAGATGATGGAAGGAAATCAGCAAAGCAAGCCCCAAAGCAATTGCTTAGTTGAAACCCTAGTTTCCTTGCCTCAAAAACTCTTGAGAGAATTATTAAATATTTAGGAGTAGTTTCTAAGTGTTAAAGAGAGAAATAATAAATTATATAGCCTCCTTAAGAGGTTAGAAGTGTTGGGGTCCTATTAGGGTAAGTAGGGAATTGTCCAGAATACCCTTACTTAAGTTGGACAAAAATCCCATCACAGGGATACAACTGACCTATACGAGTCATACCCTTTCAATATGAGTGGTACCCTCCACTCGTATCCACCCTCAACCCTTGGATGCAAACTGTCCAACCTATGACTCATCCCACCAAGTCATATCAATAAATATGATCCATATCTCCCATGCATATCCCTGGCAAAATAGAATTCCAAGGGACTTAAATACTGACCCCTTACGAGTACAGGATATGACTCGTACCCAACCATATGAATTTTATCCCCTAGGTCATACCCATTCCAGTAACCCATCCATCCCACCAACCAACAATGGTCACCATATGACAGATTCAAGACTATTAGACATAGTCACTCAGCTTAGTACGGAACTCAGTATGGTTCCACAATATTCAAAACTGTCAGATATAGTCATTTAGATAATCAATAATACAGTATTCTTAAACTCAGATATCAATTATTAATATCTTGATTCAGTACTCAGTGTTAGCACAATCTCAGTTACAGTCTATGTATTCATGCATATACTCTTACTCAGTCATACTCATGTTATTCAGTTATTATTGTGCATGCATAAGAACCCATGCATATAAGCCTACCTCACTAAGAATACCAGTACATTTAAAGTACTGATGCATATCACAGAATTAGATACACGGGATCTAGAGCACCCTTAGTAGTTCAGATACTCAACTTTCAGAGTAGTGGTGAGTCCTCATAGTTTAAGGACATGTTTATTATTTACAGTACTTTAGTTTTATTTTAGTATATGGAGTTATTTAGGATCTTGTCCCATCAACTCCACAATCTAGACAGTTAGAGGCTTTTTCAGACTAGAGTATTTTCAGACAGTTGTTTTGTTTTTAACTACCTATATTCAATTTTGGTATTTTGATACCGCATTCAGATTTATTTATAGATTTGAACCTTATGGCATATGTTTCCGCCTATTTCCACAATTATTGCAGTATTTATTAGATGATTATTACACTAGGTACCAGTAATGGGTTAGCTTGTGGCCCTTCGAGATTATGAACATCATATAGCATTCAGGGTACAGACTTGGGGCGCTGCAAACTTGGTATTAGAGCCTAAGGTTCAATAGTATCCTAGGAAGTCTGAAATCCATATCTAGTAGAGTCTTATTCATGGATGTGTTACGTGCCACACTTATGGATAGGAGGCTACGAGATGTTTTAGGAAAAGTTTCTCTTCTTTCAGTATTTATGTTGTGCAAGTGAGAATGAGCTCCAGTTACACTCTTTTTCTAAACCTAGATTATTTTTTGTTTATAGAATATGCATCTAAAGAAGACATAGGGAAGAGGAATGGGAGACGAGTCAGCCCCTCATCCTGTCCATCTAGATCCTTTGGGAGAGCATGTCTCCTACGCAGAGTTCAGAGCAGCCTTCACTACCCTAGCTCATTCTGTGAAATCCCAAAATGAATGCCCATCTTCCGTTTCGGCCAACCCAGTGGCCAAAACTATTGCTGCCAGAATTTGGGACTTCACCCAAATAAACCTCTGGTGTAAGTCAGATGAGGACTCTTAGGAATTTCTTGTTCAGGTGTAGAAGGTTAATGATATCATGGGGTGACTGCTATTGAGAGCATTGAGTTGGTTGCATATTAGTTACAGGATGTGGCTCACTCGTGATTCAAATATTGAAAGGCAGAAAGGGCCACAGATGTAGGGCCCATAGAATGGAAGGAGTTTGTAGTTGCTTTTCTGGATAGGTTCTTCTTTCTAGAGTTGATGGAAGCATAGGTTTTGGAGTTTAAAACCCTGAAGTAGGTCAATATGTTAGTGCAGGAGTATTCTCTCAAGTTTACTCAGTTAGCCAGATATGCCTCGTATCTTATAGCAGATAGCAAAGCGAAGATGACCAAGTTTGTGTCAGGGGTACCTAGAAGCATGGTCAAAGAATGTAGGACTTCAATGCTTATTAAGGTGATGGACATATCCAGGCTCATGGTCTATGCTCAGTAGTTAGAGGAGGCCAAGAATAAAGGGAAAGAGAGGGAGAATAAGAGAGCGAGAATAGGTAGTTTCAATTTTTCTCAGCCTAAGTAAGAGGGTGGGAATCGATCTTAATTCCACCTAAAATCCTTAGTTCCAGCTCCTTCCTCAGCCAGTACTCCAGTGCCAAAATTCAAAGATGGCAACAAAGATAGGGCATCAGGCCCTAAACCCCAAGGTAATGTTAACAGTACCCAAACTTATCCCCTTTGCCAGAAGTGTGGCTAAAACCACCAGGGTATCTACAGAGCTGGCAATGATGTGTGTTTCAGATATGGAAAGCCAGGCCATAGAGTCAGACAGTGTCCTCAGATTGGGTTGTAGAGTCAGCATAACCGTCCCCTAGCTCAGTTCGGTCACCTAAATCAGCTGGGTACCTCATCCAGTGCCACTAGTTGGCAGCGCCTAAACAAACTATATGCTCTTCAGTCCCAACAGGATCAGGAAAGTTCTCCTGATATGGTCACTGGTACGTTACAAGTTTTTTATTTGCATATTTACGCTTTGCTAGATCTAGGAGCTTCTTTGTTTTTTGTTACTCCAAATATAGCAGTTGATTTCAGAGTCAGTCCCAAATTTTTAGCAGAGACCTTCTCAGTTTCTACTCCAGTGGGTAAATCTATCATAGCCCGACAAGTATGCAGGAACTTTCCTATTATAATATCTCAAAAAGTCACTTTAGCAGATTTAGTTAAATTAGAGATAACTGATTTTGATGTCATTCTTGGCATGGATTAGATTCATTCCTACTATGCCTCAGTTAACTGCAGAAGCAAAATTATCCAGTTTTTATTTTTGAATGAACCCATCCTAGAGTGTAGGGGTAGTACTTCAGCACTTAGGGGTTAACTTGTTTCTTACCTTCAGGCTAGGAAAATAATAGCTAAGGGATGTGTCTACCATCTTGTTCAAGTCCAGGACTCTAGTTCAGAAACCCCTACTCTTGAATCAGTGTCAGTAGCATATGAATTCCCAAACGTGTTTCCTAAAGACCTTCCTAGAGTTCCTCTCGAAAGGGAAATTGATTTTGAAATCCATCTTCTTCCAGATACTCAGCCTATATCTATCCCGCGATACAGAATAACTCCAGCAGAACTCAAAGAATTAAAAAAGTAGTTACAGGATCTCTTAGATAAGCTATTCATTAGACCCAATATGTCTCCATGGGGCGCACTAGTGTTATTTCTACGTTAGAAAGACGGTTCACTCAGAATATGTATAGATTACCATCAGTTAAATAAAGTTACAGTCAAGAACAAGTATCCACTCTCTAGAATCAATGACTTGTTTGACCAACATTAGGGTTCTAGTTATTTCTCTAAGATAGACCTCAGATCAAGTTATTATCAGCTTAGAGTTAGGGAATGTGACATCCCAAAAATAGCTTTTAGAACTCGGTATGATCACTTCAAATTTTTAGTTATGTCCTTTGGTCTTACCAATACCCCAGAAGCCTTCATAGACTTGATAAATCGTGTGTTCAAGTAGTACTTGGACATGTTCATCATAGTCTTCATAGATAACATTCTTATTTACTCCCGTAGTGAATACGATCATGAAGACCATCTTAGAATAGTATTGCAGACTCTCAAAAACATCAGTTATTCACCAAATTTAGTAAGTGTGAATTTTGGCTAAGGTCAGTGGCTTTCCTTGGCCATATAAATTTTGTTGATGGCATTAGAGTTGATCCCCAAAAGACTGAAGCAATGATAAAAAGGCCCAGAACCATCTCTCCATCATATATCAGGAGTTTCTTAGGTTTGGCCGACTATTACCAATGGCTCATTGAGGGATTTTCATCTATTGTACCCCCTATGTCCAAATTAACTCAGAAGAAAGTAAAATTCTAGGGGTCAGATTCTTATGAAAAGATTTTTCAGGAGTTGAAGACTGAACCTACTACAGCTTTAGTTTTGACCCTAATAGATGGTTTTGATGGTTTTATTGTGTACTATGACGCTTCCAGAGTCAGATTGGGTTATGTTTGGATACAGAGAGGTAAGGTCATAACCTATTCCTATAGACAGCTTAAACCCCATGAGAAGAACTACCCTACTCATGATCTTGAGTTGGCAGTTGTAGCCTTGGCCTTAAAGATTTGGAGGCACTATTTGTTTGGTGTGTACGTTAAAGTGTTCACTGGTTATAAGAGCCTGCAGTATGTATTCTCTCAAAAATACCTCAACCTCCATCAGAGAAGGTGGTTGGAGTTATTGAAAGATTTGACATGAGTGTTCTGAATCATCCGGGTAAGGCCAATATAGTGGCTGACGCTCTCAGTAGAATGTCTATGGGTAGTGTTGCCCATGTTGAGAATAGTAAGAAAAAGTTAACCCAAGAAATTCATTAGCTAGTCCGACTAGGTGTTCATTTAGTCGATTCAATAGAAGGTAGTGTGTGGGTGCAGAGTAGCTCAAAATCATCCCTAGTTTCCGAAGTGAAGAAAAATCATGATAGGGAACCCAATCTATTCCAGTTGAAGAAATCAGTCAAAAATCAGAAGGTAGAGGTTTTCTCCAAGGGGGAGTGGTGTATTGCATTGTCAGGGTTGTCTGTGTATGCCAGGTGTAGATGACTTTAGGCAGTGAATTCTTGTAGCAGCACATGGTGCACGTTACTTTATTCATCCAGGGGCCATGAAGATGTACCGCTATTTGTGGGAGATCTATTGCTGGAGTGGGGTGAAAAGAGACATTGCAGAGTTAGTGGCTAAGTTCTCAACATGTCAGTAGGTTAAGATTTAGCATCAGAAAACTAGTGGGTCCATGCAGGAGTTCAATATTCCTATCTGGAAATGGGAAGAAGTGAACATGGACTTTGTAATGGGTTTACTCGTTGCCAGCATGATATAGTTTGGTTCATTTTATACAGGATGACCAAATCATCTCATTTCCTACCAGTCCATACCTCCTACTCAGCCAAGGATTACGCCAAACTCTATATCAGGGAGTTGGTCAGATTGCACGGTGTTCTATTTTCTATTATCTCAAATAGAGGTACCCAGTTCACCTATCATTTTTGGAAAGTATTCTAAAAGGTCCTTGGTACCCGAGTTCACCTTAGTACATCTTTTCATCCTCAGACAGATGGTCAAGCACAAAGGACCATTCAGACTTTAGAGGATATGCTGCGAGCATGTGTGATAGACTTTAAGGGTAGTTGGGATGACCACTTGGCTTTGATTGAGTTCGCATATAACAACAGCTATCACACTAGTATTCAGATAGCTCTATTTGAGGTGATTTATGGGTGGAGATGTAGATCTCCCATTGGTTGGTTTAAAGTGGGTAAGGCCACAGTGGTAGGGCCTGACTTTGTGCTTGATACCTTAGAGAAAGTCCAATTAATCAGGGAAATACTTAAGACAGCTCAGAGATGGCAGAAGTCATACGCAGATGTTCGCAGAAAGGATCTCGAGTTTGATATTAGTGACTATGCGTACTTGAAGATCTCTCCTATAAAAGAAGTGAAGTGGTTTGGCAAGAAGGGGAAACTCATTCCCCGATATGTTGGTCCTTAGCAAATTCTTATCCATTTTGAAAAGGTAGCTTACGAGCTTGAGTTTCCATCAGATCTATCTTCAGTCTATCCAGTGTTTCATGTCTCCTTGCTAAGGAAATGCATAGGTGACCCATCAGCCATAATCCTCATAAGGGGCATAGATGTTCAGAAAAGCCTCTCTTACTAAGAGATCCTAGTCAAAATTCTTGATTATCAGATTCGCAGACTGAGGAACAAAGAAGTACCTCTAGTCAAAGTTCTATGGCAGAATCAGTCTATTGAGGGAGCTACTTGGGAAGCAGAAGTAGATATGCGGACCAAATATCATCACCTCTTCTCCACAAACTCATATTTAGCTCCAGTAATAGTTTTCCTTAAGCTTATTCAGTTTCATGTTAAGATTTCAGTTACAAACTTGGTATTAGTTACTATTTCATGTTCAGTTATACATTCATGAGCCATTTCAGTCATGTATTCATGCATCAGATATGCATGCCCAGTATAAAAAACTCAGCTTATCAGTATTCCCAGTTATGCATTCATGAATCATGAATCATCTCAGTCATGAAACCATGATTCAGTTGTGCATGCCCAGTGTCTAAGTCCAATCTCTGTATATTCTCAGTCTCAGTAGTCTCACTCGAGGATGAATGTTTCCAAGAGGGAGATAATGTAAGACCTCGAAAAATCCTAAGCTTAATTCAGTCCTTTAGTCTTGTCAAGGGGTCCCAGACTTAGAATATTTTAGCTAAGTACTCAAACTTAGTGTAATTTTAGCCTACGAAGTTGGAAATCTTATTTTGTGGCCTTTAGGTCCACTAAATGTTGATGTTTAGGTTGATTCATGGTCAGGAATGTCCGTAGGTGTTTTCAGACAAGTTTTGGATTGTTTGGACTTCGTTTGAACCTCCTTTGGAATCTTAAAATAGTGGATCAACATGATCTTGATACGACGTGTCGACTATTGCATTGATAAATATTTTCCCCAGCTCCCAGCGTCAATTTCTAGTGAGTCGATGCATATTCAACATGACGCGTTGGCCAGCGCATCCATGCCAATGATGCGGCATGTCGGTCTGCGCATCGATGGTGTAATTTTCATTCATTAAAATACCGCGTTCTTGAGGGTATTTGGGTCTTTTTACCTCAGCCCTCAGCCCCTAAAACACAAAATTAAACACCCTATAGAACAAATATAGTCATTATTTCTCAAAATCTCTGAAGAACAAAATCCTAGAACCTTCAATTTCAAATCAAGGGCACAAGATTCCACCATAAACTTTTCAAAATTCATCAACAAAGGTATGTAAAGTTTTTATCCAAGGGTTCCTTCCACCCTTGGAGTCCAAGAATCTCTTTTAAACTTCAAGTAATTCATTTTATGATTTTCATGTTTGGAATTAAAGTGTATCCATGATTCTTATTTAGATTAAGTTCCTAATTCATGATTAGATATATATTTCATGTGAAATTGATCATTTATGTGTGTAGATTTATGTGAATACATGATAAACCCTTGAATGATGTAATTAAAGTTGAATTATAATGCTCACTTGTTGTTCAATACTATGTGCATATATTGTGCTCACCAAGTGCTTAATAAATTGTCCATGTGAACTATCAAGAGAATGAAATCATGTAAAGTTAGCTTATGTTCAATTTATATTATGTAAGTATTTGTCAAAATGCCTCAATGAATGAATGATGATCAAGTACTTAGCTTAAATGCTTTAAGTTATGCCATGTCTGTTAATTTAAGCTATCGAGTCCTTAGGGTACTTGTACCTGACAATTTAGCTGATTACCTAGAGCCATGGTCAGTCATAGAACAGTATCAGTCACAATATGATCAGTAGTACTCGCAGTCAGTTATAGAACTCACAAAAACTTGGTAGAATCAGTATTAGTCCAGTCTCATTCAGTATCCAGTTCAGACCTCACTAAACTTAGTCAACTAACTGGATTTAGTAGTATTCTGTCAGTCAACGAAACTCAATGATTTCAGTTTAGTCCAGCTAAATAGTAATCTTATTAACCATTCAGTCCAACCTAGTACAGACTAGAAATCAGTTTAGTATCTATTCAATTGGGAGTAGGAATCATCACCGAGTTAACCCAGGGATGGGGGCATTCCTATCAGCAGAGGTTTCGAACCTTAGTAGCAGTCCCTGCATTACAGAACTACATAGCCAGCATAGGTTAAGGTATCTTTCTGGCAGACATTATGGGTATTGATTTTTCTCATTCAAGTTGTCCTGCCAACGAGGGTTGGCGAAAGAGTTTTCTGTCATAAAGGGTTAACTCACAGCTTGTCCTTACCCGTGGTACGGTATTGACACCCTTCCAATACGGGTTATAGGTTGGACCCCAAATCAGTTTAGAGAGGGGTATATTGGTTAGATGATTACGTCCCACAGTCTCAGTTCTAGTCTCAATCTCAGAAAAGACCTCAGTTCAGTTCTACAGATTTAGGACTATCATACATAGTCACTCAGCTCAGTACGAAACTCAATATGGTTCCACAGTATTAAGAACTATCAGATACAGTCATTCAGATAATCAGTAATATAGTATTCATAAACTCAGATATTGATTATCAGTATCCTGATTCAGTACTCAATATTTGCACGATCTCAGTTACAGTCTATGTATTCATGTATGTACTCTTACTCAGTCATACTCATGTTATTCAGTTATTATTATGCATACATATGAACCCATGCATATCATCCTACCTCACTGAGCAGACCGATACATTCAAAGTACTAACGTATGCTTTTCTTTACGCTATGATGTCTTATATTATAGGTTTAGACGCACGAGCTCCAGAGCACCCTTAGCAGTTCAGAAACTTAACTTTCAGAGTAGTGGTGAGTCCTCATAGTTCGAGGACATACTTATTATTTATACTACTTCGTTTTTATTTTAGTATATTGAGTTAGTTGGTGGCTTGTCCCATCAACTCTACAGTCCATACAGTTAAAGGCTTTTTTAGACTAGAGTATTTTCAGACAGTTGTTCAGTTTTTCAGTACCTATATTCAGTTTTGGTATTTTGATACCGTATTCAAATTTATTTATAGATTTGAACCTTATGGAATATGTTTCTGCCTATGTCCGCAATCATTACAATATTTATTACACGATTATTGGAGCAGGTACCAATCATGGGTTGGCTTGTGGTCCTTTGGGATTATGAGCATCATGTAGCATCTGGGGTATAGACTCGGGGCGTTACACATAACAAAAGAGAATAAATATGATAATCAATCCTAAAATATAATACGATGGAACAACTAACAATACCGTCCAAGGGTGTAAGTCTTAACACGAATACTAATGCTAAGGCAAACACCAATAAAGATCCTGCCCATACCAATCCCCAAAAGAACCATAAATCCTCTATCCAAAAGAATAAAAATATCTGGTTTGGACATGCCCCCAACAATCGCCAAAATCAATATTTGAAACAAAAGAAAAATGTCTAAGTTTGTCCACATCATGAAATAAAGCCTTCAGAAAAGATGGAAACTCGTCACTTCAATCTGAATGCTTTCCCTGAGTTAATCACTATAAAGGAGGAGTCGAATGGTTGATTCCTGCAAAGCATGGGTATTCAACCGCTAGTAGACGAGTTAGCGAGTGATCGCTAGCATGTTGTTAGCGAGTGACCGCTAGCATGTATCTCAGGATAAGGATAAAGTAATGCCACTTAAACAACCAAATAAAACCATCCATGATGCATACAACCATACATATATATTTATAAGTATCAGGAAAAGGAACCGTGTTTATTATACATTTAAAACCTTTACCTACGTTGTGTAACCTTGTCGTTTAAACCACCCATGGGCCATATGGGTTCAGCTCCTCCTGCTGAAAGGGTCTCAGTGTGTGTAGACACACAACCAAGAAATATCCCATTGGATGACTAGTACATCCCCCAATAGTGTGATATTATGAACACGATTCAGTAAGACCAATCCCCATATCGGTAAATACAAGTTTCCAGTTTCGGTCCCTTTGGGACCTCCACCTTCTACGGCATAGCTACACATCCTGCCATTAATGCCCAAATTAAAACCATGTCAAAATAGTCAATTTTTCATTTATTAACCAAGGCTATTTATTAATGGTATCGTCATACCACCCATAATTACAAGCTTTTATCCATTACCAAACCATTTTGGTTAAGGGGACTATCAAGTGATCTTTTTGCTTACCATATTAACCTCTTGGTAGACTTTAATGCTCTCCACAAGCATAACCAATTATCCACAAACCTTTGTAAGACATTTAAATCATTTAAAGTTCCATGCATAAGCCAAAAACAAGTAAAATTTTCATTAAAAAAGTCAATGCAATGAACATATCTTTATAAGCATTTTGTCAAACACCTTGGAGGCATAATATAACTAAAACCAATTTCAATAACCATTAAACCATTACCTTGCAATCCAACTATCCAAAACCAACATTAATGCCTAGAAAAGCATAATTAAAACCATGAGAAACCATAAACAAGCATTTACATTAAAACCCCCAATTATAGTTGAAAACCATAAATCATTCTATATTAAAACCATGAAAACATACATAAAACCCATGACTTTTTAGAAGTAATAAGTAGGGAAGAGACACATGCCTTCGACGAAGAAAGATGATGGAAGAAAATCAGCAAAGCAAGCCCCAAAGCAATTCCTTAGTTGAAACCCTAGCTTCCTTGCGTCAAAAACTCTTGAGAGAATTATTTAATATTTAGGAGTAGTTTCTAAGTGTTAAAGAGAGAAATAATAAATTATATAGCCTCCTTAAGAGGTTAGAAGTGTTGTGGTCCTATTAGGGTAAGTAGGGAATTGTCCAGAATACCCTTACTTAAGTTGGACAAAAATCCCATCACAGGGATACGACTGACCCATACGAGTCATACCCTTTCAATATGAGTGATACCCTCAAATTGTATCCACCCTAAACCCTTGGATGCAAACTGTCCAACCTATGACTCATCCCACCAAGTCATATCAATAAATATGATCCATACCTC
This sequence comes from Capsicum baccatum var. pendulum, assembly GCA_030864225.1. Taxonomy (NCBI): domain Eukaryota; kingdom Viridiplantae; phylum Streptophyta; class Magnoliopsida; order Solanales; family Solanaceae; genus Capsicum; species Capsicum baccatum. Next base: position 129,785,398 of record CM061551.1, on the reverse strand, counting down.
CCATGCGTATCCCTAGCAAAATAGAATTCCAAGGGACTTAAATACTGACCCCTTACGAGTACAGGATATGACTCGTACCCAACCATATGAATTTTATCCCCTAGGTCATACCCATTCCAGTAACCCATCCATCCCACCAACCAACAATGGTCACCATATAACAGAACCATACCACTCGTACCCCAGCATATGGTTCGTACCCATAAGTCATATTAGGTTCGAAGAATGGATTTCAAGGAAAATTTTCTTAGGCCAAAAACCCAAGATGTAACACACTTAGAACCAAGTAAATTCAAGGACGGCATATCCCCTGTCAGTTATGCATGAGTCATTAGTAGCAGACCCTAAGTTCCATACCTACGGTGCCACTGTAGATTATAAGGGATCCCCCATCAGTTAGGCATGACACTCTAGTCCTTCAGGACATCATCCTTATGGACCCACATCATCAGTCATGTGTTGTTACCCCTGGCAAGGTTCCAACCTTTTAAACCAAGGTTACAGGTTGGACATTGATAGTTCAGATTGGGATATATCGGTTATAGTCGGCCCCCATGGTCTTAGTTCAGTATTCAGAGTTTGTTGGTTCAGGTTTGCATGACCAAGTATACAAATATCAGTTATTTAGTTATACAGATTTCAATTATCTTATTACTCATGTAACAGTGATTCATTCATTCAGATATTCAAATCAATTCATACATGTTTTTGCTTGGTTTTGCATGCGTTTTACATGTTCATGTTTTCATGCTCAATATCCATACATGATCCTCAGTTAAGTGCCCTTACAATAAAGAAGTCCCTCTTCACTCATATATGAAATCAAGCACGTAAATACAGGGACGGTCAGAGACACTCAAGCTTAGAAAGAAGTTTCAGTCAATGTATGCCAAATACCATAAGATTGCCCTTATTTTCATCACCGAGGCTTTCAGACAGTTAATCTAGGATCACTATAGGACTTTTCTTCATCTTGTAATGTAGGCTTGGGGCCGGTATAATATGCAAGCATATTTAAAGTGACTAAGCCTCCTTGGCACTACACTATTTTTGGGGTCTCACTTATCGACCTTCAACTTATTTCTCCTTTTCTTTATTAAAGCAAATTCAGGTTGTATGCGGTCCTTTAGTCTTTAATTTTCTCTATTTCACAATTTTTCTTTTCTTATTCTTTTTTTTCTACCACACCCAGCCGTGCATTTTTTTACCCTTCTTCATACTCACTTTACATCACGCACCCCTATGATAGCCACTCTCAACTTAGGCGATTTGCCTAAGTCAAAGTACATAATGTCCAAGGAGGACCAGGGCCAAAATAGGTTGATTGTGATACAAGTGGGAAGGTGATAGGTATAGTAAAAGAAATATAGGCATTCAGGCTCAAAATCAGGATCAAGGGATATTATTCAAATATGGAAGGTCGTTTAGGCTAAAAGTGGACTAACATAAAAAATGGCCTATGATCCTTTCCTAACCACTCTCCTACAACCAAGGCAAGACTAACCGGGCAAGTTTTGGATTTAACACATAATGAGAACCGGGTAGTATCTCACAAACACATGGTACAGCGGTACATCACAAGCTACTACTTATCCGGTTCATGTATTTGTTAGCAATGATTATCATGTCCCTAATACCAATGCCATAACAATATTCACAATAGTTGCATATAGATGCACATCACACCATTACAAAATAGACAGATGGAGAGGTATTTACCATTCCCAAAAATCAACAAAAAAATGGCAACTGTCCTAGATACTTATTTATTTTCTTAATTAACCACAATACATCATAAAATAAAACATAATACGCCTAAACATGTCGGCTATACTAGGAACAAGACTCTGTAAAAAAGAGGCACGACAATAAAAACCCCAAGAGGACATCAACACCCACAAGTAGTCTCAACACTCTCAACATAAAATCACGTGTTGTCCCCAATGCATCAAACATAAATAAGAGAGTTAGAAACATATCTGTGGAACCATAGGTGCAAAGATCTAATGTCAATCACGTAAAATGAATACAAACAGAAAAATACCTTGGGTTGCCTCCTAAGCAGTGCCTGATTTAATGTCGCGGCATGACTCAGTTGTCTTGACTAATCAAAATTCATCAAGATACCTTATTGATACCTCTTTACTTCTTTTGGTGGATCAAGAAAATGCTTCGTCCCTAGGTCTGCTGGTGTGTCTCTCCCATCTTCATAGAATACATCAACAATCGAGAAGACACTCATCTTCTATTTCTTTCTCATGGATTAATGCACTTCAAAACTAACTTCTTTCCTATTGATTCTAAATTTTAGCTCATTCAGCTCCATGTCAACTAACACTCTCTTATTTACTAAGAAAGGCCTGCCCAAAATTATGGGTACTTTGAATTCTACTTCACAATCAAGGATCACAAAGTCGGTAGGGAATATAAAGTCGGCCACCTTTACAAGTACATCATGTAGAACACCAATCGATCGCTTTATAGACCTGTTCGCCATAACTAGTCTCATGTTTGTGGGAGTAGGATCCTCCAAACCCAGTTTCTTGAACACAGCAAGCGGAATTAGGTTTATACTGGATCCCAAATCACATATAGATTTTGTAAAATCCAGGTACCCAATAGTGCACGAGATGGTAAATACTCCCGGGTCTGACTTTTTTTGCACCAAAGACCTTGTGGAGATTGCACCACAATGATGAATATTGTCCTCCAGCTCATGGCTAAGCTTCCATTTCTTCGTGACAAGGTCTTTCATGAACATAGCATATCCAGGCATCTGCTCAAGTGCCTCAACTAAGGGCACATTGACTGTCAACTGTTTCAACGTTGCCATGAATTTACTAAACTTTATGTCATCGGCCCGCTTCTTCAATCTCTACAGAAAGGAAGGTGGTGGTTTTGGGAGAGTTTTAAGCACTACCTCCTTTTCCTTGTCTTTCCCTTTTTCTAACTCATCACCCTGTTGATGATTAGAAGGGCTATCAATGCCATCCAGCTTTTCAAACTCCACTGGATTACGTTCCTCAGTCTCACAATCTTCTCCAACTATAGATTGGCTCAAAGTTTTGCCCATAGAAGGGACTAATAATATTTTACCACTCCGAGTGGTAATTTCTATGCAAGTACCATTATTGCGAGGGTTCTGAACTATGCCACTAGGAAATATTCTGTTTTTTCTCTATGTCAATGCTGCTAAAAGTTGGCTCATCTGCTGCTCTAACTATTTGATTAAGGTTGTGTGTGAGTTTACCAACTGACTCAATGAGGAAAAGTCACTTTTCATTGTTGTCACACCTGCATTGGTGGCCTCTACTCCTTTTAGCAACTTCTCCATCATGTTCTCCATGGATATTTTTCTTGAGCCAGTAGCAGTATTCTCTCGATTGCCAGGAGGCACATAAAGTCCACTTTTGTTAGTCTTATTCTTCCAATCTCCTTGATGGTTCCAACTTTGATTTCCTTGACCACCAGTTTGGAAAACCCCTGGTTATATGATGATAGGCGAATTTACGCGCCTATATCAATATATTTTGCCCATATTTTAGCCTAGTTTTGAGAACTAATTATCTATTTCATGCACTTTTAGTCCTTTTTCCTGTAAATGAGCTAACAAACATGATTAGGAAAGTTTCAGGTATAAATGATGCAAAATACAGCATTTTATGGCTTACTTGACGCAAAAGAAAGCTCACGAACGAAGTGGAAAGGAGCTGGACGCCTAAAGGACTAAATCTGCTGCATGGAAAATCTGTCCCGGGCTAAAACAGCATTTCTAAAGACTTTGGGGACTTACAGACACAAAGCTGGATTTTTACCAAGATACATTAACCTAGTATAATTAGGTTATGTGTTTCACTAATCTATTTGGATTATGATATTGTAACCTTACCCTGGTACATTTGGGTCAAGGATTTCATTAGTATATTAGGATTTGGTTATTTATTTCATTAGCTTAGTAGGAGTAGGATAGGAGTATTATAAATACCCTATCATGTTAGAGATTTTTATTCATTCTTCAACTATCAATTCAACAATCAATTTTCTTCCATCCTTCTCATCTTCCACTACAAACACTTCTAATCTATTCTTCTATCCTTAAATTCCACAATAAGAGAATCGTTACTTGCTAAGGAATCACCAAAACCACACGCCAAACACCTACTATTCACGCCAATCAACCATACAAATCGTGATATCCTTCGCATTCATGGGTAACTAAACCTCTTAGTTGGGGTTATGGAAGCCGAATGAGTTACTATCTATAGCTGTGAGTTTGTGAGTTCAAGACAAGTATATTGCTTATATCATTACGCTCTTCATCTTAAATCTACATTCTTTGCGGTTGCAAACACAAGAACACGCCATTCTAATATTTAACCTGTTCGAGAGAAAGGTTATTTGTCTAGAAAAGAGACGCATAGAATAACGCCAGTCTAACATTTAACTTGTTCGAGAGAAAGGTTATTTGTCTGGAAAAGAGATAATGTCAAGGTAGTAGGACACCCTTTCCTATTAAAAAGCTAGTGCCGTAACTGGACTAACCTCTTGGAGAATTCGTACCGTTAGACACGCTTTAAGCTCGAGAGAGTTAAAGTGAAATAGTCCTTGTTCAGGTCGAGAGACGCTTGGATTTACCATCGACTACAATTCTCTATAAGCAATTGCATGTCAAGACTCTACACACCCATAGCCAATAGAGACGTATACCTCTGAAGGTGGGCATAACCCCAACGCTTCAATTCTCATTGTTTACAACCAACGTGACAATCTTTCTCTTTTTACTTTATTATTTTCAGCTTTTACTTCATTACTTTGGTTACTTATTACAATCCCCCCTTCTTACGAGACTTGCACCAAAAGTCTAATAATTTTACTTACTTATTGGCCAAGCTATTCCCTGTGGGATCGACACCCAACCCAGGTTGGGTTCTATATTTGCTAACGACCGCTTTACACTCAAACGAGAGCTGTAGATTGAGCGTTATCAAAAATTGGCGCCGTTGCCGGGGAATACAAGTGTCAATCAAGTTCGTAATAATTACTAGACCCTTTGGTCAAAGATTCTCGTACTTTTACATTTAGTTTTTGTTTTTGTTTATTGCAGGTTTTTCTTTTTAGTGCATGCCCCATACTAGAAGTTCTGGTCAACCGTTATTACCAATCAATTCGGAACCACAACGAATTAGAAGAATGGAAGCACAAGCTGAAATCGACAGGATGGCTGCTCAACACGAGCAAGCAAGATTAGCTGCTCTTGCCGCTGCTCAAGTCCAACAACAAAACATTGATAATCCTGGGCGAGCAACAAATCCTGACGATGAAGATTTAGGTGATGACGAGTTACTAAACCCAAGGCATGGCGCTGAAATTGCAACACCTGCCAATCGAAGAGGTCGACAAGCTCGGTACAGATATGATCGCCAACCTCTGCAACCAGCTTTCGACGATGATGATGATGATCTTGATGGTGCCGGAGCCACTGGAGCTATAATTCCACCACCATTAGCGCCCGGAGCCAAGTTCAACATCACAAGCACCATGCTTCAGTTATTGCAACTCAAGGGATTATTTGGTGGACTAGCAGGTGATGATCCGAATATGCATCTGATCAACTTTATTTCTACATGCAAGTCATTCGACAATCCTGGTGTTGGACAGAATGCTATTCGGTTACGTCTGTTTCCATTGTCTCTGTCTGGGGAGGCAACATTATGGTTGAATGGGCTGACTCCTGATTCAATTACAAATTGGAGGCAATTGAGAGACGCTTTCCTAGAAAGATTCTTTCCGCCATCCAAGAGGGCTCAATTAAGAGATGAAATCAGCAACTTTCGTCAGCTTCCCTCTGAAGCTCTTCACGAAACATGGGAGAGGTTCAAGACAAAGCTAAAGAGATGCCCAAACCATCACATGACTAATGTTCACCTCATGGAGATCTTGTATAGAGCCTTGAATTCAGTAACTAAACCAGTGGTGGACAACGCAGCTGGAGGATCTTTTATGGACCTCACCTTTGGTCAAGCAAGCAACATGCTAGATCGTATGACAAAACAAAGTAGAGCTTGGCATACCAGGGATTCTGAGGTAGCAAGCCCCACTTTATCTATTGGCATGTCTGCAGACCAAAGAAGAAGAGAAGAAGAACGTGATCAAGATATGGCGCACATGAAAACCCAAATGGATCTTCTTACAAAGCATCTATTAGGGAAGACTGAAAAAGTGAAAGCTATTGCGTCAAAAGGAAGAGACGAATCTGATTCGGAAGAGGAGGCCAACTACTTGAACAATCAGGGGGGTTTCCGTGGGAATGCCCAAGGAAACCAAGGTCGGAACTATTATGATAAATCTGGAGGTAAAGACCAAGGTAGTTGGAAGAAAAATAATGAAAATAGTGGTTTGTACGTTCCCCCTGGTAGACGTGATACCACCACATCTAATTCTATGGAAGACATGATGGCTAAGTTATTGAAAGGAGTGGAAGCAACGAGCGCGGGAGTTAAGGAGGTAATTGACGATTTGGCCTCCATGAAGCAATTAGTTGATTCTCATTCCACTTCTATCAAGCAAATAGAGCAGCAATTAAGCCAACTTTCAGCAGCATTCAATCAAAGAAAGGCTGGCACCTTACCGAGCGATACAGTCCAAAACCCAAGGAATGATGGGTCATGCATGGCCATCACTACCAGGAGTGGTAAGGTGCTGGAAACTTCAGCAAAAGACAAGCAAGTGGTTGACGTAGCAGCAGACATTGTTGCCACACCTAGTGGCGTTACAAGAGAAGAAGCCGCAACAACCACTCCCAACGTCAAGGACGTTTCACCTAGAGACGTGCAGCCTGAAAAAAATGATAAACGGAAGCAAGAGGAGAAGAAAGTCATGGAGAGAACACTTCCATACCCACCACCACCTTTTCCACAAAGATTGAAGAAGGCGGCCGATAACACTAAGTTCAGCAAATTCATGACTATGCTCAAGCAGCTGACCATTAATGTCCCTTTGGTAGAGGCACTTGAACAAATGCCTGGGTATGCGAAGTTTATGACAGATCTTTTGACTAAGAAGAGGGCAGCAAGTTCTGAGCTGAAAGATGATGTGCATCATTGTAGTGCAATTGCTACCCGATCGATAGTTCAGAAGAAGGCCGACCCCTGAGTTTTCACTATTCCTTGCACCGTCGGATCTTTGAACTTTGCCAAAGCATTGTGCGATCTAGGTGCTAGCATCAATTTGATGCCACTATCCATCTACAAGAAGTTAGGGCTAGGCGATCCGACACCAACCAATATGAGGCTCGTGATGGCTGATAGGTCGGTAAAACGACCTGTGGGTATCTTGAATGATGTGTTGGTGAAAGTTTCTTCATTCATCTTTCCTGCCGACTTCGTTATTCTGGATTGTAAGGAGGATTCTGAAGTTCCCATCATCTTGGGACGTCCCTTCCTTGCAACTGGAAGTGTTCTTATTGACATGAAAGATAATGAGCTTTTGTTTCGAATTAATGACGAAGTGGTACGGTTTGATATATGCAAAACAATGAAGCAGCCCAGCGATATAAATGAGTCATCTATAGCTGATGTTCATTATGAGGATACGAAAGCATTATCTATAGAGAAACAACCTACTGTTGAGCCATTGTCTGCTGTGCCACTGAAAGTTGAGCATGAAGATAATGAAGGTTATGAAGAACTTATGAGTGCTCTAACAGAAATAGAGTCTTATACTCCTAAGCAACCAGAATGTGATCTCAAGAATCAACTAACAGCGAAGACTCCCATTCACGATCCACCAATGCTAGAAATGCAAGAGCTCCCCGATTATCTAAGGTATGTGTTCTTGGAAAGTAGAAATATACTTCCGGAGAGAGCAGATGATTGAAGTGAACAGCACGTAGAGGCTCTCATCTCTGCTCTGAAGAGATACAAGAGAGCTATGGTTGGACTATTGATGATATAATTGGAGACTCTCCGGGGAAACGTATGAACCATCTTGAAGAAGATCGCACGCCCACAGGTAAGCCTCATTGTCGTCTAAATCCTTTTAGAAAACGATCCACCATTTACCTCGATGACGTCTGAGTACTCGAGGTAACTACGTCGAGCCACGACAATAAATAAGGCGCTAGATGGGAGGCAACCCATCGTTTTATCATTTTATCGTTTTATCGTTTTGTCTTTCTTTCATTCTAGTACTTGTTTTTGCTTTTGATAAATGAAAATCCAAAAATAAGAGTCGTGCCACGACCAAAACTAAGGCGCTTGGTGGGAGGAAACCCATCGTACTAATCGTTTTCATTTGGTTTTGAGCAAAAATAGGTGCAAGAAGTATGCAACGAGGAGATTGATTTCAATTGACGATTTGGGCGCATTGTATGGTAAAGTCGGTAAGTTAGGAATGGTGATGCATAAGGCTATGAAGTGAGCCTTTCTCACGTCATAATAGGCTTCGAGGAAGGCTAGGCCTTGGTAAAAATAGGCCACGAACGATGCACAACCTATTCTATAGCCTAAGGACTCAGAATCTAGTGTGCTATACACTATGCGCCGCCTATTCCTAGGTATGCTTTTGACTATGCGCCGCCTATGCTATGGCATTTGAGATACTGAGACCAAATGCCATAGACTATGCGGCGCATATGTCTCATTATGCCATGGACAATGCGCCGCATATGTCATTGATATGCCAAGAGATATGCACCGCATATGTGGTGATTTTGTCCCCAAATCCGATTGTAAATGGGTCATAACCCGAACCATACTCTTCCTATATAAAGGGGACATAGTTTTACAACACAACCACATTAGAAAACACCCCAAAGGCGCCACATAACCTTCCAAATCTTCTCAAAATTTTCTTCTTTTGCTCTTCTAATTCACAACACCGTCTCCACAAGCTTCAAGCAAGTAAGTACTCTCTTATTCTTCATTTATTTATCGTAAGTACTACGTTGCTATGCTTATTATAAATTGCTAAATCATATAAGATTGTTGGTGATGTTCATGTGTTTGAATTGTTGTTACATAATCATGTGAGTAAACATATACGTAGGGAATTCTTGACTTATTTCCGACTTGAATTTGGTTTCAATAGCATTGTTATGATATTTGCTGAATTGATATGGCTATGAATATTGCTTAAGAGTGTTGTTTGGATGCTTACATGTTAGACTATCCCGGCCATCGGGATAAGATTATAGTGCCTATCGACTTAGGAGGTTGTGCTTGTTGTAAGAATAACGATTCCATGTGGTAACCCCTATGTCCTAGTGTTGCTATATCTACCATGAAAGTAGTCCAATGGCTGCAAATAAGTGATACAATGCTGATTTTCTTGTTGGAATACAATCCTAAAACGTATGTCGACGAAATCTGAGTAAATCGACTACGTTCACCTCGCTGATTTGTGCAACAAAACTAAGTGTGGGGTGGTACCCCTAGTACTTGCTTATAGATTGTATCAAGTGAGATTGTGCTGCAACTAACACTATTTCTAGTCTCAGGTACAATGGCACCTAAAGCGAGACAAGGCAAGGAGAAGGCTACCACCTCCCAAAAGGGCAAAAAGAGAAGTTGCAAGGACCAAGGAGAACCCTCCTCGCAGCAAATACCCCGACTCACGCTTGGAATTAAGTGGGATACTTATGAGGAACTTCTAAGGATGACGACTCTGATGATGATTCCAATGCAAGGGGTATAACCCCAGACATAGAGAATAAGTCCGACCAACCAGGTTCCTCGTATTTATTTTCCACTGAGGACAGTGTCCCGACTAAGTGTGGGGTGGTGGTATTGCATGCTATACTTCTCTATTCGCATCTATGTTTGTTTGCTTTTGTTTCATTTTTGTTTCGTTGTGTTTTTTTTAGTAGTAAATTTTTTTTTCTAGCTTCGCATTAAATTATTTTGATAGGCAGCATGAGACTATAACAAGAGTATGTGCTACAATTGTGACTATTGAGACGTTTAGGCTCTAGTTGTGACTCATTATGTGATATTATGTGACTCAATTCCTTCACTTGTTGGGTCAAGAGTCTATATTACTTCCAATCAAGTCGACCATGTGCCTTGTGTGTGTGAGATTAATAAGTATATTCTATGTATGTGGCTGATGCTAGAACTTGCCTGGTATGTATGCAAAGCGAAAATAAGGAGTGTAAGTTTAGGATATGATTTAGGCATTTCTTTGGCAACCTATACATGTTTACCTTCAGTTTTACCTACCCATGTACATCATCCTAGTGAACCCTTTTGAGCCGTTAGCCTATTTCTTTGACAACCTTGTATGTAAGCCTAATCCATTTTTTTACAAGACCGTAATTTGATCCAAATTCCTAAGTGCTTTAAAGTGAAAAAGTCATGTGACAATATAAGAGGAAATTGGGTGAGTATAATGCTATAAATTGAAATGGTTCTTGAATGTGTTATGAAAAAGAAAGAAAGTGCTATCATAAGAGGTATGTTGTGAAAAGAAAAAGGAAAAGAAAGCTGAAAAGTGAGTTGTTCTTAAAATTGAAAAACAAAAGAGGAGAACAAGGGTGGTAGAATAAAAGAAAGAAGAAAGGTTGAAAGAAAAAGTGTCAATGATACAATGTGAAGTATTAAAGCGCTTAGGAGCTTAGTCACTATTCCTAGCCAAAATAGTCCTACCCGTCCCTTAGCCTACATTACAACCATCTAAAGACCTACTTGATCCTAATCTTAACATTCCGACATTTAGTAGAGTACTACATTAAAGGCAAGCTTATGGTCATTAGTTGCTACATATGAATTCTTTGTGAGAGTGAGAGCAAGGATATATTGATACCCATGTTTGAAAAATATGCTATACTTGTGAGTGATTATGGGTACTATATTGTGAGACACACATGGTTGATGAGTTTTGGATAGTTGTATATGATTCTATGTACCTTAACGTTTGCATGCGAGTTGATCACCATCACGAGTCTATGCTTGAGGTTAAATTGTTTCTACTTATAATCAGAAAGCTACTCTTTGTTGATAATTGTTGTGCTTGTCTTGAAGAATGTTTTGTGTTGTTGCTGTAAAAACCCTAATTTGATGCTTAGAAGGACATGATATGTTGTTCGAGTACGAACAAAGCTCTAAGTGTGGGGTGTTGATGATAGGCGAATTTACGCGCCTATATCAATATATTTTGCCCATATTTTAGCCTAGTTTTGAGAACTAATTATCTATTTCATGCACTTTTAGTCCTTTTTCCTGTAAATGAGCTAACAAACATGATTAGGAAAGTTTCAGGTATAAATGATGCAAAATACAGCATTTTATGGCTTACTTGACGCAAAAGAAAGCTCACGAACGAAGTGGAAAGGAGCTGGACGCCTAAAGGACTAAATCTGCTGCATGGAAAATCTGTCCCGGGCTAAAACAGCATTTCTAAAGACTTTGGGGACTTACAGACACAAAGCTGGATTTTTACCAAGATACATTAACCTAGTATAATTAGGTTATGTGTTTCACTAATCTATTTGGATTATGATATTGTAACCTTACCCTGGTACATTTGGGTCAAGGATTTCATTAGTATATTAGGATTTGGTTATTTATTTCATTAGCTTAGTAGGAGTAGGATAGGAGTATTATAAATACCCTATCATGTTAGAGATTTTTATTCATTCTTCAACTATCAATTCAACAATCAATTTTCTTCCATCCTTCTCATCTTCCACTACAAACACTTCTAATCTATTCTTCTATCCTTAAATTCCACAACAAGAGAATCGTTACTTGCTAAGGAATCACCAAAACCACACGCCAAACACCTACTATTCACGCCAATCAACCATACAAATCGTGATATCCTTCGCATTCATGGGTAACTAAACCTCTTAGTTGGGGTTATGGAAGCCGAATGAGTTACTATCTATAGCTGTGAGTTTGTGAGTTCAAGACAAGTATATTGCTTATATCATTACGCTCTTCATCTTAAATCTACATTCTTTGCGGTTGCAAACACAAGAACACGCCATTCTAATATTTAACCTGTTCGAGAGAAAGGTTATTTGTCTAGAAAAGAGACGCATAGAATAACGCCAGTCTAACATTTAACTTGTTCGAGAGAAAGGTTATTTGTCTGGAAAAGAGATAATGTCAAGGTAGTAGGACACCCTTTCCTATTAAAAAGCTAGTGCCGTAACTGGACTAACCTCTTGGAGAATTCGTACCGTTAGACACGCTTTAAGCTCGAGAGAGTTAAAGTGAAATAGTCCTTGTTCAGGTCGAGAGACGCTTGGATTTACCATCGACTACAATTCTCTATAAGCAATTGCATGTCAAGACTATACACACCCATAGCCAATAGAGACGTATACCTCTGAAGGTGGGCATAACCCCAACGCTTCAATTCTCATTGTTTACAACCAACGTGACAATCTTTCTCTTTTTACTTTATTATTTTCAGCTTTTACTTTATTACTTTGGTTACTTATTACAATCCCCCCTTCTTACGAGACTTGCACCAAAAGTCTAATAATTTTACTTACTTATTGGCCAAGCTATTCCCTGTGGGATCGACACCCAACCCAGGTTGGGTTCTATATTTGCTAACGACCGCTTTACACTCAAACGAGAGCTGTAGATTGAGCGTTATCATTATACAAATACTTAGCCTCTTCTTCGGTGTTTGATTTAGCTCCCTTACTGAGGGGACCCCACAACTTTTACCTTTTCTACATTCCCTGATAGCAAATATTTTATGAGCAGATCCATCTAGGTTTTCATGTGAGCCATATCCTGATTATGCTCCTCTTCTATTCTATGTTGCTCTGCTGATATTACACTAGACCCAATATTGCTTGCTACCACCGAATATCTGGTATGCCAAGATCTACTTGTCTTAGTCATTCTTTCTAACATGTTCACAGCCTCAGTAAAGGTGAGCTCCATAAAAGCTCCTCCTGCAGCATTGTCCATTATTGGCTTTGTAAGTGAGTTCAAGTCTCTATAGAATGTTTCCATCAAGTGTTCATCTGTAATTTTATGGTTTGGGGATTGAGTCAACTTCTTTTTAAACCTCTCCCAAGTCTCATTCAAAGCTTCATTTGCCAATTACCGAAAGTTACTAATCTTCTCTCTCAATTGTAACATTCTAGAGGGTGGAAAGAACCTTTCTAGGAAAGCTCCTTTCAATTGCCTCCAGTTTGTTATAGAATCAGGAGTCAGCTCATTCAACCATATAGTTGTCTATCCAAACAGAGACAATGGGAACAATCTCAAACGAATAGTATTTTGTCCCACTCTAGGATTATCAAATGACTTACAAGTATTTTAGAAAATTCACCAAATATAGATTTAGATCATTAGCAGGTAATCCACCAAATAGTCCTTTCAAATTTAGTAGCTGGATCATAGTACTGGTGATGTTGAATTTTACCCCAGGAGCTAGTGGTGGCAAAATGATTGCCCCTGTAGCTCCAGCTTTATCTAAATCGTCCTCATCCTTGTCAATATCATACAGCACAATAGATCTTTGTCAGCTAAAGAAGAAAAAGATGAGAACATAACCTTCCCAAATCCTCGTTGATAATTTGCTAACTTTAATTTATTTCTCAGTTCGATCAAATCAACATAAGGCAGGATCTATTGTTCGCAACCAATAAATAATAATCATAACAAAGAAATTATTAAGATGTCCTCACAATTACTCAAAACCTAACCAACTATTAAATTCATGGAGGAATAATCATAGATCCCAAAACCCTAGTTGTGGGTTTTAGTTCCACATGAGAAATAAAGAGATAGAAACACCTAAATTCATCATTCAAAGTAACTAAACATACAAAGGATGAAGTCTGAAGTTGATTCTCTTCCAAGTTCAAGAGAAAATTCCCACAACCAAATCAAAGAGTTGAAAATTGAATTCTAAGTTAAGATCCCCAAAGAGAGGTGACTTCGCCTTTGGAATAAGTTCCAAATGCTGAATGAAACCCTAAAAGCCACTATTTATATCCATACTTTAAGAAAAATTTGAAATTAAAAATTTAGCTTTTTGTCTTTTAGCTGATGATATTCTGATAGCTTATCACAAAGCTGATAACTTATAAGAGAATGTCATCTGACCTTCTTCAGTGTTACACCAATTGTGGCGGCTTATCAGGAATCTGATGACTTATCAAAAAATGTCATCAGAACTACTTCAATTTTCTTTTGTTCTAGTTCAGTATGATGACATATCTGATAGCTTATCAGAGATCTGATAACTTATCAGACATGTCTCCTTTTCTTGTTCTCTGCCTCAAGGTGACAACATGTCTGGTGGCTTATCAGAGATCTGATAGTTTATCAGACCATGTCGTCAGGTGAAGTTTTCAAAACTGTATTATTTTCACCGAAAAGGATCCTTCTTGACGTAGCTTTTATATGTTTCCATGCATCCTGACTTTCCTAAAAAATCACACAAAATATAATAAAAAAAATAGTAGCTGCCGAAGAACTTACAATTATTTCAAGTTAAAAGTCTTAAATGTGCTATCAGAATGTTAGCACATCAGGTTACTACTAAGTCGACAAGATGTCAACTAGTTGACAAGTTGTGAACTAAGTCATCAACCTTAACTAAAAAGGGTCCAAGTCCATCTTGAGGTTGACGACTAAGTTGACAAGTTGTCTAATTTACAAGCTGTCAACTAAAAATTCCTACAATCTTGTCCTATTTCTATGGTGATATTATGGTATTTTTGTCACCTTAAACCCTACCCTCACAACTTAAATAACCCTATAAATGTTATTTACTCATTAGTTATTAATTTTTCAATGCTCATTCTCCTCTTTGCTCTCAAGAGAAAGAAGTTAGGATTTCTTTCTAATGTTCAACTTCCAGGGATCCAAATTCATGTTCTTCTTCAAAAACTCAAGAAATTTAGGTAAGTAGGGTTTGAGCAAGGATAACCTTTCATCCTTGTGCCCAAAGTTGAATTTATGTGATTTTCAATTAGGGTTCATACCTAAATTTCTATTTCTTTGAGATTTTGACTTTATCATATATTTAAAGTTCAGTTTGCATAAGAATTTACCTTTACTCATGTTATTACTTACATGATTGTTATTATGAGATAAATCTTATTATTTTGACATAAAGTTTGATGAATTCATAAAAGATTTCAATTTGAGCATTAAGTTTGATATTTTGATATGAAGTTTCTATGAGAT
This sequence comes from Capsicum baccatum var. pendulum, assembly GCA_030864225.1. Taxonomy (NCBI): domain Eukaryota; kingdom Viridiplantae; phylum Streptophyta; class Magnoliopsida; order Solanales; family Solanaceae; genus Capsicum; species Capsicum baccatum. The sequence goes on along the minus strand of CM061551.1, from coordinate 129,770,234 downwards.
AAAGAATGATTTCAAGTTCAAGCATAGGTTACTGAGTTTACAAGAAGTTTAAGCTTATAATTTCAAGTTACAGGTATTACAACATAATTTAAGGTTAGCTTGATCTTATGATCTAAGATAAGACATGAAATCCACAAGTTCCCTCATGAATATGATTTAAGTAAGAGAAGCATAGTTGGTTTTCAGTTTATAAACCCATATACTATTTTAAGTTGGATTTTATCAGTATGATCATATAAGTATATATTTTAGGAGTACTATTTAGCACCGAGTGGGGACTATGGGTTTAGCATATCCTATTCTCCAGAAACTACGTGACACCGTAGGTTATGTTTAGGGGCCTCTCCATAGAGTGTTCCCTCCTCTGCCTAATATAGGATAAGTATAGTGATCACTTTAATTTAAAGTTCTATGTTGATGGCAAGGACAAAACAACTTCTCTCAATGTGGGTAAGATGTTGGATTCCATTATAGCCCACCTGGTTTATGTCGGTTATAAGAATCTCCCTCAAAGAAAATAGAAGTAAAGATTTTAGAAACTATGTGTAATGACTCACTAAGCTTATCAGATTATGCTTTATTATTCATGTTTTATGATATTTTAGATTTCAGTTTTATTTATGATCGAGGTAAGTCCTTTTAAACTTAGCATGCATGATTTGAAAGCTTTCATCTTTAATTTTACTTATTGAAATCACCCTCATATACTTAGTACATTCAAGAAGTACTGACCATATATATGTCTATGTGGATACATTGTTTCATAATATAGGCATCAATTATAACCCGCACATCAAGGTTAGAGAGTTCAGAGTTTCCAGCACATAGGTAATGAGTTCTTTTGATTCAAGGACTTGAGTCGACTGTAGCTCCAGTATCATATGTTTTATTTGGCCGTATTGATTTCGAATAGTTGGGGGTCATGTCCCAACTACTTATAGTTAGTATTAGTAGACGTTTCAAAGATAGTCAGTCAAAGTTGATGTATTCAATTTCAATTTTCTTTGGCATAATCAGTGTTGTAAATGTTTTAAAATAGTATTGTATTGAAAAAGTTCAGCTAATGACATCTCTTCCACTTATTATTTCTAGCTTTTTGTATTTTATTCAGTTGCTTATGAGTTATGCTAGTATCATGGGTTATCTTGGGATCACTTATGGTTCTAAGAAGCGTGTGACATCTAGGGGGTAGTCTCAGAGAATTACAAACTTAGTATCATAGCACAGAGTTTAGTTTCCTTGGGTGTCTATGAACCCAGGTCTAATAGAGTCTTATGGAATGGTATGGAGACGTCTATACTTTTCTTTGAGAGGCTATTAGGCATTTAGTAAATATTTTACTTCATGTTCTAGATCGTGTAGTAAGGTTGTTGTCTCGAAAACTTTTGTTGAGTCATGTGTTACTCTATAATTCTCCATCTATGACTCATTCTTGAGATAACATGAGTAGTAAATTCCAATTCCTCTCGAGATGATACTTTCATATTTAGGGCTAATAACTTCAAAAATTGTACTAAGGAGTTGAGATAAGTCTACTGGTGTGTTTTAAGTCCATTAAGTCAAAAGCTTATGTCCTCATCCATATGAGTGGTGCAGTTAAAACAAATTATGATATGTATTCAGATTCTTGGTTAACCCTTTAATACAGATGATGCTCAGAGAGGAGATAATATGTACCAAGATTATTAAATAGAGTTTGCATATATGGGATAATATGACTTAGGGTGTTTTGATCCATAAGTAGTAGAACAACCTTAGAGTTGGAAGTATGGGTTTAGAAGTTTAGTGATGAGAAAAGGTAGGAATAGCAATTAATCAAAAGTAAATTGATAAGATCTATGTATGCTATTAAGCAGAATTGAGGTGATATGTCCTTCTGTGTTAACTAAGGGGTAGTGAATGTGGTGTAGGTTTCATAGTGAAAGGTAGAGAAGGAGTTGTTTGTTAAGGTAAATTGTGGTATCCTTAAAGTAGGAAACCAGTTCTTGATGGTATTCCATTGTGTTAGAAAAGTATAGGTTATTAACGGAAGTATTATGTTGTTAAGGAATATTAATGCGGGTTCTCCTTGTGGTTTTGAAGGAGAACTTGGTTCATGTGTGTAGGGCTAGGAGTATTATTTAGATATATATATATATATATATATATATATATATATATATATATATATATATATATATATATATATACATATATATGGATAAGTAGTTGTGATGTATGAAAGGAGGATATGTTAATGGATTATAGTAAGATACACCATGATATTATGATCAATTATTTTTATTATAAGGCTGTAGTGGACTAGTGTTTCTTGATGTTTAACCAAGCTAGAATAGTGTGTAAGGTTGTATTGTTAATCATGCCTAGTACTAGAATCTAAGCTTGAACAATGAATGATCATCAAGGTGAAAATAATGACTGCTTTGGATAGTGATGTTAGTTATATGAAAGGTGAGCTAGTAGGCTTGGAATGATGTATGCAAGAATTTAAGTTCATTTATTTCGCAATTAAGTATGATGGTATAGATATGATGTAGAGGTGTACCCAAGTTGATATGGGGTTTCATTATTTTCTAATCTTTTACAGTGTCATGTGTGCTTATATAGTGCCGGTTAGTTGCTAAGTATGAATAAGGCTAGTTATATAGTATATGGTTTTCTTAATAGCTAAGTTATGGGTTATAGATTGTCGATGTTGGGTATTTTGATGTAATTTTAATTCTCATAGTTTAGGAAAAATATAAGTTTGGAGTTGTGATATTAGTAGGCTATGAAGAAAAGAGGCAGATTATGTGTTTAGTAAGGCAGGTATATTTGTTGAGAAGAGTGTAAGTATATGATGATGATTGTTAAAGCTAGAGAAAGTTAAGGATATATTAAGGGAGTGTCCAAGAATGAAGTTGGTATTGTCCGAATGTATTTTATTTGAGTGAGTTGAGCATTCATGTGTAGAGTGTTAGAGTGAAGAAATTAGGACTCAGTCTTAAGGAAATTGAATAGGCCAATAGGCATAGAATGTTGGCTTTGATTTAAGGGGGAGGTGATAGGGTGAATAACCAAATCAAGTTTTGATAATTAGATTATGATGTATATCAATAAGAGTTGTGATGAAATTGTGATCCATTATAACTCCAGCATATTTCTTTCCTTGTACTTCAGTCATTACGACATCCTATCCATGTTTTGCGTGATAGAGACACACACGTGACCAATACCTATATACTTTATGCTTATTCAAGTTCATTCTCATCTCCTAGTAAGGAAGTAACAACTTCACTCTGTGATTTGAGCCATCTTCCATGAGTTCATAAGTTCCAGACTTATGTTAAGTATTAACTCATGTTTCAAAGTATGATCAATTCTTAGAACTCATGGTACACCCTTAATGACCAATGAAATCTTCATTTTATTATATATGTCCTCAGTTTAGACCTGTTTAATGAATCCATGGATTTGATACTCTATTCTTCAGGCCTCAATTAAGTGTCAAAGTTATGTAATGTATTCTTTCATGCTTCAGGTCCTCGTGTTCTAAACCTTTAGTAACCTCTACTTATGTTAGAATTGTGGTGATGAAAATGGATAAACAGTGGTTTAGATGAGAGAGAGAGAGTAGATGGCCCTCATTAGAGAAGATTTTTGTATGCTTATTTTATCTAATGCTATAAGTCTGAAGGATGATTGAGGCAAACCCTAGGTATATGTCATAATTAGTTGAGAATTTTAGGTATGTATTCCTGGGGATAGTGTAATACCCCAAAATTTGATCCCGAGATGTCACATGGTGATCAAGGATATGAGTAGCCCCAAGCTAACCCTTTGAGCCTGCTACTAAGTCGGAACCTTACTTTAAGATAAACTAGTCAAGAAATAATGTTGTATCATACCAAAACTGAACTAAATAAACTGAAGATACTGTCTGAATAGTAAATACTGAAAGTCTGTAAATAAACTCATAGTACGACAAGCCTCTACTACTAAAGAACTAGAGAGCCATTGGAACAGACCCCCAAATGACTCGAGCTAAACTCAAAATGATAACTCAATTACTACGAAAGCTAGAAATCTAAAGAAGTAGGCCCTCAAATCATAAGGACTCACCAACTGTGGGATCGTAGATAGAGATGCTCGAACTACTCACGCTGTTAATACTGAGCACCTGAACCTACATTATAAGACAATGTAGCACATAGACATATATGTGGATCAGCACTTTAAGGATGTACTGAGTACATAGGGGTGTAATGCATAAGACATCATAATTAGAAAGTAAATGCATGTTGGATGTATATGACTCACATAAGCTTGATTATCTAAAATATAGAAATATAAAATCATGTATAACAAATCATATTTGTAAATCTAGTGAGTCATAACACTTAGTCTTATAAAAGCTTTTCTATCATTCTTTTCTTTTGAAACTTAGAAGCTTTGGGAGCTTTGGAAATCCTGGAACTTTGGGACCTAGCGACTTTGAGAGTTTATTCTAACCAACATAAACAATGTGAGCTGACATGGAGTCCAAAGTCTTGCCCATATTGGGGGGAGCTGTTCTATCCTTTCCATCGGGATAGAACCTTAACTTAAGTGATCACTATCTTAGCCCACTATGGGCAAATCATTAACCTATGATGGCACGTAGTTCTGGGGAATAAGACCTTGGAATCATACCCAACTCGATGCTAAATACTACTCACATACTTATTACTTAGAACTTTTAAGAAATCCACCTTAAAACAGCACAAGGATTTATAATGAAAACCAATTATGCTTTGCTTTGCTTTAAATCATAAACTGTCTGAATCATGTGGATTCCTATCTTAGCTTGGATCAAAAGATCAATCTTTTCTTTGAAAGAACTAATCAAAACTTGTCAATAGGACTTGAGATCATAATCTCCTTATAAAATCATCAATGGTACTTAGGACTCAAAGTATAAAGCTGTAATGCATCAATAATTACATCAATAATCAGCTTTAAACTTCATGCTCAATAATCATCTTTAAAAATTTAAACAATCTCAGTCAAGATAATGGTATACAACTCATAATATGAATCTTATAATTTCAAATGTGAATATATATAAATTTCTTGCAATTGGAGCCTGTAATGTCATAACAATTTCATAAACTAAAATAATGAGGATTTGGGTATCAACCCTAACTTTAATTTCATGGGAAATCATAGAATATTCAGTAAATTTGAAACCAAAATTAAGTTTTGGGCACAAGGATGAAAGGTTTATCCTTGTTAAAAATCCCATATACCTTGGATGATGAACTAGATGAACAACCTTGGTTTTGAGACTCTATTTGTGCTCTTGAATGATGGTTCTTGGAATTATTATGTTGGGAATCTTGAATCCTTAATTAATTTGGAAAAAGGATGGTGGAATCTTGGGATTCTTGAGGTTGATTGTTGAAGCTTAGGGTTTTTGGTTGACAGAAGTCTTGAGAAAAATCTCATAAGATGCTTGTAATAGCCTTAAATCTTGTGTTTGAATGGAATTGGGGGCTGGAAAAAGTCCAAAATATCCTTTTTAACTTCTAAATGAAACTAAAAAAAATGAACCGGGGTTCTAATTTAATGGGCCACTGCAACGCGCCACTATCATGGTGGCTTACTGGAAACTGATGAATGGGAAACTGGGGTCCTTCGCGACGCAAAGCTATCGCATTGTCCCATTGGATTTAGGTACTTGAGACCTGAAACTTCAACACGATGCGCCACCATAGCGGTGTCCTATAGAAATGCCATTTTGGCCTTCGGTGCGATACGCCACTATCGCGTTGGGCTACTAGAATTCGACAATTAGGAAAATGGACATCTCCACGATGCGCCAATATCGCGGAGGTCCACTAGAAATTGAAAAATGGGAATTTATACCTTGCCGCGATGCACCAACATCGCGGTGGTCCACTGAAAATTGACAATTATGAAATTTTCTATCACCGCGATGCGGTGACTGCCCAATTGGCACACTTTCAGCTTAAAAATGTTCTAACTTCTTCACCGAGTGTCGGATTTGAGCGAATTTGGTATCAATGGAAAGCTTATTTAATTTCCCACACAATGAAAATATGAAGTCTAGAAAATTCTATGCGAAACAAATATTAATCATTTTTGAAGACATCCCTTAACATTCTAGAAACGAATTTAAGATAGAAAAAGTTTGGGGTATTATAATATCTCCCCCTTGGGAACATTCATCCTGGAATGTGGCTAGCGAAGTTGAGATGCTGAAAACTGAGGCCATAACTGGCATATACAACTGAAAGTATGAATCAATTGATTGCAAATGCATGAACTATCGAATGAATGGCTATAAAAAGCTAAAACTTAGATTGAAAAGAGATGATCTGAGAAACTTGTTACCTTAAAATGAATCTGAATCTATAGCTAAAAGATGAGGGTACTTGGTCCGTATATCTGCTTCTGCTTCCTCAACGGATTGATTTCACCAAAGAACCTTAACTAGGGGGACTTATTTGTTCCTTAGTCTACGAGTCTGATGGTCAAGGATCTCAACTGGAATTTCTTTAAAAGAGAGGCTATCATGAACCTTTGTACTTTATAAGGGTACTACAACCGTTGGATCACTAATACACTTCTTTAACAAAGACACATGGACACAGGATGTACAGACGATAAATCTGTAGGCTACTCAAGCTCATATTTTACATTCCTAACACGGCTCAAAATTTGAAAGGGACCTATATAACAGGGACTATGTTTCCCTTTATTGCCAAATCTCTTTACCCCCTTCATGGGTGAAACTTTTAAATAGACTAAAATATCAAATTCAAACTCAAGATCTCTTCTTCTTACATCCGCATATGACTTCTGACGACTCTAATCTATTTTAAACCTTTCACAAATCAACTGTACTTTCTCCAAGCTTCTAATACCATATCTGGCCTTAACAATGTAGCCTCACCCACTTCAAACCATCCGATAGGTGATCTATATCTCCTTCCATAAAGTTCATCAAACTAGGTCATCTCAATACTAGCATGATAACTGTTATTTTAGGAAAACTCAATAAATATTAAATGTTCATCCCACCTACCCCTGAAATCAAGTACACACGATCTCAACATATCTTCTAGAGTCTGAATGGTCCTCTCTGCTTGACCATCGGTCTGAGGATGAAAAGCATAACTAAGATGAACTTGGGTACCAAAACCCTTATGAAAAGCATTCCAAAACTGAGAGGTGAACTGAGTACCCCTATCTGAGATAATGGACAAGGGCACTCCATGAAATCTGACTAACTCTCAGATATATAACTTAGCATAATACTCAGCTGTATAGGATGTATGAACTGGCGAGAAATGCACTAACTTAGTCAATCTGTCCATAATAACCCAAATAAAATCATGATGATGACATGAATGGGGTAACCCTGTTATAAAATCCATATTCACCTCTTCCCACTTCCAAGTAGGAATACTGAACTCTTGAACAACACCACCAGTCCTTTGGTGCTCTACCTTAACCTATTGAAAAGTTGCACACTTGGCTATAAACTGTTTTATATCTCTCTTCATACCGCTCTACCAATAGATTTCTCACAAATCTTGGTACATTTTAGTAGCACCAGGATGAATGGAGTAACGCGCACCATGCGCCTCTGCCATAATCCACTATCTCAACTCATCTACACATGGTACACACTATCTACTCTAGTATCTCTACACACCATCTCTCTCTTGGGAGAAAACCTCTACCTTTTGGTCTTTAACCGACTTATTTAACTTAACTAAGATGGGATCCTGATATTGTTTCTCCTTCACCTTAGAAACTAAGGAACATTCTTCACATGAGCAACACTGCCCATAGACAATAGACTAAGGGAGTCTTCCACAACATTGGCCTTTCCTGGATGATACAACACACTCATGTCATAATCTTTCAGCAGTTCTAACCACCTTCTCTAACGGAGATATAACTCCCTCTGCGTAAAAACATATTGTAAGCTTCTGTGGTTCGTGAACACATCAACATGCACACCATATAGGTAGTGTCTCTAAATTTTCAAAGCAAATACCACAGCGGCTAATTCAAGTTCATGGATTGGGTAATTCTTTTCATGAGGCTTAAGCTGCCTATAGGAATAGGCTATAGCCTTACCTCTATGCATCAAAACACAACCCACACCAACTCTAGAGGCATCACAATACACAACAAAAGCATTCGTTCCATCAAGTAATGCTAAGACTAGGGTTGAAGTGAGTCGAGTCTTCAAATCCTAAAAACCCTTCTTGCAGGAATCTAACCACTGAAACTTAACCTTCTTCTAAGTCAATCGGGTCATAGGAGATGCAATGGATGAAAAACCCTCAACAAAACATTTGTAATATCCAGCTAAACCCAAGAAACTCCTAATGTCTAATGAAGAGATAGGTCTAGGCCAATTTCTTATGGCTTCTATCTTTTGGGGATCAACTCTAATACCCTCACTGGAAATAATATGACTGAGAAAGCAACTAACCTTAGCCAAAATTCACATTTGCTAAATTTGGCGAACAACTGGTGATCGCTAAGAGTTTGCAACACAATTCGGAGGTAATCTGCATGATCATCCTCACTACGAGAGTAGACAAAAATATCATTAATAAAGACTATTACAAATATTTCCAGATACTATTTGAACACTCAATTCATTAAGTCCATGAAATCTGCTGAGGCATTGGTTAGCTCGAAGGACATGACTAGAAACTCAAAATGACCATAGCGGGTCCTAAAGGCTGTCTTCGGAATATCACATTCCCTTACTTTGAGATGATGATAGCCGGATCTAAGGTCTATCTTTGTGAAATAACTTGCACCTTGGAGTTGGTTAAATAAGTCATCAATTCTAGGAAGGTGATATTTTTTATTGACTGTGACTTTATTCAACTGATGATAGTCACATACACAAAATACCATTTTTCTTTTGGACGAATAGGATGGGAGCACCTTAAGGAGAAACACTAGGTATTATGAAGTCTTTGCCTAAAAGATCTTCGAGTTGCTATTTTAACTCCTTAAGTTTGGCAGGAGCCATATGATATGGAGTAATGAAAATAGGCTGAGTATCAGGAATAAGATCAATTCTGAATTCTATTTCCCTATCAGGAGGTACCCCTAGCAAATCTTCAGGAAACACATCAGAAAACTCATTAACTATACTGACTGATTAAACTATTGGAGTCTTAGACTTAATGTCTTTGACTCGAACTAGATAATAGATGCACCCTTTGGAGATCAGCTTTCTAGATTTAAGATAGGATATGAAATAACTCTTGGGAGACACTGAATTACTTGACCACTCAAAGGCTGGCTCATTGGGAAACTAAAACTTCACCACTCGAGTGCGACAATCTATGGATATATAACAAGAATAGAACCAATCCATACCAAGAATAAGGTCAAAGTCATCCGTGTCTAATTCTATCAAATCTGCTAACATGATATTATAAAGGATAGTAATGGGACACTTTCTATAAATCTTTTTGGCAATAATTGATTCCCCTACTAGTGTAGAAACCAAGAAAGGCTCATGGATCTTTTTAGAACTTATCTCAAAATTCACAACAACCAACGGGGCGACATAAGAGAAACTCAACCCAGGGTCTAACAATATATAAACATCAAAATAGAGGACACAAAGCATACTAGTAACAACATCTGGGAAGATCTCTTGCCCTTGGCAAGATGGTAAAGCATAGAACCAATTCTGTCACTAACCCTCACCTATACTAGATGATTCCCCCTGAGAAGAGGCTAGGCGAGCTGCAGGAGCTGGTGCACTGGTAGCCCCTGTCTGAGGATGAATATCTCTATTTCCCAGCTTAGCATACGAGCACTCTCTAATTCCATGACCTAACTTGCCACAACCAAAAAAACCTTTTGTCTAGCCAAGAACTCACCAGGATAAGTTCTACCACACTTAGCACATGGAGGATAATTGGGATTACCACTCACACTATTCTGAGACCTGGACATAGAAGACTTACCCCACTACTTTTGTCTACCTCTAGGAGCATAAGCACTAGCTAAATACACCATTGGCAATAACAGATGACTTTAAAAATACGAGTGATTTCCCCCTGTAGATCTTGACTGACCATACTCAAATTGTCCTATTCTAGCCTTCTTGTTTCCTTTCTGTCTTTTCTTTAACTTCTCTACCTCAATTTATTAGGCATGAGTTATCAAACTAGAAAGATCCATATCTTCAATAAGCATGGCAGTCCTACACTTCTTGACTACCAATCCCGACACTCCAGTAATGAACTTACTCATACTAGATCCGTTGTTAGCTATCAACTCAAGAGCATACTTAGATAATTGGTTGAACTTAAGGCAGTACTCTTTCACAGTCATTGAACCCTATCTCAGGTTTATGAACTCCTCAACCCTGGCTTCCCACAACTCACGTGGAAAGAACCTATCTGGAAAAGCATCTTGGAATACCTACCAACTCAAGGGATCTGCATTCATACCCCTACCTTTCTTCAACATACAAACCCAATCATAAGCAACATCTTTAAACCTATACGAAGCCAATTCTACACTCTCTTATTCAGTGACATGCATAACTTGTGTGGTCTCTTTCACCTTATCAAGATACAATTACGGGTCCTCGCCTACTTATGACCTAAAGAATTCAGGTGGCTTTATCCATATAAAGTCATAAAGTCTGGCTGCGGCTAAATCACCCCCATGTTGATGTGGAACTGTATCCTGATTATTGGCTTGAACATTAGTGGTCACATCTTAGGCTAACGCCTGAAAGGCAGCCCAAAATTCAGCATGCGACACATTCTCATTCAGGGGATCAACAGGCTAGGGTGGTTGGTTATCATTCCTACGTGCATTTACTCTGTAAGGAGGCATATTTCACATGAAAGAGAATGAGCTAATAGTAGATAGATATAGCTATAAGCATGATGGATTATGAAAGAAAGAGAGGATTTTCATAAAACACTCCATAGCATCTTGCTTATAGATGTGGCGTGCTTCATACCCATGATCAAGACTCTGCGTAACATGGCTTGTCTAACTCCCTAGGACTTTTTAAACCTTAGGCTCTGACACCAAGTTTATAACACCTCAAAATCTAATCCCTATATATCGCATGGTGCTCAAGGCTATAAATAGCCCTAAGCTAACCCTTTGAGCCTTCTACTAGGTCGTAACCTTACTTTAAGATAAACTAGTCAATAAATAATATTGTATCATACCAAAACTGAACTGAATAAACTAAAGATACTATCTGAAAAGCAAATACTAAAAGTCTATAAATAAACTCGTAGTTCAACAAACCTCTACTACTAAAGAAAATAATAACTCAATTACTATGAAATCTGGAAATCTAAAAAAGTAGTCCCTCGAATCATGAGGACTCACCAACTGTGGGAGTGTAGAAAGAGATGCTATAACTACTCACGCTGCTGATACTGAGCACTTGAACCTACATCATAAGACAATGTAGCATATAGACATATATGTGGATCAACACTTTGAGGATGTACTGAGTATATAGGGGTGTAATGCATAAGTATGACATCATCATAATTAGAAAGTAAATGCATGTTGGATGTATATGACTCACATAAGCTTGATTATCTAAAATATCAAAATATAAAATCACGTATAAAAAATAATATTTAGAAATCTAGTAAGTCATAACACTTAGTCTTATAAAAGCTTTTCTATCATTCTTTTCTTTTGAAACTTAGAAGCTTTGGGAGCTTTGGAAATTTTGGAACTTAGGGACTTTAGGAGTTTCTTCTAATCGACATAAACCATATGAGTTGACATGGATTCCAACGTCTTTCCCACATTGGGGGGAGCTGTTCTACCCTTGCCATCAGAATAAAACCATAATTTAAGTAATCACTATCTTAGCCCACTATGGGCAAATCATAAACCTATGATGGCACGTAGTTCTGGGGCATAAGACCTTGGAATCATACCTAACTCAGTGCTAAATACTACTCTTATACTTATTGCTCAAAACATTTAGGAAATCCACCTTAAAATAGCATAAGGGCTTATAATGAAAACCAATTATGCTTTGCTTTGGTTTAAATCATAAACTGTATGAATTATGTGGATTCCTATCTTAGCTTGGATCAAAATATCAATCTTTGCTTTTGAAAGCACAAATCAAAACTTGTCAATAGGACTTAAGATCATAATCTCCTTTTAAAATCATCAATAGTACTTAGGACTCAAAGTATAAAGCTGTAATGCATCAATAATTACATCAATAATCAGATTTAAACTTTATGCTCAATAATCATCTTTAAAACTTTCAACAATCTCTGTCAAGATAATGGTATATAACTAATAATATGAATATTATAATTTCAAATGTGAATATATATAAATTTCTTGCAGTTGGAGCCTTAAATATCACAACAATTTCATAAACTAAAATAATGAGGATTTGGGTATCAACCCTAACTTCAATTTCATGGGAAATCATAGAATATTCAGTAAATATGAAATCAAAATTAAGTTTTGTGCACAAGAATCAAAGTTTTATCCTTGTTCAAACTCCACACACCTTGGATGATGAACTAGATGAACAACCATGCTTTTGAGACTCTATTTGTGCTCTTGAATGATGGTTCTTGGAATTCTTGTGTTGGAAATCTTGAATCTTGAGTTAATTTGGTAAAAGGATGGTGGAATATTGCAATTCTTAAGGTTGATTGTTAAATATGAGGGTTTTTGGTTGAGAGAAAGCTTGAGAAAAATCTCATAAAATGCTTGTAATAGCCTTAAATCTTGTGCTTGGACTGAATTAGGGGCTGGAAAAAGTCCAAAATACCCCTTTTAACTTCTAAAAAAAACTAAAAAAAATGAATTGGGATCCCAATTTAATGAGCCACCGCGACGCGCCACTATCGCGGTGGCTCACTGGAAACTAACGAATGGGAAATTGGGGTCCTCCGCGATGCAGAGCTATCGCGTTGTCCCATTGGATTTTGATACTTGGGACCTGGAACTTCAACGCAATGCACCACCATAGTGGTTCTCAATAGAAATACCATTTTTTCCTTTGGCGCGATGCACCACTATTGCATTTGGTTATTGGAATTCGACATTTGGGAAAAGTGACCTCTCCGCAATGCGCCAAAATCACGGAGGTCCAATGAAAATTGAAAATTGTGAATTTGAACCTCGCCGCGATGTTCCAATATCATGGTGGTCCACTGAAAAGTGACAATTATGAAATTGTCCTTCACCACGATGCGGTGACTGCCCAGTTGGCACACTGTCAACTTAAAAATTCTCGAACTTCTTCATTGAGTGTCGGATTTGGGCGAATTTGGTATGATGGAAAGCTTATTTAATTTTCCACATAATGAAAATTTTAAATCTAGAAAAATCTATGCCAAAAAAATATTAATCATTTTGTAAGACATCCCTTAACATTCTAGGAACGAATTTAAGCTAGGAAAAGTTTGGGGTATTATAGATAGTGGATAAAGTTATTATTAATTAAGGCATTAGAGAATAAGGGAAAAATTCCTAGGTGGGTTGGTTGCCTATAATTTCATATGTGGTTATAACAGTAGGCTTAAATATCATGCTGATATGTAAGTGGATTAACATAATATATGCTAGTGAATTCATAGTAAAAGTTCAGAGTTAGTTATTGAAGTGGTAAGGCATGTTATACTTAGGATAAGATCTCTAAAAAGACATAAAATATTGAATTCAGTTGTTTGGACTAGTATTATGGTGTTATGCGTAGTACCTTCTAATTTCGAGTTAGGCTTGAACATGGTGGGAGTATTTAGTTCAACTCAGACTTTGGTTGGTATAGTCTCATGTACCTATGTGAAGATTATAAGTTGCATCAAATAAAGTGTAGTATGTAGGAGGATATGTATAGTTGAGGGAGTATTTGAGAAATATGGCTAATCTTGAGAGTTAGCAGTTGCATCGCCTAAGACATAGTAATCCTATTCTAGTTTATGTTCTCTATGCCTATATCCCATGTTATAGAGTTGTATCCATGTTGCTATTCCTTATTCGAATCCCATGCTGATATCATGCATAAAATTCTTTCCCTTGATTGCTATTATAAGTGATGATAATGAGAGTTTGAAGGAACTCATATTCCATTCCTAAAACCTCTTGGAGATTTTATCATATTAGCTATCACTTTGTAGTTCTATATGTATGACCATGTCATGAATGTTTCAATTGACTTTTAAACTCAGCATAAATCAACTTCTTATAGTCAATCAAGTCATCTTAAAAATTAGTTTCATGATAGAAGCTTTATTGTTTCAGCTAAGCTATATCCTTCATTAGAAGACATGTCATGTCTACATCATTATATATGTGTATGTTCCATATGTATCAGCTGAGTACCATATTAAGGGGTGATTCCAGTAATGAGACATGATTAATTATAAAAATTTAGTATCAAGATAGTAATTACACACTTTTCATCCAAATATTATCCTTCATTTGAGGACGAATGATCCCAGGGGGGGATAATGTAACCCCCCATATTTTTGGGCTAGAATTTGAACTGTAGATCCTATATATATGACCCAAACCAAATGATTTACATATCAAAATAAGTGTGTTGATCAATTCTATAATGTGGGAACATCTTGAGATATGAATTGAGATCATAAAGATCTCCTAACACAAAGATGAGTTGAGAAATTTTCTATCGATTGAGTTTTAGTGGATGTTTCAACCTGGGTGACTTCCAAAGACCATTACTCCTAGAATATAATGATTTAGGTGTACTAGTATATATCAAATAAGATATCTTTGAGTCTTCTTTCAAACACATCCAATTTAACCTTATTTTGATGTCAAAGTAGAAAGTTATGCTCATTTTACCTCGGAGTGTCTGTCTGATAGAAGGTGATGACTTAAGTGATGAGCAGCCAACTAAGTGATAAAATATCAACTTATCCATCAGCCTTAACCAGAAAAGACCCTAAATCGCTTAGGAAAGGTGGCTACTAAGTTGACAAGATGTCAACTAGTTGACAAGTTGTCAACTAAGTTATCAACTTTAACCAGAAAGGGTCCAAGTCTAGATAGGTGTTGATGACTAAGTTGACAAGTTGTAAAATAGTTGACAAACTGTCAATTGAAAATTCCTGCAATCTTGTCCTATTTCTTTAGGGGTATTTTGGTATTTTCCTCACCTCAAACCCTACCCCTATGACTTAAGTAACTCTATAAATGTTATTTACTCATTTGTTATCAAATTTTCAACACTCATTCTCTTCTCCACTCTTAATAGAAAGAATTTAGGGTTTCTTTCTAAAGTTCAACTTCTAACGATACAAATTCACATTCTTCTTCAAGAAATTCAGGTATGTGGGGTTTGGGAAAGGATATCCTTTCATCCTTTTGCATAAAAACTTTGATTCTAAAGTTGAATTTAAGTGATTTTCAATTAGGATTCGTACCCAAATTTCCATGTTTTTGAGATTATGGCTTTATCATATGACCTAAAGTTCAATTTGTACAAGGATTTACCTTTACTCATGTTATTACTTACATGGTTGCTATTATATGATGAATTTCATTATTTTGATATGAAGTTTGATGAATTCATAAAAGATTTCAATTTGAGCATTGAGTTTGATATTTTGATATAAAGTTTCTATGAGATACAGAATAATTTCAAGTTCAAGAATAAGTTACTGAGTTTACCAGAAGTTTAAGATTATAATATCAAGTTACAAGCATTAAAACATGATTAAAGTTCAACATGATCTTATTATCTTAAGATAAGACATGAAATCCATAAGTTTCCTCATGAATATTATTTAAGTAAGATAGTTGGTTTTCAGTTTATAAACCCATATGCTATTTTAAGGTGGATTTCATTATGAGCATATAAGTTTATATTTTGGGAGTAGTATTTAGCACCGAGATGAGAATATGGGTCTAGCGCATCCTATTCTCCAGAAGCTACGTGCCACCGTAGGTTTATGCTTAAGGTCCTCACCAAAGAGTATCCTCTCCTCTACCAAATATGGGATAAGTATAGTGATCACTATAAGTTAAGGTCCTATTCTAATGGAAAGGGTAGAACAGCTTTTCTCAACATGGGTAAGACGTTGGACTCCATGATAGCTCATATAGTTTATGTCTGTTATAAGAATCTCCCACAAAGAACACAGAAGAAAAGATTTTAAAAACAAAGTGTAGTGACTCACTAAGCTTATTAGATTATGCTTTATTACTTATGTTTTATGATATTTCAACTTTCAATTTTATTCATAATCAAGATGTGTCCTTTTACACTTAGCATGCATGATTTGAAAGTATGTTATGCTTTAATGTTATTGATTAAATTCACCCCCACATACTAGTATATTTTAGAAGCACTAACCATAATACATCTGTGTGGAAACATTATTTCATAATATAGGTACAGTTGTAGCCCATATATCAGGGTCAGACAGTTTGAAGTTTCTAGCCAGCAGGTGATGAGTTCTTTTAATTTAAGGACTCGAGTCGACTATAGTTTAGTATCATATATTTTCTTCAGTCATATTGATTAGGTATAGTTAGCGTTCATGTCTCACCTACCTATAGTCAATATTAGTTGAGGCTTCATAGACAGTCAGTCAGAGTTGATGTATTCTATTTTAATTTTCTTTTGCATAATTAGTGTTGTAAATGTTTTAAAATAGTATTGTATTGAACAAGTTCAGCTAATGACATCTTGTACACTTATTATTTTTAGATTTTTGTATTTTATTCAGTTACTTTTGAGTTATGCTGGTATCATGGGTTAGCTTGGGGTCACTTGTAGTTCTAAGTATCGTATGATGTCCAGGAGGTAGTCTCGGGGCATTACATGTCAAGTAATGCAAGTGAGAGTTCTAAGATTGGTTCTTAGGGCCAGGGTGATCATTCTAGTTTATCCATACTTTATCAAATTAACTCAGGCTACAGATGATGTCTATATGTAAAGAGTTTGGCCATGTGGCTATGGATTTCCCTCAACATGTGTTTGGCATACTTAATAGAGTTTCTAGCTTCAACTTTGGCCTACTCTAATTTCTATAGTAAGAGGTGGTTCACAAAGTGGTAGAGGTTGTATCAGTGGTACTAAAGGTGATAGAGGTAGAGGTAGAGAAGCTTGTAGAGGTGGTCACGCAACTAATTAGTCTGGGGGCTAACATGGTAAGTATTATGTTATACTTAGGAGACCTGAGGAAGAGGCTTCCAATGTAGTTATTATAGGTATCACCTTTGTTTGCTACAAATATGCTTCCATGTTATTTGACCCTAGATCTACATTCTCATATATGTCTACCTATTTTTCTTCTGTATTTGTAGTTGAATATGATCCCTTCTATGACTCTTCATGTTTCTACCCCTATAAGAGATTCTTTAGTGGTGAATTAGGTGTACTGATCTTATGTGATTAGCTTTATGAGTTGTGAGACTTGATTATCCTAGATGAGATTGATTTTGGTGTTATCTTGGGTATGGATTGGTTAGCTCCTCATCATGCTATTATGAATTCTAATGTCAAGACCATGACCTTATCTATGTCGGGTATGCTGAGGTTAGCTTGAAAGGGTACACTTAATTCGGGGTTAAATGGTGTTACATATTTTCTACATGATTATCACATGATAGAGAAGGGTGTTTATCTTATTTGGCTTATATCGATAAACCTAGAATTGCCTCACGACCTTCTATGGATTCTATTTGGGTTATTCACGAGTTCATGGATGTGCTTTCTATGAATTTGACCGGTATACCTCTATATCATGATATTGAATTTACTATTGATATGGAGCCAGACACCAAGTCCATTTCTATCCCTCCCTATAGAATGGCCCTGACTGAGTTGAACAAATTGAAGAAGCATTTGTAGGATTTATTAGGTAAGGGATTCATTAGACCTAGTATATCTCCATAGGGTGCTCATATCATGTTCATGAAGAAAAATAATGGTTCTATACGTATGTGTATTGATTATAGGCAGTTGAACAAAGGGGCGGTTAAGAACAAGTATCCTCTTCCTCGCATTGATGATATTTTTAACCAACTTCAGGGTGCTTCAGTGTTTTTCAAAATTGATTTGAGATCCAGGGATTACCAGTTAAAGATTAAAACTTTGGATGAACCAAAGATGGCTTTTCAGACTCGATATTGTCATTTTGAGTTATTGGTCATGTTTTTTGGATTGGCCAATGCCCCAACAAAGGTTATTGAGTTTATAAACCAAATATTTTGATTTTATGTCAACTCTTTTATGATTGTATGTATAGATGACATCTTGATTTATTCCAAGAGTGAAGCTGACCATGTGAAGCATTTGAGGATTGTACTTCAAAGGTTGCATGATTATATGCCAAGTTTTTAAAGTATGAGTTTGGTTGGATTCTATCTCTTTTTTAAGTCATGTGGTGACCAAGTACGAATTATGGTTGATCCGACCAAGATATCAATGATTCATGATTGGTTTAGACTTACTTCTCCTATCGAGATTTGAAGTTTTATTAGTTTGTAGTGGTATTATAAATGTTTGTAAAGGATTTCTCGCCTATAACAGCTCCTTTGACCAAGTTGACTCATACAAAAGATGGTATTTTAGTGAAAAAATACGTATAAGAAAAGCTTTAATAAGCTCAAAGAGTTGTTAACTTTAGCTCCTATTTTGACTTTATCCAAGAAGAGTGTGGTTTTATTGTGTTTTGTGATGCTTTAGGTATTGGGTTGGGTGAGATGTTGATGAAGGAGGGTAAGGTGATTGCTTTTACTATTCATCAATTGAAGCCTTATGTGAGAAATTACCCTACCCATGATTTATATTTGGTAGTCATGGTGTTTGAGTTGAAGTTGTAGCATCATTACTTGTACAGAGTTCCTTGTGAGATTTTTTGATACCATCATAGCCTTTGATATTTCTTCAGTCAGCCAGATCTTAATATGAGGCAGCAGCATTGGCGTGAGTTAATTAAACATTATGACCTTGCTATTTTGTATCATCTGAGCAAGGCTAATATGGTTGTGAATGCCTTGAGCTGAAAATTAACTATTTTAGCTCATCTCACGACCCATGAGTGGTCTGTATCCTTGGAAATTTAATCTTTAGCAAACTAGATATTTAGGCTTGATATTTGACATCTAGGCATGTTTTATCCTTTGTTGATTATTTTCTTTGATATAGTAGATTCGAGCTTACCAATATGATAGTTTAAAGGTGATTTGAGATAAGGTGTTTCATGGCGATGTTAGGGCGGCATCTCTTGGTTCTGATGGTATTTTGACTATTAGGGGATAAGTTTATGTATCGAGAGTAGGTGGATAAGTGAAATTAATTTTTAAGTAGGCACATTATTCCAGATATACTATCTATCCAGGGGTGACTAAGATGTATCATGATTTAAAGAAACTTTATTGATGGGGTGGCATGAAAAAAGATGTGGCAAACATTGTAGCTCATTGCTTATGTTATTAGTAAGTGAAGTCCAAGCATTAGAAACCAAGTGATTTGCTTCATATATTACCCATTTTTGAGTGGAAGTGATAGTGGATCACTATGGACTTTGTGAGTAAAACACCCTAAGCTTTCAACCCTTAAAAAATTTTATAGGTTTGAGTCTGTGGACAAGGTATGACTCATGGGTAGTTGTCATACCCTAGGTTACGATTTGGGGTACCTCTTCTCATATGTTGGTCAGTAAGTTTTGGTTGCAATCTGTCCAAGATACGACTAAGCATCATACTAGTCATATGGTAGGACACCAGGTGTATGATGTCAAGTCATATGATGCTTAGCGTTTTGCCTAGTTGAATCTATCAAAGATACGATTTAGGGGTAATTTTCGTACCTTAAGGTATAAGTTAGACTAGCTGGTCATATGATGGTCAGTATAGGGGACCAAGGTAAGGTCTAGGGTATGAGTTATGGGTATGAGGGTAGTTTGGACACTTCCTACCCCAAAACCCTTAAGTCCCCATGTTATATAACCCTTAGTGGCATCTCATACCTCAGTTTGGAAAGATCAAAAACTCCAAATACTCTCTCTAAACACTCTCTTGAGGATTAAGGCTAGGGTTTCTACAAATGTTCTTCAAAGGGCTCAAGAATCAAGTTTCTTGTCGTGAATCATCTTGTATATGAGGAGTTACTCCACCCTCATTGTTAGTTCCAACAAAAGTCATGTTTTAATGTGCTTTAAACATTGATTGTGGATCATAAATAGTGGTTATAAAAATTAATGATTAGGGTTTTGATTCATATTGATGGGTATTATTTACTCTTGGCTTAAACTATGTTTTCATGGGTTTTTGGTGGTGGTTTGTATATATGGGTGCTGGTTGGTTATGGTTTAACCAATGGGTCTTGGGTAACCCTAAACTTGATGGTTTAGTCTTGATACTGGCACGATCATGAAAATGGGCGTACATGAATGTGTATTGAATCAAGCCAAGGGAGTGTACAAGTTGAAGTGTTAAGAGGGCTTTAGAATACTCTAAAGCAGCGCTTACATGCACTTCAAGGACGCCCTTTTGCTTTCTTTCATTAAGGGCTTTTTGGACCTTTCACTTTGTTTTTTAATAAGTCTATAAATAGACTAATGTTAGGTCATTTTATCTTAGTTGTTGAATGATATTGTAATACAAACTTTGAAACACCTTTCTTCTATCTTTGAGCGTGTGTAACACCTTAGTTGTAGAGCTTGGAAAATCCATAACCAAAATGAGGGTAATACTAGTGTGGAATCACTAATGTTGCAAACTTTGCTAGAGATGTTGGTGCTTGAGTGGTGGACTCCCGCTTGTGTCATCGTAAGACTGTTAGTGTTGCTTTTATATCAGTTAAGGTTCTTAGTGTTTGAGATACACTAAGGTTTTCTTGTAAGGGTTAATGTCTACTACCCATCTTTATCTTCTTGTAATCATTTGTTTTGTTTGCCTCTTATTCTAGTGAAAACCGTGGGATCTTGTTATCTTGTGTTGTTGTCCCTCTTGTTAATCTCGTGTTGTGGCTGTTTTGGGGTTGTTTTACTTCTTTTTATCTCATATTGTTGTGTTGTTGTTGTTGGCCGAGACTTGTTCTCATTTGCTCCTCGGTTTCTCTTATGTTTTGTGTCTTTTTTTGTGTCATGGATTGGTTCTGTTATCATTTGGTAGTAGATCTTGTGGTTGATTCTATTCCAACAAAATCAATCTTGGGCTTGTTAGTTGAAAAAATTAAAAAAAAGAGTGTTGAAAACTAAAAAATCCAAAAAGAAGCAAATCTATCCATTTTTGTGTCTTGGCCAAAATTGTGTTCTTATTGTGTCTTGGCCGAAATTGTGTTCTTATTGTGTCTTGGCCGAGATCTTTTACTTGTCTTGAGTGTCTCTAGTGTTATCTTTCTTCTTCACTAACACCATTGAGTCTATATCTAAGTTTGAACTTGTAATTGTTGATTTTGTTGTTGTGAACCAAAGACTTGGGCATGTTGAACCTTGTTGTGGTTGATTCAAGTCTAATGTTGTTGGTGTGTTGTTGTTGTTGAGAATCCGAAGCTTTAAGGTGTGTTAATGGTTTTTTTGTTATGTATTGGTGTTTGAAAAGGGTGTTGTTGTTATTGGATGTTCAACTTGAACCTTGGTCTTCAAACCTTGTTGAAGTTTCTTGGTGTTCTTGACCAACCTTCATGTCTTGTGACAAGAAGAGTCTTCAATTGTAGTGTTTGATCTTAAGACCAAGTGGAAGAGTGTAGTCTTTCTTGTTTGTCTTGAAACAAATCCCAAAACTATACCAAAGTAGTAAGGGACAAAAGACTTACCAAAAGACTTGTTACCAAAAAGGAGTAAGGGGACTTTTCAAGACTAACTAAAAGAGGAAAGAGCCAACCACCCTTCAAAAAGGTGTTTTGTCAAAAAGGAGCAAAGAAAGTCAACCTATTTTGAATGTGGAAAAGGCTCCACAATTTGTGTCTTCCCCTCCAAAACCAATTTACTCTCCCACAAATTGAAAATTGGACAAAAATTCAAGTTGGAAAAACAATAATTTTTCAAAGTCTGTAACCATTCCAAGGCCGCCACCTCACTATTTTCGTACAAAAAAATCCGCAACCAATCAAGGATTGCCATGTTACCCAATTCGTACAACTAACTTGTTTAAGTTTTGTAGGTAACTTCTTGGCTACAATGGATAACAATTCTCTTAGTGCTATCTTCGTCAGGATTGAAACTATCAACCGAAGTATAGAAAAGATGCACACGGTTAAGTCCTCAATCAATGGAGGCATGTCCTCAATCAAACGAGACATGTCTACTATGATTAAGAAGTTGGATCGTATGGAGAGTTTAAGGAACTCTCGTGCTTCTACTCCTTGACACCATATTTCCTCAAGTGGGCATAACCAAAACACTCTCACCACCATTGCCCCCAAAACCTTACCTCAAATGCAAAAAATGACATAAGCTAAGCTCTCAATTACCCTCAAAATCAAGACCTAAGTTGACCACCTCCTCCTTAATTTGATCAAGTCCAACAAGAAGGACTTGGAAGCCAAATGCCTTTACTAAAACTAAACTCTCCCTTCCAAGATCCACAACTGAAGCTCCACTTCACTTAATCAATCCTTTCAACCAAAACTTTACTTCACCAAAACTGACATGTCCAAGTAGAGGAATAGGGTAGAGAATCACATGAAGGATATGGAGTCAACGATGATGCTTATTCGATGGAAAAAGAGTTAAAAGAAAGACATAGGGATCAATAAAGAATACACCACTAAGAGAAGAGGTGGGAATTGAATCATGTAAGATTGAAGGCAAAGCTCAAGATGGAGAGAAAGGGGAAGCCAAGGTGAAAATAAAGATGGTGGTAAAGATGTTGGGTCACATGATAGTATGTGTGACGTGTCTAATTGAAAAAGATAAAGCCGTGAATTTATGGTTTAATTTCTCTCATGATACAGAGGATGATACAGGCACAATCATGAAGATGGGCGTACGTGAATATGTATTGAATCAATCCAAGGGAGTGTAAAAGTTGATGTGTGAAGAGGGATTTGGAACACTCTATATCTGCCCCTACATGCACTCCAAGGGCGCCCTTTTGATTTCCTTCATTAAGGGCTTTTTGGACCTTTCAATTTGTTTTTAATAACTCTATAAATAGACTAATGTTAGGTTGTTTTAGCTTAGTTGTTTAATGATATTGTAAGACAAACTTCAAAAACACCTTTCTTCTCTCTTTGAGAGAGTGTAATACCTTAGTTGTAGGTCTTGGAAAATACAAAACCAAAATGAGGGTGATACTAGTGTGGAATCACTAGTGTTGCAAACTGTACTAAAGACGTTGGTGTTTGAGTGGTGGACTCCCCCTCGTGTCATCATATGAATGTTGGTGTTGCTATTACATTAGTTAAGGAGTCTTAGTATTTGAGATACACTTAGGTTCTTAGTTCTTATAAGGGTTAATGTCTCACTACCTATCTTTATCTTCTTGTAATCGTTTGTAGTATTTGCCTCTTGTTCTAGTGAAAATTGTGGGATCTTGTTATCTTGTGTTGTTGTTCCTCTTGTTAATCTCATGTTGTGGTTGTTTTGGGGTTGTTTTACTCCTTGCTATCTCATATTTTTATGTTATTGTTGTTGGCTGAGACTTATTCTCATTTGGTCCTCTGTTTTTCTTGTGTTTTGTGTCTTATTTCCATGTCGTGGGTTCATTCCATTATCAAGTCTTTG
Source organism: Capsicum baccatum var. pendulum (assembly GCA_030864225.1). Classification (NCBI taxonomy): domain Eukaryota; kingdom Viridiplantae; phylum Streptophyta; class Magnoliopsida; order Solanales; family Solanaceae; genus Capsicum; species Capsicum baccatum. The sequence continues at coordinate 129,746,523 of CM061551.1, read as the reverse complement.
GTTTTAGTCTTGGTAAATATATGCCCTCAACATATTTGATAAAATGCCTATGAGAACGTTTTACTCAATTATTAAACTTTCATTGAAATTTTTGCATAGTATGGTTTGGTAATGGAACTCTAAATTAGTTTGGATGGTTTTTGCATAGATTTAAATAGTTTTGTATTGGTTGCATGGTTTTGAATGGCTAAAAGATTTTGAATGGTTAAAATGGTTTTTAACGGTATAAACGGTTTGGAATGGTTAAATGGTATGGCCTTGGTGGCTATGAAATTGATATGAATGAATACCTTGCAGGGTACACAGGAATCCCCCTGGTGAATTAAATAATGAAATTGGTTTGAATGATGAACATCTTATGGGGTACATGGGAATCCCCCAAGAAAACTTAATAATGAGATACTTGTGGGGAATATAGAAATCCTCCAAGTAAGTTTAATAATGATATACTTGTGGGGTATATGGGAATCGGTTTTAATTGTGCAATAATGGTGGGGTGTGATAGCTAATCGTGGAAGGTGTGAGTCCAATGGACGGACATTGGAAACTCATATTTGCTGATATGAGGATTGGTCATGACGAACATATATGATACTACGGGGTACACATGAATCCCCTAAGTACACTTGTACATATTTATCATGGAGTGTGAAGGTTACTCGAGAATTTTCTACTCTTATAGTATCTCCAGTTCATGTGGCTACACGCATCGGCGCCCATTTAGAGGGTTACATTGGACCCATATAGCTCGTGGGTGGTTCTAGGATAGTTAAGCTAAACATTCCTAGCTTAATAGTTTTAAAGGCATGCTAAACTCGATTCCCTTTCTCAGCATGAATATATATATATATATGGTTATGAATTCATATGGTTGGTTTACTTAGTTTTAAAGGTTGGCATTATTTTATCCTTATCCTGAGTATTTGCCAGCATTCACTCGCTAACCCATTTTTGGGCGGCTATATCCCCACGCGATGCAGGAATTGACCATACTACTCCTGCCGATTGTTGATCAGATTCAGGAATAGACTATGTTGAATTGAGGTGGTGAGCTTCCATAGTTCGAAAGGCATATAGTTTATGTCATGGATTACATTTCATACTTTTGTCTTTTCATAGACTTTGGTTTTTGGCTATGGTCGGGGGCATGTCCTAACTAGATACTCTTTGGTTTGGTTTAGAGGCTTTTTATAGACAACTATGGACTTGGGTATGGACTGATTATGTTATATATGTGTATGTGTGTGTGTGTGCGGGTTATTATTTTGTTTAGATGGTTGGTTTTGGTTATCGGATGGATTGACTTGGTTGGGTTGGTCTAGAAAGTAGACCTATCCCAAAGTCATAATATCTTTAAATACATTATTTTGTTATATGTTTGGAATTCATCTAACTCAAGGTATATATTGCTTAGTTGGATAAGGTATTAAGGGTGGTCTCTGGTCCTGATTGGACTTGAGATGCCCATTACAACAATGCCCGATTCGGCTCATGTCAAGTTGGTATCAGCGCTTAGGTTTCAGCGTCATGGGGTGTCTGCAAAGCCGTTACGAGTAGAGTCTTGCCTATGGGTGTATTATGCATCACACTTATAATCAGTTGGCTACGAGGCATGTAGGAATGTTTTACTTTATTATTGCTCTATTTTTGGGCTATGGAGTCTAAGGTCTTTAAACTTCCCATATATCTTCTTTGGTTCACCTTTGAAATCATGTCCTCTCAATGATCTAATAATCATGGAAACTCATCTGTCCCACTCGAGGATGACACTCAAGGACGACATGGATGGATCTTGTCCAACTCATAGGGCATAGACCTGATCTAGGGTTGAAGTTTCTTATTTTCCCTGTGGAATTCCCCCAATCTCTACTGGCCCTACTCTAGAATGTGGCACTCATGTTCAGTTACCTCAAGGAGAGGTTACCAATGTCAACTTTTGACATTTTCTTAATCTATTGACCCAGATAGTGACAACTCTATCTGGCCAGTCCAATCCTATTAGTATGGGAGAAAATAAGTCAAGGTTGGGAAATAGGCATAGTAAGGGGTCTCAATTTTTTGGACAAAGAGGAGGCCAATAGTATTATGGTAAGTGGTCTAAGAGGAAAACTCTTGTTCTATGGTTAGTGCTCCTTTCCCAAATCTATTGGGAGGTAGACATTCTTAGATTGGTAATGCTTTTAGGGCACAAGTTTCCCAATCTCAAGACAGTGAGACCCAATTTGCACCATCCTATCCTCTTTATCGATTTTGTGGTCGGTCATACCATGGTTGTTGCGAGGAATGGAGGAATCATTATTTTAATTATGGTCAGTTGGGTCATATGTAATGGGAGTGTCCCAAAATAATTGTCGCCTAGGAAAATAGGACACTGGCTACCACTTTTCTAGATCTTACATCGAGGGATGTTGCTTCTATCTCTGACATAAGTCGATATCATCTCAATGCCCTTACTATCACTCAGGAGTCAGAGGTATCTTCTGATGCTGGCCCTGGTATGTTGAAAACTTTTTTTCTCATTATGTTTATTGGTTACTTGGTTTGGGGTCCCCTCCCTCTTGTGTGACCCCATTTGTGGCAGTGTGATAACGCTCAATATACAGCTCTCGTAGGAGTGTAAAGTAGTCGTTAGCAAATATAGAACCCAACTGGGTTGGGTATCGATCCCACAGAGAATAGCTTGGTCAACAAGTAAGCAACGATTACTAGACTTTTAGTGCAAGTCTCGTAAAAAGGGGGGATTGTAATGTAAACAAAGTATTAAAGTAAAAGCTGAAAATAGTAAGGTAAAAAGAAAGAATAGTTATTAAGTTGTAAAACAATGAGAATTGAAGAGTTGGGGTTATGTCCACCTTCTGAGTTATACGTCTCTATTGGCTATGAGTGTGTTGAATTCCGACATGCATGTGCTTATAGAGAATTCTATTCGATGGTAAATCCAGGCGTCTTTCGACCTATTCGAGGATTATTTCACTTTAACTCTTTCGAGCTTAAAGCGTGTCTAACGGTACGAATTCTCCAAGAGGTTAATCCAGTTACGGCACTAACTTTTTAATACGGGATGGGACCCTACTACCTTGACATTATCTCTTTTCCAGATAGATAAACTTTCTTTCGAACAAGTTAAATGTTATACTGGCGTATTCTTGCGTTTGCAACCACAAAGAATATAGATTAAGATGAAGAGAATAATGATATAAGCAGCATACGTGTCGCAAACTCACAAACTCATAGTAATAGATAGTATCTCATACGGGTTCCATAACCCCAACAAAGAGGTTTAGTTACCCATGAGTGCGAAGGAAATCACAATTGACATTGTTATTATACCACAATAAAGATTTCGTGTAATAATGTTGTGGTAGGCGTTAGGCGTGAACTTCCCTAGCAAGTAACGTTTCTCTTGTTGTGGAAAAATAGATGAATAGAAGAATAGAAGAAGAATAAAAAGTAGAATTAATGGAAGAATTAGAAGTAGTAGTGAATTTATAATAGAAAGATGGAAAGATTATGATGTTGATGATATAAAATCTCTAGCAAAATAGGGTATTTATAATACCCATATCCTATTCCTACTAAGCTAATGAAATACTTAACCAAATCCTAATAAGCTAATTAAATACTTAACCAAATCCTAATAAGCTAATGAAATACTTAACCCAATTGTACTAGGTTAATGTATCATTATCCTAATCATAATAAATTACCGCTAGTCCCCAAAGTCTTCAGAATTGTTGTTTTAGCCCGGGACAGGTTTCCCATGCATCACTTTTGGTCCTTAGGTGTCCAAGACTCCCTCTTCTCCTTTCGTGAAGCTTTCTTTGGCATCAAGTTATCCATAAAATGCTGAATTCTGCATCATTTATACCTGAAACTTTGCTAATCATGTTGGTTAGCTCACTTACATGAAAAAGTACTAAAAGTGCATGAAATATATAATTTGTTCTCAAAACTAGGCTAAAATATGGGTAAAATATCGCACTATAGGCGTGTAAATTTGCCTATCATCACAGTGTATTTTGGTTTTGGACCTAAGGTTATTTTGGGCCCTCTTTTTATTTCTACCCCGATAGGTGACTCTATGATTGTCAAAGAGTCTATGGGGGTATGTGATATTTATTGGTAGTAATGAGTCTCTGATGGGTTTATTTGAATCGAATGTGATGGATTTTGATGTCCTTCGGGGGATGGATTGGTTGCACTAGTGCTATGCATCATTAGGTTGTCAGACCCATAAGGTTGTCTTTAAGTTGCTTGGTGAGTCGATTATGGGATGGGAGGATAGTTCTTTGGATATTAAGGAAAAGTTTATATCATATCTTAGAGCTCAGATATTAATCTCTAAAAGGGGTGCCTCTATTAGTATTTGGTCTGAGTTAAAGATTCTAGCTCAGAGGTCCTTCTTTCCATTCGGTTTTGGTGCTGAATAAATTTTCTTAAGGTATTCTTGATGACTCTCATGGTGACTTTATAGTAGGGGGATTTATTTGTGGATTAGTCTCCAGTTGAATTGGAGGAGCATAAGGGGCAGTTAAAAGACTCCGTAGGTAGAGGTTTCACCCGTCCTAGTGATTCTCCATGAAGTATTTCCTTTTTTATGCATAAAGGGGATGGTTTTCTACAAAAATGCATAGGTTGTCGGTGGGTTAATAAAGGATTTGGAGTGTCCTCCTTATGGGGTGGACCATATATGTATATTCTATATAGGGTGCATTTTTAGGTAGTGCCTGGTGGTTGATAGATTCTAAGTGTGAATCTTAGATGTTGATATCGATGAAGGAAGTATGTTAGCTCAGGGATAGCAATGCAAAAATTATGAAAGTAGATCGTTAAGTTGGATGAGGTGTGCGGAAAGGGTGAGGTTGGAGACTTGGGAATAAAATAGTGGGAAAGTTGTGACATAGAGGCCGGGGGTCCAAGCTGAACTGGTGGGTTGGTGGTTAGGTCATTTGTTGGGTTTGAGCATGGATTTTGGATGACTATGCTGGGCTCCAGGTAGTACTCAGATGGATGAGGTTTTAGGTATAAGAAAACCAAGCGTCCCTAGTGATCATCCTTGGTGATACCCTTTAGGGTAGAGTATTATGTTTTTAGGTGTCATGGGATAAAGGTCGAGGGTTAATCTTTAATCTTCTTCTAGTGGTGGACTTCAAGGGGAAGTCGGGGTGTATTTACTCCTATTTTTAGCAATTTTCTCCTATCTCGATTAAGAGCACTCTACTAGTGTTGCATGCATTCTAATAGCGCTTATACTTGAGGTTCGCATCCTGCATTCGCCTTGTTCCTTATATGTGAATATTGACCTTATATTGCACTATGATGTATGTGGTCTTGTGTCTTTTGGTGTCCAGTCCTAAGGACTCCTTCTATGGTATGGTTTTTTCGAGATGGTTCTTTATTTTTGACCCAAGTGGTTTCTATGAAGTACCTCGTTCTTATTGTATCGTGTCTCATTCAGAGGTTTTGCTTTGAATGTCATGAATAATTTTTATACTTTAGTTTGATTATTACCATTCTTATGTTAGGGTGGTAATGGCTTTGGAGGTGTTATTAAGCTTTGAAATTAAGGAAAGGTAGAAGTCCCTAAGTGGAGAAAAGTCTAGGGTGACTACTAAAGCTAAGGTATTGGAGGGTGAGGTAAGTTTCTTGTCATGAGGAATGGTTAAGAGAGGAATAGGTGGTAATGATTTTTGTGTTAAAATAATAGAGGTTACTAAATCCTTGGAAGGATAGGCAGTACCGCTGGAATAGAAAAGGTAGGTTTGAATGTTGTGGTTGAGAGATATGACAATCGTTGTGTTTGGTACTTAAAAATCTTGGTGGAAGCAGAATAGTATTTTGGGTGGATGTAAGGAATAGAGCTATATGGCTTAAGTTAACTTCTTTTGGCATTGATAGGCCTAAACTTGGAGGTGGTGTATAGCTGACTCAAACTCTCGTAGTGATGAGTCTTGCGGTAATTCTAAGTTGAATTGGACTTGCCCTCTAGCAAGAATTCTATTCATCTGATATTCCATGTGTTTGTATTGCGGTAAGGTGTGGATGGTCCTTCATTGGTTGGTTCCTGTAGGTGGTATTGGTATTTTGAATTCTTTGTCCTATAAGGAGGTCCCAGTGAGGATCCTTTGTCGGTAAGTTTTCCAGTTGCGAACAAAAGGTGTGGCTTCGGTGAAGGTTCTAGGGTGGAACCAAAAGTCCAAGGAAGCCAATTGAGATATGGAAGTGGACATGGAGTCCAAGTATCCGCATTGATTATTTATTCTAGAAACTCGTGCAGGAGTTATGTGTTCTTCATCACATCTTTATTTTTTGACTTGGTTAAAGGAAAGGTAGATTTCCTTGTATCTTTGTTTTCTAATTTAGAAAAAGGTCAAAATAAAGGTGTTGGGATGTAAATCTTGCTCGGCGTATTTGATGATCTTCGCATCTTGATTTATGTCTTTATCTTCCAATTCAATTGGAGGGAAGTTTGATGGATGTTAAGGTGTTATCTCGTTCTTATGCTTTCCCTTACTCGTCATTCGAGGAAGAATAATCCTAAGTGGCGGAGAATGAAACACCCTACGCTTTAGACCCTTAGAAAATTTTCTAGGTTTGTGTCTTTGGACAAGGTACGACTCATAGGTACTAGTCATACCCTAAGGTACGATTTGGGGTGCCTCTTCTCATATGTTGATCAATAAGTTTTGGTTGGAATCTGTCCAAGATATGACTAAGCATCATAAATTTGTATGGTAGGATACGAGGTGTATAATGCCAAGTCATGTGAAGCTTATCATTTGGTCTAGTTGAATCTGTCTAAGGTACAGTTTAGGGATGCTTTTCATACCCTATGGTACAAGTTAGCATAGCTAGTTGTATGATGTCAGTATAGGGGACCAAGGTGAGGTCTAGGGTAGGAGTTAGGGTACCACTCATACCCTAGGGTATGGCTAAGGGGAGGTCGTACCCACTTGTGTGTATATTTTTAGCTTTTAAACTGAGGGTAGTATAGACATTTCCAACCCCAAAAACCTTAAGTCCCCATGTTATATAACCCTTGGTGGCCTCTCATTACTCACTTTGGAAAGATAAAACACTCCAAATACTCTCTCTAAACACTTTCTTAAGGATTGAGGTTGGGGTTTCTACAAACGTTCTTCAAAGGGCTCAAGAATCAAGTTTCTTTGAATGAATCATCTTGTTTAAGGAAAGTTACTCCTCCCTCATTGTTAGTTCCAACTAAAGGCATGTTTTAATGTGTTTTAAACATTGATTGTGGATTATGAATAGTGGTTTTGAAAACCAATGTTGAGGGTTTTAATGCATATTGATGGGTATTGTTTACTCTTGGCTTGAACTATGTTTTCACATGTTTTTGGTGGTGGTTTGCATATGTGGGTGCTTGTTGGTTATGGTTTAACAAATGGGTCGGGTAACTCAAAATTTGATGGTTTATGCTTTGGTTTTTGTCTTGGTAAAGGTATGCCCTCAACATGTTTGATAAAATGCCTACGAGAATATTTTACTCTATTCTTGAACTTTCATTGAAGTTATTGCATGGTATGGTTTGGTAATGGAACTCTAAATTAGTTTGGATGGTTTTTGGATGGGTTTAAATAATTTTGTATTGGTTGAATGGTTTTGAATAGCTAAAATGATTTGAATGGTTAAAATAGTTTTTAACGGTATGTAATGGTTAAATGATAAGGCCTTGGTGGCTATGAAATTGATTTTAATGAAATTCTTGCGGAGTACACAGGAATCCCACAAGTGAATAAAATAATGAAATTGGTTTGAATGATGAATATCTTGTAGGGTACATGGGAATCCCCCAAGCAAAACTTAATAATGAGATACATGTGGGGTACACGGGAATCCCCCAAGTAAGCCTAATAATGATGTACTTACGGGGTACATGGTAATCTCCCAAGTAAACTAAATAATGTAATCTATGGGTACATGGGAATCCATTCTTCTCTAAAAGTTTGGCTAAGGATATTGCTTGTAATCTATAGTCGGTATGACGATACCACTTCTAATAGCCTTGGTTAATAATAAATGGAAAGGTGGTTTAGTTATAGTAATGGTTTTAATTGGGCAATAATGGTGGGGTGTGATAGCTAACCATGGAAGGTGTGAGTCCAATGGACGGATAATGGAAACTCATGTTTGCCGACATGAGGATTGGTCATAAAGATCGTATATGATACCTATGGGGTATACGGGAATCCCCAAAGTACACTTGAACATATGTATCATGGAGAGCGAAGGGTACTCGAGAATCCCCTACTCTTATGGTATCTTCGGATCATGCAGCTACATTTATCGAGGCTCGTTTAGGGGGTTACACTGGACCCATATAGCCCGTGGGTGGTTCGATGATGGTTAAGCTACACATACCCAAGTTATTGGTTTTAAAGTCATGCTAAACCCGATTTCCTTTCCCGACATGGTTATGTACATATGTATGTATGGTTGTGAATGCATATGGTTGGTCTAATTGGTTTTAAAAGTTGGTATTATTTTATCCTTATCCTGAGTACTTACTTGAGTTCACCCGCTAACCCATCTTCGGACAGTTGTATCCCCACGCGATGCAGGAACCGGTCATACTACTACTCCTGCTCATTGATTGGATTTAGGAACAATTGGTGTTGGATTGAGGTGGTGAGCTTTCATAGTTCGAAAGGCATCCATTTCATGTCATGGATTACTTTACATACTTTTGTCTTTTCATAGACTTTGGTCTTTGGCTATGGTCGGGGGCATGTCCCGACTAGATACTCTTTGGTTTGATTTAGAGGTTTTGTATGGACAACTGTGGACTTGGATATGGACCGATTATATTATATATATATATATATATATATATATATATATATATATACACACACACACACATTGGGTTATCATTTTGGTTTAGTTGGTTTTTTTGTTATCGGGTGGATTGACCTTGTTAGGTTGGTCTAGAAAGTAGACCTATCCCAAAGTCATAATATCTTTAAATATATTATCTTGTTATGTGTTCGGAATTCATCTGAATCAAGGTATATGTTGGTTGGTTAGATTAGGTATTGGGGGTGGTCTCCGATCCTGGTTGGACTTGAGATGCCAATTACGACAAGGCCCTGGTTTGGGTTGTGTCAGTGAGTGGGAGACCTCATACATCTCATGGTTCTGACGGCATTTGTGCCACAACCTCAACTAGGGCCTGTCATGACGGGTATCTTAAGTCCACCATAGACTGAATACCACCCCCTTAACCTAACCTCAAGAGCACAAATATAATAATAATAATAATAATGCAAAAACCAATTAAACAGTAATAAAAGATGAATAGATAACTCTAAGAAAACTAAGAGTAAATCAATAACCAACCAACCAGCATCTGTCCATCATAGCCTCTAAAACAAAAATAGTAACTAAGTCGGGACATGCCCCCGACTACAAACAACAAGAATCCAAAGTACTATGAAAGTAAAGAAGGAATGATGAAACAATAAGGCCTTCCAAAGGATGGTGGCTCACCACTTCACGGCAACTCAACAAACAAGCTAATCCTCCTAACTCTACATAGGAGAAATAGAAATATCCTTGAACCTTACATTATAAAATGATGTAGCATCCTAGGACGGTCAGTGGGATAAGCACTGGCATGTAACTCAGGAAAGTGATAACATAATGCTATGTCCAAAAATCAATTAAAACCACATGCACATATTTATATATATATATAGGATGTCAGGGTAGGGTAAGGGTCATTAACATGAGAGTTTTAAAACCATTAACCTGGGTTGTGTAGCTCAATCCATCCTAAGGGAACTCATGGGCTATATGGGTTCAGCTCTCTCAGCAGAAAGGGCCCCATGCGTGTAGCCGTACGAACCGAGAAAATCCAAGAATGGTCCAAAGCCACCAAGGCTCAAATCATTCGCAAAAATATATATATAGTGTGAGCCATACACACGGTCATATAGACCCTCACGCTGGCAAATGTGGTTTCCAGTATCAGTCCCCCCAGGACCTTCACCTTCACGGTGAGATAAACAATCCCTTTTAAGCCCAAATTAAAACAACTTGCACATATAACCAACTAGTAAACCCAGGAGTCATTTATTAAGGCATTTACCCCTTGGTGTCGCCATACCAATATGCTAGCAAGCTAATCTATTTATGCCACACCAATTCACACAACAAAATTGGACTCCCAAGTTCTATTAAAATCTAAACCATGGCCACAAGGCCATCCAAATCCATTTTTATATCCATTAATACAATGCATTGAGTTCAAAAGCAAGTTAAAACATGTAATTTTCCATAATTAAAATCAAATTTACAAAGTGGGTTAAGGTTCAAGCAATTTCAATCCAAAATTCATCCAATTTGGGGAAACCCATGTTCCCTATTCCAACCATTTAAATAATATACCAATTTTGTCCCATAAACACCAATTTAAAGCATCAATAATCAATTCAAAACATAGGACCAGTAATTCAATCAATAACAACCCAAACCCTTTAACCCAATTTCAAGATTCACAATTTTAATCACATAAAAATCCATTAAATCAATGCCACAATAAAAAATTATGATTTAAGGAAGACAAAACATGCTTGAAACACATAATAATTTGTAACGCCCTAATTTTCTGAAACAGGAATGCCACACGGTGCTCATGACCCCAAAAGACCACAAGAAAATCCTTTGCTGATATCTGTACCTGAGCACTGCATAATATAATATAATAAATTTGCAAAGCTGGCGAAAACTTGCCATAAGGTTCAAAATGTCTAAAATACTCAAACTGAAAACTGAATACTAATACATCTATCTGAAAAAGCCTCTAACTGTCTGAACTGTGGAGTTGATGGGATATGTCCCCAACTAACTCTATCTACTGATAAAAAATAGAATCTAATGAAGTATTGAAATAATAAGCATCCTCGGATGATGAGGACTCACTGCTACTTCTACTGCTGCTGACTGAGTCTGGACTGCTAAGGGTGCTCTAGGGCTCGTGCTTCTGAACCTATGGCATCAAATAAAACACCATAGCACAAATGTGTCAGTACGGGATATACTGAGTATGTAAATGAGGTCAGGCTAAATGCAAGGGCTTATGCATGAACAAAAACTAACTGAAAGATATGCAAGAGCTGGATTAGCATACATAAAGAATCTGTAACTACTTAATATACAGAGATTATACATATCTAAAGCTACTAAAACTGATATTCGTACTTATTAATACTGATAAACTAGATGACTGAGTCTACTAATAATTGATATCGACCGGCTGAATCTGAGATCAAACCTATCTAGCAGGATGATCTCTAAATCTTCTAATAACGAATAAGATTGACTAAGCTTGAGATCAGGCCTAACTAACGGGTGATCATTGGAACTGATATTGATAATACTCAACTGAATTTGAGACTTAGATCAAGCCTATCTGATGGGTGACCTCTATAGGTACTGATACTAAATAACTTTATGTGAGACCAAGCCTATCTAGCTGGTGGTCTATGAATCTATGGAACTATCTGAGTTCCTTACGGATATTGCTGACTATATCTGACAGTCTTGATTTCTGAGTTCCACTCTGAAGATTGATACTGAAACTGTAATGTTGGGAGTTTTTGCTTAACCAACATGCCCCAAATCTAATCTGGTGGAGCCCAACCTATAACCTCAGTTGGAAGGGTGTCAATACCGTGCCACAGGTAAAGACCTCTACTATAGTCAAGCCTCTCTAATGGGTGATCCTGAATAGGAAGTCAAGTCTAAGGCAGTATGATAGTCAAGCCTTAATATAATGGGAGACTCCTGGTCCTGCGCTCGCTACGCAGTTTTAGAGTACAGAGATTGCTACTAAAGACCTCTACCATAGTCAAGCCTCTTCAATCACTTGAATGTCATAAGTATGTAAATATAGAGAGTATGCATACTAATATCTCATAGTTGATCAGTAAGGGATACATATAGATAAGAATGCATGCAACTTATCATAATACATTTACGAAGGCATTTCAACAAACGCTTGGCATGCACTAGTTATCACATAATTGGGGATTTCATGCTTAACATACTAAAAGGTACTATTCTCTTTACTTTAAGCATTGTATCAAACATATTGGGAGCATGCTTTGGTCATATCATAATTCCTACACCTAATTCCCCTGAATAATTAATCAACATACAACTTGAAAGGGGCTTTATCATGAACATCACATAATTAATACATAACAGGGTCAAAGCTTACAACTTTACAATCATAACATGATTCAAAACTCAACAATCATATGAACTTCAATCTCAATTAACATAAATCATGAAAAACGCATAAATCATAAAGCTTAAATTTAGGAAAAAGGCATTCTTGAACTTCTTGGGTGAAAGAAACTCAAGAATCAATATCTGTATACCTTAAAAATCTAGATTCTTAAAGTTCTTGAAGACTCTTGGAAGGATTCTTGAGATTGCTTTGAAATTTGAGGGCTAGGGTTTTCTATCTTTGAGAGAGTGTTTTGTTCTTGATAAAGTAATGAGAATAGATGAGAAACTTTACCTATTGGGGTTTTAAATCTCGTGGAGAAACTGATTGGGGATTTAGGAAAATTACCATAGGATCCCTAAAATTTTAAATAACAGAACCTAAGCAAAATCCCAATTTTACACACTGGTGTGACGCGCCCTAATCGCGCCAGCTTACTGGAAAGTGGACAATTGGGAAACTACTTGATGGCGCGACTCAGTGGAAATTGCGTTGCCACCTTGGTTGTGAACTAAAAATACACCACAACGCGGTGGCATCACAAAGGCTCTCTAGAATTTTGACAATTGCCATTTTGGCTGACTTTGCGACGTGCTAAAGTGCCAGGTGGCACACTGTCTTACTAAAATGGCTCTAACTCTTTGCCCAAGTGTCGTATTTGGGCAAATTTGGTATCGACGGAAAGCTTATTCAATTGTCTACATGACAAAATTTGATATTAGGGAAATTCTACTTGTTTCAAAATATTTCTCACTTGGGAAGTCACTTCAAAAATCTTTTAGGGACGAATTTACACTTCACTTGACACGCTCTAAGGCTCAGACTACAAGAAGAGTTAGGCTCAAACTACAAGAGGAGTTTGAGGGGTCTTATAATATCTCCCCCTTGGGAAAATTTGTCCTTGAATAAGACTAATTAAGCTAAAATACTAGCAAGCTAAACTTACTTACTAAATAAGAATATCTGAAACATGACTATACAACTAGAACTTCTGTTAAACTGAGATTTCATACCGAACATGCATATCTGATGTATGAAATACACGACTGAAGCTACTCATAAGCTGAATTCTTATAATGGACATGCATATCTGATGCATGGATTCGGGACTGAGTTGTTGTCATGAATGCATGACTGAATACACTGATAAGTTGAGATTTTCTACTGAAAATGCATATCTAATGCATGAATACTTGACTGACTATGCAATCATATTCTGATGTAAAGCTTATAATGAGGATCTAAGCATGAAACTGAATAGGTTTAAGGAATGGGAAATATCGAGGAGTTATAGGGTATCTCCCCCTCGGGACACTATGTCCCTCTAAGAACACTTATTTCACCGACATGCTTAAGAAAACTGAGGCAATGTACAGGGCATCTACGAACTAGATTATAACTGAACCTCAGAGAGGTGAAACTAATGCATGACTCATGAACTGAACTCATCTTGCAACAACTATGACTTGCTACCCTAGAATAGTTACATTCCTGAGATTTTTGATAGCATGAATAGATGAAAAAATACAAAAACAAACTATACGAATCTGACTGTCTGACTGCTAAACTGACTTGCTGGCATTACTAACTGACACATTCTGAAACATAAGCTCAAATGGGAGCAAGGGATATAATAATGCATATCATGAATATAAAGGACTTATAACGTACACGAATTTATGTTAGGGTATCCATCTGAATCAAGGTGAGTCTGAAGTGAATAGAGTCGGTTCTGACGCTGACCACTAGTGGTACCAGAAGTGGTGCCCTGCTGACGTAAATCTCCACCCTTTTGAGCTAGCACTCTACACTCCCGCACTCTTTGGCCTGGCTTACCACATCTAAAACATACCTTACTATTATCTCTGCACTCACCTAGGTGGTTTTTGTCACACTCTTCATAAAATGGATAGGTGCGCACACTTCTAACACTACTCTGGACTTTGGAGCCTGGCACCCCATCATGATTGACATCTCTAAAATTTGGTGCGGGCACACTAGTTGAGGATAGAGCTGGGACTGAAGTTTTCTGACTATGGTGAGAACGATTACCACCCTATGACTCGATTTGAGAAAAGTTGTAACTACCAATTCTGAACCTCTTATTAGACCTTTCTCTCTCCTTAGATTTATCTGTCTCCATATGCGAATCATGCATCATTAACCTAGAAAGATCCATGTCGCTATTGAGCATAGTGGTTCTACACTCTTTTAACACTAACCCAGACACACCAGTCACAAACTTACTCATACTCGTTCTAGGGTCAGCTATCAGATCAGGAGCATACTTAGCTAACTGATTGAACTTAAGACAATACTCCTTCACTGTCATAGAGCCTTGTCTTAGGTTCATAAACTCTTCTACCTTACCTTCTCTCATCTTTTGGGGGAAAAACTTATCTAGAAAGGCATCCTAAAATACTTTCCAAGTCATAGGAATTGCATCCTCCCCTCTACTCTTCTTTCACATCACTACCCAATCATGAGCAATATCCTTCAGCCTATAGGACTCTAGTTCTACACTCACTTCCTCAGAAACATACATAATCTGGGTGATATTCTTTACCTTCTCAAGATAAAGTTGTGGGTCCTCACCTATTACTAACCCAAAGAATTCTGGCGGGTATATTCTCATGAAATCTCTAATTTTGGCTGCAGCTAAACCCCTATTTTGCTGAGGTGGGACTGTAGCCTGATAGTTTCCCTGAACACTAGTGGTCATAGTTTGGGCTAGCACCTGAAAAGCTACCCAAAACTCTGCATGTGACATATTCACATTCTCGGGATCTACTAGCTGAGGGGCTGACTGATTCCCTATTCTCTTCTTAGGAGGCACGTTCTACAGGCAAAAGAGGAACCAGGATTAGACTGAGAGTTCAACTTGAGATTTTACTCACTGGTACGACATGAATACTGAAAGAAGGGAAGCTATTCCTAAAACATCTTATAGCCTCTTATACATAAATGAGGCGTGCAACACACCCATGCACAAGACTCTACTAGATACGGTTTTCCAGACTCCTAGGACACTATTAAACCTTAGGATCTGATACCAAGTTTGTAACGCCTCGATTTTTTAGAACCGGAATGCCTCACGGTGCTCATAACCCCAAAGGACCACAATATAACCCTTTGTTGATATCTATACCTAAGCACTATATAATATAATATAATAAATGTAAAAAGCTGGCAAAAACTTGCCATAAGGTTCAAAATGTCTAAAATACTCAAACTAGAAACTGAATACTGATACATCTGTCTGAAAAAACCTCTAACTGTCTGAACTGTGGAGTTGATGGGATATGTCCCTAACTAACTCCGTCTACTGATAATAAACTAAATCTAATAATGTGCTAAAATAAGAAGCATCCTCGGATGATGAGGACTCACTGCTACATCTACTGTTGCTGACTGAGTCTGGACTACTAAGGGTGCTCTGGGGCTCGTGCTTCTGAACCTATGGTATCAAATAAAACACCATAGTGCAAATGTGTTAGTACGGGGATGTACTGAGTATATAAATGAGGTCAGGCTAAATGCAAGGTCTTGTGCATGAATAAAAACTAACTGAATGATATGCAAGAGATGGATTAGCATACATAGAGAATCTGTAACTACTTAACATACTGAGATTATACATATCTAAAGCTACTGAAATTGATATCCGTACTTATTAGTACTAATAAACTGGATGACTGAGTCTACTAATAATTGATATCAATTGGCTGAATCTGAGATCAAACCTATCTAGCGAGATGATCTCTAAATCTTCTAATAACGATTAAGATTGACTAAGCTTAAGATCAGGCCTCACTAATGGGTGATCACTGGAACTGATATTGAGAATACTTAACTGAATCTGAGGTTGAGATCAAGACTATCTGATGGATGACCTCTGTAGCTACTGATACTGAATAACTTTATGTGAGACCAAGCCTATCTAGTGGGTGGTCTATGAATCTATGGAACTATCTGAGTTCCTTACTGAGATTGATGACTATATCTAATAGTCCTAATTTCTGAGTTCTACTCTGAAGACTGATATTGAAACTGTAATTGTGGGAGTTCTCGCTTAATCGACATGCCCCAAATCTAATTTAGTGTGGCCCAACCTATAACCCCAGCTGGAAGGGTGTCAATACCGTGCCACGGGTAAAGAACTCTGCTATAGTCAAGCCTCTCTAATGGGTGACCCTGAATAGGAAGCCAAGCCTAAGGCAGTATGATAGTCAAGCCTTAATATAATAGGTGACTCCTAGTCCTGCGTTGTCTACATAGTTTTGGAGTACAGGGATTGCTGCTAACGACTCTGTCTTTCTAACGGGGAAGCCATCATCCCTACACTCGCTCGGTGCTAGTTACTGCTACCAACTGAAGGACTCTAAACTAATTATTAAATGAACTTAGACTGAGTTGAAGCGGTTATTGTTCATGTTTCTTGACTGATTTGACTGAGTTTACTTGGTCCCATTATCTGATGGAAAACTACTGAGGTCTGAGCTGAGTACTGAACTGAAGCTGGAATGCTAATGATTCTTAGATTACTAAGATTTCTTAGGTTCTATAACTGACTAAATTCTACTAATCATGGTACGACTGAGATTATCTTGAGACTGACTCGGCTCTAGATAAGCAGGTAAGTTTTCAGGTATAAATACCCCCAGGACTTTATAGCATAAATAAATAAGACAGGACAACACTTGAATATCATGACAATGGACTTTAATTCACAACATAATCAATAATATATCTCGTCAATCACTTGAATGTCATAAGCATGTAAATGTATAGATTATGCATACTAATATCTCATAGTTGTTCAATAAAGGAAACACATGAATAAGAATGCATGCAACTTATCATAATACATTTTCAAAGGCATTTCAACAAATACTTGGCATGCACTAGTTATCACATAATTGGGGATTTCATGCTTAACATACTAAAAGGTACTATTCTCTTTACTTTAAGCATTCTATCAAACATATGGGGAGCATGCTTTGGTCATATCACAATTCCTACACCTAATTCCCCTGAACAATTAATCAACATACAACTTGAAAAGGGCTTTATCATAAACATCACATAATTAATACATAACAAGGTCAAAGCTTGCAACTTTACAATCATAACATGATTTAAAACTCAACAATCATATGAACTTCAATCTCAATTAACATAAATCATGAAAACTCATAAATCATAAGATTTGAATGTTGGAAAAAGGGATTCTTGAACTTCTTGAGTGAAAGGAACCCAAGAATCAACATTTGCATACCTTAAAAATCTAGATTCTTGAAGTTCTTGAAAACTCATGGAAGGATTCTTGAGATTGCTTTTGAAACTTGAGGGCTAGGGTTTTCTATCTTTGGTTATTGGAGTTTTAAATCCCGTGTAGAGACTGATTGGGGCTTTAGGTAAATTACCAAAGGGTCTCTAAAATTTTAAATAACGGAACCTGAACAAAATCCTGATTTTATACTCTGGTGTGACGCGCCCTAATCACGCCAGCTTACTGGAAAGTGGACAATTGGGAAACTGCTTGATGGCGCAATGCGGTAAAAATTGCGTTGCCACCTTGGTTGCAAAATGGAAAGACACTGCAATGTGGTGGCATCGTGAAGGCTAACTGGAATTTTGACAATTGCCATTTTGGATGACTCCACGATGCACTAAAGTGCCAGGTGGCACACTGTCTCACTAAAATGGCTCTAACTCTTTGCCCGAGTGTTGGATTTGACCGAATTTGGTATCGAAGGAAAGCTTATTAAATTATCTACATGATAAAAAGTTGATATTAGGAAAATTCTACATGTTTCAAAACATTTCTCACTTGGGAAGTCACTTCAAAAATCTTTTAGGGTCGGATTTACACTTCACTTGACACGCTCTACGGATCAGACTACAAGAGGAATTTGCGGGGTCTTACATAATTTGAAGTCAATATGAAGTTTAGTGACCGGATGATAAATTCTCTATGAAACCCTTATACTTCTTAGTTGGAGATTTAAAGATGAATAAAGTATAGTTTGATCTTTGAAAACTAAAAGGAAAAGGGTCGCTTTTATGTTTATAAGTCATGGAAAGGGTGAAAAGACCAAAAGACCCTCAACCCCAAGTGAGAAAAATAGAAATAGATGAAATTTACATCTTGGTGTGGTACTCCATTATCACGGAGGTTATCCTTCATGCCACGTTGTTACCGTGGAGGGTAACCTCTATGACATAGTGATATTGTCAACCCTCACTACCTCGAGGTCCCAAAATGACCTTGAACCCCTTTCAAAAATTCTAAAACATTCTCAAATTACCTTTTTAACATCCTTAAACATAATTCAAGTCAAAAATCGATATTACAAACACAAGAAGGTTAAAAATTAAATGATAAAAAATTTTAAGGGTCTTACAATTTGGGTCTTCATGGATCGGCTGAACAAATCAGCCCATTTTGAACCTATTCAAATTTTCTTTAGTATTGATAGGTTAGCTTGTATATATGTTTGTGAGATAATTTGTCTTTATGGGGTACCTATGTTTATTATCTCAAACAGAGGCTCAATGTTCACTTCTAGCTTTTGGCTGACTTTTTTGAAGGACTTGGGTACTAAGGTTGACCTTAGCATAGTCTCCCACCCCTGCACTAGTGTTCAGTCGGGGTGGACTATTTAGGTGTTGGAGGATATGATCCACGAATGTGTTATGAACTTCGGAGGTCAGTAAGAGCAGTATTTGGTCTTAGAAAAGTTTGATTATAATAATATCTACCATTCGAGTATTAAGATGGCGCCATTCGAGGTGTTGTATAGTAGGCATTCTCAACTCCTATTAGTTGGTTTGAGACTTCAAAGTTTAGACCCCGTGGTACCGGCTTACTTTTCAAGTCTTTGGTCAAGGTTTGAGTGATTTAGGATAGGCTTCAGGCAATCTAAAGTAGAAAAAAGAGTTATACTGATGGTAGGCTTCGTGCCTTGAAGTTTGGATTGATAATTGAGTCTTCCTTCTTGTGTCGTTCATGAAAGGCGTGATAAGGTTTGGGAAGAAGGGCAAGCTTAGACCTAGGTGTATTAGACCATTTAAAATTCTTTGAACATTTAGGAAGCTGCTTATGAGTTGGCCTTACCTCAGATTTTTCAGGCATTTATCCAGTTTTTCATATATCTATGCTTTGATGTAATATTTTGAATGAGTTTCACATACTTCGTTGGGACTCAATTCAGTTGGACAAGAGGTTGACCTCTGTTGAGGAGACTCTCTACTTTAGCAAGGGATGTTAGACAATTGTGTTTTAGAGATATTCATGTGATTAAGGTTCAATGGATACCCCATCCTATTGAGGAGGCTACTTGGGAGGTTGAGTCCAATATGCATAGTATTTACCGTCTGCTTTTTGCCAATTCAGGTTTTTTCTTGCTTTTTAGTTTGAGAACGAACTAGTCTTAGTTATGGATGTTGTAATGAACTTATTTTTGAAACGTGTTTTTTTTATAATTTTTTTAATCATTTTTTTCTTTTCCATGGTTGCTACATGTTGATTTTGGGGTGTAGCGATGGTTGGCATGATTTTTTATGCGACCAAAAGTGATTGTGATTAGTATGTGGTTTATATAGGCTTAAAAGTTATATAGTTGACTTTGATCAACATTTATTGTTCTAAGTGTCTAGTGGCAATTTGGACAGTTCAATTAGGTCTGAAATGTCAAAATTAAGTTAGTAGCATAGTTGGTTCGGATTTGAAGCTTTTATTTTACATCTCTACCCTTCTTTTAAAAAATAGTGAAAAGGGAGTTCCAAGGGTGAATTTATTCAAAATAGTCTTTCTTTCAGAAATCCTACATAATTATTGAGTTCGGAGCATCAAAAATAGCCTAGTAGCATAGTCCATTTACATTTACGGGATTCTAAATGAATTTTGATGGATCGACCTACAATTTTATAACTTAGCAAAGTTTCTGGTGCAGTTGTAGCTGATGTAGCCGCTTTAGCAGCCAAAATACTTTTTTAGTGGTAGCTACTTAAGCGGCAAAGCATCGATTTGGTGGTCAACTTGACCAGTCACCTACTGCTAAAGCGGGCACTTTATCACTTTAGCGGAAGGTGACCGCTTTAGTGGGCTTAGCCACATAGGTGAAACCACTTTATCGATCATCCATCGCATAAGCGATAACAGAAAAAGCGATTATTTGTCCCTTAAGTGGCAGCGCTTGCTCAAAAGCGAGAAACTCATCCTTCTTGTCCTGCAAGGTGCATGACACATATTTTTCTACAAATAAAGTGTGGAATTGCACAATACACTCAAAATACTGATTTCATACATTCTTTTGGGTTGTATATATAACTCATTTTCACGTTTTTCCTCCATTTTTGGACCTTTGAGCATTGAATTTGAGTGATTCTTAAAGATTTATTCACCATTTGATCTTGGATACACTCCAAAACCCTATTTTCATTATTTTACATTGATTATATTATCAAAAAACCTTTAAATTGTAATTTCAAAATGAGATTTTGAGGATTTTATCAGTAACGCTTAAAAAGGGGTTTTCTTCAATTTGGACCTTATTTTAAACCCATTTTTGTGTGGATTTTGTCCCGTAGACTGCTATAATCCTGGAAAAGTATTTCTAAAATAAAATTTTGATTTTATCCCTTTCGTTTTCTAACTCATTTTGGATTTGATCCAAATATGGGAAATATGAGTATTATTAGCTTTCTTATAATATGTAGATATCATATTTAAGTGTTGTAGTTGATTTTGAGGTCATTCGTAAGGGGAACGCTTCGTGTTGAAGCACTTTAGGCTAAAAAATTTTCATTTCACGATAGGTTTTGTTTTAACTTCTATCATATTGAGCTGGGTAGTTAATAAATAAGTAAAGCATGTTACATGTCGGGGAAAATAACTATGGATTTTATATTTTTTGGATATTATTATTGTTTTGTACCCGGGCGGGGGATTCTATTCTGCTGTTATTGACTTGTGTTATTTGATTTTGAGTGTTGCCTGTGTGGGTGGTTTATTTGACATCATTGGCCTTATTTGTGCATTTAAATGCCTTCATTTTAGATATAATACTTGTGTGGGGGTTAAATGATTAATATAGCCTTAGTTGAGCATTGATTGCCTTTATCATGATAGAAATATCCGAGATAGGTGTTGATATGATAAAATGATGTCTTACATACATATTTATTCTGATAATGCCTAAATAGATTTGATAATCATGAATTGTGGATATATTGAGTTGATTTTTGGGCTCACATATATATATATATATTCATATTAGATGAATTGAATATTTTTATATTAATTGACTATGAGTATTACAGCCTTATTTCATACATATAGATATTGGTACTCTTATGGAACTCTGTTTTTAAAAGAAAATGAGACATTTTTATAAAAGCTCTCTCCGTGAAAACGATCCAGAGAGATGGGTTGAGGTTTGATATGTGAGATACAGTAAATGGGTTGTGAATCCCCCTTGGATCCTACCTGGGAGCTGCGAGCTTAGTGGGTGTATACAAAAAATCATGCTATGGCGTTCACTATTCATCTCATCCACATTGCACTGCATTATATTCGCATACGCATATTTCCCTTATATGTGTTTAGTTTTAGTATTTTCTTCGTGTATATTTGTGCAGCTTTCATTCGGTATGTATATTAGAACTATTAGTGGAGACGGTGTGAGCTACCGTTTGGAACTTTTCTGCTTATCATATGTTCATAGAGTTATTTTACTTATCTTGTTTTCTACTTAGCTCAGTCGGCCTATGATACCTATTAAGTACAAGTAGACCATACTCACCCTTATCATGTCATTTCAGTGTAGATCTTAGTTTGAATACTTCACGTGGTGGTTGAGGTTTCGAGAAGAGTTTATCAGATTCAAGGCATTAGATTGTTCTTCTATTCTACGGTTCCAGATCTCATTCTATTTTACTTTATGTCTTTTTTGGATCAGAGGTAGATTTTGTATTTTTGATTTTCGAATTTGTACTTAAATGCTCTTACATTATGACATAAATTTTGGATGATTTATGTTGCTTCTTCATATTTTCCTTTTATTATATTACGTGATTGGCCTGACTTTGTTCTATAAGTCGTGTCTTACTATTATTATTTTGTTGAGTTTTCTATACTGTTTATTGATTGACTTACTTGTAAGGCTAGACCGCGACAAGTGTCTTCATGGCCCAATTTTTGGATCGTGACAGTCAAGTTAATAGTGAATATGTAAAAATAGACGGAAGAATGGGCGAAGCTATAGCCAGTC
Source organism: Capsicum baccatum var. pendulum (assembly GCA_030864225.1). Lineage (NCBI taxonomy): Eukaryota > Viridiplantae > Streptophyta > Magnoliopsida > Solanales > Solanaceae > Capsicum > Capsicum baccatum. The sequence goes on along the minus strand of CM061551.1, from coordinate 129,723,990 downwards.
AAGAGTATGCAAGTGACCACTCTTCGTCCAAAAATTATACCGTGTATATAGGTTATAATTTATATATTATCGATATATAACTGTGTTTGCACAACCTTGACACTGCTAGAGCCTTTGGCTCAGTAAGTAGTTAACGTTGCGCAAAAGGCCCGCAAGGTCGGAGGATCGAATCTTGCCTGCTTATATATATCATTTTGTCAATACTAACCTATCACTTTTCTAGAGCTTTTGTGGGCCCAATAACATTCCTTTTTATTATTATTAAAAGCTCTTTCTTTTTAGGAAAAATTAAAGAAAGTAACAAACTTAAGACCATAATTATGATAAATAGCAATACTCTTACACAATTACATATTATAGCAAAAGTAATATTTTTTTAGTCTTACACTCCACACACGCGTGTTTCTTGGCAACCTTCCCTATTTTCACCCCAACACTTTATCTCTCTTCTTTTCCATAAATTACTCTTATTAAATTACTTTTATTTTATTTAAAGCAATAGATTTCTTTTTCATAAATTACTCTTATTTAAAGTAGGAGATTCCTTTTTCAAATCAAACTCAAATCAACTGAATATTATTATCTTCATAATCTTCAAAATTTTAAAATAAAGTATCATTGATGTTACAGGTATTGAATCATAAAATTGATTTTGTATATGAATTTTGACAAATTAAGAAAACTTAATCATGAAGATCATATTGTTCAAAATTTCAAACCATATTGTGCAAAATCATTTTTTATATTTGATCATGAAACAAAAAGGATTTAAAAAGCTTCATCTCCAAATCCCCAAAAAATGCAAAGATCAAAGAAAAAAGAAAAATAAAAAAATGAGAGAATCAAGTAAAATTTCAAGTCCTGTTGATTAAAGTTCTTCTGAATATGATTCGAAAGAAGATAAAATCTAAGAGGTATTTGTATTTGCATTTATTAGCTTATGGGTCATTTACATGTATTTCTATTTTTTATATATATATGAGTCTGCATATGTATTTTGTACACAGTGTTGAGTTTGACTCTGAACTGTTCTAAATTTTTTTAGAGAGTAACATATGTATTTTTTGTATTTTGTAATGTTTAAGATAAGTATTATGTATTTTTTGATTAGTTATATGTATATGTATGTTGTTACTGATTAAGATATACATTTGTATTTTTTTTACTTACGATGAGTCACACCTATATTTCACAAATACATATGAAAATATATAGTATAGTTCTATTTGTTACTGTTCAAGATGTGTTTTTATATTTTTTTGTTTATTATGAGTCTGATATGTATTTTGAACATACATATGAACATATATATGTATTTTTTATATGGTAATATACATATGGGTCAGATATATCCTTTGTAAATACATATGTAGAGATATATGTATTTTTTGTAATGTAATATGTATTCTATAAAAAAACATATAAGGATTATGTATTTTGTACTGATCTTGTCAACCATTCAAATTACAAAGATAAAGATAAGTTTGAGCTTTTTGATGTGTGTTATGCGAAAGATTTGTCTCAAAAACCTAGTGGCAACTTTTAAGTACTGTAATATTCATATAAAAGAACATATTTGTGAGTCTATTTAGAATTCATTATTTTATGTATTTGCAGGAATTGTGAATTGTATATGGTGACATATGTTGAGTGCCTTACTTATGGTGAAGGCGTTTCTTCGGTTGACTTTAAGTCCGACTTGCTTCACACAAGATATGATTCAATTATGTGGGATTATGATTTGAGAAAATAAGAAGCTGATGCAAAAAATGATGACGAAGCACCAATGAGTCCTGTTAAGGAAACTAGGGTAGTAGAGGACACCGAAATCCTTTAAGTTTGATGTTTTCTTTCTGTATTTTGTATTTGACAACATATAACTATAGGATGACAGTGACGTAGTTGAATAGTTGTTAAGTTTAATATCTTACTTTCAGGTTGCATGTGAAAAGTTATTTAGTACTTGACAGATATATTTTTACTATTAATGCTCAATCAAATTGAATTGAAGGTTCAATTTTAGTTTTACATTTAATATTCAGTTTCTAATAGTTGAATTTGTAATTACGCATGTATTAATAGGTGATTATACATTTTTATGTTTAGATCTTGCATATATATTACTTAGTTGAACAGATGTATATTTGTATTTATATGCATTTAAGAAATCAATGCAAAATACATTTAAATAACTGTAAATGTATTAGTTACCTGTAATGTAATAATACCTATTTTTATGATTGTATATATATTCAGATATGTATTTGTTATTTATATGTATGTTTGTGCTTAAATGTCCAGGATATGTATTTTAAATGTGACTCATATGTTTATATATACATATGATTATATATACATATGAGTCAGATCTGTATTTCTGTAAATACATATCCAGATATATGTGTATATTTTGTACTGTAAATACATATGCAGATCTGTATGTTTATTTATTTTGTATATTTTTTGAATATGTATATATGATATAGAAATTTGTCTTTTAAAAATAAAAAATAGAGATAGAAGAGTAAAAAAAAATAAAAAAAAATAGAAAAGACGAAAAGCGAAAAAGAAAAATTCAAAAGAAAAGTGAAAAGGGGAAAAAAGATGAAGAAAGTGAAATAGAAGTTAGAAATAAAAGTGTAAAAATAAAAGAAAAAAAAAAGAAAAAAATAAAAATAGAAAAAAAAATAGGAAAAGAAAAAATGAGAAAAGGAAAAAGATAAGAAAACGAAAAAAATAAAGAAAAAATTGAAAAAGCAAAAAAAAAAGAGAAATAGAAGAGAAAAAATAAAGTGAAAATAAAAAATAAAAAAAAACGATAAAAAGGAAGATGGAAAAAAAGTTAGAGATATAAGAGAGTGAAAGAGGAAAAAAAGTAATGATACTTTATTTTGAATTTTTAAAGATCATCAAGATAATAATCTTCAGATTTGAGTTTGATTTGGAAAAGGAATCAACAACAGCAACAAACCCTGACGCGAGCTTCCACTTCATCCATCCCGTCCCAATACGGAGCGAGACATCCTCGTCAATCTCACTGTTACCTTGGATCACGGACCCGAGATACTTGAAACTATCCCTCTTACATACCTCCTGTGATTCCAGCTTTACTACCACCTCATTCTCCAGCCTCACGTCATTAAACTTGCATTCCAAATACTCTGTCTTGCTTCTGCTCAACCTGAACCCTTTAGACTCAAGAGTTTGTCTCCACACCTCTAATTTGTCATTCACACCCCCTCGAGTCTCATCAATCAGAACTACATCGTCTGCAAAAAGCATACACCAAGGCACCTCCCCTTGAATACGCCGCGTCAACACATCCATCACCAAAGCAAACAAAAAGGGACTAAGAGTAGATCCCTGATGCAATCCTGTCAAGACAGTGAAATGCTCTGAGTCTCCTTCCACCGTCCTCACCTGAGTTTTCGCTCCATCATACATGTCCTTAATTGCTCTGATATATGCCAGCGGGACTCCACTCACCTCCAAGCATCTCCTTAGCACCTCCCTGGGGACTTTGTCGTATGCCTTCTCCAGGTCGATAAACACCATGTGCAGGTCCTTCTTCCTTTCCCTATATTGTTCCACCAGCCTCCGTACCAGGTGAATTGCCTCCGTCGTCGAGCGGCCAGGCATAAATCCAAACTGGTTTTCCGAAATAGACACTATCCGTCTCAGCCTCACCTCGACCACTCTCTCCCAAATCTTCATAGAGTGACTCAGTAACTTAATCCCCCTATAGTTATTGCAACTCTGGATGTCACCCTTATTCTTATAGAGAGGGATGATGGTACTCCACCTCCAAGCCTCGGGCATCTTTGCCGTCTTGAAGATTTTGTTAAACAATCCAGTCAACCACCTTACACCAGCCTTTCCAACGAACTTCCAAAACTCCACCGGTATCTCATCCGGCCCCGTCGCCCTAGCCCTTCGCATCCTGCGAACAGCCTCTCTAACCTCTTCTACTTTAAAACGTCTACAATAACTAAAATCTCGACACTCCTCTGAGTGCTCCAGTTCCCCTAACACAAAGCTCTATCCCCTTCGTCATTCAAGAGCCTATGAAGGTACGACTGACATCTATTCTTAATGTGGCCGTCCTCCACCAACACTCTACCGTCCTCCCCCTTAATGCACCTCACCTGGTCGAGGTCACGTCCCTTCCTCTCCCTAGCCTTAGCGAGTCTAAACAACTTTTTCTCCCCTCCTTTCCCCTGTAACCCTGCATGCAAGCTCTCAAAAGCGGTCGTCTTAGCTGTCGTGACTGCTGACTTAGCCTCCTTCCTAGCTAGCTTGTACTCTTTCCTGTTTACCCGCTTCTCTTCTTCGTCCTTACTCTCCACCAACTTAGCATGCGCCCCTTTCTTGGTCCCCACTTTCTTCTCCACCTCTTCATTCCACCACCAATCCCCCCGATGATGCCCGGCCCGGCTCCTAGAAACACCCAACACCTCACTTGCATTCTCCCTGATGCACCTAGCCGCCCTATCCCACATACTATCCACGTCCCCCTTACACTCCCACACCCCCATTCCCGCCAACTTCTCCCCTATCTCTCATGCATTCACTGGCGTCAAGCCGCCCCACTTAATTCTAGGTCTACACTCCTTACTCCTCCTCTTTCTATTCTTCTTTATACCCAACTCCATAACTAAGAGCCTATGCTGGGTCAAAAAATTCTCACCCGGGATGACCTTACAGTCCTTACACAACACCCTATCCCCTTTCCTAAGCAATAAAAAGTCAATCCGGGTCCTGTCTATCGCGCTTCGAAAGGTGATCAGGTGATCGTCCTTCTTTGGGAAGCCCGAGTTCACCACCACCAGCCCAAAGGACCTCGCAAACTCCAATAGAGTAGCCCCCTCTTCATTTCTCTCCCCAAAACCAAAACCACCATGCACATCACCAAAGCCTCCCGGTAACGCCCCGATGTGCCCGTTGAAATCTCCTGCTACGATAATCTTCTCCGAGCTCGGCACTCCTCTTACCACCTCCTCCAACGCCTCCTAAAACCGCATCTTCTCCTCGCCCTCTGAGCCCACTTGCGGCGCATAAGCACTACACACGTTCAGGGTAAACCCCCGCATGACCAACTTAATAGTCATCAACCTATCGTTGATCCTCTTCACCTCTACTACCTGACCTCTAAGCTCTTCATCTACTAAGATGCCAACTCCATTCCTACGCCTCTCGCTCCCAGAGTACCACAGCTTGTAACCATCCACATCCCTAGCCTTAGACCCTACCCACTTGGTCTCTTGAACACACGCAATATTGATCATCCTCTTCCTAAGAATCTTCACAAGCTCTATGGACTTACCCTGAAGGGTCCCTATATTCCAAGACCCAACCCTCAGCCTACCATCACTATCCACACGCCCTCTTCTACCACCCCCGCGGCCAAACCTTGGCCTCCCTCCCACTCCCGCCCTTTCCTCATCCCCCGCCCCCACAATGTCCCCACGCCCCAACTCCCTCGAACATGACCCTATCCAACCATTACTGCTTTAAATAAGAGTAATTTATGAAAAAAAAATTTACTACTTTAAATACATGGGATAATTATTTCTTATTTAACTCAACTGATTTGAGTAAAAGAAGAACTATAAATCTTGTTGTATATGTATTTTAGTAGCAACACTTTTATAAAATACAAAATACAAGTTGCTACAACAACAACAACAAACTCAGTGTGTTCCCACAAAGTGGAGTCTGGGGAGGGTAAGATGTACGCAGTCCACACCTCTACCTCCGAAGAAGTAGAGAGGCTATTCCGATAGACCCCCAGCTCAAGACAAAATACAAGTTGCTATTTGAGGTGATTATAAAATAGTTGTTATGAACTTCCTAATTGTGAGCTTAAGTTTTCTACTTATGAAAATTTTCCCTTTTTTTACCTATCTCCCTGCCCTCTTCCCACCCCACTCCCCTACCCACACCAGACCCTCAGTCAAAACCTAAGTATATAAATTATTTTCTCTTTTACTATTTATATGGTATTATTTAATTATTTATAAATTATTTTATTTATATTGAAAGCATAATCCTAAAGTTAAACTATTTCCAGTTTTGGATAACATTATTTTGAGACATGTAAAAAGAAAAGTGTGTCACATAAATTAAGATAGAAGTAAAAATTATAAGTAATTATTAAATTTAATTGAAAATTTCATTTGAATATTTATTTGTATTAAATATAAAATAACATTTCAAAAAAATTTCTACCCAAAAAATTAGAGAAAAACATTATGTGCAACTGTACCTAATATTTTCCATTCTTCCTAAATAGGTTATTAGAAGGTTTAGACCAAACAAATTTAATAACGGATTAATTTTTTCGTAGTTTTATAGGTGAATCGGGAAACTAAATTAGATTTGAAAATTTGTTATTCTTTTCACTTATTCTCCAGCAAAATAAATTAGATTTGAAAATATTTGTTATTCTTTTCACTTATTCTCTAGCAAAACACAAGAAATTTAAAATCCATCAAAATTATGACGTGGCAAAATTGAAGTTCGAAAATAACTCTAAATTTAAGTAAAAACAACAATTAAGTATTATCTTTTCTTGAATGTGTGATATGTATTAAGTAAAATCTCGATCTATCCATTATAAAATTGTGATTTTAGTTTATACAATTTATCTTGTATTTTTTATAATTAAAAGCAACCCAAACTAAAGAAAATTTTAGACGATTTGTATTTGGTGGAAAACAAATTATTGATGTTGTTCATGACAAAGTCGCTAAGTTGATCAAGTTTGAATGTGAATCCACTCATTAAAATTTTTTGTTAGTAGCTTCTTTAAATTTTGCACACACTTTATAAAGTGTCTGGCTCCGCCATTGAACGGAGGGGGTTTGTAATTTAATTAGTAGTAAGTTAGTAAAAATACTCTTTAGTTTTTAATAATGAGTAAGTTCTTAAAGTGTGTTCTTAAATAAAAAACAACTCTTATTAAAAACCAGTGAATTTTGCCGTGCTTCTGTAATACCCCAATCATTCCTTAAACCTAAATCCGTCTTTTGAGTGAATATGGATGACTTCCAAAGTGATTCATGTTTATACCATGTTGTATTTCTCTAATTTCTACTTTTTGTCATGTAGAGCATTGAATAAGCTTTCTATCGATACCAAATTCGCCCAAATCCGACACTCAGGTGAAGAGTTAGAGCCATTTTAGTGAGACAGTGTGCTACCTGACACTTTAGCGTGTTGCAGAGCCAGCCAAAATGGCAATTGTTATTTTCCAGCGAGCCTTCGCGATATTGGCGCATCGCGCCAATGCTCAATATTAGGATTGTCAAATTCCAGTGCACCAACGCGATTCCACCGCGTCGCGGTGCCCTTCCAGGTCACGACCAAGGTGGCAAATGCGACTTCACCACGTCGCGCCACTGAGCAGTTTCCCAATTGTCAAAATCTAGGGAAGGTCCGCGATCATGGCTCGTCACGCCAAGGCCAAAACTCGGGCTCTAGTTCCAGAATTTGCTCAAGGGTGTTTTGGTCATTTTCGCCTATTTTGGCCTATATATATATATCCAAGTAGAGGAGAGCAATTTATTTTCTCTCCAATCTCTTCCAAGAAAAGTCTAGAACTAGGGTTTCTCTCCTCCAATTCCAAAAAAATCCAATCTTCTTCCAATAAATTCAAAGAGTCTTCCATAGATTTCACTAAGTTGTTCAAGAGTGTGAAGAAGAGTTTTGAATCAAGTCTTTTCATCTTAAAATTATAATCCAAGGTATGTGAGTCTTGAACAAGAATATCCTTTCATTCTTGTGCCCAAAGAATTGATCTTTACTAATGAAATTTTATGATTTTGCATGTGGGTTTATACCCAAATTACTTTATCATTTATTTATGAGAATTGAGCTATTCAAGGTTGATATATTTGACTATTTCATTGTTCTATTTCTTAAATTGAGAATTTATGCCATGAGATGTATATTGTTATTCTGAAATGATGATTTTTAAGTGATTTAAGATAAGTGTCATGAGTTGATATTTCAAGTGATTTCAAGTTATGTGTCAAGCATTAAGCTTCCTTATGACAAATTGGATTATTGAGTATATTGATTCATGAGATTGAGTTGATTAAGGTGGATTTCCTAACGCGTTTTGAGCTGAGTCTGAGGGGAGTATTTAGCACCGAGAGGGAAGTGTGGGTTCAGCGCATCCTACTTCCCCAGAACTACATGCCACCGTAGGATTGAGATTTGAGGGCCAAAGTGCCGAGTTGGTGATCATAGAGATGAGTTTGAGGTTATACTCCCTGGCAAGAGTATAACACTCCCGCCAATGTGGGGTTCCTTCCTTAAGAGGGCAAAACGTTGGACTCCATGCGGCTCACATGGTTTATGTCGATTATAAGAAACTCCCAAGTCTATAATAGTCTAAGTTCCTGGAGCTACCGAGTCACTCTAAGTCATGAGTCAAAGAGTTTTAGTTGAGTCCAATGATTTATGAGATTTATGAAGCATGTGTTACTATTGATGATTTATGGAAATTATGTTTTCAGGAAATTCAAGCGAAGAGATTCATTATTGTCAGCATGCATGACTTTATTTTACATTTATGATATTGTCTAAAAATATTGTATACACCCCCACATACTCAGTACAATCCCAAGTACTGATTCCCATACTCTTCTATGTTCTACATTTTCTTGTGATGTAGGTTCAGGTGATCAGTCTCAGCAGCGAAAGTGATCTTTAAGTACCTCCATCTACATTCTTACAGTTGGTGAGTCCTCATGGTTCAAGGACGTATGTCCCTAATTTTGCCTTGTTAGTAGATGGTTGTTTCTTTTCAGCTCAGGCGAGTCAGTTGGTGATTTGTCCCAATGGCTCCTCAGTCTTATGTAGTAGAGGCTGTGCCAGACTAGAGTACCTGTATGTACTGAACTTTCAGTATTTTATTTGTACAGGATAGTATTTCTTCATATCACAGTATGTTCATGACATGATTATTCTTCCCTATTTTAGCATGATTAGTGATATAGTGAGATCTGAAAGTAATAACAGGATTAGAGGGTTAGCTTGAGGCCACGTGTGACCTTAAGTACCGTGTGACATCTCGGTATAGGTTCTTGGGGCTTTACAGCTTCGCACGGTTATTAAAATATTAGATGAATTTATTGAAAAAGTAAAAACAATCTGTAGAAAAATGTAGGATAAGGTTGCATGTGATTTGACTCTTTTTCAGATCCTCCATATAGAGAGAGCTTTAACACCTTCCTTTAGTGAATTTATACAAAAAGTATTATAAAGGTGGAAAACTTAACATTTGAAGTAAATTAACCCCCAGCAAGTGAGTTTCCATAAGAGATATTGGCTAAAGTTTCATGGAGATGCTCAACTCTTGATAGTTTCATGAATGATCTATTACGACTAAAAAAATAAGAATTTTTATATCCAAAAAGAGACCTTCACCAAAAATTGCTAGTCCGAGGTATGCTCGTAAAGTTTTCTCATTTTTTTAGTGACAATGTATGCCTTAAGATGAATTTAAATAGAGAAACATGGTTAATGAGATTCATGTAGCCAATTCAACTTGTTTGGGACTGAGGCGTACTTATTTTTATTATTTCTAAAGTAGGACAAAAGTTTCACATCATTGACGTGTATCTATTTAAACGTGAAGGTAGTTACTAAAGTTGAACAACAGAATTTTGGGGTTCCCACTGTTTTAACTTTGGCTAAGAGATTATTTTACAAGTTTAAGCAAAAGAACCAAATTTAAATCTAAAGGAGAAACATATTAACTGCCCATATGATAGAGAACACTTACATTCCATGACCATCATCATCTAAAAGAGAAGCATAGTCCTTGGTTGCATTAAATATCCCCCAGGTTATAGCTGATGCTGCAAAATTATGGGCACCAACAAGCTTTCTATTACAAGATCCTGATGGAAAATGTAGAGCGACCTCACAAATGTCAAAGAAGTGCTGAAGAACAGGATATGTTTGCTCAGGTGAATTATCACTGAAGTCAGGATGTGTAGGGTCAATTCCAGTGTCAATGAAACAAATTACAGCCTTCCCCGACAGTTTAATACCCACCTTCTTGAGCCTATGCCGCTTCTAAGAAAATACATTTGAAAGAGAACATGCACATAGGACTCATATATTGAACAAAATATCTACATTTTAGCTTATGCTCCAAAAGTGAAGAAAGCATACGCTTTATCTTCAATGGAAGTTTATCTGCAAAGCACACACATAACTCAAGCTGTTTTCACAGAACTAGCATAAATAGCCATTTTTTTCATGAAAAGCAGAAGGAACTCACGCATTTTCTAGTTTTTTCAAAGAGATTATTATAACCTTACTTCAATCGGTGCTTCAGAAATCTTTATCTAGGTAACAAACACTAAGTCTGGAAATTATGGAATACTTTCCAAGGCATCAGATTCTGGTGTATAACCATGCTCACGTAATCAAGCAGTCAGTGAATTCAATCCAACATAAATAAGGTTGATTTTATGATGTAACTTATCAACAGTAATAAAGATGTGTACACCATTATGAAGTTCAATCCAGCTGCAACCAGGTGTCTTCCTTACATTTTATAGCTTCATTGCATCTCTTATCTCTAATACCTTTTCATAGCGACCAGTCTGTCAATAAAAATTTGATAATATGACATAACTTCCACAATAATTTGGTTCAAAATCAAGTACCTATTCGGCAGCAATCTCAGCAAGATCAGCATTACCATAAAGACGAGAGGTAGCCAAGAATGCTCCATACTATAGAATTGTCCTTAATGAGCATTATTAATAACAACTCATAAGCAGCTTCAAGCTGCCTAGCACGACCTAGCATGTCAATCACAGAGGTATAATGTTATCAACTTTGAGCTCCCACTTTGCTTAATATCATTTTTTGATTTTCTTAAGATTCTAAAGGCTCGCTTCTACTTTTCAGATGTAATGACATCCCATCCTCTTTGTATTACTAAAGGAAAAGTGGAAAAATAAGAGTGGGTACATACACAGAGGGATATAACTATAGGTATATACGTGGAGAAATATTCAAAAATTAAGAAGCAGAGAGAGAATCTATGTTGCTTAAACTACTGAGAATAACAGTATATTTATTTATATGTGTCCTAATTCAAAGCTTCAAAAGCAACTGACTAAACTGGATAAGTTAAAAAGCTCCAATTGAATCAAACTACTAACACAAGGAAAAAGGACACATGATAACATATGAAGAATCACGAATATTCAAGATAAAACACAAAATTCACAAAAGTCCTACATTCATTCACTTTTACTTGTTCACTATATTAAAAATATGTTCTATTACGCATATCAAGAGAAAAATAATTTCTTGTGCTTGTTTTACATTTAGCATTAATTACTCATTCCAAATCATTTTTCAAGTCCATGAAAATACACACCAATTAATATGGATATAATGATAGAATATGCACTTCATTTGTTAATTCTTAAATGGTGTGAAAAGTTCATTCTGGACAAGTAAAAGTGAAGAAAGGAGGTATTATATACATGGACGAAACCACAGATCAATCACTATGGAGCAAATAATTTGAACTCTTAAGAATACACTTCTGTATGTTGGAAAGATGACAAAACTGATCCAACTGAAGCAGTTAAGAGCCTTGACACAAAATACTAAGACAAGGTACGAAAAGTTCACAGAATTCAACATAACAAAGTCATAGGCTAATTATTAAAAAAAATTCCACGATGCTTTAAAAGAAATACAGAAAATGAATTCACATCCAATACACGCATGAAACATGTAAGCGAATAATAACAACGACAAAAAATTGATAGTACTTAAAACTATTTTGAGTCTATCAGAGGTACATTCACTAAAGCTTGTCAAAATCAGAAAACCTAAAAAGTGCATAAGTGGCATCACAACACGTGGGAGCAACCCTAAACCATCCCATACACGAGTAGACTTTCTTCCAAAAATTAAAAATAAAACAACATTCATCAAACAACATAGAATACAACGCAATGACACCAGCCTGCTTTAATACAAGTACAAACCTCTCCAATCCCCTTTTTCTGCTTCACTAAAGGTCCTCCAAATCCTTGAAAAAAAAGTGCAGATAGGTGTGCGCAGAAATAGAAAATTATTCAATTTGATAACAACAAATAAGTAAAGTGATTCACCAAAATAATTTTATAAAGCTGAAAAATTCAACCCGATAAAGTATTTCGTCAAAATAATTTTATAATTCTAAGAGATCAGTTGAAATTAGAAAGAACAAATATGCAATATTAGCTTTGCTTACAGATACTGATGAGAGAATGGTGATTTGATGGTAGAGAATAATTGGTAAAACCTGAAAAAAGAAGTGCACAAAAATTAGCCAATAGAAATTTGCACAAATTTGATGAAACAAAGAACTGTTGGAATACAAAATTGCAATCCGAAAATCTACTGGTTCTTCTCCTCATTCACTAAAGGTCCTCCAAATCCTTGAAAAAAAAGTACAGATAGGTGTGTGCAAAAATAGAAAATTATTCAATTTGATAACAATAAATAAGTAAAGTGATTCACCAAAATAATTTTATAAAGCCAAAAAATTCAACCCGATAAAGTATTTCGTCAAAATAATTTTATAAATCTAAGAGATCAGTTGAAATCAGAAAGAACAAATGTGCAATATTAACTTTTCTTACAGTTATTGGCGAGAGAATGGAGATTTGATGGTAGAGAACAATTGGTAAAACTTGAAAAAAGGAGTGCACAAAAATTAACCAATAGAAATTTGTATAAATTTGATGAAACAAAGAACTATTGGAATACAAAATTGCAATTCGAAAGCCTACTGGTTCTTCTCCTCATTTTCCTTTTTCCCTTTTTTTAACTGTTGGAATAGAGGCGTTTTCCATGAAAATCGACTGGTTCTTCTCATCCTTTATTCAACCGTTACTAAAATTTAATAAGCTAACTATTGGAGTTTGTGTAGGTAATTGATTTGTTTTTCTTTTGATATTTTGTAAAAGTAAAATTCAAGTAAAAAGGTGAAAAAAAGGGACAAAATAGATAAATATCAATACTGATCATTGGAGGGTGCCGCATCAGCACATCCTTAATTCTCATTTATATATATACTAGTGAATTGATTCGCGCTTCGCGTGGTTGTTAAAAAATATCTAAATACGCTTAAATAATTGATAAATTTTTCAATCATTTCAAAGTTAGTACCAAATAAAAAAAAAGCTCTGCTGAGTAAATTCAAGTTTTAAGGTCTGGAGAAGAATTAAGATTTATTTCTTGAGAAAGAAAACAAATAGAAAGAGGCAAATAACTTTGTTTGTATATATATATGTGTGTGTGTGTATATATATATATATATATATATATATATATATATATATATTCGGAAGATTCAGATTAATAGAGTGCAATAATAATCTTTAAAAATGTAAAAAACTTGAGGACGACAGTAATTTTACATAGCAACAAATATTTTCTTATGAATTGAAATATAGTATATATGAAAATTACTAACTAATGTTACATGCATTAATTTTACATAGCAAGATAAGATTATGTATAATACACTCTTGTGCTTCAGTCTTTTCTCGAATCACCCTTTTCTTTTCCTCGCCTCCGCATAGCGGGAGTTTATGCACCGGACTGTTTTTTTTTAATACATTCTTTTATGAATTTTTACATAACAATAAACACTTCCTTATAAATGAAATATAGTACAAAATTACAAACAAATTTTACAGTTTCTATTTTATCAATAGGTTTATTAGGTTAATTCACATGATTGTGGAAAGATAAATACATACTTCCCTAAGCAACACAGATGTATACATTGACTTCCTTCCCCTGCTTTTAATTAGAAAAACAATATAGACATACAAAAAGTGAACTTCATTGATAAAAAACATAAAATAAAAAAATACAAGAATAGTTAACTAAACAAATAAAACTTTTAAAAAATGTTATTTGAAGAGGAAGGCTTACGGAGGCATCCGAGCAGCGATCAAATTGTAAGGAAGAAATGCCTCTTAAATATAAATAATTTCTTTTTTTAATAGCGATAATTAGAGCATTATCATCTCAACAATCTACTATAGTTGTATGTTGGTTCGGTCTTAAGAGAAAAAGAGAAAAAATCGATAGCATGAAAGGGGAAAAAAAATTATTGGCAAGAAACTTGTAATTTTATAAATTAATAATTAAAAATATTAAAATGACGTTGCAATTTATATTGTATCTCAAGTAAGATTTTTTTAACTGCCTTACCTCATAAACTTTACCTTTATATGGTATGTCTCATAGTCATAATGAGTTGAGAACAAAAAAAATTATTCATAGTATTAATCTTCATCATCATCTACAACAAAAATATCTATAACAATAATTCTAATAAGATTAGAACAAGAAAAAATACAAGACTACAAAGAATCTACTAATTATAAACTACAAATAGTTAAAGAATATTACTCCAACATAGCCTAGAAGAAAGTTACTCCAACAAAGCCATATAGTACTCCAATAAAGTAATACTAAAATTATAGACTACACATACGAGAAGCTTTTTAAAAGAGATTGAATCGCGATAATTTCTTCCGTCTGATTTTTTAAGGCTCTTCTATTGGCATACCATTAAGAATAACTTTTAATGCAATAATAAGGAGGTTATGAACATGAAAGGTATGAAAGTTATGAATAGGGGTTATGAACATGAAAGTAATGAATAGGGGTTATGAACATGAAAGGTATGAGAGTTATGAATATTATTACTATTACTTAAGATTAGAATTTATGAAGATGTAAAGGTGTGAGTTATAGAGATGGCGTTTTTTAAAATAAAATCATTGAGAAAATTTAGAAAAAAAAAATTAAAAAGGAGAAAAAAAATATGAATGGAGGTCATATAGAGGTGTCACATCACCTCCTCTATGACCTTCCTTTATATTATATATATAGATTATTTGAGCAAAACATATCATGTTAGAATTGTTACTTTAAGAAATAAACTCCGCAATACTTAAATTTGAATAATCTGAATCTCAATAGAAATACTTTTAAAAGAAAAAATTTGGCGAAGCTTGTTATACTTTTTTATTAATAGAACTTCAACACAAACATCGATATCAAATAGAGAATAAAAAAAACACATGAGTTAATAAAATTAATCGGAACAGAAAAAATGAAAAGAACTAACGCAAAGTTATCCAAAAAAAAAAAGATAAACATAAATTTATCTTTCTTCCTTTGCTTATAAGAGATACTACTACATACATCACTTATATATAGACCAACTTTATACAAATTAAAAACATCAATAAATTTACAAAATAAAGCCAACATAACATCAAAATCAATTTATTCGTTAATTTTTTTTGAGATATAAGAGATTTTATACGTATATTTATATGAATTCAAAATTATTGTTATAAATAAACTGAGTTATAATATAAATATTTTCATGTACAAATTTTTGATATACAATTCTACATATAGTCCTAACAGCTTTTTTTAGTATACCTTTTAGAAATTTTAATCTTTACTGATATATTTACTTTTATGTATTCAATCGTGTCTTTTATTTATTTTGTTACTTAATGCTACATACATATATAGTTTACCAATTTTATGAAATAACATTTTTTTGGAATTATAGTCCTATTAATAATTTTTTAATAATGTTTTTTTATTCATAACTAACAAAACAAATATAGAAAATCAAGAAAGAAAATAATACAACCAAATTCGAATCTGCATCCCCCTTTTTATATGCCTTTTTTTTCATTTTATATCTTTTTCTTTATTCCTTACATGTTGATTAGTGCCTTTCCTATTTAAAATTTTTATTACCAAAATTTTCACTCAAATCAAGAGTTAATGTCTACTTTTTCTATTCATGATATTTTAAAAATATCTCCACTCTTTTTATTCTTTAATATTTTTCATCATTTATAATTTATTATTCTCTATAAATTTAGGGAGACTGCAAATGGAACATACTAAATTTAAATATGAAACAAATAAATGAATCATTATTTGAAAATTGAACTTTAATTTGGCCATACTATATGAAGCCATTTTTGTCTCTTTATTTTTTTTTAATTTATTGATATCTCAATGAAAAAATGTAGAGATTGAAGAAGAAGAAAATAAGAACATTCATATGAAAGTCTGAATTGAAAAATATACTTATCAAATTTATTATAAATTTACACATGTACTAGCATATTTGTTTAGTATAGCTTTTACAAATTTTAATCTTTAATAATAGTTTTACTTTAATATATTCAATCATGTCTTTTATTTATTTTGTTACATAATGCTATATACATAATCTATCAATTTTATGAAGTAACATTTTTTTGAAAATATAATCCTATTAATAATTTTTCAGTAATGATTTTTTTATTCATATTAATTTTATATATAAAAAACAAAAAAAAATTGGAAAATACAGAAAACCAAGAAAGGAAATAATAAAATCAAATTCGAATCTAAATCCTCTTTTTTTCATATGCCTTTTTTTTAATTTTATATCTTTTTCCTTATTCCTCACACATTAATTATGTGTCTTTCCTATTTACAATTTTTATTGTCAAAATTTTCACTCAAATCAGAAGTTAATATCTACTTTTTCTCTTCATAATATTTTAAAAATATCCCCACTTTTTTTATTCTTTAATATCTCTTACAATTATAATTTATCATTATTCTCTATAAATTTAGAGAGACTATAAATGAAACATACTAAGCCTAAATATGAAATAAAATAAATAAATTATTATTTTTAAACTGAACTTTAATTTGGCTATATTATATGAAGCCCTTTTTGTCCCTTGTTTTTATTTATTGACATCTTAATGAATAAATGTAGAGATGAAAGAAGAAGAAAATAACAACATTCATATGAAAGTTTGGGTTGAAAAATATACTTGTCAAATTTGTTGTAGATTTCTTCAAAAAAATTTATTTCTGCTTCTTTTCTTCTTCTTGATTCACCCTCGTATATCTCGAATGTGGTACTGATTCAACACCTCTACAAGAGAACAAGATGGCTAGTAGCAATTTTTATGCTTTGAGAGTATAAAATGATCTTGTATTACTATGACTTTTTTCCTTGGACCATTCTTTTTTTTCTATTGTTTCCTTCAAATTGAAATGGTGAGTGCATATTGTACAAATTTGCAATGGTGAGTGCATATTGTACGTTTGTGTATATACTGATTTTAATGGTGTGTGCAAAAGCTTTTCAGATACTATAATAATTAGGCAATGGGTAATTATATTGTTAATTGAAAGAATTTATTTTGAAAAAGTAAATAGTCTTTTATTACAAATGTCGACGATTAATTTTAACATAAAAAATTTATTAAAGTCTTCACATATGCTCACAATAATTTTCTTTGATTTGTAGAATTATGGAATCACATTAATTACGATTAATATGAAAGTACAATTAAACCTTCATTTTTCTGAAACGGTGGTTCTTTTTACCTTTCCAACAATGCAATTACTATTTAATATATTGAATTAAAATAAAAATAAAATAATTAAAATGAATTTGAGCAAAACATATCATGTTAGAATTGTTACTTTAAGAAACGAACCCTGCAATACTCAAATTTGGATAATCTGAACCTCAATACAAATACTTTTTAAAAAACAAAATTGGCGAAGCTTGTTATACTTTTTTTTATTAATAGAACTTTAACACAAACATCGATATCAAATAGAGAACAAAAGAAACCGCATGAGTTAATAAAATTAATCGGAACATAAAAAAATGAAAAGAACTAACGCAAAGTTATATATAAAAAAAGAAGAAGATAAACATAAATTTATCCTTTTTCCTTTGCCTATAAGAGATACTACTACATACATCACTTCTATATAAACCAACTTTATACAAATTAAAAACATCAATGAATCTACAAAATAAAGCCAACATAACATCAAAATCAATTTATTCGTTAAATTTTTTGAGCTACAGGAGATTTTATACATATATTTATATGAATTCAAAATTGTTGCTATAAATAAACTGAGTTATAATATAAATATTTTCATGTACAAATTTTTGATATATAATTCTACACATAGTCCTAACAGATTTGTTTAGTATAGCTTTTAGAAATTTTAATCTTTACTGATATATTTATCTTTATGTATTCAATCTTGTCTTTTATTTATTTTGTTACATAATGCTATATATATCTATAGTTTACCAATTTTATGAAGTAACATTTTTTGGAATTATAGTCCTATTAAAAAAATTTCAGTAATGTTTTTTTATTCATAACTAAAAAAAAGAAAAAATCTAGAAAACCAAGAAAGGAAATAATACAACCAAATTCGAATTTGTATCCCCTTTTTTTTATATGCCTTTTTTTTTTTCATTTTATATCTTTTTCCTTATTTCTCACACGTTAATTATGTGTCTTTCATATTTACAATTTTTATTACCAAAATTTTCACTCAAAGCAAGAGTTAATGTCTACTTTTTCTATTCATAATATTTTAAAAATATCCCTATTCTTTTTATTCTTTAATATCTTTCATCATTTATAATTTATTATTATTCTCTATAAATTTAGTTCTTGTTATGATTCCGTGCTCCTTGTTTTAGTAAGAGGCTGGGTGCTTTCCCCTGTTTCTTTCTATTTATGGCTGTCGTATTTATGTTATTTATGTTATGTTATTTATGTTATGTAGTCTTGTAACTTTGTTCGGTGCTTTAATATGTATTTGCCTGGTATCTTGTGTCTTGAGCCGGGGGTCTATCGGAAACAGCCTTTCTACTTCTTTAGAGGTAGAGGTATGGACTGCGTACATCTTACCCCCCCAGACCCCACCAGGTGGGAATACACTGGGTTTGTTGTTGTTGTTGTTGTCTCTATAAATTTAGTGAGACTACAAATGAAACATACTAAGTTTAAATATGGAACAAATAAATGAATCATTATTTGTAAATTGAACTTTAATTTGACCATATTATATGAAGCCCTTTTTGTCTCTTTTTTTTTTTTTTTAATTTATTGACATCTCAGTAAAAAATGTAGAGATTGAAGAAGAAGAAAATAACAACATTCATATGAAAGTTTGAATTGAAAAATATACTTATCAAATTTATTGTAAATTTACATATGTACTAACAGATTTGTTTAGTATAGCTTTTACAAATTTTAATCTTTAAGAATATTTTTACTTTTATGTATTCGACCGTGTCTTTTATTTATTTTGTTACATAATACTATATACATAATCTACCAATTTTATGAAGTAATATTTTTTTGAAAATATAGTCCTATTAATAATTTTTCAGTCATGATTTTTTTATTCATATTAATTTTATATATAAAAAACTAAAAAAAATGGAAAAATACAGAAAACCAAGAAAGGAAATAATATAACCAAATTCGAATCTACATCCCCTTTTTCTCATATGCCTTTTTTTTTCTTAATTTTATATATTTTTCCTTATTCCTCACACGTTAATTATGTGTCTTTCCTATTTACAATCTTTGTTGCAAAAATTTTCACTCAAATCAGAAGTTAATGTCTACTTTTTCTCTCCATAATATTTTAAAAATATCCCCACTTTTTTTATTCTTTAATATCTCTTACAATTTATAATTTATCATTATTCTCTATAAATTTAGAGAGACTATAAATGGAACATACTAAGTCTAAATATGAAATAAAATAAATAAATCATTATTTTTAAACTGAACTTTAATTTGGCTAATATGAAGCCCTTTTTGTCCCTTGTTTTTATTTATTGACATCTCAATGAATAAATGTAGAGATGGAAGAAGAAGAAAATAACAACATTCATATAAAAGTTTGGGTTGAAAAATATACATGTCAAATTTGTTGATGATTTCTTCAAAAAATTTTATTTCTTCTTCTTGATTCACCCTCGTATATCTCGAATGTGGTACTGATTCAACACCTCTACAAGAGCACAAGCTGGCTAGTAGCAATGTTTATGCTTTGAGAGTATAAAATGATCTTGTATTATTATGACTTTTTCCCTTGGATCCTTATTTTTTTCCTACTGTCTCCTGCAAATTGAAATGGTGAGTGCATATTGTACGAATTTGCAATGGTGAGTACATATTGTACGTTTGTGTATATACTGATTTTAATGGTGTGTGCAAAAACTTTTCAAATTCTATACTAATTAGGCAATGGATAATTATATTGTTAATTGAAAGAATTTATTTTGAAAAAGTAAATAGTCTTTTATTACAAATGTTGACGATTAATTTTAACATGAAAATTTGATTATAAAGGCTTTAAAAATTTGAATTGTCTTCACATTTGCTAACAATAATTTTCTTTGATTTGTAGAATTATGGAATCACATTAATTAAGATTAATATTAAATTACAATTAAACCTTCATTTTTTTGAAACGGTGATTCTTTTTACATTCCCAGCAATTTAATTAATGTTTAATATATTGAATTAAAATAAAAAAAATAATATAAATGAAAAGACATTCAGAAAGTTTTTAGAAATGAAATTAATAGCATTGATGATAAAAGGAATTAAATTTGACTAACTTTAATATTTTATAAAATATTTAGTGTAATTGATTGATAATATTTTATAAATTTATAAATGAGAAATAATTAGAAAAAAGCTCAAAAAAAATAAAAAAAAAGATAAATAGCAATCCTTGATTCTTAGACATGCCACATCAACAGCTCCTAGTTTCTCCTTTATATATATATATATATATATATATATATATATATATATATATATTGATATATTGATGGGTGAATATTTTAAAATTTTACTATAATAAAAATTAAATATCTTTTAATATATTGGTCATAGATTGACAGAGACATTTAAGGAAATGAAATAAATGAGAATAATGCGGAAGTTACAGCATTTAAGGAAATCGCATGAAAGGCAATAATGAGAAAAGTTATATTCAATTTTTTTTTTAAAGTAGACGAAAAAAATAGGAAGAAGAGAGAGGTTCAAGAAATGAAATACTTGCCTATAATTAATGAGGAAAGAAATATTTTTCCTTTTACAATCTTTTTGGTCAAAAAATTAAGGTAAGGTTTAAAAATTTGGGGAAGAAGGGGATAAATATGGTAATGTTGTCCAATAAGACATGTCAGCACACTTTGATTCGGTTCCGTCCATCTCCACTCTCTCCATTTTCCTCAAGTTTCTATTTTAATTGATAACATAGTTCAAATTGAATTGTTAAGATTTAATTATTCAAAAATATAACTCTAATTATAGTTTAAATAATAAATACATTATATATTTAATTTTAAAAAATATTGTGATCCCTCATTCTTAGCAACATGTCCATAAATAAAGCAACAAAAAAATTTTTCTCTTCCTACCTTTTCTTCTTATGCAAGAATTTAATCTTTTAATTTCTTTGTTAATTGTTTTTTTTATTATCTTTTTTTTTTTGGAACTTTTTGTTTAACAATTAACTATTTTATTTTCTTTAAAGTAGGAGAAATAATCGGCTCTTCTATTTTAGATTAATTTTTTATCGCCTTTTTGAAACTTTTTCTTAAAAATTAGATATTTTAGTTTCTTTAAAATTGGTGGAATAAAATAGGACGAAAATGAGAGAAATCTCTTGTATTCTAAATTAATTTTTTATTATTTTCTTTTTTTTTGAAACTTTTTATTTAAAAATTATCTATTTTATTTTCTTTAAAATAGGTGAAATAAAATAGGGGGAACATAGGAGAAATTAAATAGGAGAACTTACCAGCTCTCCTATTTTATTTCGCCTATTTTAAAGAAAATAAAATAGTTAGTAATTATTAAAAAAAAAGTTCTCAAAATGCAATACAAAAGGTTAATTAAAATAGAAATTAAAAGATGGACCATGCGTATGCAAAAAAAATTATGAAAAAAGAATTTTTGTTGCTTTATTTATGGACAAGATAATATGTTGCTAAGATTGTGGGATTACAATAATTTTTCAAACTAAATATATAATGTATTTATTATCTAAACCATGGTTAGGAATTTACTTTAGAATAATTAAATTTTAACCATTGAATTTAAACTATGCCATAGCCCATATATCACCAATCAGGATAACAACTTAGAAAAAATGCTACTAAGAATATAGCCTGTTTTTATATTACATATGGAGAGATTTTAAAAATCAATGAGGAGTGAAAAACATTACTCATCCATCTTTATCCAAGAATGTAATTAATTATAGACCATGTGGGTAAAATTAGTTAAATTTCAAAAGTAAATACAAATATTCAAAGTAAGGTTGAAAGACTGGTATCTAGAGATCCCGATAAAATGATATGTAGATATCTTGTTGCCTTTAGACTTAGTGATATATATTCTATATTAAGACAAGGTTGATTTTCTATAAAAGATTGGCTAACATTTTGTACCTCTTCCAAAGGTCGAAAGCTTAAATTATGGCAGCGAAGATTGATGGTATTCAAGAAACTGAGATCTCCAAAATGGAAGAAGGCATCAATAATATTTGTACGTCCCAATCAAACACTAGTGGCAAAGGATTTTGTTCATCACCTTCCGTCGTTGTTGTTGCACAAAAGGTTAATTAGCTCTTTGAAAAAGTCTGCTATCGGTTCGAATTCTATTTTTTGCTTTTTTTTTCTCCAAATGTATGGGTTCTTTGTACAGTGAAAGAGCACTCATCATTCCAATTCGTCATAGGAATCTTTAAATACATAGTTGGATCAAATTTCTTCTTTACTGTTCCTCGTCGATTACATAGATTAAATTCTAATTATACAAGATATAACTGTGTCATCTAAGAAAGAATTAACTTATACAACAACAAACATTTTTCTTTTTACTCTAACAATGTATTTTTAATTTATCATAACATGTTATCTAGCTTATTTTTTACAACCTCTCTTTATCCATTTTACTAATCTAGCTTATTTACGGTATGTGCTATTTTTATCCTATTTATTACAACCTCTCTTTATCCATTTTACTAATCTAGCTATTTTTATGGTATGTGCTATTTTTATTCTAATAACACTCTATTCGTTAATAATACAACAAATTAATCCGTCAATATAAAATAATTTCATCATTGTTAATGCATTCTATTTGGTATTATTATTATACATCCTATCAAATGAATTAAGAATTGAACTCATGTATATTATGTTCGTTTACAGTTGATTGCAGAGGTCATTGGCACATACTTCATAATTTTTGCAGGATGTGGATCAGTTGTGGTGAATAAACTATATGATGGAAGTGTTACGTTTCCGGGGATATGCGTGACATGGGGTTTAATTGTGATGGTCATGATTTATTCCGTGGGACATGTATCAGGAGCTCATTTTAATCCTGCCGTCACCATCACTTTCGCCATCTTTCATAGATTTTCATGGAAACTAGTACGCATTTATTTATTTGTGTTCTTTATTAAGACAGATAAAATAATTGAATTATAATATAATTTTTTTTTTGTACTTACTATATATGTATATTATTATTTTGTTTTAGCAAAATGTATATGAATTGACATATAATATGACGCAGGTACCTTTGTACATAATAGCTCAAGTAACGGGGTCGATTCTAGCAAGTGGTTCATTAACACTACTGTTTGACGTGACTTCAAAATGTTATTTCGGGACAGTTCCGGCAGGATCTAATGCTCAATCTTTAGCAAGTGAATTCATCATTTCATTCCTTCTAATGTTCGTTATTTGTGGAGTTTGTACGGATGATAGAGCAGTAGGTTTTTCTAGACTCTTTCACCTCCATCTCAATTTATATAATGTATTTTTTAAAAAAATTATTTATAAAAAATTATAAGTTTTTATATTTAAAATAATTTAACTTTGATCTTTATACAACAGATGATTTATAATTATACGAATATCTATTTTTCTTAAGTTTTATAGTACATCGCATAAATTAATTGATTAATTCATTTATTTTGCATATGACAAGCAGATAGCAGAAAAACTTGGTGCCTTGATAATTGGAATGACAATAACCTTGAACGTCTTTGTTGCCGGGTATGTATGCTAAATGTTAAGCCACTTAACTCTTATATCTGTCTTTTAAAATGTTAAGAGTCTCATATTGGTGTGTGTTAGCTTCTATTGAACTTCTTATATAATGTTGAATAATGCTTATTTCATAAATTATCTTTAAGGAGTTAGGCCTAACATTCATAAAGGTTAAATGTATTTTTAAGACAATTAAATATTAGCTTTAATTAAAACAACGAAATTCTGAAAATTATTTTCTCTCTTATATCAATTTCAGTTAATTGAAACTCCATTCATTGAAAAATATAAATATAGATTTTGAAATGTAGTGTATCAATTGACTTTTGAGATTTTAACGCTCTATAGCAACGCATTAAAATAATATTTGAGATTATTATATCTATCTATCTATCTATCTATATATATATATATATATATGTTTGGAAACATATAAAGTACTCTTTTTGTTTTAATTTGTTTGTCTGATTTTGACTTTGTACGAACTTAAAACAGGTGAAGTAGATTTTAAATCTTCTAATTTTAAATTAAAAATGTATGAATTATACCAAATTAAAATATCTTTCACTCTCGTGATCTTAAATATGTTACATGAAAATTCAAAATTAAAGATTTGTCAAAAAAGATATCTTTTATAATAAACTAAAGATGAAAATAGGACAAACAAATTAAAAGATAGGTGATGTGTGTATGTGTGTGTATATTACTTTACTTTACAATATACTATAAGTGATGGTTTTGACATGACAACTTAAAGGCATTAGTAGAAAACTTAAGGATATAATAGTCTTTAAAACTTAGAGTAGAATTCGCTTGCTTATAGGAATTGTCCTTAATGCATTACTTTTTGAATCTTTGTAATACTTCTAAAGAAATGTCCATTGTTTTTTCATTTAATTACAGTCATGATCTTAAAAAAAAAAAAAAAATTCTCACTTTTTCATTTAATTACAATGGTACCTCAAGTGTTATTGAATATGGTGGACCCATACTTATTAGAATATATAATTAAATTCTAATATATAGAATATTTCATATATTTTTTAATTTAACTTCTCTTGAAGGTGAATAATTTTCTCTCAAAGGTGAATAGTTTTTTCATTAATTTTTGCATTTAATTTTTTTATAAGTCATTTACATATTAAAAAAGTTAATATTTTTTATTACTAAAAATAAAATAAACATATATGACATGTCTTCTTCAATTACTTCAATCGTAATTTTACTTTTTAATTCCTAATAATTATTATAAGTCATGTAAATATTAACAAATAAATAATATTTAATAAAAAGGGTTAAATAGATATAAAATGATAAATATAAGTAATTTGTATATTAAAAAATTTAAAATATTTAATTAAAAAATAAAATAGACATTATCGTAATTTTACTACAGCACCCCCAATTAATTATTATAAGTCATTTATATATTGAAAAATTAATAATATCTAATATGTTATTTTACTATATCACCTCAAATTATATATTATAGGTTATTTATGTATTAAAAAAGGGTTTTAACTTGCCTACTTCAGCTACTTCATTCTCACTTATTATATAGCATAATAATATTCATTTGAATATGTGAAAGATAAATAATATTTCCACAATATTTTTTATTTTAATGTGAGGGTATATTTACTACTATTTATATTCAATTTTTTACTCTCTTTTTCTCTTTTTATTTGTCATAAGTTCCTTTTTGATAGTCAAATAATATAAATTGTGATCAACATTTAATGATATATCTTTCCTCGTATTGAAATGAGAAAAATTACAACTTTAAGGAATTTTTGCATAGTTTTTGAATATTCAAAGTTTAATTAAAAATATTAAATTAATTTAATTTAATTTAACTTTAAAAATTAGTTAAATTGATTCTTGAAAAACAAAACACGAAATATGATAGTTTCTATGAATAAATTATAATTAAATATTAAAATTAAATAAATATCATATATTTCTTTTTATTTATCTTTTATACTAAAAATGTGATTTTCCTTCTTACTTATTTATTTTAGCAAATTAAAAGAGACTTTTATTTTGTCCTAGCATTAAAGTTCCTAATAAAAACTTTCTTAAAACCTACGTCAAGTCAAAGTGAACCAAATAAAAATAAACTAAAAAATATTTATTAAATTCGACGTAAACACGTAATAAAATATTGCCTTTGTGATGGCTAATATAATTTATTATTAAATAACATCTAATAATTCACTATTTTTTATATGCAAAAAAATAATTCTATAGTTGATTAAGTATGCTACTCCTACAAATTACTGATTGTCACTCTCGCTATCCTAATATCTATCTTTGATCGTATTCTTCATTTTCATACATTTTAAAAATATTTTTAATTTTCAATTCATAAAACTTATAAAATATACATGATTTTCAAATATATAAATTCATCCGTAATTTTACTATATCACCCCCTAATTAATTATTATAATTCATTTACGTATTAAAAATAATAATATTTAATAAAAAATAGACATTTATGATATGTCTGCTTCAGTTGCTTCAACCATAATTCTACTAAACATCACCCCCTAATCAATTATTATAATTTATTTAAGTATTAAAAATTAATAATATTTACTATAAAGATAAAATTGAAATAAAATGCTAAATTAACTCTTGTTCTTTTAAATTAACTTGACGTCTTATATAAGACCCACTTAAATTTTTTCACAAATAATTTTTATAATAATTTTGCTATATCACTTTTTACTAAATATCTTACTAATTAATTATTATAAGTCATCTAAGTATTAAAAAATTAATAATATTTAATAAAAAAATAATATAGACATAAAATGATAAATTAACCCTTGTCTTTTAAATTAACTTAATGTCTTACATAAGGCTCACTTAATCTTTTTTCACAAATATCTTTTATAGTAATTTTGCTATATCGCTTCTAATTAGTGTTGTAAGTCATTTAAGACATGTTTGCTTCACTGCTTCAATCGTGATTTTACTATATCACCTCTAATTAATTATTTTGATCATCTAAGTATTATGCCACTTAAATTGACATTTGTGATTTATTACCTCACTTATAAAGAATGATAAGTAAGTAGCAGATCTTTGCATATGTTGCCTGCTTAGATATTTTCTTTTATATTTATTTATTTTCTTTTTCTTTTTAATCTGTTATATTTTTGAGAAATACATAAAAATATTATAAATTATAATAATTAGCAATCAATACCACACAAAATAGATAGAGGGTGTAATATCTATTATTTTAAAATTACGTACATGTATTATAAATCGTAATAATTAATCTTAAAATGTTTTTCACGCTGGGCCCGTGCTAACACGGGTCATAACCCCCCTAGTATATATGTGTGTGTGTGTGTGTGTGTGTGTGTGTGTGTGTGGCTATTGTAGCTGTAATTACTTTTGGCAAACAACAAAATGTGTAACTTCCCCTAATTTGTACCTTTGAAATAAACTGAATGCAGGCCAGTTTCAGGTGCATCAATGAATCCAGCAAGGAGCGTTGGTCCAGCTATAATTAAGCAAGTCTATAAAGGTCTTTGGGTATATATAGTTGGGCCAATCACAGGAACTGTAGCAGGAGCATCTGTATACAACTTTATTAGATTTACAGATAAACCACTTCTTCAACTAGTAAAAAGTGGTTCCTTCCTTCGAAATTAAGATTATCTTAAAATAATTCAAACAAGTATTTAGTTTATAGGGTGAAATATATTCTTCATCTTTCAAAATCTCCTCTATGATTCAAAACAATATTATAACGTGTAACGTGAAGTTCAACATGCAGTTAGATTGAAAATTGAGCTCTCTTTTCCCTTATCTGAATTTTCTCATGATAAATATGCTTGTCATATACAATTTAATTATAAAAGATGTTTTTATTTCCTTGAGTCTGTGGTTGAGAACATGATGTATTCAGTTGGTTTTATTTCGTTCTACAAAATAAGAGAAAATTAGAGTTACTGTTATAAACTAATAAAGAATAAAGAAGAAGAGTAGAGAGAGAACATAGAGTAACTCTTATTCTCTTGAGGGATGAATTATAATGAAGGAAAACCCCTTTATTTACAGGGAAAAACTAACCTTATGGTTTGTAACTTTTTCATAAATAGACATTCACAATATATGGTAAAACAGATATTCATTATATATGGTAAAGTAGACATTCACTATATATAGTACATTTATAACACTCCCCTTGAATGTCTAATTGATAGATGATACACATATATACCGCCTCATTATAAATCTTACAAGAAAAACCCAGTGGGATAAAACCTCGTAAGGAAAAAAGAGTACAATGCATACTAACTCCTCCTAATAAGAACATCCTTGAACCTTTGCATTTCAATTTTGTGCACCATCTTTTTGAAAGTTGTAGTTGGAAGAGATTTGGTGAATAAATCAGCCACATTATCACTTGAACGAATCTGTTGCACGTTAATATCACCATTCTTTTGGAGTTCATGTGTATAGAAAAATTTTGGCGAAATGTGCTTCGTCCTATCTTCTTTTATGAATCCTCCCTTAAGTTGTGCTATGAATGCTGCATTATCTTCATATAAAATTGTGGGTACTTTGTCACATTTCAAATCATATTTTTCTCGAATGAGATGTATTATGGACCTCAACCACAACACATTCTCGGCTTGCTTCATGAATAATTATAATCTCAGCATGGTTCGATGAGGTGGCTATGATAGATTGCTTTGTAGATCTCCAAGATATGACAGTACCACCACATATGAACACATAGTTTGTTTGAGACCGAACTTTATGCGGGCCAGATAAGTACTCAGTATAAGCATAACTAATAAGATTGAGACTGCAATCTTTAGAATAAAATAAGCCTATATCAATAGTCCCTTTTAGATATCGTAATATGTGTTTGATCCTATTCCAATGTCTCCTAGAAGGAGCAAAACTATATCTTGCTAACAAATTAACTGAAAAAGCTATATCAATCTTGTAGTATTTGCAATATACATTAGTGCACCAATTGCATTGAGATATGGTACTTCAAGACCAAGGAATCCTCATTCTTTTCTTGAGGTCGGAATGAATCCTTATTCACATCAAGTGATCGAACAACTATCAGAGTACTAAATGGATGTGCTCCATCCATATAGAATCGTTTCAACACCTTTTCTGTATAGGTAGATTGATGGACAAATATATCGTTTGTCAAATGCTCAATGTGTAAACCAAGGCATACTTTTATCTTTTCGAAATCTTTCATCTCAAATTCTTTCTTTAGGTAATTAATTGTCTTTTGAAACTCTATTGGAGTTCCAATAAGGTTTATGTCATCGACATAGACAGCAAGTATAACAAACTTTGACTTTGTTTTCTTTAGAAAAACACATAGGCAATTTCATCATTCGTATAACCTTTCTTAGATAAATATTCACTAAGACGGTTATACCACATGTGTCCAGATTGCTTCAAACCATACAATGATCTTTGCACTCTAATGGAATATATTTTTCAAGGTTTTGAACTATTTGCTTTCGGCATTTTAAATCCTTTGAGAATTTTCATGTATATCTCATTATCAAGTGATCCATATAGATAGGTGGTTACCACATCCATTAAATGCATTTCAAGTCTCTCATGGACAGTGAAACTAATAAGATAACACAATGTTATTGCGTCCATAACTGGTGAATATGTCTCGTCATAATCGACACTAGACCGTTGCGAAAATCCTTGCAACAAGGCGTACCTTATACCTTTGTATTTTATTTTTCTCATCTTTTTGCACAAAGACCCATTTATAGCAAACGGGCTTAATACCATTAGGTGTTTGAGCTATAGGTCCAAAAACTTCACGTTTGACAAGTGAATTCAATTCAGATTGAATTACTTCTTGCCATTTTGACCAGTCATTTATTTGTTGACATTCTATGATAGATTGAGGTTCAAGATCCTCACTATCTTGCATGATTTTCGTTGCAATATTATATGCAAGGACATAATCCACTACTATTTCAGATCGATTCAAATTAGTTCTAACATCACTTGAATTTATGGATAGTTCCTCATTTTCTTGAGTCTCAGGCTCATTAATTCATTTAGGGATATCAACATTGCTCAAATTTTGAACTTTCATATGTGGATCTTTCGTAGTATCATCTTGACTATTTTTTTTTCTAGGATTTTGATCCTTAGGACCTAATGGTCTACCACGCTTCAAGCGTACTTTAAATTCATTAGTTATGACACTAGTGGATGGTTCTTTAGGACATCAATCCGAATTGGGACATTTTCTATAGGAATATGTGATTTGGTGATCCTTTTCAAATCAGTAAATGTGTCTGGCATTTAATTTTCAATTTTCTGCAAATTAATAATCTTTTGTACTTCTCACTCAGAAAAAAAAACACATGGATCAAGATGAGGTAGTGATGAATTTTTCCATAAAATTTCTCCTTTGATGTCACTATCTTCTCCCCCCAATTTTGAAAAAATTATATTATCAAATCGATAATCTGCAAATCGAGCAGTGAACATATCTCCCGTTAATGGTTTAAGATAGCGAATAATGAAGGGTGATTCAAACCCAACATAAATTACTAACCTTCTTTGGAGGCCCATTTTGGTGCGATTTGGTGGTTCTATAGGTACATATACACCGCACTAAATTTTTTTTTCAATGAGATATATTAGGCTCTTGACTCAAAACTAATTGTAACGGAGAAAATTGATGATAATTTATCGATCTAAGACGAACAAGTGTTGCAGCATGAAAAATCGCATAACCCCAAACAGAAGTGGACAACTTAGTTTTCATAACGGTCTTGCTATAAACTTCAAATGTTTAATTAATGACTCAAAAAGGCCATTTTGAGTGTGGACATGAGCTACCGGATGTTTCACTCTAATCCCAATCGATAAGAAATAGCCATTAAATGCTTGAGATGAAAATTCTGCAGTATCATCAAGATGAATAGACTTAATTTGATTATCAGAAAACTATGCCCGTAATCGTATTATTTGTGCCAATAATTTTATAAATGTCAAGTTGCGAGATGACAATAGGCACACATGAGATCATCTAGAAGAAACATCTATTAGGACCATAAGTATCTAAATGACTCACTAGGTGAGTGAATGGGTCCACAAATATCCCCATGTATTCGTTCCAAGAACGCGGGGGACTCAATCCCAACTTTTGTTGGTGATGACTTCACAATTAGCTTGCTTTGATAAGAAGCATTACATGAAAATTCACCATTTGAAAGAACCTTCAAGTTCTTTAATGGATACCCATTTGAATTTTCTATAATTTGTCTCATCATTATAGATCCAGGATGTCCCAAGCGATCATGTCAAAGTACGAAAATATTGAAATTAGTAAACTTCTGGTTTACTATAGAGTGTGCCTCAATTGCACAAATATTTGTCCAATACAGGCCAGAAGATAAAGCATAGAACTTTTCTATAACACATGTTTGCCTAGAGACATTCTTGGTGATACCAAGATATTTAAGATTCATCTCTTCAACTGTATTAATATGATAGCCATTTTCATGAATATCTTTAAAACTCAACAAGTTTCTCCGAGACTTAGGAAAAAATATAGCATTATTTATGATGAGTTTAGTTCCCTTGGACAAGATTATAATGGTTTTTTCGAAGCCTTCAATCAAATTAGCACTACCAGAAATTGTATTAACATTAATCTTGCCCATGTTTAGATGAGAGAAATATTTTTTGTCTTTGAATATCATATGTGTAGTGCTAGAATCAATCAAACAAATATTTCATAATTGGACAACTTACTTTAAAAATTATCCATATCTTTAAATAAAAAAATATACACAAAATAAAATAAATATATCATTGATAAACTATTTTACAATGACAGTACATTTCTGTTTGTTCTTTCTTTTGAAACAAATTAGTGAAGAATAGTTTGAGACTTGAGTTGCAACAAGACTACATAAACGACGTCCTCTATGTAAATAGAAGTAGTATTTTATTATTTGTTTTTAAGAAAGTATACAAGGTTGTAATGTTAATTCCTTAGTACGTACTGTATTACATTTCATCGAATAACAAAGTGCCAGAAGAAGTGTATAGGAGAATTTCACTAAAAAAACTAAAATCATTAGTTAAATAATGATAAAAAAATGGAAGCAGGGAGGAACATTTGAACCTTTTTTTTTTTTTTTTCCAAACTGCCATTTGCTTTTTTATTAGTTGTATCGTTGTTTCCTTTTTTTTTTTTCAATAAATAATGAAAAAATTGAAATTCAATTCAATAATAAACTACAATAAGATAATTAAACTAATCAATACTAATCAAAAACTAATACTCATGCAAACAACTACTTTTACATGATTTTTTATTCACTAACTCTTATCCCCCAAAAAATTTAAAACTATTTATTCTTCCATGCTTACGAAATCAGCACCAATCAAGTGATCAATCATTCCTTCAGGGTGCTCGAAAAAATCTGCTACATCCAAGCATGTGATGTTAACATCATTTTCAGAGAGAAAGTTAGCCTCGAGATTTTTCTCTTTATTCTTTAGTGATGCTTGATAAAGGTCAACCAAGTGCTTGAGAATACGACAATTATGTGAATAGTGTCCTTTTACACCACATCAAAAATAAGTAATTGCTTCACGTTTTTCATCTTTTCTCTTTTTGTTCGATAAACGATTAACACCAGAAACAGGATTTCTTTCTTGGTCATCATGACCACGACCACGACCACAACCACGACCACGATCACGACCACGACCACGATCACGACCACGTCCAGGGCCACGATTTTTTTCATGCCTAGCATGGTGAGAATGTACATCATTCACATCAGGGAATGGTGCAGATCCAGTAGACCGATTCTCGTGATTTTTCATCAAAAAATTATTATTTTGTTCAGCCACGATAAGATGAGAACTCAGTTCAGTATACTTCTTGAAACCTTTCTCCCGATATTGTTGCTGTAAGAGCACATTCGAGACATGAAAAGTGCAGAGCGTCTTTTCCATCATATCGTCATCATTAACAATCTCTCCACACAGTTTTAATTGAGAAAAAATTCTGAACAAGACAGAATTGTACTCATGAACAGACTATAGTCTTGAAACCTCAGATGCATCTATTCATATCATGCTTTTGAGAGGATGACCATCCTTAAGTAGTCAAACCTTTCTTTTAAGCTAATCCACAATACGAGTGGATCCTTAGTAGTACGGTATTCAATTTTCAGAATTTCGTCAAGATGATGATGCAAAAAAATCATAGCCTTAGCACGATTTTGACTAGATGCTGTATTTTCTTTTTTTATGGTGTCTCCAAGACCCATAGCATGTAGGTGGATTTCAGCAACCAGCACCATAAAATATAATTCTTTCTCGAACTTTGAAGGGCAACGAACTCACACTTCGTAAGATTATATTGTTAGCCATATGAAAAAGGAAAAAAAAATAATACCTCAGCCTTCAAATTTGAGACGGTAGAGTCTCGTGCTGATAACGTGTTATAAACTATTAAATAATAAAAAAGAAGAGTAGAGAGAGAATATAGAGTAATTCCTTATATCTCTTGAGAGATGAATTACAATGAATGAAAAATCCTTTATTTATAGGGGAAAACTAATCATGGGGTTTGTAATTATTTCATATATAGACATATACAATATATGATAAAGTAGGTATTCACTATATATGATAAAGTAGACATTCACTATATATGATACATTTATAATACTTATGAAATTAAAAAATAATGTGAGAAAGAAAATGTTAGATTAAAATTAATGTCCGAAGATATATATATATATATATATTAAATGAAATTCTACTTATAATTT
Organism: Capsicum baccatum var. pendulum; assembly: GCA_030864225.1. Classification (NCBI taxonomy): domain Eukaryota; kingdom Viridiplantae; phylum Streptophyta; class Magnoliopsida; order Solanales; family Solanaceae; genus Capsicum; species Capsicum baccatum. The sequence continues at coordinate 129,690,141 of CM061551.1, read as the reverse complement.
TTTTTTAAAGATTTGCAATCATTATAGAGTTTCTATAATCAGAACTTTTAACAAATATGCTAGCAGATTTCCTAAAATTGATGTTACATGATGATGATTTGGTCAACATTCAAGATGTTAATTTTTTTAAAAAAGTTTATTTAGTTACTGTTAAATATTTTGGTGCTTATATCCTATAGTTTCTAATATTTTAGCTTATATAGATACGCATTTTTTAATGCTTAGTGAATATAAGTCTAACACATATTACAAGGATATTATTACTGAAATAATTACAAAATTTAAAAAGTATTTCTTTCCTATCTCCCCTATTTATTTATTTGGTGTTAGGTTAAGCTCATGTATAAATTTGTTATTATGTCAGAATTGATTGGTACTATATGTAGTAGATCTTTAGAGATTTGTCAAGATGAAGGACCTTCTAAATTTAAGCCTATGAGTGATATAAATGACTAGCAAAATTTAGACAATCATTCTACTGTATTACTTTATAGTGTTGTACCTACTCCTCAATTTCGTCCTTGCAACAAAATATCATCTTCTAAAAGAAATGCATATGAAGTGCATATCTATAGTGTAGATAATTCCTTTATTTTTTTTAGTCTAAAATAGCACTGACAAAAAAGCTCTCTCACACACAAATCATGATAAACTTACTCGTTATTTGAGATTGGTTTCAGTGTCCTTAAATTAGCATGATGGAATGGTGGAAAGACAACAGAAAACAATATCCCATACTTTTAACAATGTCTCTTGATGTGCTAAATTATCCAATGTCAACCATGACCTAATTAGACAGTACATTTAACCAAAGAAAGCAGCAGATCATAGACAATTGACACTCATTAGGGAGCAACGCCATGAATAACCTGGTTCGACTCAAAGATGGAATTATATCAGAACGAAGAAATAAAAGAATACTACAAAATTCAGTTGAAGACGAAGAACTTGAAAATATAATGTCAATTGAAGATCCTTCGACACAATCAACTCCAATATTTGAATTTATTGATTATGAAAATTACGAGTTAATTGCACCCAGGGATGAGGTGTAATTGTCAATGAAATGGATTGAGAACTTGAAGTCTTGGGTTCAAATTCTAGCAGAAATAAAAAAAACACTAGGTGATCATTCTTTCAATCTGTCCTAGCCTTGGTGGACAGTGTTACCTGATATCTATTGTTGGTGACAGGTGACCGGTGTCTCATATATTAAATCGGGGTATGAAAATTGGCCTAGACACCATGATGATCGAAAAAAAATTACGAGTCAATTCATTTTAATGTTAATACGGAGGACTTGAAGAAAATGACTGAAAATATGACGATTGTTTATCGGTAAAAAATGGTTAAGACTTGATTAAATTTGAAAATGTAAGAAAATTTTTAAATTTGATCAAAAGAGAATTCACACTTCATTTATTTAGGGAAATTAAGAGACCTTTAAAGATTACTTAAAGTATTAAAAACAAATAAAAAACTTCAAGTTAAGAGATTTTAGTTAGGAGTTCATCTTAATATTTCAAGAAGGATTTTAAGACGGTTGAAATATCCAATAACACACGCTTATCCGGTTATTTCTAAATTTACCATCTTTGACTAACTTTTCTTAAATAATAATAATAATAGTAATAATAATAATAATAATAATTAAAAGAATATTATTTTCTACAATTTCCAGTTAAAGAGGGATTAAGTGATTAAATAAAGTTGAAAGATTGAACTTATAAATAAATCAAGTCATGACTTTAAGAAACTAATAAAACTTTGAAGGTTGATTGATTTGAACAAATAACGATGATAATTTGTGAAACAATGTGGTACTTCAGGAAAAGGGCAATTTAACTAAGTTATAAATAAATATTACATAATATCACACCTTAATTTATAATTATTACCGAAAATTCCAACTCCTTAAAATAATTATAAATATTTTAAATTTTACTTTTATCTCTCCAAATCTTCAGGTACATCAGTTTCTTAATGAAACACCCCGGATTTTTGGCCCTTGCAAATTTCTTGAACCTTGAATTCACTGCCATGATTACGATTGGACCCTCGGAGTCGTAAGGTGTCTTGACGACTCATTGGGATGAGTTGTAATGAAATCAGTAAGTTGGTTGCTTGACTCTACTCGGAGTACGAGTGGCTTACTAAGATCCGTCAAATAACGTTAAGAGTCGTTAGTTGGAATCGTAGGGTGTCCAGTGTATACCCTAATTTAGATTCTGTATTTACTACAATTGGACCCTATGAGTCGTAGGGTCTCATTACCAATGGGTTGGTCAAGTTGTAAGGTTGACAGTGTATGGGGTCCTAGTCACTGTCTTGGTTACGAATCGTGGTGACGAGTTGTTAGGTGTGGTAACAAGTCAATGGTTGACTTGTAGTCAAAGACGATACTTTTTCAGTTTTTAAGTTGAGGGCACTCTAAGACATTTTCCACTTTAACCCCTTGGACCCTATGACATAAAACCTTCCTTAGGGCTTCATTATCATATCATTCCCACTCCCGAATTCTCTCTCAAACTCTCTGTTCAAGTTAAGGATAGGGTTTCAAAGAAAGTGGTCATCTAGGGTTCTAAGAGTGCTATCTCTTTCAAATTTCTTGGTATTTCAACCATGTTACTCTTCCCTTATTGTCAACTTTATAAGAACATGTGATTTAAAGTATTGTTCATGAGATATTGATGCTGGGTTAAGGGTTTTTAATATAAATTGTTTAAATGCTTTTTCCATGAAATTTTTAAAACTATTGTGCTTAAATTTATGGTTGGTAAATGCATTGGGGTGCATGAGAATGGTGGATGGAGATAGGGGTACAAAAAAATCCCCAAATTGATTATTTGGTATGGAAATCGATAATAACCTCAATCCACTTGTATAATTGATTTTGGTTTATGCATTATCACTTGATTTGGCTTGTTTCTCCGAATCAAAGCATGATATAATTGGTTAATTAGATAATAATAAAGGTTATGAAAACCTTTTGGGGTACATCGGAATCCCCCGAGTGATTTTAATAACGAAGTCTACGGGATATATGAGAATCCCCTAAGGGTTGGCTAAATAACGTCTCTTACAAGCTATACTCGGTATGATGATACCACTTAATAATGCCTTAATTATTGACTCATGGAACTAGTGGTTTAGTTATATGTTAAATGTTTTAATTGCACAATAATGGTGGCTATGATAGCTAGCCGTGAATGTGTTATTCTAAAGGACGGATACTGGAAACTTGTGGTTGGTGATGTGAGGGTTGGTATTGATGACCATGTTCTCGTGGGGTACAAGGGAATCCCCCAAGTATATGCATATACATATGTATCATAGAGGGTGAAGGGTACAAAATAATCTTCGGCCACCTATGGTATCTCTGGTTCGACGGCTAACACGCACAGGAGCCCGTTCAGGGGGTAACAGCGGACCCATGTAGTCCGTGGGTAAACTTATGAAGGTAAAGCTACATAGCCTAGGTTAAGGTTTAAAAGTGCATGCTAAATCTTGTTCCTTATCTCGACATGGTACATATGTATATACATGTATTTGCATATAGTTATGTGCATTGGTTTGATTTGGTTTTTGATTGATAGCATCACTTTATCTTTATCCCCGAGTTACATGCTAGCATACTCCGTGCTAAATATTTTTGGGATGTTGTATCCTCACGCGATGAAAGAACTGGCCATACTTCTACTTCTCTTACATATTGACAAGGATTCGGGATCAACTTGTGAGTCAGATTGAAGTCGTAAGCTTCCATACTTTGGAAGACCCTATTTCATGCTATGGATTTCTTTATGTCTTTACTATTCCCTTTGGTTTTGGTTTTGTCTATGGTTAGAGGCATGTCCCGATTGGATATTCTTTGATTTCGATTAGAGACTCATACTACTGCAGACATGGGCGGTATCGGTATTAGTATTGATTGGTTGTGTGGTTATTGGTGGTCGGTTTTGGTTATAAGCTTATCATAATGTCTTTAAATTGATATTCCCTTATCTTATTATATGTTTAAAATTCATCCAACATGGGGTGTAAGGAGGTCAATGGTTGGATATTGGGGGTGGTCTCCGGTCCTACTTGGACTTGAGATACCCGGCATAGTCAGGCCCTGGTTCAAGTCATGTCAGATTGGTATCGGAGCCTAGGTTTGGTATTATCGAGTGTCTAACAAATCCGTGTCGAGTAGATTCTTGTTTATGGGTGCATAGCATGCCACACTTATAAGAGAGAGGCTACGAGATATTTAATAATGTTTCCCTTTCTTGTTGTTCAATTTTGAGCTATAGAGTCTAAGATGTTGAATCTCTCTAAGTCCCATTCGTTGTCTTTCAGATCATGCCTCCAAGAAGATATGATTTTTGTAAGAAATCTTCAGTCTAGTATGAGGACAATATAGACTTCTACTCTAGGAGTTCAGACCCGGTCTAGGTTCACTACTTCTGATTTACCCGAGGGAGCTTCACAGGTTTCCCCTATTCCTTTATAGGCACCTTGAGCTGATGTATCTAATGCTGAGTTTCACCAATTGATTCACTTGCTTACCCAGTTGGTATCCTCTCAAACTGAGCGTGTTGCTTCAGTTACTCCATCCTCCGAGGCTACTAGAGTTGGCCAAATTATAAGATTGAGTCCTTCTACTTTCACTGGGTCTAAGGTTGAGAAAGATCCTCAATATTTAATTGATAAGATAGAAAATATATTTTGTGTAATGCATGCCCCTGATATAGAAGGCGTGGAGTTAGTTTCTTACCATTGGTACGAGGAATGGGACTAGTCTAGGGGGGATGATGTTGAGTCCTCTTTATAGGACGATTTCTCTAGTACTTTTCTGGACTGGGTCTTTTCTCAAGAGTTTAAGAAGGCGAAAACGGAAGAGTTCGTTAATATAAAGTAGGGGAAGATGTTATTTAAGGAATATGTCTTGAAGTTTCACCAATTATCTCAGTATGCTCTGGAGTTAGTGTCTAGCATGAGGGATAGAATAAGCAACTTCGCTTTTGGGTCATCCCGAGACTTGATTTTGGAGAGTAAGGCTTCCTTGTTAAATAAATATATAGATATTTCTTGGCTGGTGGTTTATATGCAGCAATTTAAAAAAGAGAACAGGAAGCAGCCTGAATTTGGGGAGAGGCAGAGTAAGAAATTCCACTATTCGGACTAGGGTGGAGGTCAACAATAAAGTAGTAGAGAGGGCAAAAAGTGGTCTAAGAAGAAGTGGGCTAATTCTTGATCCTATTCAATGGCTAGTGCTCCTTATCCAAAGTTGTTTAGTGATCGATATTTGTAGGGTGGCGATGGTTCTAGGGAACAAATTGCCCAATCTTACTCTAGTGGGGATTAGTGATCTCTATCATATTCTCCTTGTAGGTTTTGTGGTCGATTGTATCGTGGGTTTTATAAAGAGGAGAGGGACAACTGTTTCAAATATGGTCACTAGGGCATATGCTTAGAAACTATCTCGACTAGATATTTTCTTATTTTAATTAGAGGCTTTGTCGAACTACTGTGGACATGGGCAGTATCAATATCGATATCAGTATTGGTTGGTTGTTTGGTTATTGGTGGTCTGTTTTAGTTATAAGCTTATCATAATGTCTTTAAATTGTTATTCCCTTAGCTTGTTATATGTTCAAAATTCATCCAGCATGGAGTGTAAGGAGGTCAATGGTTGGGTGTTGGGGGTGGTCTCCGATCCTAGTTGGATTTGATATACCCGACACATTGGACTTGAGATACACCAATTCTCTCCAATGAGATAACCAACACTGGATCACCCATGCATTTCTGTAATATGGACACATGAAACATTAGGTGAATGGAACTCATACTAGAGGGAAAATCCAACTCGTATGCAACACTACCCACCCTCCTTAATATCAAATATGGGCCAACATATTGGGAACTAAGTTTTCCTGAAGCACCCTGGTTTTTGGACCTTAGAAAATTTCCTGAATTTCTGTTATCCGAACCTAATATGATTCAGGGGTATGAGTCATATATTGGGGTATAAACGGTATGGACCTATTGTATGCTAACCAATTTTGGTTGGTGGGATGGATTTGGTCATTGGAATGGATAATACTTAGATGGTATGAGTTGTATGGTTGGATACGGATCATGTAGGTTAGGTTTTACCTTAGACTTGGTAACTTAAGTTGAGTCTAAGTACGAGTGGCTCACCATTAGCCATAATTTTAGGGTACGAGTTGTATTGAGGACTCATATAGGGGACAGTGTTCAATCCTCTCGATATCTCTATGTTGCCAGGGGTACGATTTAATGGTACGGATTGTATTATAGATACGACTTGGTTTGGGTGAGTCGTATACTAGACAGTGTTGGGTCCAAGGATTGAATTTTAGGATACAAGTGACGGGTACCACTCGTATTGAAGGGCACAACACGTGTGGGTCAGTCATATTCCTGTGTTGGGAATTTTGTGCAACTTAAGTGGGGGTATTTTGGATATTTTCCCACTTAACCTAATAGGACCCAATGACTTCTAGCTCTCTTAAATGGTTATTTACCCTATTATTCTATTCATTAACACTTAGAAACTATTCCTAAATACTCCATAATTCTCTAAAGAGCTTTTGGGCAAAGAAAGCTAGGTTTTTATCTTGTGGATCAATTTGGGAATCTTGTTGGTGATTTCTCTCCATCTACATTGTCAATTAAGGCATGTTCTCTTCCCGCATTGTCAGTTCCAACTAAAGGCATGGTTTTACTATTGGTTTTCGTGATTTCATTATTGTACGCTTTTAGTTTTCAAATATGATTTGGGGTTTTTGATTATAAATGCTTGGTAATGGTTTCCCATGGTTTTAATTATGCTTTATATGCATTAATGGTGGTTTTTGATAATTGGATTGCATGGGAATATTTTAATGGTGATTGGAATTGGTTTTGGTTATAACATGCCCCCAAGGTGTTTGACAAAATGCTTATAAAGATATGTTCATTGCATTGAATACTTTAATGAAACTTTTTCTTGTTTTAAACTTGGTAAAGGAATTATGCATGGTTTAAATAGTTTTGAACCCGATGTCGACGATTTGCAACAAAGAGTTTTGACCGAGGCGCATGATTCATGTTATGTTGTTTATCTTGGCTCGACAAAAATATATCATGATCTCAACGAGATCTATTAGTGGAATGGTATGAGGAGGGATGTTATTGAATTCGTGGACAAATTCATGGTGTGTCAACAGGTCAAGGTTGAGCATATGAGGCCTAGTGGGTTATATCAAGAGATTGAGTTGCCCAAATGGAAATGGGAGATGATCAATATGGATTTCGTTACCGGTCTTCCTCGGTCTCAAAATCATTTTGATTTAGTTTGGCTCATCATGGACAGGATGACAAATTCTACTCACTTTTTGCAAGTATGGACTACCTATTCGGCGGAGGATTATGTGAAGTTGTATCTTCAAGAGATTGTGAAGCTACATGCGGTACCTATTTTGATTATTTCTGATCTTGGTACATAGTTTACACCTTACTTATGGCAGTCTTCCTAGAAAGGGTTGGGGACTAAGGTTAGTCTGAGCACTGATTTCTATCCGTAGATGGATAGACAAGAAGAGAGGACTATTCAGACTTTGGAGGATATGCTTCGGGCATACGTGATTGATTATGGTGGCAATTGGGTTAACCATCTACTTTTGGTACCGTTTTATTCTAACAATAACTATAATTCGAGTATTGGTATGGCTCCTTTTGAGATGTTGTATGGTAAGAGATGTATATCTCCTATTGGTTGGTTTGAGTGTGGTGAGGCGGATATGTTTGGTCCTGATTTGGTTTATCAGGCTATGGAGAAGGTAAAGGTGATTTGGGATAGGCTTAAGGCTGCCAAAAGTCGCCCAAAGTCTTATGTGGATGTTAGGCTTAGAGATTTGGAGTTTGAGGTTGGGGACAAGGTGTTCCTAAAGGTATCTCCCATGAAGAGAGTAGTGCGGTTTGGAAAAAAAGGAAAGCTCAATCCCTGATTTATTGGACCTTATGAGGTTTTACGGAGAGTAGGTAATATTTCTTATGAATTGGAGTTTCCTGCTAGTTTAGGCTTGGTTCACCCAGTCTTTCATGTTTCTGTGTTGAGGAAATTCATTGGTGATCCTTCTTCAGTTGTTCCTTTGAAGGGATTGGGTATCTCAGATTGTCTGTCTTATTAAGAGGTCTTGGTTGAGATATTGGATAGGAAGGTTAATCGATTACGGACCAAGGATGTGGCTTCGGTTAAGGTTCTATAGTGGAACCACAAGGTGGACGAGGCTACATGGGAATCGGAGGAGGACATGAAGTCCAAGTATCCATATTTGTTTTCTGCTCCTAGTATTAGTGCAGAAGGTATGTGTTCTTGAACACATTTTTCTTATTTGAGTTTGATAAAGAAAGAGTTGAATCAATTGCATCCTTTTTTTCTGTCTTTGTAAAGGTAAGAGTAGAGATATCAAAAGGTGGGATTGATGTTTGATAATGCAAATATCTGTGTGTGATGACCCCTATCTATTTCGTCATTCGGGGATGAATGTTCCTAATGGGGGAGACTGAAATACCCTAGTTTCTGGGCCTCAAATTTTTTTCTAAATTTTCGTTCTTCGAACCAAATATGACTCAGGAGTACGAGTCGTATATTGGGTACGAACGATATGGACCTGTTGTATGCAAACCAATGTTGGTTAGTAAAATGTATTTAGTCACTGGAATGAATATGACTTCGGTGGTATGAGTTGTATGGTTGGATATGGATCGTGTAGGCTGGGTTTTACCTTAGACTTGGTAAGTTTGGTTGGATACGGATCGTGTAGGCTGGGTTTTACCTTAGACTTGGTAAATTAAGTTAATTCTGAGTATGAGTGTCTCACCATGAGCCATAAGGTCAGGGTATGAGTCGTATCGGGGACTCATATAGGGGACAGTGTTCAGTCCTCTTAGTGTCTCTATGTTGCTAGGGCTATGGGTTAATAGTACGGATCATATGCTGTGGATACAACTTGGTTTGGGTGAGTCGTATACTGGACAGTGTTGGGTAAGGATACGAGTGATAGGTACCACTCGCATCGAAGGGTACGACTCATGTGGGTCAGTCGTATCCTTGTGTTGGAAATTTTGTGCAACTTAAGTGGGGGTATTTTAGAGATTTCCCCACTTAACCTAATAGGACCCCACGACTTCTAGATCTCTTAAAAGGTTATTTACCCTATTATTCTATTCATTAACACTTAGAAACTATTCCTAAACACTCTATAATTCTCTCAAGAGCTTTTGGGCAAGGGAAGCTAGGGTTTTATCTAGTGGATCCATTTGGGGATCTTATCGGTGATTTCTCTCTGTCTACTTTGTCAAATAAGGAATGCTCTCTTCCCTCATTGTTAGTTCCAACTAAAGGCATGGTTTTACTATTTGATTTCATGATTTCATTATTGTATGCTTTTGGTTTTCAAATATGATTTGGGGATTTTGATTGTAAAAACTTGGTAATGGTTTCCTATGGTTTTAATTATGCGTTATATGCATTAATGGTAGTTTCGGATAATTGGATTGCGTGGGAATGGTTTAATGGTAATTGGAATTGGTTTTGGTTATAACATGCCCCCAAGGTGTTTGATAAAATGCTTGAAAAGATATGTTCATTGCATTGAATACTTTTAATGGAACTCTTGCTTGTTTTAAACTTGGTAAAGAAATTATGCATGGTTTAAATGGTTTGGAAAGGTAAATGTATAAATGGTAATTCTTATGGGGTACATGGTGATCCCAAAGTGGTTTTATATGGTAAATGGAAGGGCACTTGAAAGTCCCCTTAATCTATAATTTGTTGGCTATGGATAATACTTGCAAGTGAGGGTTGGTATGATGATACCAATATTAATATCCTTGGTTAATAAATGGTTAATAGTTTGGTTGGTTGGAAAATGGTTTTAATTGGGCATTAAAAGGGAAGGTGAAGCAAATTAGTGGAAGGTAAAGGTCCCGGGGGGATCAAAACTGGAAACTCATATTTTCTTATGTGAGGTTTGGTCGTGGTGACCGTATGCATGATGTCACACTTTATATTAGGGGATGTAATAGTCATCCCAGGGTTTTCTTCCCTAGTCATACGGCTACATGCACTGTGGCCCTTTCAACAGGGGGAGCTGAACCCATATTGCCCTTGGGTAGTTTAGGACGGCAAAGCTACACAACTTAGGTAAATGTTTTAAATGCATTCTAAGAACGGTTTCCTTTCTCGGCATGGTTATATATATACGTATGATTGTATGAATTATGGATGGTTTTACTTGGATTTTATATATGGAATTATTTTATACTTATCTTGAGTTCATGCTAGCGATCACTCGCTAACCCGTCTATTGGCAGCTGTATACCCATGCTATGCAGGAACCAGCTATTCCACTCCTCATGTTTAGCATTTGCACTCGGTATGAGCACTTGTATTGAAGTGGTGAACTTCCATCTTTCTGGAAGGATCCTTTTCATGATATGGACATTCTTTCATACTTTGCCTTTATTTGGAATATGGTTAGGGGCATATCCTAACCGGATTTCGTTACTCCTTTGGTTAAATGGTTTATGGTACTACTGTGGTTTGGCATGGGTGGGATCAGTATTGTTGTTTTCCATATCAATAGTATTGGTGTTGGGGCTTACAACACAAGCTTGGAGCAAGTTTTCCAATGTTTGAATGGTTCTTTTCGCTTGCCCATCCGACTGCGGGTGGAAAGCAGTACTAAAGATCACCTTAGTACCCAAACCTCTTTGAAACGAATGCCAAAAGTGCAATAAGAATTGAGTACCACGATCCAAAATAATAGAAATAGGTGAACCATGAAACTTTACAATCTCTTGAAGGAACAACCTTGCATAATCCTCGACAGAATAATTAGTCCTCACCGGCAAGAAGTGAGCTAACTTGGTCATCCAATCCATATTGACCCATATAGAATCAAACTACTTCCGCGATCATAGAATACCGGTAACAAAATCCATATTTATTACTTTCCATTTCCACATCGGCAACTCAATTTTTGAAACAACCCATCGAGCCTTTTGTGCTCCACCTTCACTTGCTGACACTCCATACACTTAGCCATAAAGTTTGCTATACCCCGCTTCATGTTATTTCACTAATAATTTCCTTAAGATCATGATACATCATCGTAGAACTGGGATGAACTGTATACCACGACTCATGGGCCTCGGCCAAGATCAAACTTTGCAAACCATCAACATCGGGAATACATAACCTCCCGTGGTGTCTCAGGATATCGTCACCACTAATCTTGAAAGCTATCACTTTCTGCCTCCCTAAATCATTCTTGATTTGCATCAATATAGGATCCAACACATGCTTCTCCTTTACTTTTATACCAAGAAACGACTGCGCCACCTATTGCACAGCCACACCACCATTCTCAGGGTCCAAGAGACGAACTCCAAGGTTTGCCAAATGGTGAATATCCTTCACCAATTCTCGCTTATCCTCATCCACATGAGCTAGGCACCCCATGGATAAACTGCTAAGGGCATCAGTAACCATATTAGCTTTACCTGGGTGGTAGTAAAGACTCATATCATAGTCCTTCGGAAACTCAAGCCACCTCCTTTGCCTAAGATTAAGCTTTTTTTGAGTGAAAACATATTGCAGGCTCTTGTGATCTGAAAAGATATCCTCATGAACTCCATACAAATAGTGACACCAAATCTTTAATGCAAATGCCACAACTAGTAATTTCCAATCATGAGTTGGAGAATTCTTCTCATGAACCTTTAAATGCCTAGAAGAATATGCAGCCACCTTACCATGTTGCATCAAAGCGCAACCCAGTCTTACTTAGGACTCATCACAATAGACCACAAAACTATCAGTGCCTCCAGCAGAGTCAATACCAGAGCTGAGGTCAACTTATCTTCAGCTTCTCGAAACTACCTTCCCAAGAATCAGACAACAAAAACTTTATTTTTTTTCGAGACAACTTAGTCAATGGAGCAGCGATAGAAGAGAAGTTTTCTGCAAACCTTCTATAATAATCGGCTAAACCCAAGAAGCTCTGAATATTGGTTGGATTCGTGGTTCTAGGACTCTTCTTAACCACCACAATCTTTTATGGATCCACTATGATCTCTTCACTAGATACAATATGACCCAGATAAGTCTCAGCATTCAACCAGAACTCACACTTAGAGAACATAACATATAATGTTGATCTTTGAAGGTCTGCTACACAAGGCAAAGGTGATCAACATGATATGCCTCACTCATAGAGTACACCAAAATATCATCAATGAAAACATTGACGAACAAATCCAGAAATTGATGGAAGTCTTTATTCATGAGATCAATAAATGTTGTTGAGGCATTAGTCAAACCAAAGGATATCACCAAAAAATCAAAGTGACCATAACTGGTTTGGAAGGCTATCTTAGGGATATTCGCCTCCCTAATCTTCAACTGATGGTATCAGGACTGAAGATCTATCTTAGAAAAGAACTTAGCACCCTGTAATTGATCGAAAGGATCATCAATCCTCAGAAGCGGATACTTATTATTTACGGTCACCTTATTTAGTTGTCGATAATTAATACATATTTAAAGGGAACCATCCTTGTTATGCATGAACAAAATAGGTGCAACCCACGGGGATACAGTATGATGGATAAAACCCTTGTCTAGAAGATATTTTAACTACTCCTTAAGCTCCTTTAACTTCGCTGGAGCCATCCTATGCGACGGAATAAAGATTGGATGAGTTTCAAAAACAAGATCAATCCCAAAATCAATCTCTCCATCAGGAGAAATACCAGGAATATCTTCATGGAAAACCTCATGGAATTCATTCACTACTAGGAAAAAATTTAAGGAAGTACCCTCCGAGTCAGAATCTTTAACTTGGACCACATGATAAAGACACCCCTTGAAAATTAATTTCTGGGCTCTAAGATATGTTATAAACCTTCTCTTAGGTACCAGGGAACTCCCCTCCCATACGATATCTAACTCATTAGGGAATTTAAAAATGACTGTATGGGTCTGACAGTCTAAAGAAGCATAGAACGAGTGCAACCAATTCATCACAAATATGACATTAAAATTAACCATGTCTAACTCAATCAGATCTATCAGAGTTTCTATACCACAAAAAAATACCTCACAACCCCTATAGTCCTTTCTAGCGACCACAAAGTTGCCTACTAGGGTATAAATAGAGAAGGGGTCCAAAATACACTAAAGACCAAAACTAAAATGTACAACCATAAATAGGGTCATATAAGAAAGAGTGAACCCCAAATCAAGTAAAAAGTACACATCATAAGAAAATAGTTTCAACATACCAGTAACAATATCTGGAGATACCTCAAACTCCTAAACGGTAGTGAGAGCATAAAGATGGTTTCGACCAGTGCAAAGCTATAAGGGGCACCCTTTGGTGTAGGAGCTGATGAAGAGGCAACAAAAACCTTGTTTTCCCTAAAAGCAACCTTACCTACAAAACAATTTCTAAGCATATGACCTGGCTAACCATATTTTAAACACCTGTCCCTCCTCTCATCACAAAAACCATGATGAAATCAGCTACAAAACCTATAGTAGGATATGATAGAGCTGACTGAGCCCCACTAGCCTGAGATTGGGCAACCTGTGATCTAGAACTATCATCACCCTGGAAATGTCGATCACCAGATGACTTTAGATAAGGAGCACTAGCCATCAAATAGGACCCAGAATAGCTCTACTTCTTTTTAGACCACTTTTCACCTTCTCTACCACTTTACTATTGACCTCCACCCTGGTTCGAATAGCAAAATTTCTTACTCTGCCTCTCCTCAAATTTAGCCTGCTTCTTTTTCTCTTCTTTGTCTTGCTACATATAAACCACCAGCCAAGAAATATCCATATCCTTGTTTAACAAAGTAGCCTTACTCTCCAAAATCAAGTCTCAGGATAATCTACAATCAAAATTTCTCATTCTAGCCCTCATGCTAGACACCAACTCCAGAGCATACTGAGATAACTGGTGAAACTTCAAGGAATATTCCTTGGCTAATATACAAAATCTTCCTCTTTTGGCTTTTTTAACTCTTGAGGAAAAAAGTGGTCCAAAAAAGCACTAGATAAATCATCTCATAAAGCAAACTCAGCATCATCGCCCCTAGTATAGTCCTATTCTTCGTACCATTAGTACACCATATTTTTCAATTGGTAAGCAACAAACTTCACGCTCTCTATGTCAGTAGCATACATCACACGAAAGATATTTTCCATCTCATTAATAAAATATTAATTATTTTTCTCAACCTTAGAACTAGTGAAAGTAGGTGGACTCAATCTCATAAATTGTTTAACTCTAGTAGCCTTTGGAGATGGAGTAACTAAAGCAACACGCTTAACCTGAGAGGCTACCAACTAGGTAAGCAAGTAAATCGACTGGAGAAACTCAGTATTAGACACATTAGCTCAAGGTGCCTAAAGAGAAGTAGGGGGAACTAGTGGATCTCCCTCAGGCCAATTAAAAGCAACGACCTTAGATCAGGTCTGAACTCCTAAAGTATATCCATCCATATTATCCTCAGACTGGATAGAAGAGTTCCTGCGGCCATTAGATCTTCTTGAAGGCATGATTTAAAAGTCAATGAACGAGAATTAGAGAGATTCAAGATCTTAGAATCTATAGCTTGAAATTGAAAAAAAAGGAAAACATTCCTAAATGTCTCATAACCTCTCCCTTAAAAGTGTGGCACGCTACACTCCTAAATTTGTTTATCAAATCCTATACCAAAGGGTGCCCCTTTTAGATCCAACACTAGTCAGAATAATCTCTATACCCTTATTACCCGTCAGGAGTCCGAGGTATCTCCAGATGTTATTACTGGTATGTCAAAACTCTTTTCCTATGATGTGTACAATTTACTTGGTTTGAGGTCCACTTTTTCTTATGTGATCTCATTTGTGGCTGTGTATTTTAGTTTTGGTCCTGAGTGTATTCCAGACCCCTTCTCTATTTCTACCCTGGTAGAAGACTTTATGGTTGATTGAAGAGCCTATAGGAGTTGTGTGGTATCTGTTGGTGGTAGAGATACTTTAGTAAATTTGATAGAGTTAGACATGGTTGATTCTAATGCCATATTGAGGATGAATTAGTTGTACTCATGCTATGCTTCTTTAGACTGTCTGATTCGTAAGGTCATTTTTAAATGGGTAAATAACATAAATCCCAACACATTGCTATCTAATTACCCTCTCACCCAATTTTTATATTAATTACTTAATATCCCAGATATGATACATAAGTTTGGTCCGGATACATAACCTACAAATACATAACTACCAAACTAACTGACTATCAAAAAAGGAAAATAACAATAAAAGAGTAAATAATAGAGTAATTAATGCGATTCTAATTGAGCAATTATATCTCTTTAATTCTTCCATCACAAACCTTTTATCTTTCCCTTTATACTGTAAAGCTTCCTCCTTTAATCTTTCAATAGCTGTAACAATAATTAAAAATAATAAATAAATAATTAAATTCCTAAAATAATTTAGAGAATTGAAAAAACAGAAGAAAAAAACTGACCATTCTTTGAAAGCTTCGATTTTTGTGAGTGCTTCTTCTAAAGAAACAATAAATTGTTTGAGATTTGTTACTTTGTTGGAGATGTCACCCATGGCAGAAACTTCAGTTATAACATCTGAAATTATTTTTGGGACATAAATAAAGTTCAAATAAAGTTGAATGTATCGGATGAAAAAAGCAATACAAATCAACTTCAGCATTTACTATGTATCAGAAGTAATGATATATCTCATACTTATGTATCATACTCATAATGTTTAATGTATCAGGTGTAAAACAAACTAAAACTCACATACAATTTTTAGAATGTATCATATAAATCTAAAATCTCGACAAAATTAGCTCTATGTATCATAAAAAGTATATTACATGTATCAAGTATAAAACTGAACCATAATCACATATATGTTGTATTATACATCATAAAGCATTAGCCTTGAATCTATGTATCAGATGCGGTATATTAAATGTATCAGATGCAGTGTATTGAGTGTATCATATCTATAAATAAACAAAAATCACATGTAAAAATTTATGATGTATCAGAACGCATGCATTGTCACAAAAATTGATTTTTTGTAACTTACTTCTTCCTTTTTATAGATGCAATAATCGATAACTTCTTCATCATAGCTAGGTCATTTTGATATTTTAATCGATTTTCATAAAAATTAATGTCTTTCATATCATAATGAAATGGTGGAAATTTAAAAAGAAAGATAATGGTTGATATATTTACATCGTCTAATATTTAGATCGACCATTGCTATCTTGCACGTTGCACTAATGGACTTATTGATGTTATTCATGGACTACTGGTGTTACCATTTCCAATAACTACTTCATTCAACATGATAATGAAATTATGGAAATTAAAAAAGAAAGTTAATGGTAAAAAGATGGAGTTGTCAGATTTAATTTAGTAGATGAGAACATGGTGGAAATTCAAAACAAAGTTAATGAAAATTGTAACTTGAATATTGAAGTAGAATATGAAGATGAGAATATGGTGGAAATTCAAAATGGGTGAGTTGAGAAAATTATGGGATATATTTTCTGATTTTTGGGCTTAATTTGTGGCACAATAAGAAGTTGTCGGAGGGTTTTATAGATGTATCAGAAAAGAGGCAACTATTTTGAGTAAAAAAGGATTTTTGTAATTAGTTTGGTTGGATGGGATTTTAAGTAATAATAGAAACTTAAGGTGTGGTTATAAGTAATTTATCCTTTTTAAATTTCCTAATGAGCCGATTATCGAATGGGATTGGAGTTCCTTAGTACCTAAGGAAGGTTTCTTACTTATCTTAAAGCTCAAAAATTAATTTCCAAGGGGTGTCACTATCATTTGGTTTGAGTTAAAGACTCTGACTCAGAGGAACCTTCCTTACATCCCGTCCCCATGGTGAATGAATTCCCTAAGTTTTTTCTTGATCCCTTTCTAAAAACAGCCCTAGACCTCTTCTTTTGAATGTTTTTTGGGGCTATTTTTTTAGTTGCAGGTGCTGCTATAGGTAATTGGTTCTTCAGTTGATCAGTAAATAAAAAAATTTAGTATAGAATAGTAACGTTTAATTGATGAGTAGGCAATATGGACACTAAACGCATTCCAGAAAGAGACAGGCAATAAGATGGTCTTCTTGGTATTCCTCATGATAGGGAGATTGATTTCGGGATTGATTTTGTTCTGGACACTCATCCAATCTCTATTCACCTATACAGGATGGCTCTAGTGGAGTTAAAAGAACTTAAGGAGTAGTTAAATAATCTTTTAGAGAAAGGTTTTATCTATCCTAGTGTGTCCACGTGGGGTACACATATTTTGTTCGTGCATAAAAAAGATGGTCCCCTTCAAATATGTATTGATTATTGATAATTCAATAAGGTGACCATAAAGAATAAGTATTCTCTTTCAAGGATTGATGATCTATTCGATCAATTATTAGGTGCTAAGTTCTTTTTTAAGATAGATCTTCAGTCCAGGTACCATCAGTTGAATTTTAGGAAGGCGGATATCCCTAAGACTACCTTCCAAACTTGGTATGGTCAATTTGAGTTTTTGTTGGTGTCTTTTTTTTCGACTAATGCCCCAACAACATTTATGGATCTCATGAATAAAGTCTTCCATCAGTTTTTGGACTTGTTTGTCATTATTTTCAATAATGATATTTTGGTGTACTCAAAGAGTTAGGTGGATCATGCCGATCACCACCTCCTTGTATTACTGACCTTAAAAGATTAGCAGTTGTATTCTCAGTTCTCTAAGTATGAGTTCTGGTTGAATTTTATGACTTATTTGGGTCATGTTGTATCTAGTAAACGGAACATGGTGGATCCATAAAAGGTTGCAGTGGTTAAGAAGTGGCCTAGACCCATGACTCCAACCGATATTTAGAGCTTCTTGGGTTCAGCAGATTGTTATATAAGGTTTGTGGAAAACCTCTCTTCTACTTCTACTTTATTGACTAAGTTGACCCAGAAAAAGGTAAGTTCTTATGGTCTGATGCTTGTGAAGGTAGTTTTGAGAAGCTGAAGGATAAGTTGATCTTAACTCCAGTCTTGACTCTATCAGAAGGCTCTGATGGTTTCATGGTCTATTGTGATGCATCTCAAGTGGGACTGGGTTGCATTTTTATGCAACATAGTAAGATAGTTGCATATACTTCTAGGCAGTTAAAGGTTTATGAGAAGAATTATCCGAGTCATGATTTGGAATTGCTAGATATGGTGTTTGCATAAAAGATTTGGTGTCACTATTTGTATGGAGTTCATGGGGAAATCTTTTTCCATCACAAGAGCCTGTAATATGTTCACTCAGAAAGAGCTTAATATCAGGCAAAAGAGGTGGCTTGAGTTATTGGAGGACCATGACATGAGTCTTCACTACCACCCAGGTAAAGCTAATATTGTTGCTGATGCTCTTAGCAGGTTATTCATGGGGACTCTAGCTTATGTGGATGAGGATAAATAAGAGTTGGTGAAAGATATTCACCGTTTGGCAAACCTTAGTTTGTTTCTTGGACTATGAGAATTGTGGTGTGGTTGTGCAATAGGTACCGAAGTCATTTCTTAGTATAAAAGTAAATGAGAAGAAGATGTTGGATCCTATCTTGATGAAAATCAAAAATGATGTGGGGAGGATAAAAGTGATGTCTTTCAATATTGGTTGTGATGGTTTCTTGAGATACCAAGAGAGGTTATGTGTTCCAGTTGTTGATGGTTTGCAAAGTAGGTTCTTGGCCGAGGCCCATGAAGTACGGTATACAGTTTATCTCAGTTCCACGAAGATGTATCATGATATTAAGGAAATATTTATGGAATAACATAAAGCAAAATATAGCCAACTTTGAGGCTAAGTGCATGGTGTGTTAGCAAGTGAAGGTGGAGCACATGAGGTCCTGTGAGTTATTTAAAGAAATTGAGTTGCCAGTGTGGAATTGGGAAGTAATAAATATGGATTTCACTATCGGTCTTTCACGATTACAGAACCAATTTGATTCTATCAGGGTCATTTTGGATAGGATAACCAAGTCATCTCACTTCTTATCGGTGAGGACTAATTATTCTGTCGAGGATTATACAAGGTTGTTCGTCCAAGAGATTGTGAAGTTGCATGGTGCACCTATTTCTATTATTTTAGATCGTAGTACTCAATTCTCATTGCGATTCTGGCATTTGTTTCAGAGAGGTTTAGGAACTAACGTGATCCTTAGTACTGGTTTCCACCCACAGTCAGATGGGCAAGTGGAAAGAACCATTCAAACATTGAAAGACATTCTCCAATCTTGTGTGATCGCTTTTGGTGGTAGATGAGTAAACCACTTAACTCTTATTAAATTTGCTTATACCAACAATTACCATTCTAGAATTGGTATGGCTCTATTTAAGGCATTGTATGGTAGAAGGTGTGGATCTTCTATTGGGTGGTTCAAAGTTTCTGAGGCTAAGATGTTTGGCCCAGATTTGGTTCACCAAGCTATGGAAAAGGTGAAGGCGATTTGGGATAGGCTCAAGATTGCTCAAAGTCGCCAAAAGTCTTATGCAAACATGAAGCAAAGGGACTTGGAATTTGATGTAAGATATTGGGTGTTCTTGAAGATGTCTCCCAGGAAGAAAGTGTCTCTGATACATTGGCCCATATTTCATATTGAAAAGGGTTGGCAATGTTTCATACAAGTTGGATTTTCCCTCTAGTATGATTTCCATTCACCCGGTGTTTCATGTGTCCATGTTATGAAAATGTGTAGGTGATCCATCATTGGTTGTTCCATTGAAAAGTGTTGGAATCCCTATCCTATGAGGAGGTCCTGGTGAAGATCTTTTATCGTCAAAACCATTTTATGGATGAAGGACGTGGCTTCAGTAAAGGTTCTATGGCAGAACCAAAAGTTCGAGGAAGCTACTTGGGAAGCTAAAGAGGGTGTGAAGTCCAAGTATTTGCTCTTTTCCTAATTCTAAAAAATCATGCTTAAGTTATGTATTGTTCTTAAAATCTTTATTTTCTGAGTTTATTAAAGGTAAGAGTAGAGCAATATAGAGTCAAATCGTGCTAGTAATTGCCTTGTCCTATCATTTGAGGACGAATGATCCAAGTTGGGGAGAATTGAAACACCCTAAATTTTTGGCCCTTGGAGATTTCCTGAACCTTGAGCTTATTGCCTTGGTTACGACTGGGTGCCTAGATTAATAAGGTGTCTTGACGACTCATTGGGGCTAGTCGTAACCGAATCAATAAGTTGGTGGGTTGACTCTGCTCTAAGTACGAGTATCTAACTAAGACCCGTAAGGTTCAGTTACGAGTTGTTAGGTGCAATCATAGGGTGTCCAGTGTATACCCTAATTTGGGTTCTGTGTTTACTATGAATAAACCCTACGAGTCGTAGGGTCTTATTACGAATGGGTTGATCAAGCCATAAGGTCAATAGTGTATGGGGTCCTAGTCACTGTCTTGGTTATGACTCATGGTGACGAGTCATAAGGTGTGGTAAATTTTCGATGGTTGATACATAGTCAAAGGTGAAACTTTTTTAGTTTTTAAGTTGAGGGCACTTTGGACATTTCCCACTTTAACCCCTTGGATTCTATGACTTAAAGACTTCTTTGGTACTTTATTATCATATCATTCCCAATAAAACCTCCCAAAAACTCTCTCAATCTGTTTGTTCAAGTTAAAGCTAGGGTTTTAAAGAAAGTGGTCATTCTGGGTTCTAAGGGTGCTATCTCTTCCAAATTTCTTGGTATTTCAGGCATGTAACTCTTCTCTCATTGTCAATTTTGTAAAAACATATGATTTGAAGTATTGTTCACGAGATATTGATGTTTGGTTTTGAACTATGGGTTGAGGGTTCTTAATATAAATTACTTAAATACTTTTATCAGGAAATTTATAAAAATATTATGCTTAAATTGATGGTTGGTAAATGCATTAGGGTGCATGGGAATGGTGGATGGAGATAGGGGTAAAAACGAATCCCCAAATTGATTGTTTAGTATGAAAACCAGTAATAACCTCAATCCACTTGTATAATTGATTTTGGTTTATGCATTATCACTTGTTTATGTATGTATTTGCATATGGTTATGTATGTGCATTGGTTTGATTTGGTTTTGGATTGATGGCATTACTTTATCTTTATCTCTGAGTTACATACAAGCATTCACCCCGTTAACCATTTTTGGATACTGTATCCCCATGCAATGCAGGAACTGGCCATACTTCTACTTCTTCTACATATTGACTAGGATTCAGGATTAGCTCGTGAGTCAGACTAAAGTGGTGAGCTTCCATACTTTGGAAGACTCCATTTCATCGTATACATTTCTGAACATATTTACTATTCCTTTTGTTTTTGGTTTTGGCTATGGTCGGGGGTATGCCCCGATTGGATATTCTTTGGTTTTGATTAGAGGCTTTGTCGGACTACTGTGGACATGGGCGGTATCAGTATTGGTTTTGATTGGTTGTTAGTGGTCTATTTTGGTTATAAACTTATCTTAATGTCTTTCAATTGATATTCCTTTATCTTGTTAATTGTTCGGAATTCATCCGACATGGGGTGTAAGAGGGTCAATGGTTGGGTATTGGGGGTGGTCTCCGGTCTTTGTTGGACTTGAGATACCCGACCCAGCCAGGCCCTAGTTTGGGTTGTGTCACTCAGCCTTGGTTTTATTTATCTGTTTCATAAATTCTTCATAATCTTTTTCCTCCAAAGTATCTTCATTATTCTTGTAACGACCTATTCTATCGTTACTGAAAATATCTGTCGTAAAAACATGAACCTCTTTCACCATAAGTTATAGGACCAATTCTTTAGTATGAGAGTGCATTGGATATGTAATAAAGTCATAGAATACACCTAGCACAAAGTTAAGTTGAAAGTGTTCTTATCGACTAAGTTTTGAGCTAAGTTTAAACTAGGATCAACTTCAAACGAGCGTATCTCCTATAATATAATGAATTATGGGGCAAAATACCCATCAAATGAAATTTCTTTGAGTTTTTTTTTTCAAAGCATCTGATCGTTTTCTAAACCATTTTCAGAGTAAATTGTTATGATTGTTTTACTGAATACTATCCAGACTGAGAAGTTAACCGCTGAAGTGGTAATAGAATAGTCTTTAAGACTATTTTTGATGAGTTTCAACCCCAAAACTCAAATATTTCATTCTTAAGTCCTAAGGGGTGATTTTCTCATGATTAGAGTGAAAATCCTCCGTTGAAGTAAGATTTTTACTCTTTTCTAATATTGATTAATCTGTTTATATTTTATAATCATTAGAATGGGAAATTATGGTAAAATTTTGTGGTTTAGAAATCTAGGTTTATGAAATCATGGAAAAAACCCATGGATAAGAGTATTCTTTTTTTTTTTACCTAGAATTGATTTTAGATTGTAAATTAACTCTTCTTAATATGAAATTGTAGTTCAAAAATATAAATTTTGATGGTTGGGGATCTTAAATTCTATAAAGATAGGACCTTTGGCTTTAAAACTCCATTAATGGAGATGGGTTGTGCATGATAAAGCTTGTTAGTGTCCAATTGAACCTTAGGTATTGTTATTCACCATAAATAAGGATAAAGTAGTCGGTTGAATTCTCAAAGTATTTATTTGAATAGTAATTGATTAATTACTCTTATAATTGTTATTTATTAGATGGTTTATCCTTCAAAAATATGAAGAAGAAGGAAGATCATCCATGATATAGCTTACTCATTGCAGCAGCTTGGCACTTAGATAGGTTATGATTTAATGTGTAGTAGACTTGATTTAGATGCATGTAATAATTATAGTTGACTAAAAATTTCATGTAGTCAAGATGGATAAAAGATGAAAACAGTGTAATGATACAATTGTATGTCATTGTGTTTGTATGGATTCCATGATGGATATTTGTGTTGTATGACTTTGTCGATGATTTATAACATTAATATATGAATGTGAACAACAAAAGAAATATTAGGTGACCTTCTAATCTAAAAGCTAGTCTTTAATACCTTAAAAAGTGTGAACTCGATCTTAGGTATGATTGAAATATGAGGTATTCCTGTTAGAAGATAGTTAGGAGTATTGATTATAATAAGAGAAGGTGATGATATAACTTTAGAATATAAAAGTATTGCTATATGCTAGAAAGTGAGATATGTAAAGGTGGATAACAGTAGCTAGAATTGTAAGTTGAATAGAGTCGAGTGGTTGAATAATTAGCTAAAGGGAATAGTTTCTTGAACTCAGTTATGACTTGAGTGTAAGGGTTATAGTTAGTAACTGAATTTACCGGTTCAATATAAATAAAAGAGATTTAGATTGGTGAATGAATTAGGATGATGGATTAGAGTGTAGATATCAGTCCTGATGAAATGTACACTCCTAATAGGGGTACTTGATTGATTAATCTTCAAAAATATTTGTGATTGATGGTGGTGTTTGACAATGCTCAATTGAGCAAGTAGTGAATTTGTCTTCAGACATACTTGCGATTTCATATGTTACTGGACATTCGTTGCTATCTGAAATAATGAACTTGTGTTTATTGACTATATTTACTTGATTGTCATTAATTGTAAATCATATTTTGATCGCAGTTGATTATATATGATTTCAATTGGGTGTTTGTGATTTGATTTCAGGGTTATAATTATTGATTGCATCCTACATTTACATATTCATACATATTGATGATGATGAATTGACGATGATGTCGAGATTGTGATGTTTATGATGTTGTTGATGATATTAATGATGATTATATTTAAATCATGTTGTTCATGATGCCGAGAATGATGTTAATGAGATTGAGAAGAGAAATAGATAATGTGCACTTTTTGCAATTCATACTTTCATTCATTTGTCATGTATGTACATTTATATTTATATATGGTTGATGGAATCTTGAGTAGACTGAGTTATGTAGGTGATATATTATGGTTCCTTGTGTGGACCAGTTGATTGATGAGATAATGTAGTTTCTTGAGTGGATCGATTACGTTGATGGATATGATTTGGCATGGTAGAAAAGTGTGAATATAAGGTACGTCCTGAATTATGTATAAATATTGCTCCTTTGTGTTTAAAGTTGCAAACTTGATGTATATTGTAGTGTCCTTGCTTGAAAAGTTTTTGAGGCTAGTAATTATCTTGGTTGTTGTAATCTCGATGGTTAATGACAATATACTAGGGAGCAAGGATTGTCATGAAAAAAGATTAATGAGAGAAAAAAGTATATAGAGTTTTTATAGTAAAGTAAGTGCATAAGAATTGAGGATTAGATTAATTCATGGAAGGTAGTTAGTTAGTCATGCCCTAAGGGTAAATTAATATTGCTTAGATAAAAGAAAGCTGATAAGGTTGGAAGTCGAAGTAAGCTAAGTATTCTCAATTATTAAGAACGTATGTTTTTCATGATCTATCTTGTTTGTTATATGTTGTTATATAGTTCTAACCTTGATCGATCGATGATACCTATTAGTATGTGTGGTTGTACTGGTACTACACTTACTATATCTCTACTTAGGAATATAACCACGTTGTAGATTAGTTAGAGCTTCTATATTCACAATGGCATTTATTCTGCAGCAACACCTGTCATTCTACTCCTACACGGATTTGTGTCTCCAGTCATCTGTTCATTTGTTTAGAACTTTTATACCAGTTTAGACTAGATTCTAGAAAGTTGTTTAGTACATTCCACAATGTATCTTTTTGTAATAAAGTTTTGTTGTTTAAAAAGACAGGTTATGAATTCAATGATTTATTTATGTTTAAGGTTAAT
Organism: Capsicum baccatum var. pendulum; assembly: GCA_030864225.1. Classification (NCBI taxonomy): domain Eukaryota; kingdom Viridiplantae; phylum Streptophyta; class Magnoliopsida; order Solanales; family Solanaceae; genus Capsicum; species Capsicum baccatum. The sequence goes on along the minus strand of CM061551.1, from coordinate 129,665,284 downwards.
AATGTCTTCCATAATAATTGAATGGTTAGGTGGTAAAGGGTTCTCCTATTTAGGTATAGTTGGGTAGACACTCGCACAATTTGTAATTTGGGTTTTGATAAGATTGTATCAGAACCTAGGTTACTGGTCTCTCATAACAAGATCAAATGTTGAGTAGAGAGGATTAGTGTATTAACGTCCACATCAAATCTGTAGGATGCTACAAGGCATTTAGGAATCTATCTCACTTTCTTCTATAGTATCATGCCATCTCAGTATTGTCTCCCCAAGTTAAGTCCAATCGGTATCTAGTTGATTTTAATTGGTATCTCAACCATCATAATTGAGACTGGTTGGTCCCAGTTGGTATCTCACTATCATGACCCAAACTATCGGATCATGAGGTCACCTATTCTAATCCACCAAGATAGGAGAACCCCTTACCACTCGTTCAATATAAAATGCAAAAGTTTTTATTAAATAGAAATAACCAACATTTATTACAACTGTTTTATTACAAACATTAAGTGCAAAAATGTAAACTACCCCTAGGAACTATTCTAAACAGGTAAAAGAGCTTCAAAATCAAGAAAGAAAAGATTGGACATAATTTTCACCATGAATGAGAGGAGTGGAAGCTCTTGGATAACATTGTCCACGTCATCTATGAAACATCAATTCATCCTATAACCAGACTATACCCCAAAATGGTATAGAAAGAGTAGTATCAACTCAAACAATACATACTATAGGCACCATATACCGATCAAGATTAGATCACGTAGACACAATATAGCAATCACAAAAGAAAACATAACTTATAAAAATTTAATCCACAAACTATTATCCACTTGTGTTGCCTAAGAGTATTTCTATTCTTATTCTCATTAATTATTTATCACCTTCACATCAAGTGTCATCCATCCTAACTCTCAGAGTTTAACCCCAATAGCTATTATAAGTCAATCTATTTCACTTACGCCTCAATTAACCTCAAATGATAATTGAAAATCAATTATCATCACCTTGTAACAAGTACAACTATGAACACACATTATGATAAATACCTCAAGTTTATGATACTTAGCCTTTTCAAGTAACTCTACAACATTAGTCAAGTACAAGTAAAAGGACAACAAGCCATGTCAAACCATGACCAAGTCAACAACTCCAACTTTAACAATATCCAAGTCAAGAAATCATGACTCTATAAAAAAAATCCCAAATATATCAAGCAACATCATAATTTGGTTCACTAAAAGAACCCACAACAATAACAACAATATAACTTGGTCCACTTATGGAACCAATATAAACAACAACATTAATAATCATATGCACGGTCCATTTAAGGAACCTCCACACTCAATATGCCTTGTATATACATGCTAAGGGTCTTATGGTTGTCCACTAGTCAAGAATTACAAAGGAAAATCTCTTATCCATGTAATGTACGGGCATGGTATCGAAGCCAACCAATGAATCATAATAACCAATTTCATGAAGATGTTCAAATAATGGTATATCCAATAATAATAACAGATATCACAACAATCACAACCACAATGAAAATAGGCAATCATACTTGTATAGTAACCAAGCCTTTAATATAACCTCATTATATGGGATTAACACCTAGAATATTATTTATAATTCCATTCCTTAACCATGCATTGCAAAAATAGACAACCACCCAAACACTTGGTCAATTCGAGCTAATCATTTCATGTAAAAAATAATTATTCCACGTAAAAAACAATCATTCTTTAACACACCAATTAACTATAGATATGATTCATTGATTTCATAAATTACAAAATGTCCGAAGATCAATCCACGACTTATTCAAGTAAGTACTATCAAGACACATCATTAAATCTGAGTATTCAATTTAGGAATGCACATTCAACTCAAAAGAGTCTAAACTCTAGTTCAACATTCATAAATTCATTCACTATTCCAATCCTTCTTTACTCATTTTGATATCGGAGATTTCATTATTATCTAGCAATCCTTATATTCAAGTCATTATTAGGTTCAATACCTACTCCATTATACAATCGTTAACTCTATTCAACTTATAATCTAACTTTAGTCATACACCTTTACACCGTTTACTTCCTAACCCTTAGCCTAACTTAACCTTAGGATCTTAAATAAAGTCATTGTTTCTTAAAACCATAAATAGTCTACATCACTAACCTTAGGCAAGATTATCCTATATTCCAACAACACATAATACTAAGTTCACCGTCTTATGATAATGTAAGACCCCACAAAAATTCTTAGCTTAATTCAGTCCTTTAAACTTGCTAAGGGGGTTCCAGACTTAGAAATTTCTAGCTAAGTATTCAGACTTAGTGTTATTTTAGCCATCGAAAGTTGGAAATCTTATTTTGCGACCTTTACGTCAATTAAATATTGATGTTTGAGTTAATTCTTGATCAGTAATGTCAATAGGTGTTCCCGAACAAGTTTTGGATTTTTGTACTTCATTTGAAGCACCTTTGGAATCCTAAACCAGTGAATCAATACAATTTTGATACGTCACATCAACTATCACATTGATAAATGTTTTCTACAGCTCCCAACATCAAATTTCAGTGAGCCGATGTAGACTCGATGCAGCGCATTGGTTATCGCATCGATACCATGCCCTTCATCCCCCATAACACGAAATTTAGCCCTCTTTTAGCAAGTTATATTCATTCTTTCATAAATTGCTCAAGAACAAAAACCCTAGGTGAATTAAATTCAAATTCAAATTCAAGGCTCAAGATTTCACCGTTAATTTTCCAGAATTCACCAACTAAGGTATGTGAAGTATTCATCCAAGGGTTCCTTCAACCCTTGTAGTCCAAGAAACTAATTTAAAGCTCATGTAGAGTGATTTCATGATTCTCATGATTTGTATTAAAGTGTATTCATTATTATTACTTAATTGGGTTTCTATTTCATGATTTATTACAAGATTCATGTATAGTTAATTGATATGTGTGCTTTATCATATGAATTCATGTTGAAACTCTTGGAATTGTGTAATTAGAATTGAATCATGATGCCTACATGTTGTTTTAGTATTATGTACATATATTATGCCCCATAAGTGTTTGATGAATTGTCCATGTGAGTGGAATAGTAAAATTATATCATGTTAGCATGTATGCAAGTTCATGTCATGCAAGTGTTTTCTTGAATACCCAAATGAATGAATGATGACAAAGTAGTTAGTTACCATGTCTTAAAATTATGCCATGTCTTTTAAGTTTATGCTATCGAGTCCTGGGGTATTTTATACACGACAATTTAGCTGCTTGTTTAGAGCCATGGTCAGTCACAGAGTAGAATCAGTCATGTCTCGATCAGTAGAATTCAATCAGTTACCAAACTTAGGAAAACTCAGTGAACTCAAAATCAGTCCAGCTCAGTTTAGTAAAATCAGTTCAGTTCAGTTATATAGTACGATCAGTAACAGTTTAGTATAGCCTAGTACAGTTAAGAATTCAGTCCAGTATCTATTCAGTTAAGAGTAGGATTCAGCACTGGGTGAACCCAAGGATAGGGACTTATCTGCCAGTAGAGGGTGAAATCCTTAGATGCAATCCTTGTATTCCAGAACTATGTAGCCAGCATAGGTTAAGACATCAACCTGCCAGTTAGGGTTGATGAGGTGATCTACCTGCCAATTGAGGGTATCATCATTCTGGTTCAGAGCACCTGCCAGATCAGGGTGACTCAGCACTTGTCCTTACCCATGGTACGGTATTGACACCCTTCCATATGGGGTTGTAGGTTGGACCCCAAATCAGTTAGAGAAGGGGCATATTAGTTAGATAATTACTTCCCACAGTCTTAGTTTCAGATTCAATAACTCAGTACAGTTTCACAGATTTAGGACTATCAAACACAATCACTCAGATCAGTTCAGGACTTAGTATAGTTCCACAGAATTATGACTGTTAGATACAGTTATTTAGTTACTAGTAATTTAGTATCAGTATACTCAGATATCAGTTAATCAATATTCAGATTCAGTATCAGTGTTATTATGATCTCAGTACAGTTTACATATTCACACATGTACTCTTATTTAGTCATACTCATGATATTCAGTTAGTATTATTTATGCATATGAACTCATGCATTTTAGCCTACCTCATAGAGTGTACCAGTATATTCAATGTACTGACGCATACTTTTCTTTTGCGCTATGATGTCTTATATCATAGGTTGAGATGTATGGGCTCCCGAGCACCCTTATCAGTTTAGATTCTCAGCATAAAGAGTTAGTGCTGAGTTTTCATAGTTCAAGGACGTGATTATTTATTTTACCATTTCAGTTCATTTTCAATAGTCGAAGTTAGTTGGGGACTTGTCCCATCAACTCCACAGTTCAGACTATTTAGAGGCTCTTTGGACTATAGTATTTTCAGGCAGTTGTTTAGTTTTCAGTATTGATGTTTAGTTTCAGTATTATGATACCATATTCAGTATTATTTACAGTATTGAACCTTATGTCCAATTTTTCACCTACTTTCTGTATATTTACCATATTGTTATTTAGTTATTACAACAGGTACTGTCAAGGGTTATTTTGTTGTCCTCTGGGATTATAAGCACCATGTAGCATCCAAGGTACACACTCGGGGCATTACAAACTTGGTATCAAAGCCTAAAGTTCAACAAAGTCCTAGAAAGTCTGAAAGCTGCATCTAGTAGAGTCTTGTGCATGGGTGTGTTACGTGCCATACTTATGGGTAGGAGGCTATGAGATGTTTTAGGAAAAGTTTCCTTTCTTTCAGTATTCATGTCGTGCGAGTGAGAATGATCTCTAGTTAAACTCTTAGTTTAATCCTTTCTCTTCCGTTTATAGAAATATGCCTCCAAAGGGAACTAAGGGAAGAGGAATAGGACACCAGCCAGAACCCTAGCCCGTTCAGCCAGATCCATTGGACGAACACGTCTACCACACTGAGTTCAGAGAAGTATTCACCACTTTAGCTCATTCTATGGTAGCCTAGAATGAATTCCTAGCTATCATTCCGGCCAATCCAGTGGCCAATACTACTACTGCCAGGATTTGGGATTTTACCTAAATGAACCTTTTATCTTTTACTGGGTCTAAGTCAGATGAGGACCCTCAGGAATTTCTTGATTAGGTGTAGAAGGTTACTAATATTATGGGGGTGACCACTTTTGAGAGTGCTGAGTTAGCTATATATCAGTTGTAGGATGTGGATCACTCATGGTTTAAATAGTGGAAAGCAGAAAAGGTCGCAGATGCAGGGTCCATAGAGTGGGAAGAGTTTTCCACTGCTTTTCTGGATAGGTTCTTCCCACTAGAGTTGAGGAAAGCAAAGGTTTTAGAATTATCAATCTGAAGTAGGGAAATATGATAGTGAAAGAGTATTCTCTTAAGTTTACTCAATTAGCTAGATATGCTCCTCATGTGGTGGCAGACAACAGATCCCTAATGAGTGAGTTTGTGTTAGGGGTGTCTAGCAGCGTGGTCAAGAAGTGTAGGACCACATGCTTATTAAGGAGATGGACATATCAAGGCTCATAGTATATGCTCAGAAGATAGAGAAGGCTAAGAATATAAAGAAAGAAAGGAGAACAAGAGAGCAAGAAAAACTAGTTTCAACTTCGCTCAGCCTAAGTCAGAGGGTGGAAATCATTCTCAGTTCCACCTAAAATCCTCAGTTCCATATCCATCCTCAGCCAGTTCTTTTGTGCCAAAATTCAGAAATGACTATAGGGATAGGGCACCAAGACTTAAACCCTAGGGAAGTGTAGAAGTGCCCGAACCAATCCCCTTTTTCAGAAGTGTGGCAGAAACCACCAGGGTATCTGTAGAGTAGGTATCTATGTGTGTTTTTGGTGTGGCAAGCCAGGCTACAGAGTCAGAGATTATCCCTAGTCAGGTCTCAGGGTCAGTATAATCATCCCCTAGCTTAGTTCGGTCGCTCGAATCAGTAGGGTGCTGCTTCCAGTGCTAGCAGTGGGCAGCGTCCAAATAGACTCTATGCTCTTTAGTCCCGATAGGATTAGGAGAGTTCTCCTGATGTGGTCACTGGTATGTTACAAGTTTATCATTTGTATGTTTACGCTTTGGTAGATCCAGGAGCTTCCTTATCCTTTGTTACTCCTTATATAGCTATTGATTTCAAAGTCAGTCTCGAAATGCTACCAGATCCTTTCTCAGTCTATACCCCAGTGGGTAAATCTATCATAGCCCAGTGGGTATACAAGAACTATTCGGTTATGGTATCTCAGAAAGTCACTTCAATAGACTTAGTTGAATTAGAAATGAATGATTTTGATGTCATTCTCGGCATGGATTGGCTTCATTCTTGCTATGCCTCAGTTGACTGTAGAAACAAAATTGTCCAATTTTAGTTTTTAAATGAACCCATCCTAGAGTGGAGGGGTAGTACTTCAGCACTTAGGGGTAAACTTGTTTCTTACCTTCGGGCTAGAAAAATAATATCTAAGGGATGTGCCTACCATCTCGTTTGAGTCCATGACTCTAGTTCAAAAACCCCTACTCTTGAATCAGTGTTAGTATAATGTGAATTCCCAGATGTGTTTCTCAAAGATCTTCTCGGAGTTCCTCCCGAAAGGAAAATTGATTTTGGAATTAATCTTCTCCCAGATACTCAGCCCATATCTATTCCACCATACAGAATGGATCTGGCAGAACTCAGAGAATTAAAAGAACAATTAAAAGATCTCCTATATAAGGGATTCATCAGACCCAGTGTGTCCCCGTGGGGCACACTAATTTTATTTGTGTGTAAGAAAGATGGTTCCTTCAGAATGTGTATTGACTACCATCAGTTAAATAAAGTCACAGTCAAGAAAAAGTATCCACTTCCCATAATCGATGACTTATTTGACTAACTTCAGGGTTCCAATTACTTCTCTAAGATAGACCTCAAATCAGGCTATTACCAGCTCAGAGTCAGGGAGTGTGACATCCCTAAAACAACTTTTAGAACTCGATATGGTCACTTCGAATTCATAGTCATGTCCTTTGGTCTTACCGATGCCCCAACAATTTTCATGGACTTGCTGAACCATGTGTTCAAGCAGTACTTGAACATGTTTATCATAGTCTTCATATATGACATTCTTGTCTACTCCCACAGTGAATATGATCATGCAGACCATCTCAAAATAGTATTACAGACTCTTAAAAATCATCAGTTATTCGCCAAATTTAGTAAGTACAAATTTTGGCTAAGGTCAGTAGCTTTCCTCGTCTATATAGTTTTCGATGATGGCATTAGGGTTGATCCCCAAAAGACTAAAGTAATAAGAAACTAACCCAAACCCATCTTTTCTTTAGATTTCAAGAGTTTCTTGGGCATGGCCAACTATTACCGAAGGTTTGTTGAGGGATTTTCTTCTATTGTATCCTCTATGTCCAAACTGACTCAGAAGAAAGTTAAATTCTAGTTGTCAGAGTCTTGTGAAAAGAGTTTTTAGGAGTTGAAGACTCGACTCACTACAGCTTTAGTTTGAACCCTACCAGATGGTTCAGACGGCTTTGTTGTGTATTATGATGCCTCCAGAGTTGTCTTGGAGAGTATTCTAATGCAGAGAGGTAAGGTCATAGCTTATGCCTATAGACAACTTAATCCCCATGAAAAGAATTACCCTACTCATGATCTTGAGTTAGAATCAGTAGTGTTTTCATTAAAGATTTGGAGGCATTATTTGTGTGGTGTGCACATTGATGTGTTCACTGACCATAAGATTCTGTAGTATGTATTCTCTCAGAAAGACCTAAACCTCCTTTAGAGAAGGTGGTTGGAGTTGTTAAAAAACTATGACATGAGTATTTTGTATCATCCGATCAAGGCCAATGCAGTGGCTGATGCTCTCAGTAAGGTGTCTATGGGTAGTGTTGCTCATGTGGAAGATGATAAGAAGAAGTTAGTTCATCAGCTATCCCAACTAGGTGTCTGCTTAGTCAATTTAGCAGAAGGTAGTGTATGGGTGCAGCGTAGTTCAGAATTATCCCTAGTTTCCAAAGAAAAGAAAAGTAGGATAGGGATCCTAGTCTAGTTAAGTTGAAAGAATCAGTCAGAGATCAGAAGGTAGAGATTTTCTCCTAAGGGAGAGATGGTGTTTTTAGTTGTCAGGGTTGACTATGTGTGCTAGGCGTAGATGACTTGAGGTAGCGAATCCTTGCAGAAGTGCATGGTGTGTGCTACTCTATTCATCCAGGGGCCACTAAGATGTACCATGATTTGTGAGAGATCTATTGGTGGAGTGGGATAAAGAAAGATATAACAGAGTTTGTGGCTAAGTGCTCAACATGTTAGCAGGTTAAGATTAAGCATCAGAAGCCTAGTGGGTCCAAGCAGGAGTTCAGCATTTCCACCTGAAAATGGGAAGAAGTGATCATAGACTTTGTGATGGGTTTTCCTCATACTCATCATCAGCATGATTCAGTTTGGTTCATTGTAGACAGGCTAACCAAATCAACTTATTTTCTACCAGTCCATAAGTCTTACTCAGCCGAGGATTATACCAAACTCTATATTAGGGAGTTGGTCAGATTGCACGGTGTTCTGCTGTCCATCATCTTAGATAGAGGTACCCAATTCACCTCTCATTTTTGGAAAGCATTCCAAAAGGGTCTTGGTACCCGAGTTTACCTCAGTATAGTTTTTCACCCTCAGATAGATGGTCAAGCAGAAAGGACTATTCAAACTTTAGAGGATATACTGCGAGCATATGCAATAGACTTTAAAGGTAGTTGGGATAACCACTTGCCTTTGATTGAGTTCGCATATAACAAAAGTTATCTTTCCAGTATTCAGATGGCTCCATTTGAGGCGATTTATAGGAGGAGGTGTAGATCTCTCATTGGTTGGTTTAAAATTGGTGAGTCCACAGTGGTAGGGCCTAACCTGGTATTTAATACCTTATAGAAAGTCCAATTGATCAGGGAAAGGCTTAAGACAGCTCAGAGCCGACAGAAATCGTACGTAGATGTGCGCAGAAAGGATCGCAAGTCCTAGATTGGTGACTATGTGTACTTGAAAATCTCTCCTATGAAAGGAGTGAAGAATTTTGGAAAGAAAGGGAAACTCAGTCCGTGATATGTCGGTCCTTACCGAATTCTCAACCATTTCGGAAAGGTAGATTACGAGCTTAAGTTGCCTTCAAATCTATCTTCAGTCCATCCAGTGTTTTATGTCTCCTCGCTAAAGAAATGCATAGGTGACCCATCATCCATAGTCCCCATAAAGGGCATAGATGTTCAGAACAACCTCTCTTACGAAGAGATTCTAGTCAAAATCCTTGATTATCAGATTCACAGACTGAGGAACAAAGAAGTCCCTCTAGTCAATGTTCTTTGGCGGAATCAGTCCATTGAGGGAAGCTATTTGGGAAGCATAAGCAGATATGCAGACCAAGTATCCTCGTCTCTTCTCTGTAAACTCAAATTCAGCTCAAGGTAATAGTTTTCCTTAAGCTTATTTAGTTTCATGCTCAGATTTTCCATTACAAACTTAGTATCAGTTATCATTGCATATTCCGTCATATGTTTATGAGTTAGTTCAGTCATGTACTCATGCATCAAATATGTACGTTCAGTATGAAATTCAGTATGTCAGTAATGTCAGTTAGATAATCATGTTTCATATGTTCATGTTCAGTAAGTAAGTTCAGTCTACGAGTATTCTCAACTTAGTCAATCTCATTCGAGGATGAATGTTCTCAAGGGGGAGATAATGTAAGACCCCACAAAAATTCTTAGCTTAATTCAATCGTTTAAGCTTGTTAAGGGGGTCTCAGACTTAAAAATTCTAGCTAAATATTCAGACTTAGTGTATTATATCCTTCAAAAGTTGATAATCTTATTTCTCAACCTTTACGTCTATTAAATATTGATGTTTGAGTTAATTCATGATCAAGATTATCAATAGGTGTTTTCGGAAAAGTTTTGGATTTTTTGGACTTTGTTTGAAGCACCTTTGGAATCCTAAACCAGTGAATCAATGTGATCTTGACGCGTCGCATCGACTATCACATTGATAAATGTTTTCTCCAGCTCCCAGTATTCAAGTATAGTGAACCAATGCAGGCTCGATGCGGTACGTTGGCTATCACATCGATGCCAATGACGCTGCGACTCGGCCTGTGCGTCGATGGTTCAGTTTACAGTCATTAAAAAGTTGCATCCTCAAGGTTAATTAAGTCTTTTTCCCACGCCTGTCAGCCCCCATAACACGAAATTTAGCCCTCTTTTAACAAGTTATAATCATTCTTTCACAAATTGCTCAAGAACAAAGACCTAGGAGAATTAAATTCAAATTCAAGGCTCAAGATTTCAACGTTAACAGAATTCACAAACTAAGGTATGTGAAGTGTTCATCCAAGGGTTCCTTCCACCCTTGGAGTCCAAGAAACTATTTTAAAGCTCATGTAGAGTGATTTCATGATTCCCATGATTTAAATTAAAGTTTATTCGTGATTATTACTTAATTGGGTTTCTATTTCATGATTTATTACAAGATTCATGTAGAGTAAATTGATATGTGTGCTTTATCATATGAATTCATGTTGAAACTCTTGGAATTATGTAATTGGAATTGAATCACGATGACTACATGTTGTTTTAGTATTATGTGCATATATTATACCCCACAAGTGTTTGATGAATTGTCCATGTGAGTGGAATAGTGAAATTATATCATGTTAGCATGTATGCAAGTTCATGTCATGCAAGTATTTGCTTGAATTCCCAAATGAATGAATGATGACAAAGTAGTTAGTTACCATGTCTCAAGATTATGCCATGTCTTTTAAGTTTATGCTATCGAGTCTTGGGGTATTTAATACCCGATAATTTAGCTGCTTGTCTAGAGCCATAGTCAGTCATAGAGTAGAATCAGTCATGTCTCGATCGGTAGAATTTAGTCAGTTACAGAACTTAGTAAACTCAGAATCAGTCCAGCCAGTAGAGGGTGAAAATTTTAAAAACAGTCCTTGTGTTCCAGAACTACGTAACCAGCGTAGGTTGAGACATCAACCTGCTAGTTGAGAGTTGATGAGGAGATATACCTGCCAGTTGAGGGTACCACCATTCTCGTTTAGAGCACCTGCCAGATGAGGGTGGCTCAACACTTGTCCTTACCCGTGGTGTGGTATTGACACCCTTCCAACTGGGGTTATAGGTTGGACCCCAAATCAGTTAGAAGGGGTATGTCAGTTAGATGATTACTTCCCGTAGTCTCAGTTTCAGATTCAATCTCAGTATGGAACTCAGTTCAGTTCTACAGATTCAATACTGCCAGATATAGTCACTCAGATTAGTTCGGGATATAGTATAGTTCCACAGAACCATGACTGTCAGATACAGTTATTCAGTTACTAGTAATTCACTATCAGTATACTCAGATATTAGTTAATTAGTATTCAGATTTAGTATTCAGTGTTATTACGATCTTAGTACAGTTTACATATTAACGCATGTACTCTCATTCAGTCATACTTATGATATTCAGTTAGTATTGTTCATGCATATGAACCCATGCATGTAATCCTACATCACTGAGCATACCAGTACATTCAACATATTGACATATACTTTTCTTTTGCACTATGATGTCTTATATCATAGGTTTAGACGAATAGGCTCCTGAGCACCCTTAGCAGTTCAGATTCTCAGCATACAAAGTTAGTAGTGAGTCCTCATAGTTCGAGGACGTGATTATTTATTTTAGTATTTCAGTTCATTTTCAGTAGTCGGACTTAGTTGGGGACTTGTCCCATCAACTCTATAGTTTATACTGTTTAGGCTTTTCAGACTAGAGTATTTTCAGACAGTTGTTCAGTTTCCAGTATTGACGTTTAGTTTTGGTATTGTGATACCATATTCAGTATTATTTACAGTGTTGAACTTTATGGTAAGTTTTTTGCCTACTTTCTGCATATTTACTGTATTATTATTCAGTTATTACAACAGGTACTAGTCATGGGTTAGCTTGTGACCTTCTGGGATTATAAGCACCGTATAGCATCCGGGATACAGACTTGGGGCATTACAGATAATTAGGCCAAATAACTAGATTATGAGCTCACACTACCTCATTGTTATCTATATTCACATAATTCACATTACGACCCATCATTGAGTCATACAAATACAAAACATCCATCACGGATCCATGCATTAATAATCAACATACAATTAGGTCATTATTATATTAAATTCATGTATTAACCACCCAAACTCCATGCCCGTAGACCTAAGTATGATTTCTCTCATCAAATCTACATTATGGATGCAATTACTCACCATAGTCTACTACTCATAAATCATAACCTACTCGGATACCAAGCTGCTGAATCAATAAGCTATGTCATGGATGCTATTTTTCTCTTCATATTTTTGAAGGCTAAATCATCTAATAATAACAATTACATGAGTAATTAATAAACTATTCTCCAAACAAATACCTTGGAAATTCGAATACACTAATTCTACCCTCAATTACAGTCTATAACATTATCCAAGGGCCAATTAGTCATTAAAATAGTTTCTTCAAGATCAACCCAACTCCATTAATGGTGTTTTTAGAATAAAGGTTCCACCTTTATTAAAATCAAGATCTCCAACTATCAATTTTTATGTTTTAGCATCTCTAATTCATGCTTGGGATTGGTATTAATAATTTACAAGTGATTCTAGGTGATATTAACTCAAGATGTAGGTTTTCTGCAAAATATAATGAATTTGAGATTCAAATCCCCAAGAATTTTACCATTAAAGGTTTATTAAAGACTTGAATAATAAACAATATGATGAAAGAAATTTATCTCAACAAAGAATTTTCACCCATAACATGAGAAAATCGTCCCTTTAGGCTTAGAGATAAAATTTTGGGATTTGGAGGCTGAAACCATAAAAAAATGGATTATAAACTGTTATATGTGTATCTATGGCGACCTGACACACTATAGTAATATCGCTATAATGACCTAGCCTGCTACAACGCTCTTAACTTTTTAAAAAGAACAGTCTTTAGTAAATTGATCGTAACTTTTTACTCAGGAAGCATATTAATGAATTATCTACTGAGTTGGAAAGAATAACCGGAGATCATTAATTTGGAGATATTGGGTCCACCAACTCCTTATATTATAGGAGAAAATCTTGTTTGAATTTGACCCTATTTTTAATTTGCCCGAAACTAAATCGGTAAGGATACTTTCAACTTAACTTTATGCTAGGAGTATTGTATGATCTTAGTACATATAATATAAAATTTCATACTAAAAGAATTTATCCTAACACATGTGGCAAATGAGGTTTGTTTACCTTTACCATATATTTATAGTAGCGATGCAACCGGTCGTTACATTCACTAAGGTTGAAAAGTTAGAACAAGGTATTTGACTCAGTAGAGGTCAATAAGAAGAATAGGGATTAAATGGTTATGTTGTGAAATTTTCTTGATATGGTGTTAAAATACTTGTGCATTATACAGTTTTTTATTGTGCTATGATAGAATATGTGTATTACTTATATGGGTGGTTATTATTTGATCATACTATTACCTAGTTGTTTGACTGTCAAACATTTTAAGTGAAAATGATTGCCAAAAGTGATATGAGATTAGTGGGTTTAATAGAATATTTGAGAATTGTAAAGACTGAGTATGATTTTGAGGTATGCTTAATTTCTGTGATTTGAGATAGTATTATTTTTTAATGATTTGAAGAACGCTTGATTTCTATTTGGTCCTTGATGATATACTTAGATATCCCCATATGGTATGATTATTGATGATAAAAATATATGGGATCATTGTGTGGTTTGATTTTTATAATGATATTTGGGATCCTTGTGTGGTGTGATTTGTTGATACCTAATTCTTGTCCTCCACGATATGTTTAATTCTGAGTTTATTCGATTTTAAATAAAATCAAAAATATTTATTCGGATACATGTTTTGTAAAATAATTTATTGGGTAAGTTGTGATGTTTATGTGATAAATTATACATTTTCATAATCATGTATACGAGATCATATGATTTTACTAAAAATTAGATTTTAATCAAGGGTTGTCTTGAAAATTAATTTAAATGGGTAAAACCTTGGTTAAAATAATGATTTGTCTTTTTTTAAAAATAATTTATCTAGAAAATATTTATTTCGTTTATTAAATCAAGAAGATCGGAATTGAATTAATTGTTAATTTATTTTGAATTTTGATTCGATTTAGCCGATTTTGTTTGATTGACCATAAATGAAATCAATTTGGCCACAATTACAACACAATTGACCAATTGATTTATCAATTTGATTCAAATTTAAATAAAGTGGCTAAATCATAATCTATGGGTTGTTTATAGATAGCCTAATCTTAATAATTAGACTATTTGACAAATAGCCTAGTATTTATCTTTTCACCTAATTTCTAACCTTTTCCCAAATTTCAATACTTTTTTTAATTTTGGGCCTACCCTAGCATCCCACTCCAATACACCAGCAGCATAACAACAACGAAAAACCACCCCAGGCCCAACATCAACATAACACCAACTGCCCATTCCCTTAACAAATTAAACCACCAACATACCCAGCCCACTCCAGACAACAATCGGACCCACTATCCCTTTTTACCCTTCCCCTTCAGCTATACAAACACACAACGTTAACAATGACAATAATTAACATGAACACACAATAACAACAAAATAACATCAATCTCCCTCCAACAAAAAACCCTAGCCGCCCCTTCATTTACCCTTTTACCTCCCATCATACAACCATTTTTGGCTAAGATTTCACTAACTTTCCCCTTCATCAGACCATACTCATCACTTTCCGGCAATAAACATACCAAATCATACCATATTCAAGTCCGCATTAATGGTAGCGGCCCATTTTGAGTTCTTTTTCTGTTCTTTCATCTTTTCGTTCTGATTTTGGTACCAATTTGATATAAATTCCAGCTTGCATGTTGTCTGATTAAGAAAATTCTTTTTTAACAAATATTTCAAATCAGAAAATCCTAATTTTTTTTCCAAAAACAAACCCCAAATTTTTCTATAAATAGATGCTAAGGGAAAGAGGGAATTCTTTGGGAAAAAAATGAGAATTCGGGAGGAGTGTTTATCTAATCCTATATAACCAAAGAATTTGAGAAGAAACATACTTGAAAATCAATTTTGACAAAAAAAAAAGAAGAGAAAAAGTGAAAATTCCAAGAAAGTTGTTTTGGATTCCAGAAAAATCATTGAATTTCAGTGAAATTAATTGAATTCCGATGTTAATGTCCGTTTAAAGAGATCGTATGTCTCAGTTCCTATCCCAAAAAAGATAAACACATCTTGCTCTTTTAATTCCTTCGTTATTTCTTCTATTTCTTCTTCTTCCTCCTCTTCTTCTTCGTCTCCTCCTCCTCCTCCTCCTCTTCCTCCCCCTTCTTCTTCTTCTTCTTCTTCTTCTTCTTCGTGCTAGTAGCAATTCTGTAGTAATGATGGGATTATGTGTTGTAGAAGGCCATATATTTTCATGTGATATATATTGTGGTGGTTATAATTGAATCTTTTTTTTTGTTTGAACCATGGTTCGTCTAAGTCTGGTGTAGATATGTGTTTAGGAGAGTAGATGTGTGAATATGTATGGACCTTAAGTGATCATATTTTGTATTATCTCTTAATTTGTCTACTATGGGTTAATTCGTTGACGTTACTGTTCAATTTTTGATACCTTTGTTTTAATATATGATTCCCACGAGTTAGGTCATTTTGAATTTTTTTGAAAGTTTGAACCTGCTTGTTTCTTGTAGTTCATTTTGTTTTAAATTAGAATCTGTTTCAGTTGTTGTAATCATTTTTCTTTTATTTGGTATTATCTTCATATGATAGGCTGTTTTAGTCTTGAGGTCTTCTATCCCCGTGTGAATCTTGACAAAGTTTGTTCTTTTCCCCATTGAAGCATGTTTATTTGGTCTAAGAAAAATTATGTTAGTATTTGCCATGTGTTCCAAATAATTTAATACTTTCTTTAAGAAATTAAGGTTGGATAGTCATTTGGCCTAGTTCTTTTATAAAGTATGTGACTTTCTTCTTAGTTGACACTTGCCTTAAGTTACTTTTGATCTTTGTAATTGGCTGTTATTTTTTAATCCACTCCAAATATGGTAGAATCTAGCCAAGTCGATGAAGATTTCAGTTTTATTTCTATTATACGATCTTGTTTGATCTTGGCTTTTCTTTTTTTTCCATGACTTGACATAAAATATTCTATTTTGTTTTGTTTGCTTTAGATAATTGATGACTGATTGACTTAATTTTTAATTGGTTCGTTGACACATATGTTAATTCATATCTTCTATTTCTTGTATGAATTCTCCATTTGAGTCCTATACAAAGATATATAGTAGATATACTCTATATATAGTTCTTGAAAGTTGATATACAAGCTTCAAAAAAGAGCAAAATGGGTCTTGGAAGCTGGTACACAAATTTGTAAATTGGTACACAACATGTATACAGCCAAAACATGGAAGAGAAAGACTCTGATATACACAGCTGAAAGAGCCAAAAAATCCATAAAAAATAGACCCCCAAAAATTAGGCAGATTCCAATGAGACAAATTAGGGGCCCAAATCTTAAAATTTTCCTCTTTTAGTTTATTTGTATATACCTATTTGACTATTTGTTTGTAATGAACTTTGATTAAATCAAATTAAATTTTCTTTCGAATTGTCATATCTATTTTATATTTATATTTTCTCTGTTTTTCTTAATAATTCATCATGTAGTCTCAATTCTTGGGTTAATAAAATTAGTCTTTTTATGTTTGTTCTTGAGAATAAGCCTTTGAGAATAAAAATGATATTTTATTTTATTAATGTGTTAAATTAATTTATTTAAGTTAAAAGAATTTTCTTCAACTTAAAAATCAATTTTAAAAATTAAAAATCTTTCACTAATTTATCAAATTTCATAACTCGTTTAAATTAATGTTTTTCCTCAAAAGATAAAAATTTATATTATCAATAATGATATTTAAAAGCACTTCCTTTCTCTTTTGAAAAATTGTCTTTCCCTAAATTGACAAAAGAATTAGATTTAGTTAACCTTTTTCTTTTGTTAATTTAAATGGATAATTTTTAACTTGAATGAATAAATGTCATTTTAGGTCATCAAAAAAATAAATAAAAATGAATAAAAGATAATCTCTTGAATTAAATTTATTAGTTTTATAAAATCAACCATTTTACAAAATTAGTCATTTTTAAGTTAGTCAAAAGTTGTTTGGTAAATCGTTTTAAATGGATGTTCCTAAGCCCTTTAAACACCTTCTTAGGACATTTATTAAATTCTTATTCATTTTCTCTTATTTCAAATTTATTTTTATTTTTTAATCTTTGAAATTACTCTAAGGTTTCTTGAATTTCTTACAAAAATCAAGTGACAACTCTTTAAATTTCTCAAAATTAATTTAAATTTTTCTTGAATTTTTGGAATTAGTTTAAAAAAGTCAAAACTATTTTTTAAATGAAAATCCAAAAAGAATAAAACATGAATAATGATAATTATACTGGGAATCCTTGTGAGGTCCAAAATTTGATGATTATAATTGAGATGTGTGGTCCGAACTTTTGATGATGATACTTGGGATCCTTCTGTGATCCTAATCTTTAATGATTATAATTGAGATCATTGTGTGGTCCGAACCTTTCATAATTACTCTGGGATCATTGTGTGGTTCCAACCTTTGTTGATTATTCTTGAGATAATTTTATGGTCCCAACCTTTGATGATTATACTTGAAATTATTATGTGATCCTGCAACACCCCATATTTTTGGGTTAGAATTTAAATCGTCGTTCCTACATGTGTAAACATTGATCCCACTAGTTATATTTGAATACACGTTTCATGATATTTATCAAAGTGTGTGAAGTGCTTATGAGGTGAAAAATGTTCTTAGGAATCACTTAGCGTAAAGTTGATCTAAGAGCCTTTAATTCGGCCAAATTTTGGTATATGATTCTACAAGGGTCAACTTTGAACATGTATAAATTTTGACATATGTATATTTGAATATCAATACCCACCAAATTATAAATAATTTAACTAGATTTCTAACGATACCAATTTTGCCTTAATCTAATATCCGAGCAAAAAGTTATGACTATTTTTGTGAGAAAAAGTAAGGGTCCGCGATAGGTCCGCGCCACGAGGGCTATTCCCCCGGAATAGGGTTCATACCGTGAGGGCTATTCCCCTAAAATAGGGTCCGCGGTATGGAGACGTTGTATTTCCACATTATGATTGAAGAGGTCAAGGGGTAATTTGATCCTTTTCTCTCAACCCTAGTCATCCAAAACACAACTTATAACACTCAAAAGGGCATTATTCTCTCATTATCATCAAAATAACTCACGCAGAAATCTTCCCCCTTCCCAAGAACAAAGAATTCAAGATTCTCCTTCAAAGAATTCAAGAGTTCAATTTTTCAAGTTCAAGCATTCTTCAAGAATCTAACCATTGAGGTATGTGGGGTATTCACCAATAGGTTCCTTTCGCCCATTGAGTCCCAAAAATTCTCTTTTAGGTTTGAGTATGAATTTTACTATTAACTATGATTTAATTTAGTGAAAACCATGAAATTTATTTATGTTTCCGCATTAATTTTACATTCAAGCGATGCTATTAGCTTTTTCATGTAAATTATGATTCTATATGATTTAAATTCCAAATTACCATGTCATGTTTGATCAATACCATGTCAATTTGTTAAATTCATGTATTTAGTCATGTAAACATGATATCCTCTCAAGCTTAACTTATCTCCATATTGTAATTCATGAGGTTAATAGTTATTCAAGGGCACTATGTTTTGGGTCCCCCAAATTATGATTTACTACCAATGATTTAGATGATGTTATCATATTTAAAGTATTATTCAGTGATGGCAGGTTATGAACACCCGATATCTGTGTGTTTTTACATATTTCTATTTTCAAGTAACAAGCCAGACAGAATCATGATTTTATCCCCATATTCAAATTATCATTTTTTGTAATGAACTCACTAGTACTATTTCATGTTAAATACATTGGTTTACAAGTTCGTGGTTACTTCAGATTATGCATGCAAAGTTTTTAGAACACCGTGTCTGAGCATATTAGTCTTCAGTTCATGATTCCAGTGTCAGTTTAATTAGGAGTAGAATTTAGCACTGAGCGAACCCAGGGATAGGGACTCACCTGCCAGTAGAGGGTTGACCTTCAGTAGCAATCCCTGAGATCCAGAACTATGTAGCCAGCGTAGGTATAAGAGGCCTTCCTTCCAGTAAAGGGTTGACACTCTTCTAGAGCCACCTGCCAATAGAGGGTGACTCCCTAGTCCTTTGGGATACTAGTTTAGTGGATCCATATAGCCATGTGTTAGTACCCATGGCAAGGTACTGATAATTTTTCAACTAGGGTTAAAAGTTGAACCTTGATTAGCTCAGATTGGGGCATGTCGGTTACATGATACCTCCCACAGTTTCAGTCTATACTCAGTCTATACAAGTTTAGGTTTGCTTGACCAAGTAATCAGATTTTTAGTTATTCAGATTATTTCAGTACATGCTTTACTAGGTCTTACATTATCAGTTTTACATGCTCATGTTTTCATGCTTAGTATCCATACAAGATCCTTAGTTCAGTTTTACAACATGTTTAACTTTATATGAGATTCACATACAATATTCATGTTTTTCATTTCCCAACTTATAGAATTATTTTTAGCTCATGATTTATAAATCTTACTATGACTTACAGTTTTTATGTATAGCCATGTTTTAAATATATGCTTCAACAAATAACTTATTTCCTTAGTTTTAAAGCATATTTTAAATATTTCCATGATTTAGTGCACGTCTTCATGTACTCAGTATATTCCAAAGTACTGACCACATATATGTATTTGTGGCTATATTCCTTCATGATGTAGGTACCAGATGTAGTCCACACACCAGAGTCAGACAATTCTCAGCTTTCAGCCAACAATTATTGAGTTCTCTTGTTTCGGGGACTCCAGTTAGTTGTAGTTCATGTACTTTATGGTTATTATTCTTATGTATTGATTTATGATAGTTGGAGGCATGTCCCAGCCACCTACAATCATTATAGTAGAAGCATCATAGATAGTCAATCAGAGTCATGATATGTAATTCAAGTTCTGTCTTCATATTTATCATGTTGTAAACTTTATCAGTATTATATTCATTCATATTTTCTTATGATTATGCTTCCGCTTAGCAAATTTAGCTTGTATTTATATTTTAATTCAGTTGCTCGAATAGTATGCTGGTACATGGATTAGCTTATGATCACAATTGTAAGTTCAATTGATTAAACATATAAAATTGGTTGTTTCCTATAATATGAAGAGGGGAGGCAAAACTACTAGACTAACCTTGTAGTTGGCTGTTTATAGATTGATAGTACATAAATGCTTAGTCGATGGGAATAATTATTAGTGAATAGTGTGCCTAATGTATTGTAGTTGACTTGATAAGGTTGGTGAAACAAGTTAACTTGATTTTGGTTGATGATCTATAAGTGTAGGTTCGATCAAAGGAGTAGAGTTATTGGATGCGTTTTGGCATACTCATATTCCTTTTGTTGTTACAAGATAACCTTTTGTTGTTACATGATAACCTTTTGTTGGTATTGCATCTTGAATAGTTGAGGTATGTTATAGGGCCGAATAGACTAATATGAGTTGTGGTGAAGAATATATGTGATATTGAAAATCCATAATAGTATGATTAGTGGTGTTGTGAAGTTATAGAATTGGTTAGGGTGTAAATATCCCACTAACTTTTTCCTAATATAATGATGACAACCTTAGAGTAGTGCGGGATTGGTTACAAATCTGCCATTGTATGAATTAGTATTGAATAGTAGATCATGGTGCGCTAATTGGTGATTTTTTAGTGGTTAGTGAATTAGACAATAAATTCAGTAAGTCATAGAAACTTTTGGTGCATAGAATAAGTAGGTAGAACTCATTTAGAGTGAGTGTCATGAAAGAGTTAGTTCATATGTTGAATTCCTCGAAGTGTGTTGTGAAATGGAATGAACTGGAACCAAGTATCAAGTTACTACCTCGAACTGCTGCAGCGGAAAGTTCACCACTATAGTGGTACTACTGTAGCAGTGAAAGTGTTATTGCACCGGTACATAGTTTCATCTTCCCCACTACCTATACTTTCATCCCAAATATTTGTACGCGGTAATATCATATGGTGTTTTAGGTAATGTAGATAATTCATTACATAAATTTTATTTTAAATTGTTTATTTTGAGTTATAGTAGTCATGCTTTGTGTTAAGATCTTAGTGGTCTATGGTGGGTAGGCTGGTTGACATTATTATGGGATGATAGTTTGGTAAGTGTTATCAAATTATGTTAGAATTTGATGACAGTTTGCAGTGGTTTCATACACATTGTATATATTAAACTCCGAGAATCATGCTAAAACTCTCTTTTCCACCAATGACTATTTAGGGATGAATGGTGGATAAACTAATACCTAATATAATGACCCATTTTGTTATTACTAAAAATATTTATTGTAAAAATGTAACAACCATTTTCATCGTGCATGTACCTTCCATTATAAGTCCCATTAAAATTCTTCCTTGTTTTCAAGTTACAAATTTCAGGCTAGGCTAGTTTTGATCGAGATCAAATTAAGGTGTAGTCTAGAAAAATTTAGGCATGATTTGAATGGGTTTAGTGGAATTTGACTTGAATTTTATATTGGACAATAAATAACCCGTAGGAATTTACAAAATCGAATTTAGGTAAGTAGAACTCCTAAATGTGATCTTAACTTAAAACAACATTGTTTGGAATGTCCAGGGTATCTTAACTTAAAACAACATTGTTTGGAATGTCCAGGGTTTAAGGTGTGTTGTAAGAAGTGGTGTTTTGGGGTGAAACTAGACATTCTTTCTAGTTGACTCTGCTATAGTTGCAGGCACGCCACTAGAGCAGCGGTCAAAGGCTAGTCAACATCGCTATAGCGGTAAAAATTATAATTTAATTAAATATTTCTCCCAAAATAGTTTATTATTCTAAAACTCTATTTGGAAAAAATGATAGGCAATTTTGGGGTTATTTACACCAAAAATTCTTCATTTGTCTTTAAAAAGATAAGGAATCCATCCATGTTAACTTATAATTGATGATTAAGCCTTATATTCTAATTTATGGAGTTCAAGAAGGGTTTTAAGGTGGAATTTAGTTGTTTTCTAGTACAAGGGAGAAAATTAAGCAATAAGTTAATGGATTTTGTTTATTAACAATTAATTTACCTTGAGTTCTGTTAATTCACTAATTTAACTATGGAATTGGTAGATTTAGGTGAATTATAGTTGAAAAGCCCTAAAAAGGAAAAGCAATGATCATGAACTTTACCTTAGGGGTTGGGGGTGAGTTATAATTCTCTACATAGTGGTTCATGGTATTAATTATGTATTTATATGGTTGTTCTGGACCACGAGGAAATAGAGATTGCATGGAAGGGAAAAGCTCTGGCTTAATGGAGTTTTGCAAGCTTGGTTTGAGGTAGATTATGGTCTTATAGTTTAATCTAATTTGTGCTTTATATAAACGTTAACTACTTTGTAGTATGGCTTGTTGGTGAATGTTGTGTGGTCAATGTAAATGTTATCGTTGCTATATAATTTTTTACCTACCTTATTTGTTAAATGTGGAAGGTTTAGTACTTAGAACTTTCACACACTTTTGGTGAAACAAGGTTGGCAGATAATTATAATTGAGGTTTAGGACATGGACAGAAATTATCCCCTGCAGGTCATGGATAGAGGATGGTTATAGTACCCCTACGTGAATGTACGAGGGTAAGGTGATTTTGATGGTTTCATGAATAAACTGATGAAATATGTTTATATGCTAAATAATTTTTTTTTTTGACTTGACTTGATTGAATTTTCCTGGTGATAATATGTTGACTTTTTGGTTTTGATCACTAATTGCTTATTTGTTGCTTGCTATTCTATGTGTGATTGTTAAGCGTGGATTAACTTGTTGTACTGTAATTTGATTTTGTGTTCATATTCTTATCTTGAATTGTCCAAATGACCCTACCAGTATGTTGTTGTTTTCTTATGTGCTGATACTACACCTGCTCTTGTTTTTTTAGTGAAATGTATATTATAGCGGATCCTACGAGACCTCACTTATGATCCTAATTGTTGGCTTCAGATTTTAGGATTAGCAGTATATCCGAATAACTATGGAATCTCTCCTTATTGACATAGTTTCTTATTTCTGAACTTATGTTTCCATTACAATTTTTGGGGTTCCATCCCCTTCTTGACATTCTTTAGTAGTTTTGGTATAGATGACTTTTGGTTCCTAGGGATGTTTTATTTTCTTAAGAACAATGTTCTGCATTTTATTGTACTTATTTTTTTTATTTATCATTGATTTTATCTATTAATGGCTTAGGTCTTGATTTTCTAAGTGTTGCTTGTAAGATGGTGTTTTGGGACAGATAGTTCTCCCATCGGGTGAGTAGTGTGGGTGCCACTTATGATGGGTTTTGTGTCGTGAAAAAGTTGATATGAGAGCCTAGGTTCGTTGATATATTCATACCAAAATAGGTTGGGTAGAGTCTCACAGAACTGTACGGAGACATCTGTACTTTTCTTTGAGAGGCTATAGGACTATAAAAAATCTATCATTTTTGTTTTTTCTGTGCTATAAATTGATTCGAATTGGTATATGGCAATCCAAATTAGTATCTAATCCACTTCATTCTTTTGTCTGTAGATGGTGAATACTAAGTCAATGGAATTTGACCAGCAGCACCCGCACCAACCATGGGGCCAATCAAGCGGGGTAAAGGATAAGCGAAAGAGAAAGTAGAAGAAAGAGGGGACGATCTACATACCCCCAGGGATGGAGCTCAAGTTGTGGCTAGACAAATTCTTGAGAGTTTCGTATATTTTTCCCTACCTCAGGATTATTTGGAGAAGATGGACGAAGTAGAAGAATAGGGTAGAGATCCCAACGTAGTGGCTTAAATTAGGTTTGCCGGAATAAACCTAAGTTGATTGAGGTTATGCAATAGGTGTTAGATTTTTTTGAGTGGGTTGGCTGGGACTAGTGCCACTTACATGATATTGGTTTATAAGGCTCTAGTTGTTCATCCTATTGTAGCCATGGCTCTTAGAATGGATGAAGCTTCAGGGAATGATGTTTTTCCTCATCTAGTTTCAAATTCAGTGATGATTGGTATAGAACATGAACTGTTGGCAATTCCTGAAGATGAAACCTTCAATATTCTAGGGTACTGAGTCCGAGAATACTTTTAAGTTCAACATTGATTGCTATGAGAGGTTAGATAAGATGGGTATTTTGAAGCAACATAGAGCTAAGTTTGTGACCTTTTAATTGGAGAATGATGCTAAGCAATGGTGGAAGGCGTATGTTGAATGTCGACCATCAAATTTGACCTTCTTGACTTGGGAGAAGTTTTACATTTTATTCTTAAACAAATATATGCCATGGGCCCTTTGTTACCGCAAGAAGGTTGGGTTTTTGGCATAGGAATAAGGAGACATGCCAGTTAAGGCCTATGAGGCTATGTTCCATGCTTTATCTCACTATGCCACATAGTTGTTGACCCTTGAGAAGGAGATGATTTACCTCTACATTAAAGGTTTAAACTATGATGTTCAGGTATTATCTATGCATATGACTTTTGCTTGAAAGTGATTCAAGAAACTTTAGGCTATGTGAAGAAGTTTGAAGGGGTGACCCAAGCGGGTCATTCCTAAAATACTCTAAGGGCCACGGACAGCAAACCTATTTAACCCGTCCTATTTAGTCAACTTGCCAACTTCTACTTGGTTCCAACTAACAGTTTTTTTGTAGTAGCAAATTGTTAGAAGCCAGGGGTTTCCTACTCTTTCGCCAGTTGGCCTTCTGTCAAGCGAGGGTCTTTCTATTGTGGTGATGTTGGCCATTTTAAAAAGGAGTGTTCTATAAAGTAGGAGAATCCTTAGGCACAATAGTAGACTCGAGATATAGTTTGAATAGGTAGTGGAGAAGGATGAGGCAAAAAGGGTTATCCACAGAATGAATGGGGAAATTAGATTGGTAGTTAGGGTAGTTGCAGAAATGGCGGTGTAGGAGGAGGAGCACAACCAAGAAAGAAGTTAGCTTAAACTGATGACTGAGCTCATTGGGAAAGACTAATGCTGAGGCTTCTGATGTAGTGATCATAAGTACTCTTTTTTCTTATTGGATGGCTTCTATTTTATTTGATTCAAGGTCTACTCATTCTTTTGTATCTATTTAGTTTGCGGTGGGTCTGAATTTGGTTTGTGATGTATTTGATTATCTTGTTTATATGTCTACTCCAGTTGGTGAGTCTATGGTAGTAACTCATGTTTACCATTTTATCTAGTATTATTTATAGGTTTTTAGACTTGGGTAGACTTGATTATTCTAGATATCTTATACTTTGATTTAATTTTGGGTATGACCTGGTTATATCCATTTCACACTATAATGCTAAGAAAATAAGTTTAGCTGTATTAAGAATGAGTAATCTAGAGTTGTAGGGAGTGTATAAGGCTAAGCCGGTGAAAATTATATTATTTATCCAAGCCAGAAGGTTAGTGTGGAAGGGGTGTTTGGAATTTTTATTCATCTCTGGGATGTGAGTGCTGGGTCCCCTTCTGTAGATTCAGTTTTGATAGTTTTGGAATTCCAGGATATGTTCCCTTTAGACATACTAGGTATGCTTCCAGGTAGAGATATTGATTTCTGTATTAACTTAGAGCTGGGCACTCACCCTACATCCATTTCCCCCTATATAATGGCTCCAACAGAGTTGGTGGAGCTCAAGACTCAATTGTAGGAGCTACGTGATAAGGGTTTTATTCATCCAAGTGCTTCACCTTGAGGTGCTCTAGTCCTATCTGCTAAAAAGAAGAGTAGTAGTTTGTGGATGTGCATTGATTTTAGACATCTAAATAAGGTTACTATCAGAAATAAATACCTTTTGCCTCACATATACAATTTGTTTGACCAGTTATAGAGTTCATCAGTGTTCTCAAAAATTGATTTATGGTTGGGTTATCTTAAGTTGAAAATTAGATAGGAGGATGATTCAAATTCATCTTTTAGAACTCGATATGATCATTATAAATTTCTGGTGATGTTTTTTGGGTTGACTAATGCACCTGCAACCTTTATGTCTTTGATGAACGATATCTGTAAGTCATCTTGGATTTTTTGTTACTATTTTTATTAATGACATTCTTGTCTACTCTAAGAGTAAAGAAGAGCATGCATGCTATATTTGCATAGTCTTGGAGAATCTAAGAAAGAAACGATTGTTTGCAAGTTTTCAAAGTGCGAGTTCTTATGGTCTTCAATTGCCTTCTTAGGGAATGTGCTTTCTGAAATAGGAGTTATGCTGGACCCCTAGAAGATTGAGGCAGTTAAGAATTTGATTCGTCCTAGTTTAGTTACCAAAGTAAGGAACTTTATGGGTTTTGCTAGCTATTACCGCAAGCTTGTCAAGAACTATGCATCCATTAAAACAGAACTTTATAAGGTTAACTTATAAGGAAGTACCATTTTTTTGGCTTGTTCAATGTGAAGAGAGCTTCCAAAACATCAATATACTCTTGACTATAACACCTATTCTTTTATTTTTGGTTGAAGGTAAGGACTTTGTCATTTTTTGTAATGCTTCACTTTTGGGTTTGGGTGTTGTGTTAAGGTAGGGTAAAAATGTCGGTGCTGATTCTTTGAGGAAGCTAAAGCCTCACAAAAGAAACTGCGAACACATAACTTAGAGTTGGCAGCAGTGGTGTTTGCATTAAGGATTTGGTGACACTGTCTTATGGTGTCAAGTGTGAAATCTTTACATATCACCATAGCTTATAATACTTGTTTACTCAAAGGGATTTGAATCTAAGGGGGCCGGAGGTCGATGGAATTGTTGAAGGAGTATGATGTAACTATTTTGTATCATCTGGGTATGGATAATATGGTGGTATATGCATTGATCCTAAAAGCGGTAAGTATGGGTAGTTGATCAGTCTTGAGGGTGTCCAAGTGACCACTAGTTAGATGTTTCAAACTCTAGTATTTCTGAGCATGTAGTGTGGGGTCTTAGACATGGTTGGTGTATTGGCTAGTGTTGAGGTATAGTCAACATTTGTGGATCATATTAATGCCAAGTAATTTGAGGAAGATAACTTGAATTCATTCCGAAATAAAGTGGTATGCAAAAAAGTGACAGACGCCACCTTGACGTGGGTGGGGTATGGTGGTTTAAGGGAAGATTATGTTCTCGTCGAGTTTGAGATTTGATTCACGATTTGCCTTCAGAGGCCTATGGTTTGAATTAGTCTATTCATTTAAGTATAACCAAGATGTACCATGAGTTGAGACAATTTTATTAGTGGCCCGGGATGAAGAGAGACATAGTGGATTATGTGTCTAAGTGTCAGAACTGTCAACAACTGAAGTATGAACACCAAAGTCCTGCAAGGCTGCCTATACCTATATGGAAGTGGTATCATATTTATATGGGATTTGTGGTGGGTCTTTCTAACTCCATTTGGGTAATAGTAGGTTGGCTGACGAAATCAACTCACTTTTTATTAGTTCGGGTATACTATAGCTCTCAACAGTTAGCTAAAATCTACATCATATAGATTGTCGGACTTCATAAAGTGTAGGTCACTTATTAGGTGATTTAAGGCTAGCAATGTCAGACCTTTGGGCACAGACTTGGTAAAGAAGGCTCAAGAGAATGTAAGGTTTATTGAAACTAAGTTGTTGGATGCTCAAAGTAGGAAAAACAAAGTATGCGGATCGTAGGGTAAGAGGCATGCAATTCAAAGTTGGTGAGAAAGTTTAGCTTAGGGTGTCTCCTATGAAATTCTTGAATAGAAGGCCCGATTACATATAGATTAGCTCTATCAATAGGCTTGATGAGAGTACATTCAGTATTTCTAGTCACAGTGCTAAAAAGGTACCATGGGGATGGAGAATACATCATTGTGTGAGATTCTGTGCTTCTAAATAAGGATTTGGATTACAAGAAAGAACCAGTAGCAATTCAAGATCAGCATGTTTAGAAACTGAGAATGAAGGACATTCATTTGGTTAAGGTTCAATCCAAGCATCATTTGGTTAGGAAATCCACCTTGTGAATCGAGACAGACTTATGGACAAGTACCTTCAATTGTTGAGGATTTAGATACTCTCCCTATCCTTATTTAGCAAACTTTTTTTATATTTAACCATTTAGAGATGAACAACGGGTAAATTAGTATCTGTTTTAATGACCATTCCCATTGATATAACGTCTCTATAATGGAGTTTTCCCGATCAAAGGCTGGTCAACACTGCTATAGAGGAAGGTGTCTCTATAGCGATGCCTCTGTAGTAGTGAAAATTGCGATTTGATTAAATATTACTCCAAAGTAGTTTATTATTTAAAACTCATTTTAGGGCACAGGAGGGGCGGTCTGGGGGTAATTTACACCAAAAATTCTTTGTCAACTTTAAAAAGGTAAGGAATCCATCCCCGTTAACTAATAATTCAAGATTAAGTATTAGAACTCCTAATTTATGGAGTTTGGGGAGGGTTTTATGGAAAAATTTAGTTTTTTTATGCTATAAGGGAGGAAATTAAGTAATAAATTAATAGGTTTTGTTTATTAACAGTTAATTTACCCCTACATTTCGTTAATTCACTAATTTAACCATAGAATTAATAGTTTCAGGTGAATTACAATAGAAAAGCCGTAGAACGGGAAAGGAATAATCATGAAATTTACCTTAGGGGTTGGAGTTGAGGTATAATTCTTGACATGGTAGGTCATGCTATTAATTATGTGTTTTTATGTCTGCTCTAGACCACGAGTAAGTGTAGATTGCACAGAAGGGCAAGCTCCCATTTAGACAAGTTTTGCAAGCTTAGTTTGAGGTAAGTGATGGTATTATAGATTAACCCAATTTGTACTAAATGTTCATGTTAACTACTTTGTAGTATGGCTTGTTGGTGCATGTTGTTTGGTGTAGTCAATGCAAATGATTTTGCGATAGCTATATGATTTTTGGCTAAATTACTTTTTAAATATAGAACATTTGGTATTTAGAATGTTTTCATGGTCTTTTGGTGAAACAAGGTTGGAAGACACTTGTGTTTGGGATTTACTACATGGATAAAAATTGTCCCCTGCTGGTCATGGCTAGAGGGTGCTTGTGTTACCCCTATCGTGTTTGTACGAAGGTCAGGTGAACTGAATGGTTTCATGAGTCAATCAAGGCAATATGTTTATATGCTAAATAAATTGTTCTGACTTATCTTGACTGATAATAGATTTCAAATGGAAGAAAATAAAGATTAGCATTCACATTTGCTCATTGAAGGGGAAACATGAGAATTTAATCGAGCCTATTGAATATCTGAGTATTGACAAATTTTAACTGTTTAAGGGCTCTTCATACACTTAGAAACAAAGAAGATGTAGAGAGGATAAACATTGAGAAAAAAACTAATAAGACACTCTATGACAATTTAGAAAAAAATCTCTCCATTTATTATTAACACTAGATGGGTGTGGCCTATCTGAGCACAACCCCAATATTTTATTTTACAAGTGTAGTGACCCTTGAGGTCATTTTCTGTATGTTATCTCATTTTTACTATTTAGAGCTTTCCTGCAGCTGTCCCAAGTCATTTATGACTTGTTGGAGCTGACAATTTAGTTATGAGGTAGTTTATTCGATTTTAGAGCCAATTCCCTATTTTGAAGTCTTCACTGGTTCAAATAGTCTACTAGGTGAAAACTTCAATCAAAAGACCTTGTATTCCAATTCAAACTATTTCAATAGCTAAGAAATTTTGATTTTAGGCTAGGAGGAGCTTTGTTTTGGGTCTCAAGGCTTCTGAACTCATTTTGGGTTATTGGCCAGAAGTTAAGAAAAATGATAAATGGGTATGGGACCTACTTTTCATTAAAATGAAATCTAGTAGAAATTTTGACTGCGCCATTGAGTCCTAAACATTGAATTTGGTAGGGTAGCATAGTTTTTTTGCACATATGAGATTCTAGATAAATCCCGAGGGGTTGGTGGAGACCCAGAACAATATTAAGCTTTCAGCTGGTACACTTAGCAGGTGCACTGCTTAAGAGCCTATTTGGGTCGCTTAACTAGAGGACTGGTAAAGCACCCTGCCGACTGGCCCAACAAGGTTTACTTAAGCGGCACCTTTACCGCTTAAGTAAAAGTCACTTAAGCAATATGTTGGTAGGGTGCAAATGTCACTAAAGCAACACTAGGTCGCTTAAGCAGCCCAATGTCCACTTAAACAGAACCTAGGGATGTTATAAATTCCCCACTTAGTCTAATATCTCTTATTTTTCACCCATTTTCAAGCGTGTGGAACCCTAAAAAGTGTGAAAACTTAGGAGAAGTATTAGTGGATGATTTTGGACTGTATGTAAGCTTGAATAATGCGTTTCTTCTCTAAATTCTTGGTAATTTTTTTTAACAATTTCATGGATTAAATTCTCATAATTTTCCAAAATTTCTAGAATATTGGTGGGTTAATTTTGGCACCAATAGAGCTCAAAATTCACTCATTCTTAAGGGTAAATGCTTCTTGAGCATTGAGAGGCGTGTTGTTGATTTCAAAAGTGCAATTTTAAAAGCAAGCCCCCCATGAGATTTTATGAAACTTTGGACCCAAAGAACAATAGTGTAATATGGGTATCATTGTTCTTATTTTGATAAGTAAATTGTGACTTTGATAGTGTGGCATCGTACGGAAGCTTCTCAAAGAGGGAAATCATCATTTTAGTGGATTCTTTGAGCTTTTCTTTGGCATGCAACTAGGCTAGGTTTACCTTACTTATAAATTGTGCTAATTCATAGTATATTTATGATTTTATGCTAGAAATGGGATGTGAATTGGGCCTTGAAGGTGTAATTGGTATAATTAGATTATTTGGACTATTTATCCTATTAAAGAACTGTAAGTTAGGTAAAATTAACTTAGTTGCTTGTGATTTAGTTAGAATTGCAATCTTATGGCTAACTGTGGTTTATTTAACATCTAGGAGTGAATTTAGATACTTTATCCTAGTTTGGAGTAGAATTTGCCATAGAATGGATTTCAGGGATTAAAAGTAGGCCCTCCAACCTGCTGTAGGCCAAGATTCATCTTAGCTCTTGTAAATTTCTATACACATGTTATACCCTTTGAAATACTTATTTTTGGTAATTTGAGGAGATTGTATACATGATTTTATGCTAGTTTTTTAATTGAGAGTTGTTTCTAATTCCAGGAGAGACCTAGTGGTTTATTGATATTGAATTTTGTTTCAAGTCCGACAATTGATGATGATACTGATGACTTGAGATTTGGTTCAAGTCTTGAAAATGATTATAATAATGATGATGCTATTAAGTTATGATTCAATTGACTTGAAATTTTATTATGATAGAATACGGCATGGATGGATTCATGGTTATGGTTTGATATTCATTAAATTTATGGAACTTTGGTTATTTACTTTCCTTTGATTGCACCCTTCGGGCTTATGAGAGCCCACATTGAGTTATTTACTTTCCGTACTTATTAACTTATGGGGATAATTTAGTAGTTATAATTATGTGATCTTTATGGTACTATTTCAAATTTATTTATTTATGCACGTCATTTGGAGCATTATTCCTGGTTTGCCCCCCTTTCCTCGACTTAACTTATTTACCTTGCATATTATCGTACTCATTTCATATTTTAGCTTAGTTGGTACTCATACTATACTTCTATACCTTTTTTGTGCAGATCTGTGTGCAAGTAGCCGTCATTGACACCGAGATCATGCTGAGTTGAGTTTAGAGATAGGGTGAGCTCTTGAATTCAGAGTTGCCCCCTTTTTCTTCTATTATTTATGTCTAGTATTTCATTATTCGAGATGTATTTGTATTTGAATATTTTAGTACTCATATTCTTTTTTAGTTAGTAGATCTTGTACCGACATTACTAGTTCTTGGGATGGTTATTGATGTTTTATCTTTCATTTAGACTATCAATATTGCCTTATTAATTTTCCAAGTCTTAAATTATTGATTTTCGACTTTTTGGCTATTTTCTACCAAAATTATCTCATTGCTTATAGCTTTGGACTAAGGATGGATTACCTAGTAGCATGATAAAGTAGGTGTCATCATGACTAGTAAATAGGAATATGACAAATTGGTATCAGAGCCATGTTTACCAGTATTATTGGTACAAGATCAAGTGTCTAGTAGAGCCCCACGTATCAGAATGATGACATCCATTTCTTATCTTTAGGAGGCTATAGGACATTCTAGATTTTCTTGATTTCTTTCACTCATTTCATGCTAAGAGTCTAAGTTGGTTTCTAAAGATTCCTTTGGTTTCACTCTATCTCAGATGGCTAGGATACGTGATACCACTACCTGAGATGAGGACCCCAATCTCACACCTAAGGAGCCTATCATAGTTTCTGGATGACCTAGGGGTCAAGGATAACCTAGAGATGTATCCCCAACTAGGGACTAATATAGGGGGCCTTTTCTAGACCTTATTACTGCTCTCATGCTAGAGATTCTTCCACCCCAGCCAGCAGTAGTCCAGGGACCAGCCCAGGCTCCACCAGGTTTTATTTATTCTTTACTACTAAGGGTGCATTAGTTCATCTCTTATGGGTTGGTTTATGGTGCACTGTCTATAAATCAGAGTAGTACTGAGGCGAGGGCGCAGACTGTAGCTGCGGCATCTAGAGTTGAAGTCCCTTCTGCACCAATGGTTATTCAGCAGGTAGTTGCCTAGTTGATAATTTCCTATCCTACTATGTCTATAGAGGAGTATAAGATGCTTGGTAGATTCTTGAGATTGGCATAACTAGGTTTTCTGGTGTACCGAGCTAGGATAATTATGAGTTTCTGATTATTGCGAGGTTAGGCTTCGTAATTTAGGCCTAGTTGAGACTCATAGTGTAGATTACACCACTTTTTAGTTGGATTTGGTGGCTCAACATCAATGGAGAGGTCATCATGATTCCAAGACACCTAGATCACCTCCTATGATATGGACTCAGTTCTTCAAAGTTTTATTAGAGAAGTATATACCTCGTAGCCTAAGAGATTGGTTATGGGATCAATTCTCATGGTTGGAGTAAGGATACGTGACTTTTTTAGAGTATGAGGCTTAATTTCATGAGTTGGATAAGAATGATATTTCTATTTTGGCTACTGAGTATGAGAGGGTTTGTTGCTTTGTTCAGGGATTGAGACTTCTTCTTTATATGTATACATAAAGTTTGGTGGATACGGGTAGGTCCTTTACTGAGGTTTTAGATTATTCTTAGGTTATCGAGGAGATATACTGTGAGGCCCAAAGGGGCAACAATAAGAGGCCATGGTATCAGGGTAGTTTCAATGGGAGGCGTAGTGGCTTATGGTTCAAAGGTAGTGGTTCTCAGGGTAGGTACCCTTTGTGTTAACCTTATCAACATTAGGGTCAATCTTGTAGGCCCATTCTTATAGCATTCAAATCACCGATGGAGGCCAGTCTAGTTGTAGTGATCATCCTGGATAGAGTAGTGGTCAGCCTCTAAGGGGTTCATCTTCTAGTTATTCTATTCATGGTGGATATTTTTCGTCAACCGGATCATTGGGTTTTAATCCCGTGCATGGGGCATGTTGTGATTATGGGTCTTTTGTCTATTTCTCAAGAGAGTTTCATAGTCACAATGCAATAGTTTTTTTAGCTTAGAGTGTTCCATTGATAAGGGCAGTTCGATCCCTAGATAGAGGTGGTATGCATGTTCATAGGGGTAGTCTATAGAGTGATCTTAGAGGTTCTCTGATAGGTAGTATAGGAGATCGATCAGGATCCTATAGAGGTGGCAGGTATGGTCAGTTGTATATTGTACTTGCTAAACCTGAGGCTGACCCTTCAAATATTATTATCACAGGTACGGTCTTTGTGTGCCATCAGTCAACTTTTGATTTATTTGATCCAAATCCACTTATTCTTATGTGTTTTCTTATGATGCCCTGCGATTAGAGTTATCTTGGGATTCTTTATTTATGTTGTTGTGTGTATCTACTCCCATAGGTGAGTCTTTAGTAGTGGATCAGATTTACAGATCATATGTTGGGACTATTCAAGAGCTTGATACTTAGGTTGATCTTATTATACTAGACATGTAGGATTTTGATATGATTCTTGACATGGACTGGTTATAAAACTATCATGCGGTTTTGGACTATTTTTCCAAGACCATTACATTAGCCAGGCCTAGCGTGTCCCCTGGTTGTGTGCAAGGAGCTATTAGCCATAAACCAACTAGGATTATTTATTATATTCGGTCTTGTAGACTTATTTTGAGGGGTTGTAAGTCTTACCACGCTTATATTCATGATGTTAGTGTGGAAAGTCCATTTCTTGACTCTATTCCTATAGTTCATGATTTTGTGGATGTTTACCCTACTAATCTATTGGGTCTTCCTCCTGAGCATGGTATTGAGTTTGTTATTGATCATAAGCTAGCCACCTAGCTTATTTCTATAGCACCTTACCATATAGATCCTGCTGAGCTTAAGGAACTGAATTCTCAACTTCAAGATCTATGGGGTAAAGGTTTTATTAGAGCAAGTGTGTTTCCTTGAGGATCTCCTATCTTGTTAGTAAAGAAGAAGGATGGTTCCTTATATATGTGTATTGATTACTGGCAACTTCATAAGGTGATGGTGAAGAATAGGTATCCTATGCCTCACATTCATAATTTATTTGATCAGTTTCAAGGTGCATAGGTGTTATCTAAGATTGACTTGTGTAACACCCCAAATTCTCATCCCGAGATGTCACACAGTGCTCAAGACAACAAGTAGACCCAAGCTAACCCTTTGAGTCTATTACTAGGTCTGAACCTTACTTTAAAATGATCTAGTCAAGAAATAATATTGTATGATTCCAAAACTGAATTGAATAAACTATAAACACTGTCTGAATAACAAATACTGAAAGTTTATAAATCAACTAATAGTTCGACAAGCCTCTACTATTAATGAACTAGAGAGACATTGGGATAGACCCCCAACTGACTCGGACTAAACTGAAAATGACTACTCAAATACTATAAAAGGTGGAGATCTAAAGAAGTAGGCCATCGAATCATGAGGACTCACCAACTATGGGAGCATAGATAGAGATGATCGAACTACTAACACTGCTAATACTGAGCACCTAAACCAACATTATAAGACAATGCAGCACATAGCCGTATATGTGGATCAGTACTTTGAGGATGTACTGAGTATATGGAGGTGTAATGCATAAGTAAAACATCATCATACTTTATAAATGAAAAGCAATCCATGCTAAACCTGAATGGCTCACATAAGTTGGAATGTATAAAATACTAAAATATGAAATCATGCATAGAAACTAAAACTTTATTAAATCTAGTGAGCTATACGTTTAGTCCTAAAAGATGTACTTGAGCATTCTCTTTAAGTTATACTGTCTAAGTGTAGAGAGATCTCACATAAAAATCTGAAATCCAAAACTAATAGCTTTCAATAGAACTTTATCTAAGTAAAAACTCGTGAGCCTCTACACTTAGTTTTCTAAAAGCTTTTCTGTTATTCTTTTCTTTTAGGACATAGAAACTTTAAGAGCTTTTGAAATGTTCAGAACTTTTGGGACTTAGGGACTTTGAATCTCAGGGAGTTTCTTCTAACCGACATAAACTATGTGAGCTGACATGGAGTCCAACGTCTTTCCCATGTTGGGGAGAGCTGTTTACCTTTGCCATCAGAATAGAACCTTAACTTAAGTGATCACTATCTTAGCCCACTATGGTCAAATCATAACTTATGGTGGCACATAGTTCTGGGGCATGAGACCTTGGAATCATACCCAACTCGGTTCTAAATACTAATCCCATACTTATTTCTCAGAACTTTTAGGAAATTCACCTTAAAACAACACAGGGGTTAAAATGAAAACCAATTATGCTTCTTTTTGCTTTAAATCACAAACTTTATTAATAACGTAGACTCCTATCTTAGCTTGGATCAAAATATCAACTTTCTTTATCAAAATCTGAAAATAGCTAATCATGGGATGCTTAAAACATAGTCATTCTTGAAATGGCAGCATACAAACTAGGGCTTAATGACCCATGCTTCAATTTCATGTCAAACACCACAAGGTTAATGCTTGATAATGTAATTACTCATAATTCAACTTAAAATCTAGAAAATATGATCATATACATTAGTTTTTTGAAAGTAGACATGTAATTCAATACCCAAATCACTTAAATCTCAAAATCATGCAATTAACAATATTGGGTATAAACCCTAACTCCAATTTCATGGAAATCATACAAAATTCAGAAAATTTGTAATTGAAATTAAGTTTTTGGGTACAAGGATGAAAGATTTATCCTTGTTCAAAATCCCACATTCCTTGGATGATAAACTAGATGAACAAGTTTGCTGTTGAGACTCTATTTGTGCTCTTGAATGATGATTCTTGGAATTCTTGTGTTGAGAATCTTGATTAATTTGGTAAAAGGATGGTGGAATCTTGTGATTCTTGAGCTTGATTGTTGAAGATTGGGGTTTTGGTTGAGAGAAATTTTGAGAAATATATCATAAGATGCTTGTAATAGACTTAAATCTTGTGTTTGGACAGAATTGGGGCTAGGAAAAAGTCCAAAATACCCTTTTTAACTTCTAAACAAAACTGAAAAAAAAACGTAACTGGGTCCTGATTTAATGAGCCACCATGATACGCCACTATAGCGGTGGCTCACTAGAAACTGACAAATGGGAAATAAGGGGTCTCCACAATGAAGATCTATTGCATTGCCCTACTGGATTTTGACAATTGGGACCTGGAACTTCAACGCGATGTACCACCATCACGGTGCCTTATCGAAATGCCATTTTGGCCTTCGGTGTGATACGCCACTATCGCGTTTGGCTTCTGGAATTTGACAATTGGGAAAATGGACCTCTCTGCAATGCGCTAATATCGCGAAGGTTCATTGGTAATTGACAATTATGAAATTGTCCTTCACCGCAATGTGGTGACTGCCCAGTTGGCACACTGTCAACTTAATGCTCTAACTTCTTCATCGAATGTCGGATTTGGGAGAATTTGGTATTGATAGAAATATTATTCCACTTCCCACAGAATGAGAAGTCAAAATCTAGAAAATTCTATGTGAAACAAATATTAATCATTTTTAAAGACATCCCTTAACATTCTAGGAACGAATTTAAGCTTCAAAAAGTTTAGAGTTTTACAATATCTTCCCCTTGGGAACATTTATGATCGAATGTGGCTAGCAAAACTGAGATGCTGAAAACTGAAGCCATAATTGGCCTGCACAACTGAAAGCATGACTAAACTGATTGCAAATGTATGAACTATTGAATGAATGGCTATATAAGGCTGAAACTTAGACTGAGAAGAAATGATCTGAGGAGACTTGTTACCTTGAACTAAATCTGAATCTGCAGCGAAAAGATGAGGGTACATGGTCCACATATCTGCTTTTGCTTCCCAAGTGGCTCCCTAAACAGATTAATTTTGCCGAAGAACCTTGATTAAAGGGACTTCTTTGTTCCTTAGTCTACGAGTCTGACAGTCAAGGATCACAACTGGAATTTCTTCATAAGAGAGGCTATCATGAATCTCTGTGCTTTCTAAGGGTACTACAACTGCCGGATCACTAACACACTTCTTCAACAAAGACACATGGAATACTGGATGTACGGACGATAAATCTGTAGGCAACTCAAGATCATATGCCACCTTCCCAACACGGCTTAAAATTTAGAAGGGGCCTATATAACGGGGACTAAGTTTTTGTTTCTTGCCAAATCTCTTTACCCTCCTTCATGGGTGAAAATTTCAAATAGACTAAATCATCAACTTCAAATTCAAGATATCTTCTTCTTACATCCGCATACAATTTCTGATGACTCTGAGCTTTTTTCAACCTTTCTCGAATCAACTATCCTTTTCCCATAGCTTCTAATACCATATCTGGCCCTAACAACGCGGCCTCACCCACTTCAAACTACCCGATAGGTGATCTACATCACCTCCCATAAAGTGCCTCAAACGGATCCATCTGAATGCTAGCATTATAATTGCTGTTGTAGGCAAACTCAATCAACAGCAAATGCTCATCCCAAATACCTTTGAAATCAAGCACACATGCCCTTAACATATCTTCTAGAGTTTGAATGGTCCTCTCTGCTTGACCATCGTTCTGAGGATTAAAAGTGGAACTAAGATGAATTTGGGTACCAAGACCCTTCTGAAAAGCTCTCCAAAACTGAGAAGTAAACTAAGTACCCCTATATGAGATGATAGACAAGGGAACTCCATACAATCTGACTAACTCTCGGATATATAACTTAGCATAATCCTCCGATGTATAGGATGTATGAACTGGAAAGAAATGTATTGACTTAGTCAGTCTATCCACAATAGCCCAAATCAAATCATGCTGACGTCGCGAATGAGGTAACCCTATTACAAAATCCATGTTCACCTCTTCCTACTTTTGAGTAGGAATACTGAACTCTTACAAAACACTACTAAGCCTTTGGTACTCTACCTTAACCTATTGACAAACTGAACATTTGACAACAAACTCTCCAATATCCTTTTTCATACCACTCTATAATATATTTCCCACAAATCTCAGTACATCTTAGTTGCACCAGGGTGAATAGAGTAACGCGCACCATGCGCTTCAACCATAATCCTCTTCCTTAAATCATCAACACATGGTATACATAATCTACTCTGGTATCTCAGCACACTATTTCTCTCTTAGGAGAAAACCTCTACCTTTTGGTCTTTAACCGACTCCTTCAACTTAACTAAGATGGGATCCTGATCTTGTTTCTCCTTTACCTCAGAGACTAAGGAAGATTCTGCACTATTCTGCACCCAAACGGTACCCTCAGCCGAATCAACCAATTTAACACCCAAGCTAGCCAAACGATGTAATTCCCGAGCTAACACTTTCTTATCATTCTCCACACGAGCAACGCTACCCATAAATAGTCTACTAAGGGTGTCTGCCACTATATTGACCTTAATCAGATGATACAACACACTAATATAATAATCTTTCTACAATTCTAACCACCTTCTCTGAAGGAGATTTAACTCCCTTTAAGT
Source organism: Capsicum baccatum var. pendulum (assembly GCA_030864225.1). NCBI lineage: Eukaryota > Viridiplantae > Streptophyta > Magnoliopsida > Solanales > Solanaceae > Capsicum > Capsicum baccatum. Next base: position 129,625,988 of record CM061551.1, on the reverse strand, counting down.
AAACACATATTGCAAGCTTTTGTGGTTCGTGAACACATCAACATGCACACCATACAGGTAGTATCTCCAGATTTTCAAAGCAAACACCACAGCAGCTAATTCAAGATCATGGGTTGGGTAATACTTTTTATGAGGATTAAGATGCCTAGAGGCATAGTCTATCACCTTACCTCTCTACATCAAAACATAACCCAAACTAACTTTGGAGGCATCACAATATACAATAAAAATATCCATACCATCAGGTAATGCTAGGACTGGGGCTGAAGTGAATCGAGTCTTCAACACCTAAAAACTCTTCTCACAGGAATCTGACCACTGAAACTTTACCTTGTTTTGAGTCAATCGGGTCATAGGAGATGCAATGGATGAAAACCCCTCAACAAAACATCTATAGTAGCTAGCTAAACCCAAGAAACTCCTAATGTTTAATAGAGAAATAGGTCTAGACTAGTTTCTTATGGATTCTATATTTTGGGGATCAACTCTAATACCTTTACTGGAAATAATATGACCGAGAAAAATAATTGACCTTAGCTAAAATTCACATTTTATAAATTTTGTAAACAACTGGTGATCTCTAAGAGTTTGCAACACAATTCTAAGTTGGTTAGCATGATCATCCTCACTACAAGAGTAGATAAGAATATCATCGAGAAAGACTATGAAAAACATGTCTAGATATTATTTGAACATTCGGTTCATCAAGTCTATAAAAGCTAATGGGGCATTGGTTAGTCCAAAGGACATAACTAGAAACTCAAAATGACCATAGCAGGTCCTGAAGGTTGTCTTTAGAATATCACATCCCTTGCTTTAAGTTGATGATAGTCAGATCTAAGGTCTATCTTTGAGAAGTATCTCGCACCTTGGAGTTGGTCAAATAAGTCATCAATTATAGAAAGAGGATATTTGTTCTTGACTATGACTTTATTCAGCTGATGATAGTCAATGCACATATGCAAAGAACCATCTTTCTTTCAGAAGAATAGGATGGGAGCGCCCGAAAGAGGAAAACTAGGTCTTATGAAGCCTTTGTCTAGAAGATCTTTGAGTTTCCCTTTCAAATCCTTAAGCTCGACATGATCCATACGATAAGGAGGAATGGAAATACGCTGAGTATTAGGAAGAAGATCAATTACGAATTATATTTCCCTATTATGAGGAATCCTTGGAATTTTTTTAGGAAAGACATCAGGAAACTCATTAACTATATTGACTGACTGAACTATTAGAGTCTCGGACTTAGCATGTTTAACTCAAACAAGAAGATAGATGCACCCTTTAGAGATCGGCTTTCTGGATTTAAGATAGGATATGAAATGACTTTTGGGAGACACTAAATTTCCTAACCACTTAAAGGCTGGCTCATTGGGAAACTACAACTTCAACACTCGGGTGCAACAATATATGGATGCATAACAAGAGTGGAGCTAATCCATACCAAGAATAAGGTCAAAATCAACCATGTCTAAGTCAATCAGGTCTGCTAACATGACTTTATGAAGAACAGTGATAAGATACTTTTTATAAATCTATTTGGCAATAACTGACTCACCTACTGGAGTAAACACCAAGAAGGGCTCAGGGATCTTTCAAAATTCACAGCAACCAATGGGGTCACATAATAGAAACTTGACCCAGGGTCTAACAACACATAAACATAAAAATTAATGACATGAAGCATACCAGTCACAATATCGAGTAAGTCTTCCTGCTCTTGACGGGATGGTAAAGCATAGAACCAATTCTAACACTGACTACCATCAGTATAGGATAATGCACCCTGAGGAGGGGCTGGGAAAGCTGTAGGAGCTGGTGCACTGGTATCCTCCATCTTAGGATGAAAATCTTTGTTTCCATGCTTAGTATACGGGCACTCTCTAATTCTATGGCCTAACTTTCCACAACCAAAACAACCCTTTTGTTTAGCCAAGAACTCACCAGGATGAGTTCTACCATACTTAGAATATGAAGGATAATTTGGATTACCATTCACACTATTTTAGGACCTGTATATAAAGGACTTACCCCATTACTCCTACTTGGTTCTGGGTGCGGGGGCACTAGCTGAAGAGGGCACTAGTAAAGGCAGACAACTCTAAAACTACAAAAAATTCCCTCTATGAGATCTGGTCTGGCCATACTTAAACTATCCTATTTTAGCCTTATTATTTCCTCTCTTTCTTTCCTTCAACTTCTCTACCTCGATCTGCTGGGCATGAGTTATCAACCTAGTAAGATCTATATCTCCGATAACCATGGTAGTCCTACATTTTTGACTACCAATCTTGAGGCTCTAGTAACAAACTTACTCATACTAGATCTGGTGTCAACTATCAACTCGGGAGCTTACTTAGATAACTGGTTGAACTTAAGGTAGTACTCTTTCACTATCATTGAGCCCTGCCTCAGGTTCATGATCTTCTCAACCTTGTCTTCCCACAACTCACGTGGAAAGAACTTATCTAGAAAAGTATCTTGGAATATCTGCCAACTCATGGGGGATGCATTCTCACCCCTACCTTTCTTCCACATGACAACCCAAACGTAAGCAATATCTTTCAACCTATAAGAAGACAATTCTACACTCTCCTCTTCAGTAACATGCATAACTTGGGTGATCTATCTAACCTCATTACGATATAACTGTGGGTCCTCGCCTACTTTTGACCCAAAGAATTTGGGAGGATTCATCCTCATAAAGTCACAGAGTCTAGCTACACCTAAATCACCTTCTTGTTAATGTGGGACTACAAACTGATTATTGGCCTGGACGTTAGCGGTCACGACTTGGGCTAGTACCTAAAAGGCAGCCTAAAATTTGGCATACGACATATTCTCATTTACGAAATTAACAGACTGGGGTGGCTGGTTATCATTCTTATGGGCATTAGCTCTTTAAGGAAGCATATTTTGTCATGAAAAAGCACAAGTTAATAGTAGATAGAGATGGTTGTAACCATGATGGATTATGAAAGAAAGACAGGATTTTCCTAAAATGCTCCATAGCTTCTTGCTCATAGATGTGGCGCGCTTCACATCCATGATCAAGACTCTACATAATGTGGCTTGTCTGACTTCATAGGACTCTTCAAACCTTAGTCTTTGATACCAAGTTTGTAATACCCCAAAATTCGATCTTGAGATGTCACACAGTACTCAAGACTAAAAGTAGCCCTAAGCTAACCCTTTGAGTCTGTTACTAGGTCTGAACTTTACTTTAAGATGATCTACTCAAGAAATAATACCGTATGATACCAAAACAAAACTAAATAAACTATAAACACTATCTGAATAACAACTACTGAAAGTCTGTAAATCAATTAGTCCGATAAGCATCTACTATTAATGAACTAGAGAGCCATTGGGACAGACCTCCAACTGACTCGAACTAAACTAAAAACAAAAACTCAAATACTATGAAAGCTGGAAATCTAAAGAAGTAGGTGCTCAAATCATGAGGACTCACCAACTATGGGAGCATAGATAAAAATGCTTGAACTACTAACGCTGCTGATACTGAGCTCCTAAACCTATATTATAAGACAATGCAACACATAGACATATATATGGATCAATACTTTAAGGATGTACTGCTTATATGGGGGTGTAATGCATAAGTAAAACATCATCATACTTTATAAATGAAAGCGATGCATGCTAAACATGAATCGCTCACATAAGCTGGAATGTCTAAAATACTAAAATTTAAAATCATGCATAGCAATTCAAACTTTATAAAATATAGTGAGCCATACGTTTAGTCCTAAAAGACGTACTTGAACATTCTTTTTAAGTCATACTATCTATGTGTAGAGAGAGCTCACATCAAAATATGAAATCTAAAACTAATAGCTTTCTATAGAACTTAATCTGAATAAAAACTCATGAGCCTCTATACTTAGTTTTCTAAAAGCTTTTCTATTATTCTTTTCTATTAGGACATAGAAACTTTAAGAGCTTTAGAAATTTTTGGAACTTTTGAGACTTAGGGACTTTAGGACTTTGGGACTCAGGGAGTTTCTTCTATCCGATATAAACCATGCGAGTTGACATGGAGTCCAACGTCTTTCCCAAGTTGGGGTGATGTATTCTACCCTTTCCATCGGAATAGAACCTTAACTTAAGTGATCACTATCTTAGCCCACTATGGGTAAATCATAACCTACGATGACACGTAGTTCTGGGGCATGAGACTTTGGAATCATACCCAACTAGGTGCGAAACACTAATCCCATACTTATTGCTCAGAACTTTTAGGACATCCACCTTAAAATAGCACAAGGGTTAATAGTGAAAACCAATTATGCTTCTCTTTTCTTTAAATCACAAACTTATGAATAACGTAGACTCTGATCTTAGCTTGGATCAAAAGATCAACTTTCTTTATCAAAATCTAAAAATAGCTAATCATGGGATGCTTAAAACACAGTCATTCTTGAAATGGCAACATACAAACTAGGGCTTAGTGACCCATGCTTCAATTTCATGTCAAACACCATAAGGTTTATGCTTGATAATGAAATTACTCATAATGCAACTTAAAATCTGGAAAATATGATCATATACATTAGTTTTTTGAAAGTAGACATGTAATTCAATATTGAAATCACTTAGAATCTCAAAATCATGCAATTAGCAACATTGGGTATAAACCCTAACTCCAATTTCACGGAAATCATACAAAATTCAGAAAATTTGTAATTGAAAGTAAGTTTTTGGGCACAAGGATGAAAGATTTATCCTTGTTCAAAACCCCACATACCTTGGATGATGAACTAGATGAACAAGTTTGCTTTTGAGACTCTATTTGTGATCTTGAATGGTGATTCTTGGAATTCTTGTGTTGGAAATCTTGATTAATTTGAAAAAAGGATGGTGGAATCTTGTGATTCTTGAGGTAGATTGTTAAAGCTTAGGGTTTTGGTTGAGAGAAATTTGAGAAATATATCATAAGATGCTTGTAATGGCCTTAAATCTTATGTTTGGACGGAATTGGGGATGGGAAAAAGTCCAAAATACCCTTTTTAACTTCTAAACAAAACTATAAAAAAATGAAACTGGGTCTCGATTTAATGGGCCTCCACGACGCGCCACTATAGCGGTGGCTCACTAGAAACTAACGAATGGGAAATCAAGGGTCTCCATGATACGGAGTTATCGCGTTGTCCTATTGGATTTAATCAATTGGAACCTAGAACTTCAACGCGATGCGCCACCATCGAAGTGCCCTATAAAAATTCCATTTTGGCCTTCGACGCGATATGCCACTATCACGTTGGGCTTCTGGAATTTGACAATTTGGAAAATGGACCTCTTCGCAATGTGCCAATATTATAGAAGTCCACTGAAAATTGACAATTATGAAATTGTCCTTCACCGCGATGCGGTGACTGCCCAGTTCACACACTATCAACTTAGAAATGCTCTAAATTTTTCATCGGGGGTTGGATTTGGGATAATTTGATATTGATGGAAAGCTTATTCAATTTTCCACACATCGGTAAAATAAATATTAATCATTTTGGAAGACATGCCTTAACATTCTAGGAACGAATTCAAACTAGAAAAAGTTTGGGGTTTTAACACTTGAGGTCTGGTTACCATTAGTTGGGGATTCAGGCTGAGGATATCCCAAAGATAGCCTTTAAGACTCGTTATGATCATTATGAGTTCCAGGTGATGTCTTTTGGGTTGATCAACGCCCCAGGCGTATTCATGGACTTGATGAACTACGTGTTCAGGCCTTTTTGGATTCCTTCATCATTGTGTTCACCATAACATCCTTGTGTATTCGAGGAGTAGAGATTAGCATATGCAACATTTGAGGATTGTTCTACAAACTTTGAGAGATCATAAGCATTTTTCCAAATTCTTTAAGCGTGAGTTCTGGATGGAGTCACTGACATTCCTTGGATATATGGCATCTAAGGATGGGATTATAGTGGGCCCAACAAATATTGAGGCTGCTCATGATTGGTCCAAGCCTACGTCTCTATCTAAGGTTCGTACCTTCATTGGTTTAGCTAGTTATTATAGGTAGTTCATTAAGGTTTTGCAACTATTTCATCACCGATGACCAAATTAAATTGGAAAAAAGTTCCTTTTCAATGGTCCAAGGAGTGTAAGTCTATCTTTATTGCATTTTTCTATTGAGAGTAAAGGATTCACCGGGTATTATAATGCTTTCGATGGCTCGGGTTGTGTTCTAATATAGCAGGGATGAGTTAATGTTTACGTGTCAAAGCAGCTGAAGGTGTATGAGTGTAATTACCTCACTCATGATTTGGAGTTGGTAGTTGTAGTTTTTTGCACTTAAAATTTAGAGGCATTATCTTTATGGAGTGCATTGTGAGATCTTCATGTATCAATGTAGTCTTCAACATCTTATAAACTAGAGAGAGCTTAATTCTAGTTAGCATAGATGGATGGAGTTTCTTAAGTATTATGATATCTCTATCTTGTATCATTTGGGCAAGGTAAACTTGGTAGCAGATGCCTTGATTTGGAAGGTAGTGAGTATGGGTAGCTTGGATTCTACTTTAGTTTCTCATAGGCCATTGGTATGAGATATCTGATCCTTAGCTAACTTGGTGGTGCATCTTGATATTTTTGACCCTGGAGGATTTTTGTTAGTGTTGATACGAGGTTTACTCTATTTTAGAATATTTGGAGTCATTAGTTTGAGGATATGAGACATTGAATCGACCATGATCAGGTGTTAAGTGGTGAGACCAAGAGAGATACTATTGATTCTGTGGGTGTTTTGAGATTTGATAGCTGCATTAGTGTTTTAAAGGTTGGAGACTTTATTCAATTTTGCATAAGGCTCACAGCTTTAGGTATTTTATTCACCCAGTTATAGCTAAAATATATAGATATTTGAGGCAGTATTATTAGTTGAGTGGTACAAAGAGAGATATGGTGGACTTTGTAACTTGTTTCCTATGTTGTCAGCAGGTGAAGGCTGAGCATCAGGGACCTAGTGGCTTGATTCAGAGATTATCCTTCCCGAGTGGAGGTGGGAGCAAGTCACCATAGACTTCATTAGTGGGTTGCTTCCTACTTCCTATGGTTCCAATGGTATTTGAGTCATTATGGATTGGTTGACCAAATTGGCATATTTCATTTCTATTCAAATAACCTTTAGTGCCGAGAGTTTAGCTTGTATTTATGTTTGTGAGATAGTCCATTTGCATGGTGTGTCTACATCCATTATCTGAGATCATGGCTCAGTGTTCACTTTTAGACTTTGGAGAGATTTTTAGGAGGAGTTAGGTGTTCAGATGGATCTTTGTACAACCTTTCACCCTCAGACTGATAGACAGTCAGAGTGGACTATTCAAGTTCCTGAGGATATGCTGTAAGCTTGTGTTACAAATTTTGGAGGTCAATAGGAGGATCACTTAGCATTAGTTTAGTTTTCATATAATAATAGCTACCATTCAAGTATTGAGATGGCATCATTTGAGGAATTATATGGTAAATGATGTTGTTCTCTAATTGGTTGTTTTGAGACCTTTGAGATTAGACCTCATAGTACTGACTTGCTTTAGGAGTCGTTAAATAAAGTTAGTGTGATTCAGGATATATTGAGAGTAGCTCAGAGTAGGTAAAATGTTTATGCAGACCATAGACTTCGTGCCTTAATATTTGGAGCTGGTGATAGGTGATTCTCCATGTATCGTCTATGAAGAGTGTGATGAGGGTTGGGAGAAAGGGAAATCTCAACCTTAGATATATTGGACCCTTTGAGATCCTTTGCACGATTTAAGAGGTGGAATATGAGTTAGTATTGCTCCAATATTTTGTCGTTGTTCATCTAATATTCCATGTTTCTATGTTGCGGTCGTATAGTCCAGATGCATCGCATGTTCTCAGATGATACTCGATTTAGTTGGATGAGCGGTTGACCTTTGTAGAGGAGATGGTGGTCATTTTAGATAGTAATGTTAGAAGGTTGTGCACTAGAGAGATTCCAGTAGTTAAGGTTCAATAGAATCATCGCCAAATAGAGGAGGCTACTTGGGAGATAAAGAGAGAACATTCTCAGTATCCTCATATAACACCCCACATTTTTTTGGGCTAGATTTCAAACTGTCATTTCTAGGCGTATAGACCCAAACCTAATGATTTCTTTTAATATATGTGTTATAATCAATTATATAGCGTGGGAATACTTTTGGATATGAATTGAGGTACAAATATCTCCTAACTCAAAGACGAGTTGAGAACGTTACTATCGATTAAGTTTTATTGAAAGTTTCATCTTGGGTCAACTTTCAATGACTATTACTCCTACTATATAATTATTTACCTGTACTACCATATACCAATAGAAAGATCTTTGAGTCCTCTTTCCAACACAACTAGTTTCACCTTAATCCGGTAGCGGAGCAAAAAGTTATGCTCATTTTACTTCAGCATATTTGTCTGTCAACAAAGTGATGAGCTGAGTGCTAGGCCATCAACTAAGTGGTAACCTATCAGTCCAAGTCGTCACCTAAGACCAGTAACTCATAAAATCATCTTCTAAGTTAGGACCTGAGTTGATAAGCCATCACATAAGTGATGACGTATCAGCCAAAGTCGTCACCCAAGATCAGTAACTCATAGAATCAGCTTCTGAGTGATGACTTGGTGTGATAGGTTATCACTTGGTTGACGACCTATCAACCAACGTAGTCACCCTTGAAATTCAGAAATTTCTATTTGAATTTGGAGGGGTATTTTGGTATTTTCCCCACCCCAAATTTCTCCTACACGATTTAAATCATCCAAAACACGTTAGAATTGATCTTTTACCAGTTTTACAACATATCAAATCCTCTCCACTCTCAAGAACAAGATCAAACTAGAGTTTCCTCTAAGTTCAAGATTTAAAAAAAAAGGGTCAAGATTAGAGTTCCAATCTTCAAACTAAACGACATAAGGTACATGGGGTTTCCTAAACTACATACGCATGGTGAAATCATTTTAATTATGTTTAAATGTTAAGAAACCATGAATTTACAAAAGGTTCTTGAATTTAAAATTACAATCAAGCATTGTGAATCCTTCTTGACAATAATGATTTGGTCTTGAGGCCTTACCCCTTAAACTCAATTTTGTTATATATATATATATATGTATATATATATATATATATATATGTATTCATATAGTTTAATGTTTGGTATTTGAATTGAGAGCAAGAAGAATGATAATCCCTCGCATGTTATAAACCCCTCTTTTTATATGTTATGAATTATTCAATTTCATACTGAGAAGCATGTTACAAATGTCCTTACTGTTGTTTAAGACTTGATCTTAATTATAAATTGAAGAGAAGATGTTTCTTGTTAATTGATAACAATTGCTAAATCTTCAGCAATTTTTGTTGTTTTGATGTATTTTCTAGTGAATTTGTAGAAAAAGGTAGAAATATAGAAAATAAACAACATCGGAGAAAAAGAGTTGAAAACTGAGCAAAAAGAAGAAAGCCCTAACCAGAGAGTTGAAGTATGAGAGGAAGTTCTGACGACATTGGTGACATGGCTTGAAAGAGCTGATAAGGCGTCACGATGGGCATCAGCCTAAACTAGAGAATTGAGCTTGAAGAAGAAATTTGACGACGTTGGTGATACGTCGTCAGATCGGTGACGCGACATCAGCTACATTGTCTGCGTAAGATAGATTTTGAAGGCAACTGGAGCAAGTCTGACGCCATCCGTGATAAGGCGTCAGAACCTTGATATGGCGTCAGTGACGGCATCACCTAATCCGAAGAATTTTATGATTTTTGTTATTTTATTTCCATAATTAGGGTTAAGTATAAATAGTATCTTTTAGGGTTTTATTGAGAATCTTCTTTAATCCTTTTATCTTTTAAATCTTTTTGGTGAACTTTGGAGACACACATATTGCTTCATCGTTTTCACCAATTAGTTCTTGTTTTATTTCAATACTTATCAACTATTTGTGGATTTCTTTTTCGTGATTCAATTGAAGGAACGACTTGTTTCTTTTTATACGTTCATAAGTTTACCCATATTATCATGAATTCAACTTGTTCTTTCGTTCATCAAATCATGAGTGGCTAATTCCATTAGCCGGAGTTATGAGATCCATGGATTAGGGTTTGATAGGTTACTAGGTATTTAACAGATTCAAAGAGTAGTAGGACGTCTTGAAATACTGTTGTTTTAACTGAAATCTAATGGTTGCAAACATTAGGTTATTCCTTAGGTGTTATTTTCTTCTAAATGAGAAATAGACTACAGGCTACGAATTATCAACAGGGACTCGGAAGCTACCAACCTTCTGTTTAATGATTAATGTCGTAACTGGATTAATCTACCTGAGATAAAATCCAATTGGAAATAGATAAGTTATCTAAATTCAAGAGAATTAGATAATAAATTGTCTGGTGAGGTCGAGAGATAAGTCAGATAGTATCATCGTCAGGGATATTCTGCTGTTTTAACTTCAAGAATCCCAAGAATTACCTAATACCTGTCAATTCCAAAAATCCATGGTGAACATAACTTTGGTTTCTCATTTATATTGATTACAACACTAAAATATTGAAAGTGACAATTGACTCTCTGTGAAATTTAAACCCACATTTTCAGAAATAGTAAACTACTAGTAAAGTATTTCATAAACAAATTAAAGTTCACACCTTATTCCCTGTGGGATTCGACCCCCAACCTAGTTGGGTTTTATATTAACAACGATCGCTTACACCCATTCAAGAGTGTAATTTGAGCGTTATACAAAATGGTGCTGTTGTCGAGGAATACGGTTGTAGACTAAAAGTTTGTGCGTGAAAATTTGTTGATTGTTAAGTTTCCTTGATTTACATTTATTTGTTGTTTTTGTCCGTTTCAGATACTGTGTTGTTTATGGAAAAAACAAGAAGTTCCAGGGAACTGCTATTGCCAATCAATCTGAAACCTCAACTGATAGGAAGAATGGCTGAACAACAAGAAGCAGAAAGACTAGCTGCTATGGCCAGGGCTCAGGTGAATGTGCAAAATTTAGGTCAACAAGCATGTCACCAAAACCCTGATGATGAATACTTGGCTGATGAGGAATTGTTGTATCCTCAAAACCCAAGGTGAGCTTAGCAAGTTGATGCACCAGTGCAGCGAAATGTCAATAGAAACCGTCCAGTCCAAGGAAGATATGGTCAACATCCTATTCAATATGAGGCTGATTAAGGAATGGATGGAGCTGGTACAACGGATGCTATCATTCCTCCACCGTTGGCACTGGGTGCAAAATTCAGCATAACAAGTACCATGATCCAACTCCTGAATCTGAAGGGGTTATTTGGAGGCTTGCTTGGTGATGATCCAAACATGCATTTGGTGAACTTCATCACCATTTGCAAATCTTTTAACAATCCGGGAGTGAGCCAGAATGCTATTAGGTTGAGGCTATTTTATTTGTCTCTGTCTGGGGAGGCAACAATGTGGTGAAATGAGTTAGAGACTAATTCTATAACCAAATGGAGGCAGTTGAAAGATGCGTTCCTAGAATGGTTCTTTCTACCCTCCAGAAAGGTACAGTTGAGGGACGAAATTAGCAACTTCAGACAGCTTTCGACTGAAGCACTGCACGAAACCTGGGAAAGATTTAAGAAAAAACTTGCACAATGTTAGAACCACAATATGATGGACTTGCACTTGATGGAGACTTTGTATAGAGCCTTCAACTCTGTGACAAAGCCAATTTTTGACAACGCTGCAGGTAGTTCATTCATTGATCTTTCTTTTATAGATGCTTATGACATGCTGAATAGAATGACTAAACAGAGTTGGTCTTGGCACACTAGGGATTTTGTAGTGGCTATCCTGGCTGTTGCTGGTGGTATAACTGCGTATCAGCGTAGAAGGGATGAGGAGAGAGATCAGGACATGGCCTATTTTAAGATGCAGATGGATTTACTGGACAAGCACTTACTATCCGACAAGACTAAAATGGTTAAAGATGTGGAATCTCAGGGTACGGTGTCTACAGGTGCTGATGCGGAGGTAAACTATGTAAGTAATCAAGGGGGTTTCTGAGGCAATAGCCAAGGGAACCAAGGTCGAACTTTCTATAAAAAGCCTGATTATAAAGATAGGGAGCAGGGACATTAGCGAAACAATAATGATAGGAGTGGTTTGTATATTCCTCCTGGAAGTTGGGATACTGCGATGACTAGTTCTAGAAAGATGTCCATGGAGGACATGATGGAAAAGCTGTTGAAGGGAGTTGAAGCTACCAACTCGGGGGTAACTACTATGAAAAGCGAATTTTCTACCCTCAGTCAGTTGGTTAGCTTACACTCTACTTCTATTAAGCAGTTGGAGCAACAGATGAGCCAAATTTTGGCTACTCTGAACCAGAGAAAAACTAGTACTTTACCTAGCGATACAGTTCAGAACCCGCAGACTGATGGCTCTTGTTTGGCAATTACCACTCGGAGTGGAAAGATGTTATCTGGCCCTTCTATGGGCAAAGATGTAGAGAAGGAGGTAAGTGTTGATGAGTTTGAAGGAAGCAATCCAGTAGAGTCTGGGAAGCTGGATGACTTTGTTGATATTTTGGAGAAAGAAGACGAAAAAAAAGGGGAAGTGGTATTGAAAGAAATGCCAAGACCATCACCACCCTTTTCTCAGAGATTAAAGAAGAAAGTAGATAACAAAAAATTTAGCAAATTCATGGCAGTAAAGAAAAAACTGACGGAGAATGTGCCATTGATGGAGGCACTTGAGCAAATGCCGAACTATGCTAAATTTATGAAGGAACTATTAACAAAGAAGCGGAAGGTAACCTGTGAGCCAGTGGACAACATCCACCACTATAGTGTTGTTTCTTCACAATCCTTAGTGCAGAAAAAACCTGACCCTGGAGCATTTACCATACCGTGCACAGTTGGGTCCATGAAGTTTACCAAATCATTATGTGACTTAGGAGCAAGTATTAATCTGATGCCATTTGATATCTACAAGAAGCTTGGATTGGGGGAAACTGCCCCCACAACAATGTATCTTGTGATGGCAGACTGATCAGTGAAGAGACCAGTTGGTATATTGCATGATGTACCGGTAAAAGTGGATGACTTTGTTCTGCTTGCAGATTTTGTGATATTAGATTATGATGTTGATTTTGAGGTACCCATTATTTTGGGTAGACCACTATTAGCCATGGGAAGAGTATTGGTTGATATGGAGCTCAATGAGCTAAAGTTCAGGTATGGAAAAAAGAAGGCCAAATTCAAAATGCATCCTCCTATGAAGCAGTTGGAGGAGAGGAATATCTTCTCGATTGTGGATGTATTCTAGGAAAATGGTAATGAGGTATCGATACTGTATCTTGACGAAGTCTGAGTAGTCAAGACGGCTAAGTCGTGCCGTGACATTAAATCAGGCGCTATTGGGAGGCAACCCAAAATTTTATTTTCATGCATTTTGTTTTTATTCGTTTAGGTAGTAATAGGAAGGAACTGAAAAGGTACAAAAAGGTCACGGTAAAAACTAAAGAAAGTAAGCCAAATGGTCTTGAGGACATTCGTGATAGGCTATCACAACTGTGACAGCTTATCACCAATATCGTCAGAAAGACCAGAAGTTGAGACCTTCTCTGTTAAGGATGACGGCAAGCTTATCAAAGAGGTCGTCAGCCATTATCCTATTTTTGAAAATCTTGGCCCAAATTAGTTAAAATCTGACCTGACCTAGATACAAAACCTTTCAAGTTCCTGGTTTTTGTTTCCTTCTTTAAGTTTTGTTTCATTTCGTTAGTTAGGATATTTACTTCCTTTCAAAATAATCCTAAGTATACAAGGAAACATCCTTCCTGATAGTTGTGAGATTTCAAGGAAAATCAAAATCCATCTCTCATCTTTTCTTCTCTCTCGTATAATCAAGTAGAGCCAACTCATCAGGTATGCTCATAACTTTGTTTCTCCTTTTATTGAAGTGATAAATTTGTTGAAAACATAATGCAAAAAAAAGGAGAAACTTGAGTTCAAGTTGTAATAGCATGGAAATTGGAAATTAGGGTTAAGTTGTGCCTAAATTACAAAAATTTAAAACCCGAAGTACAAAAACAAAAACTCCATGTGGTTCTATGAAGAATTTGGTCCCAAGATTAAGAATGCAAACTAAGTTGGGAAAAATTCTGATGTGACGACATTGCTGATAGGCTATCACAAGAGTGACGCCTTATCAACTTATGTCATCAAAAAATTGGCAAAAAGGAAGCATTCACTGTTTAAGGTTGATGACTTACCTGATAGGCTATCACAAATATGACGCCTTATCAGGAATGTCATCACAATCTTGAGAAAAGTGTGCCATTTCTGTTTAAGGCTGATCACATAGCTGATAGGCTATCACAAATGTGATGCCTTATCAGCCATGTTGTCACACCATGATGATAATGCTAAGCTATTAAACTTGAATAGCATGTTTTGATTGTTATACCTTGAATATTAAATTGTGATTGTTTTATGGTCCAGGAATATTCTAATGGCACCTAAAATAAAAAATCCTGACACTCCAAAGAAAGCGGCCAAGCCAAAGGTAGTTCAAAAGCTTATTGATAAAGACTCTGATTATGAAGATGAAGAACCACTGCTCAGGTGGAGGAGAAAGAAACCCAGTCCTAAGACACCTCATCCACCTAAGCCCATTGAGGTGGAGAACAATGAAGGTACTGAGACCATCACTCCAGCTAAGAGTGAAGCTTCTGAGAATGAGGATTCTGAGTAAACTGAGTCCTAACAGCCTTAGTCTAAGAAGGTTGAATCTAAAGAACCGGGGGCAGGACATGCTGAGTTTGACAAATCTAATTCTGAGGAACCATCCTCAGAAACTCCCTCAGTAGAGAATCAAGTTAAGAAGGAACCTCCAGCTCAGGGAACTTTGATAAAATGAAATAATCTTAAGGTTCGAGAGAATGCTAGATGGAATATCCCTAAAACAGAGGACATCTTCTGTAAGTGTTTGATTAGAACAAAAAGAAGATTTTCCAGAAGTCCAGTGTTTCCAGAAAAGAGAGTCATCATCACAGGACTGACAGGGTATCCTGCAGTTGAGAAGAAATTCAGAGATTATGGGCTAGGATGGACTGCCAAGGGAGGTGAACCATTTTTTCCTACATTTGTCCGGAAGTTCTACGCGAACTACTAGGCTAGGTTATTGGGCATGTACAAGAATAGAGAAATCACAGCAGACCAGCCTTTGCTGACCAGAGTTCTAGTTCGTGGGATAAATGTAGATATTTCTGACACGACTATCAACAAATTTCTACATGGACCCAAATTCATTCCCCAGGTCATAAATCCTGCATTCTACTATCGTCGAAAGAGTAAGGATGACCAACGTCCATGGTTAGCTACACTTATAGCTGAGAGAGATCCTTTATGGCTGACCCAATCCAATAAGCATATTTACAAGGCTTCTTTGATACAAGACGCAAAGTTCTGGTGGGGTGTTATGCGTACCCATTTGATGCCGACCAATGTAGTTAATATTCTGGGTGATGATCGAGCAATATTAGTCACATGTCTTATGGCCAATCCTAAGCTGAATTTTGGAGAGATCATTGCTGAAGAGATCAAGATTCGAGTAACGAGGTATGACACCGCTTATCCATTCCCTTGTTTGATTACCAGGCTATGAACAGAGGCAGGGGTACCATATATTGCAGGGATTGATGCTACGTTGTATGCCACTAAGACCCATAACCCTATTTGCTATGAGAAAAATTAGCCAAGGCTGATACTTAATAGAGAGGTGATGGGTGAGGTAGACCTATCAGTTGCAGGCCCTAGTTCAGCACCTAAAGTAGAGGTGCAAGCTACTGAGGTTGCATAGACAGACAAATGGTGTGAGATGCAGCTATGTGCCTTTGCTGAACAGTTTACTGCTGTTGTAGATAAGAGAATCAGGGTTGCTCTTGAGCCCTTTGCTTTTTTGTCTGCATGGGTTGCAGATCTGGAGAACCATTTTGATGCAAGGGCATAGAAGTTGACTGGAGCAGAGCTCTCTGAATTCAGAGTGGCCCTAGAGAAGGGAAAAACTAATATGGTGATGGTACAGCAATACCAGTTTATCATGCCTACCAGGAAGACAGTTGAAGAATCTGAGGATGAACCCCCAATCCTTGATCTCATTGTGGAGCCAGTGAAAAAGAAAAAGAAGAAAGACAAAGAAGCTAAAAAAGGTAAGAGAAAGAGACAAGAAGATGATGAGAATGAGATAAAAGCTGAGAAAAAGTCAAAGAAGAAGAAGAAGGGAGAGAAGACACTATAGGAAGATGATGAGCTAACAGAACAAGAGAAAGTGAATCTAAAAAAGTCAACACAAGCGTCCCGAGAGGACAATTAAAAATGGTAAAAAGAACTTTGAGAAAGGGCTATAGGAGCCTCATCTAGCAGAGCAGCTGGACCAGATCAGAGAGAAGCTCTTGATGAGGATGGCACTGCTGCAGGGTCACAGACCCATGATTTGAGACTCGATTGACTCCAGGTATACCCTAACCCCTAGTTTTGTCTTATTCTGATTTTAAGTTCAGGGTGTAGGGTAGCATATAGTTGTAGCATATTCTATAAATAACTAGGAGTAGTGTAAGTTCTATAGGCAGTTAACTAATTTTATGATTTGAATACCTCTCTGGAGGTTTGTTTTACATAACTCTGTGGACTACATCTTGGTGTGACCATTGTGCATCTTGTCATGGCATTAGTTTAGTTTCTTGATCATTACTGCTGAACAGTTGCATAAAATAGATAGATAGTAGCCCGTGATATTACTTGTGTGCCATGTGTGTGAGAGACTATACCGAGTTCTCTTTTTGTATTGCTGAATCTAGAACTTTCCATGTTCGTCTTACCATAGTTGAAAGATAGGGGTTAGTAAAGGATCATAGCTGTTTTTGAATTTCAGTCACTGTTAGCCTACATGACCTTCCTATAATACATGATACCCCTTGATCCCTGTTGTAGCCTTAATTGACCATTTTCTTTCTATAATACCTATCACCTTCCTTTTTTAATCATAATGAACCTATTTTGACCCTGGTTCTTCTTGGACACTGTGCACCTTGACTTAGGTAAACAACCTAAGTTGAGGGTGGCTATCATAGGGGTGTGTGATATAAATTAGGAATGAAGAAGGGTTGAGTAAAAGAAAAAGAATAAGTGAGAAAGAAATAGATGACTGGGTGTTGGTGAAAAAAAGCAAAGAAAGAAATTTATTTGGATAAAAAGATAGACCAGACCCATTCTGAATGTGTAATAAAGAGAAAAAGAAAAGAAAAGAAAAAGAGTGATAAAGAGGTTAACAAGTAGACCCCACAAGTTTGATAGTGCCAAGGAGGGTAGTCACTCTAAATTCCATGTAATATCATACCAGCCCCTAGCCTACGTTACAAGCCAAAGAAAGACTTATAGTGATCCTAACTTACCGGTCCGGACACTTTGGTAATGACGATAAGGGCAAGCATATGGTATTTGGCATACACTGGTTGAACTTCATTTTGAAAGTGAGTGTTTTATGTCTATCCCCGTGTTAATATTTTGAATTTTCATGAGAGAAAGGGGAATTTCCTCATTGTGAGGGCACACTGGAATTTTGCTAGGTTACTTACTTGTTTTGGGGTAGTGACATATTGATACATGCATGATTGATGGTGCTAAACTGATGCCATGGCCAGAATCCTTTGTGTTATACTGTTGCTTTTCAAATAATCTATACAGTTAGTTTTGAAGTAGTTAACCTTGGAGAAGGTAACTAAGTTTTGAGCTAAAATAGTTGTTGACTACTGAATGAGCTGTAGACTCTCTTAGTTGTTTTGTTGCTCAAGGACAAGCAACTGTTTTAAGTTGAGGGTGTTGATGTGCGAGTAAAAGCTAACACATTTAGTGCTTTTTGGCTCAAAACAATTGCAAAATCTTCAGCAACTTTTGTTGTTTTGATGTGTTTTCTAGTGAATTTGCAGAAAAAGGTAAAAATATGGAAAATAAACAACATCAGAGCAAAATAGTTGAAAACTGAGCAAAAAGGAGAAAGAGGCATGGCTAACGACATCGCTGATACGTCGTCAGGCCTGTGATAGGCTATCAGAAGCAGTGTCAGCCCTAACCAGAGAGTTGAAGTCTGAGAGAAAGTTCTGACGACATTGGTGACATGGCGTCAAAGAGCTGATAAGGCGTCACAATGGGCATCAGCCTAAACCAGAGAATTGAGCTTGAAGAAGAAATCTAACGATGTTGGCGATGCGCCATCAGCTACATCGTTAGCTTAAGGCAGATTTTGAAGGAAACTGGAGCAATTCTGATGCCATCCATGATAAGGCGTCAGAACCTTGATGTGGCGTCAGCGACAACGTCACCTAATCTGTAGAATTTTATGATTTTTGTTATTTTATTTCCATAATTAGGGTTAAGTATAAATAGCATATTTTAGGGTTTTATTGAGAATCTTCTTTAATCCTTTAATCTTTTAAATATTTTTGGTGAACTTTGGAGACACACATATTGCTTCATCGTTTTCACCAATTAGTTCTTGTTTTATTTCAATACTTATCAACTATTTGTGGATTTTTTTCCGTGATTCAATTGAAGGAACGAGTTGTTGCTTTTCATATGTTCGTAAGTTTACCCATATTATTATGAATTCAACTTTTTCTTTCGTTCATCAAATCATGAGAGGCTAATTCCAATAGCCGGAGTTGTGGGATCCATGGATTAGGGTTTGATAGGTTACTAGGTATTTAAAGGATTCAAAGAGTAGTAGGACGTCTTGAAATTCTGTTGTTTTAACTGAAATCTAATGGTTGCAAACATTAGGTTATTCCTTAGGTTTTATTTGCTTCTAACAGAGAAATAGACTAGAGGTTGTGAATTATCAACAGGGACTCGAAAGCTACCAACCTTCTGTTTAATGATTAATGTCGTAACTTGATTAATCTACCTTAGATAAAATCCAATTGGAAATAGATAAGTTATCTAAGTTCGAGAGAATTAGATAATAAATTGTCTGGTGAGGTCGAGAGATAAGTCAGATAGTATCATCATCAAGGATATTCTACTGTTTCTACTTACTTCAAGAATCCCAAGCATTGCCTAGTACCTGTCAATTCCCAAAATCCATGGTGAACATAACTTTGGTTTCTCATTTATATTGATTACAACACTAAAATATTGTTAGTGACAATTGACTCTCTGTGAAATTTAAACCCCCATCTTCGGAAATTGTAAACTACCAGTAATGTATTTCGTAAACAAATTAAAGTTCACACCTTATTTCCTGTGGGATTCGACCCCAACCTAGTTGGATTTTATATTGACAACGATCACTTACACCCATTCAAGAGTGTAATTTGAGCGTTATCATTAATATAAAGGAGAAGTGATGATTTAAAGAGTTGCATGGTTTGTCACAAAATACTTGACCACCACATGTTTGATGAAATGTTGAAAAGAGAGAATCTTTGTATAGTTTGAAATATGTGTTCAAAACAAGAACTCTCTTGCATTGTTTGATTTATTTGGTGGTCTAAACATTGTTTTCCTTAGAAAGAGTTGTAACTTGATAATGTATGGATGAAAAATATGAATTACAAGTATTGGTATGACGACACCAATACAAATAATGACATATTAACATAGAACATCACAGAAAGCAGATTTTCATTTAGATTTTTAGATTTTGAGCATAGATCTATGGATGTTTAGAAAGAGTTAAAAATGGGCTTAAGAGAGTTAGGTGGTTACCTGAAGAAGGCATGAGACCAGAAAACTCATTGGCTGAAACTGTGTTTTGTCGATATGGGTTATTATGTCCCCAAAGAGGGATTATACAACGGCCTAGTGCCTTGTGGCATTTAGAATTAGAAACTCCAACTCTTGCGGCAAACTTGGGTTGGGGTCTTGGCCGCTGAGTTAAGGGAGGATTCCATATGGCCCATGGGTTTGAAGAATTATAGGGTGTACCACCCAGCTCAGAAGTAAAATGAAGAGCGAGTCTTGGTTGCAATGAATTGTTTCAAATTCTTTTGAGCTTGCCCATGTGTTTTCATACATCTCATGCAACGTGTTTTATAAATTCTCTCACTTATGTTATATATAAATGTACATTATTTTGGATTTCTCTATGTGCCAGTACAATTGTATTGACCCTCTATTTCAGTATTTGAGGCTCAGTCCCGGGGTCCCACTAAGCCGTAGAATTTCCCATCAAAAGAGTGCAGTTGGTGAGTCTCCCTTATTTTGGAAGGCCTATTTTTACAATATTCTGAATCTATTTTTGTTTACGGTCCACTAGAGGCCTTGTCCCAGTTTTAGACAAGATGTTGACTTGATGTATTAGAGATTTTGCAGACTGATTTTAGATGTCTTTTAGGATTTATGAATTTTATTTTGAATTGTTCATTTGAATTATCATATCAACCATGTTTTCGTATGATAATTTTTCCACATTTCTTTATATTGTATGAACATAGTGTATGATTTCCAGATAGAAAAGGGCGGTTAGGCCTTCATAGTTCAGGATGATCGTTGCAACTAAGTCCTCAGCTTGGGTTGTGACACCTTACCTATTTGAGGCTTCAAGTACATCCAAATCCTTTACTTTTGCGGATGAAATTTCTTTTAGAAGTGGATAATTTAATGACCTTTCAAGACATTTTATGTATTTCTACTTATTTTCTTCTTTTAGTATTTCCATAGCTTCCCTAATTCATTTATGACTTGTTAGAACTGATAGTTCGGTTATCGGGCAGTTTATTTGATTTTTAGAGCAAATTCCCTATTTTAAAGTCTTTGATAGTTCATTAGCTACTAGAGGAGAAATTCGGTCAAATAATGTGTGCCAATTCTGATTATTCCAACAGCACCGGAATGATGATTTTATGCTAGGATGGCCCTTGGCTCGGGTATCAAGGCTTCGTGACTCATTTTGAACTCTTGGCTGGAAGTTAAGAAATATCGCAAATGGGTGTGGGATCCACTTTTTGTTGAAACGATCTCGGATAAAAATTTTGATTGCACCATTAATTTTGAAATATGGAATTTGATAGGGTAGGATAGTTTGTTTGTGCATATGTAATTCCCAATGAATCTCAAGGGGTTGGAGGAGAACATATTTAAGCTTTCAGCTAGTGCACTACTTAAGCACCCATTTGGGTCGCTTTAGCAGAGAACTATTAAAGTTCTTTACTGACCGTTTAAGCAATCTTCCTGGCCCAATAGGCTTCACTTAAGTTGTGACCTTATATCTTAAGCGATGTCCACTTAAGTGTAATACCTCGAATTTTCTTTAAGTCGTGTTTCATCCTTAAAGGGAGTAAAGGCTGACTTCATAAGTGAGAAATATTTTAAACCATGTATAATTTACCTAATATCGACTATTTCTCATATAGATAATTGAATAAGCTTTCCATCGATACCAAATTTTCCCAAATTCGATACTCGGGCGAAAAGTTAGATCCATTTTAGTGAGACAGTGTACCACTTGGTTCTTTAGCGCATCGCAGAGCCAGCCAAAATGGAAATTGTCAAATTCTAGTGAGCCTCCGCGATTCCACCACATCGCGGTGTCTTTCTAGTTCACAACCAAGGTGGCAACGCGATTTCCACCGCGTCGCGCCAAGGCTCAGTTTCCCAATTATCCAATTTCCAGTAAGTTGGCGCGATTATGGTGCATCGTGCCAACATGTAAAATCGGTATTTTTTTTAGTTTTGGATTTTAATTCCAAGGTCAAAACGGTCATTTTTCTACCCCTATATATACTCTTTAACATGATATTTCTCATTATTTCACCCAAATACACTAGTTTTCTCTCAACTTTCTTCAAGAACAACTATTAGGGTTCATAGCTCAAGACCCAAGTCATCAAGATTCCTCCATTAATATTTTGTGGATCAAGTAGTAAGGTATGCAAATTTTGATTCTTGGGTTCCTTCCACCCAAGAAGTTCAAAAATCCTTTTTTCAAAATTCAAAGATCTTATATTTATGAGTTTTCATAATTCATGTGAATTGAAATTAAAGTTCATGTTATTATTGAGTTAAATTCATGTTTTGTTTATAAAATCTCAAGAGTTGATTCTAGTATGTGATGAATTGTATAATGTTCATGATAAACCCTCTTCACGTTGCATGATAAGTGATGTGTTTATGTCAATTGAGTGTAGAAATTATTGAATAACCAAAGCATGCTCTCCATATGTTTGATAAAATTCTTATGTGAAGGAATTGGAGTCATTATAGCATGTTGACTAGAAATCTCCAATTGTGTGCAAGCCCATGCATGCCAAGTGTTTGTTGAAAAGCCTTAATGAATGCATTGTGACATGTTAGCATGAAATCCACCAATTATATGCTATTCAATGCATGTTAAATATTTGTTGCAAGACCTTGTTGAATGGAGTATGAGCCAATAGCATGTCTCCCTATACTATCACATGTTTATGATTTCTAAGTACTTGAAGAGATGCTTTAATGTTGTGATAGTGAATTAAAGTTCATGGTCATGATTATTAAAGAATGATTATGCTTTACTTTGATGTTATCGAGTCCTAGGGGTATTTATACCCGACAAATTAGCTGCTGTCTAGAGCCAGTGTCAGTTTTCACGATAACCTCAGCTAAGCCATAACTTTTAGAACTCAGTACTCTCAAACGGTTATAGAACTTAAGAAATCTCAGTAATCTCAGTATCATTAGCATTCCTGAATATATAATAAGAATGCAAGACCAAGTAAGTCATGAACAAAGATAATCTGGATAACATGAGTTATTGAATGTATGAAAACTGTACACTTGGTCATGCAAACCTGATTTGATATAGTCGGAATACTGAATTGAGAATATGGGAACTAACTACAATTGACATACCCCAATCTAAGTTATTGAGGTCCAACCTTAACCCTAGTTGGGAAGGTGTTGGTAGCTTGCCAAGGGTACCAACACATGACTGACGATGTGGATCCATAAGGTTGAAGTCCCAAAGGATGAGGGTGTCATGTCTAACTGACGGGGGACCCCTCATAATCTATGGTAGCATTGTAGATTTGGAACTTAGGAACTGCTACTAACAACTCATTCCCAACTGATGGGAGAGCCGCTATCCCTGCATTTGCTCGGTGTTAAAAGTTACTCCTAACTAAATGACACTGGTATTATTATTTATTTAACATGACGTGGTAATATACTGATAAATGCTCAGCATAGACATGATAATCTAAATATCATACTAAAATCATGGTCTGACTGCCTTGTTACTTGAAAATGGAAATATGTATAAACACATTGGTATCGGGTATTCATAACTCGCCAGCACTGATTAATAGTTTAAAAACAATAACATCATTTAAATACTAGTAGGAAGTCATGATCTAGAGACCCAAACATATCACATTTCACTAAACGAATGGAATCCATGATCTTTAGGTAGAGGGATACGTTAAACTTAGGAGGATAACATGGTCACATGATTTAATTCATGAATTGGTAAGTTAACATGGTTTCAACTATACATAATATGGGTGACTGGGATTTAAAGAATAAAGTCCGTATTCACATGGGGAAACTTATTGACATGGCTTGAATTCAAAACTACTAAGAAAAGATAGATTAAATTCATAATTAACATTGATATTTTCATATAAGAGGATAGGAAATTCATACTTTAACAAAAAGGGATTTTGAGACTCAATAGGTAGAAGGAACCTATTGATGAATACCCCACATACCTTAATTTCTTGAATTCTTACAGAAGAAGCTTGGAATTGGAGCTTTAATGTTTGAATCCTTGAAGAGAAACTTGAATTTTACATTGTTGGGAAAAGGGAATGAGTTTAGTATGATAACAGATGGAGAATGGGGCAATTAATGCCCATCCTGGAGTTTTAATTTGTCAATTGGGAGTCTGGGTGAGGGGGAAAGACTAAAATTCCCCTTGGACCCTTAATGTTGCATGTAGGAAAATACAGCCTCCATAGCACGGAGGATATTGCGGAGATCCATCCTTCATGACACATCCAAAACACGGAGGCATTCTGCCTTCGAGGTCCAAAAATACCCCGAACCTATTCCAAAAATTCTGAAATTCCCCCAAATTATCCTCTTAACATCCCTAGACATTTTTCAACTCATAAATCAACATTACAGTCTCGGGAAGGCCAAAAATAAAATCCTCAAAATCTTGGGGTCTCAAACATGGCTAAGTCCTTTGTACTTAGTGTAAAGTAATGACTTGGACTCCTGTAAACATGCGTCTAGGAGCTGGAAATATGTCTAGGGGTATTACACCTACCTACAAAATCCATCATAACTAGCTCCCGCTTATACTTGAGAATGGGTATCTACTGAAGCAATCCACTAGGCCTTTAGTGCTCGTCCTTTACCTACTGACAATAAAGGAATCGAGCCACAACCCTGCAATATCTCTCTATATACCACTCAACCAATAACGTTACCTCAAATCCCTATATATCTTATTTTTACCAGTGTGAATAGAGTATCTGGAGATATGAGCCTCATATAGAATCAACTCAATCAAATCTCCAACCTTTGGAATACAAATATGCCATCAAACCTCAGAACAACCTCAAAATCTAGGGTAGCCCT
This sequence comes from Capsicum baccatum var. pendulum, assembly GCA_030864225.1. NCBI lineage: Eukaryota > Viridiplantae > Streptophyta > Magnoliopsida > Solanales > Solanaceae > Capsicum > Capsicum baccatum. Next base: position 129,601,372 of record CM061551.1, on the reverse strand, counting down.
CTGAGACTTACCTCTTAACACCAGTCCTCGAATGCTAAGAACCTTGATATCCTTAAATTGACGACCCCAAATCTACTCCAACAAGGTAGATCTAGACTCAACATTAGCAATGATACTTTGAAGGTTAGAAATATCCAAATGAACCATCATGTTAGCTAAGGAATGTACATCCAAAGCTAACGGCCGCTGAGATAATAAAATGAAGGCTGAGCTACCTATTCTAATTGACTTCCATCTCAAGGTGTCCGCTACTACATTTGCCTTACCAAAATAGTAGGGAATACAGATATTATAATCATTCAGCAACTCAATCTATCTATATTGCCTTGAATTAAGCTCCTTCTAGGTCATAATATACTGATTAGTAAAGATCTTATAGCTAACCCCATACAAATAATTCCCCCATATCGTAAGCGCAATTACTATTGCTACCAACTCTAAGTTATCGGTGGGATAGTTATGCTCATGCACCTTCAGCTGCCTCGATGCATATGCAATAACAGGACCTACTATATTAGAACATACCACAGACCAACACTAGATGCATCACACTAGATAGTAAAACCCTCACCCTCAACTAGAAGAGTCAGAACAAGAGCTGAAGTAAGAAAATCTTTGGGCTTCAAAAAGCTCTCCTCATAACTCGTAAACTACTAAAATGGAACCTTCTCCCTGGTCAATCTTTTCAAAGGGGATGCAATAAAAGAAAAACCCTCAATCAATTACCAATAGTAACCTTCCATTGCAATAAAACTGTAAACCTCAGTAGGTGACATAGGCCTAGCACAAATATGAATAGCCTCAATCTTTGTTAGGTCCACCATGATACAATCCTCGGACACTACGTGCCCCAAGAAGGCTACAGACTCAAGCAAAAACTTACATTTTTTTGAAATTGTCATAAAGTTGATGATTTCTCAAAGTGTGGAGCACAGTCTTTAAATGTTGGTCATGCTCCTTCTTACTCTTGAATAAACCATAATGTTATAAATAAATACTATATGAAGGAGTACAAATATGGCTTGAGCATGCATTTCATTAGATCCATAAAAGCTTTGGGTCATTGGTCAAGCCAAAAGATATCAATAGGAACTCATAATGACCATAATAAGTCCTAAAGGCTATCTTAGGAAAGATTGTAGCTGTAGCTCTCATCTGATTTTAACCAAGCCTCAAATCTATCTTAGAAAACACTATTGCACCTTGAATATAGTCAAAAAAATCATCGATATGAGGCTTAGGATAAATATTCTTCACAGTTACCTTATTTAACTGCCTATAGTTGATACACATATGCATAGCGACATCTTTCTTATTCAAAAACAAAACTGGAGAACCCTATAGAGATACACTTGGTCTGATAAAATCCTTAACCAAAAGATCTTGAAGCCAACTATTAAGCTTTTTTATCTTAGCATAAGCTATATGACATAGAGCCATAGAAATAGATCGGGTGCCTAGCTCAAGCTCAATAATAAACTCTATATCACTCTTAGTAGGAAGGCAGGTAGGTCAGTCTAAAACACATCAGGAAACTTGTAAGCAATAAAGATAGAGTTAAGTGATAGACTCTCAGCACTAACATCCCAAATATATGCAATAAATGACTTACCACCCCTCAATATCAGTATCCTGGCATAAATGTAAGAATAATCTTTGTCAGTGTGTGACTAACAGAACCCTACCACACAACTAGGGGTACACTATGCAAGGTTAAGGTAATGATCTTAGGAAAATAATTCAAGACTGCATAGTAAACAGATAACCAATCTATGCCTAGAACTATATTAAAATCTACCATATCTAGTACAATAAGATCAATCTGAGTATCAAACTCTAGAACAGTCACTAAATAAGATCTATATGCCTAATCCACTACTAAAAAAACACCCACGGGGGTAGCTACACATAATGACACGGATGAGGATTCCATATATAAATACAGTCATGATGCAAATTAAGTGGAAATATATAAAAATGTAGAACCAAGAACAAACAAAGTAGAAGGTGGTTGATGGAAAATAAAAATCATCCCTACGATTACAACATTTGAAGCGTCAACCTCTAGTCTACCTGGTACAATAAAAAAATAACCTTGTCCACTACTAGACTGGGTACCTGTCTGACCACCTATCCTACCTCCCAACAGACCATATCTAAAACCCTAGGGACTACCCCCACTACCCTATGTACCACCTCTATTTGGAGGTGGCACTAATCTGAGTGGCTTTATAGTCTGAATTAAAGGATCGATCATCTTACACTAAGGACACTCACAAGTGAAATGATAAATAACCCCACATCATAACATACCCCAAAAACCCTACTCTGGCTAGAAGGTTTGGTGGATCCTGAACCACCACCCTGACTCGATGATCTTGATTGAATAACCCTTTGTGGTTGACTGCTACTCTGACCACTAGAACCACTAAAAATGGGCTGACCCCTATCTAATATTTGAAGTGATACCTGAACAGGACGACTAGGCTGACCCTGATGCTGATAATATGCTTCTAGAGGTACCTATCATTAAACCCTTGTCCTATAAACTTTGAACTATATTGGCTACCACTATAATTGCCCTGGTAACAAGGTCTTTCTTGCCCCTTAGTATTTATTATCCATCTTTTCTATAGAATAAATATGCTCAGCAATATTAGAAAAAGACTTCTCTAAAGTCATCAAACTCTATGTTTCCCTACAAAGTGGTAATCTCAATCCCCTGATAAAGCATCAACTTCGCTTATACTCCATATGTAGAATCATAGTGATATGTCTGGCTAACTCATAAAATCCTAACTCATACTTAGCTACAAACATAGAACCATATCTCAAAATAAAAAACTCATATCGAAGATGCCCATGCAAGAATTGAGCATATACTTCCCCAACAAAGCTTTGTAGAACTGAGTCCAAGTCATCAATGGATATCCAGCTAGACTGGAATTAAGATAACCTCTTCACCACCTCTTCAGTTTCATGTTTAGATGAGAAGCAACAAAGTTCACTCCACGTGACTCAACCAATCCCAAATTTTGTAACCACTACTTGCAACTAGATAGGAATTCATAAGCATCCTTTTCTAGGTTCCCAACAAACTTGGGTGGAGATAATCTTTAAAAATTGGCCTAGCATATTTTTCTTCTATAAGGACATAATTGGTTGGGCTATTGGCAATTGTAAGACTACTAGTACTGGAGGAACCTCTACTCCAGGTGTCACTTCTGAGGGTTTTTCCTCTAAATCAACACCACTCTATGTTGTTGGCTGAGCTCCCTCAGTCGGTAGACTACCAAATAACCCCAATAGCTATACCAATGCATACCAAAGGACCAAAGAGGATATAAAATTAGGTGGATCCTAGGCTACCCCCTATCCCACCCGTTGTTGTGGTGGTAGAATATCTAGTGCTTTCTTAGTCTTAGAAGCTATAACAGGAACAAGTGATAGACCCTTGACCTAATCTTAAACTAGGGCTGCTGCTCTATCTTCCCCAACTTTTAGGTCGATCGCGGCCCCTAATCAAAACTCTAGTAGCGATCTTAGGGCCCCAATCCCTGGCTCCCATACCTTGCATCCTAGCCATCTGTGTAAAGAGTGAACCAATAAAAATTAAAATTAATGTATACCCAATGCACAAAAATGGATTAAGAAAATAAGATCTTCTATAAAAATACTTTGTAACCTCCTAGAGATATGATACAGACGTCTCTATACTGATCCACAAGACTCTACTAAACATCAGCTCTAGTATCAATAGTACTAGTGAAATCTATCTCTAAAACCGAGCTATCACGACCCAATTTCTCAAGTCATGGTGGCGCCTACCTTATCCCACCAGTAGGAGAGCCAAACCATAGCCAAGAATGATAGGTAATGGGTTAACAGACATAAACACAAAAAGACCACATATGATGATAGCAGTAGTAATAGAAGAAAAAATAGATAGTGATCATGTAAAATATATCAAAACGAGAGAAGGAAAAGGACCAAAATGTACAAATAAATCCCTCCCAAGACCTAGAAAGGTGAATACTCGAGCCACTACTAAAAGATAAACAAAGTAATAGATAGAATAAAAAAATTCACAATATATACAATGTAGTATCAAGTACAAAAGACAAAACTAGAACAGATAGAGAAAGATCAACCTCGAATGACAATAAGTTTACCCCAATCTAGATTGGCACTGAAAAATAGGAATCATGTCAACGCCGGTTGCTAGTGCTTAGATCTACATCAAGGTAAAGATGCAAAAGTGTAGTGTGAGTACCAAAGTAATGGGTACTTAGTAGGCATCATCGGCCAACTTAGCACAATATAGAAAAAGTGTGACTTAATTGCAAGGGTATAGTCTAAGTTAATAGTAATAGGGATAGAAAAGTAAACAACTATCGAACTACCCAAAATGTAATAAAGGAATAAGTAAAAGTAATATAGAAAGATAAATAATGTAGTAATAAAAGAAAAATCATACATAACCTAACTGGGCCTCCATAAGCCTGTTAGGCTCATTGAAGAAGACAATTAACCCAGTCGTGCCTCCATAAGCTGATATGACACACAAAAAGTAATTAAAGAAAACAAATGTAAATAACCTGTAGGTAAACCAATCCCATGAAACCATAGCACCCTTCCAGATGTGTATCGATCTCAAACCGGCATAAATGGGTAGTAAACATGAGGGCAAACACCATGCTTGAACCAACAGTAGTAGATAATAACAAAAAGTCATATGCTAGATTTAAACTAGGATTAATGGGTAATAATGAGAGGCCATATACATGATATACAACAGAACTCATAATCAGATGCCGAACTAAAACTAAAACTCAGAGAAATCACAACTCCCAAAACAACAGTAATAAGTACAAGAACTGCCAAATCATTATAACAAGATGTCAAACTCAAATAAGAATTTATAGCAACCATACCCAACTATAAAATTAAAATCCAAATCATATCATAATTGATGCCAAATTTTACAATCAATAATAGAAATAAAGTACATGCTGACCCTAAATTGTAATTAAAATACATTTAAATAACCATTCATGTAACTTAGTTAAAAGGGGCAGAAACCAAGGTTTTTCAACTTAACAACACATCCCAAGCTCATAATAATAAATCATACTAAGAATGGCGAAACCAAATTTACTAGAATAGGGTCCTAACTAGAATAATAAAACATGATTTATATATATATATATATATATATATATATATATATATATATATATATATCAAATGATATAGAAATTATAACCAACTTTCCAAAACTAGAATAATAGCACATAATTAATGTAAATAAGCTCAATATAAAGATATGGTAAGCCTGGCCTACCTAGACACCAAAGCTAAAAAGCTCTTCGAAAAGCCTCTAAATAGTGCCCTAGTAGATCCTAAGCTTGAATAACTTGATACAGATAATTGATTTTTGTTTTTGATAACCAATTATGATGAAAAAAAGAATTTTCCATAAAACCTTCTATAATTTATTACAATCTCCGCTTAAAATATTAATAGATTATAAAAGTTATTATAAGGTAATATAAATATATCATAACTAAAGAATTTTATCAATATCAAAAATATTTTAGAAATGTAATAAACTATATTTCTACCAAATTGTAATTTATATTAAATATTCCTCAATATGTTTGGTATCACCAAAATTCTTAAACGAAATACCCAAAAATTGAATTGTCAGTCTCAACAAGTCATAAATAACTTGGGGCAGTTATAAAAAAGCTCTAGATGCCAAAAATCCATGAAAACAAGGAAAATAACCATGAAGGTCATTACAGTGCGAGTTAAAATCCCCAACATTGTAGGTCATCTTGCCAATTGTGGGTTTGTATGTATTTCTAGGTGCAAATCAAGTGAAAATTGCGCAAAAGAGTAAGGCTCTGTCTTGGTAGAGTTGTGCAAGATCTGTTCAAGGTAGGTGATGGTATTGTAGTTTCATCTAGTTTGTACTATATGTGCATGTTAACTATTTCTTGGTATGGCATGTTAGTACATGTTGTTTGGTATGGTAAATTTAATGTATTTGGTCTTGTTGTATGATTTTGACCTACCTTGCTTTTAAATAAGGAATGCTTCACTAATTTAAAATTCGCTCAGCTTATTGGTGGAATAAGGTTAACAAATACTTGTGCTGGGGTTTTAGTACATGGACAAAATTTGTCCTCTATAGGTCATGACTAGAGGGCAGTTATGATAACCATAACGTGTATGTTTGAGGTTTTGCTAAGTTTGACGATTTGATGAGTGAACCAGGGAAACACATTATATATTTGATAATTGATTAAACTTGTCTTGACTTGCATTGACTAGACTTTACTTAATCGTAAATGTCTTGACTTGTTGCTTGCATTTCTAAACTGGTTAATAGATATTTATTGTGTTAGATGTAGTTAGAATGAGTATGTATAAAATTACTATACTATGTTTTGGTTTAGTATTCATACACTCATCTTAGGTTAGCCAAATGACCCTACCAGTATGTTATCATTCTTGTGTGTACTACAACTGCTCTTACCTTTGTTGAGTCCTACCCATATTAAGTGGCTCTTACAAGACCTCATTTGTGACTCTAGCGTGTGAACCATATTTCAGGGATGAGCAACTTATTCGGACTACCATAGAACCTTTCTTTTATGACATTGTACTTTGATTAGACTTATGCAATTTCCTTTAGTTTTGGGGGTTGCATCCCCTTCTTGATATTCTTAGTATATTTTGGTACACCAACTTTTGTATTCTAGGGGTATTTTTAGTTTGAAACTTATTTCTACATTTTCTTAAGTTGTTAGACTAGATGATCCTTAAACTGTTAATAGGATATTTTTCTTTTTTTCTCTCTAAGTATTGGTTAATGCATTTGGGGTTATCAGTTCTCCTATCAGAGATGGGGTATGTGTCACTGACATCTAGTCAGGTCATGAAAAGTTGGCATCAATGCCTAGGTCATCGATCTCATTGTACCAAAATGGGTACAATAGAGTCTCATAGAATGATACAGAGATGTTTGTAATTTTTTTCTAGAACCAATAGGCTCTAGGAAAATTGTCATTCTTGCTTTTTTCATGATGTAACTTGATTTTAATTGGTATCAAATTTTCATTCACTATTTTTTCTGTAAATGTGACTAAAAGTTCAAATAGAACTTGAGCAGTAACCCTTGCACCAATGTCCAACTGCAAAGCCAACTATAAGAGGAACGGGATGAGCCACACTCATAGGGATGGAGATCAAATAGTTTATGTCCAGGTTCATGAAGGCCTACTACCTAAAGATCATTTAGAGAAAGTAAAAGAGTAAGTAATGGGGCCTAAGGTGGTGGCACCAGCTGGTGTTGTAGCCGTACCTCTCATGTCTTTAAGGTTGTTCCATGAGTGTTAGTTTTTCTAAGTGGTTTGGCTAGAACCGAAGCCACTTTTATTGTACTTATTGTTCAAGATCTATGTGTTTATACTTCTATTGTTATGTCTCCTAGGAGTGATAAGGCTTCACGAACTGATGTTTTTCCTCATCCAATTTTAGATTTTGGTGATGACAGATACTGAACATGATCTTCTAACCAAGTTTTTGAAAATAAAAGCTCCAACATTCTAGAGTACTAAGTTTGAGGAAACTTTATTTTCATCATTGAATGTTATGAGAGGTTACACTAGATGGGTGTTATGTAGAAACATGGAGTTGAGTTTGTAACCTTTCTGTTGGAGAAGAATGTAAAGAAATTGTAAAGGACATATGTTGAATGTTGGTAATCGGTGTTACCTCTATTGACTTGGGAATAGTTTCATGCTTTATTCTTTGATAAGTATGCACCTCAAGCCTTTCATGATCATGAGAATAATGAGCTTTTGTCATTAAAGCAGGGTAATATATCAGTTGCAGCCTATGAAACTAAGTTCCATGTGTTGTCTCAATATGCTACTCAGTTGTTGCTACTAAGAAGGAGAGAATTTGATGCTATGTCAAATGATATTTAGGTTTTTTCTATGCATATGACTTCTATAGGCAAGGGTTTCAATAAGGTTTCTGATTATGTGAAGAAGTTAGAGAGGGTTACGCAATGGGGTCAACTAAAATATTAGATAAGAAGTCCCATATTGTAGGGAATTTCTATGGATCTTACTTTAAGGTACACAGTCAGCAGGCCTACCAAGATCTCCCTATTTAGTTAACATATCTAGCTTCTACTATTGGTCCAGCTAAGGTCTCTTCTCAGTCATAGTTATTAAGATCCAAGGGCATTTTTACTCTTCTACCAGTTAGCCTTCTCTCGAGCGGAGGTGTTACTATTATGGTGTTGTTGGTCTCTTTAAGAGAGAGTGTCCTTTGAGATAAGCAAATGGCCAGACACAGTAGCAGACTCAATCTATAGTTCCAATAAGTAGAGGAGTAGGTAATGACAAGGGTAATCGATGGGGTAGATAGGGAAATCAGATAGGTGGTCGGGGAGGTTGAGGAAATAGCAGCATAGGGGATAAGTGTAATCAAGCAAAGAGTTAGCCCAGATTGATAATCAAGCTCATTGTTATGCCTTTTTGGGAATGATTGATGTCGAGGCTTCTTATGTTGTGATCATATGTACCATTTCTATTTGTGATCAGATGGGCTCTATTTTATTTAATCAGGAGTCTGCTTATTCTTATACATCTGTCTAGTTTGCGGTGGGTCTGAATTTTATTTATAAAGTACTTAACTATCATGTTTATGTGTCTACTTTAATTGATGAGTTTGTGGTAGTTACCCATGCTTATTGTTCTTTTTCTATATTGTTTGTGAGTCTTGAGACTTGGATAGATTTGATTATTTGGATATGTTGTACTTTGATGTAATTTTAGGTATGACCTTGTTTTTTCATAGCATGTTATTTTAAATTGTAATGCCAAGACAGTAACTCTAGTTATGCCCAGGATAGATAAACTAGAGTGGAAGAGAGTGTAAAATCCAAATCAATAAAAAATATATCATTTGTCCAAGATAGAAGGTTAGTAGGAAAGAGGTGTTCAATATTTTTAGCTCATCTCTGGGATGTAATTAAGGGACCCCCTTCTATAAAATCAGTCCTGGTGGTTTCCAAATTCAAAGAAGTGTTTTCTTTAGATTTACTGAGTATTTCTCTAGATAGAGATATTAATTCCTGTATTGACTTAGAGTTGAGTACTTGTAACACCCTAACATAGGATAAGAAGTCCCACATTGACAAAACACAGGAGGAATGCTAGGTATATGAGTAAGCAAGCCTTATTCCCTAGTGATACATTTTAAAGCCATAAGGGTCTAGGCCCAGAGTGAACAATATCTCTAGTGGGTTGGGCTAAGGGGTCTCTCAGGACTTCGTGGTTTGGATGCCCATCACGGCCAGGTCCCTGGCTTGGGTCGTAACAGGAATGGTATCAGAGCCACTCCTATGTCAACCCTATCGATATGGGCCAGAGTTCAAACCGAGTATAGGCGAATCTCGATAAGGTGGGGTAAACCTTAATCCTGATTATAGGAAAATACCATTCAATGGGGCAAACCTCAGCAAGGATGCTGAGTCCATAAGGGGGTGTATATAACACCCCAACTTAGGATAACGAGTCCCACATCGGCAAAACACAAAAGGGATGTTGGGTATATAAGTAAGCAAGTCTTACTCCTTAGTGATGCATTTTAAAGCCGTAAGGGCCTAGGCCCAAAGCAAACCTAGTTGGGTTAAGGGTATCTTGGGCCTTTGTAGTTTGAGATGCTCATCGCGGCTAGGGCCCTGGCTCAGGTCGTGATAGTACTCACTCTATATTTATTCGTCCCAATCGAATGGCTCTAGTAAAGTTGAGAAAACTCAAAACTCAAGTGCAAAAACTACTTGACAAGGGGTTTATTCATCCAAGTGCTTCACCTTGGGGTGATCTGATCCTATTTCTTAGGAAGAAGGATAGTCATATGAGAATGTGTTTTTATTATAGATAGTTGAATAAGGTTACCATTAGAAATAAATATCCCCTGCCTCACATAGATGATTTGTTTGACCAATCACAACGTGCTATGTTATTATCCAAAATTGACTTGCATTTGAGTTATCACCAGCTAAAAATTAGATTAGAGTACATACCAAGGACAGATTTTAGAACTATATATGTCCATTACAAGTTTCTGGTAATGTCCTTCGGGCTAACTAATGCACCTACAACTTTTATATGCTTGATGAACAATATCTTTAAGTCATTTGAGGATTCTTTTGTTATTGTGTTTATTGATGACATTCTAGTTTAATCCAAGAGTAAGGAGGATCATATAGGTCTCCTTTGCATAGTGTTGGAGATTCTATGAGAGAAACAGTTATTTGTCAAATTCTTGAAGTATGAGTAATAGTTGTCTTTAGTTGTCTTTTTAATGCACATTCTTTCCAATAATAGGGTGATGGTGGATCCCCAGAAGATTGAGTTAGTTAAGAATTGGATTTGATCTCATTTAGTGACCAAGGTAAGAAGCTTTGTCTTGCTAGTTATTACCACAAGTTAGTCAAGAACTTTGCATCCATAGCAACACTCTTGACAAGGCTGACTCAAAAAGAAATGCCATTTGTTTGGTCATATCTATGTGAGAAAATCATCCAAAAGGTTAAACACACTCTTGACTACAACTTCTTACCGGCTCAATATAAGAACTTTATAGATTTTTGTGATACTTCACTTTTGGAATCGGGTGTTGTGTTAATGCATAATAGGAATTCCATTGCTTATGCTTTAAGGCAGTTGAAGCCTTATGAAAAAAACTACCCAACCCATGATTTAGAGTTGGCAGCATTTGCATTAAATATTTGGAGACACAATCTATATGGTGTCAAATTTGAGGTCTTCAAAAACCACCATAGCCTATAACATATGTTTACTTAAAAGAAATTGAATTTAAGGTAGAAAAGATGGATAAAGTTGTTAAAGGATTAGCATGTGACTATTTAGTATAATCTAGGTAAGGCTAATGTGGTAGCAGATGAATTTTAGCTAAAAAGGTTATAAGTATGGGTAGTTTGTCATTCTTGAGGATGTCCAGGCGACCTTTATATAGAGAGTTTCAAACTCTAGCATCTAAAAGTACGCAATTTAGGGTTTCAGATAGAGATAGACTGTTGTCTAGTGTTGAGGTAAAGTCAACATTTTTGGAGCATATAAAGGCCAAGAAATTTAAGGACAAAAAGTTGAATGCACTCTGGATAAAATTCATAGAGAGGTGGTGGATGCCACCCATGACGCAAGTGTGGTGTTGAGGTTCAAGGAAAGGTTATGTGTTCCTCAAGTTGGTGATTTTATTCATGAAATAATTTCAAAACCCCATGATTCAGATTATTCTGTTCATTTGGGTATAAATAAATTATGTCATGACAACAACTCTATTAGTGGTCCAAAATAAAGAGGAACATAGTGGATTATGTGTCCAAGTGTCACAATTATCAACAAGTGAAGTATGAACATCAAAGGCCCTCGGGGTTGCTCTAGAGGATGCCTATTCCTATGTGGAAATAGTAGAACATTGCTATAGATTTTGTGGTAGGTCTTCCTAAGACCTTGGGGAACTATGATTTCATTTGGGTGATAATGGATCGATTAATAAAATCAACTCTCGTTTTGCCGATTCAGATAGACTACAGCTCCTAGCAGTTCTACGTCAAAGAGATAATGAGTTTTCATGGGGTGCCCCTCACCAAAATTTTGAATCGAGACTTCTAAGTTTTGGGAAAAGTTACACAAAGATTTGGGAACCAAGCTCACCTTTAGCATGACTTTTCATCCTTAAGCTGATGGGTAGCTAGAGAGGATGACTCAAATATTATAAGACATGGTAAGATCCTTTGTTATTGAATTTAGTGGTCATTGGACTAGTTTCTTTGGTTTTTTGAGTTTTCATACAACAATAGCAATCACTCCAGCATCAATATGGCACCACTTGAGGCATTTTATAGAAGAAAGGGTAGGTCACCTATTGGGTAGTTAAAGACTAAAAATGATAAACCTTGAGAACTAACTTGGTGAGGGAGGGTCAAGAAAAACTAAGGTTCATTAAAATAAGTTATTGGTTGCTCAAAGAAGACAGAAGGTGTATGTGGACCGTAAGGTAAGATACATAGACTTCAAGGTAGGTGGGCAAGTATTTTTTAAGGTGTCTCCATGAAGGAAGTCATAGGGTTCGGTAAGAGGGTAAGCTTAGCCCTTGGTACATTAGTACCTTTTTTATTCTTCAATTGTATGCAGGTTAGCATTACCACCGGAGTTGTTAGGAGTCCAATTGGTATTCCACGTCTTAATTCTAAAAAAGCTATGACGGAGATGGAGATTATATCATAAAATAGGACTCAGTTTTATTAGATAAGAATTTGTCTTATGAAAAGGAAACGGTGATAATTCTAGATTAGGATGTTTAAAAGTTGAGGATGAAAGAATTTTCTTTAGTTAAGGTCTAATGGAAGGATCGTTTAGTCAAAGAATATACTTGGGAAATCAAGAAGGAAATACAAGATAAGTACCCTCAACTGTTTAAGGTACAGGTTTACTTTTCTTTCCATGTTTTAGCCTATTTTCTCATTGATTATTTGGGGACGAATAATGAAGAAATTGGTATCTGCTATAATGAACCTTCCCTACATTACATATAAGTCTCTTATTTAAAATTTCATGCTAAAGATCTTTCCTAATTTGAAGTTATAAATTTTAGGCTAGGTTAATTTTAGAAGAAATTTGAGCGAGGTGCAGTCTAGGGCAATTTGGGAATGAATTGGGTAAATATGGTGGGTTTGACTTGATTGCTAGTTATATAGGATATAAAGAACTCAAAGGAGTTTATGGAATTGAATTTGAGTAAGTAAAACTCCCAAAATTGATCTTAGCATAAAGGGTATTATTTGGGATGTCACTGAATTAAGATGTGTTGTGAAAAAAGGAGAGTTTTGAGAAAAATCAGGCATTGTACCTCGACCATGTCACTATAAGAATGTGCATGTCTCTATACCAACAAACACAAAAGCAAAGAAAATCCTACTATAGTCAACGGTCGTTATGTCGCTATAGCGACAATAATCACCATTTTATTTTACAAATCCTTTTAAATAGTTTATTTTTATGAAAAAATATTTGGGGAATGGGAGAGGTGATTTAACAATAAATCATCAGCTAACCATCATTTTTCTTCATTAAGGTAAGGGTTTCATCTCCATTAACTAGTAAATTGATAATCTAGCCTTATAACACATAGTTCGAGGAGGGTTAAGGGCTAATTTTAGTTGATTTTATTGTGCAAGGTAGTAATTTGGGTATAAAATTAATGGATTTTGTTTAACGATTGTTAAATTACCCTTGGATGTCATTAATTCATGAAATTATTCATGGAATTGATTATTTTAAGTGAATTAAGGTAGAAAATCCCTAGAACGTGGAAGGAATGATCATGAACATAGCCTTTAAGAATTGGGTGTGATTTATAATCCCCCACTTGGTAGGTTATTTCATTAATTATGTGTTTGTATATATTACTAGATAGAGATCAAGCAAAAATTGCATGGAGGGAAAAGGCTCCAGCTTAGTGGAGTTGTGCAAGTTTGGTTCAAGGTAGGTGATGGTATTGTAGTTTAATCTAATTTATACTATATGTGCATGTTAATTTCTTCTTAGTATGGCTTGTTAGTTCATGTTGTCTGGTGTAGTCAACTCAATGCATTTATCATGTTGTATGATTTTGACCTACCTTATTGTTAAATGAGGAATGTTTTAATATTTGAACATTCTCTTAGCTTATTGGTGGAATAAGGTTGACAAACACTTGTGTTCGGGGTATTTCTACATGAATAATTTATACATTGTAGATCATGACTAGAGAGTTGTTATGATACCCATAGCGTGTATGTACAAAGTTTCAGTGAGTTTAACGGTTCCATGATTGAATCGGGAAAATTCATTACATGTTTGATAATTTCTTAAACTTGTATTGACTTATTTTGACCATCCTTGAATGGACTTGACTTAATCATAAATGTCTTGACTTGTTGCTTGTGTTACTAAACTACTTAATTAATACTTATTGTGTTAGGTATAGTTAGAATGAGCATCGATTAACTTGTTATACTATATTTTGGTTAAGTGTTCATATTCTCTTCTTAGATTTGCCAAATAACCCAACCCGTACACTATCGTTCTTGTGTTGATACTACACCTGCTCTTGCCCTTGTTGAATCCAATCCATATTACAACGGCTCCTACAAGACCTCACATTTGACTCTATGTGTGATCCAGATTTCAAGGATCAACAGCTTATTCGAGCTACCATGGAATTTCTTTTATGACATTGTCTTTTGTTTGGACTTATGCACTTTCCTTTAGTTTTAGAGATTCTATCCCCTTCTTGACATTCTTAGTATGTTTTGATACACCGACTTTCGAATTCTAGGGTGTGTCTAGTTTGATACTTATTTCCACATTTCTTAAGTTGTTAGAATGGATGATCCTTAAATTATTAATGGGATAGTTTTCTTATTTTTCTCTAAGTGTTGGTTAATGCTTTCGGGATTATTGGTTCTTCCATCGGAGAATCAAGTGGGTTCCACTCACGTCCAATCGGATCATGACCCAGAAAGATAGAATTGCATGCTAATTACTTAACATTAATATACATATTTACACAAAATATTCACTCATGTCTGCTCTATGGTTGGCAAGTGATACATTCTCTTGGATGCACTAGTGTCCTATTTTTTACATAGTGGTTGAGCTATTCACATATTTCAAAGAAAAGTTGAACTATTCAAATATTGACTAACCCATATTACGTTTGATGTATAGCAGCAAACTACCTTTAAAGGCTTGGTGACAAATTAAGAAGGTGAGATTTGTCCTCCCTTTCTAAAACCTTGAACGACTTTTTCAAATCACAGAATGACAAATGATAATGTAACGTATCCAAAATGTTATATATTTTCCCTCAGGTCTTCAACTGCAAAGCAAGAGGCAAATTAAACATAAGAATAAACTCCTTGATATTGACAAATAACTAACAAATAAGGAATTACCACATGAATTAACAAATAAAGCCAATAATGAAACATACTATCGATGTTTGGACATTTGCCAAATAACAACTCAAGTTTCTTTTAGTGAAAACTAAAGATAGAAGACTCGCCAAATTCTTTTATAGACGTATTTATCAGGACGTAGCTAAAATTCGTCACCAATGTTCACCAACCAAGTTGACATACTATTGCTTATTTTCCTTAGAGGCAATATTTCGTTCACTCAAAATTAGTTCATAGTACATAACCTGCATTGCACAAATTGTAGTCAGAACCTCACCTCAGTAACAAAATTAGTGAAATTTAATTTTCATTGAAGAACTCATAGCTCATTGTGTTTATAAAGTATAAATACACAAATTCTGAATGTAATGAATAAAATATTTCATTCTACACAAAGAAAGAAACATGCTCAAAGCAAATACTTAACCATTATTTCTATAAAAAAACTTTCCAAAATCGTGAAAAAGTTATTTATTATAGATTTTGATCAGTTATTAAGTTTGGGACAAAGGTATGGGTACTTCTCAATTATTAAGCAAGTGAATTATTACAGAAACATGTGAAATAATGGAAAGAAAGTCAAAATTTGAGATGCACTGATAGCTCTTTACCTAAGTACTACAATTAATGTTGTCTAATAGTAAAATATATAATGTACTTAGTTGATTCCATATGAGTTTCTTCCAGGCTCATAAGATCTAAAGAATTTGAAACAGTTGAAGCAATAATGTAAAATCTACTGGTGCATTCAAGGACTCGGTAGAACTTAACCTCTCATTCTGTAGAACCCAACTTGTGTGATAAAAATTGGTAGCAATCTAATAAAATATTGATGTTATAAAAAATATAAAAATAATAAGCACCATAAGGTAGAAGCTCCACAAACAAATGGGAAGGTCCTCATTAAACTTCCTAATCATCAGATGAGCATAAAAATAATCATCCATCAAATAATCATCAAAAGGGACTATTGGAGAATCTTAGTAGCACACGGCTACCTAAACTTCTACCTTACCAGTGAGAGCTCAATTCCACACTTTGTAATCTCCTCCCCCATTTTCCATTTCACTACCCCCATTTAAAAAAAGTCATCTAATAAATTAACATAAAAATTGGGCTTACATTAGGTTCTAGCAAATACAGCTATAAATACCCAAGTTCTAGATACTTAAGACCAAACCTCCATAACTCACCAACTTTAAAAACAAAATCTAGGAAGTGCAAAAATTTAGTTAGCAAAAAAAACAGTTACCTTTAAGTATCCATCAAATGCAGCAGTTGTGGCAGCCTCCTTTACGGCTGAAAGTATAATAGTTACAACCATATATGAGTCCACATCATACAATTTTGATAAATAATAAACTTACCAACATATCAAATTAGACTTGACAGAGCTCATAAACCATCCAATCCTCAAACCTCAACAATAATTGCACATTATTTGTCCTCTTTAAACATGCAATCTAAAGAAAAGTTATCTAACCCTTGATTACTGTTTTTTAGACTTTGTTGAGTTGATGGTAAAAACAATTATTTTTTTGGAGGATGAAGCTATCAAAAAGTGACGTCCTATGTTTTGATGATGATTAGCTAACCACAAAGGACCAGGTCTTGGCTCAACATAAAGTGGTATAGTTGTCACACTCTGTATAGTTTTGTTAGCTGGTATAACTGACTGTGTAGGAGCACAGTGTACTCGTTGTGACATCAGGTCAAATCAAAATTCAACCCTATTTTATTCACTACTATAAATAGATAAGGATACCTCTCATTCTATAAGTTTTTGTAAATCCAGTGAATCAAAGAAATGACAAAAACTCATATTGCTCAAGTTTTAAATCTTTGTGTGTGTAGGCTTCAAGTTTAATTATTCTTGAATCAAGTCTTGGCCTATAATCAAATTACTCAGCTTATAATAGTAATGGCTTTCCTTTAGTTGTAGTGTGCTTAGGTAGAGTTACCTGAGGTGATATTGGTTAGAGTTAATCAATATTTGACAAAGTTGTCAATAAGAGTTTGTAATAGTGTTATTACAAATGAGTGGAGCTTAGAGTTAAGTTCCAATGGAGTCTATAATCAATGAGTTTTGATTATGGTAGAGTTTTGAGTGCTTGTAAGTGCAAGGCGTGATTTTTGCTCCCTTGAGCAAGGAGGTTTCCATATAAATTTTTGTGTTCTTTACATTCTTACCAGTTTTATATTTGTTACTATTTTATTGCCTTTAACTGATTCATAGGGACCTGGTCCCTTATACAGTGGTGCACGCCCCATGATTCAACAATTGGTATCAAAGCTAGGACACTCTAAAAGGGTCACACCTAGAGTGATTTCTTATCATGGTTGCTCTACCTAATCGGAAAGAAGGACAATCTACCACTAGACCACTCCACTTTACTGGAAAGTACTATGGGTGGTGGAAAACCAGGATGTATGACTTTATTATGGTTGAGGACAGCGAGTTGATGGATGTAATACTTGATGGTCCTCATGTGCCTATTAGAGAGGTCAAAGAAGGAGACATAACAATAATGGTTGTCAAAACTAGGAGAGATTTTGATGATGAAGATCTAAAAAAAGTTGAGAAGAATTACAAGGCTAAGAAGTTGCTTGTGTGTGTGTAATGCCTTGTACTTTTCTTAGCTTAGTTCAGCTCCTAGTTGAATGTATAAGAGGCTTAAAGCCTAAAAAATTTACTACGTGTTGGGGACTTCATTAATTTTTATGCCTCTTAACTTCGAGGATTATTAAATGAGTCTTCATTACCCTGCGACATTGGTTTTAAAGTTAATTCATGTTCAGGTGTGTAAGGAGCATGTCTCAGGGAAGTTTTAGATTTTTTGGACGAGGATTGGGTCATGTTTGGATTTTTATTCCAGAACCTCACTACAATAGTGGTGCATCACGGTGGGTATAGCGATGATCCCTTTATCGTGTCGCGATGGCCTTCCAATTCACATTCTAGTTTTGAATTTAATTTTTTAAGAGGCAATTGAGTCATTTTCCCTCAATCCAATTTGTAAAAACTAGAATTAAAACATCGGTTTCGGAATTATTTGCCTATATTCTCCTATTTCCTCTGAAAAACAAACCCTAATCATCCGCCAAGTTCATCAATTTCATTTCTTTCTCTTCAAGAAAACCAAGGAATCAAGTTCCCCAAATCCAAGGACTTTCAAGAAAAGCATCAAGATTGTGTTTTTTTTCAAGCTTAAGGATTTAAGGTATGTGTGATGTTCATCCATGGACCCCTTTCACCCATGGAGTCTAAGAATTCCCTTTTGATATCAAATTATGAGTTTTTACATATTTATGATGAATTATCTCCATGATGTTATTGATTTTGATTACAATTTATGTTACAAGTGTTTTTCGATAGAATAAGCCCTTATATGATTTGAGTATTGAAATCCTCATGTTAAATCCCTAATTCATGGTTTTAGTATTGTAACTATGTTTTCAATCACATGTTTTACCCATTCTCATGCTTAAATTCATGACCCCCCTATGTTTGTTGAAATGTCTAAATGTTGGTTTTTTAGCAATGATCCTTTATTATGGTTGTCAAAGCTTCATATGTCCTTATTGTTACTTTCATTCAGTGTTGGAGGGTTATGAACACACGATACTTAGCTGTCTACATAATTTCAGTATCTTTAGAATGATTTCAGATAAACCATGAGTGTTGACATTCAGTTAGTATCATGATCAGTTGTTTGCTTAGTTAAGCTTAGTTTAACCAAGTAATCAGTGTCATTCAGTTAGAAGTAGGATTTACCACCGAGCGAACCTAGGAATAGGGGCTCACCTGCCAGTAAAGGGTGTGACCTTTAGTAGCAGTCCCTTAGTTTCAAAACTACGTAGCCAGCGTAGGTTAGAGATATTAACCTGCCAGATGAGGCTTG
This sequence comes from Capsicum baccatum var. pendulum, assembly GCA_030864225.1. Taxonomy (NCBI): domain Eukaryota; kingdom Viridiplantae; phylum Streptophyta; class Magnoliopsida; order Solanales; family Solanaceae; genus Capsicum; species Capsicum baccatum. Next base: position 129,582,415 of record CM061551.1, on the reverse strand, counting down.
ATAATGTCTTTACCTGATAGTTGAGGGTAACACATATCTCATTAGAGCACTTTCCAGATGAGGGCGACTCATTATTCCTTCAGGACATTAGTTTAGTAGATCCACTCAGCCAGTGTTAGTACCCGTGGAAAGGTACTAACACCCTTCCAACTGGGATTACAGGTCGGACCCCGATTAGCTCAAATTGGGTATGTCAGTTAGATGATACCTCCTATAGTCTTAGTTTAGTGTTTAATACAGAATATACATAAGGTTTTCTTTACTATGGCATATAGACTTCTAGTTATTTAGTTATCAAATTCTAGTAATTTAGTTTACAGATTATTTCAGAAATATTATATGCTTGGCCATCCATTCTTAGTAGTTTTGTTTTCATGCATGCATACTCAGTTATCTCATACTATTCCTTCAGTTGTTATATTCATACACAATTAAACCATGTATTTTAGCCTTACCCCATCTCATATACCAGTATATTCAAAGTATTGACTGCATATTTTTCTTTGTTCTATGATATCTTATATTATAGGTTCAGACGCCCAGTATCCTAATCGCTCTTAGATAGTTCAACTTATAGCAACAATAGTTCTGGTGATTCTTTATCTATCGAGGACATAAATGTGTTATTTTAGTTTATCTCTCTATATTTCAGTATTTTCATTTAGTCGGAGTTAGTTGGGGGTTTGTCCCATCAACTCCATAGTCAGTCAGTAAGAGGCTTTTTAGACATTCAGATAGTTAGTCAGTTTATCAAATGTTTTATCAGTCTTTTTAGTATAACTTCAGATGTTCAGATTTATGATTTAATCATGTTTCAGTATTTAAACCTTATGGCTTTTATTAGCTGTTTCTGCATATATTAATTATTATTATTGGTATCAGTGCTCATAGTAGGTACCAACTCATAGTTTAGCTTGAAGTCACTTGTGACCATAAGCACCATTGTCACGGCTAGGGGGTAGCCTCAGGTCATGACAAAATTTGGTATCATAGCCTAAGATTTTAGAGAGTGCTAGGGAGTCTAAAAATTTATGTTGAGTAGAGTCTTATAGATGGGAGTGAAGTATGCCACACTTATGGATAAGAGGCTACAAGACATTTTAGAAAAAAGTTTCCCTTCTTTTAGTATTCATGTCATGCGAATGAGCATATGCTCTATTTAAAAATCTCTTACTGACTCATTTTTCCTTTCATTTATAGACAATCCTCCCAAAAAAACAACGAAAAAAGAAATAGAAATCAGCCCGCACCTTCGCCTGGTCAGGAAGATCCCATGATTGAGCACATCTCTTATACCAAATTTAGAGCTGCATTGACTACCTTATCTCATTCAGTAGCTACTCAGAAAAATCATTAGGTTGTTGCCCCAGCCAATCTAGTGGCCAATGCATCTGCAGTTAGGATTCAATACTTTATACAAATGAACCCTCTCTTTGTTTTTGGGATCCAAGTCTGAGAAGGATCCATAGGAATTTCTTGATATGGTTCAGAAAGTTACTGATATCATGGATGTCACCTTAAGTGAGAGTGTCGAGTTGGATACTTACCAGTTGCAAGATATAGCTCACACCTAGTATAAGCATTGGAAGGGTGATAGAGGTGTTGAGGTAGGGTCTATAGAGTGGGAGAAGTTTTCCACAACTTTTTAAAATAGATTTTTATCATTAATTTTGAAAAAATATAAGGTGCAGGAGTATTAATTTGAAGCAGGGTAATATGAGTGTTAAGGAGTATTCGTATAAGTTTAGTCAATTGATGAGGTATTCTCCTTTGGCGGTGGCTGATAATAGGTCTAGAATGAGTAAGTTTATGTCTGGTATATCTAATAGTGTGGTCAAGGAGTATAGAATTTCTATGTTGATTAAGGAGATGGAAATATCTAGGCATATGGTCCATGCTCAACAGACTAAGGAACAGAAGTTTAAAGAGAAAGAGAGAGAGAATAAGAGGGCCAGAACAGGTAGCTTTAGATGTTTTCGTCCTCAGCTCCATCTTCATCTTGTGTGCCAGTGCCAAAGTTCCGTAATGACAATCAAGAAAGAGCACTAAACTCCAAGTCCTAGGGTAGTGTGAATAACGATGGTACTAATCTTCCTGGCCAAAAATATGGTAGAAATCATTAGGGTATGTGTAGATCCGACAGTAATTTGTGTTTTTGGTATGGCAAGCCATGCCATAAAGTCAGGGATTGCCCAAAGAGTGGGCAGCAGGGTCAGTCCAATCGTCCTTCAGTTCCAGCCATTCACATGACTCAGTAGGGTGCTGCTTCCAGTGTAACCAGCGCACAGTGCCAGAATAGGCTGTATGTACTTCAATCCTGTCATGATCAAGAAAGCTCTCCTGATGTGGTTACGGGCATGTTACAGGTCTTTCATCGCCATGTTTATGATTTGTTAGATCCCAGAGCTTTACTTTCTTTTGTAACCCCATATATAGTAGTCAATTTTGGTGTCAGTCCAGAATCTTTAGTAGAACCTTTCTCAGTGTATACTCTAGTAGGTGTCTATATTATATTCAGACAGGTATACAGGAACTATTTGGTCACACTATCCCATAAAGTCACTTCAGTTGACCTCGTTACTTAGATATGAGTGATTTTAATATCATTATCGACATGTATTGGCTCCACTCATGTTATGGCTCAATTGATTGCAGAAATAAAATCACTCAGTTTTAGTTTCTTAATGAACTAGTTATTGAATTGAGGGGTAGTACCTCATGTTTAAGGTTCAATTCATTTCATAACTTAGAGTGAGAATGATGATATGTAAGGGATGTTTTTACCATCTTGTTCGAGTCAAAGACTCTAGTTTTGATACCCGCAGTAGTGAGTCAGTTTCAGTAGTGAACAAATTTATAGATGTGTTTCCTAAGATCTTCCCAGAGTTCCTCTCAAAATTAAAATCGCCTTTTGAATAGATCTCCTTATAGATACCCAGCTTATCTCTATTCTACCTATAGAATGGCTCCAGTTGAGCTCAAAGATTTTAAATAATAGTTGAAAGATATCTTAGACAAGGGATTATTAGACCCAGTGTTTCCCCGTAGGGCACTCCAATCCTTTTCGTGCATGAGAAAGACAGTTCTCTCAGAGTGTGCATCGATTACCATTAGTTGAACAAAGTCACAATCAAGAATAAGTATCCATTCTACAGGATCAATGACTTGTTCGACTAACTTCGGGTGCTAGTTATTTCTCTAAGATAGACCTCAAATCGAGCTATCATCAGCTTAGAGTCAGAGAATGTGACATTCCAAAAAAAGCCTTCAGAACTCAGTATGGTCACTTTGAATTCCTAGTTATGTCTTTTGGACTAACGAATGCCCCAGCAGCTTTCATAGACTTGATGAACATATTTTTCAAGAATTACCTAGACATGTTCATCATATTCTTCATTGATGATATTTTTGTCTACTTCCAAAGTAAAAATGATCATGCAGACCATCTCAGAATTGTATTGCAGACTCTTAGAGCCAATTAGTTGTTCTCAAAATTCAGTAAATGCGAGTTTTAGCTAAGATCAGTATCTTTAGTTAGCCATATTATATTCAGTGATGGCATTAGAGTTGACCCTTAAAATATCAAAGCAGTGAGAAACTATCTCAGACCTATATCTCCGTTAGATATCAAAAGTTTCTTGGGTTTATCTAGCTATTATAGGAGGTTTGTTGAAGGGTTTTTGTGTATTGTGTCCCCTATGCTTCGATTGACTCAGAAGAAAGTCAATTTTCAATGGTCAGATTCTTGTGAAAAGAGTTTTCAAGAGTTGAAGACTCGACTCATTTCAACCCCAATTTTGACTCTGTCAGATGGTTCAAAGGGAATTGTTGTTTACTATGATGCTTCCAGAGTTGGACTTGGTTGTGTGTTGATGCAGAGAGGTAAGGTTATATCCTATGCCTCTAGAGAACTTAAACCCCATAAAGAGAATTACCCTACCCTTGATCTTGAGTTGGCAGTTGTTATTTTTGCCTTCAAAATTTGTAGGCACTATTTGTAAAGGGTTTATGTTGATGTGTTCACGGATCACAAAAGTTTTTAGTATATATTTTCGCAGAAAAATTTAAATTTTTTTACTAAAGGTAGTTAGAGTTGTTAAAAGATTATGATATGAGTGTGTTGTATCATCTGGGCAAGGACAATGTAGTGAAAGACGCCTTTAGTAGATTATCTATGGGTAGTGTTGCTTATATTGAGAATGATAAGAAGAAGTTAGTTCAAGAGGTTCATCAGCTTTCTAGATTAGGTGTTCGGTTGGTTGATTTTGTTGAGGGTAGTATATGGGTTCAGAATGGTTCAGAATATTCCTTGGTTGCTAAAGTGAAAGAAAGGCAAGATAGGGATCCCAGTTTGGTTAAGTTGAAGGAATCATCTAGAGATCAAAAGGTAGACGTTTTCTCCCAAGAGGGAGATAGTGTGTTGCTATGTTAGGGTAGGCTATGTGTTCTGCATGTTGATGGTTTGAGATAATGAATTTTGGAAGAAATGCATGGTGTATGTTACTCTTTACCTAGGAGCCACTAAGATGTACCATGATTTGCGAGAAATCTATTAGTGGAGTGGTATGAACAGGGATATTGCAAAGTTTGTTACAAAGTGCTCTAGTTGTTAGTAGGTTAAGATTAAGCACTAGAGGCCTAGTGTCACTTTGCAAGAGTTCAGCATTCCCACTTGGAAATGGGAAGAGATGAACATGGATTTTGTGATGGGTTTGCCTCGTACTCACTGTCAGCATAATTCGATATGGGTCATTGTAGACATAATGACCAAGCTCATTTTGACCATTGATCAAAAAGTTGAAAAATTGAAAATATGGATGTGGGACCCATATTTGATCAAAACAATACTAGATGGAAAATTTGACTTCGCCAGCAGATCTGGATTGTCAATTTAAGGGTGTTAGTATGTTTGGTATGATTTTATGGCTTTTAAATCTCATTTTGACCCTCGATTTGAAAAATTATAATTTTGAATTTCAGAAGTTAACTTTGTAAAAATGATATTTTTTTAAAAATTTGATATCTCCATCGCATACGAAACATCAAATTTAGTGTGGTTTCATAGTTCATTTGCATATATCAGACTCCGAACGAATTCCGAACACCCCATTGAAACCCGGACTGGACAAAAAAACCCCAACTTTTTTGCTCATTTCTCCTCTTGTCTCTTGGAAGTTAAAACCTAAAATAGTGCGGGAGAATAAAATTAAAGTTTGTGAGAGTTTGGAAAGAATTCACCATTTTCTAAGTGATTTCTTGATAAATTTCTGAAAACCCCAAAAATCTTAGGGCTTGACTTTTAAACCCCAATTTCACCCCTTTTCACTTGAATAATATTTTTTTCTTATAATTACAAGTTTTCATCAATTTAACCCTTAAAACAACTTCGATTCTTGATTTTAACCTGGATTTTAAATATTTTATCCGGTAAAGCTCAAAAATAATTTTTCTCCGACTTGAACCTCGTTTTTCACTCGATTTAACTTGAATTTTCAACTATAGGTTCCTTAAAATATGCAGAACATGTTTTTGAAGTAAATATCTGATTTTGCACTTCGTGTCTAAAAATCCATTTTGGGGGTCCGTTTTGACCCCAAATCCGAAGTAGTCAATATGGGTGTCGTTGGTTTTTTTGACACTAAATTTTGTATTTAATATTTTTATTGGAGTTTGAGACTGTTGCGTGAAAAGTAAGGTCGTGGGTTCGAAGTGTAGCAGACTGATTTCAGCTTTTCAGGTAGGTTATGGCTTTACTCTTTCAGACTAGGCTGGGTAGTAAATGATGATACAAAAAGCATGGTATGGGAGGAACTAATCATTAAAAATGCCTATTTATGTATTGTGCCTATGGGGGGGGCTATATTTGATGTAATTGTCAAAATTGAGTTATTATATGATATGTGTGATTGTGTGGGGTCTTATATAATATTAATAGACTTGAATACATGTGAATAATTGTATTGTGTTATTAAGATGCTTAATATGGTACCATTGGTGTATTGTGATTATATTCATACTTTATTGGCATATGAGATATGTGGAATTCGTGGGTGAAACTGAAAGAATGAGTGGATATTATCTCACATGGTTGTGGAAATATATCATTATGGTTGGTTGTGAAAATACTCATTGTCATTGGTTGTTAGAATTACATCCGTATATCATTCTCATTTATGAAACATTGGTACCACCGTGGCAACATCTGAGAAATACGGAAAACACCTTTCTAAAACCCTTCCCAAGGGATGTGCCAGGGAAGAGATATTGTAATACCTTATAAAACCCTTTTCGAGAGATGTATTGAAAAAAGAGATATAAAATATGTGGATTGTATACGGGTTTATAAACCCCCATGGGTCCTGTGTTGGGAGGCTTACCTCCATAGATGTATACGGGAATTGTGTAATGATCTCGGAGGTTGTGCGATGACCTTGTGCATCATCATCATCATCATCATTATCATACATATTACACTTACTTTATTGTGTAATTTAATGTTGTATTGCCATATTGACTTGTCATCTATGTATTTACGGTATCTTCTTTTGCTTGTATTTGATGATATTTTATATGCATGTTCCCCCTTATTCTTCTTATATGTGATATAATACTTACTTTTGTTCTATCTTGGTGAGTTGTTGCAATATATGTGATATATATTAGAACTGCTAATGCAAGCTATGTGGGCTCCGTTATGGGATATTTTTTTTTATTTTGATAAGACTGTGACTTTAGCTTTGCTGGGAGTACCAAGGATAACTTGGAAGGGTGAACTTCATTTTGGTCCTAAGAGGATTATATCTTATGTTCAGGCTTGTAAATTGGTTGAGAGGGGATGTTTATCTTACTTGGACCATAGTCGTGACACTATTGTTGTTTAGCCTCCTTTCTTAGATTTTGTCTGTGTTATTCGTGAGTTTATGGATGTGTTTTTGATGGACTTGCCTAGTATGCCTTCAGATTGATATATTGATTTTATTAGTGATGATGAGTCGAGCACCAGGCCTATTTCCTCCTTATAGGATGGACCCAGCCGAGTTGAAAGAACTGAAGGATCAATTGCAGCAGTTTTTAGATAAGCTATTTATCCAACCTAGTACTTTACCTTGGAGTGCACCTGTCTTATTTGTAAATAAAAAAAAGGTTGGATCTATTCGGACGTCCATTGATTGCCGATAGTTGAAAAAGGTGATAATTAAGAATAAGTATCCTCTTCCTCGTATCGATAATTTATTTGATCAGCTTCAGGGTGTTGCGGTGTTTTCAAAGATTGATTTGAGGTTCGATTATCACCAGTTGATAATTAGAGCTTTAGATATTCCAAAAACAGCTTTTCGGACTCGATACGGTCATTATGAGTTCTTGGTCATGTCCTTCAGATTGATCAATGCCCCTGCCGCATTCATGGAGCTGATGAACTGGGTGTTTTGACCATATCTTGACTCCTTTGTTATAGTATTTATAGATGATATCTTGGTGTATTACAAGAGTAAGGTAAAGCATGAAGAATATTTACGGATTGTGCTTCAAAGATTGAGGGATGAGAAGTTGTACGTGAAGTTCTATAAAGGTGAGTTTTGGTTAGAGTATGTTTCTTTCTTGGGTTATGTGGTGACAAAGAAAGGTATTATAATTGATCCAGCCAAAGTTGCAGCGGTTTGTGATTGGATTAGACCTACTTTGCGCACTGAGATTTGGAGTTTTATCGATTTAGCAGGTTATTATTGATATTTTGTTAAGGGTTTCTCTTTTATTGTAGCTCCTTTGACTAAGTTGACTCAGAAAAAGATATCTATCTAGTGGCCTGATGCTTATGAGGTGAGCTTCCAAAAGCTTAAGGATTTATTGACTTCAGCTCTATATTGGCTTTGCCCTAAAAAAGTGTGGGCTTTACTAAATTTTGTGATGCTTTTGGTGTTGGATTAGGTGTTGTGTTGATGTAGGAAGGTAAGGTGATTATGTATGTGTATCACAAAGATTGAAGCCTCATGAGAAGAATTATCCTACCCATAATTTGGAGTTATGTGCAGTTGTGTTTGCTTTGAAGTTGTGGAGGCACTACTTGTATGGATTTCGTTGTAAGATCTTCTCAGATTATCATAGCCTTCAGTACTTCTTTACCCGGCGATATCTTCATATGAGGTTGCGCTATTGGCTTGAGTTTCTTAAGGATTATGACTCAACTATTCTATACCATCTTGGCAAGGCTAATATGGTTGCAGATGCCTTGAGACAAAAGTCGACTAGCATGGGTAGCATGCCACATTTTTTGACCCAAGAGAGGCCCTTGGCCTTAGAGGTTCAGTCTTTATCTCACCAGATGATTAGACTTGTTATTTTGACACCAGGGCGTGTTTTGTCATTTATGGAGGATAGATCTTCTTTGATGGAGCAGATTCGAGCTCATAAGTTTAACAATGTTGGATTGAGGTTGATTTGAGATAAGGTGTTGAGTAGGGAGACAAAGGAAGCCTCACATGATTTGGAAGGATTTTTTAGGATTAGGGACCGTGTTTGTATGCCGAGAGTGGGTAACTATATTAGGTTGATCTTGGAGCAGGCCCATTGTTCCAGATATTCTAACCATCCTAGTATGACTAAGATGTATCATGATTTGAGGCAACACTACTGGTGAGGTAGTATAAGGCGAGCTATGGCATATTTGGTGGCTCATTGCCTATGTCGTCAGCAAGTGGAGGCCTAGCATATGAGACCTGGTGGGTTACTTCATAGGTTACCCATTCTCGAGTGGAAGTGGGAATGAATCACCATAGACTTTGTGACTAGTTCACCTCATACATTTCATGGTTCTAATAGTTCCTAGATTATTGTGGATCGATTGACCAAGTCATCTTATTTTATTCCAATTCGGGTCTCATTCAGTGCTGAGAGGTTAGCCACTATCTTTATTTGTGAGATTATGCGTCTGCATGGTGCGTTAGTGTCCATTATTTTAGATCGAGGTTCTGTGTTCACATCTCACTTTTGGAACTTTTTTCAGGATGAGTTGGGTACTCGAGTAATCTTAGCATAGCATTTCACTCTAGACTAATGGTCAGTCAGAGTGGACTATCCAGTTTTTAAAGGATGCTCTGCGCATACGTGATGGATTTTGGTGGCTAGTGGGATTAACTTTTGGGCTTTAGCAGAGTTTGCATATAATAATAACTACTATTCTAGAATAGATATGGCTTCTTTTGAGGCATTTTATGGTAGGTATTGTCGCTCCCCAGTGGGTTGGTTTGATGTTTCAAAGGTGAAACCTCGAGGTACAGACTTGCTTCGTGAGTTTTTTGTCAGAGTTTGGATCATTCAGGATAGACTTCGAGCAGCTTAGAGTAGGCAAAAGTGCTATGTTAATCATAGACTTTATGCCTTGAGATTTGGTGTTGTGATCATGTGTTTCTTTGAGTTTTACCCATGAAGGGTGTGATGAGGTTTGGAAGAGAGGCAAGCTATCCCCAGGTATATTGGTCCATTTTGAGATTCTTTGGACTGTTAGTGATGTGTCTTATGAGTTGGCTTTTCCCCCTTATCTATCAGTTGTTAATCTAGTTTTCATGTTTTTATGCTTCGTTGCTATATTCCTGATGAGTCTCATGGCATTCATTGGGAGTCGATTTAGTTAGATGAGCGGTTGTCCTTTATTGAGAAGCTAGTTTCTAGTTTGGCAAGGGATGTTAGGCGGTTGCGCTCTAGAGTGATCCTAGTGTTTAAGGTCTAGTGGCGACGTCGACCTATAGATGAGGGAACTTGGGAGGTTGAGTTTGATGTACATAGTTCTTATCCCCAGCTCTTTGTTGATTCAGGTATTTCTTTTGCCTTAGTTCAAGGATGAACTAGACTTTTAGCAGTGGATGATGTAACGATCTACAAATTTGATAAAATATGTGAAATTTTTGATTTTATGTGATTTGATTGTTTTACCCCTCTCCGTAGTTGCATTATGGTATTTCTGTGCTGTAAGAGTGATTGGCATGTTTTTCGATGCATTTTGGTAGCATTTATGTGATATTGTGGTTTTTGATGGCTTCGAGAGCCTTATTTTAGACTTATAGGGATATCTGTTGATCCGTACGATGGATGGCCGAATGGACTGCGCCAACAGCTCCTGAATATAGATTTTCATCTAGGAAGACCTTTGGTTTGGGTCCCGATGCACCCGAGCTCATTTTGACCTATTGATCGAAAAGTTGGAAACTAAAGATATGGGTGTGGGACCCACATTTGATTGAAACGACCTCGAATGGAAAATTTGACTTTGCTATCAGATCTGGAATGTTGATTTTAGGGTGTTTGCATGTTAAGTATGATGTTACATCTTTTAAATCTCATTACGATCCTTGATTTGGAAAATTGTGATTTTGGGTTTTGGGAGTCAACTTTGTGAAAATGATATTTTTTTTTTTAAAATCTGATATCACCATCACGCTCGAAACATCAAATTTACTGTGTTTGTATAGTTTGTTAGCATATATCATACTCCGAACGAATTTTGAACACCCCGTCAAAGTCCGGATTGAACATCTATTTTGCTCATTATTCATCTTGTCTCTTGGGAATCAAAATCTAAAATAGTGTGGAAGCTTGAAATTAAAGTTTGTGAGAGTTTGGGAAACTATATTAACACCTATTTCTTGATTTTATTATAATTTAAGGTAAGAATTCACCATTTTCTTAGTAATTTCTCGATAAATTTCTAAAAGCTCCAATAATCTTAGGGCTTGACTTTAAACCCCAATTTCACTCCTTTTCACTTGAATAATATTTTTATCATATAATTACTAGTTTTCATCAATTTAACCCTAAAAATAATTTTGATTCTTTATCTTAACCCAGATTTCAAAGATTTTACTCGGTAAAGCTCAAAAATAATTTTTCTTCAATCTGAACCTCATTTTTGACTCTTTTTAACTATGGTTTTCAGATGTAGGGTTCTAAAAATATGAAAAACATATTTTTGATGTAAATATCTGATTTTGCACTTCTTTTTCAAAAATCCATTTCATGGGTCAGTTATGACCCTGAACCAAAAGTAGTCAATATGGGTGTCGTTGGTTTTTTTTTACATGAAATTTTGTATTTGATGTTTCTAGTAGAGTTTGAGACTGTTCGTGAAAAGTAAGGTCATGGGTTCGAAGTGTAGCGGACCGATTTCAGCTTTTGAGGTAGGTTATGGCTTAACTCTTTCAGACTGGGCTGGGTAGTAAATGATGATACAAAATGCATGTTATGGGAGGAACTAATCATTAAAAATGCCTATTTATGTATTATGCCCGTGGGGGGGGGGGCTATATTTGATGTAATTGTCAAAATTGAGTTATTATGTGATATATGTGATCGTGTGGGATCATATATAATATTAATAGACTTGAATACATGTGAATAATTGTATTGTGCTGTTATGATGCTTAATATGGTACCATTGGTGTATTGTGATTTTATTCATACTTTATTGGCATATGAGACATGAGGAATTCGTGAGTGAAACAGAAATAATGAATAGATATTGGTATACAAGGTTGTGAAAATATATCATTGTGGTTGGTTGTGAAAATACTCATTGTCATTCGTTGTGAGCATTACATCATGATATCATACTCTTTTATGAAACATTGGTACCACCGTGGCAACATCTGAGAAACACTAGCAACACCTTTTCAAAACCCTCCTCGAGGAATGTGTCGGGGAGAAGATATTGTAACACCTTATAAAATCCTTTCTGAGGGATGTATCTAAAAAAAGATATGAGATATGCGGATTGTATATAGGTTGATGAACCCCCCATGGGTCCTTTGTTGGGAGGCTTGCCTCTATAGGTGTATACGAGAATTGGGCGATGATCCCAGAGGTTGTGTGACAACCTTGTGCATCATCATCATCATCATCGTCATCATCATCACTATCATAAACATTGCACTTACTTTATTTGTGTTATGTTGTGTTGTATTTCCACATTGACTTGTCATCTATGTATTAATGGTATCTTATTTTACTTGTATTTGATGAACTTTTATATCCATGCTCCCCTTGCTCTTCTTATATGTGATATAATACGTACTTTTGTTCAATCTTGGTGTGTTGTTGCAATATATGTGATATATATTAAAACTGTTAGTGCAAGCTGTGTGGGCTACTGTTATGGGATATTTTATGATTGCAGGTGACGTGTCCTTAGTGTATATTATGTATACTTTATTTACTACTTTGCTTGGTCGACTTATGATACCTACTGGGTACAAGTGGACCGTACTCATGCCTACCGCGCCTTTTCGGGCAATTGTTGGAGCTTCCAAGGTAGCGGTTGGACATTCATGCATCCAAAGTTCAACTTTATCTTTCTACAGTAGCTATGTATTTATTAGAATTTAGAGACAAATATTATTCCTTTGTGGTTATTTTTCCAATTTATTTGACTCTTGGATTGTATTAGTATTTCTTACACTATTGACGCCTGGTTTTGGGCGTGATTGGTATTTTGGATAAGTTCTTTCTACATTATTATGATTACTTATATGGTTTGGCTTCATTCTAGAAACCTTACCTTAGGTATTTTTGTCTTTTTTCTCTTTTTTTATCTATTTGGGTGATAGGCTTACTTGTTAAGTATGCCGCAACAAGTGCCATCATGACTTTTATTTTTGGGTCATGAGAAATTGGTATTAAAGTAGTCAGGTTTCATTGGTCTCAACTGTGTAAGAACGGGATGTCTAAAAGAGTCTCGTGGATCGGTATATCAACGTCTGTATCTATCCTCGAGAGGCTATAGGACGTCTTTAGGAAACTTTCCTCATTTTATTCTTTATCGTGTAAAGTTCTTTCATACCTTGCATTTTGAGTTATGTTTTACTCTTTTTATGTACATGGTATCATTTAGGTCTTGTGAGAGTAGAGATGCAAAACCTTCACCTAGAGGGCAAACCTTGAGTCATGGATGGACTCGGGAGAGTAGATAGGCCCGTAGATGAGCCCCATCTTGGAGTAATGCTAGGGGACTATCCCCTGAGCCTAAAGTTGAGTCTATTGGAGGCATGAGTTCTGCCCTTATTTATCAGAGTTTGTCTATCCCATTGTTGGAGGGGTTTTTGGTGCAGTTGCTGACCCGTTTAAAGGGTTCTTCTTTGGTTATGTCGGGTGTTCTCTAGCCACTAGTGTGGATCCTCCTGTATGCAGTAGGTTTTGTGTTAGGTACTCCTCAGACCCCAAATACTATTCCATCTTCAGTTTGACATCTAACTATGGGGTTCTGAGATCAGAATTTCAGTCGTCATCTGCGTTTCCTCCTCAAGTGGGATCTCAGTCAGCTGGACTTGCCATGCCTCATGCTCTTCAATGAGCAACGTCTCATATGGTTGTGTTTGGGGCTTATTTTTAGAGTATTGTGGATATGTTAAGGTGATAGAGGATATTCCTTAGGCATCTCAGGGAGGCGCAAAGAGGGTGCACTATTTTGGTAAGTTCAAAGGTCAGACTCTACAAGATAGATTTTAGAGATTCTCATGGGTCTTCTAGTTTAGCAATCCAGGGTGGCCGTTAAGATAAGTTTTGAGTTTGCGATGTTTATGATGAGACTGGACATATAGCCAAAGACTGTCCTCTTTGTATATTTAGAGCTACTCTTATTTTAACGATGAGAGGTAAGGGTTCTTCCAGAGGTGTTAGACGCATAGGTAGTGGAGCCTATTGTGGGAGTCGCTGGGATATTCAGCCAGCTAGTGGTCGTGGTCAATGTTATGCCATACTAGCCAGACTAGAGGCAGAGGCTTCAGATGTTGTGATCACAGGTGTCGTCCCTATTTGTTTCAGAATTGCATCTGTATTATTTGATCCCAGATTGACTTTATCCTATATGTCTATATATTTTTCTTTACGTTTTGATTCTGTTAGTGAGCCTCTTACCATGCCTATTCATGTATCTACCCCGGTAGGTGATTCTTTAGTGGTGGATCGAGTACACCGATCTTGTGTTGTGACTTTTGTCAGGCGTAAGACTTTGGTAGATTCACTTGTACTACATATGGTTGATTTGATGTTATTTTGGGTATGGATTGGTTGGCTTCTTATCGTGATGTCTTAGATTGTTTTGATAAGACTGTGACTTTAGCTTCACCGGGTGTACCAAGGATAGCTTGGAAGGGTGAACTTCATTTGGTTCCTAAGAGGATTATATCTTATGTTCAAGCTTGTAAATTGGTTGAGAGGGGATGTTTATCTTACGTGGACCATATTCGTGACACTATTGTTGTTTAGCCTTCTTTCTTGGATTCTGTTTGTGTTGTCCATGAGTTTATGGATGTGTTTCCGATGGACTTTAGTATGCCTTCAGATTGATATATATATTTTTATTATTGATGTTGAGTCAAGCACGAGGCTTATTTCCATTCCTCCTTATAGGATGGACCCAACAGAGTTGAAGGAACTGAAGTACGAGTTGTTAGATAAGGGATTTATCCAACTTCGTACTTCACATTTGAGTGTGCCTATCTTGTTCATAAAGGAAAAAATGATGGATCTATTCGGACGTCTATTGATTATCGAGTGTTGAATAAGGTGACAGCTAAGAATAAATATCCTCTTCCTCGTATTGATGATTTATTTGATCAGCTTGAGGGTGTTGCGGTATTTTCAAAGATTGATTTTGAGGTTCGGTTATCACCAGTTGAGGATTAGAGCTTCAGATATTCCAAAGACAACTTTTTAGACTCGATATGGTCATTATAAGTTCTTAGTCGGGTCCTTCGGATTGACCAATGCCCCTATCGTATTCATAGATTTGATGAACCGGGTGTTTTGACCATATCTTGACTCTTTTGCTATCGTATTTATAGATGATATCTCGGTGTATTACAAGAGTGAGGTAAAGTATGAGGAATATTTGGGGATCGTGGTTCAAATATTGAGGGCTGAGAAGTTGTACGTGAAGTTAGGATAGAATTTCAACCCTTATTTATCAGAGTTTGTCTATCCCAGTGTTGGAGGGGTTGTTGGTGCGGTTGCTGACCCATTTAGAGGGTTCTCCTTTGGTTATGTTGGATGTTCTCTAGCCACTAGTGTGGATCCTCCTGTAGCAGTAGGTTCTATGTTAGGTACTCCTCAGACCCCAAGTACTATTCCACCTTCAGTGCCGACATCTAACTATGGGGTTCTGAGATCAGTATTTCAGCCGTCATCTATGTTACCTCCTCAAGTGGGATCTCAACCAGCAGGACTTGCCATGCCTCATGCTCTTTAACGAGCAATGTCTTAGATGGTTGTGTTTGGGGCTTCTTTTTAGAGTATTATGGACATGTTAAGGTGATAGAGGATATTTCTTGGGCATCTCAGGGAGGCACAAAGAGGGTGAACCATTTTGGTAAGTTCAGAGGTCAGACTCTATGAGATAAAGATTTTAGAGGCTCTCATGGGTCTTCTAGTTCAGCAATGCAGGGTGGTCGTCAGGACAAGTTTTGAGTTTTCTATGTATGTGATGAGACTAAACATGTGGCCAAGGACTGTCCTCTTCGTATATTTAGAGCTACTCTTATTTCAGTGGTGAGAGGTAGGGGTTCTTCCAAAGGTGCGAGAGGTAGAGGTAGTAGAGCCTATGGTGGGGGTCGCCGGGCTATTCAGCTAACTAGTGGTCTTAGTCAATGTTATGCCATACTAGCCAGACCAGAGGCAGAGGCTTTAGCTGTTGTGATCACAGGTGTCGTTCCTATATGTTTTAGACCTGCATCTGTATTATTTGATCCCTGATTGACTTTATCCTATGTGTTTATATATTTTTCTTTGGGTTTTTATTCTTTTAGTGAGCCTCTTACCATGTCTATTCATGTATCTACCCCGAAAGGTGATTTTTTAGCAGTGGATCGAGTGTACCAATCTTGTGTTGTGACTTTTGTTGGGCGTGAGACTTTGTTAGATTTACTTATTATTGATTTTGATGTTATTTTGGGTATGGATTGATTGGCTCCCTATCGTGATGTCTTAGATTGTTTTGATAAGATTGTGAATTTAGCTTCGCCAGGAGTACCAAGGATAGCTTGGAAGGGTGAACTTCATTCGGGTCCTAAGAGGATTATATCTTATGTTCAGGCTTGTAAATTAGTTTAAAGGGGATGTTTATCTTACTTGGAACATATTCATGATACTATTGTTGTTTAGCCTCCTTTTTTGGATTATGTCTATGTTGTCCGTGTGTTTATGGATGTGTTTTCGATAGACTTTCCTAGTATGCCTTTAGATTGATATATTGATTTTATTATTCGTTATCGGCTTTCCCTTTTGAGGTAGGTTATGGCTTAACTCTTTCAGACTGGGCTGAGTAGTAAATGATGATACAAAATGCATGTTAAGGGTGAGAACTAATCATGAAAAATGGCTATTTATATATTATGCTCGTATGAGGGTGTATATGTGATGTAATTGTCGAAATTGAGTTATTATGTGATATGTGTGGCTGTGTGGGGTCTTATATAATATTAATAGCCTTGAATACATCTGAACAATTGTATTATTTTTTTAAGTTGTTTAATATGGTACCATTGGTGTATTATGACTATATTCAGACTTTATTGGAATATGAGACATGTGGAAATTTGTGGATGAAACTGAAATAATTAGTGGATATTGGCTCATATGGTTGTGGAAATATATCATTGTGGTTGGTTGTGAAAATACTCATTGTGATTGGTTGTGATCATTACATGCTTATATCATACTCATTCATGAAACGTTTGTACCACCGTGGCAATATCTAAGAAAAATTGGTAACACTTTTTTAAAACCCTTCCTGAGGAATATGCCGTGGAGGAGATATTGTAACACCTTATAAAACCCTTTCCGAGGGATGTATCAAAAAATATATATAAAATATGTGGATTGTATATGGGTTGACGAACCCCCATGGATCCTACAATGGGAGGCTTGCCTCAGTAGGTGTATACGGGAATCGTACGACAATCCCAGAGGTTGTGCAACGAGCTTGTGCATAATCATCATCAGCAACAACATTATCATACACATTGCACTTACTTTATTGTGTTATGTTGTGTTCTATTGCTATATTGACTTGTCATCTATGTATTTATTGTATCCTCTTTTACTTGTATTTTGATGATCTTGTATATGCATGTTCCCCCTTGTTCTTCTTATATATGATATAATACATACTTTTTTCTATGCTTGTGTGTTGTTGCAATATATGTGATATATATTAGAACTATTAGTGCAAGCTGTGTGGGCTACCTTTATGGGACATTTTCTGATTGCAGCTGACGTACCCTTAGTGTATATTATGTATGCTTTATTTACTACTATGCTTGGTCGGCCTATGATACCTACTGAGTACAAGTGGACCGTACCCATGCCTACTGTGCCCTTTCGGTGCAGGTCCTATCTTGAGTGCGCCTCATCTTGATTAGCTCAAGCGATTGTTGGAGCTTCCAATGTAGCAGTTGGAAATTCATGCGCCTAAAGTTCACCTCTATCTTTCTACAATAGTTATGTCTTTATTAGTATTCGGAGACAGATTTTATTCCTTTGTCGTTATTTTCTGATGTATTTGACTCTTGGATTGTATTATTAGTTCTTACACTATTAACACCTGATTTAGGGCATGATTGGTCTTTTGGATAAGTTCTTTCTGCATTGTTCTGATTACTTATATGGTTTGTCTTCGTTCTAGAAGCCTTACCTTGGGGTATTTCTGTCTTTTTTCTTTTTTTTGTATTGATTTAGGTGATAGGCTTACTTGTCAAGGTACGACACGACAAGTGCCATCATGACCTTTATTTTTGGTTCATGACAGAAGTGAAGAGATTTTGCAAGAAGGGAAAACTTAGTCCCTGATATGTTGGCCCTTACAGAATTTTGAGTCATTTTAGGAAGGTAGCTGATGATTTTGAGTTGCCTACTGATTTGATATCAATGCATCCAGTGTTTCATGTTTTCTTATTAAAGAAGTGTATTGGTGATTCAGATGCACTTGTAACGTTAGAGAACATGGAGGTTAAGCATAGCCTTTCTTACGAAGAAATCCCAATCGACATCCTTGATAGTCCAAATTTTGGACTAAGGAGCAAAGATGTTTCCTTGGTCAAAGTTCTTTGGTGAAATCAGTCTGTTGAGGGAGACACTTGGGAAGTAGAAACATATAGTTTTCTTTAGATTGACTCTTTTCGATTCTCAGTCCCAACTATATAATCATTCTTATTTCTTTGCATGTATTCACGAATACAGTTTAGTTATGTATCATGTTCCAGGATCAGTCCTGTAATCATGTTTTCAGTTTTGTATGTTCAGTATGTGATTTCAGTTTCCCCAGTATTCTCGACTTAATCAGTCTTTTTTTAGGACAAATCTACCCAAGAGGGAGATATTGTAATACCCCATACTTTTGTCAGCTTAGTTCAGCTCCTAGTTGCATGTGTAAGAGGCTTAAAGCCTAAAACTTTCACTAAGTGTTGGGGACTTCGTCAATTTTCAGGCCTTTTAACTTCAAAGATTTTTAGATGAGTCTTCCCGACCCCTAGACGTTGGTTTTTAAGTTAATTCATCTTCAGGGGTGTAGGAGCATATCTCGAGGAAGTTTTGGATTTTTTAGATGAGGATTGGGTAGTGTTTGGATTTCGATTCCAGAACCTCACTGCAATAGTGGCTCGTCGCGGTGGGTATAGCAATAAGCCCTTCATCGCATCGTAGTGGCCTTCCTATCTGTATTCCAATTGCGAATTTAATTCTTAGAGGATCTATTGAGTCTTTTTCCCTAAATCTAATTCGTAAAAACACAAATTAAAACATCAGTTAGGGAATTATTTGCCCATATTCTCTAATTTCCTCTCAAAACAAACCCTTATCATCCCCCAAGTTCATCAATTTCATTCCTTTCTCTTCAAGAAAACAAATAAATCAAGTTCCCCTAATCCAAGAACTTTCAAGAAAAGCATCAAGATTATGTTTCTCTTTCAAGCTTAAGGATTTAAGGTGTGTGTGATGTTCATCCATGGCCCTTTTCACCCATGGAGTCCAAGAATTCTCCTTTGATATTAAATTATGAGTTTTTATTCGTTTATGACGAATTGTCCCCATGAAGTTGTTATTGATTTTGATTACAAGTTATGTTACAAATGTTTTTTGATAGAATAGACCCTTATATGATTTGAGTATTGAAGTCCTCATGTTAAATCCCTAATCCATGGTTTTAGAATTGTAACTATGTTTTCAATCACATATTTTACCCATCCACATGCTTAAATTCATGACTCCCATGTGTTTGATGAAATGTCTAAATATTGGGTTCGGAGTAATGATCTTTTATTGTGGTATTTAAAACTTCATATGTCCTTATTGTTATTTTCATTCAGTGCTGGAAGGTTATGAACACCCGATACTTAGCTGTCTACATAAATTCAGTATCTTCAAAATGATTTCAAATAAACCATGAGCGTTTCATGATCAGTTATTTACTCAGTTAAGCTTAGTTCAGTCCAATAATTAGTGCCATTCAGTTGGGAGTAGGATTTAGCATCAAGCAAACCCAGGGATGGGGGTTCACCTGCCAGTAAATGGTGTGACCTTTAGTAACAGTCCCTTAGTTCCAGAACTACGTAGCCAGTGTATGTTAGAGATATCAACCTATTAGTTGAGGGTTTATAAAATGTTTATAGATTGATAGTTCATAAAGTGTTTACCTGCCAGTTGAGGGTAACACATGCCTCATTAGAACACTTGCTAGATGAGGGTGACTCATTAGTCCTTTAGGATATTAGTTTAGTGGATCCACACAGCCAGTGTTAGTACCCGTGGCATGGTAGTGACACTCTTCCAACTGGGGTTACAAGTTAGACACCGATTAACTCAGATTGGGGTATGCCGATTAGGTGATACCTCCTATAATCACAGTTCAGTGTTTAATATAGGATTCAGATTAGGTTTGCTTCACCATGGCATACAAACTTCCAGTTATTCAGTTATCATATTTCAGTAATTTAGTTTACATATTATTTCAGAAACATTACATGCTTGGTCATGCATTCTTAATATTTTAGTTTTCACGCATGCATACTTAGTTATCTCATACTATTCAGTCAGTTGTTATGTTAATGCACAGTTAACCCATGCATTTCATACTAACCCCATATTATATACTAGTACACTCAAAGTACTAACCGCATACTTTTCTTTGTGCTATGATGTCTTATATTATAGGTTCAGACGCTCAGTTTTCTGAGCATGCTTCGATAATTCAGCTTAGCAGCAACAACAATTGTGGTGAGTTCTCATTTATCGAGGACATAATTATGTTATTTCGGTTTATCTCAGTAGTTTAGTATTTTTATTCAGTCAAAGTTAGTTGGGGATTTGTTCCATCAACTCCATAATCTGTCAGTTAGAGGCTTTTTAAATATTCAGGCAGTTACTTAGTTTATCAGTTTTTTCAGTATGACTTCAGACGTTCATATTTATAATTTAATCATGTTTCAGTATTCAAACCTTAAGGCTTTTATCTGTTGTCTCTGCACATGTCAATTATTATTATTGGGCCCAGTCCTCACAGCAAGTACCAGCTCATGGGTTAGCTTGTGGTCACTTTGAGCGTAAGCACCGTTGTCGTGACTAGAGGTTGGCCTAGTGTCGTGATAGTGTGATATAGGACCAGATGAATATAATAGGATTTTAGCTTATGAAACTGCTAAGGAAATCTGGGACTACCTGAAGACTGCTCATAAAGGAAAAACTAATGTGAAGGACTCAAAAATTGATATGCTGACTACACAGTATGAAACCTTCTCCATGAAAGAGGGAGAAACCATTCAAGAGATGCATACCAAATTTACTTCAATCACTAATTATTTGCACTACTTAGGAGAAGTGATTTCTTTGTATAAACAAGTGAGAAAGATTTTGTGAGTTTTTACTAATTCCTGGTAAAGAAAAGTTGTTGCTATTACTGAGGCAAGAAACTTGAAGACTTTCACTATGGATGAACTTATTGGTAATGTAAAGACTCATGAACTTAAGAAGTAGCAAGGGAAAGAGAAGAAGGAAGCAAAAAGAGAAAAGTCTCTGACATTGAAGGCTTCAAAGTCTGATTCTAGTGAGGAGGACACTATTGTTGCCTATTTGGCAAATAGAATTGTTAGAGCCATGAAGAAAAGTGGTCAGTTTTAAATGAGAGAAAGTAGCAACAAAAAGAAAGGTACTGTTGAAGTTTGTCACAAATATGGAAGTCCTGAGCATTTTATCAAGGATTTTCCAATGCACAAAATAGATTATCAAGAATATCTAAAGTCTGGAGGTGACAAAGGAAAGAAGAAGGACCAGGTCCCTGAAAAGTCAAAAAGAATGGTTCCAACTGTTTATGCAGTGAAACATGCCTTAGTAGTTTGGGGAGATTCCTCCAGTGAATCTGATGAAGCTGAAAATCCTGAAGATATGTCTATGCTAGCTTTGGAATATAGTGAAGTCATCTATGATTCCTTATTTTCTCTTATGGAAAACACAGATGATGAAAAAGAAAATAAGGTAACTCTTTTTTACATTAAGGAAAATTTAGATAACTACTCTGCTAGAAAAATAAAGAAGCTTGCAAATATACTGATTGATTTTGTGTGTGAACTGACTTCTGAAAAAAATGCTCTAGAAGAGAAAGTAGAAAATCAAGAGCTTGAATTGATTGCCTTAAATCTCCAGTTATCTAAACTGGGGAACTATCTGTAAAATTAAAATCTAAAAATCTGAGTTTATTAAGTCAACTGGAGAACGTAAATAATCTTGATGGTAAAGGGAAGAATGAAGCCTCAAGGCTTAAAATTGAGCTTGAAGAAAAGTTTAGGGATTCTCATAAGCACCTCATGACTGCACTCCATAAGAATGATGAATTAGAAAGGGACCTAGTCCATATAAGAGAAGATCTTAACAAATCCATAAAGTTGACCACTTTCTCACAAATCCTTTCTAATTTAACTGGCCAGGGAGTCAATAATGATAAAAGTATTGGATACCAGTATAGAACCCAATAACTTAGATCTCAAGGGTACGCTGTTTATGGTGTTAGAAGCAAGGTCTACAAACCTCTATGTACTCATTATGAAAGAGATGGGAACTTAAAGAAAAACAATCAAAAAAATTTTAAAGCTCGAATGGACAGTGCTAAATACATCCAGTAGGAGAATTCTTATCTCAAGGGTTGCAAACCTTTGAAAAATGTAAAGACAAACTCACTACTTAGATGGCCAAGAAAGATTTGGTCATACCTTTATCTTCCTTTTGGGAACTTAAACACAAATGGGTTTCTAAATCTAACAAATGACTTTGTTTATAGGTGGGAGAAAGGGATTGCAGTCAGAACTGGTTCATGCATAGTGGATGACCAGAAGGACAGACTATTTTCTCTCTCTCAAGACACTTCAAAGTGGAGGTGTCTTATTTGAAAATGGTAAAAAGAGCTATATCCATGGTATGGGGAAAATTGGAAAATTTCTTATTCATGTAATAGAAGAATATGTACATGTGATCTTTTATGAGTCAGATAAGAAAAAGAATTATGGTGGAAAGAAAGATTTTGATATAGAAGAACTCATTCTTGTTCAAAGGGATGATACAACTAAAGATGAAAGTCAAGAACAAAGTATGAATTTGAGAAGGATGAAGGTGATGGTGACTTAGGATCTCAATTGCAGACCCTAGTTTTAAGAGAAGCACTATAAGAAGGGTCTAGTCAAAATCTCCAAGGATCCGATCCTAGTGAAACTCAACTCAAAATGACAAATTAGAGGCACAGATCTTCTTATCCCCTTGAGAACTTGACCTTACCTTTGGAATTTGGAGTTCAAACAAGGGCTTAAACCAGAAATTTCATGGCATTCTCAACCTTCTTGTCACAATTTGATCCCAAAAATGTGAAAGAAGCTCTTAAAAGATGTTGATTAGATCATGTAATGTTGGAAGAGCTTCAACATTTTAAAAAAAAGTAAAGTCTGGAACCTAGTCCCCAGGCCTGTTGATAGAACAATTATTGGGACTAAATAGGTGCACAGAAATAAGAAAGATGAGCATGGAACTATAAAAAAATAGAAGACAAGGTTGGTTATTCAAGGCTATAACCAAGTGGAAGGAATTTACTATAATGAGACATTTTCTGCTATAGCAAGGATAGATGCCATCAGAATTATTATTTCATTTGTTTCTTATATGGGATTCAAACTCTTCTAAATGGATGTTAAAAGTGGCTTTCTAAATGGGTACTTGAAGGAAAATGTCTTTGTCAAACAACCTCCAGGTTTTAAAGATATAGACTGTCCACATCATTTGCTTAAATTAGATAAAGCTCTCTATGGGTTGAAGCAAACACCTAGAGCTTGGTACGAGAGACTTTCAAAGTTTGGAAAATGGCTTTTAAAAAGGAAAAATTGAAATTACTCTCTTTTAGAAGTCCAGAGGTAGCAGCTTCCTAATTGTTCAGATATATGTTAATGAAATAATTTTTGGAGCCACCTCTGAATCCCTATATGAAGAGTTTGAAAAGATGATGAAGAGTGTAAGACCCCGCAAAATTCTAACCTTAACTCAGTCCGTTAAAGCTTGAAAAGTGGTCCCAAACTTAGAAATTTCAGCTAAGTATTTATACTTAGAAGTATTTTAGCCTTCATAAGTTGGCGATCCTATTTCATGACCCTTATGACCTTAAAATATCAAATTTTAGGTTGATTCATGATCGGGAATGCCAGTAGGCCACTTTGGGTGAGTTGTGGATTTCTCGGACCTTGTTTGAACCATGTTCAGGTGACCAAAATAGTGGATCAATGTGATCTCGATGCATCACATTGCCCATCGCGTCGACAGATAATTTTCCCCAGCTTTCAGTGGAATTCCAGTAAACTATCATGAACTTGATGCAACACGTGGGTCATCGCATTGATGCCATAGATGCGTCACATCAGTCTACACGTTACTAGGCACAGTTTTTGCTCTTTTAATTTCGCATCCAGAGGGGTATTTAGGTCAATTTTCCCACTTCTATTCAACCCTAAAACATGTAATTAAGCCTCTATAAAGGCAAATTTTACTCATTCTCTCGAAAATCCTCTCAAGAACAAACCCTAGGGGATCTAATTTCATATTTAAGATTCAAGAACGCACCATCAGTCTTCATGAATTCAAGTACCAAGGTATGTTATGCGTTCATCCAAGGGTTCTCCTCCACCCTTAGAGTTCAAGAACCTCTTTAAAAAATTCAAGTTTATTGATTTCATGAATTTCATGTTAGGTTTGACTGTATTCATGATTATGATGTTAATTGGATTTCTAATTCATGATTTATTTCAAGATTTATTTAAATATATTTGACATATGTGTAGTATTATATGAATTCATCTTAAATCCCTTGAATTTATAAGTTGGGATTGGAAATCATGATGCCTACATGTTGAATAGAATTATGTGCATAGATTATGTTCTCCAAGTGTTTGATAAATTGCTCATGTGGATTGAATGGGTAAATCATGATATGTTAGCATATGTACAAGTTTATGTATTACAAGTGTTTGATAAAATGTCTCTATAAATAAGTTATGAACATTGTAATGCTTTTCAAAACCATGCAATGCTTTACTTTTCATGTTATCGAGTCCTAAGGGTATCTAATACCTAAAAATCTAGTTGTTTACCTTGAATTTCAGTAGTTTTAGAATAGTTTCAGTGATGTCACGTACAGAAGTATTTAGTTAATATAGAACTCAGTATATCCAATCAGCAAATAGAACTCAAAACACTCAATCAGTTATAGTACTCAGTGAACTCAGTCCAATTCAGCCAGTTAACATGATCAGTAACAGTTAAGTCTAGTCTAAAACAGTTTAGAAATTAGTTTAGTGTCTATTTAGTTGGGAGTAGGATTCAGCATCGAGCGAACCCAAGGATGGGGCCTCACTTTCCAGTAGAAGGTGTGATCCCTAGAAGTAGTCGTTATGTTCCAGAACTACGTAGCCAGCGTAGGTTGAGACATCAACCTGCCAGTTGAGGGTAGATGAGGTGCTCTACCTGCTAATTAAGGGTATCACCATTCTCGTTTAGACCACCTACCAGATGAGGATGAATCAACACTTGTCTTCACCTGTGGCATGGTATTGATACCCTTCCAACAGCGGTTACAGGGTGGACCCTAAATCAGTTCAGAGAAGGGGCATGTCAGTTAGATGATTACCTCACACAGTTTTAGTTTTGGCCTCAGTATAGAACTCAGTTCATTTCTACAAAATTAGGACTATCAGACACAGTCACCCCGCTCTGTATAGAATTTAGTTCAGTTCTACAGAATCATGATTATCATAAATAGTCACCATCTATTACTAATACAGTTATCAGTAAACTTAAATATCAATTATTCAGTTATCAAAACTCAGTATCTCGTGTTACTATGACCTCAGACACAGTATATGTAGATATGTTCACAGTATTTCATAATCAGTATTTCATTAGTTTCAGTTATACATGTACTCTCATTCAGTTATAGTCATGCTAACTAGTTGGTTATTTGTTCATGCATATGAACCCATGCATATCAGCCTGCCTCATCTAGCATAATAGTGCATTCCACATACTAATGTATACTCTTTCTTGGCACTATGATGTCTCATATTATTGGTTCGGACGCTAAGGTTCCTGACCGCACAGAGACAGATCCCTTTATCAATGGCAGCTTCAGTAGTGAGTCCTCATCTATCGAGGGCATGCTTTTAAACTCAGTTATCAATCATTAATAGTTCATTATTTAGAGTTAGTTGGGGGTTTGTTCCATCAACTCTATATTTAGATAGTTCAGTTAGAGGTTTTTTAAACTAGACTAGTTCAAGCAGTATTCAGATTTCAGATGTTTATCAGATATTATTATTTACCAGTATTTTAGAATTTGAACCTTATGGTATTTTAGCCTATTTTTTTCATCTATTACTGTATTATTATTCAGTGCTTACAGAAGATATCAGTCATGGGTTAGCTTGTGGTCCTTCGAGGTCGTAAGCACCGTGTAGTTTTCAAGGTACAGACTCAGGGAGTTACAAACTTGGTATCAGAGCCTAAGGTTCAACAGAGTCCTAAGGAGTCTGAAAGTCGTGTCTAGTAGAGTCTTGTGCGTGGGTGTGTAGCGTGCCATACTTATGGACAAGAGGCTATGAGGCATATTAGGAAAAGATTCCCTTCTTTCAGTATTCATGTTGTGCGAGTGAGAATAAGCTCAAGTTAAAATCTCAGTCTAATTCATTCCTCCTTTTCATCTACAGAACATGCCTCCCAAAAAAGTTAATAGAAAAAGGAATGAAAATCAACCAGCACCTTTGCTTGTTCAGGTAGTTCCCCTGAATGAGCATGTGTCTCACTTCGAACTCTGAACTGCTTTTATCGCCATAGCTTATTCATTAGTATCCTAGAACAATTAGCTAACTACAATCCTATTTTGGCTTATGACTCAAGCTCCGTAGAGTGAGGAGAAGAGATATAAGAAAAGAGAGAAAAAATAAGAGGGTCAGAATGCCAAGGCCAAAGAGTGTCCGAACAAATCCTTCTTACCAGGAATATGGCAGAAACCATTAGGGTGTGTGTAGGGCTAGTAATGGGTTGTGTTTTGGATATGGCAAGTCAGGCCATAGAATCATAGATTGTCCTCAGTCAGGTTCGCAAAGTCAGTATATCCGTCCCTCAACTCAGTTTGGTCGCCCGAATCAGCAGGCGCCACTTCCAGTGCCACCAGGGCAACACCTAAATAGGATTTATGCACTTCATTCCTAACAGGATCACGAAAGTTCTCCTGATGTGGTCACTGGTACGTTACAAGTTTATCATTTACAAGTTTATGCTTTGTTAGATCCAGGAACTTATTTGTCCTTTGTAACTCCTTATATATCCATTGACTTTGGAGACATTCCAGCAATTCTAGAAGAACCCTTCTCAGTCTTTACCCCAGTGGATAAATCTATTATAGCCCGACGGGTATACAGGAACTGCCCGATTATGGTATCTCAAAAAGTAACTTTAGCAGACTTAGTAGAATTAGAGATGACAGATCTAGGCAATGGACAAGGTAAGGCCTATACAAATCTAGGCAATGGACAAGGCAAGGCCTATGTCATTGCCTATGCTCACTGCCTCAACTAGGCAACGGACAAGGCATTGCCTATGCAAATCTAGGCAATAACATAGGCTCCGCCTATGCAAATCTAGGCAAAGCTAAAGGCGCCGCCTATGCAATTGCCTATGCTCACTGTTTCAACAAGGCAATAGCATAGGAGCCGCCTATGCTCAACTAGGCGATAGCATAGGCGCCGCCTATGCCAAACTAGGCAAAGCAAAAGGCTCCGCCTATGCCAAGCATAGGCAAAGCATTAGGCGCCGCCTACTTATGCATTTTTGTCTCCTAACCCAATTTTTCATGGATCAAACCCGACCCAAGCCTTGGTCTATAAATAGAACTTCAACCTTAGAACAAAATCCCATTGTTGGCTCAAGATAGGCGCCACCCAACCTTCCAATTTCTCTCAAAATTTTTTTTTTGCTCATCTAATCTTGCAAACTCATCTTTCGGAATCCATCACCAAGTAAGTTATTCTTTTATATTCCGTAGTTGTTTAAATGCTACGTTTATAATGATTTGTTAGATCTTGAAGTAGTGTCGGTGATTTGAATGTGGTTGGTTTGTTATGATACATCTAGTTGAGTGAAAGAATACGTGTGGGTGTTCTTGACTTTGTTCCGACTTGTATTTGATTGTTATACACTGTCATAGTTTTATGAAGTCAAAATTATGAAGTTAATACATAGTATTGTAAGTTGAAATCTTGAATGTTTGAATGACTCGTTCATCGAGGTACCAATTATGATTGAACACAAGCATAAGATGGTGTGACTATGCCTATACAATAAATTGTTTCTAGTTGTGGTACGATCCTTATGTGGTAGTCTTGTTCAAAAAATGCATTCATCCAAATATGAAAGTATTGACAACATTACATGAAATAGAATTGGAAAGGATAGTTAAGATGACATGAACGTATGACTATGCTGAACATATTGTTGGAACTTATCGCCTAAATGTATGTCGATGAAGTCTGAGTAATCGACATCATTCACTTAAGTAGTCTGTGCCAACAAATTAAGTGTGGGGTGGTGCCACTACTGTTTGTTTTCCGATGGAATTTACCGAGATGAAGTTAACATGTTTCTATTTTAAATCTCAGGTAGAATGGACCCAAAAGGACGACCAGGAAAAGAAAAAGTGTCCACCTCGCAGAAAGGTCAGAAAGGGGGAAGAAAAGATCAAGCTTAATCCTCCTCTCTACAAATAACTCGATGCACTTTCGGAATAAAGTGGGTCCTAGAGGAGGAAGGAAAGGAGTGGTACAAGAACAACAAAGTGAAAAAATATGTTCACGTGGATTTAATGCAGAAGGAGAGTCTAGCAAAGAGAGAGCCACGCATTTTGGCTAAATCATGGCGCTAAATCTTGATTTCATTTTCCGAGATATGGGGGAATGCAATCTTGATCTAACGCATGAGTTCTATGCCAATTGGTCCCCAAAGACTACCGGAAGTGAAGTGAAGATTCGGGGCCAAGTCTTGCAACTGAATGCAGATTTCTTCAATGCTTTTTTGGGTCTTCCATCTGTGGATCCATCACCGCTCAAGGATCTTTATCACAGACCTCCCTACAGGGAAATTAGACACACACTGTGCGGAACAAGGTCAATGGCACGGTGGATTCATCACAAGGATACCGGTCGGCACAATACCTTCCCGTATGCTTCCTTAAATAGAGAAGCTCGTATATAGTTGAGGATAGTCAACTCTTGCCTGATTCCTGGGACACAGTACACAAAGATCACACGTGATAGAGTATGCTTGGTGTACGCTTTGATGACGAATATTCCCATCAACATTGGTACAATTATCCGATCTTCAATGCGTAAGGCTAGGCTGCACAAAAGGTCCCATTTCAGCTTTGGCAATTTGTTGACTGCGATATTAAGGAAGGAACACATTGAAGAGGAACCTGCAGATCATAACCTTCCACACAACCCGAAGAAGGTTGATCTTACGAAAGTTAAAGACCCTGAAACGGGTCATGGCATCAACCTGACCACTGCAGAAAGACATGCTCGTGATGAAAGCTTCTTTCGCCATTTATATGGCATGACGAGGTTTACCATGATGAGTGGGGGTCGTGTTCCAACTGATGCAGAGCTTCAGCAGTTGGAGTATGACTACCCGATGAATGAGCATGCACGGGCTATGTGTGGAGTAGGGGTACATTTTGAGGAACCTCTCGATGATGATGTACCAACTGACGACAATCGCCGACTGCCCAACACAGACGTTGAAGACAACTCTGATGACGACGACTCTGATGATGATTCCGATACAGGGGGTATGACCCCAGACATAGAGGAGGAGTCCGACTAATCAGGTTTTCCTTATTTAATTTCCACTGAGGACAGTGTGTCCCGTCTAAGTGTGGGGTGTTGGAGCTGGTATTTGTATGCTTTATTGTACTTCTTTGCCTGCATTTATCTTGTTTGTAGTTAAATTTTTAGATTTTTAGATTTATTTTTAGATTTTTCATGAAATTGTTCTGATAGGTGGCATTGTATTATGACAAGAGTTTGTGCTAAAATCATGACTATTGAGACGTTTAGGCTCTAAGTGTGACTCACTGTGTGATATTTGTGTGGTTTAATTCCTTCATCTTTTGGGTCAAGAGTCTATACTACTCCCAATAAAGTTGATCATGTGCCTTGTGTGTGTGAGGTTATAGTATATTCTGTGTTGTAACTGAGGCTAGAACTTGCCTGGTGTGTGTGTAAAGCGAAATAAAGAGTGTGAGTTTAGGAGATGATTTAGGCATTTCTTTGGCAGCCAATAATTGTTTACCTTCTTTTTACCTACCCTTGTACATTATCATAGTTAACCCCCTTTGAGCCTTTAGCTATTTTCTTTGACAGCCTCATATGTAAGCCTAATCCATTTTTTTCAAGACCATAATTTGATCTAAATTCCTAAGCGCTTTAAATTGTAGAGTCATGTGACAAAATAAAAGGAAATTGGGTGAGAGTGATACCTAAGAGTGTATTGGTACTTGAAATTATTGTGAAAAAAGAGTGGCTATCATAGAGGTGTTTTATAGAAAAAAAAAGATAGTGGTGTTTAGAATTGAATAACAAATTAGGTGAAAAGGGGTGGTAGATGAAGGGAAAGTAGAGGGGTTGTTTAAAAAAAAAATAAAGTGTTAATGGCATAACGTAGTGTATTAAAGCGCTTAGGGAACATAGTCACTATTTCTGGCCAAAATAGTCCTACATGTCCCTTAGCCTACATTACAACCTGTAAATACCTATTTGATCCTAAGCTTAGCATTCTGATATTAATAGAGCATTACACTAAGGGCAAGCCTATGGTCATCAGTTGCAACATATGAATTCTTTGTGAGAGAGAGAGCAAGGAGAGTTTTATACCCATGTTTCGAAAAATGCAAAACTTGTGAGTGATTATGGGTGATATATTATGTGAGACACACATGGTTGATGATTGTTGGGTAGTTTTGTATGATTCTTTGTGCCTTAACTTGCGGATACGAATTAACCATCATCACGAGTCTATGTTGGAG
This sequence comes from Capsicum baccatum var. pendulum, assembly GCA_030864225.1. Classification (NCBI taxonomy): domain Eukaryota; kingdom Viridiplantae; phylum Streptophyta; class Magnoliopsida; order Solanales; family Solanaceae; genus Capsicum; species Capsicum baccatum. Next base: position 129,551,784 of record CM061551.1, on the reverse strand, counting down.
GTTGAATTGTTTCTAGTAGTGATCAAGAAAACTACTCTTTGTTAATTATTGCCGTGCATGTCTTGTTGAACATTTTTTGTTGCTACTGTGATATCCTAGTTAGATGTTTACATGGACGTAATATTTTGTTCGAGGACGAACAAAGCTTTAAGTGTGGGGTGGTGATGTTGGGCGTATTTATACCCCTAAGAACCATAATTTACCCATACTTTAGGCTAAGTTTGGAGGATAAAATATATAATTCCTCCACTTTTAGTCCATTTTCCTGTAAGTGAGCTAACCTATGTGATTAGCATGTTTTCAGGTATTAATGATGAAGATTTCAGCACTTTGTGGACCTTTGGGTAGCAAAGAAAAACTTCACATAAGAGGGAAGGCAGCTTTTAGAAGCTTATGGACTGAATGTGACGCATGGCGAATTTGTCCCGGGCAAAAGCAGTATTTTTAAATACTTAGGGGTGCAGCAGTAACTTAGTAGGACAAGGATGTTATAAAAACCTTATTTGCTGAATTTTTCAGGAATTATTCGATCATTATTATTCAGCACTTTACATTATTCACGTTAGAGAGTCTGTAAGTCTAACACAGAGAAACACGCTACACTTGGGAACGGAAAGAGAAGAAAACGTCAATCTCCTCTTTGACGTTAGAATCATCCCATCGCGAAGATTACTCGAGGTTGTGGTATGATGATTATGTCTATTGTGATTTCCGTTGTAATCATGAGTAGCTAAACTTCTCTGTTAAGGTTATGGAAACCTTGTGAGATACTATATATTGCTATGAGTTTGTGAATTCTTGATGTGTATGCTACTTATATCATTACTCTCTTCGTTTTAATTAAACTCTCATGGTTACAAACATAGGGAATATGTCAGTATAACATTAACTTGTTTGAGAGAAAAGTTACATGTCTGGAAAAGAGAGTATGACAAGGAAATAGGGCTACCAACCCCTGTTTACATGTTAATGCCTTAATCGGATTACTTCTTGGAGAATTTGTACCGTTAGTTATACACTTTAGGCTCGAGAGAGTTAAAGTGAAATAATCCTTGATGGTTGAGAAAAACTAGGATTTACCATTAGAATACGAATCTCTATAAATGCATGCATGTCTAAATTCTGCATTACTCATAGTTAATAGATACGTAGAACTCATAAGGTGGACATAACCCTAACTTACAAATCTCTGTGATTAATTCTTACTAAACAACTTGCCTCATTCATTACTTTGATACTAGTAGTTCACGCATAATCAAATCCCCCCTTTTCCGTAGAATTTTCAACCAACAGTCTAATAATAATTACAACACTTAGTGACCAAGTATTCCCTGTGGGATTCGACACCCAACCCAGTTGGGTTTTATATTTGACATCGACCGCTTACACTTTCTAACGAGAGCTGTAGTTTGGGCGTTATCATTTCATAGGCCTTGCTCCATATTATAGAATTGTAGCCATGTGATGATTCCTTATTCAGATGTCTTATCCAGACCATGCCAAGATTTACTTGCTCCTTAAAGTCAGTAGAAATTTATAGAAAGAGTGTCAAGAAATGCTCCAATTTAGTATAAGTTTTCAGTATGAGTAGTCCGTAAAGCCAGCAATCCATTTTAGTAGTCAGGCGGATAAGATTGTATGGTTTCCCATATTTTTACCCAGTTATCATATTCGAAGTCTTATGAATATGACCATTCTAGAATGGAGAATTCTGGTAGTTATAAGTTTATCTCAGTTCATGTATCATGCCTCAGTTTCAAATCCCAAATATTTAGTCATGATTTAGTTTGTAGGTATCCCGTGCATCATCTTAGTTTTTCCTTAGTATCTCAGCTAAGTCAGCATTCTTCGGGGAACATAATGTCCCAAGGGGTAGATGCACTATAACCCCCAATTTTTCATGTCCTAAATCTTCCAGTTTCTCATCACATAACAAGATCCAGTTGGAGTAATGAGTACTCATAAGTTGACTCTCTCATTCCAATCTCAGCCATATAACCATTCCCATGTCATGGCATATATCTAAGGAACCAGCTAGTTCATGATATTCAATTCATGTATCATGTTTCAGAATCAGTTATGTTCTCATGTTCCCATTCATGCATGTTTAGTAAATTATCTCAGGTTCATCAGTATTCTATGCTTAAGGTAACAGTCTTCCTTAGATTGGATTAGTTCCATGTTCATTTACAGTTATAAACTTGGTATCCATTACCATTGTATATTCAGCCATGCATTCACAAATCAGTTCAGTCATGTACTCATGTATCAGATATGCATATTTAGTATAAAAACTCAGCTTATCAACACTTTCAGTCATGTATTCCATGCATCAGATATGTATGTTTGGTGTATAACCTCAGTCCATCAGTATTTCTCAACATAATTAGTCTTATTCGAGGATGAATGTTTCCAAGGGGGAGATATTGTAAGACCCCGCAAAATTCTAAGATTAACTCAGTCCGTTAAAGCTTGAAAAGAGGTCCCAAACTTAGAAATTTCAGTGAAGTGTTTATACTTAGAATTATTTTAGCCTTCGTAAGTTGGCAATACTATTTCACCGCCATTATAAACTTAAAATATCAATTTTAAGGATGATTTATGATCAAGAATGCCAGTAGGCCACTTCGGGTGAGTTTTAAATTTTTTGGACCTCATTTGAACCATGTTCAGGTGACCAAAAAAGTGGGTCGATGCGTTGCATCGCCCATTATGTCGACAGATAATTTCCCCCAACCTTTAGTGTAGTTTTAGTGAACCAACGCAAACTTGATGCGGAACATGGGTCATCGCATTAATGCCATCGATACGGCACATCAGACTACGTGTCACTGGGCACAGTTTCTACTCTTTTAATTTCGCATCCAGAGAGGTATTTAGGTTAACCTCCCCACTCCTATTCATCCCCAAAACACGTAACTAAGCCTCTCTAAAGGCAAATTTCACTCATTCTCTCTAAAATCCTCTCAAGAACAAACCCTAGGGGATCTAATTTCAAATTCAAGATTCAAGAACGCACCATCAGTCTTCATGAATTCAAGCACCAAGGTATGTTAGGTGTTTATCCAAGGATTTCCTTCCACCCTTGGAGTTCAAGAACCTCTTTAAAAAATTTAAGTTTATTGATTTCATGAAATCCATGTTGGGTTTGAGTGTATTCATGATTATGATGTTAATTGGGTTTCTAATTCATGATTTATTTCAAGATTCGTGTAAATATATTTGACATGTATGTAGTATTATGTGAATTCATGTTAAAGCCCTTGATTTGTAAGTTGGGATTGGAAATCATGATGCCTACATGTTGAATAGAATTATGTTCATAGATTATGTTCCCCAAGTGTTTGATAAATTGCTCATATGGATTGAATGGGGAAATCATGACATGTTAGCATATGTACAAACTTATATCTTACAAGTGTTTAATAAAATGTCTCTATGAATAAGTTATGAACATTGTAATTCTTTCAAGACCATGCTATGCTTTACTTTTCATGTTATCGAGTCCTGGGGGTATCTAATACCCGACAATCTAGTTGTTTACATAGAATTTTAGTAGTTTCAGAATAGTCTTAGTGATGTCACGTACAGTAGTATTCAGTCAGTACAAAACTCAGTATATCCAGTTAGCAAATAGAACTCAAAATACTCAATCAGTTACAATACTCAGTGAACTCAGTCTAGCTCAGTTAGTTAACACGATCAGTAACAGTTCAGTCTAGCCTAGAACAATTTAGAAATTGGTTCAGTGTTTATTCAGTTGGGAGTAAGATTCATCATCGAGCAAACCAAAGGATGGGGAATTACCTACCAGTAGAGGGTGTGATCCCTAGAAGTAGTCCTTATGTTTCAAAACTACGTAGCTAGCATAGGTTGAGAATCAACCAGCCAGTTGAGGGTAGATGAGGTGCTCTACCTGCCAATTAAGGGTATCACCATTCTCGTTCAGACCACCTACCAGATGAGGATGAATCAACACTTGTCTTCACCTGTGGCATGGTACTGATACCCTTTTAACTGGGGTTACAGGTTGGAACCCAAATCAGTTTAGAGAAGGGGCATATCGGTTAAATGATTACCTCATACAGTTTTAGTTTCAGTCTCAGTATAGAACTCAGTTCAGTTCTACAAAATTAGGATTGTCAAACACAGTCACCCAGCTCAGTATAGCATTCAGTTCAGTTCTACAAAATCAAGATTATCTGAAACAGTCACCCAGCTATTAGTAATACAGTTATTAGTAAACACAAATATCAGTTATTTAGTTATCCAAACTCTGTATCCAGTGTTACTATGACCTCAGACAGAGTATAGGTAGATATGTGGATAGTTTTGCATAACCAGTTTTTCATCAATTTCAGTTATACATATACTTTCATTCAGTTATAGTCATGCTAACCAGTCGGTTATTTGTTCATGCATATGAACCCATTCATATCATCCTACCTCATCTAGCATAGTAGTACATTTCACATACTGACACATACTCTTTCTTTAAGCTATGATGTCTCATATCATAGGTTAGGACACTCAGGTTCCTAACCATGCATAGATAGATTCCGTTACCAGCGGTAGCTTTAGTAGCTCATCTATTTAGGGCATGCTTTTAAACTTAGTTTTTAGTCACCAGTAGTTTAGTAGTTGGAGTTAGTTGAGGTCTTGTCCCATCAACTCAACATTTAGACAGTTCAGTTAGAGGCTTTTCAGACTAGACTAGTTTAGGTAGTATTCATATTTTAGATGTTTATTAGATATTATTATTTACCAGTATTTTAGAATTTGAACCTTCAGGCATTTTAGCCTATTTTCTGCATTTATTACAGTATTACTATTTAGTGCTAACAGTAGATATTAGTCATGGGTTAGTTTGTGGTCCTTTGAAGTCGTAAGCACCATGTAGCATCCATGGTATAAACTCAGGGCATTACAGGGAGTGAATTTGAAATAAGCATAATGGGTGAATTAAGCTTCTTCCTAAGATTTAAGATCAAGTAAACCTCTTAAGGGACAATGATTTGTCAAGAAAAGTACATCAAGAAGCTACTGAAGAAATACAATATGGAAGATACCAAGCCTATTGAAACTCTAATTGGAACTAGTTCAAAGATAGATAATGATAAATCTAGTCCCTCAATGAATGAGACCATGTATAGAAGGATTATTGGATCCATACTATATCTCGCTGCAAACAGGCCAGAAATTGTATTCAGTGTGGAAATATGTGCCAAATTTCAGGCTTGTCTAAAGGAGTCTCATTTGAAAAATGCAAAGTAAATTCTTAGGTATCTGAAAGGGACAGGGGACTTAGTCCTATACTATACATCTGGATACAGTTTTGATCCTATAGGTTATGATAAATTTAATTATGTTGGACATTTGGTGGATGGGAAAAAGCACCCAAGGAATGGCTTATTTTCTTGGCTCTTCCTTAATTTCTTAGGGTTCTTAGAAGTAGAATTCAATTGCTCTATCTACTGCTGAAGCTAAGTATGTAGCTATAGCTTCTTGTTATGCTTAATTATTATGGATCAAACAATAACTAAAGGATTTTGGGATTGTCTTAGACATTATCCCTCTAATGTGTGACAATACAAGTGCTATTAACATGGCTAAGAATCCAGTACAGCATAAGAGGACAAAGTATATTGATGTAAGGCATCATTTTATAAGAGACAATATAGAGAAAGGAGTCATCTGGATGAAGTTCTGCAAGACTAAAGATCAGATAGCTAATATTTTTACAAAGACTCTTCACAAGGAGCAATTTGTAAAGAAATAATTAAGATTGGGGCTGATCAAAATGAACTGACCTACTTAATAATTTAGTTTTTCTCTATAAATTGGCTATCATCAAGAGACAAGTATCTTTGGTAGAGTATGCACTGGTTGGTCTAACTCAGTAACATACCTTTGCAGGTATACACGTATGGGATTAGCTTCGGAGGAGAACGGATGAGACAAACATAATTTTGAGGATTTACTCAAAGAAGAGAAGGACCTAGTCCTATCTCTCGGGTTAGTACCAAAAATGTGTATTTTAAAAATCATAAAAATCTATCTAAAAAGTCATGTGTCTTTGTTTCTCTAAGTAAAAATTGTCAAATCTTTAGAAAGGAGAAGGGTCACGCCTTTTAAGACCAGCCTTGTCATTTTTTTCAAAAGGTTCTTACAATGACAATGGTTAGTTCCCTTAAATCACAAATCAAATCCCTTTTATTCTATTCTCCTTCAAATTGATTCTTAAATCATCATCTTCAAGAATCATCCTCTTATAAACAAGCCATTCCTATTCCCTTTCAGACACAAAAGCTTCAAATGGATGAAATTCCCAATCCTTTGAGCCCTACTAAAGACTCAAAAATTACTCAATCCTATTTACTTAAGTCTAAAATCCCATACTTGAACTTCTAGATCCTTCAATGTCCAAAACTAAAGAAGATTCATTTTTAAATCCTCAACCATAATTTGAGTTAATTCCACCCACCAAATCTTTCCTTCTAATTCCACCCACCAAATCTTTCCTAAAAACTTCTAATCCACTAAATGTATCCGTTCTTAAAGAAATTTCAATAGCCATGAAAACCCTTGTTGAGTCAACCATGGTGGTGGACCAAAATTAAGGCTTCAGTTCACTCATTGAACCTGAAGTTTCTCAAATTCCCCTTCCCCTAAATAATCGAAAAGAACTGAACTTTCCAAAACCCTTAAGTACCTGGTTCCCCTGTTTCCTCTGAAACAAATACCATATTTGCTCAATTTTTGGATGAAGAAGTTCCTCTGAAAAGGTCTGATTTTTCTAGTAGTGAGAATTGGGTTGCTAAAAATTTAATCCTGCTTGCTAATAATCCAAGAGAAATCTTATTTAGCAGAGAAGAGCCAGTAGTTAGTGAAAAAGCAAGTGCTCCATCTTCTAAAGGATATGTTCCTAAAGTTGGGGAGTATGTGCAACCTCCAAATGAGGAAGTAGAGGTCGATGATGATTAACCACCACTAAAGTAGTCTGTACAAAAGCAAAAGGGAAGTAAGGGTAAAGAGAAAATGGTAGTCATCGATGTAATGGTTTCTGGAACATATTCAACTAAGGGATCTAAGTATAAATTGTTAGGGGATGCAATGAAGGCTACCAAGTCATCTACTCCTAAGAAAAAATGACTAAAAGAAGCCAATATAAGGGAGAATGAAAATGTTAAAGTTGTAGAAATTGAAGAGGGTAAGGATATTGATCCTAATGTTGGTGCTGCAATAAAAAATGAGAAGAGAAGAAATCCACGTTGAAGGAAAGACCAGCTTCTCCACTTCAAAGTATAGAAGCCCTGATCGAATGAAACAGAAATACATTGATGTTAAGAAGAAAAAGAAAGTCTCTATAGGACCTAGTCCCAAGAAGAGAAAAGCTACAAAAGAGAAACCAAGCAGTGGTTCTAAAATAAGAAAGGAGGATGGGGAAGAAAAGTTTGTGTCCATAGAGAAGAGAAATAAAATGTTGAAATCTCATAAAGTTTTGACTGGAAGAGTATTTGACTCTAAGATCCTTGCAAAAACTAGAATGGTTGAGCATGTAGAGTATATGAGTCACCAAGTATGGTTGCATCTCATAAAAGGAATAGTTCCTACTGTCTATGAAGTAGAAGTTAGACAGTTTTTCTACACTGTGACATTTTATGAAGATAGGGAGAGCCTGACTGTACTGGTGCAAGGAAAGAAAATTAAGTTGGATAAAGAAACTCTTGGGAAGATACTAGATGTTCCCATTGTGGGTGTGAGTACTATTTCAAAATAATATCCCTCAACTGAACTTATGGTTGATACTTCAAAAGTGGAAGGAACCTCTATGGCTGAAGTAAGAAAGAAGTTTCTCACGAGTGAGTTTCAATTAGTATTTGAGTTTGTCAAAAAAGTAGTTCTACCAAGATATGAGAAAAGGATAATTGCTTCTGGTGTGGATTTCTATGTGATGGACTATCTAAGAAAATTTGAGTTGATCAGTTTTCCTACATTGATGATTCAACATATATTCAAAGTAACCTATGAGAAAGATGAAAGGCATGGTATGACTTATGGATACTTTTTGAATAAGGTGTTTTATTACTTTGGGATAGTCTATGAAAAAGAAACTCTTGGAACAGCAAAGCAAATGTTCAGCTTGACAACACTAATTGATAATGAGTGTGTCGAAGGAAAAACTAGGACAATGTCCTAGGTGTTAGAACTATTGCAATTCAAGAGAGGTTGAGTAAGGAGTTGGAGGAGATGAGAGTTTCTATATCCACTAAGGATGTAGAAATCCTCACACTAAAATTTAAAAATCAACAACTGTCATCAAAGGGACCAGGTGGCAATGAAGCACTTCTAGCTAAAATTGAAGAACTCTAGACTAAGGTTGCAGAACTCACTAATAAGGTCCAGAATTTTGATGTAGAACTTAAAGACCTCATTAAGAAATTACAGAATGCTTATGCTGCATAGAGTACTAGAATGGAGATATTACTCAAGTCTCTCTCCCCAAACCCCCTCTACCTAAGTCCTATCATTCATGTTCCTATGTTATTCTGGTGTCAGTTTCTTATTCTTGCTTCTAATGTAGATTTTCAAGATTTAGATATTTATGTTTTTTTGGCATGTTGTAATGATACTAATCTTGTTTAATATGAATGAATCTTTGTTTGTGCTTATCATCTGTCTCCTTTACTTAAAACTATTCATTCATGTTAGTGTTTCCCCAATGGCCATGAGTAAACTGATTTGTGCCTATTTTTCTCATGGTTTATTGATCTAAACTTATCAATGATGTCTAAAAGAGAAATGTTAAATCCATTATGGTAGGGACCAGGTGTTAAGTAAGCTTAGGTGATGAAGTACTGGTATGGCTATTTATCTGAAATAGGGGGGATTATTGATAGGGGAAGACATTAGGAGGAAGCATAGTCATAGAGGGAACATATAGTAGTTACTTTAATTATTAAGCTCTAATGATTAAATAAAATTTGATAGTTTGAAGTTATGATTGTCATCATCAAGGGGGGGAATTGATGTCCTATGTTTTGATAATGATTAGTTTGCATAAAATAACCAGTTCCCTGGCTCAACATAAAGTAGTACAGCTATCACACTTTGTACAGTTTTGTACGCTAGTGCAACTAACTCTGCAGGAGTGCAGTGTACTTATTGTGACACCTAGTCTAATCAAAATTAAACCTTGCTTTGTTCACTACTATAAATTGATAAGGATACCTCTCATTCTATAAGTTTATGCAAATCTAGTGAATCAAAGAAACGGCAAAAACTCATATTGATCAAGTTCCAAATCTGTGTATGTGCACTTCAAGTTTAATTATTCTTGAGTCAAGTCTTAGTCGATAATCAAATTACTTATCTTATAAGAGTAATGGCTTTCCTTTGGCTGGAGTGTGCTTAGGTATAGTTATCAGAGGTGATATTAGTTAGAGTTAATCAATATTTGACAGAGTTTCCAAGAGGAGACTGTAATTGAGTTATTGCAAATCATTGGATTATAGAGCTAGGTTCTAATAGAGTCTGTAATCACTGAGTTTTGATTATAGCTGAGTTTTGAGTTCTTGTGAGGGCAAGCCGTGGTTTTTCATCCATTGAGCAAGGAGGTTTTCACGTAAATTTTTGAGTTTTTTACATTCCTGCCTATTTTATATTTGTTACCATTTTATTTCATGTAACTGATTCCAATGGGCCTGTTCTCTTGTACAGTGGTGCACTGATGATACCCAAGATATACCTTCACTCTTAAGATGATTGTGGTCACTGTCAAATATAGTAACCCAACAAAGGTTAGGGTCGAATCCCAAGGGAATACGTAGACTTATGGATCTCAAAGGTTGTAATCAATGGGCAAAAACTGTAAAAGTAAATGGGGGGATTTGAATAGCAATATCAAACAAGGCGCAAATATCAACTTCGGTTGTGATCAGTATTTGTGAACACTAGGATTATGTTACCCCTGGCTTCTCAACTTCGTAGTCTTACCATGCTTTGTTGAACCAACCCGATACCTTGCATGCAGAATTGATAAGTGATGTACTATCTACAGTCTTTTGGACAAGTAGACAGATTTCACCCTTTACCTTCTGAGTCTCAGGATGTCGCTTTTACTAACCTTTATCTTGATTCCAGTTAACCATTACCTTTTTAGTCTCTAGTTATTAGATGAAATTTAACCATCTTACTAAGATAAACCCTAGAAGCATGGATCGGTGGTTAAACTCCAAAGTACTATTGTCTTTATCTTTTCCTAGTCACTACTCCTCTTTTGGAGTAAGTAGCAATAATCTAGGCGGGATCATAATGTTGGCTACACATTAAGAAAAATATTGTATTGATGATAAAGCAATACATGCATGGGTAACGGTTAAGAACAACAATAGCACTTCCCCTACTTCGTCAATCCACTAGGTTTTCCTCAACCCTAGCTATGGGTTTTAGCCGCTCATGCTTGGTACATAATCAATAACATTCATGATTGAAAGCATAGATGAAATCACAATAATAAGAAGTAGAAAATCCACAACAGTAACTAAATTAATGAACTAAAGTCAGTACAAGAGAATTCCAAGATCAAAATCGGATCTCAAAATCAAAATATGTTTGTGAATATCAAAAGTGTATTTTTTTCTACTAAAGAATACATAAAGGGTATTTATAGTACAAGATGAAACCCTAAAATTAAATCCTAAATGAAATAGGAGAAAATAGGGTCGGCGGCCACCTACTCTCTCTACCTACTCCATGACCTTGAGAGCAGGTAGTACTTGCGGTCTGTACCTGTACCTTGACCCTGACCATAGGTAGTACCTGCGGTCAGTAGGTTGAGTGTACGTATAGGGTGCAGGTACAATTCCTGCAGCCTAGCTCTCGGGTTTCGATCTCTAGCACTTGCTTTGCCTACTTGCGGTCTGTAGGTCCTACATGCAGTCTGTATGTTGACTTGGTAAGTGTCGGGAGTCATCTTTTCTGCTCTTTTTCAACTCTAAAACATGATTTTATCATGAACAAGCCATAAAGTGTCTCAGACATCCATAATTGCTCCAAAAAGTAGCCAAAAATACCTTTTTCACGAACTTAGCATCCAAAACATAATTTTCTGCATAACATACCCTAAACGCATCATATCTAACAAAATAACCTCAGAAACTTGTATATTTTTCTCTTTTTAAACGTTAAAAGTGTTATATTTCTATAACACATCATGCACCCACCATGATTCAACAAAAAGTTAGATAGAACATCCAGTTCTTTAGTGAATGATTTTGTTGCCACACTTTTTCTTATGAAAAAAGTAATTTTGTTTTGAGCCGCTATAAATTGAATGTTAAAAGAAATCTTGTAATTAAATTTAAGTATGCAAAGAGTACCAACATTGAAAATACTAACTTTTTTCCTGAGCAAATTCAACCTCTCAGGGACTCCATCTATTATTTTATCTTTTTTTCATATGACTCGTGAATATAACGATGGTAAAATAATCATATTTTAAGTAAATTACTCAACTATTTTGATATGAACATATTATCAGTATTTATTTTGAGATAATTATGACAAAGATGATAAGGGAAAGGAAAAGAAATCTAGCCTGTCATTTCTGTTTAGAATGCTAAAAGAATAAGGGTAATTTCCATAGCGTTTCTGCTATTTTATTTCTTTCTGTCAAAATGTTATAAGTTAAGCATCGTGCGCAAATATCAATGTATTATTATAAGTTATAATTTAAACATAATCATTCATAGTTAGATGTTCTTTATTGTCTGGAGGGAGTAGGCCTTAGATAGTAACTAATCAAATTAATTTACTTAAAAGGCTCAACAATCTAGCAAATTTGAAAGTTAAGTGATTCATGCTATTTGAATTAATTCATGTGCTAAAATTTCCAAGTTGGACGACTTATAGAGTTCTCTCATATCAACTACCTATAGATTTGCAATATCTATTTTAACATATAATATCCCTATAATTTGTACAGTTTCTCTCACTAACCCACACATCCATTGACTGAAGCCTGGCCTGGTATGAACATCGATAGATTGATGTACATGTACTTCTCTATGATAACCATTCTCTATGACAATATTTTACTACAACAGTGTATCATCAACCTATCATCTCCACATGATTATACAAAAATGTTAGTCTGAGAAAAAAATGCAAAGTCATTCTTTCCTCATTTTTTGAACTTTATTTTTATCATGAAAACGTAAAGTCATTCACTAAATCGACATAGGGATAAATTTTCAAATATAACATAGGACACATCGCATATTAATATTTGATTGATCGAATATATTGTAACATTCTAATTCTGATTTTTTAAAATAACTTCAAAAGAATTTAATTTAATATGTTACTGCACAATATGTAAAATGATATTGCACAAAATGTTCTGGTGATTGGTGGAATAAAGGTAAATCCTTTAAAAAAGCAACCCCTGCAATACAAAAATAATTTTAGACACTCAAAGGAACAATGAAAGAAAATCAAATAGATAATGAATAGAACTCCAATCTAACCTAATTCAAACAGAGTACTCTTCAAGAAAAAATTCAAAATAAATAAAATTACTATCATCATCTCTTCTTTTAATAAAAAATTACTACCATCATCTGCTACTTTATCGCTGTTACCTTCCAATGATACTCATAGATTTAATTCACAAATGTCATTGAAGAAGTATGGAAGAAATTCAAAAGCAGCCCAAAAAGAAAAAAATAATGAAGAAAAGAAGAAGATATGAGCAAAATTAACTAAAAACATAGATTTAATCCACAATTGTCATTGAAGAAGTGTGAAAGGAATTCAGAAGCAACCCAGAAAAGATAAAAGTAATGAAAAAATAAGAAGATATGAGCAAACTTAACTAAAAAAAATCTATAGCTTGAACACAAAATAATCAGAACACAAAATTAATCAAAGAGACATAATGCATGTTTAAATCAAGTAAAATTAATAATATGTACTTGAAGTTCAAGCAAGGAATTATATATAGAATAATTAAAAAGTAACAAATAAAAAATACACCTAATTATTATCAATAATAATTAAACAATATCAGAAAAAATAGGTCAATTCTCATAAAAATAGCCTAAATCTCAAAATTTGCATAGAGAATTAGTAAGCAAATAAGAGAGCAGATGAAAGTGAGAGAACAAAAGAGACTGAAGAAGAATAAGACTTTGAAATAAAAATAAAAAAGGTTTCAAGTGAAATAGACGTGTCTACAAGAGAGGCTAAAAAAATAGATTGTTGATAGTACAACTCACATAATAATCTTATCCTCTCGTGTAGACACGTAGAATAAGTTGGACTATACCTTGAAATCATAAATCAAATTACCTTAGTATCAATTAGACACAACTAAACTTGGTAAGGGATATACAAATATCAAGTATTGGCTACTTGAAAATCCCAACAATTACTGAAACAACCACAATCATAAAAAAAAATAACTTAGAACATCATTGGTATCCAATTAAGAAAGAGGGTAAGGAAAAAGAAATCAGACTGTTACAGAAAATGCATTTTAAGCTAACATGTCAATTTATCAAACTCTATTTAATTAAAAAAAACATCTTTCTTACTCTCATCATATATACAAGCTTTTCATGGACTAATTTGTTTCTTTATAGGAGTAAATTCATGTAGTTATCACAAATTTAAAATATAATGCTCAATATTAGGTCAAACAAAAACATCAACCAATCTATAAAAAAAACTTACATAAAAAGATAAAAATAGCTTGGTCCCTTCCATTACAGACTCTACTTTGTATCATAAATTAAGAAAATATTCAGGGAACCCGTCCTTGTCTTGGAAACACATTCAAATCATAATATTAATCATTTCATTTGATTGCTTAAACTCGACATCAATTACTACCTACACACAAAGTTACGGTCAGAACTCAAATACTTAAGAAGTAGTTTGATAAAATGTCATATATAGAAACTACTATGAGATTATTCATAGAGTCATGAAATAAGAAAGCAGCTTGAATCTATTCTTACAAAATAAAAAATAAATGAGCCAAAACCAAAGAAAATCATATTAGCAACTTATACCACCGGAGTTCATATTGATTCTTACCAAAATATAAAAAAATTCTTGTTTGTTTTGTTGTTGCAACTTCTTGATTTTGAGAGTCAGAGAATGAGTTTTGGAGGGTGCTTGGATTAGCTACTTTTAAGTGATTTATAAGCTAAAATTTAAAAGCCAAAAGTTGATAGCAATCAATTTTTGATTTTTGACCTTTGTTTTTTTTAAGTTTAAAGTAAAGTTCTTTTAATCACTTTGTATCTTGGCAAAATGATCAGATGGATCATTATACTTTTCCTAGTTGGTAATGTGGACACTTCTACTTACTTTTTTGTCACTCTGATGCCCTTCTCCCCACCAAATAAATCTTCAACTCCAATATCAACTCCTATAACACAATCACTTATTTTCTTTATAAATGATATTTTTTCCATAAAAATAGATGTATCGACTAAGAATTTTATTTATCAATTTCTTTGATTATTAGATTGTTGTAGCAATTATTTGATCAATTTTTTTAGACTAATGGTAAATGAATTTTTTGAGAAAATATTGTAAGAGATGGAAGTGGGTGTTGTTGGGTAGAGGGTGGTATGAAGAAGATAAGAATGAGGGGAGTGGGAGGTGGGGGTGTTTCTTTTGTTTTTTATTTTTTAAATATTATTTATATTTTATATATATTTTGAATATTTGAGTTCCTACATGTCATTTAAAAATGATGTGGCATGCCACGTGTCATCGAGTGTATTACACTCATATTAATTTGATAAAAAATGGTTTAAAAGATTATGTTTTGATGGGTTTAAGGGTTCAGATGGCAAAAAGGTAAGTAGAAGTGTTCGCATTACAAACTCATACAAGTACAAGGGTCCATATGATCATTTCTCCTTGTATCTTTATCAAACTTTTCTAAAAATTAATAAGTACTTAAAAGTCAAAATACCTAAAAATAAGCCAATCTAAATACCCTCTTCAAAAATACAAAATTTTTCAAGAAGCCAATCTCCAAAATAATGAGGGGAGCAGAGTTTTGTTAGATGAGAATTTGAAGGAATCTTGAAGGACAAAATTGAAAAAACACTTAAAAAATCTGAAATTCAAAAATGGGAATAAGGTTCCACAGCTCTCCACTATATAAATTCGTACAATATACAGAGGAGTTAAAGAAATTTGAGGGAATGCTAGCTTTAGAATTTATGGAGAGAGATTAATGTATATTGGAGTTGGACCGAGTCATGGACAGTGTAATTGGAATGGGCTCTGGTGGTTTATGAAGAGAAAATAATTTTCATAAATTTCAACTGTTTAGTACGCAATTACATAAAATTTTGACTACTTATAATTACGTAAAATTCTAATTTTCATTCATTATCATGATACATAGTTAAGACTCGCAATACATCACCATCTGATACATAAGTATCGGTACAAGACTTTTAAGTATTAATATCACAAAGATACATTCAGATACATAAGTATTATGTATCAGTAGCACAAAAGTTATTCTCATACATAATTTTTGTAGATTTTCAAACTAACACATCTTTCTTATATATCTGTAACCTTATATTCAGTAAGATACATTGATTTTTTTATATTTGGTGGAGGATCATGTGATGTATCTTTTTGTCCTTTTCTATCTGATACATCATTCTTATTCTTATGTATGTCCAAACTCTATTAAAAGATACATCATTTTTATGCATCTTCATTAACATCATCATTTTCAACCTCTATTGACGAATCTCCAAGTTTCACAATTTCTCATGGCTTGACTTGTCTTCTACGCCATCGTAGATTTGAGATATAATGGTGTAAGACGCCATGTATTTGATATTTGATGGTGAAAATTTGAGATCTATATATGAATTTTGTTTGAATCATTCAAGATCTGTATATATATTCGTCGTGGACGAGCTCACCATTGTGTTAGTTGGTTTGAACTCAATGGAGTTTGGATGATTTCATCACTGTTGTGTCATGGTTCTATCCGATTCATCAGATCCAAAGCTCCTTACTGGATTTATGACTTGAATAGACGGGAGAGGTAGATAGAGTTGCTAGTGGTAGTTGGGTAAATGAAACAAGCAATGGGATTTGCGTGGTGGTGGTCACCGGTGAGGAGAAGGAAGAAAGAGGGTTCAACTGTGTTGAGCAAAGAGGTATTTTTTATTTGTAATATTTTTGAATTTTGAAATTGGGATAGTGTATCCGACCCTTTTAGAGAGAGAACGAGAAATTAGGGATTTTCATAATTAGTTTAAGGGGTTTGGAGTTTAAGTAAAACTAATAAGTTAAGGTGTAGTATTGTGTAACTTATTCTTAAAAATATATGTGCCCAATTGAATTGAAAAGAATGACCAGAATAATATAAAGTTTAACTTATATAAATGTAGGAGGTTTAGACCCTAATTACTTAGAGACACCAATGTTGCAGAAATTATATGATTTATCTAAATATTATGTATCTAGTATATTTTAAGATTTGTGTATCTGAAATAAATCAAGCTTTATGTATATTAGATATTTTTAAGTCATATGTATCTTGAATATTTTAAGGCTCGGTGTATCTTAAATAATGTTAACTATGTATTTAAGATATTTTAACCTACGCATCTTGAATATTTTAAGACTGTTTATTTTAAAAAATATTTTGTGTATCTTAATGTTTTTAATGCTTGTGTTTCTTAAATATGACTCTCTGTATCTTAAAAAAAATTATATGTATCTTTCATTTTTTTGGTGCATCTTGCATTAATCCATCTATTTTGTATGTATCTTGTTTGTTTTTTATATAGCTTAAAAGTTTGTGTGTATCTTATATTTTTCCATGTTATGTGAATCTTAAAAGATTGTGTGTATTTTTTCAATGTCTTGAAATAATTTGTGTGTATCTTGCATTTTCTTTCTATGTATCTTGCATTTTACTGATGAACCCCTTCCTATCCAACCCACCAACCATCTCCGTCAAACAACCCATTTTTTATTTTTTTTCGATCTCCAACCAATCACATAGCTCCACAACCATCTACTCCGATCAACATACACCATTTTCTCCAATCAATAACCTATCAAACACCATCCAACGTTATTCATATTTTCCATCTATATGATTTGTTTCTCTGAATAAATAAACTATAAAATCCAACGAGCAGAAAAGATGATAACGGAGTGAAGAAAAAAGAGAAGGGAGAAAGGGCGGCGATGGGTTTGGTGTTTGTCACGACTCAAACCAAGGTCTAGTCATGACGGGTATCTCAAGTCCATCGAGGATCGAAGACGACCCCCTTATCCTATCCAACCAAAAGACAATAGGGATGATAGTAGAAGATAACCAAACATATAAGCAAGATAGATAAGATAACCAAAAGTGACACTAGGAGTCCAAACCAATATCCATTTCCACACTTTCTCTACAAAAGCCTCTACCAAAATCAAGATACCAAACTAGGTCGGGACATGCCCCCGAATATAGTCAAAATGGAATCCAAAATTGACAATCTAAGAAATACATAGTGAAGCCAAAAATTAATAGGCCTTTCGAAAAGTGGAGGCTCACCACTTCAAGTAGACCAACCAATGAACAGGATCACCTACCACTGCATAAGATAACAAAAAAACCCTAGGACCCTATATCATAAAATGATGTAGCGTCCGAAGGTAGTTAGTGGGGTGAGTGCTAACATATAACTCAGAGAAGGGATAAAATAATTTCATTTTTCAAGGTTTAAAAGATGAGATTTGAAACTATTAACCTGAATATGCAGCTCTAACCATCCTAAGGGCACCCATGGGCTATATGGGTTCAACTTTCCCTACTTAAAGGATCTCAACGTGTGTTAGCCGCATGAACAAGGAAAATCTGAGTAAGGGCCAAAGCCACCAAGGCTCCAACCATTCCAAAAATGTGTGTGAATATATATGTATGTATATATATATATATATATATATATAATGTGTGAACTATGCACATGGTCACCAAGACCCCCACATTGGCAAACGTGATTTCCAGTGTCAGTATCCTTGGGACCTCCAACTTCCACGGCGAGCTACACAACCCTACTTAAGCCCAAATTAAAATCATTTACACATTTTCATCCATTAACCAAGGAGTCTTTTAATTAGGCATTTATCGTTGGTATCGTCATACCAAATTAATTTAAAGTTGCAAATCATTTCCATTATGCCACTCCAAACCAATTACCCAAATAAACTCCAAAGGTCAAATTTAGAAACCAATCCACGGCCAGCAAGGCCTTTCAAAACTAATTTTATATTCCATTAACCTTTAATGCAATACAAGGTTCCAAAAGTGAGCTAAATTATGTGTATATCCGTATTTCAAAACTAATTTTTTTTTTAGGTGAGTTGAGGTTAATACCAATTCTAATATCAAAATCCATAAATTTGGGGTAATCCACAACCGCTATTGCATCCACCATTCCCATGCACCCAGTTAGTTCTACAATTGAAAAAGTAAAGACAATCAATGTATTTAAACTATGAAAATCCAATTCAAATAACAATCATCCAAAGACCCTCAACCTATCATTCAAAACCCATAATTAAAATCACATAAACAATGATTAAACACATACCATTATGAAAAACCAAGTTAGGGGAGATATACATGCCTGAATACCGAAGAATTTTTTAGAAAAGACTATAATTTGAAGCCTATATGATTACCCCTTCGAAACCCTAGCCTGTTCTTGACTTGTGAATTTAAGAGACAGTTTATAATTTGATAAGTGGTGAAAACAAGGTTCCTTAAGTGTTTTAAGGTCGTGGGCACTAAGTTTAAAGAGAAGGAATTGACCAAAGTTCCCCTAATTGAAATGCAGGAAAACTATCGCCAGTCGCTATGGGTCAGGTAACAACTCATGGTCACTGGTCACGAGTCGTCATCAAGACTCGTAGCCTGGGACCCCAAACTTTGACCTCTAACTGTTATGGCCAAGATTCTTTCCCTATGACTCATGACCTCACCCTAATACCCGTGAGGACCAAGTCGTGACCAAGATAGAAATATTGGGCAACCTTACTGGTTAAACTACGATTGGCTCTATACGACTCGTAAGGTGTCTTCATGACTCGTCACCTTAGCCATACCCTGGACAGTAATGACTAATCCCAAAAATTTGTAGTGTTTAAAACTTGGGGTATTATAGTCGTGACTGTACTATGGGAGCCATGAAGATGGAGTCTTCTCATCGATTATGCCACCCTTTTCATCGAATTAACATTTTTGCTCCACCAATTTTATCATTAATGGTTGCTCCAATTGAAAAAAAGAAATTATAGATGGTGGATGGAAAAATAATGGATGGATTTGTTGTCGGAGATGGTTTTTCGGTGGTAAAATGACATGACCCAAACCAGAGACTGGTCTTAATGAGTATTTCAAGTCCAATAATAACCGAAGACCACCCCCAACACCTAAACCATCGACCACAGTACACCCTTGTCGGATAAATTCTGAACACATAACAAGATAAGAGAACTTGAGATTAAAGATATTATGACATGCGTATAACTAAACCAACCAACAACCAAACCATTCCAAGTCGACAGTAGTCCAAAAAAGTCTCTACCAAATTAAATATCAATAAAGTATCGGGACATGCCCCGTCAATAGCCAAAAATAGTATCTAATAGTCTATAACTCAAAAGAAAACATAATCCTAAAATGGAGCCTTTAGAAGCATGAAAGCTCACCACTTCAAGTCGACTCTCGATCAATACATAATAAATGAGTAGGAGAAGCAAAAGTACGGCCAAATCCTACATCCCGTGGGGATACATCATCCAAAGATGGTTAACGGGGTGAACGCTACCATGTAAATCAAGGATAAAGATAAAATAATGCCATGATCAACATCTTCAAATTATGCAAATCCATTGCACATAATCAAATGCATATACGTATACTTATGTAATAACCCTCCAGGTCATTTTCCATACTTACGCTTATCTTCATCATTTGAGATTCTTCATAGATACCCTAAGTCATTTATTAATTGCTAGAATAGACGGTTCAGTTATTGACAATTCATTTGGTTTTTAGAGTCAATTTCTTGTTTCGAAGTCTTCGCTGGTTCTAAATGACCACCGAGCAAAAACTCTAGTAAAATGATCTCAGATACAAATTTTGACTGTGCCAGTAGATTTAGAATATTAATTTTAGTCTTGGTAGACCTTTGATTCAAGTCCCAATGCACCCAAACTCATTTTGACCTATTGGTTGGAAAGTTAAAAATTGGAAAGAATGGGTGCAGGACCCACATTTGGTCGAAACGATCTCAGATTGAAAATTTGACTTTTTCATCACATCTGAAATGTCAATTTTATTCTACGGAGATCGTTGATTTAGGTCCCAAGACTCCCAAAGATATTTTAGGCTATTGACCAAATTTTTATGAAAAGTTATGAAACTATATGTGTGGGCCCCTATTTTTGCCTAAACAATCTTCAATGAAATTTTAATGATTCCAATGGATTTTAAATGTAGTTTAAACTCAAAATTCACTATTAGATCATGCTATTTGGATTCCGGATGAGTTCGGAGGGTCCAAAACTTATTTTGAGTTTGTTGTCATCTGGTGCAACTGCGATCGCGGCCAAGAGTGTGTGATTGTGAAAGCGCGATCACGGACTGTATGACCGCGATAGCAGCACCTAAGAACCTGTAGGGGCTATATAAAATTCCCAAGACGTGTTTAGACCATTTTCCCTTCACCATTTAGTCCTAGAAACTCCAAAATGAGTGTAATAACTCAAAAATGGTCATGGGGGTGACTTGGAAGCTTAATTATCATCTTGTATCATGATTATATTCAAGATTAAGGAAAGAATTCCTTTAATTCATGTTTGAATTTCTTAGTTTGGACCCAAAACTTTAATTTAGCTTAGGGCTTGATTTTAGCCCAAAGCATGCTTAGTTTACACCCATTCTTTGAGGGCTATGACTCTTTGTTCATGTGTGAGCATTTGGGTTGGCCTCGAAAACTCATTTTCCATATGTGGGACCCACTTGAGGTTTTTGGTATTATTTTTGGATCCAAAGAACAATAGTGCAATATGGGTACCATTAGACTCGTATTAATGAGTATATTATGGATTTGTTAGTGTGATGGCCTTTTGGGGATGTTGAAGTAAATTTGAGCATATAGTGCATAATTTAGGATTTTGCGATTCGGCTTTAAGGTAGGCTTCGTCTACTCATCTTCATGGATAATGTATGATATATATTATGTGTGAATATGAATGTTAATATTGATTTTGGATAGAATGACTTAGTATCAAATATATATATATATATATGTATAAGTTTAGGGATTAGTTGGGGGGTTTGACCTGTAGGTTGAATTACTTAATACCCTTTCAGAATCCTATTACCTTCTTTCTAGTTTGGGAATATGGTTTTAACATTTGAAGAATGATTGGTATATTTAGCCTTATTGAGCTAGTCTGGTATTTTTGGAATCATAAGTTGGGTAGAGTTGACTTGAGTACCCTTGTTCCTAGTCAAAGTTGCTATCTTAGGCTTGAATATGGTTTAATTGAAATCTAGAAGATGAACTAGATACCTTATCCTAGTTTAGGCATAGTATGCCTAATTATGGAAATTGTGGATTAGAAGTGGAATCATTCGACCAACTTAGGCCTAAGCTTGTGTTAAGTCTTGTGGACTTAGTGCGGATATTAGACATAGATGAGGCTAGTAATCCTTAGAATAAGGCTACTTCATAACTTTTAAATTTTTATTGATGTTCTCAGGTTGTGGCTTTTGATTTATGGTTATGATACTCCTTGTGGAAGTGATATTGGGCATTTAGGGATGATATTTCTATTAGATACATTATGTGGCCTATAGAGAAGTTATTTACTCTTAGACTTGATGATTGGCCTATAGAGATGTTATTTCCTCTTAGACTTGATGTTTGGCCTATAGAGTTGTTGTCTCTTTTAGTCATAATAGTTGGACCAATAGAGGCAATGTTCCTCTTGGATATGTAAATTGGCATAGAGAAGTGACATTCCTTGTAGTCCTGATGTATGACCTAAAATATAAGATATCCTATGAATGATTACATGTTATTTGATATTATTCCTGCTATATGTAAGATGCCTCCTATATGTAAGATGATTAGACATATGCTATGGCTTATATATATGATTATTGATATAAGTTCTGGATGTATATGGGCCTAAGGCCGTGATTATAATGTTGTGACTATTTTGGATAAATTAATGGGCCAAAGGCCATGTTATGGTATTGATTGAATATCCAAGAAGTATTTACCATTATAAATAGCATGATTATAGTTTATGAATATGTATATGTTTGTATACACATTTCTTCGGTATGGGACGGAGGAAGATGCAATGTGATGCTTATTATTCTGCTGATTGAATACTGATGATGGCATGCATAGATATGGTACGTTTATGATTATTTATCATTATAAATGATGTGATTATAGCTAAAATGTGATCTCATGGCTATTCTTCTTGTTAGACGGTTAATCTATGTGGTAACTGGTTGTTTATTAGGAAACTATAGCATGTGATGGCTAGGAATATAATGTATTAGTTAATGAATCTTGCTTAGTTAAAACATTGTAGCTAACGATGGTTAGAAAATGAATTATGTCAACTAATAAATGATGGTTAGGTGACAAGTAGTAATGATTAACGATATAGGATGATTAGTTGATAATAATGAATGGTGGATAAATGACGGTTTTGGTCTAATGATGACCTTGACTAGATGTTAGATGTTGTCTATTAAACGAATAGTGATTAGTTGTTATCCCTTGAGTAAGGATTTTGTGAAGGATAATGTCTAGGCTAATAACTAAAGGTTATTTGATGACTAACAAACTAGTGATTCTATAATAATAAGTGTTGGTTAGCAAATAACGAGTAGTCGGGAAGTATTGACTAGATAGATATTCTATGGTGATATGATTAGGCTGTGAGTATTTTAGTGTATGTTATTCAGTAATGATTATTGTGATTATATTGATACCTGGCAAGGCCGTAGGATACTATTGTTATGGTATTGATGCTCGGCAAGGCCGAAGGATATTATTGTGATGATATTGATACCCGGTAAGGCCAGAGGATACTGTTGTGATGATGCTCATACCCGGCAAGGTCGGAGAATATATTGATGATACGTTGATACCTGAAAAGGTAGGAGGATATATTGATGACATGTTGATACCCAGCAAGACTGGAGGATATTTTAATGATATTGATGATGTGTTGATACTCGGCCAGACCGGAGGTTGATTACAATAATTATGGTTCTGATGAGGACAATTAAAATGAGTTGTGATATATTAATTGTGTACTTTGCATTTATTCCTGCATGCGTATCGCCTATCACCAGTATGCACCTATATTTATCAGCCGGTATGGAACAGTTGCATAGATATGGGTGAAAAATATACCTTGTGTTGTTGTATGTTGATTAAACCCTTCGAGTCTAGGGTAGTAGGGGTACGCATAAGCTGGATAGGTATTTAGTTATCCAGAGTAGTCGGTTATTCATGTCGTTATTGATATTGTTATTGTCATTGTTATGATAATTATTATGGCTAGCTTATGACCGATTCATCATTGATCTAGTATCGGTATTTGAGGTACATTTTTGGCCTCTCTAATATTATGATTGCATTATTATGCACGATTATTTCATGTCTAGCCATGTGGATTAGAATCCCCGAGTATGATAGTATTTAAATCCGAATAAGTGTTATAATGAGGTCTTAAATGAGAATATAATGATATAGGTTATGCTTTGATATGACCTCATGTTTATATGTATATATATATATAGCTATATGAAACTATTGTACTACTGTATACCCTTTCCTTCGTTTTTCATTTTGTATAGTCGTTACTTCTTCTTGTATATTATTATATATCTTTCTTTTGCTCTTTATTCGTATATTGACATAGGATATGTGGTATAGCATTGGCGTATATTGAATGTAGCTAGAATAGGATAGTTCATCCTGATAATTCCTTAGTCTTATTGTGTTAAACACTTAGACATGAATAGGATAGTTGTCCCTTATTATTCTCATTGACTTGTTATATGATTTCTGCACTCTTGGGTGTAGATTTTGTTCTGTTTATATGATATGTATACCTGCTTTATCTGTGGAGCTTAGTTGGCAATTTCCTACTAATTAACATTCATTTGGTACTCATACTAAAGTTCTGCAGCCTACAGATCATAGTACGAGTTATCGTCGTTGATGTGTGCATCATGTGGAGCAGCCTTGGTTTGGAGAATTAGATTGAGATCTTGATGTTTGGAGTATTACTTATGTCTCTCTTATGTATTAGACTAGTCTCTAAGTTGTATTCAGAGACAAGTTATATCATTGGATATTTCTTGATATATCTCTTTTTTACTTTTATGATATTAGAAGCTCTTGTACTAATACCACCAGGTTTTGAAATTCTTCTATGTATTGATCTTTATTTCATATATTCCACATTCTTTTCCTTATATTATTGAGTAGTCCATCACTAGTCGTTCTGAACTATGTATTGGCTTGCCTACTGGTGGATTACGGTAGGCGCCATCATGACCTGAGAAGCTGGGTCGCGACAACTTATAACATGCCATGGCAGAGAATAAGGTTCAATATGCACTTTAAAACTTTAGCCTGGATTGTGTAGATCAACCGTCTTAACTTATCTCCCATGGGATATATGGGCCCCAGCTCTCACCCCCTGGTCAGTCCCCGGTGCGTGTAGCCACAAAAACCAGAGAAAGATCATACATATACGCACGGGGGACTCAACCCTCCCAACATATGCTAAGTTGACTTAAGCACCCGATCATGAAATATGATATGGAGAATTTGAAGCCTCCAATCATAATAATAGCAATAAGGTGGACTCAAACCACCTGGTCATAAGAAAGGGGACTCAAACCCTCAAGCCATAATGACCCCCGCACCGGCAGCACAGTTTTCAGTATTGGTCACTTGGACCTCCACTTTCATGAATCAGCTATACAACTCTCTTTTAAAACCTTATTAAAAACATTTATCATACATTTTCATTCATTGAATCATATTTCACATTAAGGCATACATTGTTGGTATCATCATACCAACTAAACTTGCAAGGTAACAACAACATGCCCAAACAATTGCATCACTTATGCAAATTCACAACCCCTTTGGTTCAATTAGGCCATAACTTGTGAAAACATAATTTTTATAAGGTTCAATTAAACATCATAATGCTAAAGTTCAAGAACAGTTCAATTCCCACATTCCTCATAACAAAATAAATTTCACAATTTAGGGTTAAGGTCATTAACACTTCAAAAGTCACAAGTTTGGGGAAAATCACAATTCCCTAATTACTTGACCATAACCATGCACCCACATGTTTAAAACTATATTTAAAGCATGATTAATCATAATTAAACCATAGAAAAACATTATCCAACAATAAGCATTCAAAACCCACAACTCTTGTTTCAAAACCATAACAATATCATGTGAACAACACTTTAATACATATGTTTTTTAACAAATTAACAATGAAAGAAGAGTCGCATGCCTGAAATAGTAAGATGTATGGAGAGAAATCACCCTTAAAAGCCTTAAGTGATCAACCTCTTAAAAAACCTAAGTGTTCTTGACCTTGGGGATTTGAGGAGTTACTTTGTTGTGTTTTTTGAAGGCTAATGATACCGTAAAGGGGTTATAAGATGTGGGTTTTAATTTGGGTAAGAGGAAAAATGTCCTGAATGCCCTTAACTTAAAAGCTGAAAAAGTGTCGCCTTTGACTATGAGTCACCATTGACTCGTAACCACTCCTTACGACTCATCACCATGAGTCGTAACCAGGACAGTCTCTAGGACACCACCAACTTCTGACCTTACAACTCAACCAAACAACTCGTAATGAGACGCTATGACTTATAGGGTCTAGTCTTAGTCAACAAAGGACCCAATTGGGTTATACACTAGACACCATACGATTTGAACTCACAACTCGTAACAAGTCCTTATGAATCGTAGTGAGTCACTCATACTCAGAGCAAAATTTATCCATTTACTATCTAATTTGGTTTCAACTTGGTCTCTAGGACCCGTAACGAAACCCTATGAATCATAGGATAAGTCTTTACCAAGGTGGTGAGCTCAAAGCTCAAGAAATTTTCAAGGGACAAAATTTGGGGTGTTTCAGTTCTCCCCCACTGGGATCATTCATCCTTGAATGATGGGTCAAAGTTAGGGATGGATAAATTAGCCCAAGCCCAAATGACCCACCCAACCCACCCAAGATTTGATGCGTTTGGGCAAGAGTGATTTTGATAATAAGCTAATTTGGGCTTGCCCAAGTCAACCCATTACAAATCACCAACCCAAATAGACTCATAATGATGCCCAAACTTAACCCATCAAATTGCTTAAAGATTTTACAAAATTTATTTTATTAATGGAGGACTTACAAAAATAGTGTAGGTTTCAACAAAATGAGAGTATTTCTAGCTGAACTTTCAAAATTATAATTTATAACATTTCTTTCTTTTTTTCGATTTTTTTATTCTGTTCTATCTCTAGCCTCTACTTCTCTTTCTTTTACATTTTTTTACTTTTTTTGTTTTTTATTTTTTCCCTTTTTAATACAAATTGGACAAAACAAATATAAATGATAAATTACAAAAATACAATGTTAAACTATACAAATACAACGTTTACATTTTAAGCAGTTGATTTTATTGAATTCTTATTTTTAATTTTTTCGTTTTCCACAAAGCTCGCGGACAAAGACATATGCAGCTTATAATATATGAGTTCAACTGAATTCTAGATTTTCGATAAATGTAATTATATACGAATACACATAGATGTGTTCGAAAATTGCAAAAATTTCAACAAATATTAAAATTTTGAAATCACAAATTCAAAAGTATAACATTATTAATATCAAGTTCAATGCATATGGGTTTTCATAGGTACACCAAAATGCTCCAATCATGCAATAATCACGCTAGAATATTGTTCTAATTATGCAATATTGTTTATTAATTTGCCTTTCTCATAGATAGTATTTTTATTTTGTTTAATTAATCCAAAATCCTATGCATAGAGATAGAGTGTTAGAAAAGTCACAATATTATAATGCTTAATAAAAACGAAGGTTGACAATGAGCAAGTTGAATGATATTTGGATAAAATCAAAATCAGTAAACACGATACAATATTCAGTAAAATATTTGCTCGGGTTAAGATGATTGGGTCGATATTTGATGATAGGCGAATTTACGTGCCTATATCAATATATTTTGCCCATATTTTAGCCTAGCTTTGAGAACTAATTATATATTTCATGCACTTTTAGTCCTTTTTCCTGTAAATGAGCTAACAAATATGATTAGTAAAGTTTCAGGTATAAATGATGCAAAATACAGCATTTTATGGCTTACTTGACGCAAAAGAAAGCTCACGAACGAAGTGGAAAGGAGCTGGGCGCCTAAAGGACCAAATCTGCTACATGGAAAATCTGTCCCGGGCTAAAACAGCAATTCTGAAGACTTTGGGGACTTACAGACACAAAGCTGGATTTTTACAAAGATACATTAACCTAGTATAATTAGGTTATGTGTTTTACTATTCTATTTGGATTATGATATTGTAACCTTACCCTAGTACATTTGGGTCAAGGATTTCATTAGTATATTAGGATTTGGTTATTTATTTCATTAGCTTAGTAGGAATAGGATAGGAGTATTATAAATACCCTATCATGCTAGAGATTTTTATTCATCTTCTTACAATACAATTCTTCCATCCCTCTCTTCTTCCACTACAACACTTCTAGTCACTCTTCTAACCTTTCCATTAATTCTATTATTCTTCTATTCATCTATTCCACAACAAAAGAATCGTTACTTGCTAGGGAATCACCAAAACCACACGCCTAAACACCCACTTCTCACGCCATCCACCATGCAAAACGTGATATCCTTCGCATTCATGGGTAACTAAACCTCTTAGTTGGGGTTATGGAAGCCGAATGAGTTACTATCTATAGCTATGAGTTTGTGAGTTCAAGACAAGTATATTGCTTATATCATTACGCTCTTCATCTTAATCTACATTCTTTACGGTTGCAAACGCAAGAATACGCCAGTCTAACATTTAACTTGTTCGCGAGAAAGGTTATTTGTCTGGAAAAGCGATAATGTCAAGGTAGTAGGACACCCTTTCCTATTAAAAAGCTAGTGCCGTAACTGGACTAACCTCTTGGAGAATTCGTACCGTTAGACACGCTTTAAGCTCGCGAGAGTTAAAGTGAAATGGTCCTTGTTTAGGTCGCGAGACGCTTGGATTTACCATCGACTACAATTCTCTATAAGCAATTGCATGTCAAGACTCTACACACTCATAGCCAATAGAGACGTATACCTCAGAAGGTGGACATAACCCCAACGCTTCAATTCTCATTGTTGTCAACCTACGTAACAATC
Source organism: Capsicum baccatum var. pendulum (assembly GCA_030864225.1). NCBI lineage: Eukaryota > Viridiplantae > Streptophyta > Magnoliopsida > Solanales > Solanaceae > Capsicum > Capsicum baccatum. Next base: position 129,523,211 of record CM061551.1, on the reverse strand, counting down.
TCTCTCTCTTTACTTTATTATTTTCAGCTTTTGTTTACATTACTTGCACGACAAGACTCCCCCCTTCTTACGAGACTTTCACCAAAAGTTTAGTAATTTTACTTACTTGTTGGCCAAGCTATTCCCTGTGGGATCGACACCCAACCCAGGTTGGGTTCTATATTTGCTAACGACCGCTTTACACTCAAACGAGAGCTGTAGATTGAGCGTTACCAAAAATTGGTGCCGTTGCCGGGGAATACGAGTGTCAATCAAGTTCGTGATAATTACTAGACCCTTTGGTCAAAAATTCTCGTACTTTTACTTTTAGTTGTTGTTTTTGTTTTATTTAGGTTTATTCAGTGCATCAATGGAGGCACAACGTGAAATTGAAAGGATGGCTGCTCAAGTGCATCAACAGAATATTGATAATCGTAGGCGAGCAACAAATCCTGACGATGAGGATCTGGGCGATGAAGAGCTACTAAACCCACGACATACTGCTGAGATGGCGGCACCCATGCAGAAGAGAGATCGTCAAGCGCGATTGAGGCCTGATCGCCGAGCTATACAAATTCCTTTTGATGACGAAGAGGACGATCTAGACGGACCTGGTGCCACCGGAGCTATTATTCTTCCGCCATTAGCACCTGGAGCAAAGTTCAATATGACTAGCGCCATGATTCAGCTTTTGCAACTCAAGGAATTATTTGGTGGACTAGCAGGCGATGATCCGAATATGCATCTGATCAACTTTATTTCTACATGCAAGTCATTCGACAATCCTGGCATTGGACAGAATGCAATTCGACTACGCTTATTTCCATTGTCTCTGTCTGGGGAGGCAACTCTATGGTTGAATGGGCTGACTCCTGATTCGATTACTAATTGGAGGCAATTGAAAGACGCTTTCCTAGAAAGATTCTTTCCGCCATCCAAAAGAGCACAGTTGAGAGATGAGATCACCAATTTTCGACAGCTTCCAACTGAAGCTCTCCACGTTACATGGGAGAGGTTCAAGACAAAGCTAATGCAGTGCCCAAACCATCATATGACCAATGTCCACTTGATGGAGATATTATACAGAGCCTTGAATTCAATAACTAAACCAGTGGTGGACAACGCAGCTGGAGGTTCTTTCATGGACCTCACCTTTGGTCAAGCAAGCAATATGCTAGATCGCATGACAAAGCAAAGTAGAGCTTGGCATACCAGGGATTCAGAGGTAGCAAGCCCCACTTTATCTATTGGCATGTCTACAGACCAAAGAAGAAGAGAAGAAGAACGTGAGCAGGACATGGCGCACATGAAAACACAATTGGATCTTCTGACAAAGCACTTATTATCAGGGAAGACCGAAAAAGTGAAAGCTGTGGCGCTGAAAGGAAGAGACGAATCTGATTCGGAAGAGGAGGCCAACTACTTGAACAATCAGGGGGGTTTCCGTGGGAATGCCCAAGGAAACCAAGGTCGGAACTATTATGATAAATCTAGAGGTAAAGACCAAGGTAGTTGGAAGAAAAATAATGAAAATAGTGGTTTGTACGTTCCCCCTGGTAGACGTGATACCACCACATCTAATTCTATGGAAGACATGATGGCTAAGTTATTGAAAGGAGTGGAAGCAACGAGCGCGGGAGTTAAGGAGGTAATTGATGATTTGGCCTCCATGAAGCAACTAGTTGATTCTCATTCCACTTCTATCAAGCAAATAGAGCAGCAATTAAGCCAACTTTCAGCAGCATTCAATCAAAGAAAGGCTGGCACCTTACCGAGCGATACAGTCCAAAACCCAAGGAATGATGGGTCATGCATGGCCATCACTACCAGGAGTGGTAAGGTGTTGGAAACTTCAGCGAAAGGCAAGCAAGTGGTTGACGTAGCAGCAGACATTGATGCCACACCTAGTGACGTTATAAGAGAAGAAGCCGCAACAACTACTTCAAACGTCAAAGATGTTTTACCTAGTGATGTGCAGCCTGAAAAAAATAATAAACGGAAGCAAGAGGAGAAGAAAGTCATGGAGAGAACACTTCCATACCCACCACCACCTTTTCCACAAAGATTGAAGAAGGCGGCCGATGACACTAAGTTCAGCAAATTCATGACTATGCTCAAGCAGCTGACCATTAATGTCCCATTGGTAGAGGCACTTGAACAAATGCCTGGGTATGCGAAGTTTATGAAAGATCTTTTGACTAAAAAGAGGGCAGCAAGTTATGAGCTGAAAGATGATGTGCATCATTGTAGTGCAATTGCTACCCGATCGATAGTTCAGAAGAAGGCCGACCCCGGAGCTTTCACGATTCCTTGCACCGTCGGATCTTTGGACTTTGCTAAAGCATTGTGTGACTTAGGAGCCAGCCTCAACTTGATGCCATTATCAATCTACAAAAAGTTGGGGTTAGGAGATCCTACACCAACTAATATGAGGCTTGTTATGGCGGATAGGTCGGTAAAACGACTGGTTGGTATTCTATGCGACGTCTTGGTAAAGGTTTCTTCATTTATCTTTCCAGCAGACTTTGTCATCTTGGATTGTGAAGCAGATCCGGAGGTTCCCATAATCTTGGGACGCCCCTTCCTTGCTACGGGAAGCGTGCTCATAGATTTGAGAGCTAATGAGCTTTCATTCTGAATAAATGATGAAGTGGTGCGCTTTGATGTTTGCAAATCAATGAAGCAACCCAAAGATCTGAGTGTATTTTTGGTGGCTGATGTTGTCTTTGATAATGAGAAAGAGTTACTTGCTGAAGAGCGAATTCTTGATGATCCTTTGGAGGTTTTGCTCATGAAAGTAGAGAATGATGATGCTGAAATTTCTGATGAAGATATTTGTGCTCTATCGGGATTAGGGACATATCGTTATACTCCCAAGAAGCTGGATCTTGATCTCAAAAATCGACCCACACCACCAGCTAAGCCATCTATTGAAGAGTCACCCACGTTAGAATTAAAGGAGCTGCCAAGCCATTTGAAGTACGCATTCTTAGGAAGCGGAAACACTCTTCCAGTCATTGTAGCAGCCGATTTGGGTGAGCAACAAGTTGCACCTCTTATTGCAATCTTACGCAAGTATATTAGAGCTATTGGATGGACCATTGCGGATATCATTGGTATTCCACTTGGGATTTGCACTCATAAAATTCAGCTTCAAGAAAAGTGCACACCCACCATTGAATATCAAAGACGACTAAACCCACCAATGCAAGAAGTGGTGAAGAATGAGATTATCAAGTGGTTAGACGCAGGAGTCGTGTATCCTATTTCTGATAGTACATGGGTAAGCCCAGTACAATGTGTTCCCAAGAAAGGAGGAATGACGGTGGTTGCGAATGCAAAGAATGAGCTTATTCCACTCAGGCCCGTTACTGGATGGAGAGTATGCATGGACTACCGTAAGCTGAATTCTTGGACGCTTAAGGATCACTTCCCCATGCCATTTATGGACCAAATGCTAGATCGATTAGCGGGGAAAGGATGGTTTTGCTTCTTGGATGGTTATTCAGGTTACAATCAGATTTGTATTGCCCCCGAAGACCAAGAGAAGACAACGTTCACATGCCCATATGGTACGTTTGCCTTCAAACGTATGCCATTCGGGTTATGTAACGCACCAGCCACCTTTCAACGTTGTATGATGTCTATTTTCTCTGATATGGTAGAAGACACTTTGGAGGTATTTATGGACGACTTTTCAGTTGTTGGTGAGTCTTTTGAAGCGTGTTTGGCAAACTTGAGCATGGCATTGCAAAGATGTGTAGAGTTCAACCTTGTGCTGAATTGGGAGAAGTGCCACCTCATGGTAAAAGAAGGAATCGTTCTTGGGCACAAGATCTCCGAAAGAGGAATAGAGGTTGATCGCGCCAAAATTGAGGTAATAGAGAAGCTACCGCCTCCAATTTCGGTGAAGGGAGTTCGTAGTTTTCTTGGCCATGCTGGGTTTTATCGTAGATTCATCAAAGACTTCTCCAAAATTTCTAGTCCATTGTGCAAACTATTGGAGAAAGATGCGAAGTTTGACTTTAATGATGATTGCTTAAAGGCATTCGAATGCCTTAAAGGAAAACTCATTGAAGCCCCTATCATGGTAGCACCAGATTGGACGCTCCCGTTTGATGTCATGTGTGATGCTAGTGGTGTAGCCGTTGGTGCTGTTCTTGGGCAAAGAAAGGAGAAATTGTTTCATCCTATCTATTATGCGAGTAAGGTCCTAAATGAAGCTCAAAGGAACTACACTGTTACTGAACAAGAGCTCCTAGCGGTTGTGTATGCGTTTGAGAAGTTTCGTGCCTATCTATTGGGTACTAAGGTGATCGTTCATACAGACCATGCAGCTCTTAGGTATCTAATGACGAAGAAGGATGCAAAACCAAGGCTGATTCGATGGGTATTGCTGCTGCAAGAGTTTGATTTCGAAGTCAAAGATAGAAGGGGTTGCGAGAACCAAGTGGCTGATCACCTATCTAGACTTGAGAATGAGTATGTGGCACAACCAGAAAATCAGATTGATGATGCATTCCCTGACGAGGAGATACTAGCGACATCAATGGAGAAATTACCATGGTATGCCGACTTTGCAAATTTCGTGGTGAGTAATGTGTTACCTTCCAATTTATCTTACCACCAGAGGAGGAAGTTTATGCATGACGTTCAGCACTACTATTGGGATGAGCCTTATTTGTTTCGAAGATGCGCGGATGGTATCATTCGACGATGTATATCCCATGAAGAAGTGCCTACTATATTGGAAGCATGCCACACTTCGCAAGTTGGAGGACATCATGCAGGGAATCGAACGGCAAGGAAAGTCTTGCAAAGCGGTTATTATTGGCCTACAATATTCAGAGATGCATACGACTATGTGCGAAGGTGTGACCAATGCCAACGTCAAGGTGCTATTTCAAAACACCATGAAATGCCCATGTCTAAAATTCTGGAGGTAAAACTCTTTGATGTGTGGGGTATTGATTTCATGGGTCCATTCGTGAATTCGTTTGGAATGAAGTACATCTTGGTTGCTGTGGATTATGTATCGAAATGGGTGGAAGCTGTAGCATTGGCCGACAATGAAGGAAAGCGTGTTGTAGCGTTTTTAAAGAAGAATATCTTCTCTCGCTTTGGAGTACCTCGTACTATCATAAGTGATGGAGGATCTCACTTTTTCAACAAGCTATTCAAATCTGTATTGGCCAAGTATGGAGTCAAGCAACACAAGGTAGCTACGCCTTATCATCCCCAAACCAGTGGACAAGTTGAGGTTTCCAACCGCGAGATCAAGCAAATCCTTGCCAAGACGGTTAATGCGAATAGGACGGACTGGTCTCGGAAGCTTGATGATGCACTATGGGTGTATAGGACTGCATTCAAGACACCCATTGTCATGTCACCTTATCATATAGTTTATGGGAAGGCTTGTCATCTACCCATCGAGCTTGAATACAAGGCATTGTGGGCATTGAAGCACTTGAATCTGAATTGGGATGATGTGAAGAACCTGAGGTTGGAGCAGCTGAACGAACTAGATGAATTTCGTCTCCATGCATATGAAAGATCAGATTTATACAAGGAGCGGATGAAGAAGTATCATGATCAGCGGATTGTTCGACGAAACTTCCAAAAAGGTGACATGGTACTGCTCTTTAACTCCAGACTCAAGCTCTTCCCAGGTAAGTTAAAATCAAAGTGGTCTGGTCCATTTAAAGTCATCCAAGTCTACTCATCTGGAGTAGTCGAATTGGAAGACAATGATGGTGTTGTCTTCAAAGTGAATGGCCAACGTGTTAAGCCATATATCGGTCCTCTTGACTCGATGAATGACATGGCCATCACTTATCTCGACGAAGTCTAAGTACTCGAGATTACTACGTCGAGCCACGACAATAAATAAGGCGCTAGATGGGAGGCAACCCATCGTTTTGTCGTTTTATTGTTTTATCGTTTTATCGTTTCGTCGTTTTAGTATTTTTTCTTTTTGATAAATGAAAATCCAAAAATAAGAGTCGTGCCACGACCAAAACTAAGGCGCTTGGTGGGAGGCAACCCATCGTACTAATCGTGTTCATTTGTTTTGAGTTAATATAGGTGCAAGAAGTATGCAACGAGGAGATTGATTTCAATTGACGATTTGGTCGCATTGTATGGTAAAGTCGGTAAGTTAGGAATGGTGATGCATAAGGCTATGAATTGAGCCTTTCTCACGTCATAATAGGCTTCGAGGAAGGCTAGGCCTTGGTAAAAATAAGCCACGAACGATGCACAACCTATTCTATAGCCTACGGACTCGGAATCTAGTGTGCTATACACTATGCGCCGCCTATTCCTAGGTATGCTTTTGACTATGCGCCGCCTATGCTATGGCATTTGAGATACTGAGACCAAATGCCATAGACTATGCGGCGTATATGTCTAGAAATGCCATAGACTATGCGGCGCATATGTCCCATTATGCCATGGACAATGCGCCGCATATGTCATTGATATGCCGAGAGATATGCACCGCATATGTGGTGATTTTGTCCCCAAATCCGATTGTAAATGGGTCATAACCCGACCCATACTCTTCCTATATAAAGGGGACTTGGTTTTATAACATAACCACATTAGAAACAACCCTAAAGGCGCCGCATATCACTCCAAATCCTCTCAAAATTTTCTTCCTTTGTTCTTCCAATTCACAACAACTTCTCCACAATCTTCAAGCAAGTAAGTACTCTCTTATTCTTCATCTATTTATCATAAGTACTACGTTGCTATGCTTATTATATTTTGCTAAATCATGTGAGATTGGTGTTAATGTTCATGTGTTTGGATAGTTGTTGCAATATCGTGTGATTGAATATATACGTAGGGAATTCTTGACTTGTTTCCGACTTGAACTTTGTTTCGATAGCATTGTTATGATAATTGCTGAATTGATATGGCTATGAATATTGTTTAAGATTGTTGGTTGGATGATTACATGATAGACTATCCCGGCCATCGGGATAAGGTTATAGTGCCTATCGACTTAGGAGGTGTGCTTGTTGTAAGAATAATAATTCCATGTGGTAACCCCTAGGTTGTAGTGTTGCTATATCCACCATGAAAGTAGTCCAATGGCTGCAAATAAGTAATGTAATGCTGATTTTCTTGTCGGAATACAATCCTAAAACGTATGTCGACGAAATCTGAGTACTCGACCACTTTCACTTCACTGATTTGTGCTAACAAGACTAAGTGTGGGGTGGTACCCCTAGTGCTTGTATATAGATTGTATCATGTGAGATTGTGCTGCAACTTACGTTATTTCTAGTCTCAGGTACAATGGCACCTAAAGCAAGGCAAGGCAAGGAGAAGGCTACCACGTCCCAAAAGGACAAGAAGAGAAGTCGAAAAGACCAAGGAGAATCATCCTCAGCGCACCTACCACGCAGAATGTTCGGAATAAAATGGGTTCTTGAGGAAGAAGCCAAAGCATGGTACAGCAGCAACAAAGAAAAGAAATATGTGCACGTCGACTTGATCAACAAGGAGACCTTAGCAAAGAAGGAGCCGCAAATGTTGGCTAAAATAATGGCTTTGAAGCTAGATTTCATCTTCCGCGACATGGGAGAGTGCAATCTTGACTTGACAAGAGAATTTTATGCCAACTGGTCGCCAAACACAACAGGAAACGAAGTCAAAATTCGGGGCCAAGTGTTACAGCTTACAGCGGATTGGATCAACTCTTTTCTTGGCCTACCTTCGGTCGACCCTGCACCATACAAAGAGTTGTACAGCAGGCCTCCTTACAGAGCGATAAGACACACGCTTTGTGGAAGCAAATCGATGGCAAGATGGGGCAGACATAAGGAAACAGGCCGTCACAACACCTTCCCCTATGCTCCACTAAATAGGGAAGCAAGAATCTGGATGCGCATTGTCAACTCATGCCTTATTCCTGGGATGCAATACACCAAGATATCGAGAGATAGAGTGTGTTTGGTTTATGCGTTGATGATGAATGTCCCTATCAACTTTGGGTAATCATTCGATCTACCATGAGGAAGGCCAGACTCCACCGAAGGTCCCATTTCACATTCGGCAATTTGTTGACAGCAATATTGCGGAAGGAGGATATAGAAGAGGAACCAGCTGACCACAAACTCCCACATAACCCAAAGAAGGTTGACCTCACAAAGGTCAAAGATGCTGAAATAACTCATGGAGTCAACCTTACTACTGCGGAGAGACATGCTCGTGACGAGAGTTTCTTCCGTCATCTCTATGGCATGACACGATTCACTATGATGAGTGGTGGACGTATTCCAACTGCTGAAGAGCTCCAATAGCTGGACCACGACTACCCAATGAACAGGCATGCCCGGGAGATGTGTGGAGTGGGCGTATATTTTGAGGAACCTCTGGACGATGACGTGCCAACTGATGATGATAGACGCTTGCCTGATTCTGATGATGAGGAGAACTCTGACGACGACTCTTATGATGATTCAGACGAAGGGGGTATGACCCCCGACATTGATGAAGAGTCCGACTAACCAGGTTCTTCGCATTTATTTTCCACTGAGGGCAGTGTCCCGTCTAAGTGTGGGGTGGCAGAAGCCGCATGCTATACTTCCTTGTTTGCACCTATGTTTGTATGTTTGCTTGTTTACTTTGTTTTTTGTTTTTTTTGAGTCCATCCATTTATTTTTTTTTCGTTCAAATGTTTTTTAATTTTTTTAGGAGTCAAATTTTTCTAGCTACGCATGAAATTATTTTGATAGGCAGCATGAGATTAGAACAAGAGTATGTGCTACAATTATGACTATTGAGACGTTTAGCCTCTAGTTGTGACTCATTATGTGATATTGTGTGATTCAATTCCTTCAATTGTTGGGTCGAGAGTCTATATTACTTCCAAGCAAGTCGACCATGTGCCTTGTGTGTGTGAGATAATAGTATATTCTATGTTTGTGGCTGATGTTAGAACTTGCCTGGTATGTATGCAAAGCGAAAATAAGGAATGTAAGTTTAGGATATGATTTAGGCATTTCTTTGGCAACCTATATTTGTTTACCTTCAGTTTTACCTACCCATGGACATCATCCTAGTTAAACCCTTTTGAGCCTTTAGCCTATTTCTTTGACAACCTTGCATGTAAGCCTAATCCATTTCTTTCAAGACCGTAATTTGATCCAAATTCCTAAGTGCTTTAAAGTGAAAAAGTCATGTGACAACATAAGAGGAAATTGGGTGAGTATGATGCTTTAAATTGTAATGGTGCTTGAATATGCTATGAAAAATAAAGTGTTATCATAAGATGTATGTTGTGAAAAGAAAAAGGAAAGGAAAGCTGAAAAGTGAGTTGTTCTTAGAATTGAAAAACAAAAAGAGGAGAACAAGGGTGGTAGAATAAAGGAAAGAAGAAAGGTTGAAAGAAAAAAGTGTCAATGATACAAAGTGATGTATTAAAAGCGCTTAGGAACCTAGTCACTATTCTTGGCCAAAATAGTCCTACCCGTCCCTTAGCCTACATTACAACCATCAAAAGACCTACTTGATCCTAATCTTAACATTCTGACATTTAGTGGAGTACTACATTAAGGGCAATCTTATGGTCATTAGTTTCTACATATGAATTCTTTGTGAGAGTGAGTGCAAGGATATTTTGACACCCATGTTTGAAAAATATGCTATATTTGTGAGTAATTATGGGTACTATATTGTGAGACACACATGGTTGATGAGTTTTGGATAGTTGTATATGATTCTATGTACCTTAACGTTTGCATGCGAGTTGATCACCATCATGAGTCTATGCTTGAGGTTAAATTGTTTCTACTTATAATCGGAAAGCTACTCTTTGTTGATAATTGTTGTGCCTGTCTTGAAGAATGTTTTGTGTTGTTGCTGTAAAAACCTTAAGTCGATGTTTAGAAGGACATGATATGTTGTTCGAGGACGAACAAAGATTCAAGTGTGGGGTGTTGATGATAGGCGAATTTACGTGCCTATATCAATATATTTTGCCCATATTTTAGCCTAGCTTTGAGAACTAATTATATATTTCATGCACTTTTAGTCCTTTTTCCTGTAAATGAGCTAACAAATATGATTAGTAAAGTTTCAGGTATAAATGGTGCAAAATACAGCATTTTATGGCTTACTTGACGCAAAAGAAAGCTCACGAACGAAGTGGAAAGGAGCTGGACGCCTAAAGGACCAAATCTCTGCATGGAAAATCTATCCCGGGCTAAAACAGCAATTCTGAAGACTTTGGGGACTTACAGACACAAAGCTGGATTTTTACAAAGATACATTAACCTAGTATAATTAGGTTATGTGTTTTACTATTCTATTTGGATTATGATATTGTAACCTTACCCTAGTACATTTGGGTCAAGGATTTCATTAGTATATTAGGATTTGGTTATTTATTTCATTAGCTTAGTAGGAGTAGGATAGGAGTATTATAAATACCCTATCATGCTAGAGATTTTTATTCATCTTCTTACAATACAATTCTTCCATCCCTCTCTTCTTCCACTACAACACTTCTAGTCACTCTTCTAACCTTTCCATTAATTCTATTATTCTTCTATTCATCTATTCCACAACAAGAGAATCGTTACTTGCTAAGGAATCACCAAAACCACACGCCTAAACACCCACTTCTCACGCCATCCACCATGCAAAACGTGATATCCTTCGCATTCATGGGTAACTAAACCTCTTAGTTGGGGTTATGGAAGCCGAATGAGTTACTATCTATAGCTATGAGTTTGTGAGTTCAAGACAAGTATATTGCTTATATCATTACGCTCTTCATCTTAATCTACATTCTTTGCGGTTGCAAACGCAAGAATACGCCAGTCTAACATTTAACTTGTTCGTGAGAAAGGTTATTTGTCTGGAAAAGAGATAATGTCAAGGTAGTAGGACACCCTTTCCTATTAAAAAGCTAGTGCCGTAACTGGACTAACCTCTTGGAGAATTCGTACCGTTAGACACGCTTTAAGCTCGCGAGAGTTAAAGTGAAATGGTCCTTGTTTAGGTCGCGAGACGCTTGGATTTACCATCGACTACAATTCTCTATAAGCAATTGCTTGTCAAGACTCTACACACTCATAGCCAATAGAGACGTATACCTCAGAAGGTGGACATAACCCCAACGCTTCAATTCTCATTGTTGTCAACCTACGTAACAATCTCTCTCTCTTTACTTTATTATTTTCAGCTTTTGTTTACATTACTTGCACGACAAGACTCCCCCCTTCTTACGAGACTTGCACCAAAAGTTTAGTAATTTTACTTACTTGTTGGCCAAGCTATTCCCTGTGGGATCGACACCCAACCCAGGTTGGGTTCTATATTTGCTAACGACCGCTTTACACTCAAACGAGAGCTGTAGATTGAGCGTTATCAATATTCACTGTATGTATAATTGTAAAATTAATCTTCTTAAAAAAAATTACAATGACTTATATCAAACAAAATCTTAAAAAAAGATTTTATAATGCTTAATTAAGATTTCTAGTGGGTCAATATAGAAAAATTTTAGCAGACTAAATTCGATATGCAAGAATATGATCATCAGTGACATACATATACCAAACCCAACTTGTTCAATCCTAGATAAATCGAATGAATTTATTCAATAACCCTAATAAAAACTACTCCGAAAAAAACAAAATAGAGAAAAAAAGGTTGCAAAGAAAAAAGTAATAAAAACAAAAAAATAGATTAAAAAAATAGAAAAAGTAAAAAGAAAAAAGAAACAAAAAAAGGAAAAAGGAAAAAATGAAATAAAAAAAAAAAGGAAAAGATAAAAAGACAGAAAAAAGGAAAAACTTGTTGGCGCTTTTAATTTTAATTAAACTTGCATCTGCATGGGTTGGGTTACAACTCATAATCCATAGTTTAGCCCATCTTGACCCAATTGCATTTGGGCAGGGCATTAGCCCAATTATTTGTTCAGCCTATCTGCCCAACCCGCCCATTTGCCACCCCTAGTCAAGGCAATTACAAGCACGATTTTAACACAACTAACAACCACATTTTCCTTTAAAAAAGTTAGAAAACAAAGATGTTAAGAATAATACATACCTTAAGCACGATTATTCATAGCGGAAAACAAGAATGGATACTTGTACTTCATGTCCTCTTCAGCCTCCCAAAAAGCCTTTTCAATCTTGTGTTTCGTCTATAGAACCTTTTCCGAAACTACGTCTTTCATCCGCAACCGATAAATTTGCCTATCTAAAATTTTAACCGAGACTTCCTCATAAGATAAGGAATCTAAAATACCCACCTCCTCCAAAGAAACAACAGTCGAAGGGTCACCTACATGCTTTCTTAACATTAAAACATGGAAAGTCGGATGAATGGCACTCAAAGTAGGAGTAAACTCCAACTTATATATGCAACACTACAAACCCTCTCCAAGATCAAGTACGGGCTGACATACCGGGGACTGAGCTTTCCCTTATTCCCAAACTGCATTACTCCCTTCACGGGAGACACCTTCAAGAACACCCAATCGCCAAACTCAAATTCTAACTCCCTACGCCTCATATCTGCATAGGAATTTTGGTGACTTTGGGCGGTCTTAAGTCTATCCCGAATCACCTATACCTTCTCCATGGCTTGGTGAATTGAATCAGGACCAAATATCTCTGCCTCACCAACCTCAAACCACCCAATAGGAGATCTACACCTCCTACCATACAAAGCCTCCAATGGAGTCATCCCAATACTAGAGTGGTAGCTATCATTATACGCAAACTCTATAAAAGTAAAATGATCAACCTAACTACCACCATAGTCAATCATACAAGCTCTAAGCATATCTTTCAATGTCTGAATAGTCTATTCCACTTGCCCATATGACTGCGGGTGGAAAGCAGTACTAAGGTCTAACTTAGTTCCCAAATCTCTCTAAAATAAATGCAAAAAGTATGATGAAAACTAAGTACAATAATCTGACATGATAGTAACAGGAACCCCATGCAACTTTACAATCTCCTAGAGGAACAACATCGTATAGTTTTCTAACGAAAAATTAGTTGTCACAAGCAAAAATTGACAAGACTTAGTCATCCTATCCACGACGATCCAAATTGAATCAAAATGATTCGGAGACCGAGGAAGGTCGGTCGCGAAGTTCAAATTAATCACTTCCCACTTTCATACAGACAACTTAATTTCTTAATACAACCCTCCGGTTCTCAAGTGCTCAACCTTCACTTGTTGACACACCATGCATTTAGCTATAAAACTGGCTACATCCTTTTTCATATTATTCCACGAATAAATCTCCTTAAGATTGTGATGCATTTTGTTGAACCAGGATGAACCGTATACTGCGACTCATAAGCCTCAACCAAGATCCTCTCTCACAACCAATCTACATCATGAACACACAATCTGCCTTGGTACCTCAAGATACCATGCCACTAATCTCAAAACTTACAACTTTTTGCTGACCCACATCTTCCTTAATTTTCATTAAGACAGGATCTAACACTTGAATCTCCTTTATTTCAGTACCAAGAGATGACTGCACCACCTTTTGCACAAACATAACCCCCATCCTCAAAGTCCAAGAAAAAACTCCAAGGTTAGCCAAACGGTGAATATCTCTCACCAATTCCCACTTATCCTCATCCATATGAGCTAGACTCCCCATGGATGTAACACTCCGAAATCGGGTCCCAAGACGTCACACGGTTCTTAGGATCATAAGTGACCCCAAGCTAACCCTTCTACTGGCATTACTTATAAGCAACTGAACAAAAAAGTATAAACCTATATAAATCTGCGGAAAATAACTCTTTTCTGAATATGATAGATACAAAACTAAATTTACAAGATTACAACTTTGCTTTTAATACCAAAACTAAAACGGAATACATCAACTTCTACTGACTATCTATGAAGCCTCTACTAGTACTGACTGTAGGTAGCTGGGTTATGACTCCAGACTAACCCAACTCAATATGACTGAATAAAGAAAATACAACACTTCTCGAACTGTATAACTAACTCAAGCCCTTGAATCAAAAGGACTCATCACCTGCTGACTGGTGCCGCGAACTGACTGGATATGAAGATGTACACTATACCATGTACCTATATTCCGAGAAAATGTAGCCCACATACGAATATGTGGGTCAGTACCATGGAAACGTACTGAGCATATGGGGTGCAATGCATATATAAAATAATATCTTAATATCATCACAGTTTATAAAATTATGCATGCTGATATAAATGACTCACTTAGCTCGAATTAAAATCATTATAACCATAAGAGAGTAAAATATATCGGGTAAAACCTGTGAGTCATCATAATAAATCTCAATTTACTTCCATTTCAATTCCAAATCATCAAAGCAATCAAATCTCATAACAATTCTCTTTGGAATATATGTTCATTAAATCTTTCGAAAACAATGACTTTCTCAAACTCAGTCTTTCAAAAAAATATGTTTTCATCTTAGATAGAAGAATAAGACTTTTCATATTAGATAGGAGAATACACACACATATATTAGGAGTCTCTTATAACTGACATAAACCATGCGAGCTATATGGAGTCCAACATCTAACCCATGTTGGGGAGAGCTGTCCTATCCTTGCCATCGGAGTAGGAACTTAAATCATCAATCCAAACACTAGTGATCACTATATAAATCAGCCTCAAGCTCACAACCTACAGGCGCACGTAGTTCTAGGGAAGTACCAATCCTGCTATACCTCCCGCTCGGTTGTAAAGACTACTCCCGGACTTAGCTCAGATCTTTTCAAAAGAAGATCCACAAATAAACAATTCAACAATTCACAACGGGAGCCATCATGCTACCCTTTTTATAATAATCAATAAAAGTGGATTTCTATTCTCATCTTGAGTTCAAATAACCCCTTTTACGACCAAAAGGTCAAACCTTCATTATCATCTCAATTCATTCAAACACAAAGTGTTTATAACACATGATTTCTAAAAAAAATGACAATCTCAATTAGAGTTCAAAAATCATGTCTCAACATCATATGAAAATTTATCAAGGTTCAAGCTTTACATCATAAACATATATAACTTCCTTTAAAAACTAGAAATTTACCCATAAGGCACAAAATATCATCATTCTCATATAATTTCACTTCTAAAATATCAAAAACATCATAATCTAATGATAATCAATATAGGATATAAATTCATGCTTCAAAATCATAGTAAAACATATAAAATCCATAACTTCGTAAAAGAAAGTATTTTTTGGCACAAGAACGAAAGGGTGTTATTGTTGAAAATCCCCACATACCTTAAACTTGAAGCTTTGAATGAATTTTCGAATGACGTAATGCTATTCATGAACTTTTGGGTGTCACTCGTAGCCTTCGTAACGGGGATTCCAAATATGTAAAAATTATAGAATTCTCACGGTTGAATCTCTAGCTATTGGGGTTTTTATGTTGAAACCCTAAAGGTTGTTCTTGGTGATTTTGAGAGAAAGTAAACTTATTTTGATGTTGTGGGAGTTTAATCCCGTGTTATAGACATATATAGGGGTGTTTTTGGAACTTAGAAGTGAGGTATGTCGCGCACAACCCATGGCAGACCTTAAGGTATGCGTCGCACACCTTATGGCAAACATTTAAGTGTGCCTCGCATTCCCAATCGCACACATTTGATTGGGCGGTGTATTGCCCATCGTACACCCTTACTGCCTCTCACGAAAATGGGCATAACTCTTTGCTCGAGTATCAGATTTTTGCAAAATTGGTATCGTTAGAAATCTAATTCAATTATATACAATTTGATAGGTCTTAATATGAAAAACTTCCATGTATATTAACAGATATTCACATTTGAAGTTGACCTTTGTAGAATCAAATGTCAAACTTTGGATGAATCAATTGGTCTTAGCTCAACCTTGTTCTAGGTCATTGCTATAAAAATTTTCCACCTCTAAATTACTCCATAGACTAGGATAATGATCATGCAACTTGTATTCACATGAGAATCACTTGGATTAGAGCTTAGACGCGCAGGAACGACGGTTAGAATTCTAGCACGAAAATACGGGGTATTACATTATCTCCCCCTTGAGAACATTCGTCCTCGAATGTGGATAATTAACTTGAAACACAGAGGAATATTAGTCTTCAAGCTGTCATGTGTAACTGGTAGAACTGAATCACTGGATCTCAAGAATAATGAGCTACTAAACTGGTCTGCAAGTACATGAATCCTTAAGAAAAATAACTATATGGCTAAGATAGAAACAAGAGTGTCAACTTATGAGTAACAATTACTTTGCACTGGATCTGATCTCATGAGAAAGGATGAGAGGTTTATGACATGAAAACTCGGGGTATTACAACATCCCTCTCTTGGGATCGTTCGTCCCCAAATGATAATAATTTGATGAAAATACTAGGAAGAGACTGTGATACTAAACAGGATACATACGAACTGAATCATAACTTAATATCTGAAATTGAAACTGATGCAAGAACTGAGCAGAATTCATAATTTAATTGGGCACAAACACATTGCCTCTTGGAATGTACATACGTATAAGACTGTGGATAGTAAGACTAGCTGGAAAATTAAGAATCTATAGGAGCTTATCTCCTTGCTTGCTAAACTAGATTACAGGTTATATGGACTGGATCATACTGACTAATCATACTCAAATGGAGTATTTCTTTTGCACTTTTCTACGAAATTCTATTGACATTAGGGAGCAAAGAATTTTGGGCATGGTCTGAACAAGACATTTGACTAAGGACTTACAACATTGATATAACTCTATAGAATGGAATATAATTATATAACTCAAACTAGGATAGGATTGCTAGGCCGTAGGCAACGCAACTTCTTACTTTTAAGCTTAGCCTCACTTCTCAAATGCTCTCTCAACTATACTATTCCCCTTATATACCATACTCATTTGATTCAACTTATAATTCTTATATTGGCACTGCAAAATCTTTCTACTAAGGTCTAAACTAAACTAAGTTCTCTCACCATGATCAAGCCTAACACTAAATCACAAGATACAATATGTCAAACCACAATACTAGTCTAAACCACAAGGTTCAATATTCTATATCTTCTTAGAGCTAAAACCTTAAGCATAACATGCCTTACCACTTCAATGACTAATTAAAACTCTTGATATGGATTCACTAGTACATATTGCATTCATCATCTTACACCCAACATGACATTCAAGCCTATCATTAAAAATCACATATATCTTTAAGGAAAACACCCCTAAAGGCATACTTCGCATATTCTCTAAACCTTTATCAACAATAATTTTCTTGCACTATTCTTAAGAACATACACACAATTTCTAACTAACCATGACATGTATCAAAGACTTGGCCTCAATCTTACTTCACACTTTAGCCTTAGATAGAAAAGCATAAATAATCTTTCTTAATGAGGGTCATCAACTCTCTCACGTATAAACCATTGCTTATCCACTATCATCACCACTATCTTAACATAGGAAGAGGTCACCAAAGGGCTAACACATATGAACCAGAAGCACGAAAACTACAATACATAACATTAACACTTATCTTTGTCCTGAGGAATAAAATATCAAAGCCATGGATTCATTAAAGAAATCTAAGCTGAGGACATGCATGATATATTACGAACTTCACTAGTATCATGAGTTTAAAAACTGGTCATACTCTGAAACATGAGTTTATACTTATCATGAGCTATTCAACATAAGACTGGAGTTCATAGATTCATAAGAGATAACTCGAATCACAGAGTGAAGCGGTTACATGCTTGCTAGAAGCTGAGAATGGGCCTGTGGCATGGATTTGTCAAGCAAGTGATGGATTTGGTGTTGTAATGACTGAAATCCAAGGAATACTCTAGAGTAAGAAGGGATCACTATCTCATCATAACTCATTATTGACATGTATCACAATCTAATTCTCAAAACTCGGTTTGGTTCTTCACTAACCATCTCCCCCTTAGGTCAAAGCTGGTATTCTAAGTATGATGGTCTACTCTATATCCTCGAGATTAAGCCATAATTTCATCATTCTATTATCTACACATAAATGCTAAACTCACAAGAATAAACTAATTTTGAACTTACCAACTTCATTCTTGAACAACCCATCCATATGCCATCCTTAACTTTCTAGCTTCAATAATCATCATCAAAGACTTACACTCTCATTTGCAGCCATACCTACATCTCTAATCACATAATCATAACCTACCAAGATCACACCTCTATTCTTATATTTTCCCCAAATCATGAAAATAAAATCATACTTAAAAGGCTCAACATCTTCAATCATAACTACTTAACCTAGCTATCAAGAACATCATCAATTATCTAACTAGCCTTTCTCCACCTAGCAACTCAACGTTACTACTAACCACACAATATGCAATAATCCTAAAAAAAAATAATATATCCCCATAGCACCTTGGGAACACCTCTACATCATACTTAATTATGAACACATAATCTTACACTCTTGCATAAACTGTTCAGGCCTACTAGATCACCTTCATATAACTAGCATCAACAAGCAAAACATCAACTGTTCAAACTTAATGTCTAGAGCTAAACATGATTTACAACCCAATCTTACACACAATTTTCACTTCAAAACTATAAAACATAGCATTAAGAAAAACTAGTACACAATGACAATCGATCATAATCATATGGCCTATCTTATTCATAATCTGTTAACACATCCTCCTTCTTCACATCATTACTATTTACCCATCTTCACACCTAAATTACTTTCATAGCTCTATAAATTTCAACTAAACTTCCTCTTGTAATCTCAGGAAAGCCTAAATTAACAATACTCAACCACCAAGTACTCCCATCAAAACCTATACTTTCCTAGCACAACAAATACCATCAATAACCCTTTTCATACTTCAAGCAAACAACAATCCACCTTAACTATTAATCTCCTTCTCTAACTTCACTAAACTAACAAACAAGGGTATATCACTTCATTACTAATTCAATCATAAGCAAAAATTTAGCTATATATATTCAATAAATCGCCCTTACCACCATTCTTGCCACTACACTTCTAAACCCACAAGTTCAATTAACACAAGACTTTCAACTAAACGTTACTACTTCTGTCACTACACAGAAACCCACACTTTTAATTAACACCAGAACAACAAGATAAACAACAAGTTTCTAGTGAATCGAAATAGGCCTCACACGGCTTCACTAGACTTTGGTTTTTCACAAACATAATGATAGTAAGATTACATAATACAAGATATAGAAACTTGACACACAATATTCAGTGATCAAAGAATACACCTTATTCTGTCTTAATTAAATAACTCATAAGAATGAGGGCATAACATAAATTTGAAGGACTTATAACACACTAGAATGCTCCTCTCAAGCCACTTTATGAAACTTCTAAAACTTCTGCCAACAAATAGCATTATCTGGGGAGAAAATTGGAACTGTGCCGAACATGTTACCTCAAGAATAGTACATAAATAGATAAGTATAGATAATCATTATGGATTCTGAGAAGAAATTTGAAAGCATATCTGACTCGGGCTTAGTGCACAATTTCTACGGGCTTGATAAAGCACTTCAGTTTTCAGAACTCAAAAATACTGATAGGATACTTTTGTAGCTCTCTTATAATTTCATAACTATCTATGGAGAATTAAACTCAACTGTTTCTGATACCTCGGAAATAAGGCAGAGATGGCCTGACTAGAGTAAGATGAGAATCTGTATAAGTTTCTTAGAGAACTTTTGTATAGCACGATTTGAGACTTGAAAGAATGGAGCCATTTCCTAAAATCCCTATAGACTCTCAAAGAAAAGTACAGATGTCTCTGTACCGTTCCACAAGACTCTACTAGATACGGCTTCATAGACACCCTAGGACACTTGAACTCTGTGCTCTGATACCAAGTTTATAACGCCCCAAAATTGGGTCCCGAGATGTCACACGGTGTTTAGGATCACAAGTGACCCCAAGCTAACCCTTCTACTGGCATTACTTATAAGCAACTGAACAAAAAAGTATAAACCTATATAAATCTGCGGAAAATAACTCTTTTCTGAATATGATAGATATAAAACTAAATTTACAAGATTACAACTTTGCTTTTAATACCAAAACTAAAACGGAATACATCAACTTCTACTGACTGTCTATGAAGCCTCTACTAGTACTGACTGTAGGTAGCTGGGTTATGACTCCCGACTAACCCAACTCAATATGACTGAATAAAGAAAATACAACACTTCTCGAACTGTATAACTAACTCAAGCCCTTGAATCAAAAGGACTCATCACCTGCTGACTGGTGCCGCGAACTGAGTGGATATGAAGATGTACACTATACCATGTACCTACATTCCGAGAAAATGTAGCCCACATACGAATATGTGGGTCAGTACCATGGAAACGTACTGAGCATATGGGGTGCAATGCATATATGAAATAATATCTTAATATCATCACAGTTTATAAAATTATGCATGCTGATATAAATGACTCACTTAGATCGAATTAAAATCATTATAATCATAAGAGAGTAAAATATATCGGGTGAAACCTATGAGTCATCATAATAAATCTCAATTTACTTCCATTTCAATTCCAAATCATCAAAGCAATCAAATCTCATAACAATTCTCTTTGGAATATATGTTCATTAAATCTTTCGAAAACAATGACTTTCTCAAACTCAGTCTTTCAAAAAAATATGTTTTCATCTTAGATAGAAGAATAAGACTTTTCATATTAGATAGGAGAATACACACACATATATTAGGAGTCTCTTATAACTGACATAAACCATGCGAGCTATATGGAGTCCAACATCTAACCCATGTTGGGGAGAGCTGTCCTATCCTTGCCATCGGAGTAGGACCTTAAATCATCAATCCAAACACTAGTGATCACTATATAAATCAGCCTCAGGCTCACAACCTATGGGGGCATGAAGTTCTAGGGAAGTACCAATCCTGCTATACCTCCCGCTCGGTGCTAAAGACTACTCCCGGACTTAGCTCAGATCTTTTTAAAAGAAAATCCACAAATAAATAATTTAACAATTCACAACGGGAGCCATCATGCTACCCTTTTTATAATAATCAATAAAAGTGGATTTCTTTTCTCATCTCGGGTTCAAATCAACCCTTTTTACGACCAAAAGGTCAAAGCTTCATTATCATCTCAATTCTTTCAAACACAAAGTGTTTATAACACATGATTTATAAAAAAACGACAATCTCAATTAGAGTTCAAAACTCATGTCTCAACATCATATGAAAACTTATCAAGGTACAAGCTTTACATCATAAACATATATTACTTCCTTCAAAAACTAGAAATTTACCCATAAGGCACAAAATATCATCATTCTCATATAATTTCACTTCTAAAATATCAAAAACATCATAATCTAATGATAATCAATATAGGATATAAATTCATGCTTCAAAATCATAGTAAAACATATAAAATCCATAACTTCGTAAAAAAAAGTATTTTTGGGCACAAGAACGAAAGGGTGTTATTGTTGAAAAACCCCACATACCTTAAAATTGAAGCTTTGAATGACTTTCTGAATAATGTAATACTATTCACTAACTTTTGGGTGTCACTCGTAGCCTTCGTAACGGGGATTTTAAATATGTAAAAATTATAGAATTCTCACGGTTGAATCTCTAGCTATTGGGGTTTTTATGTTGAAACCCTAAAGGTTGTTCTTGGTGATTTTGAGAGAAAGTAAACTTATTTTGATGTTGTGGGAGTTTAATCCCGTGTTATAGACATATATAGGGGTGTTTTTGGCACTTGGAAGTGAGGTATGCAGTGCACAACCCATGGCAGACCTTAAGGTACGTGTCGCACACCTTATGGCAAACATTTAAGTGTGCCTCGTACTCCCAATCGCACACATTTGATTGGGCGGCGCATTGCCCATCGTACACCCTTACTGCCTCTCACAAAAATAGGCATAACTCTTCGCTCGGGTATCAGATTTTTACGAAATCGGTATCGTTAGAAAGCTAATTCAATTATATTCAATTTGATAGGTCTTGAGATGAAAAAAACTCCGTGTATATTAAGAGATATTCACGTTTGAAGTTGACCCTTGTAGAATCGAATGTCAAACTTTGGATGAATCAATTGGTCTTAGCTTAACCTTGTTCTAGGTCATTGCTATAAACATTTTCCACGTCTAAACAACTTCATAGACTAGGATAATGATCATGCAACTTGTATTCACGTGAGAATCACTTGGAGTAGAGCTTAGACACGCAGGAACGACGGTTAGAATTCTAGCACAAAAATACGGGGTATTACAATGGACAACCTGCTAAGAGCATCAGCAACCACATTAGCTTTACTTGGGTGGTAATGGAGACTTATGTCATAGTCTTTCAGCAACTCAAGCCATCTCCTCTACCTGAGATTCAACTCCTTTTGGGTGAACACATATTGCAGGCTCTTATGATTAGAAGAGATATCTACACGGACTCCACACAAATACTGATGCCAAATCTTTAATGCAAACACCACCATAAACAACTTCAACTCATGAATCGAATAATTCTTCTCATGAACTTTCAACTGTCTAGAAGCATAGCCTACCACCCAATCATGCTATATCAACACACAACCAAGTCCCATACGAGATGCATCACAATAAACCACGAATCCATCATTACTCTCGAGCAAGGTCAAAACTGGAGCTAAAGTTAACTTATCTTTTAGCTTCTCAAAACTACCCTTGCAAGCATCAGATCATGAGAATTTCATCTTTTTCTGGGTCAACCTAGTCAATGGGGCAGCTATAGTCAAGAAACTCTCCACAAATCTCCAATAATAACCAGTTAAACCCAAGAAGCTTCGAATATCGATTGGAGTCGTAGTCCTAGGATACTTCTTAACCTTTGTAACTTTCTACGAATCCACCATGATCCCTTCACTAGCAATGACATAACCCAAAAAATTAATGGCTTTCAACCATAACTCGCACTTAAACTTAGCATACAAATATTGATCTTTCAAGGTTTGCAACACAATACGGAGGTGATCAACATAAGTTGCCTCACTCTTAGAGTACACCAGAATATTATTAATGAACACAATGATGAAAAAATCTAAGAAATGATGGAACACACAATTCATGAGATCTATAAATATCACCAGGGCAGTAGTCAGATCAAAATACATGACTAGGAACTCATAGTAACTGTATCAGGTTCGGAAGGTAGTCTTAGTGATATCCATCTCCCTAATCTTTAGCTAATGATAACCCAACCGAAGATCAATCTTAAAGAAATATCTAGCACTCTAAAGCTGTTCAAAAAAATTATCAATTCTAGGGAGAGGATACTTATTCTTCACCGTAACCTTATTCAACAACAACAACAACAACAACAAACCCAGTGTATTCCCACCTGGTGGGGTCTGGGGGGGGTAAGATGTACGCAGTCCATACCTCTACCTCTAAAGAAGTAGAAAGGTTGTTTCTGATAGACCCCCGGCTCAAGACACAAGATACCACACAAATACAAAGTAAAGCACCGAACAAGGTTACAAGATTACATAACATAACATGCATAACATAAATACAACATAAATACGGCAGCCATAAGTAAAAGAAAAAGAAAACAGAAAGGAAGCAGAGGAAAGCACCCAGATTCGTACTAAAACAAGGAACAAGGAACACGGAATCATAACCCGGATACTACCCCTAGCAAGTAATTCCCTACTCTAGCGACCCAAATTGGCCCTAGTCTTCTGCCCTAATTCGCGTCCTCCAGACTTTCCTATCTAGGGTCATGTCCTCGGAGAGCTGTAACTGCTCCATGTCCCGCCTAATCACCTCACCCCAGTACTTTTTCGGCCTACCCCTACCCCGCCTAAAACCATCCAACGCTAGCCTCTCACACCTACGAACCGGGGCATCCATGCCCCTCATCTTCACGTGTCCAAACCAGCTCAATCGGACTTCCCGCATCTTGCACTACACTGGAGTCACACCAACCTTCTCCCTGATAGTCTCATTCCGAACTCTATCCCCTCTAGTCAACCCACACATCCAGCGCAACATCCGTATCTCTGCCACCTTCATTTTTTGGATGTGGGAATTCTTAACTGGCCAACATTCCGCTCCATACAACATGGCCGGACGGACTACCACCCCGTAGAATTTTCCTTTAAGCTTGGGTGGCACCTTCTTATCACTTAACACCCCCGACACGAGCTTCCACTTCATCTATCCCGCCCCAATACGGTGCGAGACATCCTCGTCAATCTCACCGTTACCTTGGATCACAGACCCGAGATACTTGAAACTATCCCTCTTACATACCTCCTGTGATTCCATCTTCACTACCACCTCATCCTTCAGCCTTACGTCCTTAAACTTGCATTCCAAATACTCTGTCTTTCTTCTGCTCAACCTGAACCCTTTAGACTCAAGGGTTTGTCTCCACACCTCTAATTTATCATTCACACCCCCTCGAGTCTCATCAATCAGAACTATATCGTCCGCAAAAAGCATTCACCATGGCACCTCCTATTGAATACGTCGCGTCAACACATCCATCACCAAAGCAAACAAAAAGGGACTTAGAGTAGATCCCTGATGCAATCCTGTCAAGACGGTGAAATGCTCTGAGTCTCCTCCCGCCGTCCTCACCTGAGTTTTTGCTCCCTCATACATGTCCTTAATTGCTCTAATATATGCCTGTGGGACTCCACTCACCTCCAAGCACCTCCAAAGCACCTCCCTGGGGACTTTGTCGTATGCCTTCTCCAGGTCGATAAACACCATGTACAGGTCCTTCTTCCTTTCCGTATACTGTTCCACCAGTCTCCGTACCAGGTGAATTGCCTCCGTCATCGAGCGGCCAGGCAAAACCCAAACTGGTTTTCCGAAATAGACAATATCCGTCTCAGCCTCACCTCGACCACTCTCTCCCAAATCTTCATAGAGTGACTCAATAACTTAATGCCCCTATAGTTATTGCAACTCTGGACGTCCCCCTTATTCTTATAGAGAGGGATCATGGTACTCCACCTCCAAGCCTCGGGCATCTTTGCTATCTTGAAGATTTCGTTGAATAATCCAGTCAACCACCTTACACCAGCCTCTCCAACGAACTTTCAAAACTCCACCGGTATCTCATCCGGCCCCATCGCCCTACCCCTTCGCATCCTGCGAACAGCCTCTCTAACCTCTTCTACCCTAAACTCCACTGGTATCAATAGACGGTAATCGATCCACATCCGAAGGGAACCATCTTTCTTGTGCACGAACAAAATAGAAACACCATACGGAGATATAATATAATGAATAAAACCCTTGTCAAGGAGGTCTTTCAACTGCTCTTTAATCTCCTTCAACTCAGCTAGAGCCATTCTATACGGAAGGATAGAGATAGAATAATTTTTCAGAACAGAGTCAGCCCCAAAGTCAATTTTTTTATCGAGAGAAACACCAGGAAGATCATCAGGGAAGACGTCAGGAAATTTAATTACCATGGGAACGGATTACAAGAAAGGACTCTACAATCTAGAATCTTTAACTCGAACCAAATGGTAAAGACACCCTTTGGAGATCAACTACTGGGCTCCAAGATATGATATGAACCTTCCCTTTGGCACTAAAGAACACCCTTCCAACTCAATAACTGGCTTATTTAGGAATTTAAACATGACTTTACTAGTTCAACAATCTAAAAAGGTATAGCACGAATACAACCAATCTATCCCCAATATGACATCAAAATCAACCATGTCTAACTCTATCAGATCCACTAGATTTTCTCTACCACCAACTGATACCACACACCCATATGGAATCTTCTATTAACGATAAAGTCACCCACCATGGTAGAAACAAAAAAGGGATCAGGGATACACTCGGGACCAAAACCAAAATATACAGCCATAAATAGGGCCACATAAAAAAGAGTAGACTCCATATCAAGCAAGCAATATACATCACGAGAAAAGAGTTGTAACATAATAGTGACGACATCGGGAGATGCCTCAAAGTCCTGGCGGGTAGAGAGAGCATACAAGCAATTTTAGCCAATGCCAGTACCAGAAGCAGAAGAAATACCCTTTAGTGCAGAAGCTGATAAAGTGGTAACAAGAATCTTATTTGCCCCTGAAGCAACCTTAAAAGGAATCCCTCTGCATATGACCAATCTGACTATATTTAAAACATTTGTTCCTCCCCTCTTCACGAAACCCACAATGCACTTGCTTACAGAATCTACAAGGAGGATATGATGGGGTTGACTGAGCCCCACCAACCTGCAATTGGGCATTCTGTTCCTTAAACCCACTATTAAGCTGAGAACGACGATCACCCAACATCTTTGAATAAGGTGCTCTAGCTGTAGAGTAGGAACCAGAACTCCCTTACTTCTTCTTAGACCATTTTCACCATCTCTACCACTCTGTTGCTGACCTTCACCCCGATCAGAAAATCTAAAATTCTTACTCTGTTTTTCCCTTATCTCCGCTTGCTTCTTCTTCTCTTCCTCAACCTGCTACATATACATAACCAATCTAGAGGTGTCCACCTCTTTATTTAACAAGGCAGTTTTACTCTCTAGAATCAAATCACGGGACAACCTAGAAGTAAATTTTCTTATTCTATCTCTCATGATATACACTAACTCGGGAGCATATTAGGACAAATGATAGAATTTCAAGGTTACTCCTTGACCATCATCCTACATTACTTCATATTAACAAACTCTTTCACTTTTACCTCCCTCAACTCCTAAGGAAAGAAGCGGACTAAAAAATTACTAGAGAAATCATCCCATAGTGTGGATTTAGAATCATCTCTTTTAGATTGTTCCCATTCCTTATACCATTGGTATTCTACATCCTTAATTGATAGGAAGTGAATTCCATACCCTCAACATCCGAAGCATGCATAACTCAAAAAATCTTCTCCATCTCATCATAAAGATTTAAAGATCTTCCTCAAATCAGAACCAGTGAAAATAAGAGGACTCAACCTCATGAATTGACCAACCCTTGCAGCCTCAGATAAAGGAGCAACAAAAGCAATACTCTCAGTCTGGGAGGCCTCTAACTGGGTAAGCAAATGAATCGACTAGAGAAACTTAGAAGTAGACACATCAGCTTGAGGTATCTAATAAGGGATAGGGGGAATCGATGGAGCTCTCTTAAAAGAATCAGAAGCAGCGACCCTCGACCGCATCTGAACTCCTAGAGTTAGATGAGCTCCAACCATATTGTCCTCAGATGGGACAGAAGAGTTGCCTCGAATATTAGATCTTTTTAGAGTCATGATCTGAAAAGCAAACACATAAAAATTAGAGGAGATTCAAGACCCTAGACTCTATATCTCAAAATAAGATAAAAAGAAAGGGAAACATTCATAAATACCGCGTAGCCTCTCCCTTATAAGTGTGGCGTGCTACATACCCATACAAGAGACTCTACTCGACACGTCTTTATGGACACCAAATTGATCATGAACCTAGATTGTCATACCACCTTGACACGACTCAAACCAGCACCTGGTCGTGACGGGTATCTCAAGTACAACAAGGACTAGAGACCACCCCCAACACCCAAACTATCGACCACCTTACACTTATGTTGAATGAATTCCAAATATATAACAAGATAAGAGAACTTGAAATTAAAGATATTATGATATGCGTATAACCAAACCAACCAACAACTAAACCATCCCAAATCCACAGTAGCCAATAGCTACACAACCCTCTTTTAAAACCCAATTAAAAATATTTATCACATATTTCCATTCATTGAATCATATTTTACTTAAGGCATACATTGCTGGTGTCGTCATACCAACTACACTTGTAAGGTAATAACAACATGCCCAAATAGTTACAACACTTGTGCAAATTCACAACCCCTTTTGTTAAATCAGGCCATAACTTGTGAAAACACAATTTTTATAAGGTTCAATTCAACATCATAATGCAATAGTTCAAGAACAGTTTAATTCCCATATTCCTCATAACAAAATTAATTTCACAATTTAGGGTTGAGGTCATTACCACTTCAAAAGTCACAAGTTTGGAGAAAATCACAATTCCCTAATTCCTTAACCATACCCATGCACACACATGTTCAAAACCATATTTAAAGCATGATTAATCAAAATTAAACCATGGAAAAACATTATCCAACAATAAGCATTCAAAACCCACAACCCTTATTTCAAAACCATAATAATACCATGTGAACAACACTTTAATACATATGCTTTTTAACAAATTAACAATGAGGGAAGAGTCTTATGCCTGAAATAGTAAGATGTACAGAGAGAAATCACCCTTGAACGCCCTAAGTGATCAACCTCTTAAAAACCCTAAGTGTTCTTGAACTTGGGGATTTAAGAGTATTTGAGGAGTTACTTTGTTGTGTTTTTTAGGGCTAATGATACCCTAAAGGGGTTATAACACGTGGGTCTTAATTTGGGCAAGAGAGAAAATATCCAAAACGCCCTTAGATTCTGAGTCGTGACAATCATGACCTTGGATTCTGAGTCGTGACAATCATGTATATACAAATACAATTGATGCAGTTGTATATACTCATTGCAGAACCATCCCATACAGATGATATATTTGTATCAAATGATATATTTTTATTAGTATATGACAAACTCAAGTAAATAAAAATGATGCATTTATATTCAAATA
This sequence comes from Capsicum baccatum var. pendulum, assembly GCA_030864225.1. Taxonomy (NCBI): domain Eukaryota; kingdom Viridiplantae; phylum Streptophyta; class Magnoliopsida; order Solanales; family Solanaceae; genus Capsicum; species Capsicum baccatum. The sequence continues at coordinate 129,494,509 of CM061551.1, read as the reverse complement.
CAAATGATGCAATTTGTATATACTCACAACAAAATCATCTAACTACAAATAATATATTTATATCAAACAATACATTTGTGTATGTACATGGCCGACTCAAATATATACCAATGATGTATTTGAATATGCAAGTCACAGAAACAAGTATTACATATTATTGTATTCAGAATACAATTGATGCAATATTATATATAGACATAGATGATTGTATTAATATGTATTTGTGTTTTTTTTCCATACATAGATACAATTGGATAAACATATATCATTAATTTCTGTCTTTTGCCATGCAACCAAACCCATTTTCAAAGTCGTTATTAATGAGAGTCTCTTTAAATTTGAATTCATTCTTGAATCTAGAATCTCATTACTGTAAGCATCCTTTATCCTTTTTTTTCATTCAATTATTCAATGTAGCATGTTTATCTGATTGTTTTTAAAAAAAAATCATAGTTTAGAAAGTATAAATACATAGCTATGATTTTTGTGGCATGTAATTTTCCTTGTTTTGATTAATCATACATGGGACCTCGGGGTCTTATTTTCATTTTAAAAAACTTTATTAGTGCCAAAAATAATCACCTATTTGTAAATACTAAAATCAATTAGAATTTTTAATATTTATTTCAAAATTTGGAGACTTTATTTTAAATTTCGTATATCTTTAAATCCTTATATAACTTAAATTTTGTAATTTTGCATCCGCATTATATTTTTTATTTTTCTTCACATATTTCAGTTCTTATCAAGTTAGATTTAGTTGTTGGTCCACTTTAAAAACTTATTTTGAGGAATAGACACCATTTTATATTTTATTTAAATTTTTAAGGTTTTGGATAAAGTGGCGGGGTATGGGTTAAAGTGTTTAAAAAAAAAAATTTGGCACCCCTTATGTATTTATTAAATACTTTTTAATCCCACTTTTTCATTAAATACCAAACTTTTTTTCTCTCCTCGCTCTCTTTCGTCTTTCCCACTTCTTCTCACCTTTCCACCATTTTCTATTTTGTAGGTTATTTAAAGCTTGAAGAACTCCGATCTTCAACTTCAGGTAAGTTTTATTCATCTCCCAAGTAATTTGTGCTCCATATTGATGGTTTTTTTTTTCATTTTTTGGTGTTTTTGTTTCTGCCGATTATGGTTCATGTTAAAAAAAAAAATTAAATGGGACCTGATTTTACTGAAATTGGTTGTTTTTAGTTGGTATTTATTTGATTGTTGATGGATAATTGGTGTATATAGATTATGCTTAGCGATTGCATGTTGAAAATTTTTTTATAATTTCATTGGAATGTGCAAAGAAATATAATTTTTGTTCAAACTTTTGTTTAATATAATGGTATTGTAGAAGCATGTTCATGTTGGAGATTCCTTGGTTTGAATCCTACTTGTATTACGTATTTGGAGGAAAAAATTAAAAAATTTTAGGAAAATGGCGCTTGATTTTACTTATAATTTGTGTTTTTAAGTTGATATTGGTTTGATTGTGCATTGTTTTTGTTGTATTTTTATTTCTCTGACGATTACATTGAGATTTTTTTTTCAATTTTTCTCAGTTTCGTGCTAAAAATCTGGATTTTTTTCTTTTTTTGTTCAATATACTGGTGATTTAGATGCATGTTCTTATGGGTGATGAAGTCATTTTAGAAGAAATTTTATTGTTCTGCTAATAGACATTTGGTGTTGCAGCTGCTATGTTAATAGATTATTAGGTCGATTAGGTATTGTATTTGCTATTATAGTTGAGAAATGTTATTTTTTGTCCGTAGATCATAAAAAATGGATAAAGGTAACCAACGCAAGGCTGTAGAAGTTGATAAGCCCAAGAAAAGAGAAAAATAAGTAGTCGATGAATCAAAGAATAGAAATTGCAGTGAGGAATCTATCGAAGCTTCAATTCGAGATGAGCCGGAGGAAATAAAAATTGAGCCTAGGATAGATGAGGAAGCCTTGATCTTGCCCCATTATGCAAGGTTTGTTTCTACTGAGAGGTAAGACCTCGCCACAGTCATGGATGATGTCGGATCATTTTTGATTAACATATCTGTTAGGTCCCGCTTGAAAATATTTTATGAATGCAAACAAGTCATGGTTGATCAACATCTGAAGTCTAGGTTTAAGAATTTCTGTTTTGGAGGTTTATGGGACTTGCCAGAACATATGAAGTTCAATGGACAGCTTGTCCACAATATACTTCTTCATCGAGTTGAACAAAACAACAAGCTGCATGAAATGTGGTTCTGCATCAACGACAGGCCTGCATGTTTTGTCCTGAAGGAGTTTATGCTAATCACGGATTTAAACTGTGGACGTTATCCTCGTGATTCAAAATATGTCAAAGTAATGGAGGAGGGTAAAGCTTTTTCAAAAAGATTTTGAAAAAAAAAAGTGTAAATGCCAAGAGATTGTTGAAGCTTATTAGAGGTGGGAGGCTGGACTAGGAGAAGAAGTTCAAATGCTGCTTGATTTGGTTCATGCACTATATATTGCTTGCACGTGACTTGTCAAAAATCGTGGACATAGACACCATCAAGATGGTGGATAACTTGAGCTTCTTTGAGAGATACCCTTGGGGTAAGGAGTCATCAACTCGTACTTTCTGCAAGAACATGACCGTCTCGATAGATCAACTTTGGTGGAAGGACCATAACCAAACACGGTGAATTCATCGATGCTTTCATTTATATTGTTCACATATAATTTATCGCCCTCGGTCATGTTTTCCCTCAATATCTTCTCAGCTACGGGAACGAATGGTGTCCTTAAATTATCCACCTCCACATACCTATTTCTGAATATTTCTCTAAACTTGTAACGCCTCAAAATCTGATTCCCGGAATGCCACACGGTGCTCCGAACTGCAAGTAGTCCTGAGCTAACCCTGGCTGCTTTCTACTAAATCTAAATCTCTAAATAGGAGAAATATGAATAGGAAAACATAATAAATGCGTAAATCTTGCCTAAAGCATAGAAATCTCACAAATCTTGGTAAGACAATACTGAGAATCTGAATACTGAATCAAAGGTCTAACACTGGGACACGCCCCAGCTAACTCAAACTGTCTGAAATGAATAATGGAACACCTAATAAAAAACTGAAAGTATGAATAACTAAGTCCCCGAACTATGAGGACTCACCAACTGTAGAGATATAGATGAGATGCTCGAAAATCAATCGTGCTGCTGAGACTAAGCACCTGGACCTACATTATGAGACAATGTAGCACATAGACGTATATATGGAACAGTACTTTGATGATGTACTGAGAACATGGGGGTGCATGCAATAAGTAAACAATATCATCATAGTTTATAAAAAAAAATATGCATGCTAAATGTAAATGACTCACATAGGCTAGAGTAATTTAGAAATCTGAAGATCACGAATCATAAATAATAGAGCATGTAGTATGAATCTTGTGAGCCATAATATTCAGTTCTAAAATCTGTTCTTTCTGAAAGCTGCTACATTATCTTATCAATTTGTAAGGGGAATATTTATCTCAAGACTTAAAGAATCTTAAAACTTTTTCTTTAAAAACATATGCTTTTGTCTTAAGGCTTTACGCAAATAGACTACGTTAAGAGTAGGGAACATTTTATTGGGAGGTTCTTCTAACCGACATACACCATGTGCTCATCCATGGAGTCCCACATCTGGCCCCCGTTAGATAGGGTTGTTTTACCCCTGTCATCGGAATAGAACTTCTTATCTTAAGTGATCACAATCTTAGTCATCCACGTAGAAGTGAGAATAATCTTAATCCTGTAATGGCACGTAATTCTGGGGTATGAAGTCGTAGTAACTTACCCATCTCGGTGTAAAATACTACTCCCATTCTTATACTTAAAATCTTAAGAAATCCAATTCAAAAATAGCACAAGGTTAAATCTCAAGTTATATGAACAAAGTGAATTATTTATCTTAGCTTAGGACCAAAAGGTCAAATCTTTATCAAAATCTGAGAATAATCTTATCTGAGGGTGCTCATAGCACAAATAATCTCAAAATAGCAATCTTAATTAGGGCATAATGACCCATGCATCAATCTCATGTTAAAACATCTTAAATTCATGCTTGATAGTATAAGCATTTATAATTCATCATAAAATCTGGAAATTTCAGCAATATGCATGAAAATATGAACAAAATCATGGAATTCAACTTATAAATAATTGGATATATCATAAACTTGTAAATAACTATAATGGGCATAAACCCTAACTTTAATTTCATGGAAAATCTCATAAACTTCAGTAAAAGTTGAATTTAAAACAAGTTTTAGGCACAAGGATGAAAGGATTATCCTTGTTCATACCCCACATACCTCAATTGATGATCTAGATGCTAAAACTTGAATATTGGATCTTTATTGATGTTTTGGAGATGACTTCTTAGAGTTCTTGAATTGGAAATTCTCAATCTCGAATTGCTTTGGAGAATTAATGGAGAAATTTGGATTTCTTGGGGAGGAAGTTTGATGAAAAAGGGTTTTACTTGAAAGAGATTTGATGAAAATTGGATGTAAAGTGCTTTGAAGGGGTTTAATTCATTGTTTAGGACGGATTAGGGGCTAAGATATTTACCAAAATGCCCCTCTTAAACTCATAAACGAAACTAAAAAATGACCAAAATCCTGACTTTTGGCCTTGGTGCGATGCGCCACTATCGCGCCAAGCCATTGGAAATTGCCAACTGGGAATAAACACAGTGGCGCGACGCAGTGGTATCGCGTTGCCACCTTGGATGAGACCTGTATGTTTGGCGCAACGCGTAAATATCGCGGACCCTCATTGGAATTGACAATTGGGGATTTGGCCCTCTCCGCGATGCACCAATATTGCGGAGGGCCACTGGAACTTGACAAATGTCATTTAAACCTTCTCCACTACGCGCTAATGACCTAAATGATGGTGTTTTATGACTGGAATTTAAGATAGCCATGACTTCTTACTCGGTTATCGGATTTAGGTAAATTTTATATCGTTGAAAATCTTAGCAAATTTCCCACACAATGGGAGGCTTAAATAAGGATAATTTCACCCGAAACAATTATCATCTATTTTGGAAGCTATTCTTTAACGTTCTAGGGACGAATTTTAGCTAGATAAGGTACGGGGCATTACAAAATCTATGTGCAATTGAATTGAAAATGGTCGCCACTGGATACTCTCTTTCGTCGAGAAACATTGAGTTGAGCGACTAGGCGATGTTTGTAGTCATGATATTTAATCGATTACCTAGAAAGTGAGCCCGACTCAACTTTTCAAATCCAATATCATGCTTGAGGCAAGATCTTGCGCTGGGGCATCTTTTCTTAAGGGCATTGAAGTAGTCATTAAATTCTTCCAACGTGTATGCCTTGGCCGCATGGTAGTACAAATAGAGAGAATCTGCATAATGGTGATTCGTTTAAAGATTTTAACCGAGATTTCTTATACAAACACTATGATGATCAAGAGAACAATGCCTTGCGAAGTCGTTGGCTATGCTTACGTGTCTGTCAGAGATAACACAAAACTCTGGTTCGTCTACGACAAAGGCCTTAAACTTCTCAAAGAAGAAGCCCCACGATGCACCATTCTCCTTACCCACCACACAATATGCTAAGGGATAGATATGATTCTGCTTATCTTGAGCGACAGCGGACAACAACATGCCCTCGTACTTGCCGGACAAATGCGTGCCATCAACGGCTTCTCATGTGTGCATATCCACAGATTGAAACCCCAAATACCATAAAGTAGTAAATAAACCTGCCCGACTCCTCATCGACTATGAGGGTATTTATAGACCCGGGATAGAGGTCGTTGAAAACATATGAAAAGGTGGGAAGCACCGTATATCCATAATCATGTGTTCCTCCAACTATGTTCTTTGCAATGACGTCTGCCATCCAATACTTCCAATAGCCCGGCCTGTAATTTAGCTCCCTAAATACGATCTTCTCGGTCTTTTTTGTGCTTGGACCTTTGTTTTTGACGAAAAAGTTCAAAATAATTGAGTCAATGAGCTCTGTGGTGACATTCTTGTGCTTTCCCGTGACATGATCAATGTCACAACTATGCTCTCCCATGTACTTGTGGATATAAAACCAACTCGATTCTCTAATCTTACATGCGCGCCCCATCCACCGACAAGTAGGATCTATGCACCTCACCCTTAAGTATTTCTTACAACTCTTCACCGTTGTGTAATTGAAAGACATTTTCACCGACGCCTTCTTCAATAAAATATTCATCGTTTTCTTATTCTTGAAAGTTTGTCCTACACAAAGATTGGTGCCGGCCGAGAAAGAGTGGCTTCCTTGTGGTCCGGACTGCCCGTCCTCACCTCCTACACACTCCTCTTATTCATAATCTTTACTATTGTCCCATTCATCACCACCCATGTAATCGTATTCCGGTGATGTATCATCCACTGCTACAGGGTGAAGCTAATGTGGAAGCTTCTTTCCGGGACCTTCCAATAACTTTAACCTGCAATATAGGTCTGGAGTTATTAGAATCAACGCAAAGCATGCATATTAAAATCAACGCAAAACATGTATAATTCCACATGTCTATCATTCCTTATGAACGTTGGATAGATTTCCTACTCTCATTCATCAAGTAACTAATTACCACATCGCTTTGATCATAACTTATTTCACCGCTCTCCATTACACTTTTAATCATATCAGCGTATGAACCGTTGCGACGAAGGGCAATGGACACTGTCTTCTTAGATGCGGTTTTCCAAACCCAACATTTAGGATTCTCCACCCTCACCAAAAAATATACCACCAACAACCATGTAATCTATAATAGACATGATATACCTCAATGATAGTATTTAATAAACTTGAACAGTCGTTTATGAGCCTAGACTTAATATACTGTAGTCGTTTTCTTCTTAGTTGTTGTCTGTACAATACACGATTGAGCCTTTTTCGACGACCACCGAAATAATTCGATGAATTACAGCTTACAAACAACCTAATAAGTGTTGGAACGTTGCTATTGAGCCAAGAATCGATTTCGAAATGTGAAACTGATTTTCAAGCTTTTTGTATGAAAATGGATGAAAAATTGGGGCTAAAAATATGATAAAATGGCTTAAAATAATGGAGATAATGTCACTTTCCGATGAATGCCGAAAAAATCGACGAAAAATGATCGAAAAATTGAGGAAATGGCGGGAAAAATTGGGTGGTTGGTAGTAGATTGGTTGAGAAGCTTGATATTTTTTTTAAAATTAATTATTCAATATTTATATTTTTAAACATGGACTAAAGTATAGTTTTAAAATAATTAGGGCTGAAATAGGGAAGGGCTAAAGTGTATATTTTGTAATTTGAGTGGTAGGATTGTTTTTTTTTTTTTGTGGTTCCAGTAAGGTATCGATATTCCCAATTTACAAAAACTAGCATTTAAATACCAAACAGAGTCCTAGAAGTGGACTTTTACCAAACTCCCAAGTTAATGCTATATTTGGTCATTTGATGTGCTTATGTGCTTTTCAGCATGCTCTATTATTTGTACAATTTGTTTTTAAAGTTCTGCATTGATTAATACTTTCCTTTAATTTCCATTGTGTCTGAGAGGTTCAAGGGCACCCAATTGCAGTATTTCGTAGAAGTCTGATTTGCCCCTCCTTTTGTACCATTTTACAACAAATGTACTGATTCCTTTTGGTAAATATACTGACTATTTGAGGCTTTTTCAATGACCAAGGAGGCATAAAATTTGCTGATGTGAGGACACCATAACCCGGTCCCCACACGTCCCCATCACACTCTACACACATCATTTATTAATTTTGACTAACTTACATGGTTATTTGATTTTTGAGCTGTGCTTTTATTGTGTTTGAGCAAAAATTATCCATTTAATGTGTAAAATTAACTAATAAAATCATATTAATTATTCACTTAAAATATTTAATAAATATATTAAAAATTTATTTGACTCCTAATTCTACTAGACCGTGTATATTGGATCAAAAAAGTATTACATGTTATTTAAAAATTACGTTAAAAGTACTTCAAATCATCTTAATTAACTACTTAAAATATTTAAAAATTATAAAAAAAAAATTTGCTTGATTGGTCCAAATTTCACCTACACCATATAAATTAAAATAAAAGGAGTAATATATTTTTTTTTTGAAAATAATGTAAAATGTTCTATAGATCATAATAATTAATAATTTAAAATATTTAAAGATTTGATTGACTCTCTAAATTTTGTATGTGTCACATAAAATTGATTAGATAGAGTAATATATATTAGATCCGTGCTAATGATTATCTTAAATACCTAGTTAAAAATAAGTAACAGAAAAAATCCAAAAGCTCCCCCCCCCCCCCCCGCCACACACACCCCCACTACCCCAATTTGTGTATAATGGGGAAAATAAAAGTAATTTCTCTATTTAGGAAAAGCTAGTATATGATGAATAACAATACGCACAATACGCAGAAGAAAGCTACCCAAAATTATGGATACATTCATATCAAAATATCCTAAAAGAGTTGTCCTTTTAAATCATATAAATTTTAAAAAGAGACCTTTAAAAGATAAGAATTTGAGAAGATATTTGGTGTACAATATTTATATTGAAATTTGACTAAATTTAAATTCATGAATTATAAAATTAACTCTTCAATCTGAGATATTAAGATATAGGAATCTCATCTATCACAACGCGTGTTGATCTCAAAAAGTCCTTTACTAAACCAGCTAGTACATGATATCAGATTTTTAGATCAACATCGGGTAGATTTTACTACCGTCAAGCATATATCATCATTTAAAGTTGGAACTTTCCAGTAGGTGGGAGCCAAATTATGTAAAAGACTTGAGATAAAATACAAAATCTAGACAAGATAAAGAATTAAAGTAGGGTTTTTTAAGTAGACAAAACAACATCATGTACAATCAAATGCCATATGGGTTCAGATCAAATAAGAATTTAAGAAAGGCAATTTACGTAAATAGTTAGGAATCATTTGGTGGATAAGATGAAGTGGGATCACTGCTTTTAAAGACATTTTTGGCAGTGAAAGACTTAGAATTTTGGGCTAAGGGTCGTTTGGTAGAGTGTATAAAAATAATATTGAATATGATATATTAGTAATGCTGATTTTATTTATGCTTATATTAGTTATGCTGACATTATTTTCTATATAGTGTTTGTTTTAATGTATTAAAAATAATATCTTATATTATATAATTTTGAGAAAAGACATCTTTTCCCTCCTGAACTTAGCCTCCAAACTCACTTTAGCAGTTAAACTTAACTTCTGTTTATTTATCCTCCTTAACATCTTTAAAGTATATTTATTTCACCCCTCAAAACTGAATACTACTCTCACAACGGAGAGTGAGTTACTCACGCACCATGTCAGATCATTGTCACGTAAGAAATTAGGATTTTTTTAAAACAAAATCCCACACACATACTATTTTTATGTATTTTTGTTTTAAAAAGCAAAAAATATATATTTATTATTTATATATATATATACATTAAATATATATATATATATATATATATATATATATATATATTAAAAAATGCCCCCACCCCCACTCCATTTTTATTTAAATAATATATATTTTATATAATTATTTATATGTATTTTTATTTTAAAAATAAAAAATATACATATACTATTTATATATATATATATATATATATATATATATATATATATATATATATATATATATATAATAAAGAATTTACCCCTCCCCCAATCTCTTTCTCAATTCCAGCACCCCTGCTCGCTCTTCTTCCCTTCCAGCCCCCCTCCCCCACCATTCTTTTTCCTTTTTCAGCCTCACCCCTACCCCATCCTTCCAGCCCCCTATCCCCCATCCTGTTCTTTCTTATTCAAACAAAAATACTTTCATCAAGTTAAAATTAATTTTTGCAAATTATTTTATTAACAAAAAAATTCAAAAGTAAAAAAATCAAAAGAAATCTCATTGATAATAAGTGGTTTAAAAACAAAATCATCAATTTAATTTAATTATTATCTAAATTTTGAGGGAGTTGATTGAAGGTTGAGAAGGTGAGAAAATTATTTGATAGTGTTTTCATGTTTATTCTTGGGTGGTGTTAATGGAGGAAAATGAAAAAAATTAAAGGAAAGTGTTGTTCTTGGGTGGTGTTGTTAATGGAGGAAAGTGAAAAAAATTTAAAGGAAAGTGTTGTTCTTGGGTGGTGGTGTTAACGAAGGAAAGTGAAAAAAATTAAAGTGTTGTTCTTGGGTGGTGGTGTTAATGGAGAAAAATAAAAAAAAATAAAGGAAAGTGTTGTTCTTGGGTGGTGGTGTTAATGAAGGAAAGTAAAAAAAAAATTGAGGTTGTTAATGGAGGTTTGAGTGTTGTTGTTGATGATGATTTGAGGAAAAAAGAAGAAGAGAAAAAGTGTTCATTTTTTATTTTAATTTTAATTTTATTTTTTTAGTTTTTTTATTATATTTTAATTATAATATTACTGAAATTAATTTTTTTAATAAATAAACAAACTTTTTTTTAGAAAAGATGTCACGTCAGCTTTAGGAGTCAAATAAATACACTTTAAAGATGTTAAAGGGGTAAATAAACGAAAGTTAAGTTTAAGTACTAAAATGATTTTGAAGGACAAGTTAAGGAAGAAAAAAATATCTTTTCTCTATAATTTTTATAAGAAAATACATTTTAACCAAAATATCCTCTATATTCTTTAATTTTATTGAACGAAAAGAAAGTAAGACCTCTTCATTATTTTTTCATTTTATTGTTTTCAGCTTTTTTTTAAAGAGCATAATTTTTAATATATAAAAATTCAATACAAAAGTTTCGTGAATAGTGCCGTTCTTTTTAACTGAAGTTGCAGGTATTCTTTCTGCTCCTTGTTTTTACCAGTAGCGCTTGTATTCTGAATGGATTCTCTACTGGATTCATAGCTAAAACTTTTCTCATGAGCAAAACCGAGAAATTTAAAAAAGACCAAAGTAATTTGAATATTCTAATTAAGATAAATGAAAGTATAAAAATCCAAAATGTCCAATTTTCTTCTTTTACCAAAACTCCCGTGTTTGATTTTTAATATATTAAATCAATTATTTTGCATATTAATTTATTTTATTGAAAACCCACAATCACAAGCAAAAAAACTTGAGAAATGTTGGATTTGAGATTTGAGGGGTAAAATTGTCATTAATCAAGTTAATGCATGTGTCATAGTACTAATACATATAGGAAAATGATCGTATTATTGACACATATTTCAATACACAATACAATGTATAACTAATGCTTACATTAGTTATACATAGAATAAAAAGATTATCAAACAAGTTCCTAATAATACATTAATTTAATAAATGCATCAACTTTTCTAATACACTCTACCAAATGAGCCCTAAGTGGTTTTAGCGAGAAATGACTAAAACCAATAGTATAGATAATATCCGGCCCGACAGCTGGAACTTGATAGAAAATTAAATCATCCTGGTTTTAGTTAGTACATCCTCAGTTTAAAAAGGAATGACATACTTTTCTTTTTACTCTATTTAAAAAAGAATGACCTTTTTTCTTTCCCTTTTTAGCAACTTTTAAATTTCAATTTTTCACGTGACATGTTTAAGACCACAAGATTGAGGGTATTTTGATATATTTTATATATCATTAATTTAAGACCATAAGATTCAAAAGTATCTTATTTTCTGAAACCTTATATCAAGTCAAATTAGTTCATTCTTTTTTAAACAAAGAAAGTAGTTGCAGATTGTATACATACACAATATATGTCTAAAGGCAACAAGATATCTACATACTATCCAGAACAAAACTCAAACATAATAAGTTTGAGGAGAAAAGGAAAATGTCGAATGAAGAGGAAAACTTGAAAGCTTCATCTTCGTCCCAAATTGCACCGCCACTGTCATTGCCGTCGTGGGTGGAGCTTCCACCGGATATCATGGCAAACATTCTGGAGCGGTTAGGAGTGATAGAGATACTGGAGAGTGCACAGAGAGTTTGCAGTACCTGGTGGAACGTGTGTCATAACCCCACTATGTGGCGTGTTGTTGACTTGAAATCTGATCCTGATAATATCAAAACGCCTCAGGTGCTGGAGGAGATATGTCGAGTTGCCGTGGATCGTAGCCAGGGCCAGTTACTCAAACTTTGCATCGAGAATTTTGGTAACACAGATTTGCTCAACTACGTAGCTGAGAGGTACGTACTTTTTTGTTTATTTTTAGTGGTGAGTAGGAATTGAATATTGTTGACAACCAATAAACTGTGATCGAATGTATGTGTAAACTAATGTTATGGTAATAATGGTTTACCAACACACTTCCTTTGCTGTGCTATGGTTGTCTTTTACCTTTTCGTTCTAATCAATTTGGTAACCTTTCTAACAGATGCAGCCAGCTCAAACATCTCCGACTTGTCAGGTGCAATGGTAATTTCGCTGGAGGTTTGGCTGTAGCTGCCAAGAACTTCCCATTGTTGGAGGAGTTGGACATTAACTCCACATCCATTACTAAAGATGATATAGAAATGGTTGGTCTTTCTTGCCCTCTGCTCAAGTCACTTATATTAGATGCCGGTCCATTTCATATGGTGGAATCTCCATCACAAGACAACGATAGAGCTCTAGTGATTGGCAAAAGTATGCCTGAATTGCGGCACCTTACATTTCGTGCACATAACTTGACCTATGAAGGACTGCAAGCAATTTTTGAAGGCTGTCCACATCTCGAATCTCCTGACTTGGGCTTCTACTAGTTGTTGTTGTTTCGGATACACAATCTGTATGTTTCTAATTTAAACTTCAACCTAAGTTCAAGAACAAGTTTTCAAGAACAACAATGAAGTTCAACACAAGCTCAAATTGACTAATCAAAAATGAACTATCAAACAAGTATGTTATCAACTTTTAAAAGAAATAAGATGAAGCAGAATTCAGAACCAAGTCCATCGATTGCACGGTGTGTTTTGAGACTTAATACTAGTTAGGCAGTTTTCACTTTATTATTACATTTTGTACACTGTATATATAAATAGAGGACTGAACATAATTTTCAATCAATCATTTTTACGGAGAGTAATAAAACTTCTTCTCTCTCTTCAACCGACTCCATGGGAGAACACTTCCATTTCTCTTTCGACTCCGAATTGTAACATGGTATCAGATAAAAGGATTTATGTAGCTCTTCATCTCAGCTTTCGATCGATGTTACCCTAGCTGAAAATTGTTGCTCAGAGTTTCTCATCTCAGTCCATAGACGAGAAATTAGGGTTTACTTTTGAGACCACCTGTTGATTTCACAACGGTGACAACATCTTTCTGGTTTTCTACCGAATCAAAGGAGTTTTGGTATTGTATTCTATTGATTTTGCGACCGCGATGGCATTTTTCTAGTTTTCAACCGAATCGAAGGAGTTTTGGTATTGTGTTTCTCTTTGATTTTTGATTTATGTTTGTTTGTTACTCTATTTTCGTCGGGTGTTCCAGTCAAGCTTCATTTTTTTTCTCAAACTATGTCGAACTTTTCGGATGCATCCGCTAGTGCGTCGTCGGATGGTTTTCATCCTTTCACTGTTGATTCTTCGCATCCATATTTTTTGCGCCCTTCTGATAGCCCAAGCACTACTGTCTTAGTTACAACCAAGTTTAATGGCACTGGTATGGGGGTTGGAAAAGGAGCATGTTGATTGGACATCTTGTAAGAATAAATTGGGGCTTATTAATGGAACTATGAGTCGACCGGCACCAAATACCCCTCTTTTGAACCATGGTCTCGGGTAAACGATATGTTACTTGCTTGGTTATTGAAAGCCTTAAGCTTAAGATCTGAAAAAGTGTCATGTATACAGAATTTACAGATAAATTGTGGACAAACATTGAAAGAAGATATGGACAAGCGAATGGAGTCAAAGTTCATCAGATTAGAAAGGAGATTGCTTCTATTACCCAGGGATATTTATCCACTGCATCCTATTTTTCCAAAATAAAGAAGTTATGGGATGAACTTGTTTTTTCTCTGACTTGTCCTAATTGCACATGTGGTTGCGCGGAGGTTTTTTAGAAGTTGGAAGAGGAACAACGTTTGCATCAATTGTTGATGGGTTTAAATGAGGTTTATTCCGGTGTGAGGCAAAATATTTTAATGTTGAAACCGCTTCCTGATGTGGTTATTTCCTACTCAATGTTGATTAATGATAAGAGTTAGCTTGAAGCACATACTATGACTCCCTTTTCCAACACAGATGCTGCTTCTTTTTCTGCTGGAGTATATAGACCCTCTTATCCTCCTAGACCTCAATATTCAAAGAAAGTGAATTTTGACAACAAGAGGAATAATTTGTTTTGTCTATATTGCAAGAAACCTGGTCATGTTATTTGAAATTGTAGGAGGCTTCAACATCAGAATATTTCCCAACCAAATGGGTCCCAAGCAAACCAGCATACTTATCAAGGTAGTACTTCTCATGCTTCCATTCCTCACAGGAGGTCTATTGTTGTATGTGTTCAGGGTGTTGATGCACCCACTGCTGCCAAACTGAGGCTTTGGGGAAGTCGAGATAGATACTAGAAGTGGGGCTCAATTTTCGCAAGACCAGTTGACTCATACGATGAATATGCTTCAACAGATGAAGAATACATACCTTGACCAAAGTGGATCTGATTTTACCATTTAAGCAGGTTTAGTAAGCACTTCTGATTTTAGCAATTATTGTTTTTTTGCTTGTCACATCTCTAAAATAGTTGATAATCCTTGGATCATAGATTCAGGTGCTAGTAATCACATGATACCAGTTAAATATTATTTTACCAACATCACTCCTCTTCCTCTTCCTCTTCCTTCTCTTATCACTTTACCAAATGGATATATGGTCAAAGTCACATGCACTGGAGCACTTTGTCCCCAGAATTAGTATTGAAGGATGTTTTTAATGTTCCTTCCTTTCAATATAACTTGATTTCTGTACATAAGTTACTAGCTCAATTTAATGGTGAAGCTTACTTCACTGTTTCTACTTGTGTTCTACAGGGCCCTTCTCTAAAGAGGCCACTGGAGCTTGGTAAAGTGTATCAAGGGCTCTACATTCTTCATCCAAAATCTCTTTTCACATCTCAATCTATAAATACCATTGCAGATACTATTTGTGTTGATAATAAAGCTACTACAACTTCTACTGTTTATATTACAAATGACTCTACTATTTGCTCTAATCAAAACACTGCTTTTGTTTCTCCTGTTCTTCCTTCATGTATGCCTTCTTTTGTCTGTTCTTCTATTTTGAATGATCCTATTTTACCTTGGCATTTGATATTAGGACACATGCCTTTTCACAAGATAAAATTTTTTGATACTGTAAAAACTCAATTGCCTAAGAAGAAAGAATTCATTTGTAAGGTGTGTCCTATGGCTAGACAACACAGACTAGCATTCCCTGAAAGCTCCATTAAAACTTCTTCCCTCTTTAAGCTCATGTATATTGATCTTTGGGAACCTTATCATACCCAAACTTATAATGGTTATAAATATTTTTTGACCATAATGGATGATTATTCTAGGGAAACTAGAACACACTTATTATCCACCATGTCTAATGCATTTTCTCTCATCAAATCCTTTATTTTCATGATCCAGACTCATTTCTACACTATAGTTCAGTCTATAAGATCTGACAATGCTTTTGAGTTGGGGTCTAGAAATGAGGCATCTTCTTTTTTCTCCTCTCTTGGTATTGTTCACCAAATAAATACTCCACATACACCATAACAAAATAGTATTATGGAGAGAAAGCATAAACACCTACTAGAAATTGCTAAATCATTACTTTTTCAATCTAAACTCCTGGTCAAATATTAGGGCGAATGTGTACTCACTTCTACCTACCTTATAAATAGATTCCCTTCCCATTTCTTTCACAACAAAAGTCCCTTCAACCTATTATATAATACTACTCCTTCTTATTCTCATCTCAAACCATTTGGATGCCTCAATTTTGCTGCAATTCCAAAGCCTTATAAGGATAACTTCAAATCCAAATCCATATCTTTTGTTTTTCTTTGTTATAGCATGACTAATAAGGCATATAAATTACTTGACCTGTACAAACTAGTTGTTTTCTTTTCCAGAGATATTTTGTTCCATGAGATTATTTTTCCTTACTCTTCCCCCTTTTCTCCTTCTCTATTTCTTGCACCTCCACCTGATATTTATGTATATTCACCCTATCCATTTTCCTCTATTGTTCCTCCTACATCTCTTAGACCTTCTCCTGCTTCTCTCAGTTCTATTTTATTACCTGTTTTTCCTTCTAGTTTGTTTATTCTCCTACTCTTGTTTCTCCAGTTCATGCTCTTGTTCATGTTACTGTACCTTTGAGGGGTCCATCAAGAACCTCTGTTCCACCTTCTTATTTGTAGTGGTATGTTTGTTCTAATATTTCTACATCTAAGGATACCTTTATTTCTATTGACAGTGATTTGCTTGAACCTCAAATCTATCATCAGGCAGTTTCTAATCTTGGTTGGCAAGAAGCTATGCTTAAGGAGTTTGAGGCTTTGGAGGCCCACAATACTTGGAATATTGTTCCCCTTCTACCCAGGAATAAGGTTATTTTCTCTAAATAGGTGTATAAAATTAGGCAGAGGGTTGATGGTACTATTGAGAGATACAAAGCTAGACTAGTGATTAGGGGTGATACTCAACAAGAAGGGGTTGACTTTAATGAAACACTTTCTTTAGTTATGAAATTAACCACCATTATATATCTTTTGTCTATTGTTGTTAAGAATGGTTGGGTGGTACATCAATTAGATGTTAATAATGCATTTTTGCACGGGGAACTTGATGAAGAGGTGTTCATGAAAGTACCTTTTGGTCTACAAGTTCAGTATGATTCTTCTAATTTGGTTTGCAAACTTAACAAATCTCTATATGGATTAAGACAAGAATCTAGGCAATGGTATGCCAAACTCTCTTCCGCTTTGCTATCCAAGGGTTTTCACTCTACCAAGAATGATTATTCCATATTTCTTAAAACTGAAGGGCAGTCCTTTACCATAGTAGCAGTTTATGTTGATGACATCCTTCTTACTAGGAATGACTTGGTAGAAATTGCTTCTCTCAAGTATTTTCTGGATGCTTAGTTTAAGATCAAAGATTTGGGTGAAACACATTATTTTTTGGGTTTGTAGTTGCTTAGATTTCCTACAGATTTTTTGTTTACTCAACAAAAATTTCTTACTGATCTCTTACTTAAATTTAATTATACTGCTCTTAGTCCTGTATCTTTTCCTTCGGATTTCCATGTTAAGCTTGCAGTTGACTCAAGGAATCCTTTACCTGATCCTTCCTTGTATCAAAAGCTTATTGGCAAATTAAATTTCCTCCAGCATACAAGGCCTGATATCTCTTTCAGTGTGTAGCACTTGAGTCGGTTTGTTTCCCAACCTCGGGTTTCTCACTATGAAACATCCTAGCATGTACTTCGATATTTGGAAGGCACCCCTAATTTGGGTCTTTTTCGCATTAGTTCTTTCACATTTTCCCTTGAAGGTTACTGTGATTCTAACTGGGCTACCCGCTCCTCCAGTCGCAAGTCTGTTAGTGGTTATGTCATTCTTCTAGGTGGTTCCCCAATCTCATGAAAGTCGAAGAAATAACCCACCATTGCACTTTCTTCAACTGAAGCTAAGTATAGAGTTATTCGACAGTTGGTTGCGGAGGTTATTTGGATTGTTCGATTATTAGCTAAGTTATCAGTTTCTTTTGTTGCTCTTGTTGAGGTGTTTTGTGATAACTCCTCTTCCATTCACATTGCCAAAAATCTCGTGTTCTATGAACGGACTAAACACATCGAGGTTTGTCGTGCCTTGTTTTCGCCAAGGTCAACCAAAACATGACTTATTGAACTCTAAAAGAATTAAATTTTGTACAGAGCTGTCACCTAATTTTTAAAGGAAAATAAGGAAACTTATTTATTTGTCGATACATATGATTAATGTTTTAGTCTGCGAAAACCTATTGAGACTCTAGATAAGGGTTCAAATTATCTCGAAGAAAAGGGGTTAGGCACCCTTTAGGATCCACAAATGTGGTACCCGGCTAGACTAAATTTATCAATGAGGGAGGAGGTATAAATATTTAAAATAATATAAAAGTGTATGTGTATTATGTATAAAATAATTCTTTTGAAAAAAAATAAATGTTTAAAACCATGTAAAAGTATATGTATATTAACTATATAAATAAAATCTATTGTTATAGAAAATATGTAAAAGATATGTATAAAATATATAAATTACATGTGAAAAAGAAAAGCATTTTATGATGTACGAAAAGAAACATGTAAAAGATATGTATAAAATGTATAAATTACATGTGAAAAAAGAAAGCATTTTGTGACATATGAAAGGAAATGCATTTTGATGTGCCATGAAAAGAAAAAGTATTTACAATTAATATTTTTATTTGATTAAAGTTACGGAGAAAAGTAAAGATTTATTTGAGAAGAAAAGACTACATAATATGTAAATTACTTGATTAACTTAATTCTTTTATCTCAATATTAAAGGCCTAAGTTTTGCCTAAACGCGTATTATGTAGATAAAGAATACTCCCGCCCAACACCCCAAAAGGTAAAGTTTTCACTATATTTGATATGTACAATTACAAGAAAATAATACAAATAAAAGATTCTTCTTTTGAATGTCATTTTCCGACAAACAATCTCAAAAAATCTGTACAAACACGTTAGTAACAAAGTAAAATAAACTAAAAATTATGTGTGCATATGTACATAAAAATAGAAACTTTTTATCAAAGTGTGGGCTCGGATTAGATTTTAGATACGTCATGGCTACGAAGTGGTTGCTCGATTAATCGGCCATCCTAAATTGTCTTGTCAAGATGTGCTTCATAAAACCCTTTGTGTTGTCGTGATAATTTTAAGATTTCGTCATCGCCCAAAATATTTAATTTTTTATTACATATTTATATACGTAATATCCTCTTTTATTTGTGGAGGCCTCAAAAATCGACGGTAATTTTTTCATTGGCCAAGTATTTATTTTGATACAAAATAGTAATCTTTTGAAAATAAAGTCCGTCATTTGTAATGGAGTGGCCTCAAGTATCCGACGAAAAGATAATTTCATTGGTCATGTGTTGGCTTTTGATATAAAATAATGAATTTGACAAAATAAAATCCGTATTTTGTCACGGAATGGCCTCAAATATCCGAAGAAAAGATAATTTTATCGGCCAAAGTATTTATTTTGAGTATATGTATGTGTTTTTGAGAAAAAGAAAAAGATGAACAAATTTTGTGTCTAAGGGAGAGGAGAAAGAGGTGAAAAATATGTGTGAATTTTTTTAGAGAGAGGAAGAATAAAAATGTGTGTGTATTTGTTTATTCTTGAGAGAGGAGAAAAAGAAGATTATAATGTGTGTGATTAAAAAATGTGCATATGCATTTGTGTATTTTTTAGAGAGAAAATAAAAAATGAGGAAAGATTTTTTCTTGTGCTTTTTTTGTGTATATATTTGAGAGAGAGAGAGAAAAATATGTATGGGTGTATGAAAATGTGTGTGTAGAGAGAAAAAATGAATAAAATAGTCTTCCACCCTTGCCTATTTATAATAAAATTGGGCACTCCCTATTATCCAATGGATAAAGGGTATCCCCTCTTTTTATAATAGCACATCCTTTAGTCCTTAGGGTATTGACCAAAGGATGTTCATCCTTTTGACTAATGGATAGAGTTACTATCCAAAGAGTAGTTTTATTGAGTTATCATTGTCAGATGTGACAAAACATTATGTGTAGTCATTATCGGATGTGACAAGACATCATTGTATAGTCATTATCGGATGTGACAAGACATTATGTGTAGTCACTTTCGGATGTGACAAGACATTATTGTATGGTCATTGTCGAATGCGACAAGACATCAAATTATTATAATGTGTAAAATTAATTGATCCGACTTAGCATTTGTGGACTGTAAAAAAGAATGCAAAAATTGATTTGTAATTAAAAAAATAAAATATTAAAAAATATAATTAATTTGAAAAATAATAATAAAAAATGTGATGTCTGTCGTGTACGTGTATAGATAATTGTAAAATGTTAAAAACGATAATGAATTGATAGAAATCCTAATATAAGGAGGATTATTAATGAATTATGAAAAGCAAAAATATGATAACAAATTGATAAAAATCCTAAAGTAAGAATGATTATCAATAATTTGTCAACAATTATAAAAAAGATGTGAAAATTATATTTTGTATCCTTTAACGATCAAGAAGCATGAAGACGTTAATTTTAGGCTCAGAGAGCAAAAATTGGGTGTCAACAAGGTTGATTGCCATTTTGTTCGTGATGTTCTTCAAGATGGTCTCATCTCTCTTCATGGCATCTCTAGTGGTGCCAAGGTAGCTGATGTTTTGACTAAACCCCTTCCAGGCATTCTTCATCATTCATTTTACTCCAAGCTTGGACTGGTTTCCCATTCCAGCTTGTGGGGGCTATTGATACTTAATACTAGTTAAATACTAGTTAGGCAGTTTTCATTTTATTAATACATTTTGTACACTGCATATATAAATAGAGGACTAAACATAATTTTTAGTCGGTCACTCTTATAGAGAGTAATAAAACTTCTCTCTCTCTTCAACTAACTCCATGGAAAAACACCTCCATTTCTCTTTCACTTTCGAACTGTAACAGTGTGTCCTTAAGGAATTAATTCCCCTCAAATACTTATAGTTGCGAAATTTTTTCTCTCAGGATAAAATGGTTCACTTTCTGAAAGTAGTGGTACCTCAAACTTTCAGAATCTTCAAACACACTCAGTGGTTAATGATCACAAAGAGTTTTTAGAAGAAGAATAATCTTTTTTAGCTCTTAAAATCGTATGTATACCTGAGGAGAAGATCAGGTATTTTTAGCTATTAAGTGTCCCTAAGAAATGAAGAATTGGTTCAAGAAAAGAGACATCATTTTTGAACAGTCATGTCATCTGCGCCTGTTTTGCGCTGTGCCTGACCTGCGACCGCAGGTGACATTTTGGCTAATCCAGTAGCTTCTGTGTTGGACCTGCACCAGCCAAAGCCAGTCTTTGCCTGAACTGCATGCGCAGGTCACCCCTTTTCAGAAATAATGTGTCATTTCCTCAAAGGGTCACGTTCCTTCGAGGTGTGTCGTGTCTGCGCTTGCATGGCATTCAAAATGCGTCCGCACATGGAGAAAAATATTTCTATTGGATTTTTGGATTGAAATTTCACTTATTTTCAAAGTTTTAAATAAACTTTGTCCAAAAAATTAATCTCTCGATCATTTGATGAAGCCAAAGCCGAAGCCGAGCGAGTGACGATGACGACGATGCAATACATCTTTTTGTTCTTACCTCATTATTCATTTGAAGGTGTGTTTCTTAATAAGCACACAATAAGTTGCTTTCTCCCACCAATGTGGGAGAACTAGACTTTCCTTTAAGTGAAAGCTCATTTTCCCTCCAATTATTCCCTTCATTTCCATTCACACATCCAACTTGAACCCAACAATTGTATCGATCTTGAAGGGTTTTAGGAAGAAGTCGTAGGCAATAGATTGTAGATTTAAAAAAACTCTCATGATCTCACTTGAGATTATTTATGTTATTTCGGTGGAAACTTTTGATGTGATTGAATCGTATCTAAAACTTTCTTTTAGATGATGCTCCTAATTGGTGTATATTTCACTTCAACGTTTTAGTTGCTCAATCATGAAGCACAATTCAAGATTTAAATAACTCAGCACGGGTACCTTCAGTTCAATTGGAGGTGTTGCATGGCCCCTTTTTGGGGATGCAAACTAAGTATACATCAACAAGGGAAAATGTTACTAATTTGTTTGTCTGCAAAATTACTAGCATACATCAGAATAAAATTCAACGTAACGGTGCCATAAATGGTGCAGTTTGTCATAAAATGGCTCATCTAGGTAACGTGTGTGATTCAGTAGTTGCTAGCCAAAAGTGTGATAAATGCATAAAAGATCCCCTGCCTGTCTGAATCCTCACGATTGTAGTACTTACAAAATTAAAATCAGCATATCAGAAGTATATGTGGTCACAACAATTTTTTCTAAACTCACATTTTGAAGTATACTATAAAGCTAAAGATGCTGCCATATAAGCAGAGGTTTTGACACCATTCCTGAATGCATACAAAAGTATAACTACAAGGTTAAGCACATCATCAGATTCTAAATTTGACATAAACTTTCACTTTAACACCTAAAGTAGATGTTCATTTTAAACACCTAAACTACTATTTTAGTGTGTCATTTTGACTCTTTTTGTATAAATTAAAAAAAAATCTAGGCGTGTGCGTAACAAATGTTGCTTACATGGATTAATTGACTAATTAAAATTAGCCAACTCATTTTAATTTTTTACATCATCATTCACATACTCAAACAAATTAAAGAGAAAAATAATGATTAAAACACATGATAAAGTGACCAATAAATAGCTGACACGTGGCGTTTTCTTAAATAATTACAAGATACCACCACCCCCAAGTTGTCTTCTCCAACACACCCGCCCTCGCCCCCGCCCCCGCCCCCACCCGCACCCCCACCCCCACCCCCACCCCAACCATCTTCTCCAAACATACTTAACCCCTCACCCCTCATAAATCGTCTACTTCGGTATGCCTAACCCTTCTCCCTCTCGCGTCCTGCATCATCTTCTGCTTTGAAATTGTTTTCCAAATCATTTTTTACAATAACTCAACTAGTAAAGAAACAACTAAGAGAGTTAAGATTTGCAAATTCTAATCATCGTCATTCCTTAAATTTCTTTCAACTCAAAAAACATACAGTTTTTTTTTCCCTAAAAATAAAACATGGATATAAAAAACAAGAGGAATGGTAGTTTCAGACAATTTTTTTTTTTTTTTTAGAATTTTGTATGTCTCATCAATCTTTGACATCAAAATTTTTAGGTTTGATTTTTGAGTATATAACTATTTTCTTTTTATGCTAGAAAGATGGATGTAGCTTAATTCTAATTAAGAGAAAAAAAAAATAATAGTGTGGAGAAAAAGGGGCTATTCTTACTGAGCGAATATTGAAGAGTAGATTTGAGTTTAAGCTTGGTTAAATGGTAGAAGATAATGGCTAGAGAATTTGGGGAAAAGAAAAAGAGAAAAATAAAGTAAGAATAAAATAAAAACAGGCTAAATGAGTCTTTCACATGCTACTGGTGAGTGCAATTCCCTCACTTTGCCACGTAAGCAAAAAGTGTCACAAGTAGGAGACCAAAATGAGCCCTCTATTTATTTAAAATACCAAAATATGTTATGTATTTAAAATAATATCAAAATAGGCTTAACTCATACTTTTTGTGAGTTTTTTCCTTTTCTCTTGATGAAAGTTTGACAACGGAGTGAACTTTTAGAAAAAGTATAAAGCTCACAAAAAATGTGAGTTACCTTTTTAAATTTTACAAAGCTCACATAATATCTGAGTTATATATTTATTTTTATAAAACTCACATATTATGTGAGTTATCTATTGAATTTAAAGACCACCCTTTCAATTTCACGGTCCCCTCCCACAATTCACCTTTATCCGCAATCCACCCTAAAAATTAACAAAATCCTATAAATTCCCACTTCTATTCCCAACATCTGATCCCCCCAACTCAAATTCTAGTAGATTCTCAATCATTGATCCTATATTGTTGTTTTCGGTGCTTGAAAATCGAGAAATTATTACCATTCAAGTTGAGGTAATTTTTTTTTTTTTTTTCTAAATAAAATTGTTGATTGAAATCATTTGACTGGATTGTTGGTTCAAAATGTCTAACTAATGATAAGAAAACTATCTAATTAATGTTTAACTAATCATTTGTTTGGATTCTTGTCCATTCAATTGTCTACCTAAGGTTTCTCCAAACGATTTATTAAACATGCTTAAGATTAGTTAGACATGTTGAATGTCTAACTGTAGTTAAACAGTTTAACGTCTAACTAATGTTTAACTAATCGTTTTTTTGGATTATTATCCATTCAACATGTCTAGATCAACATTAGTTAAACATGCTCAACATTAGTTATACATATTCAACCAACAATCCAAACAAACGATTTCAACCAACATGTCTAACTAGTCAAACTAATGTTTCTCCAAATGATTAGTTAAACATGCTCAACATTAGTTTGACATACTTTTCCAACATTAGTTAGACATTTTGAACCAACAATCCAAACAAATGATTTCAACCAATAATATTTTTTTTTTAAAAAAGAAAAATCAGAAAATTACCTCAACTTGAACAGTAATAATTTATCGATTGTCAAAGCAACGAACAACAACAACGTAGGACCAATGATTGAAAATCTACTAAAAACTTTGTTGGGGGGACCAGATGTGGGGAATCAAAGTGGGGATTTGTAGGTTTTTGTTGTTTTTTAAGGTGAATCGAGGATAAAGGTGAATTGGGGGAGGGGATCGCAAAGGGAAAGAGTGGTAAGTGTATGTGAGTTTTATAAAAATAATAAGTGTATTCCAAATCTGCATGCACATTAAAGCAAATAAAAACTAAGTAAAGCTATTAAATTAACCAACATATAAATAATACTTACTTGAAAAGAAAGTAGCAACGAGCTTAGCTGCTTATATTTTAAAAATAGTCGAGAATAGCATCCTGCCACACCCACTTTTGCAAGGCTAGCCAGGGGAGGTGCACATCCCTTTTTTTAAAGGAGTGCTAACGCGCAAGAAAAAAAGTCAATGTGGTGGGAGCATTTCCATGCGATTGTTAAATGGACCTACGCATCTTTACTGGGAAAGGATTTATCGTGCAAAGATGATTTTATTGTATTTCTCTATCAGTTGGCTACTGATTAATAACCTGAAGAAAAATACTTGCATCAACTAAGTTCACCAGGGACTTCTAACTTTTTTACTGATTGTGGCACTAATCGTATCATAGACCACAAAACGAAGTCATCCTACATATATTATGAGTATTTGTGGGTTTGATTTCTAACTGTTTTAGCCGCATTTATTTGGAACATTTGCAAGTATCCTATAGTGATCTTCACATGGTAGAAGCGCGTGCGTCTACATGACTATCCCATCGGTGACCATGACTCAGAGAAATCACATTAATTACTATGAAGAATCCTATTTCACGAAAATCTACCAAATTGATATAGGGTCATTTTTTATCCTATCACGAGAGAAATGTAACACTAAGTTACTGTAAATCACCAAAGATTTACCCTTACTTCAAAAACAAAATACTTTCGCTGCATCAACTAACACATAAAGATGTTGACCCTTCACGGAAAAAAAATTTGATCTCCATTATTATTAAAATTTTGAAAGAAGATTGAAGGAGAGATTGTAGAAAAATTGAATTATAATTTGAATGAATATATTTAAATTGAATGATAATTTAAATGAATGAATTGAATTTGAATGAATGAGTGAATTGAATAACTTGAATGATTGAATTTGAATTGATTGTATTGAACGTACTCAGTTGAAATAAAACTAATATACAATGACCTATTTATACAAGTAAAAAAATAAAATAAACCTAATTCAAAATTACTACTAATCGACTTCAAGAACACTAGAAGTCAATAAGGTACAAAATTCTTAAAGAGATTCACTTTTGAATAAAGTAGGATACACTCCTAAATAAGGTATAAGCTATTGAGATATATACTAAAGATTTACCTAAGATATACAAAAGGAATAAAGTAATATATAAGGATTTTCTAAATTTGGGCCAAAATCAACATTGAGGAGGCTAAAATTAAGACTAACCAAATTATGTACTGCAGCAGATGAATATATAGTGAGATAAAATAGGCGAATCAACTCGTTCCAATGAACAGATACAACAATACTTCAATATCCCCCTTAAGTTGGAGGGTACGAAAGAACACTCAACTTGTGCAATATATTGTGATGAAGAGGATCATGGAGCAGAAAATTGAACTTTGAGATGAATATGGCCAAACTAAAAAAAAATTAAAAAATAAAATTTAATATCAACCATGAATATGATATAAGTGAAGCAATTGATCCCATGATATCATCAGTTAAGTTTATCGATGTTATTTGATATATAAATAAATTGAAGAATGATGTGAGAAAAAATGATTCTTGATGATGAAAATGTTAAAAAAAAATTAAAAATACCACAATGGGTATATTAAAATTGAAGGATTATGCCGTTGACGTAATCAAATAGAAGAAAAGGTATTATTTGAATGATAGGTCCAATAAAAATAGTTGGTTAAGAGTGACAAAGTAATCTTTTACAAAAATAAAAATATTGATTGTAATTGATTATTTTGATGATGGTGGTGATGATGATTGGTGATTTTGATCATTTTTAAAATAATATCACCAAGAATTTAAAAAATAGATATTTTGGAAATAAAAGAGAAAGAAAGAGGAATTATGTTATTTTTGGGATGAATTTGTGAGTGACGATAAATAGGATCAAGAGTTTTTACCAGGACACTTAATAAAATTTCAGATGCCCAAAATGATAATAAATTCAAAACTCAATCTAACAATGAAAATAATCCCCAATATTATAAAAGATGGAATTGTAAAAGGAGAAAATACAACCACTATGAATGAATCCCTAGATTAAAAAAAATTGAAGGAAGAAAGGGATTGATGATGATTGATAATTGATAAGATTGATGAGTGCAGTCGCAATAAAGAGACCAAGTCAATAGACTTGTTCCATACATTATTGTAACGCCCAGAATCTGGTACCCAGAACGCTACACAGTGCTCATGATCCCGAAGGACCACAAGCTAACCCATGACTGATATTTGTACCTGTATACTGTATAATATACTGTATAATGCGTAAACATGAACTGAAAGGCCATAAAGTTCAAAACTGTAACATAAGATCTATAAAAATATAACATCTGGGTGGGGTGTGAAATACCCAAAATAACTGAAATAAGCTGACTAAACATGATAGTCTGAAAAGCCTCTAACTGACTGAACTGTCTGAATAATGAGTTGATGGGACATGTCCCCAACTAACTCTAACAAATAAATTAATTAATGAGATAATAAAGAAATGATCATGTCCTCGAAAGATGAGGACTCACTACTAACTCTGACTGCTAAGATTAGAATTTACTGATGCTCTGGATCTCGTGCTTCTGAACCTATGGTATAAGATACCATAGCATAAATGCGTCAGTACTTTGAATGTGCTGGTATGCATATGAGGTAGGTTGAATGCATGGGGTACATATGCATGAAAAATACTGGCTAACTGACTAATATGAACGTGAGAATGCATGCCTGAATACATAGTAACTGGAACTGGGGTCATGATAACATGATTACTGAGTCTGAGTACTGATAGCATAATATACTGATAACTGATAACATGAGTGACTGTATCTGACAGTTCTAAATTTGATGGAACTAACTGAGTTTCATACTATATCTGAGTTGACTGCACCTGACAGTCCTAAATTCTGTAGAACTATCTGAGTTCTATTATTGAGATTGAATGACTGTATCTGACAGTCCTGATTCTATAACTAAAATTATGGGAAGTAGTTATCTAACCGACATGCCCCTAATACGCCATTATGGTTGAGTTGGGGTCCAATCTGTAACCCCAATTGAAAAGGTATCAATATCGCGCCACTGGTAAAGACAAGCTGTAGGTGACCCTTATCTGACAGTGTCCCCAAAAGAGAATGGTGGGACCCTTAACTAATAGTGCTTTTTTACCTCATTAACCCTTATCTGACAGTATTGATGTCTCAACCTATGCTGGCTACATAGTTCTGGAATGCAAGGATAATTTCTAAGAATCACACCCTCATCTGACAGTGTGTGTTCCCATCCTTGGGTTCACTCGGTGCTAATTTCTACTCCCATCTGAATAGACACTGATCATGGATTACTGAACTGAACTGGATTGAATTAACTGAGTTTCATTGACTAACAGAATAGTATTGAGATTTCTATATTACAGAGCTTTCTGAGATTACTGAGATTTCTGAGTTTTACTGATTTTTCCTGAGTCACATGACTAATTGAATTCTACTGAACATGGCTTGACTTAGGATATCGTGAAAACATGACACTGGCTCTAGGAACACAATTAAATTATCGGGTACAAGTACCCCCAGGACTTGATGGAAAGAAACTGACAAAGCATGACTTTCTTGAATACATGACCAACATCACAATCCATAATTCATTTATTGAGATATTTCATCAAACATGTGATATGCATAAACTTGTACTTAAATGGGGATTTCATATTATCACACTAGTAGGGAACTTTTCCTTCACATAGACATTTAATCAAACACATGGTGAGTATAGTATATGTAGACAACATTACACAACAAGTAAACATCATGATTCAACTCTAATTTCACCATTCAAGGGTTTAATCATGGATTCACATGAAGCTACACCTATAATAATAAATTCCCCTTAAGATTTATAACTAAAACATGGAATAGAATTCAATTAGTCATTATCAACATGAACAAAACAAACCCAACATAGAATCACAAAAATCCATACACTTGAACTTTGAAAAAAGATTCTTGGGCTTCATGGACGAAAGAAGTCCGTGAATGAATACTATGAATACCTTAGTTCTTGATTTAGCGAAGATTGACAGAGAGAGTTTCTTGAAATTGAATCCCCAATTAAAACCCTAGCTTCTTCTTGAGAGAAAATTGAGAGAAACTAGTATATTTTGGGTTTCAAATAGTTGAATCTCGTGTTAAAGGACTTAAATAGGGGTGGAAAATTGACCCTTTTAATCCTAGACGCATCTTTTAAATTCAGTAAAAAATTTTCGAACTGGACCCCTGGCGTGACGCGGCGCTATCGCGTCGTGTCACTGAAATTTGACAATTGAAAAATTGAGGGATGGCGCGACGCGGAACCATCGTATTGCCACTTCATTTGTGACCTGGAAGTTTGGCGCGACGCACCACTACCGAGGACCCCTACTAGAATTTGGAAAATGTCATTTTCCCTTGTGGCACGGCGCGCCACTGATTAATATGGCGCTATTTTACGACGGGAACTTGAAATAGCCATAACTTTCATTTTCGATGTTGAATTTTGATGAAATTGGTATCGATTGAAAGCTTATTCAATTTTACATGACAAAAAGTGAAATATTAAAAATACCATGTGTACAGAAGTGGATTCATCTTTCAAAGAAAGCTTCTAACATTCTTGGGACAAATTTCAAGCTAGGAAAAAGTATGGGGTATTACAATTGTGAATATTATCAAGATGAATGAATTGATAGTAGACTTGTTCTTTCTTGAATAATATCAAGA
Organism: Capsicum baccatum var. pendulum; assembly: GCA_030864225.1. Classification (NCBI taxonomy): domain Eukaryota; kingdom Viridiplantae; phylum Streptophyta; class Magnoliopsida; order Solanales; family Solanaceae; genus Capsicum; species Capsicum baccatum. The sequence goes on along the minus strand of CM061551.1, from coordinate 129,465,125 downwards.
TAATGATGATAATAATAAGAGAGTGGTGACGAGTGCAGTCGCCATGAACGGACCATGTCAATAGATATGTTACAAAAATAGTGAATCAGAAATGTGAATAAATTTCTTTATGTTAAAGAAAATATGATAAATTGATACAAGATTGAAATTAACCTTACTCTGATACCATGTTAAAAATTTGAAAGAAGTTTTAAGGATAGATTATTAAAAATTAAAAGATAATTTGAATGAACAAATTGAAATTGAATGATAATTTGAATGAATGAATTTAATAACTTAAATGATTGAACTTGAATTGATTGTATTGAATATATTCAATTGAAATAAAACTAAGGTACAATGCCCTATTTATACAAGTAAAAGAACAAAATATACCTAATTCAAAATCACTACTAATCGATTTCAAGAACGCTAAAAGTCTAAATAAGGTACAAAATCTTAAAAAGATACACTCCTAATAAGGTAGTATACACTCTTAAATAAGGTACAAGATATTAAAGATATATACTAAATATTTACCTAGAATATATAAAAGAAATAAAATAATATATAAGAATTTTCCAAATTTGGGCCGAAATCAACTTTGAGGCGGCTGAAACCAAAACTGGCCCAAGTTATGTACTGTAGCAGACAAATGTACAGTGAGATAAAATAGATGAATAAATCCGGTCCAATGAACAATTACAACTATATTCTAATAATTATAAGATTTTACAAATAGCTATGATATATGAAGAGCTCCAGCTTAATTAAACGTTATCTCATTGATACAAGTTTGAAAGTTTCCAAGTACTCTAGTAGTCATATATTAGGAAACCTATACAATCTCTCCATTAAAGTAAGGAAAACTAACAGTATAGGCACAATAACCATTTCATATCTACTTTTAGAATAATAGAAAAATAGAAATCTTGAATGTATAATTCTAAAGTCCTCCATTCTAGCTGTGAAATATCGTTGGATAACAAAAAAATAACCGCTCTCTCATAGTTATCAACTGAGTCGATAACATTGACACAAAATTGAGAGTCAAATGATGTCTTCTTTCAACGAAAAACAACATAATTTCTCCAATAAATTTGAAACGATGGGAAATAACCTTGTTGCAAAATTCGTCTAACAAGCAACTTACATGTTCACAATCTATCGTACTGTTTTAGTTTTTTGGCCACACTAAATCTGGACCACACTTGTAAAGTATAGTCTAGACCATTAAAGATCATACTTTTAAAGTGTATTCTTAGTTTTTAGTTTTTGGCCATATTATTTTTAACAACACTTTAAAAGAGTGGTCTTTAATGATATAGATCATACTTTACTAGCATTGATAAATCATGATATATATATGACTATATTTTTAAGTGTGATATATTTTAATTCAAAAGAAAACACTTTAAAAATGTGATCTAAAATTTTCATTAAAATATTTCACTCTCCAATTATAATGGGCAAAAAATAATTGAGAAAAGTAAATATTTCCACTTTCTCAGATGTATCGATTCTGTCACTCTCACAGAAATCATATATATTGATTCTCTCTCACACACAAAATTCTCGGCCCAAATGTCTTCAAATATTGATTCGTTTAGCTCAAATCCATTAAATCCATCAAATTTCTTTGCCCAATATCCTCAAATTTCCGCTCTCCGTAGCTCAGTTCGTGTGAAAATTTCAGAAGATAGAAATTTTGATCTTTTAAGCTCAACTCAGTGATAAAAATGAAAATTTCAGTGACTAGAATGAAAATTTCAGCTTAGCTAAGTGCTAAATGATTAAAGTAGAAATTTCTGCGTAGGTCGGTGATTAGAGTGAAAATTTCCAATTTCACTCATGCTTACTCTTTCAATGAGCTTGATATATTGCATTTCTATTTTGCATCTGGGATTATTGCTTGTGGGTATATTGCACGTGAATTTTAATCTTGATTTTGGTTCTAATTTGTAAATGAAGACTGGAGGAGGTTCTTTGATTTTGGTTTCATTTTGATTTGGTTTTGATTTGTAAATAGGGACTGTAGGAGGTGCTTTGTTTTTAGCTTTGATTAGGTTTTGATTTTGATTTGTAAATGAGGATTGTAGGAGGTGCATATGGTTTGAATTTGGTTTATGAATGGGCACTACAAGAGGTGCATTTGGTTTTGTTTTTTTGGTTTTGATTTTAATTGGTTTCGATGTATGTTTTCCATCAGTTTTGATGGTCACAATCTTGGGGGATTCAATGCCTTTGTATGCTAGACATGTTGCAGTTCATGCATTGTGTAATTATTTATTTGATATATTTCCAGGTTCTTATTTTTTGAAAGCTGTCCTAATTACAAATACTATGAATATCGACATAGCAAAGAGGAAAATGCTCTATCATAGACCAGCAAATTCCAAACATTTCAAAGTGAGTAAAATTTCTCAACATGCATATATTACTGGTGCAAGCCTAATTAGCTTTCCGGTTAAGTAGTGCAAGATGCTACTAGCTTTCTTATTTTTTCTGCAAGCATTTTTTGGCAGTAATTGTATCAATAAACTTAGTAAAGATGCTCTGATGCACTTGATTTTTATGCATACAAAAATGTGACTGGGTAGTAAAAGTTGTCTTTTCCTTTTAGAAGCTAGATTTATTTGCTTATTCCATTCTGGTCTTTCCCTTTCTCTTTGTATTAGTTGTAGGTGCGTCCTCTTTCTAAGAATAAAATTTACCAGATAATAATTTTTGAGTTTTATCACTGAAGTGGTTGGAGGTTACAATATTTTCAAGTTTCAAGGCCTTCAGTTAGTCATATTTAATATGCATTTTGTGTACAGTGTTTATGTAAGTGTACTTGTCAGATTTAGCTAAACATCTTGGAGGTATCGCACTAAATCGCCAGCTTCATGTTTTTGTGTCTAGTGTCCGTAGTTCATCTGGCTTCACTTTTTTTACATGACATTTATTTGCGCTGATTCTTCAATATTACTTACTTGATTGGCCTTTGGTTTCTGTACGAGTTACTAGTACCGCCACTCCTAGTTCAACAAGCAGCTCTCATAGGTCACGGCAACGACATTTGCATTAGCATACAACAACATTTGCATTACCATACTCTTACATCAGCATTGTATGAAACAACAGACAATACACATTCTTCGTAGTCGGCTAGAAAATTTGGTAATGTCATTTTATGTGTGAGTCTGTATATGTATTTATTGTGTTGGCATTTTGTTCAATGTTATCAAAGGTGAAAAGCACAAAAAACTCATAATTCTGCAGGGCTTTAAGCTTAAAGTGAAAATAAAGCACGAGCTTTAATGAAGAAAGGCGCAAATGGAGAAAAAATATAAATATGTATGTGTAGTCCAAGACTAATAACTTTAAGAACGAATAACAATACATGGACAAAGAAGTTGAAAAGAAATTATGGTAAAGTGATATATCAATTGTTTAGTGCCACACCTTTAGGATTATGCTTATTGGCAAGAAAAGTATGCCTTAGAGCCTTGATAACGACACTCAAGTGCTCACTAGGTGAGAAGAAGTGCTCAACATGTATGGAGAATCTATTTTTGCAATTGAATTTGTGAATATAGGTTACTATATACAAGTTTATTGAGGCAGATTAGTTTTCTAGCAAGATTAAGAGCAGTGGGAACAAAAACTTGGTGCTTGTTTTATTGAAATTAGATCATTTTTGTTCTTCTTCGATAATACTTAATTTTTGTTCTCCTTGAAAACGTTCACAATAAAATAAGATTGTGCAGTAGGTTGCATAAGGATTATAATATAGACACTGCTAGTCTGCACGGAGTTAATGGAATCTTTCTGCTTATTTTTTTTGAGATATTGTTTAGTTTACACTAAGCTTCTGGAGAAACATACAATCTGTATTTATTTTTATCTTAATATATTTCAGATATGACTATTTTGCCCGCACAGTAACTTTGTTGTTTTTTTTTTTTTTTTTTCAAAAGGCTCACCAAATTAGTCAAGGTGACCACAAGTTGTTCCAAGCACCGCGACTAATAGAAAAAATCAATTGAATAACAATCATGATGATCATGCACACTAAGTTCAGTTGTCTTAGCAATAAAAACTGATATGATATGTATTGGTAAAGATTACAAATATTGTTCTTGAAATGATAAATAAAACATTTATAATACATGTTTTGTAGATTTAAAAAGATTACTAACTAAGCAAATGAAGTCTAATCTTTTTCTTCTATGATTGACAGATATAGACTACTATTTCAATACTAATTGAGACCAAATTTGATGATTTTGTACAACTACCACCAGACATTCAATGGTCTGTAGTGACACAGGTAAATTTTGATGTAACATAATGCTTAAATAATTCCATCATTCCTTCTTTCTCGGTGTTTGAATTTAAAGGTAATACTTGTAAAAGGGGTCCTCCTCTCCTATTGTTATCTGTGTAATATTTGTTGTTTCCTTGTTACTCTTTTGGTACATTATATGTTTGTTGTTCTTGTATATTTCTTTGTTGTTATTAGCTTTACACTAAACCTAATATTGGGGAACTGATATTTGTCTAGATTAACTAGCGCCCTTCCTCAATTTGATAGATCCACATAGTATGATTTTAATTTTGGTTTTTAAAACTGACTACTAGGTATATATGATGGTCTAAAATAATGTAAGGTGTGGTAATAGATCATGTGTTAAATTGAATATTACAAACATAAGAAAAGTTGCACAACTAAATCATACAATAAACTAAAAATCTGAGACAAAAATAGAATGATACCAAGATCATGAGATAAACGAGTAATGCGATATAAAAAAAAATTATTTCTAAATCATAATGTAATAGAACTAAAATTATAGGGTAAAATAGAATCAAGTAGAAATTAAATATAAAAACTAAAGAAAGATAGACACAATTAAATTCAAACAATTAAAAGATGTAATGGTGAAATTAAACAAAACACCACTTAATTAGGAATTAAAAGCACTAATCTATTAGAATCCTTAAGAAGGTAGTAACCTTACTTGCAAATCATAGGACAAGTATTGAAAATCAACAAAGGTTTTTCAAGCTCTCAAAGGAGGTTCAAGTCTTCAATCTTCCAAAAACTAGTTGTTCAGCCTTAATAGCTAACTATAGGGTTAAAAGAAGTAAAGAAAGACCAAATTTCTCTTCATTTAAATTAAAATCTAATTTAAATGGTAGACACTTAATATATTAAATATCTTTAAGTCTTTCATATTGGAACCTTCCAAAGATTCCATCTTCATTCATAATGCTTGAAATGCTTGAAGGTCCTTAGCTTGACTTCTTGTGAAAAAACTTCTTGAAGTAGCGTCACTTTGATATACATCACCTCTAAAACTTGAATAGTCTCCTCTGACTGATCATTAATCTTAGGGTGAAAAGTTGCAAAGGTCAACATGAGTACTCAACTCCTCTTGAAACATCTGCCAAAAGCTAAAAGTGAACATTAAGCCTCTATCTGAAATAATAGACATGAGTACCCCATTATGACGAACTATCTCACGAACATATATAGTTGCCAACCTCTCAACACTAAAGAAGATCTAAATAGGTATAAAATGGGCCAATTTGGTCAATCGATTAACGATGAACCAAATGCTTTTAAAATTAAAAGAAGTATAGGAAAATCCACTCACAAAGTCCATAGTGATTCGCTCCCACTTTCACGTAGGAATGGATAATCTCTAAAGCAAGCCACCCGATCTCTGATACTCAACTATCACTTGCTAACAAGATAAGCAATAGGATATAAAGTCTGTCGCATGCTTCTTCATACCACCCCACTAGTACTGTCGCTTCAAGTATGATACATCTTGGTTACCCCAAGATGAATATAACATTTGGAATAGTGCGCCTCCTCCAAAATCAATGCCCACCCATACACCAACTCTCGACACACAAACAGGACTTCCAATCCTCAAAACTTTATCAAAATTAATAGATGAGCCTCGCCATTCAACACTTTATCTCAAATCACCTTCAAACTATAATCATTGAACTGGTGATCTCAAATATGCTCCATCAAAGAAGAAAGCATCAAAAAGGCTAAACACAAAGTGTCGAAATATCAAGTCAACCATCTGTTTAGGTAAGATTGAATTTCCAATTCTAAAGGGCACTCCTGGGTTTAGAGATGAGCTAAATTTTCCATACTAGTCAAGTTTTGACTTAAGGCATCTGCAACTACATTAGCCTTGCCCAAATGAAAAAAATAGTGAGTTCATAATCCTTAAGAAACTCAAACCAATGCCACTACCTCATATTAAGATCCCATTCATTGATGAAGTGCTAAAGACTATGATGATCTGAGAAAATCTTGTAAGGAACACTATGTAGGCACATAAATTTGACCCTCTCCAAAAGTCAAATCAACTCAACCCACTCACCTTACCATGCACCCCACCCATATGATAATTTCTCTCACAAAAAACAAAAGAAACAACAAATCCACCATACTATTTCTACCCTTATCCAAAAAATAATAAATTTACAACAAAACAACCACCTCTCTTATCCAATGTGGACAACTCACTCTTAACTCACCCCTACCCATGTTCCCCTAGCCCCTCTTTTGTCCTTAGTCACTTTTTTTTCCATAGTGGGATATAACAAAAAGTGAAAAGGAATATGGACACCTAGACCAACAAAATAGAGAATATATTCTCACATACTCACACCTCACACACACACATAAATTGATATATACACATACACTTATAGATGAAGGGAGAAGATTATTCACATAGTAACAATATACACAAAAGGGAAGAACAACACATCCACACCCATATACACTACACACACATAGTTATGAAGGGGTAAAATATAGTGAAAAATAGACTGAAGAGAGAGCAAATTAAGAAAGAGAAGATGGAGGAGAATAAATACACACTCATGCATATAAAGCTCAAGAGAATAAAACAACATAGTGGGAGATTAGAGACAGAATCAAAAGAGAAACAGGAAATCACTAGAAACACAACCCTTCCCTTTTCTGTCATCATTTCATAATTTTTGGTCTAGGTTAGCAATAAACAAAAAACAGTATAGATGGGAGTTGGGTTTGTTCATAGTTGAGGTTCGATTCAATGTTTTTAATTTGGGATTCATATCGAGGTTGAGTCGAGGTTATCGAAAGTGGATTCTACCTTTTAATTGAGCAACACTTTGATTTCAAAAGCTTCTTCTAAGTTGTATTTATTCACCAGGAAAATCCTCGAGGTCATGTATATATATTTATTGGGGAATGTCCTACAAAATTTTATATTTGGAAGATCGTTCGTGATCAAAGCTCGAGGCATCAGGTAAAGCATTGTTTAGGTTTTTATGTCAACACTTTTTTCATTTTAGTTTGTATTAATTGAACTGGACATTATTTTTTGGAATTTTGATTGTTTGGTTGTTTGTTTTCTTGTTTATGTGCTTTGTTGATTTGTCACTTCATAGTGTCATATTAGCCGATATTAACTCAATAAAGAGATCATGGTCAAACCACGGATTTGAGGGATGCCTGACACCTTTTCCTCAATCAACTAAATTTCTTAAAAAGAATCTCTATTTGTGGATCAATTTTAAGAGTCAAATCATTTTTAAAAAAGGTTTTCAAATGTGACTTAGCACACCAAATTTATGTCAAGTAGTGACTCTGAGTTTAATTGTAAAAAATCTTTTTTCGAAGTGCATTTAATTTTTGTCACTTTCATAATAAAGCCTTTTTTAAACTTAAAATTAATCTCTTTCGAGTTACAAATGGGGTGTGACAGCTCTGGCGACTTTGCTGGATTTTTTTTAGAATTTGAGCTTCATTTTTTGAGTTGTATCAGCTTAGTATGACACTACATGTGTATTGACAGTTTGTTTGTATATCATTTGTATTATCGTTTTATCATCATTAAATGCCTACGTGCTCTTTGTTTATAATTCTTTCTTATGTGTTACCATTTTATATCTGTCATCGTATGCATTACCTTAGGTCATTTCTTTCAAAACAAGTTTCGGAGTACATATCGTACACACTAACTTTCGTTGAGTCGCCTTTATTTTAGGAGAGGGAGCTATAGGACATATAGAGTGGGTGGAAAGCTATTGCAGCTACTATCGGTCATACGCTCTCCCGAACAACCTTGTTAGTTAAATCCCAACCTAGATCAGCCTTTAGATCAATCTTATTTGTGTAATGTTGAGACCTGGCGGGACTCGTTTGGTCCTTTATAGGAGACTTACTCCTAAGCATCCCTACATGATAATTGTTGCGTCTTGAAGGATAACAGGGTCATTTGACAGACTAATTTAGGATAGCATGTGCTAGAATTAAGGAAAAAAGAGTGTTTAGGCAAAGTTAGAGTCAAAAGGGAAGGAAAGTGAGTCGAAGTAAAGAGTTTCGTAGTTTATAGGGGTTCTTTTTGGCTTTGGTTTCACAGTTAATAGTTCAAAAAAAAAAAAATTACCTTTTGCATGCATTTTCTCAAAAAATAAAACATCAAAAAGATTTTTTTCTTTATTTTCTTCAGCGCGCATTCACAACTTGAAAATGTCAAAAAAGATTTTTCCTTTGTAGGAGCTCCATACATTTTTATATAGGAAAAGTCAAAACATTTTTTGAAAGTTTTGAATATTTTATTAAAGAAAAATACCAAAAGGATTTTTCTTTTAGTGTCATCATATTTTTTGCGTCAAAAATTAAAAAAAAAAAATATTTTATTTATGGTGGTGCATTATTTTTGAACAATTTCATCTGAAAATACCAAAAAACAAAAAGATTTTTCTTTCGTAGTTGTTGGTGTCATTTTTATATGAAGTTTCAAACTGAAAACTCAAAAAAGATTTTATTTACGTTTTTCATTGTCTCATATGCATGTATCCTCACACAGTCATGTTCATGTTCATGTTATCAGTCAGTTATAGTTCATGCATATGAATCCTATGCAATCAGCCTACCTCACTTGCGTACCAGTACATTCTCACGTACTGATGCATACTTTTCTTTTGCGCTATGGTATTTTATACCATAGGTTTGAATGCTCAGGTTCCCAATCACACTTAGCAACTTAGGTTTCAGTCAGCAGTAGTAGATTAGCAGTGAGTCCTCATTATTTGAGGATGTTTTATCATTTCAGTATTTTTAGTACTTAGTTTATGTGATGCCCCGAAAAAATTTTCTGTTAAGATCTCGGACGAAAATGTGTTGAATTCTGTTCTTTATCGTGATTAATAATTTTTTTGTGTAGAATTTCTGGATATGCGACCCGTCATTCCGTAGAGCATCGAATAAGCTTTGCAACGATATGTGGATCATCCAAAACGGACACTCGAGTGATGAGTTATGCTCATTCCGATCTAACCGTGAATAGTGGTGAACAGTAAATGTGCAGGAAAAAAATACTGAGGCCAGGCGAATTTTAGGGTCAACTTCAAACGATCATAACTCCTTGTACATAATGATCTGGGTGAGCTACTATATATCAACTGAAAGCTCTGAAAGTCCTCTTTTCAATGAAATTGATTTCATCCAATTTGGCCATCGGAGTAAAACGTTATGGTCGATCTACTTCAACCTATCAAAACAGTCCACCAAAGGATAGATTTGACATTATTTGATTTTTAAGGGTATTTTGGTCATTCCCACTCCAATCCATCCTGGTAAACCATGGATTTAATTCCATTAAGAGCATTCAATAGCTCATTTTTCACAAAAAATTTCCTAAGGTTCAAACCCCAACCCTACTACTCCAAATTTCATCCTTCTATGTCTCTTGATTGAACCGTAGAAATTTCAAATTGATTTGGGATTCGAGTTGATCATGTTAAGGGCTTCGAGAAGCACCCTTTATTTTCCTGAATAAAGTTTCAGAGTCGGAAGTTCATATTCATCTTCCATATTTAGGTATGTGGGGCTTTGAACAAGATTATCCTTTCGATCTTGTGCCCGGTATTTTTGTTGAATTACATTGACATGAGATTTTACATGTTTTACCATGAATTGGAAATATGATTTTATATCTTATATTATTGTCCATGAGCTATGGGATTATGTCATCCGATATGTGTATGATGTTGAGATGGAATTATGTCCAAAAAATATTTGATTATGAGAGTATGATGATTTAATTTGTTAAGCCTTGATTTATACTATCATTCCGCTATTTCCTTATTATGAATTTATAATTGATATTGAAAATTCTATATCCCTACTATGGGTTGATGTCTCAAGTACCTTTAAATGAGAGTTGGATGGCAAATTGAGAAATGTTGATATTGAAGTTGCAATGAGTCTTGGTATTTTCTGGATGGTTTTGATGAGTTAAATTGTTGAAAATATTATGTATTGAGTCTTCATATCATTGTCTAAATGTCGAGTCGGTTATGGTTCAATGCGTTGATACCTTGTTGATGTTGAGGAAGATTAAAATGTTTTGAGCTAAAATGTGTTGAGTTAGGAATCCACAAATTGATATGATTTGATAAATGAGAAAGAGATTTGATTTGGTCTTTATGATAGACCCTTGTGATGTTGTGGTGGGTTTTCTAACGCATTTTGAGCTTGTCGGGGAGTAGTACTTAGCACCGAGAGAGAAATTTGGTATTTTCCCAAACCTGTGTGCCACCGTAGGGTTGTTTGATGATGATATTATTGGCCAGAGAACCTGATTGTGATTATTGTAGTTTTAAGGTCGTACTCCCTGGTAAAGAGTATGATGCTCCCGCCAACGGAGGTTTCAAACGTTGTATTCCACGTAGCTCACGTGGGGTTGTCGGTTATAGGAAACTCCCCTGTCCATAAAAGTCATGTTTATTGAAATACCGAGTCACTCCCAGTTTTGATGTGGTAAGTCAAGTTGCCTATGATGATCTATAATGATTTATGAGGTTTTTCTCCTACATTTCCTATCTAACATGTTATGAGTTGCATGATTCAATGTCACTCAAGCCAGGTGTGTCATTATGGTCTGTATGTACGTTTTTACGAAATTTATGATATTATTTATATTTTGCATGCGCCCCTACATACTCAGTACGTATCTTGTACTGACCCACATATTTCTCTATGGGCTACATTCTTACCATAATGTAGGTTCAGGTACTCAGTCGCAGCCGCGACAGTGATATCCGAGTGCCACATCTACGTTCCTTCAGTGGTGAGTCCTCATGGTTCGAGGACCAAGTTGCTAGTTTTGGTATTGTTGTTTTGTGATCCCTTTGGTCTGTTGAGTCAGTTAGGGGTTTGTCCCAATGGCTCGTTGATTTTGCTGTATAGAGGCTATGTCAGACTAGTGTATTGTTGGGTTGGTTTGTGTATAGACATTCCATATATGTACAGTCTAACGATATTCCGTGCCATGTGCGATGTGATATGATATGTACTTATATATATATCCTTAACGTAGCGTGTATGTTGTTGTGTTGGAACCTAAGGGTAGTGTTTTGGCTTAAAGGGTTAGCTTGAGGCTACGTGTAGCCTTGGACACCGTGTGGTGTCTCGGGATGATATTTTGGGGCATTAAAAACTTGGTATTAGAGCCTAAGGTTGTGAAGAGTCCTAGGAAGTCTGACAAGCCGCGTTACGTAGAGTCTTGAGCATCGGTGTGTAGCGCGCCACACCTATGATCAAGAGGCTGTGGGGCATTCTAGGAAAAGTCGTTTCTTTCTTTCTACAAGAGTCTATCATGCTTACAACTGTTTCCTTCTGCTGTTAATTCGTGCGTTTTTATGACAAAAAATGCCTCCACGCCGAGTTCACGGAAACAACAACCAACCTCAATTCGTTGATCCGTTACATGAGATGGTATCCATGTTGAATTTTAGGCAGCTTTTCAGACACTAGCTCAGGAAGTTAGCACCAATACTCAGGTCAACGCTCCACCTCTGCAGGAAAATAATTCAGCAGCAGCACAAATTCGTGACTTTATGCGGATGAATCCGCCAGAGTTTCATGGGTCGAGAGCAGGTGAGGACCCGTAGATGTATGTTGATGAAATGAATAAAATTACACAAATTATGCATGTGACCGAGAAAGAAAGTGTGGAGCTGGCTTCTTATCGGTTGAAGGATGTTGCCTATGACTGGGTGCAAATGTGGAATAAGGGTAGAGAGGAAGATACCGCTCCAGTGACTTGGCAATTGTTCCAATATGCTTTCTTGGATAGATTCTTCCCTCTTGAGTTACGAGAAGCTAAGATAGAGGAGTTTATAAATTTGAGACAAGGCTCCATGTCAGTTAAGGAGAATTGTCTTAAGTTTAATCAGCTATCGAAGTACGCTTCCAATATGATGGCTGACTCGAGGACTAGTATGAGCAAGTTTCTAACTGGGGTGTCGAGTTATGTGGTGAAAGAATATAGATATGCTATGATCAACAGGGAGATTGATCTTCCTAGGTTAATGATTTACGTCCAACAGATTGAGTTAGACAAGATAAAGGAAAGAGAAAGAGTAAGAGGGATTAAGAGAGTTAGATCGGAGCAACAGGGGCCTGGTCAGACTAGATTCTCCATAGGGAGTCGCCCTCAGTTTCAGAGACGTCCATTTATACATACGCCTTCCTCAGCTAGTGCTCACGTATATCGGGGCAGGCAGGAGCTCGGGAATAGGTCGGTACTTTCCAGGTCTTAGGACAGTGTAAGCAACCGGCCTCATCCTCCTTCGTGTGCTAAGTGTGGTAAAGACCATTTTGGGGAGTGTTATATGGGGCAGCAGGGCTTTTTTGGTTGTGGAAAGTTGGGCCATATACTTAGAGACTGCCCGTATGCGAGACAGCGGAGTCGTGATGCCCGTCCCCAGAGCCAGGCTACCAGTGCCCCGCCTCCCGCAGCCCGTCCAGTTCCTCCTTAGGGTGATTCATCTAGTACTACTGGCGGTCAATGCCAAAATCGTTTCTATGCTATACCACCTCGTCAGGAGCAGGAAGACTCTCCCGATGTTGTCACTGGTATGCTCCGTGTTTTCTATTTTCATGTCTATGTGTTGATGGACCTCGGTTTGAGTTTTTCTTATGTGACACCTCTGGTTGCTGTAAATTTTGAAACGGATGCTGAACTAATTTCTGAGCCTATTCTGGTTTCTACTCCGGTAGGAGAGTCTGTCATTGGTAAGCGGGTGTATAAGAAATGTCCCATTACTGTCTTTCATCGGGTTATGTATGCTGATTTGATTGAGCTAGATATTGTTGACTTTGATACCATTCTGGGTATGGATTGGCTTCACTCATGCTATGCGTCTATTGATTGTCGTGCCCGTGTGGTCAAGTTTCAGTTTCCTGATGAACCTATCCTCGAATGGTCTGGGAGTTTTGTGATTCCTAAGGGTCGTTTCATATCTTATCTCAAAGCTAGGAAGTTGATTTCCAAGGGTTGCATCCACCATTTGGTTCGGGTTAAAGACACTAAGTCTGAAACCCCGACCATTCTGTCAATTAATGTTGTTAATAAGTTTTTTGATATCTTTTCGGAAGATCTCCATGGAGTACCTCTTGATAGAGAGATAGAGTTCGGGATTGACCTTCTTCCAGATACTCAACCTATTTCCACTCCTCCATATCGCATGGCTCCTGTGAAACTTAAAGAGTTGAAGGAGCAATTAAAAGATCTTTTAGACAAAAGCTTTATCAGACCTAGTGTGTCCCCGTGGGGTGCACCTATCCTATTTGTGCATAAGAAAGATGGTTCTTTGCGGATGTGTATTGATTACCGGCAGCTTAATAGGGTTACTATCAAGAATAAATATCCACTTCCTCGAATTGATGATTTATTGGATCAATTTCAAGGTGTTAGCTACTTTTCGAAGATAGACCTCAGATCCGGTTATCACCAACTTAAGGTTAGGGAATGTGATATCCCCTAGACAGCTTTCCAAACCCGTTACGGTCATTTTGAATTTCTAGTGATGTCTTTTGGGTTAACTAATACTCCAGTGGCTTTCATAGATCTTATGAACCGTGTATTCCGGTCATATCTGGATTTATTTGTAATAGTATTCCTTGATGATATTTTTATTTACTCCCGAAGTGAGGGTGATCATGCGGATCATCTCCGAATTGTGTTGGAAAATCTTTGAACTCATCGGTTGTATGCTAAGTTCAGTAAGTGTGAGTTCTGGCTGAACTCTGTAGCCTTCTTGGGTCATGTTATTTCTTCTGAAGGTATTAGAGTTGATCCTCAAAAGATAGAGGCTATAAAGAGTTGGCCTAGACCTATTTCTCCTTTTGATATCCGAAGTTTCTTGGGTCTACCTGGTTATTATCGTCATTTTGTTGAAGGGTTTTCATCTATTGCGTCTCCTATGACCCATTTGACCCAAAAAAAAGTAAAGTTCCTGTGGTCCAAATCTTGCGAGAAGAGTTTTCAGGAGTTGAAGACTCGACTCACTTCAGCCCCTGTGTTGACTTTGCCTGACGGTGTTGATGGTTTTGTGGTGTATTGCGATGCTTCCAGAGTTGGTTTGGGTTGTGTATTGATGCAAAAGGTCAAGGTTATAGCTTATGCTTCCAGGCAGGTAAATCCTCACGAGAAGAATTATCCTACCCATGACCTTGAATTAGCTGTCGTGGTTTTTGCTTTGAAAATCTGGAGACATTATTTGTATGGTGTCCATGTCGACGTCTTTATGGACCATAAGAGCTTGCAGTATGTATTCACCCAAAAAGAGTTGAATCTTAGGCAAAGACGATGGTTAGAACTGTTGAAAGATTATGATATGAGCGTGCTATATCATCCGGGCAAGGCCAATGTAGTAGCAGATGCCCTTAGTTGGAAGTCCATGGGTAGCATAGCACATGTGAAGATTGGTAAGAAGGAGTTGGCCCGTGAGGTACATCGTTTGGCTAGATTAAGGGTTAGGTTGTTTGGTGATGCTGAGGGTAGTATAGGATTGCAAAGCAGTTCCAAATCCGCTTTAGTTTCGGAAGTGAAGGAGAAGCAAGACAGGGATCCTACCTTGGGCAGGTTAAAAGAGTCAGTTAAAGACTAAAAGGTGGAGGTTTTCTCCCAAGAGGGAGATGGCGTTTTGAGACTCCGAGAAAGATTATGTGTTCCTGATGTTGATAACTTGAAGCAGAGGATTATGGCGGAAGCGCATGGTACGCGATACTCCATCCATCCTGGTGCTACCAAGATGTACCATGATTTGCGGGAAATCTATTGATGGAACGGTATGAAGAGGAACCTAGCAAAATTTGTGGCAAAGTGTTCCACGTGTCAACAGGTTAAAATAGAGCATCAAAGACCCAGTGGCGTGATGCAAGAGTTTAGCATTCCTACTTGGAAGTGGGAAGAAGTGAATATGGACTTCATAGTTGGTTTGCCTCCTTCTCGTCGCCATCATGATTCGATTTGGGTTATCGTAGATCGGCTGACGAAATCAGCTCATTTCTTGCCTGTTCATTTATCGTATACAGCTGAAGATTATGCTAGAATATATATTCGGGAACTCGTCAGACTTCATGGAATCCCTTTGGCTATTATTTCTGACAGAGGTACTCAGTTTACCTCTCAATTTTGGAAATCTTTCCAGAAGGGTCTCGGTACCCAAATTTATTTAAGTTCTGCTTTCCATCCACAAACAGATGGTCAGGCCGAGCGGACCTTTCAGACTTTAGAAGATATGTTTAAGGCTTGTGTGCTTGATTTTAAAGGTAGTTGGGATGAGCACTTAGCATTAATCGAGTTTGCTTACAATAACAATTTTCATGCTACTATTGGAATGGCCCCATTTGAAGCTTTGTATGGTAGAAGGTGTAGATCACCCATTGGTTGGTTTGAAGTTGGTGAGGCTGCCGCGACTGGACCGGATGCGGTGTTCGAGGCCATGAAGAAGGTTAAGTTAATTCGGGAAAGGTTGAAAACCGCCCAAAGTCGTCAAAAATTATAAGCAAATGTAAGGAGGAAAGACCTTGAATTTGATGTTGGTGATTTAGTGTACTTGAAAGTTTCACCCATGAAAGGGGTGAAGAGATTTGGGAAGAAAGGGAAACTAAGTTCCCGTTACATTGGTCCCTATAAGATTGTGGATCGCATTGGGAAGGTAGCGTATAAGGTTGAATTGCCCGCGGAGTTATCTAACGTCCATCCGGTTTTCCATGTTTCTATGCTTAAGAAGTCTATTGGTGATTCTGTTGTGATTGATCCTTCCGAAAGCTCGGGTATTCAAGATAGTCTTTCATATGAAGAGATTCCGATTGAGGTTTTTGACTTTCAAGTTCGTAGGCTAAGAAATAAGGAAGTTCCTTTGGTTAAAGTGCTTTGGCGAAATCAATCCGTGGAGAGTGCTACTTGGGAAGCCGAAGCGGATATGCGCGCCAAATAGCCCCACCTCTTTCCTACGAATCTTGAGCATGTCAAAGGTATCGTTCTCTTTTGATTTTATCCTTATTGCTATGTTTATCTTGGCTTGTGTGTTTTCTACGATATCCAAAAAAATCTAGAATGGAGTATATGCTTGGGCAAGATGATTTTTCTCTATATACTCCTTTTTATACTCATTTTCATAGTATTCTTGACCTACCTATCAACATTCGAGGACGAATGTTTCCAAGGGGGAGATGATGTGATGCCCTGGAAAATTTTTTTGTTAAGATCTCGGATAAAAATGTGTTGAATTCTGTTCTTTATCGTGATTAATAATTTTTCTGTGTGGAATTTCTGGATATGCGACCCGTCATCGCGTAGAGCATCGAATAAGCTTTCCAACGATATGGAGATCATCCAAAACAGACACTCGAGCGATGAGTTATGATCATTCCGATCTAACCTCGAATGGTGGTGAATAGTAAATGTGCATGAAAAAATACTGAGGCCAGGCGAATTTTAGGGTCAACTTCAAACGATCATAACTCCTTGTACATAATGATCTGGGTGAACTACTATATATCAACAGAAAGCTCTGAAAGTTCTCTTCCCAATTAAATTGGTTTCATCCAATTTGTTCCATTGGAGAAAAAAGTTATGGTCGATCTACTTCAGCCTATCAAAACAGTCCACCAAAGGACAGATTTGACATTATTTAATTTTTAAGGGTATTTTGGTCATTCTCACTCCAATCCATCCAGGTAAATCATGGATTTAAGTCCACTAAGAGCATTCAATAGCTTATTTTTCTCCAAAATTTCCTAAGGTTCAAACCCCAACCCTACTACTCCAAATTTCATCCTTCTATGTCTCTTGATTGAATCGTAGAAATTTCAAATTGATTTGGGATTCGAGTTGATCATGTTAAGGGCTTCGAGAAGCACCCTTTATTTTCGTGAATAAAGTTTCGGAGTTGGAAGTTCATAGTCATCTTTCATTTTTAGGTATGTGGGGCTTTGAACAAGATTATCCTTTCGATCTTGTGCCCGTTATTTTTATTGAACTACATTGACATGAGATTTTACATTTTACTATGAATTGAAAATATGGTTTTATATCTTATATTATTGTCCTTGAGCTATGAGATTATGTCATTCGATATGTGTATGATATTGAGATGGATTTATGTCCAAAAAGTATTTGATTATGAGATTATGATGATTTAATTTGTTAAGCCTTGATTTATACTATCATTCCACTATTTTCTTATTATGAATTTATAATTGATATTGAAAATTCTATATCCCTACTATGGGTTGATATCTCAAGTACCTTTAAATGAGAGTTGGATGACAAATTGAGAAATGTTGATATTGAAGTTGCAATGAGTCTTGGTATTTTCTGGATGGTTTTGATGAATTAAATTGTTGAAAATATTATGTATTGAGTCTTCATATCCTTGTCCAAATGTCGAGTCGATTATGGTTCAATGCGTTGATACCTTGTTGATGTTGAGGAAGATTAAAATATTTTTGAGCTAAAATGTGTTTAGTTAGGAATCCACAAATTGATATGATTTGATAAATGAGAAAGAGATTTGATTTGGTCTTTTTGATAGACCCTTGTGATGTTGTGGTGGATTTCCTAATGCGTTCTGAGCTTGTCGGGGAGTAGTACTTAGCACCGAGAGGAAAAGAGTATGACGCTCCCGCCAACGGGGGTTTCAAATGTTGGTATTCCACGTAGCTCACGTGGGGTTGTCGGTTATAGGAAACTCCCTTGTCCATAAGAGTCATGTTTATTGAAATACCGAGTCACTCTCAGTTTTGATGTGGTAAGTCAAGTTGCCTATGATGATCTATAATGATTTATGAGGTTTTTCTCCTACATTTCCTATCTAAGATGTTATGAGTTGCATGATTCAATGTCACTCAAGCCAGGTGTGTCATTATGGTTCGTATGTACGTTTTTACGAAATTTATGATATTATTTATATTTTGCATGCGCCCCCACATACTCAGTACGTATCTTGTACTGACCCACATATTTCTCTATGGGCTACATTCTTACCATGATGTAGGTTCAGGTACTCAGTCGCAGCCGCGACAGTGATATCCGAGTGCCGCATTTACGTTCCTCCAGTGGTGAGTCCCCATGGTTCGAGGACTAAGTTGCTAGTTTTGGTGCTGTTGTTTTGTGATCCCTTTGGTCTGTTGAGTCAGTTGGGGGTTTGTCCCAATGGCTCATTGATTTTGCTGTATAGAGGCTATGTCTGACTAGTGTATTATTGTGTTGGTTTGTGTATAGACATTCCATATATGTACAGTCTAATGATATTCTATACCATGTGCGATGTGATATGATATGTACTTATATATATATATATATATATCCTTAGCGTAGCGTGTATGTTGTTGTGTTGGAACCCAACAGTAGTGTTTTGGCTTAAAGGGTTAGCTTGAGGCTACGTGTAGCCTTGGGCACCGTGTGGCATCTCGGGATGATATTTCGGGGCGTTATAGTTTACTTCAGTAGTTGGAGTTAGTTAGGGACATGTCCCATCAACTCCTTATTCAGATAGTTTAGAGGCATTCAGACTAGATATTCAGACTTCAGTATTTTCAGTTATTTCAGTTGTTTTGGTATTGTTATACCACATTCAGTGTTATTATTATTCTTCAATTTTGAACCTTATGACCTTTCAGCCTTTCATTCCGCATTTATACAGTATATTATGCAGTGCTCAGTTACAAATATCAGTCATGGTTAGCTTGTGGTCCTTCGGGGTCATTAGCACCGTGTGACATTCCGAGTACCAGATTCGGGGCGTTGCAGATAGCATTTTAAATTGACATCAGAAACAAAAATAATAATGAAAGGTGAAAACTTTTGTGCTTATGATATCTTTGGCCTTTTTCTTGATTAAATTAAAATTTTAGGATACTGGTGCCTTATTTTACTTTTTATTGATTGTCCTTTAACATTTTGATCCTAAGAGAAAAAGGAACTTTTGTCAATATAATAATATTTTATAAGATTAATTAAATTATTTTTTAATTGGTTAAAATTACTTTGTGGCCAAGTACTTTTATTTCTTGATGGCCAAGTATTTTAATTACTTTGTGGCCAAGTCTTTTATTTCTTGATGACCAAGAACTTTATTTACTTTGTGACCAAGTACAGTTACTTTTTGGTTTTCCTACATACTAGCTACTACTATATATATGGGTGCTAAGCTCATTGTATAACACCAAAAAAATATTCTTCTCGTCTTTCTTCTCTCTTGCCCCTCCATTGACATTGTTAATTATATATGATTCTTGTTATCTTGCAGTCCTTATTTAATTTGTTGATTTTGTATTATTCATAATTTGTTGATTCCTGTATCCTCTAATTAATTAGGGAAGACCTATTAACCTTGGGTATCCTCTAATTAATTAGGGAAGTGCTTGTTTGATCCTGGGGAAATATTTCACATTGCGAAAATAGTTTCTTAGGACATTGCCTAGCACGACTCAAGTATTTTGTATATTACTTAAAATATTATAGTAGCCAGTTAATTATTATTATTATTATTATTATTATTATTATTATTATTGTAACTTGTTGATATTACTATATAAGAAATATTATCATTGTTATACTCTTTTTATATTGAATTTCACAATTGATATTAAAATTTATTATCGTTTTCCAACAGGAACTTCATTGTTTTTGATATTTTCCATCAACCATGTTATGCAGATTAAGCCAAGCGATTTTCCAAGAAGGATATGATAGAAGATATTATTATTAAAGACCTCCCTACTAAATCTTTGAGTGGAGCTTTATAAAATTATTTTCGTGATTGTTGGCTTTAAAAAAATTATATTGGTGTGTATTTTACTCAAACTACTTTGTTTAAAATGCAACAAAAACTTTTTATTACTCCTAAAGCTCAAACACCCGAGGATTAGAATGTTGTTTGTTGGACATTTATCCTATTCCGTTGAACAGACATATTAGAAATCATCAGGACTCTAGACCGTGTCGATGGGTCCATCCTACAATAACTCCTAAAATTATGACTCAACAGTTCAACTAAAAGGAAAGAATTCCCAACCCTCAGGATTCTAACAGGGGCATGTGTCATGTGACACAAAGGGATAGACCAATTTATAACTCACATTTTTCAAAAAATGTGACATAAAGGGATAGAACAATTTATAACTCACTTTTACCGAAAGATACCTCTAAGTTGATTCAACTTATGGATTTGACCAACTGATAATACTTGACCAAGCGGAGAATGACCCTAGGTTAGGAATAAGACAAAGACCAAACTAAAAGGATTAACGGACCTGCTGAGGGTTGCCTACGTATTTCGTCTCAAAGGACGAGAATCAGCTATGGCAGTCCTGAAATCTGTAGAACTATTTGAGTTCTATTACTGAGATTGAGACTATGATTGTGGGAAGTAGTCATCTAACCAGCATGCCCCTAATAAAGCAATATAGCTGAGTTGGGGTCCAATCTGTAATCCCAATTAGAAGGGTGTCAATACCGCGCCACTGGTAAGGAAAAACTGTGAATGACCCTTATCTAACAGGTACTCTAAAGAGAATGGTGGGACCCTCATCTGGCAGTGTTAATCCACCTCATCAACCCGCAACTGTCAGTGTTGATGTCTCAACCAATGCTGCTACATAGTTCTAGAATACAAGATTGCTTCTAAGAATCAAACACCCTCTACTAGTAGGTGAGTTCCCATCCTTGGGATCACTCGGTGCTGAATCCTACTCCCATCTGAATAGACACTAAACTTAATATACTAGACTGAGCTGGACTGAGTTCATTGTATTTTGTTGACTGATGGGACATTACTAAATTCTATTAACCGACTAAATTCATGAGATTATCGAGTTTTTCTGAGTTTTGTAACTGACTGAATTCTAATGATTGTGGCTTGGCTGAGAGTATCATGAAAACTAACACTGGTTCTAGACACACAATTAAATTATCGGATATAAATACCCCCAGAACTTGATAGCATAAAAGTAAATCATGGCATAAGTTCAAAGGTACAACAATGGCTATATATATATATATATATATATATATATATATATATATATCCATAATTTATTGACTGAGACATTTCATCAAACACTTGACATGCATTAACTTGTACAAATATGGGGATTTCACATAAGCATGCTATAAAGGCACTTTTCCTTCACATAGGCATTTTATCAAACACATGGGGAGCAAACTTTGGTTATACCATCATCAATGCATCTAATTATCATTGTTCCATAGGTCAATTTGCAATTTGAAGGGTTTCTCATGAATATTATGCAAAACATCACATACTAGCATCAATCATTGGAATACGTAATTCAAAACATGAATCAAAACCCAACCACAACATGAATATGAATTTTCAATTCAACTAAATCATGAACATTCATAAATACACAAATTTTTGGATTTTGAAAAGAGATTCTTGAGCTTCATGGGTGAAAGGGACCCATGAATCAACACTTGACATACCTTAGAACGTAATTCCTTAAGGGTTCTTGGAGAAATTCGTGAGCTTGACCTTGATTTTTGTGAGTTAGGATTTTGTCAATTGGGAGAGAATGTTCTTGATTTGGGGAAAAGTGAGTAAATAATAATTTAAAATATTTTTAAGGATTAAATCCCGCACCTGGACGTGTTAAAACCTCGAGAAAAGACCAAGTTATCCCTGAACGAAATATTTATTTTTCGTCAAAATTTCCCGATTTGGCAGGCTGGCGCGACGCGGTGCTATCGCCCCGTGTCACTGGAAATTGCCAATTGGGAATTGGGCTGACGGCGCAGCGCGGTGGAATCACGTTGCTACATTGTTTGCGAACTGAAAGTGCATCGCGACGCGGTGAAATCGCGTTGGTACACTGAAAATTGATGACTCTAAAATTGCGCCTTGGCGCAAAGCGCCATAATCACAGAGGCTCACTGAATTTTGACGATTGCAATTTTGTCATTCTCCGCGATGCGATGATGGCTCAGGTGGTACACTGTCTTACTAAAATGACTCTAACTCTTTGCCCGGGAGTCATATTTAGGCAAATTTGGTATCGATAGAAATCTTATTCAATTTTCCACACAATAAAAAGTTAAAATCTTGAAAGTTACACATGTATAAAAGTGGATTCATATTTTAAAGCAAGTCTTTGACATTTTTGGGATGATTTTAAGCTAGGTAGAAGTACGGGGTATTACAATATCTCTCCCCTGAGAACATTCATCCTTGAATGAGACTGATTAAGATGGAAGAAATGATAAGTTGAAGTACATACTGAACATGAACAACTAAAACATGACTACATGACTGATATTACTAAGATTCATACTGAGCATGCATATCTGATACATGATTTATGACTGAGCTAATACATAATGCATGACTGAGAGTACTGATAAGCTGATCACGCATATATAATGCATGAATACATGACTGAACTGACTCATGAACATGCAACTGAACATTTAAGGATAAAGATACCAAGTTTGAAATAAAAACTGAGCATGGAACTAAATACCATAATTGTAACTGAAATCTAAACATGAAACTGGATAAGCTTAAGAAAAGCTATTACCTTGGGCTAAGTCTGACTTTATGGAGAAGAGGTGAGGATACTTAATCCGCATGTCTATTTCTGTTTCCCAAGTAGCTCCCTCAATGGACAGATTCCACAAAAGAACTTTGACTAGAGGGACTTCTTTATTCCTCAGTCTGCGGGTCTGATATTTCGACTGGAATTTTCTCGTAAGAGAGACTGTTCTGGATATCTACGCCCTCAACAGGGACTACAACTGCTGGGTCACCTATGCACTTCTTTAGCAAGGAGACATGAAAGACTGGATGAACTGAAGCTAGATCTGAAGGCAACTCGAGCTCATAAGCTACTTTGCCGAAGCGACTGAAAATTTTTAAGGAACCGTATTCAGGGACTGAGCTTTCCCTTCTTACAGAACTCTTTACTCCCTTCATAGGAGAGATTTTCAAGTACACATAATCACCAATCTTGAACTCGAGATTCTTTCTGTGCACATTTGCATATGATTTTTGTCGACTCTAAACTATCTTGAGCCTTTCTAGGCCCTACTACTGCATCCTCGCCGACTTTAAACCAACTGATCGGAGATCTGCATCTCCTACCATAGAGAGCTTCGAATGGAGCTATCTGATTACTAAAATGATAGCTGTTGTTGTATAAAAACTCAATCAAAGGCAAGTGGTCATCCCAATTACCATGGGAATCAATTGCACACGCCCTTATTATATCTTTCAAGGTCTGAATAGTCCTTTCTACTAGACCATCTGTCTGAGGATGAAAGGCGGTACTGAGATAAACTCGGGTACCAAGACCCTTTTGGAACGCTTTCCAAAAATGAAAGGTGAACTGGGTACCTCTATTTGAGACAATAACAATGGAAAACTATGCAACCTAACCAACTCTCTAATATAGAGTTTGGCATAATCCTCGTCTAAATAAAAGGTATGGACTGGAAGGAAATGAGCTGATTTGGTCATCCTATCTACAGAGTACGAGGCAAACCCATCACAAAGTCCATGTTCATTTCTTCCCACTTCCAAGTGGAAATATTAAACTCCTGCATAGACCCACTAGGCTTCTGATGCTCAATCTTAACTTGCTGACATGTTGAGCACTTAGCCACAAACTCTACAATATCTCATTTCATCCCACTCCACCAATAGATCTCCCACAAATCATGGTACATCTTAGTGGTCCCTGGATGAACCGAGTAACGCGCACCATGCATTTCTGTTAGAATTCGTTACCTCAAGTCATCTACACCTGGCACACAGAAATAACCCTAATAATGCAACACACCATATCCCCCTTGGGAGAAAACCTCAACCTGATGATCCTTGACTGATTCCTTTAACTTGACTAGACTGGGATCTCTATCCTATTTTTCCTTCACCTCAGAAACTAGAGATGATTCTAAACCCACATGTTACCCTCTGCTGAATCTACTAGGCGAACACCTAGTCGAGAAAGATGATGAACTTCCTGAGCTAGCTTGTTCTTACTATCCTCAACATGAGCAACACTACCCATAGACATTTTACTGAGAGTGTCGTCCACTACGTTGGCCTTGCTCGGATGGTAAAGTGCACTCATGTTGTAATCTTTCAAGAGCTCTAAGCACCTTTTCTGATGGAGGTTAAGATCTTTCTGATAGAATACGTACTGAAGGCTTTTATGATATGTGAACACATCTACATGCACCCATATAAGTAATGCCTCGAAATCTTTAAGGAAAAAACTATGTCTGCTAACTCAAGATCTTGAGTCGAATAATTCTTCTCATGGTGTTTAAGCTGTCTGGAGGCGTAGGCTATGACCATACCATGATTCATGAGGACACAACCCAAACCTACTCTGGATGCATCACAATACACTACAAACCCATCTGAGCCATCTGGAAGAGCCAAAATTGGAGCTGAGGTGAGTCAAGTATTCAACTCCTGAAAACTCTTCTAGAAAGGATCTAACCACTAAAACTTGACTTTCTTCTAAGTCAATTTGGACATAGGGGATGTAATAGAAGAAAATCCCTCGATAAACCATCTGTAATAGACAGCCAAACCCAAGAAACTCCTGATATCTGATGGATACAGGGCGAGGCCAGTTTCTTACTGCTTTGGTCTTTTAAGGATCAACTCTTACGCTATCACCGAAAATGATATGACTAAGGAATGCTACTGACCTTAGCCAAAATTTGCACTTACTAAATTTGGTGAACAACTGATGATTTCTGAGAGTCTGTAATACTGTTCTGAGATGGTCTGCATAATCGTGCTCATTGCTGGAATAGATAAGGATGTCATCTAAAAAGACTATGGTGAACATGTCCAAGTACTACTTAAACACACGATTTATCAAGTCCATGAAAGTGGATGGAGCATTGGTAAGACTAAAGGACATGACTAAGAATTTGAAGTGACTATACCAAGTTTGGAAAGTTGTTTTTGAAATGTCATATTCTCTGACTCTCTGAGCCGATGATAGCCTGATTTGAGGTCTATCTTAGAGAAATAGCTGGCACCCTAAAGTTGGTCAAATAAGTCATCGATTCTAGGGAGTAGATACTTGTCCTTGACCATGACTTTATTGAGTTGATGGTAATCAATGCACATTCTGAGGGAATCATCTTTCTTGCACACAAATAAGACTTGTGCACCCCACGGGGATACACTGGGTCTAATGAATCCCTTATCTAAGAGATCCTTCAACTGTTCTTTCAGTTCTTTGAGTTCTGCTAGTACCATTATATATGGCAGAATAGATATAGGCTGAGTATCTAGAAGTAGATCAATGCCAAAGTCTATCTCCCTTTCAGAAGGAATTCCTGGAAGATCTTCGAAAAAGACATCTGAATATTCGTTCACTACTGGGACTAATTCAAGATTGGGAGTTTCAGAGCTAGTTTCCTTAACTTGAACAAAATGATAGACATATCCCTTAAATATTATTTTTCTTGCCCGAAGGTAGGAAACAAGCTGACCCCTGAAGGCTAAAGTACTACCCCTCCACTCTAGGACAGGTTCATTCAAAAACTAAAATTGGACAACTATATTTCTGCAGTCGACTGGGGCATAGCAGGAATGAAGCCAATCCATGCTAAAATTGACATCAAATAAGCCATCTCTAATTCGACTAAGTCTGCTGAAGTGACTTTTTGAGATACCATAACTGGACAATTCCTGTATACTCGTCGGGCTATGATAGTTTTACCTACTGGGGTAGAGATTGATAAGGGCTCTGTTAGGATTCCAGGACTGACTCCAAAATCAACTACTATATAAGGAGTAATAAAAGATAAAGAAGCTCCTAGATCTAGCAAAGAGTATATATGCAAGTGAAATATCTGTAACATACCAGTAACTACATTAGGAGAATTTTCCTAATCCTGCTAGGACTGAAGAGCATAGATTCGATTTGGGCGACGCCCACTAGTAGCACTGGAAGTGGCACCCTACTAATTCGGGTGACCGGACTAGGCTGAGAAACGGTTATGATGATCTTGAGGACATGGCTATGGATAATATCTAACTCTATAGCCTGACTTGCCACATTCAAAGCAAACATTGCTACCAGCTCTATAAGTACCCTAATGGTACTTTCAACATGTCTGACACAGAGGATGGGTGCGGGCACTACTAACACTACCCTAAGACTTAGAGCCTGGTGTCCTATCTTTGTTACCCTCCCTCAATTTTAGAACTGGAGCACTGGCTGAGCAAGGAGTTGGAATGGATGACTTTGGGCAAATTGAGAATGGTTACCACCCTCTGACTTAGGTTGATTGAAATTAAAGATACCTTTCCTAGCTTTCTTATTCTATTTCTCTCTTATCTTAATTTTCTACTCCTCTATCTGTTGATCATGGATCATAAGCCTGGCTATGTCTATCTCACTAATCAACATGGCAGTCCTATACTCCTTGACCACACTATCATTAATCCCAGAAACAAACTTACTCATCTTAGCCCTATTTTCTGCCACTATATGAGGAGAGTATCTAGTTAGTTGAGTAAACTTGAGAGAATACTCTTTCACTATCATGTTACCCTTCCTGAGGTTGATAAATTCTAGCACCTTAGCTTCTCTCATCTATAGGGGAAAGAATCTATCTAAGAAGGCAGTGGCAAACTCCTCCCACTCAACAGGCCCTGCATATATATCCCTCTCTACTTTCTCCTATTTGAACCTCGTGTGAGCCACATCCTGTAACTGATATACATCTAGCTCAGCACTCTCACTAGCGGTAACCCCCATGATATCTGTAACCTTCTAAACTGATCAAGGAATTCCTAAAGGTCCTTGTCCGTCTTAGACCCAAAAAGGGATGAAGGGTTTATCTAGGTAAAGTCCCGAATCCTAGCTGCCGTAGTATTGGTCACTAAGTTAGCCGGAACAGCAGCTGACCATTCATTCTGAGCAACAACTAAATTAGAAAGAGTAGTGAATGCAGCTCTGAACTCTACATAAGAGACGTGTTCGTCCAAGGGATCTGCTTGGACGGGCTGAGGGGCTGACTGATTCCCATTTCTCCTTTTAGGAGGAATGTTCTGTAAATGAAAAAGGAGAAACGGATTAGGCTAAGAGTTTGAATTTGAGCTCATGCTCACGGGCACAACATGAATACTGAAAGAAGGGAAATTTTTCCTAAAACATCTTATAGCCTCATGTATATAAATGTGGCGCGCAACATACCCATGCACAAGACTCTACTAGATGCGGCTTTCAAACTTCCTAGGACTCTGTTGAACCTTAGGCTCTGATACCAAGTTTGTAACGCCTCGAATCTGGTACCCGAAATACCACACGGTGCTTATGACCCCAAAAGACCACAAGCTAACCCATGACTGTTATCTGTAACTGAGCACTGCATAATATACTGTATAAATGCGGAATAAAAGGCTGAAAGGCCATAAGGTTCAAAGCTGAAGAATAATAATAATACTGAATATGGTATAACAATACCAAAACAACTTAAATAACTGAAAATACTGAAGTCTAAATATTTAGTCTGAATGCCTCTAAACTGTCTGAGTAAGGAGTTGATGGTACATGTCCCCTACTAACTCCAACTGCTGAAGTAAACTAAGTATTGAAAATACTAAAATGATAAAACATTCTTGAATGATAAGAACTCACTGCTAATCTACTACTGCTGACTGAAACCTGAGTTGCTAAGTGCAATCGGGAACCTGAGCATCCGAACCTATGGTATAAAACACCATAGCACAAAAGAAAAGTATGTGTCAGTACGTAAAAATGTACTGGTACGCAAGTGAGGTAGGCTGAATGCATGGAGTTCATAAGAATGAACTATAACTGACTGATAACATAAACATGACAGTGTGAGGATACATGTATGAAAATATAACTGCAACTGAAACATGGGGATTCTGAATACTGAATATACTGATAGCATGGATTACTGATAACTAAAATAACTGATATTGGGTGACTGTTACTGACAGTCTTGATTCTAATGGAACTAGTTGAGTTCCGTATTGAGCTAAATGACTGTATCTGGCAGTCCTAAAATCTGTAGAACTGTCTGAGTTCTATTACTAAGACTGAGATTGTGACTGTCGGAAGTAGTCATCTAACTGATATGCCCCTAATAAAGTAATATATCTAAGTTGGGGTCCAATCTGTAACCCCAATTGGAAGGGTGTCAATACCGCGCCACTAGTAAGGACAAGCTATGAGTGACCCTTATTTAACAAGTACTCTAAAGAGAATGGTGGGACCCTCATCTGGCAGTGTTAATCCACCTCATAAACCCTTAACTATCAGTGTTGATGTCTAAACCTATGTTGTCTACATAGTTCTGGAATGGAAGGATTGCTTCTATGAATCACACCCTCTACTAGTAGTTGAGTTCCCATCCTTGGGCTCACTCGGTGCTGAATCCTAATCCCATCTGAATAGATACTGAACTAAATATACTGGACTGAGCTGGACTGAGTTCACTGTATTTTGTTGACTGACGGGACATTACTGAATTCTATTAACTAACTGAATTCATGAGATTACTGAGTTTTCCTGAGTTCTGTAACTGAATGAATTCTAATGATCATAGCTTGACTAAGAGTATTATGAAAACTGACTATCACGACCCGAACTAGGGCCTGGCATGACAGACATCCCAAATCATAAAGGCTCGGACATCCTACTCTATCCTATCTGGTAATCATGTAAACATTCATATCATAAAAGAAAATGTGGAAATACAATCTGATACGGAAATATAGTCATTAACTCTGAGTTTCAAGGCATAAGAATGAAAGTTACAATTCAAAACATCTGAATAACATCTGACTCAGTCTGCAAAATCTCTACTATATCTCAAAACAACAATGTCTGAAATCTGGGACAAGGCCCCCAGTAGACCATAACTATAGAATGATAAATAACTATAAGACATTAGGCCTTCTGGAATATAGAAGGCTAACCATTGTACAATTTTTTCTGCTATCTGAACTATCTACGGCTTATCAAGACCCCTAGACTGAGCCTCAGAACCTGAGAGGTAGGAGGGAGGGGGTCAATACAGATGTACTGGTACGCAGAGAAAATCAAAAAATAATCATTTATAATCAACATATATGAGAGCAATTTAAAATAGTTCATAAATATATCATATGGTAAGAATCACATGGTTATTTTGGAAAGACTCTAAAAAATCATCTGAATTCTGTGACACTCTTTGTTTTACTTCTGTGTTAGGTGGTATACCCTACAACTCTGAAAATTCCATGGGCTATATGGAAACTACCATTAACTCGGCAGCCAAGCCCCCAACCCAAGTGTGCCGCAAGGGTCGGAGTCTCTGAATCTACTACGCCATACGGCCGTCGCCAGCGTACAATAATAATATACCCATATCAGCAAATATGATTTTAGGCTAAGAGTTACTTGAACTCACGCCTTCTTCGGGTAACCACCTAACCCTCTTTAAGCCCTTTTTTTAAACTCTTTCAAAGCATGCATACTCTGAAAACATACTCTAAAATCTTTAACTCTGTCATGGCATATACATATATATGGTATAGTCATACCATTGACTTGCAAGTCACATTCTCTGAGCCATTCATAGCAAATTCTATCTCTGTTTTCAGATTATGAAATTCAAGACCACCATATGAACAATTCTTTCAAGAAACTCATTCTTTAAAATTCATGTAAAGCCATGCAAGCAATTCTCTTTATCAATAATTCAACAAACAATGGTGGTCATGTCAAAAGTCACTATCTCATGAAATTCTTCTCTTTAACACAAAGCATAGTTATATCAAGAAACACCCTTTCAACAATTCTAAATCAATGTTCAAATAATATGACATTGAGAAAACATCTTTCAAACCACAAAACATGCATTTCAACTCTTTTCAAACCAAAAATTTGTAATTTATCACAAGAGAGGGAGTTCATCTTTTATGCTCTCAAACAATCTTCAATCTCAATTTCATACATATACATATACATGTAAATCAATTTAGGGGGAGAGACCACAAGGCCAAAGCAATAATAACATTGAAACTTTTGGAATACATAATCAATAATATAGTTTTCAAAACCCCTTTAAAATACATTCATCAAAACCTTTAAATCATGCTTTAATATTTTCAAGCCCATGTAGTTTTTAGGATAAACCCCACGTACCTCTATTTTAGAAAGTAATGGATAATTCTTGAAGTTTGCGAATTGGGGATTCCGAATCTCTAATTATCTTCTAAAACTCACGGTTGAATCTTGGATTTCTTGGAGGAGAAGTATATGAACTAGAATTTTTTTGTGTTGAGGGAAATCTTGAGAATGTCGTATATTATGCTTGTAGAGACCTTAAATCTCCTATTTTAGACGTTTTAAGAGACTTGGGAAAAAGTCCAAACTAGCCTTGTTAACTTCTGAACGAAACTGGAAAAATTTAAACTGGAACCCGATCTTATGAGCCACCGCGATGCGCCACTATCGCGATGGCTCACTGAAAATTGACCATCGTCATTTACACCCTCTCTGTGATGCGCCAAGGACAGGGATTACGGTGTTTTACGACTAGGACTTAAATTAACCATAACTCCTTCACCGACTGTCCGTTTTGGACGAATCTTATGTCGACGGAAAACTTATTCGATCATCTACGTAATGAAAAGTTGAAATCTAAGGAATTCTATAGGGAAATAAGTATAAATCATTCTAGAAGCCAATGCTTGATACTTTAGGGACAAAATTTAGCTAATAAAAACTTCAGAGCGTTACAATATCTCCCCCTTAGGATCATTTGTGCCTGAATGATGGGTAGGAACGTTGAAGCTTAAAGGTATGAAATAATGCGAACCTGATGTGTCTTCTAAGAAAGGATATAACTGATCTAAAACATTTAAACTTCTATCGTGAAACTGAATTCTGAGCTGACTTCACTTTTCTTGATTCAAGGAGCTGATTTGTGCTGAGAGTTTAGGATTCCCTTGAAATATTCATGGTCCAATCATATATATTGAATTGAGAAGTGATAACTTATGCAAGTACGAATCATAAGGAAACAAGATTTAGATCGTACAAAGGTATTACACTTTCTGAGCTAAAATAGCTGGAAAAAATTTGAGATTATGTGCTGAACTCTTATGAACTAAGTCATGACTAAATAACTGAATCTGAAACATGATGATTGGACTGAACTATGTTTGCAACTTACACGGATGGAATAGATTTTCTTTGGGGATGGTCATACGCATTAGACTTTAGATAGTAGGACTGGGTGAAAAAGTGGAAAACCACAGTAACTTGTCTTCCTGACTGTTAAACTGAATCATACTGGACACTTATAGTTAACTGGAGTATCTCTTTAACACTCTTCCTAAAGAAGTTCTAGTAGCATTAGGGAGCAAAGAATCTCGGACATAAGTTACACAAGACATCCAACTAAGGAATCCCAATAATGACACCACTCTATAGCATGGGAATATAGACATATAACTTGTAAACTAGAATAGAATTACCAAACCTTAGGCATTGCAACTTCTTACTTTCAAGATTAGCCACACTTCTAAAATACTCTCTCAACTATACTTTCCTCTTAAACACCATGCTCATTGATTCCACTTATTTTTCTCACATGGCCGCTAATATTTCCATCTGCTAATGTCTAAACTAAACTAAATCCTCTCATCATCTTCAAGTCTAAGTCAAAATTACAAGACGCACCACATAATATTGTAGTACTAGTCTGAATCATGAATTTACCACACCCTGCATTTCACAATTCCTTATCTCCTGCATAATTCTTATTGTCACTCCAGCAATAACCTTCAACTTCGTATTAGACATTCACAAACACTCAAGGCATCCATCCATATATATACAAACATGACATTCAAGCCTATCTTCATACCCACATATGCACTTCTAAACAACCACTCATAAAGCATTTTTCTCATATTCTCTAATACTTCTATCCATAACAACTTCCCTGCACTATTCAGATGATACACATAAAATATCCTTAACTAACCAAGCCATACACGAAACTTTACCTCAAAATTCTTTCAACTTATAGACTTACATAAAAAAAGCGCACAACAATTCTTCTCCAAAGAGAACACATAAAACTTCAACTAACCTTGACACGTATCAAAGACTTGGCCTCAATCTTACTCCACAATTACCGCCTTAACTCAAATAAGCATACAACCATCCTTCATCAACAAGAAATGTTTACTCTATCCCATCTAAACAACTATTCATCATCACTATCTCGACATAAGGGAAAAAATGTCACTGCAAATTGGAATACCAGGATCCGGAACATAAGGGGAGTACTTAAGCATAACTTGGTACCCTACTGAGGCAGAGGAATAGAGCACTCACGGCATGGACTCATTAAAGAGATCTAATCTGAGGACGTACCTAATATAAATTTGAATTTTCACTGATCATTAAGAGTATCACATGTGAACAAAAGTCATGAACTGCATGACCTAAATTTTTGGAATTCATAACTTACGGAAAGTGATTTGACTGTTGAACAAACTAGGAATTCATTATACTAGGAACTAGGAGAGTACATGATTCCTTATCATATGCATGAACATGAGCTATAAGCATGAAGCTAAACATAAAACATGAGTATGTATCGAAATAACTGAAGTAAACTGCTGAAATAAGAATAGACTAAGCATCATTCTTTTTCACTGCCAGTTCCGCAACTTACTAGCACATCTATTAGCATCTGAAAACTTGACTTGGTTACTCGTTCTATCATCTCCCCCTTAGATTTAAGCCATTACTCTAAGTCTGGGGACCACTATATACACTCTGGTATAAACTAAAATCACTTTACTTTAGAGTCGGGGATATAACAATACACATAAAACTAAACTTACCCTGTAAGATGATATCTTCATATATAACAAACAATGCTAATACCTCCTTCTAAGATTCAACCCTTATGTTTCTATGGCCCCAAAAGTCATCATATAACAGCTTAAACATTCACCAACTTAAATTATTCTAACACTAAGCATGGATATCTCCAAATTTTTGACGGACCATACCACTTCTATCATAGTTTACCAGCATCAACTTATATTTCTAAACCATGAGAATCAAGATTACAAAAAAAGGCTCAACATCATAATCATAACTTCTTAACTTGGCCATTTAGAACACCATGTACCATCTAACTAGTCTTTCTCCATCTAGCAACTTAACGGTACCACTAGCCACACACAACATGTAATAGCCGTAGAAAAATACCGCAACCTCATATCACCTTGGCATACTTCTACTTCATACATACAACATCATACTTGATTACGAATCAAATAAACTTAAGCTCTTGCATGCACTATTCAAGCCTATTAGATCGCTTTCATAAAACTAGTATCATTAACCAAGAAATAATCACATCCGCCTTCATGGCCATCAACTGTTCAAACTTAATGTCCAGGGCTAAACATGATTTACAACCCAACCTTACCCACAATTCTCACTTGAAAACTACAAAATAAAACATTAAGAAACAATAGTACACTAGAACTCCGTCGCAACAATAATTGATTATGACCTTACGGTTTTCCTTATTATAATTCATTAACACGCACTATTTCAACACATCAAGCCTATAGTCTAGAATGAGGAGGAAAATAAGTGCTTTAGGAACTAAGAAATAACAAAGCTAAGCGAACAGACACGAACAAAAGCTTAGAGAGATTGTTGATTCAGTCAAATCGACGGCGTTGAATAAGATTAGTGGTAGTATTTGGCGAAATAGACCAGTTGCAATGTTGATTCCGTGATAGGATCTTGGATTTAATAATCTCTCTTATATCATCACAGATAAAGTTAAGAGAGATTATTTGATCAACTATGAATCTTATCTTAATGATTCTCCGAATGATCCTTAAGAGGCATAATCATGGCCATCTGGAAATTTCTCTTTTCTCTATTCAATTGTTGAATTACTTGTGATATTCTTGATGAACTATTAATAACTGATGCCAAATCAATTACGTGGAAAGTCAGAATAATACATCAGTCCAAAAACACTAATAACTCAAAGGAACTTATAAAAGTGACATTTGTATCCAATCAACATTGGCAATAAAAATGTCATAAAAACTTACTTGCTCAAGGAAGAATGTTTAAATTGATAATCTAAGAAGATATTTTGATCAAGTGATAATTTCTTGGTTTTGCTTTAATATTTTGTTTAGTTTCTTTCACTTTTGAGTTATGAAAGATCGTGGTCATTTCACTCAAGTAATGTGTGTAAATAGAATTTCATGAAAGGTTCTAGAGTAAATCTAGCTCTTTTTATTTTATCAGCCGGTACTGAGGTTGCTTTTACTTCAGCTCTGAACCAATTACTGCTAAATTTCTTTTTTGGGGTTAGATTCACACCGGTATCTGAACTTACTACTGGTATTTTTTACATTTTGGAATATCTACTTCTTCTGTGAACTACTTTTGTACATGCATGTGAGAATTCGTGACCACAAGTATTAATTATTGCTTATCTAATTGCTGCACATTTTTTATGTTTCATGGATACACATATTTTCTTTATTTTTTTTCCACTGTACTTTATGAATTAATTTATTTATTCGGCAAAATATAAATAATAAAACAACCTTTTCCTCGCATATCATCTGTCAAGCCTGTGTATGAGATCTTTTGAGTATATCAGTCACAACAAGGACAACAGAATCAGTGTCGGGCTTCAAGAAGTAAAAGGGATATAGAAGCTCTTCTCAGAACATATCTCTAAATCAATATATCTGTGACTGTGTCTTGTTATATATTTCCCTCCTTACCTGGTTTATGCTGGTAAATTAACTTGGGGCATTTTGTTAAAAGTGACAAAAGAGTTTAAAATGAGGTGCAGGTGACTCAAGTCTTAATAATTGAGTATAGGTGACAATTACTTTATTATGGATTAAGAAAGTTGGGGAAGCTTGAGAATAGCCCACAAGTTTTAAAATTTATACTTTGATCCAACTGTTAACCTAATATAACAAGAAATTGAGGGAAAACGGTGTGTTTCTCTCTCTTCTCATCCACTATTGTTTTCTCTCTCTTAGCGTTTTTTGTTGTTCATTATTGTTGCTTCTTTATTCATCATCTTCTGCTTCTTTATCATCATCTTCTACTTTATTATCATCATCTTGTTTTTCTTGTTGACCACTGTTGTTGTTGTTGTTACTGCTGCTACTTGACCAATTTCTCAGGTCAAATTTTATTTTGTACATCGCTTTTCACTTTGGCATTACTTCATAAGAAACTTTGGTAAGTTAAATTATGATTTTTAGTTGAATTTATCTTCTGGGTAACTGCTATTGTTTTGTTTTTTCAATAATAGATACCACACAATTATGAATGTAGCATAAGAGCCATCTGTTTAAATAGATCACTCATCTGTTGCAACAGATGAGCTATCTGTTACAATGGAAGACTCATATGTTGGATTCATGCTTAAAGTTCTATAGTGTCGTAACATGAATCAAACAGATGAGTCATCTATTGCAACATATGACCCTTCTATTATAACAAACTAGTTATTTATTGCAACAGGATAAATATCTAATGCAATAGATTAGTAACCTATTGTAACAAAACCTGAACTAGATTCCAACAGACGTGTCATCTGTTACAATAGGTAAGTCATTTGTCACAATAGGTT
The DNA here is from genome assembly GCA_030864225.1 of Capsicum baccatum var. pendulum. Lineage (NCBI taxonomy): Eukaryota > Viridiplantae > Streptophyta > Magnoliopsida > Solanales > Solanaceae > Capsicum > Capsicum baccatum. Next base: position 129,429,102 of record CM061551.1, on the reverse strand, counting down.
AGTTATCTATTGCAATAGAACCTGAACTCAATTCCAAAATATGCATTATTTGTTGCGACAAGTAAGTCATCTATCTCAATAGGTTAGTTATCTGTTCCAATATGTCACTCATCTGTTGGAATCAGTTTCAAAGGTTTTTTAGTACTGTAACATCTATCCCAATAGGTGCTTTATCTGTTGTAATAGATGTATAGTATGTTGCAACATATGATTCACCTATTACAACAGATGACTCATTTATTGAAATCAACATCAGGAGCATTACATGGATCCCAATAGGTAAGTAATTTGTTGCAATTGATCACTTACATATTGCAACATATTTTTTACCTGTTGCAACAGATTACACATCTGTTGGGGTTCTTTTTATGGCACTATGAAATCACTATTAATTTTATTATGATATCATTATTAACTTAATTTAACAACTAATTTAGTTTAGGTACCACTAATGGAGGAATCAATAACAATAGGTGTGGATTGTCATGGTCAATGGATCGAGGAGATTCATTGATATGTATGGCGTTGGAAGGAGGGTGAAGTACTAAAGACGATAGCTATGCCAGTCCAAAGTGATGTTTCATATGATGATTTTGTGAACGTAATCATCAGTTATTATGGACTGAATTGTCAATTGGAAGAACTCTTCATCAGCTACATGCACAACTCCTTTGAAACTCAGAGGGTACTACCTTTCAAGATAACCGATCAGGTTCGGTTGTGTTCTTATCATAGTGATTCAACCAGGCCGGTGTTTAGGGTCTACGTGGTTGAAAAGATGAGAGAGAATGAGAACCAGAATATAGAAGAAGAAGAAGAACAACAACAACAACAACAACAAAAAGACATCTTTAATGATAGGTTAGATAATATGGACTTGAATATTGTAGATGATGATCAAACACCAACGCTCGTTGCTGCGAGCAATATGGTGGGCAGCTCTTCTCAAGCGACATAGTCTGGTAATTGTCAAAATGACGAGATTGGATTTTACAAGGGAATGTCATTCAAAGATAATAAAGAACTTTCTACATCTTTGTTTATGGCTTGCTTGAAAAAATATTTCAGAATAATGAAGGGGATCAATTCAAGCAAAGTATTTTGCTTCAGATGTGCTAATCCGAACTGCAAGTGGTGGTTGAGAGCGGTGAAGTACTTAAGTTCTAACAAATTCATCATTCATAAACATGAAAAGTATCACACATGTGGTTCGGAGTATATTTTGGATCGAAATCCTCATGCCACGGCAAAGGTCCTTGGTGAATATTTCAAGAATAGGTTCTCCAATGGCAAAGGCCCTTCTACAATGGATATGGCCAATTAACTCCTTATGGAATTGGGTGTCATGGTCAGTTATTGGAAAATATATACGGTCATGGGGACTGCCAAGGACTTGGTTAGGGGACACACAAGCCTGGTATGCAGTCCCCGATGCCTACCGTTATATGCTTGAGTCCACAAATACCGGAAGTAAGATGGCATTGCATGTTAATGAAAAAGGAAGGTTCAAGTACCTTTTTGTATCCTATTATGCTTGGATTTAAGGTTTTCAACATTTAAGAAAAGTCATAGCCGTCGATGGGACCTTCTTGAGGAGAAGGTATAATAGAGTTTTGCTAGCGGCGGTGGTGCAGGATGTGGAGAATCATATCTTTTCTGTCACTTTATGCGTAGCAGAAAAGGAATGTGATGCCTCTTATGGATATTTTTTTGATCAAATGTGAAGTTGCTTCAAAGATACCGAAGGGTTGTGTTTTATTTCGGATAGGCATCCAAGTATTCCAAAGATGGGTTCAATTTTCTATACTTCATCTCACTTTGGTTGTTGCATGACGCATCTTTGAGATAACATTCGGAACAACTTTCACAATGAAAGGGTCGTGACCCTTCTTTATAGAGTAGCTAAAGGATATAGTAGAGCGGAGTTTTTAGTCCATTTCAATCAAATAATGCATATACATCCCAAGGCAGCAGAACATCTCGTATGTGTCAGTTTCGAGAGATGGAGTCAATCATTCTGTCCAGCAAATAGGTACATTCTTATAAATTTAATGTCTTGTTTGAGTTATAAGTTTAGTATGATGTCGTACTAAGTGATTCTTTTGTGTAGGTACAATATTATGATATCAAACATAGCTGAATCATTGAATTTATTGTTTGGTGATGGAAGAGAATTTCCCATCATGGCTCTGTTTGATAAAATAAACCAGAAGTATGGCAAAGTTTTTCATGAAAGGCGTGTGAAGTTCGAAAACTCAGGAACCAAATTTGTTCTAGAAGCATAAAAAAAATAATATCAACGAACATCAGTCTGGGGAATAGGTTATTTGCTCATCAAATAGTAGATTACAAGTTCAGTATTGACAGTCATGGTGATGTTGCCACGATCGATCTTCAAATAAGATCTTGTACGTGCAGAGTTTTTGACTTGAACAAAATACCCTGTCCACATGCTATGTAGTGCTTCAAACTCAATACAGTGCATAATATGGAACTAAAATTTATGAGTACTCCTCTCCATATTATTCGGTGGAAAAACATATAATGTCATATAGTGAGCATATTACTCTGGTGACTCCCGAAAAATCTTGGGTTGTTCCTGCAGAGCTTTTGCGGAGATTAATACCTCCTCTATATATTGATTCATGTACTATAAAATCGGAAAGAAGGCCATATAAGAATAGGCGTGGAGTCTGAGAATATTATCATTTATTATATAATCATTGTTGTGAACGTAAATATTATCATTTATTATATAAAATATTTTTTAATAACTTGTGCATCAAAAAAAGAGGTAAAATAGGAACTAAATATAGCAGACCACAAAATTATTTCCAACAGATTATCCATCTGTTGCAACAGATGGACATTAGCTGGAAGAACACAATACAGTTCATCAAACTAGAATGTTTTTCTCCAATGGATGACAAATCTATTACAACAAATGGATAATCTGCTGACAAAAAACCAATTGATGACCAATCTGTTTCAAGAGATGGTCTATCTGTTGAAAAAACTTAAAACTCTTGTTATTGCTACTGGATTAAAAATTGCTCCTTACGTCCAATCGTCGACATGTTTGTTTAGAAGAAAAAATAGACAAAATGAAAATAAAATAAGGATTAAAAAGCCAAAGTCGGAAAAAAAATTCATTAAATAAAAACAAAATACATTAGGTATAGATCCGATATAGAAAAATTAAAATACACACGCTAAAAGAAAAAACATCACATAAATATTATTATTATTATTATTATCAATCGATCGATCATCAATCAATAGCAACAATGTCCTCATCAGCCTCTGCATCTCTCTGAACATCCTTGCTCTCACGGCGACCAACTCCTTCAGTAGGTCATTAACCTGCCTCTGAAGTTCCTGCACGGTGTTGCGCAGAATAGTAATGTCCCAAACTGGATCAGCCATATCTAGAATATGCATGAATTGGCAAAAAACATAAACACAAAAGTAAAGAAAAGAGTCTGAATGTAATACAACATATACTACCAACTGGTAGATTTACACACAAAAAGAAAAAACTTTCCTCAACTAGAAAGGAATATGTTCTTCGAAGAGAAGTGGTTGAAGATGTAATACGAAAAGAAAAAATGCAAGAAAAAAATAAAATGAAGATTAAGGAGGGACCTATTTATAGAGGATTGAATCTGTATGTGTAAGGCAAAAAGGAACGATAGTTCAACTCCATTGTATTAGTTATATTCAAACTATTGACTGTTTGTTTTCTGTGGAAAGTCATGACTTTTTCTTTTACATTCAAACTTCTCACCTTTTCAAAATTGTTTCTCTCTTAATAACAACCATTATTATTGATTTGTTGCAATAAATCATCCATCCATCACAATAAATGGTCTATATGTGTAATAGATGAGATATCTGCTTCAACATATGGATTATCTGTTGCGACAGATGGACCATCTGTTGGAGAATATGTTTTGATTTCTTCTAACAACTGATTCATTAGTTGCAACAGACGAAAAATTTGATTCATCAAAAGTCACGACTGTTCACCTTTTTTTTAATAGTCATCACATGCCTTAATTAATCCAAATTGGTAACTGTTTTATTATATAAAATAAAAAAGACAGACTAAAAAAACAGACTTAAAAACAAAAAGGTGAAAAGTCACAACTTGTAGCACTTGTTTTTTCTTGACGGGCATGTAGATGGTTATCCTTTGAGCCTCCATAGTCTTGTACACTACTTAATGATGGGAAGTGAAGAATAAACACTGTCTGACATTAATGGGGTAGGAAGAATAAGGTGCATGCAGATGGATGGATCCACTTTCATGCGTGGGAGTTATGTATTATTGATCAGGCTTTCATGATAGACACACATAAAGTATAATGATTTTGTGAATGCAGATTTTTACCGATTAAACATTGATCCTTCAAACAAGATCCTGTATTTTTTAATTTTGTTTGATAGGTGTAAACTAATAAGGCTGAAGGGTTCTGAGAAGGTGGTGTTGATACCCTATTACAATTTAATAATAGTTTTGCTCATGTTTATGCGTCAAGTTCTGAGAAGGGATCAATATTTGATGGCATTTTAGACATTCAATAGTGATTGGAATAATTTTAATAGTGCAATGGACTTTGAGATGGCCTTCAAAGCCTTTCACTGCAACAAACAAGAATGAAAAACCAATAAAAATTCTCCTGGTCCAAATTTATATGGATGGGTTACTCGAGGAGACTATTATACAGCAAAAGGTGCTTGGGAGAATACTTGTACGGGAAAAGGGAGGTAGAGAAGACCATATATCATCTCACACCTTGTTGAAGAGGAAACACAGGGAAGCAAGTAAGGAACTTCTAGCCAATCTGGCTAATGAAATTGACTTGAAAGATGAAAAAAACAAATGAGCTGCAAATGTGAAAGTGTGTCCAACTATTAAAATCCGTCAATCGTTCTTGAAAAAAAATTGCTAAAGAGGACTGGAGTTGGACACTTTGCTATTGATTGCGACTAGCTAGCGTGGTCTGAATGAAAACCCAAAAAATGCAGAACCAGAACTCTAAGGAAGCAGCTTGGAGAGCATAGAGGATTGGTAAGATTTTCAGTCACGACTGAAACCTAAACCAACAACTCTAGAAGTAAAAATAAGGAAAGCCAAGGCGTCAATTTCTGAAGTCTAACTTGCATCCCATGCCTTCTATTTGTGGTTCTGATCAGGTCAATGGCAGTAGAAACAAAAAGGTTTGAAGTTGGGTAAAAATCCCATGCCTTGTTGTTTCCACTATCTTTGACCAGACCAGAACCACAAGCGGAAGGCCTGGGAAGCAAGTTTAACTTCAGAAATTGTCACCTTGTCTTGATCCTTTATTTTTAATTCAAGAGTTATTGGTTCAGGTTTCGTTTTTGACCGAAAATCTTACCATCATCTATGCTCACAAAGCTTCAACCTTAGAGTTCTGGTCCTATATTTTTTGGGTCTTCATTCAGGCCATGCTATATAGTTGCAGTCCCCTAACAAAGTACACAGCTCCAGACCACTTCAGCATTTTTTTTTCAAAATGGACTGATGGATTTTTATTTTTAGATACACTTTCACATTTGCAGCTTATTCAATTTTTTTCATTTTTCATGTCAATTTCATCAGCCAGATTCGCTACATGTTCCTTCCTACCCTGTTTCTTATTTAATAAGGTCTTAGTTGATAAATTGTCTTCTCCACCTCCACCTTCCCGCATAGATATTCTCCCAACCACCTTCGTTGTATAATATTCTCCTCAAGTAACCCATCCATAATTTTGGACCAGGACAATAACTATATTTATTTCTATTCTTGGTTGCAGCAGTGCGAGGCTTCGGAGGCCTTTCAAAAGTCCATTGAACCTTAAAATTAGTCCAATCAATATTGAATATTTACACTGCCACCAAAAACTTGAACCCTTCTTCAAATTTGACACATAAACATTAGCAAAATCTTTATTAAATCATAACAGGGTACCGACACCACCTACTTGGTCCCTCGGTTTTATTAGTTCAAACCTATCACTACCCAAGCTGAGACCCTGGCCACGATGAGCATCCCAAATCATAAAAGCTCGAGCACCTTTTTCTAAATAGCAATCATGTACACAATTCATATATTCTATAGGAATACAAAAAGAAATATAGCAAGAATGGAAACATGGTCATCTTCTTGTTATTACTGAACAATACTAATGTGAGTTCATAACTTTCAAAAACATCTAACATCTGTCTGCGAAACCTCTAACAATACAAAAAAACATCTGTATGAAACTGGAACAAAGACCCCGGTTGGACCATGAACTAAAACCAAATAAAAATATAGCATAGACCAAGACCTTCCAGAATAAGGAAGGCTCGCCAACTTCAAACTTCTGATAAACTAATCTACTGCTTAGCGGAACCCCAGGACTGTGCCTCAGATCCTAAAATATAGGGGGGCAATACAAATGTACTGGTACACAAAAAATTCCAAAAACAAAATATATTTTTATAATATATTTTTATACAACATAGGTGAGAGAACTTTATGAAAAAACAATGTGTTGACATAAAATCGTTGAAAACACATGGCATGATATGATGCACTTCAAAAACAATTCTTTCAATTGTAATTCAATTCATTTCTGCATTATTGAGCAAGATGGTATACCCTACAAGTTTATAAATTCCACGAGGGTTGACATAAAACTGTTGAAAACACATGGCATAATATGATGCACTTTAAAAACAATTCTTTCAATTGTAATTCAATTCATTTCTGCATTATTGAGCAAGATGGTACACCCTACAAGTTCATAAATTCCACGAGATACATGAAATCCGCCCTTGACTCGGCGGCCAAGCCCTCAATCCATGTTTGTCACAAGGATTGGGGTATCAGTAAGGGGGAACACGCAAGATCATGAAGTAGGGTGCCAAATTCCCGATCAAATTAACATTTCTTGGTAATGTGCAGGATCACACAGCAGGGCACACAACCATAGTCCCAGTTTGGGAGGACATGAATCAAAGTGCATAAGATCACAAAGCATGGCACCATAACCCTGTGTCGGCAAATCACGATTTCAGCATAGAGTCTTTTAACTCATGCTTTATTCAGGTAACTATCTAATGCTCATTTAGCCCAATTTCTCTTTAGCCCTTTATAATAAACATGCATCATACTTACAACCATTATTTTCTCATTTTATCAAGGGTAGTACACAACAAGGTATCGCCATACCCCAGATATGCAAGTCATTTACATCATATTTCACACGGTCCTTCTCACTAAAACTAGTTATGTGACCGTCGAAAGAGTTTCATTATTCAATACATGCATATTAGTCATCAACACTTGAATACTCTGGAAATTATTTTTTATTTGTGAATCAGCCCCATCATTTGGTTAAAACAGGGGCTCTTAAGTCATGCTCTTGAATAGTATATAATTCATGCAATACAGAGTACATAAACATCATCATGGGATAAAAGAATTTCACAGTTAATATTCAAAATCATCCTTTAAGTTCAAAGTACATCCAGGCAAAATCATAAATCAAGATTTATGAAAAGAAACCCATAATCATTAGTGTTTTTCTCAAATAGTTTTCACATTGCAAGTTCTTTTCAAAATAAAGTCCCAATCTTACTACATATTCATACTTAAAAAACTTTAAAACTTGTTCAAGTTTATAAAACACATGGATATGAGATTAGGACATCCCCACGTACCTTATGTCACTTAGTTTGAAGATTGAAACCCTAGTCTTGACTCTCTTCTTGAAAATCTTGAACTTAGAGGTTGGATTCTTGATCTTTTGGGGAAGAGTTAGGATTTAGTTTTTAGAGGATTTGAGTAACCTTTGGCATATAATGCCCTAATAACGGCTTAATCTCATGTTATGGCTGAGATATAATGAGGTAAAAATACTGAGAAACCCTCCTAGACCCAAAAATCAATAAGACGAATTGGGTGCTCGATGCATTAGGTGACGCGGCGCAGCAGTCATTTGATGCAAAATGTGGCACATCGCGTTGGTCCCTACCGAGGCGATTCCTAGCGCGACGCGACTATATCATGTTGGTCTGTTGTTTTGATCATCCAAACATGTCTCAAACATCGTTCAAAAAATCTAGAACTTCCCTGAGACATGCTCTTAACACCCTTGAACGTGAATCAACTTAAAAATCTACTTTTCGGGGTCGGAAAGACCAATTTAGAAATTATTGAAGTTGAGGACTTAAAATATGACTACGTGTTTCAACACTTAGAAAAATTTCAGGCTTTAAGTTATCTATGCATGCAACTATGAGTGATATCAATTTGAAAATGCTACGGGGTGTTACATTATCCCCCCTTGGGATCATTCATCCTCGAATGATAACTCGGGACACAGACAAGCACGATCTCAAGCACACTAAGGAAAAAGGTAGAGTGAGTAGTATATGATTTGTACCTTTAATATTATTATCCATGGTTTCAAAAATATTTGGGTATCTCGCACACATGTCATCCTCCGACTCCCAAGTAGCTTCCTCAACTTTTTAATTCTTCCAAAATACCTTGACTAAAACTATCTCCTTACTTCTCAACTTTTGAACTTAGCGATCCAAGATAGAAATAGGTTCTTCTTCGTATGACAATGAGTCTTTTACTTTGATCTCCTCTACCGGCAGCACAAGAGAATGGTCTCAATACACTTTTTCAACATGGATATATGAAATATCGGATGTACGGAAGCCATACTCACTGGAAAATCCAACTCATATGCAACTCTACCAATCCTTCTTACAATCTGGTATTGTCCTATATAACGAGGACTAAGCTTCCCTTTCTTTTCGAATCGCATGACTCCCTTCATAGGGGAGACTTTTAGAAATACCCAATCACAAACCTCAAACAACAACTCCCTTCATATAACATCGGCATAGGACTTTTGGTGGCTCTAAGCTATCTTAAGACGCTCCCTAATGATCTTCACTTTCTCCATTACCTGGTGAACTATTATGGCATGCTAATTTGTTTTGGCTTTAAAGAGTTTTCCATAGTGACAGGCTTGATATGCGATCGTCCAGAAGAACCTCTCATTAAGGAAACATCCCAAAAAGGTCCAAGGCAAGTAGGACATCCAAACTACCACCATCAAATAGAGAGAAGGAATTATCCCAATGACCACCCACTAAAACCAACAAATGCAAGGAAAAATAGATAGGTTGTTGGACATTGCTGGACGTGGGTAAAAAAAAACAATAACTTGTTAAAACAACTCATGGATAAAACCATATCAAAGAAGTACAAGGAGCAATTTTTCTTAGTTTGGTTTGCCCCTTCTGTTATATTGGCAAGAGATGTCAACAAGGTCATAGAAGATAATTTGTTAAAGCTTTTTGACGATTTTGAGAAATTCAACAGCTATCCCTGGGGATATGACAACTACAACTTGACTGTCAAATATTTATTGACAAAGTTATCCCCAAAGACGATCACATTATACAGCTTTTTCTTGGGCTTTCATGGTAAATTTAATCACTATTTGCTTATTCATCCATTAATTTATATTAAATAATTATTATAAATTTTTTTCTTGCTTCATGTTTATATTTTTTAGGCTTGGGCATTTGAAGTCATTCCTTCTCTTCGAAAGAAGGTCAAGGATTACTCGAAAGAGATTTCTCATCCAAGGATCCTTAGGTGGTTGGCTGCAAAGAGCAACACAAGAATTAAGGAGGTTGATCTCTTTAACCCTTTGGATGATGCAGTACATATTCTTTCAAGTAAAATAATTTGACTTAAAGAAAGATATTAAAATAGATATGCCATCTGTTGCGATAGGAGGGTCATTTGTTGTAATAGATTACCCGTCTACTGTAACTAGTGCAACAGATAGGTAATATGTTGTTACAGATATTTATATTTCATAATAGATTACCCATTTATTTTTTTGGTTCTCTAAACCCGACTCAACAGATTACCCATCTACTATAAATTATGAACAGATGGGTAACTGATGCAACATATTATTAATCTATCATGACAGACAGATCAGCTGTGCCAATAGAAAGATCATCTATTACATAAGTTGTCTGTGTTAACATGTAAACTGACTGTAAATTATTATATGATTTAAATGTATCTATTTTTTATAGGTTGTGCATCTATTGATCGTGCCTACTGAGCAGGAGTTGGGGATGACTTCTTTTATTACTCTAGGTATTGTTAATACAATAGCAGAACCAACGGTGGAGTTAATAAAGAAGGAATTATCTAGAGCAACAGCCATAAGAACAGAAGTTAGGCAAGGCCAGCCTAATGTTGAGGCTCTTCATGACTAACCTATTGCAACAGATTCGGGTGCTTCTTATGGAGGTATTGCTAGTGGAGTTATTGATATTGGTTGAAGGCATACTGATGTTGATGTTGATTCTATTCGTGATGATGATCATGTTAATGCTCAAGGAAAAATAAATATATTTTAAAACACCCCTTTCATAGGTCCCTCTCACCCTTACATGAGTCTCTCTCACCCTTACACCAGTCCCTTCCACCCTTACAGTAGTCTCTGTCACCCCTCTTCACCCTCATGTTCTCATTGAAAATGTAAAGAGTGCAAAGACAAACAAGATAAACTATTTGAAAAAGTAGAGGCAATCGCTAAAGCTGTCGAGGAATTGAATCCAATAAAGGTGTTATACCATCCAAGAAGGTGAGAGAGCCATACACTCTTACAATGGAGGTTAGGAGGAAGAAAAAAGTAATTAGCCAAGTAATCTCCAATCAAAAATTAAAAAAGTTGTAACTCCTCCCTCTCCAAAAGTTATTGAAGTTTAGGGGCCATTGAAGAAGGTGGACATATATGTGAAACTTGGAGCCAAAGAGAAGAGGGATATGCGATGGGCTAAGAATGCCAAGCAAGAGCACACAAGATTACCCCATGCATACCTTTTCTTCCCAAGACTTCAAGAGTATAACAAATATGCATATGTGGTACATGGACAAGGTAAGTTTACTTCTCCTAACCTAGCCTTCTAATCTACTCCACGAAGAAGAAGCTGCACAATAAATGTGTCATCTGCTACAACAGTAGGGTTTTCTGGTGCAGCTAGTGCTAGATCAGTTGCAATATATTATTCATCTATTGCATAAGTTGCATTAGATAGGTAATCTGTGAATAGATTCAGAGAAGCCTCTGTAATAGATGGACCATTCGTTGCATCTTTCTACTATGTTTTCCTTTTTTACGATTACTAACTAATTTAAAATTTGACTTCTTATATCACAGTATGTTGAAGAAATTCTCTGCCTCATAAGGGGCAGACAATTAGCATACCCAGAAACTTATGATGTTGTCGATAGGATAAAGGACCTCAACTTCTAAAAGAATTTCAAGGATAGGTACGATGATCACACTAAGCTAGCATTAACTTTTGGTGGCCCGTGATTTGATTCATTAGTTTCTGGGTTCCAATGGGATGAAGAAATGATTAAATATGTTAAAGGGGAGAGGTCATATCCACACGGCAAGAGCTGGACCAAGGTAAAGAAAATTCTTGCAGTCATGAACATGGACGTCATAAATTATCTGATTGTTAAGATACTAATCGAGGAGAGAAAGATCAAGGTTTATGACTGCAACTTACCTACCTTCGATGAGGTTGATTTTTTTACCCACGTGCAGCCACTATTGGATTTGTTCCCCAACTTGTTGAGGCAGAGTAAACTGATGGATCATTTTCCAATGGAAGTGTTGAGGAAGCAAACATGGGATTTTGATGGTCAAAATAAGGACATGAACCTTCCAAAAAATGAAATCGCTATCGCGTTTGGGTCGTACGCGCTTGCACACGTTGAATATTTGCTGAACAACACAGAATTGGCTGAGCCAATGACCTTTTTGTGCTACAATGTTGTGGCAAACATGCAAGAGGTCTGGACTTATGGGGTACTAACTAGACGCTTGGAGCCTGTGTATAAAGAATAAGATGTAGAAGCACAAACACCATAACAATTTTTTATTTCACGTCATTGCACTTTACATGTAGGGGCAATTTTTTTTGTCTGATGAAAGTTGAATTTTTTATAATGCAATAGATTGTCTATCTATTATAACTTCTACCTATTCTAACAGATAGTTTATCTGTTACAATAGGTTGGTCATCTCTTGCATTATGTTGATATTGTTATCTAAGTTTATCTATTGCAATAGTGAGAAGACTTGTTTGATAATTTTCAACATATGGCCTACATGTTGCAACATATGTCTAAATTTGTTTAATATTTTCCAACAATTACGCTTGAACATCCATGTGCTCAACAACACCAAACCAGTAGCAAATACACCACCATGAAAATTTCAGCAATTAGGTTTGAATATTCATGTGCCCAACAACACCAAACCAGTAGAAATAACACCAACAATGTTGTATCTTTTTGCTCGATTTTATTTCTCTTCAAATGCCTTGGCTTTCTTCAACAAACCCCAGATTACATGATTTGCTTGTGAAGGGTGTCGTTCTTTATATAAATCAAAGTAATCACATCCATCCAATTTCTATAAAAACAAGACCATATTACAAAATAATTACAAGTCAATAATTAATCAACTAATTAAATAAAAAAATATTACCTTTGAAAGCTTACAAGTAAAAAACCCACGACCTGGATTTTGTTGAGTGAAAGAAGTTTTCAATAAATCTTCATGACCACACTTACAATATTGAAAATCTTTATCACAAAAAATGATGAAGGATGAGCTCGACATTGTCAAGCTCAGATCGAAAAATTAAAAAAAAAAAAAGATGAAGAAAAATCAAATACAAATAATTTGAAGAATTTGGATAGAGAAAAAAAGATGATGAAGAAGAAGATTTAGGAATTTAGGGTTAAATTTTAGGAAGAAGATGAATATATAAGACAATGGGGAAAAATAACCGTTAGGGGCCTAGTTAGCAAAAATAGGGGTTCAACGGCCTTGCTGCGTGAATTACACGTGAGCTGCCAACAGAGCAAAAAGTGCCAAACTGACACATTTGATGACTATTTTAGGTGTTTAAAATGAACACTGTCTACTTGAGGTGACAAAATGAAAGATCGCTGGAACTTAGGTGCTTGTCGATGAGTTTCACCTTTTTTTATTTCAACTCACTTCATTCTACATGCAGTGGCAATATTTTATGTCTAATAAAAGTTAATTTTTTATAATGTAGCAGATTGTCTATCTGTTGCAACAAATATTCTATATGTTCTGACAAATAGTTTAACTATTGCAATAGGTTGGTCATCTGTTGCATTATATCGATGTTTCTATCTAAGTATATCTGTTGCAACAGTGGGAAGACCTGTTTGATAATTTCCAATATATGACCTACATGTTGCAACATATGTCTAAATTTGTTTGATATTTTCTAATAAATATGTCGTCTATTGCAACAAATACCTTATTTGTTGCAATATTTGAATCTTGTACTCCATTTCAATTTATAAGTTTAAATCTAAGGATAAAATAAAATTCATAGACAACATAAAATAAATCAAAGCATTAAGAAATTAGATGAAATAAATCAACAAATAAATGAAATAAAAAAAAGTGTTATGGGTACAAATCTCAACAAATAAATAAATAATTTAAGTTTGATGCCAACAATTCCAAAGCAGGGGTGAGGTTATTACTTTGATAGACTCAAGCTATAAAGATCTACTTAATATGAACAAGTTGTTCTTCATTCGGTGCTACAAAATTCGGCTTTGGTCATCGTGGATCTTTAATGTCGCTTGCGTACGATTTCTGCACTTTTGCTTCTCCTTATTTCCATAAAAAGAGTAGCATATTGTCAATGTTATTAAGCATTATCTTCTAGTGTGATATCCACCTAGAAAGTTAGAATTGTCAATGCTAATCACAGAGATACAAAAAATGGAAAAGGATAACTCATCTGTTTTAGCAAACAGATTATCTTTCTGTTGTAGCATATGGATCATCTGTTGGGACAAATTAAAACATAAGGAAGACCTGTATTATAATTCCCAACGGATAAACCATCTGTTGGAACATATGACTCATCTGTTTGAAAAAACTAAAACAGTAAGAAGGCTTGATTTAATTAGTCTTAACAGATGACCCATCTGTTGCAGCATAAAGGTCATCTGTTGGTACAAATAAAAATAGTATGTAGAGCTATTTGATTTGCTAAAATAGACTAGACATATATTGCAATAGATATTGCATCCGATGCAACAGGTTAGTCAACTATTGCAACAGATGTATATATCTGTTTGATAATTTTCAGCAGATGTGTCATCTCTTGAAACAGATATGTGTCAGTTAGTTAGTTGGAACAGATGTTATATATTTACCTTTTTTAGCTCATGCTTCTCTTCTGTGGTCCTTGTACATTGCTCAATAGTGCAACACAAAATAGCGGAGTTGCAATTTTACTTTTTTGGATGCTTGATAATTCCTTGAAAATTACTTTCCTTCTCCTCTTAGCCTTAATCTCTAATGGAATAAATAGATATGAAATCCTCTTTGATGGAATAACACCCCTCTTAGATGTCAATTCCTTTACAGAAGCAGATAATGCATTAATAGCATTAATCAGTGCATCATGTTTCACCTTGCAATCTTCACATTTGCATGCAGAACATTCGCTAGGAGGGGCAAAATCTGTATAACAAATATGATCATACTCATAATGGTTTGTTTTAAAATTTGTAAGAGGAGAATCATTAGCCCCAACAGCAACACCACTACCACCACCAATAGCTCCAGTACCACTACCATCATCAACAACAACAAGCCCAGCCTTCAAAATTATTTTTCTTGTGATGATTATTGCTCCAAATAATTCCATTTTTATTCTGTCAATGACCTTAGGGTCTGATAAAGTTTACAAAGACTGTAAAGTAATAAAAATAGCATCTTCAACTCTCGATTGGTTGAAACAAGCGATGGATGCACAATCTTACATAAATCAGTCATAGATTGGAATGATGATTAGATCATTAAAAAAAATCATTAAGTAAAATAAAAACTTAATTAGAATTAGACTTACTGCATCCTTCGGAAGGTTGAAGAGATCAAGAAATTTTTATATTTTTATCAATTTTGGCAGACAACCATCTCAAGATTCTTGGACAGGAAACTTTTTTCTGGTGGTTCACTTGTTGTCCCAAATAAGGAATGACTTCAAACGTCCAAGCCAATAAAATAACACTAATAAATTAAAAGTATTATTGAATAAAAAAAATAGATCATATCATAATAAAAGAAATATTTACCATGAAATACCATGGAAAGCCATATAAGTTGACTGTGTTTGGTATTAACGGAGTCAATAAATATTTGACAGTTATTTTGAAGCTTTCATAACCCTAAGGATAGATGTTAAATTCCTCAAGATCCTCGCAGAGCTTTATTAAACCAATTGGTATGTTGTTAACGTCTCTCGCCCAAAGAATATTATGTAAAAACTAAACCAAGCACAATGATTATTTGTGTTTCTTTGAAAGTCTTTTACCTTTCAACGCTTCTATCAAATTTTTGTTTTTGAAGCTTGGACCAACAAGGGAAACCAAGTCTTCATGATCACTCGACTTGTATTTTCCTTTTTTGGGTGTGCGAGGTGCTTTTTTGGGTTAGTCCAGTAACTATGGCAAAATCCTTCCAACCAAAACAAACAGGCATGCCATAGTAATTTATCCACACCTCATCCATCTTATCTTTATTTTCATAAATAAACCTATGGTTGAGAAGATCATATACCATTTTCATTTAAAAACGAGCATTGCTGTCATTCGACAACATTGCCCAAAGCAGCTATCCCTAAAATAAGCATCCAAATTTTGTTCTCGAAGTAATTTTCTAAAGGCATTGAAAGATTTTCCCATGGCTGACTTAACCACGGAATCACCCGTTAAATCTACGGCACCATCGCACTATATTCTCACAGGATAACTATTAACGCTGAAGGTTTTGGACAACTCTTCGGTGGAAGAGATATTAGAATTTGGATCATCTCTTTTGAAATATTCCTCCTCCCCATGTTCATCATCTTCTACTCGTGATTGAGATAACGTTTGTAAAGCAAACTCATAGAGTCGTAGATGTAGCCTAGTTGCATCACTTGTTCCTTTACTTGGACTTGATTCGATTTTTTTTCTTTTGGAATCCATATTATCTAAAATTAACAGGAATATAAAACAGATTTCAATTGATAAGTGCATTATTAAAAAGGGATAACAGTAAATACAACATGCACAATAAGAAAATAACAGTTCCAACAGATCATGCATTTATTGCACTAGGTAGGTTATCTGGTGTAGCATATAACTAACCTATTACAATGGATGAGTAATTTGTTACAACAATAACAAAAAATCACTCATCTGTTGAAATAGATGACTGCTCTGTGCAACAGATCACACATTTATTGCAACATATGAGTGATCTATTAAAATAGTTATCAACGATCAATATTGTTTAGATTTATTCCAACAGAAGGGTCGTCTATCACGACAGATGAATGATTAATTGGAAAAATCAAGTCTTGGACATATTTGGTTGGAATAGTTGATAGAATTTTATCCAACAGAAGGTTCATTTGTTGCATCAGATGATTAACCTGTTGCATTAGATTTTTAATTCGACGGTTCCTCCATTGCATTAGATGGTAAATCTGTTGCATCAGATAGTTAATATATTGCATCAGATTATTAATCGAATGGTTCTTATATTGCATCTGATGTTAAATCAGTTGCATCATATGGTTAATCTGTTGCATCAAATTTTTAATCCGATTGTAAATCTGTTGCATCAGATGATTAATTTGTTACATCAGATTTTTTATCTGATGGTGAATCTGTTACATCAGATTTTTTATCCAATGGTTCCTCTATTGCATCATACGGTAAATCTGTTGCATCATATGGTTAATTTATTGCATCAAAAGGTTAATTTATTACATCAGATGGATAATCTGTTGCATCATATGGTTTATCTATTGCATCAAAAGGTTAATCTATGGCAGAAAAAAATAATAGCATGATTTTGTTCAATAGAACCACTACAATATCACAATTTTTACCAAGAACAAGAATAAATTAACCCAGTAACGAGCGCAACACCAAAAACACCAACATCGTTGTTTTGTTTGAACAAACACAAACAACGAAAATCAAACTTCAAAAAAATGCAACAAACAACAAAAAATCATATTTCACTCCGAAAAGAAAAGAGAAGAAATACCAAAAATTAGGATTTTATTCAGACTGCATTTCAAATTAAAGCAACAACTATTGAAATTGTTCACCAATACTAGAAGAAAAACTGGCTCAAGTTCCTCTTTCTTCAAAACTAAAAAGGCCATAATTTTTTATTTGTGAAAGAAGAAAAGGGACAATGAAGAACTCGAAGTTGTTGTGGTCGGAGGGCAAGGTTGTCACATCAATTGATGGTTGAAAGTCAAAAAAAACTCGAAGCCCAACTCTTTGTCATCAGAGGTTGAAGTTGTCGAGAATTGAAAGGAGAAATTTGCAGAACTGTTGGTTGGGAGAAACTATCGAGAGAGAGAGAAAAGACGGTTGATTTGGAGAAGAGAGGGGTGTGGGTTGATTTGTATTTTTGAAAAGATTAGAATGTTTTAAGAATATTAATCAAGTCCACAATTAACTTAATCAAGTTTCCTAATTGTGTTTGACCCTTTAAGTTGGTCAATGTCACCAATCCTTTATTCGAGAATGTTTTGAAAACAAGAAGAGTTTTTATTTCAAAAAAATTTTTATTCATATCTAAACCTGTGGATGAAAGCAGGTTTATATAGCCATCAGATGCCTCTTCTGAAAGGTGCCAATGGTTCACTTAAAAGGTGTATCCTTTGAAAAAGTCATGTCTGTTCATTTGAAACATTGCATCTTTTTTTGAACAGACACAACTATCTGAACAGTCACACCTTTTTCAAAACAATATGTCTTTTGCTCAAAGGTTGTGTCCCTCCATTTTCTATTCTTCACACCAATTAAACGAAACAATCCCCCACATGAATAGGGAATGGCTATTCTTTATAAAACTTTACGGACAAGTATGTGATCATCAAGTAAAGACTGATTGCATCTGGATAAATGGGTATTCCTTTGAACTTTCTGTAGTGAACATGCATCGGATGCACTCGATCAATCGGTAGATTTGATATCTTTGAATCGTCGAGCTTTAATGTACACCTAGACAACACATGTCATACAACCAGACTTTTACCGTTTATGGTTCTCACGATTTTGATCTTTTCAGCAATGAACACATTCCGGTTTTATGAGAGCTTAGAGAATAGGCCTTTACTAACATTCTCCTTGAAGCGGCTTCCACTTCGCCCTCACATAGGTGATTTCTAAATGTTCAATATTATAGATTAAACTAGTTGATCAAATCTGCCAAATTTAGATAATCATTAAAAGACTTTTCACCTTAAGTCTTACCCTTGTTTACTAAACATTGTCTACATCATGAGACTGGATTGGGTAATTGACAATGTTGAACCTGTCAGACACAACTTTGTTTGATATCCTTGAACCTAGCTCTTGGGATCTCAAATCTTCTAGGTAGAGTTACCACCATGTTGACTTTCCCTAGGCCTTAAACCCATTTCCTTGGATATTCGTTCGACTCCTTCCCTAGATAGGCCTTTTATAAGTGGATTCGACACATTATCCTTTGACTTTACATAGTCAACAGTGATAATTCCACTATAGAGAAGTTCACTAACGGTATTATGTCTCCGTCGTATGTGACAAGATTTACTATTGTACATCATGCTCCCTACCCTACCTATTGCTGTTTGGCTATCACAGTGTATACACATTGGTACCACTGGTCTGGGCAAATAAGGAATATCTTCCAAGAAATCCAGAGCCATTCTACTTCTTCACCGGCTTTATCCAATGATATAAATTTAGATTCCATTATAAAGCGAGCAATACAAGTCAATTTAAATGATTTCCAAAAGAATGCTACTCCACCGATAGTAAATACATATCCACTTGTGGATTTTACTTTGTTCGATTCGGTGATCCAATTTGCATTACTATATCCTTCGAGTACCGCAGGATATTTATTATAATACAAGGCATAGTCTTGAGTGTATTTAAGATACCCCAAAACTCTTTTCATTGCCATCAACTGAGTTTTGCTGGGATTACTCGTGTACCGACTCAATTTACTAATAGCGCATGCTATGTCTGGTCGTGTACAGTTCATTATATACATTAAACATCCCAATACTCTTGCGTACTCCAATTGTGAGTCACTTTTAGCTTCATTCTTTCAAAGTGCAAAGCTCACATCCAATGGAGTCTTGGCAATACTGAAATCCATATACTTGAATTTTTCAAGTACATTTTCGTTATAATGATACTGTGATAATGCCAACCCTTGTGGGGTTCTATGAATTCTTATTCCTAAGATCATATCCGCAACTCCAAGGTCTTTCATATCAAACTTGCTCTCGAGCATTTATTTTGTTGCATTTATGTTAGAAATATCTCTACTGATTATCAACATATCATCTACATAAAACACATAATGGCTTGGTGATTTGAAGTGTCTTTAATATAAACACATTTATCACATTCATTTATTTTGAACCCGTTTGCCAACATGGTTTGGTCAAACTTCATATGCCATTGTTTAGGTTCTTGCTTTAGTCCATATAATGACTTAATAAGTTTACACACTTTATTCTCCTTTCCTAGAACCACAAAACCCTCAGGCTATTCCATGTATATTTCTTTCTACAATTCTCCATTTAGAAATGTGGTTTTCATATCCATTTGATGGATTTTAAGATCATATACTGCCGCCAAGGCAATTAATATTTGAATCGATGTTATCCTTGTTACTGGCGCATATATATCAAAGTAATCAAGGCCTTCTTTTTGTTTGAAGACTTTTACTACAAGTCTTGCCTTGTATTTGTCAATAGTACCATCCGCTTTCATTTTTCTTTTGAAGATCCATTTAGAACCTAAAGGTTTATTTCCTGGAGGAAGGTCAACCAATTCCCACGTATGGTTGCTTAAGATTGAATCAGTCTCACTATTGACTACCTCTTTCCAAAAGGATGAGTCCGAAGATGACATTGTTTTTATTAATGTTTGAGGCTTATTTTCTAAGATAAATGTTACAAAATCTGATCCAAACGTAGTAGAAGTTCTTTGACGTGTACTACGTCTTGGATTCTCTTCATTATGTACATTCTCACTTGGTTTATTTTGAGGTCATTTAGATCCTCCACTAGACTGTTTATGTCTAGTTTTATACGGGTAAATGTTTTCAAAGAATTCAGCATTATCTGATTCAATTACCATATTTTCATTTATATCCAGATGTTCAGATTTATGAATCAAAAACCGATATGCTTTACTTCTTTTAGCATATGCTATGAACACACAGTCCACCGTTTTAGGTCCTATCTTAACCCTTTTAGGCATTGAAACTTTGACCTTTGCTAGACACCCCATACTTTGAAATATTTCAAGTTTCCTTTCTTTCCATTTCTCATAAGGAATTAATTGTGTCTTACTATGGGGAACTCTATTGAGTATACAATTGGCTGTAAGGATAGCCTCCCCCCACAAATTTTGCGGTAAACTGGAACTTATAAGTAAGGCATTCATCATTTTCTTCAACGTTTGATTTTTTCTTTCCGCAATTCCATTAGATTGAGGTGAATATGAGGCTGTAGTTTGATGGACAATTCTATTCTCTACACATATTTCGGCGAAGGGAGATTCATATTCTCCGTCTCTATCACTTCTTATTATTTTTATCTTTTTCTCTAACTAATTTTCAACTTTAGTTTTGTATTGCCTAAATGAATCTATTGCTTCATCCTTACTATTTATCAAGTAGGCATAACAGTATCTAGTGCAATCATTAATAAAAGTTATGAAATACTCTTTTCCACCACGTGATGGTGTTGACTTCATATCACAAATGTCAGTGTGTACTAAGTCTAAAGGATTGGAATTCCTTTCAACTGACTTATAAGGATGCTTTACATACTGTGATTCCACACACGTTTGACACTTTGATTTATTGCACCCAAAGTTTGGCAAACCCTCTAAGTTAATCAGTTTTCGTAACGTTTAATTAACATGGCCTAAATGTTCATGCCACAAATTATAAGACTCAAGCAAGTAAGAAGAATTTTAATTTTTATTGATTTCAACATTCATTGCATTCATCTTATAAAGGCCCTCGGTGAGATAGTCTTTTCCTACATACACTTCTCCTTTGATAATTATAATTTTTCTAAAAACAGTTACACATTTGAATCCGTTCTTGTCTAGAAATGAAATAGAAATTAAGTTCCTACGTAACTCCGGAACATACAAGAAATTGTTAAGTGCCAAGACCTTTCCTGAAGTCATTTTCAAGCCCACTTTTCCCATTCCTTCTACCTTAGTTGTAGCGGAGTTAGCCATGAAGGTCATTTCTTCAACTTGAGTCAGAGCAAATGACGAAAACAACTCTTTGTTGGCACAAAAATGGCAGGTGGCACCAGAATCTATCCACCACTCACGAGGATTCCCCACCAAGTGGAATTCTGTGAACATAGCACATAGATCAATACATTCTTTGTTGGACTCAACCATATTAGCTTGTTCATTTTTCTTGCCTTTCTTAGGGGCACGACAATCCATGGACTTATGGCTAATTTTGCCACAGTTGAAGCACTTTCCCTTGAATTTCTTCTTGGGTTTATTGCTTCCTTGTTCAACTTTCTTCCTTTTCTTAGAATTGTTTTGGTCATCTTTCATAATATGTGCTCCATTAATTGCAGAATTTTCTTTTGACCTTTTCTCGGCAGCTTTATTATCCTCTTCAATACGTAGTCGGACAATAAGATCTTCGATAGTCATCTCCTTACGTTTGTGCTTCAAGTAGTTTTTAAAGTCTTTCCACATAGGTGGTAGTTTCTCAATGATCGCTGCTACTTGAAATGCATCATTCACAATCAAACCTACAAAACAGTTTATGTGAGTACTAAGAACATTTTCAATTTGTTCAACTAAGGTATTTTTCAAAGATATACCTTTCTCTAGGAAATCGTGAATGATTACTTGCAATTCCTGCACTTGAGAGACAACCAATTTGCCATCTATCATTTTAAAGTTCAGGAACTTTGCAATAAAGAATTCTTAATTCCTGTATCTTCTGTCTTGTATTTTCGTTCTAGTGCCCCCCCCACAATTCCTTCGATGTCTTAGTTCCACTGTAAACATTGTAAATGTCGTCTTGGAGACCACTCAATATATAATTCCTGCAAAGAAAGTCTGAGTGATTCCAAGCCTCTACAATCATGAAATGCTCTTTGTCCGAGGTTCCCTCGGGTACCTCAGGAGCATCCTCACTAGTGAACCTTTGAAGGCATAGAATGGTGAGGTAAAAGAACATCTTTTGCTGCCATTTCTTAAAGTCAATACCCGCAAATTTTTTGGGCTTCTCCGCGGGCGCCATTGGTTGCGGAGCATTTGCTTGACTTGTTGAAGCAATACTAGTTGCCCCTACAGTTGTAACCACATCTTGCATTTGACTTTCGTTATTCATTTTTCCTGTCACCACAAGACAATAAAATTTAGTATTTTCAGAATACTATTTATAAAGTTAAGCAACTTTAAACTCTTCTTCTTGTTTCTAGTTAACGATGAAGTTTATATGACTTTCAATCGTCAACCAAATGATCTTTAACTTGTGATAAAGATTTTATGTCTTCAAATTACTAGTTAAGTTCAAACAAAGTAGAAATCTTAAAGCTTTAATCTCCAAAAATAAGTAATACAGATTCTGCAAGAATTATTCCTTAAGATTGTTATTTTATGTAGTTTTCGGGTACAAAAGTCTGTATATGCACAACAATTTCAACACTAGCTAAAGTTTAAAACAAGAATACTATGAAGTACAAAAACACCCTCAACACAAGATCAAAGTGATCTTTCTAAGAAGTGTGTTTTATTTTTTCAGAAATTAAGATGAAAAAGAAATATAAAGCCAAGTCCCCCGACTTCACGGAGTGTCCTTAAGGAATAATATCCCTCACTGTGCCTGAGGTTTTGGAATCTTCCTCTCAGGATAAAATGACTTTCAATCCAACTATAGTGGTACCTCAAATAATTGAATTCGTCAAACTCACTCAACGATTTGATTGATCACAAAGAATGTTTTGAAGACAAGAAGAGTTTTTATTTCAGAAAAATTTTTATTCATATCTAAACCTGTGGATGAAAGAAGGTTTATATAGCCATCAGATGCCTCTTCTGAAAGGTGCCAATGGTTCACTTAAAAGGTGTATCCTTTGGAAGAGACATGTCTGTTCATTCAAAACATTGCATCTTTTTCTGAACAGACACAACTATCTGAACAGTCACACCTTTTCCAAAATAATATGTTTTTTGCTCAAAGGTTGTGTCCCTCCATTTTCCATTCATCACACCAATTAAACCCAACAGTGGTTATATCTAAATTGATGGGTGGCTGGTCAATTGAATACTAATCATTAAAAATCATGTATAAATATAAAAAAATGATATATATTAGACGTTAAAAGTTTTATTATTATAAAATATATGTTAAGTTTCGAACATCTTTAGTAAAATTATTTTGCTATTGTATTTGAGGTGTGGGTGTGGGGTGGGGGTGGGTGTGGAGGGGAGGTGGGAGATGAATTAGAAGGTATTTTGGGGCGGTGATTTTGAGTTTTTACCCTGATTTTCTTACTATATTTAAGTTTTATTTTTTCTTAGAAGGAAAATAAAAGTTACCATAATTACTTTTACTTTTACTGAAAGAAAAAATATAATTCTTTTCATATTTGGCTAACCTCTTTATTGGAGGAAAGATTTTGGACATCTATAAATAGAAGACCCATTTCTCATGCCATAACATAGTTGCATCCACAATGTAGTCGTTAAAAGAGTCTGGTTTAAGGGGAGATTTCTCCCATAGGTTTATGCTTTTTCATAGGTTTTATTTTTTTAATATTGTTCTTAATATGTAGGTCGTTTGACCGAATCATATTAATAATATATCTTTTTAATATATGTTTTATTTGTCATCTAAATTATCACCGTTAGTTTGCGAACTTTAAGCTTCTGCATGACGCCCTCTCGATTTTGAACCCAACAAGTGGTATCAAAGCTTACGGTTCAATGGTCCAATGGTGTGGTGAGAAGAGATTAAACAGGTTCAAAGCGGTTTCAAAATCAAGCTGCAACAATTTGGACGATAATGAAGATTTTTGTCGAACTACATGTAGAGAAAAAGTTTCAACCATATTTTCAACACTCCTACTGCTGCATTTTTAAAAATAAAAATAAAATATTACTTTTAAATCAATTTTTAACCATGATATTTTAAACCTTATTTTTAACTATGGAAAGCAGCAGTTATGAATATTATATCAAGAACGAAGTTCATGCACGTGATATGAAGAGAAGACGGATCAAGTGAAGAAAATCAAGCCAAAAAGGGGAGATTTGTTAAGATTTTTGCCCTGATTTTCTTACTATATTTAAGTTTTATTTTTTCTTAGAATGAAAATAAAAGTTACCATAATTACTTTTACTTTTACTGAAAGAAAAAAATATAATTCTTTTCCATATTTGGCTAACCTCTTTCTTGAAGGAAAGGTTTTGGACATCTATAAATAGAAGACCCCCTTCTCATGACATAACATAGTAGCATCCACAATGTAGTAGTTAAAAGAGTCTAGTTTAGGGGGAGATTTCTCCCATAGGTTTATGCTTTTTCATAAGTTTTATTTTTCTTAATATTGTTCTTAATATGTAGGTCGTTTGACCGAATCATATTAATAATATGTCTTTTTAATATATGTTTTATTTGTCATCTGAAATATCACTGTTGGTTTGCAAACTTTAAACTTCCGCATGACGCCCTCTCGATTTCGAACCCAACAAGTGGTGCGTACATGTCAAGGGCACCTTATATTAGTGTGTACCCATATTGTCATTCAACAAACAAAAAAAAATAGGAAGCAGTGGATAGTTAGGTTTGTTTTCTTTATGGATTAAAATAGAAATTGAAAAGAAATGACCTAAATTAACAACTCCTAATAATATATATAATCAGAGAAGCCTATGCTTGATTATTTTTTATTTTGTGGAAGGATACAGTAAAATGACTTAGATTGCTATATTTATTGTGTGTATAGACGGTGATACAAGACAAACAAGAGGAGCATGAAACAGCCACAAAAGCAATCCAATACACCCTCCAAAACAGTCCACAAACCGCAATAAATCATGGACCAAATATAGACCTCACTCGGATTCGAAAAATACAACAAGAATACAAGAAACAAAGGTGTATTTGATACCTAAAACAGCCACAAATAGTGAAGAACAATATGACAACAAGAACACAAATTTTCGGATTCAACAAGACACAAAAACAGTCCACTACAAACAATAACAAGATTATAAGAATAAAAGGATAGATAGTGAGATATAGATTTGTTACAAGACTTAGGAACAAAGTGTGATTCAAATACTAAACCCCTAATTAATGTAACAACAACACCACACTTTTACAGTGACCACCAAGAGAATCACTCACCTCAAGATCCACCATTTCCAAGCAAAGAACAATATTGGCTTTTCCAAGCCCTATACTAAGGATAAATTTTCCAAGCCCTAACTAAGAACTATACTAAGGTGTTGCACTCTCCAAAGAGAGAATAAGTCTTTCAAATGTTCATCATTCATTAACTAAAGAGAAATGACCTAAAATAAACTATATATAGTATATTACAAAAGAAAGATAAAATGACTCCAATGCCCTTAATGAGGTAGGTGGTAATGGAGTGTCATTTAGACAAGGCTAAAAGAACAAAATGATCTTGAGGATAAGTGACCAAAATGACCTTAATAAAAGGGCTCAAAACCTTATACCATCAATTGTGGTCCAAACCCGTGAGTCCTCTAGTCTTCAAGGCTCCAAGCAATCTTTCACACACGGGTTTGTTTGATAGCATGCTCAAATAACCCCTACAAGTATGATCCCGCGCCCTCCATGGGACCAAATCTTGATTCTTCACGTAGTGACTTTGAATGATACCATCGAAAGCTAAGGCGGCCATTTCACTTGTATCATCTTCCCCTTCTTGAAAAGGATTTGACCTCAAATCTGTACCTTGCAAAACAAGAGAAAAGACAAACAAGCACAACATCCTCATGGCATGAGGATTAGGATTAGAACAATAATAAACATCATCACGCCAAGGGGGTACATACTTGAAGTATAACCAAGAATCCTTTGAAGTGAGTATTAAAAACTCAATGAAAGATGTATGAAGGATTTGGTTATGGGATACACCAAGAGTGATACTTTGCTTGTCATGTAGACCAAGCAACAAGTTGGGTGCAGTACATCACCATTTCTACATTTGGCACCGGGGTCAAATAGGAAAAGTGGCCATAGACATGGGTCTAGACACCACTCCCCTTTCCCGTGGTCTACTCCCAAACTAAATGACATAATCTCTATAATAGCATACATATCATCCAAAGCAAATAGATAGTAAAGAAAGGTATCACTCAAATTGACTTCTACCAAAGTGCCCTCATGTGTGTACTCCCTACTAGTTTTCCAATGATAACCATGAGTACTTTCAACAATAAAGTCACACAAAGTAAAAGAAGAAGTAGCTTCCGCAACTACATATTCCTTACCCCTAAGAGTACTCTCATCTTCCAAGAAAATATTTCCATCTTTAGGAGGAATGTTGTCACACCAAAGTGGGTTAGCATATAGGCTATAGCTTCCAAGGCAAGCTATACCATCATTTTCACCACTTGCTTTATTAGAAGTGTTTAAATCATCTTCAAACAAGACATTACACCTAAAGAGAGTGTGATCTACCTAACGGAAAGATTTTGAATAAGCAAGTTCCTCACACTCTAAATGATCAATATCAAGTTTCAAGGATGTTCCAAACACAAGATTACCCCAAGAAGAGATCTCGGGTTCACTCCCACTTTGTTGACCAATATTTTCAAATACTTCACTCACTTGAGTTCTATTAAGTACATCACACACATACTCAAGTGGGGGAAATTTTTCACAAACAAGTTGATCAACACCAATTACATAAGACAATGTACTTCTGTTCAACATATAGGCTTCAACACTAGGTGGACATAAATTGATCTTACAAGAAGGGTCAATTTCGTCATCAATAGGATCAACTAGTGTATACAAAATCATGATATGTACATCATCAACAAGAGGCAAGGAATCATTAGACTCATAAATAAGTAATCTGCTACTCACACTCAATGGCTTACTAGGCACACAATTGTCATTCACATGCACTAAAGTGTAAGAGTTAGCTATTTTACCTTTAAGATCTTGAATAGACTCTTCCTTGCCATGAAGTGAAGGTCCTCCACAAGCTTGGGCAGCAACTTCCTTTTGGCATTGTTCGCCTTCTCTTTCCATGTTGGTACCTACACAAATGTCTTTAGAAATAGAAGGACAACCAATGTTAGCACAGTTTGGTGGTAATCCCCTCACTTTGCTCCACATATCCTCTCCTTTTTTCACTCTTGGATTACCACCTTGCACTTCTTTACTCCTCTCAATCTTTTGTCTTTCATCATAAATCTGATTGGAGTAGGTAAGCATTTCTCTTTACGATTTGGGTAGCAAGTACGTTATGAGGCAATTTTTCCATTGGTCTCTTACAATATTAGGCCAATTTTGCACGTTAGGAACTTGATGTTGTGCAAACCAATAGGCACCCAAGCTCATATGACCGTAGGTTAAGGAAAAAATATCGCACCACACCTCCTCATGGTAATTAAATTGGGAGAAGAAAACTTTTACCCTCTCGATAACCTTGAACTCGCCCAAGTAGTTGGAACAAGTAAAGGCTCTCGAAATAACCCCAAGTAGTCAACCATGGATGGAAGAATGTAATTTCCATAGTACCTATCATTCAACACCATAAGGCAGCCTGGTATCCCACAAATAGTCACCTTTTCGGAGTGTACACTCCTCCTTGGATCAACATTGTAAGGCACATGAGTACCCGTCAGTTTTGGAGATGCTTGCCCTCTTCTTCTCATGGGACAACCTCTACTATAGATAGTATAACCAATCACACCATGTTGACCTTGATAAGAAGTACTACAAGGTGAAGAATATGATCTTTCACACTCCACATGCGTACTCTCATTATAGCTCTCATATGCTTTGCGAATGAAAGTGTTATACCTAACACCAAATGTAGGTTCAGAGTGGGAAGTATAAGACTCCTTATATGCCCCAACTTCATCATAAGAACCATCACGAGGTCCTACATCATCTCCAAATTCACCGTAAGCACTAGGCACATCATTCCCCTCATTTTCTCCCCTAAACCCGAGACTCTCAAATCTGGCCAAGTTTTGATCATGGCTATTTTCATATCCCCCACAATCTCCCTCAACTTCATAGCCATAAAACCCCTCACTACAATCATAGTATCCCATGTTTTAGTCACAATAATCCCTGGCTATCGAAGATATGTTCCCCTTATATCACCTTTGTACCTACAGAATGAACAAACAAGATTAGTAGTAAAGTTTCTCACTAACACTCATATACACTCACCTTTGTGATTTTCACAATTAGAGCGACGAATATTGAAAGTTGCTTATACTCCTGTAGTCAATAGGATGACAATTCTACTTGGTGGTCGGAACAGATTCTTGTTTGATCGACTCAAGACAAAAAAATAAAATTTACTTACAAACTTGAAACAAAGAAGTTACTACGAGTTAAAAACGAGAAAAAGCACACAAATAACAAAGACACGAAAGGAACGGATTCAATAATTAATCTACAACTAAGTAGGTGATTACTAGTTGTTAATTAATTCTAGAATCAAGACAGAAAACTAAGGAAACTAATAATCTAAAATTTGAGCCAAAATTCGATGCATGAACAGTAACTTGATGATGTGGTAGCCATGTATTGGTTGCGGTTTCTACAATTTTTATTTTTCAAAGCCCAAGTCTTGACCAATTTTAATTTGGATGGGTGAAATTTGTTTTAAGAAGGGAAGAATAAGTCTTGAGCCTTTTTTTTTAAGAGTTTCAAATTTCAAGACTTAACTTTTGTAGTACTTTTCCTTAAAACATGGACCTTGTTTTTTTGAAAAAGTGATTGAGATGTGATTGACTTGTTGGTGAGTGATGGTAAGTCTTTCAAGACTAACAAAGTTCTCATACTTTTTCCTTCACCTTTTTGGATCTAACTTTCACTTTATTTTAAAAAGGTATGAAGGTTTGGAAGAACATCAAGAACACTTCAACAATCACCAAGAAAATCAACAACAATCTCCCAAGAACAACAACAATTCCGCAACAAAAAGGTCAACTACAAACTTCCAACAAACGGTCAAGTCCTTTAGTGTGGTGTTTTGGTTTTAACAAGAGGTGAAGACTGGGATGAACATCAAGAACACAACAACTTTTCAAGAACTATAACAACACCAAAAATGTCCACCCCAAGTCCTCAAGAAAGGTCACCACACGACCAAGAACAACAACATCAATACACGGCAATTAACTTGTTCTCAACAACCATCTCAATAATTCAAACTTAACTTTAGATCTAGACTCAAGAGTGTTAGAGAAGAAGAAAGCTAACACTAGAAACAACAAAGCAAACAAAAGAACACCTAGATCTATACTCAACTTTTCAGTGAAGACAACAACAAGAAGAATCCAACTTCTCGGCCAAGGACATAACTTTTTTTTTGTATTTTTCAACTACGAAGCCCAAGATTGATCTTGTAAGAACAAGATCAAGCCATGATCTAATACCAAATGATACAATACAAATAAGAGGAACATGAAACAGACACAAAAATAATCCAATACACCTTCCAAAACAGTCCACAAATCACAACAAATCATGGACCAAATGGAGACCTCCCTCGAATTCGACAAATACAACAAAAATACAAGAAACAAAGGTGTATTTGACACCCAAAATAGCCACAAATCATGAATAACAAGATGATAACAAGAAAATAAATTTTTGGATTCAACAAGACACAAAAATAGTCCACTACAAACAATAATAAGATTACAAGAATAAAAGGATAGATAGCGAGATATAGATTTGTTACAAGACTTAGGGACAAGTGTAATTCAAACACTAAACCCCTAATTAATGTAACAAAAATATCACACTTTTACGGTGACCACCAAGAGAATCACTCACCTCAAGATCCACCGTTTCCAAGCAAAGAACAATATTGGCTTTTCCAAGCCCTATACTAAGGATGACTTTTCCAAGCCCTAACTAAGAACTACACTAAGGTGTTGCACTCTCCAAATAGAGAATAAGTCTTTCAAATGTTCATCATTCATTAACTAAAGAGAAATGACCTAAAATAGGCTATATATAGTATATTACAAAAGAAAGATAAAATGACTCCAATGCCCTTAATGAGGTGGGTGGCAATGAAGTGTCATTTAGACAAGGCTAAAAGACCAAAATGACCTTGAGGCTAAGTGACCAAAATGACCTTAATAAAAGGGGCTAAAACCATGAACCATCAAATATGGTCCAAACTCGTGAGTCCTCTAGTCTTCAAAGCTCCAAGCAATCTTTCACACACGGGTTTGTTTGATGGCATGCTCAAAATAACCCCTACAAGTATGATCCCGTGCCCTCCATGGGACCAAATCTTGATTCTTCACGTAGTGACTTTGAATGATGCCATCGAAAGCTAAGACGGCCATTTCACTTGTATCAGACGGGATAACCAAAAGCTAGCTTTAGATAAATCAATAGAGCATATTTTAATCTGGGTGGAAACTAATCTTGCTGAAAATTCTTAACCTTAATAAGAAGTAAACAACATCACAATATGTTTTTCATTTGGGAATCCGTTTTTATTTTATAAATCATTTTCAATATCAAACTAGATATAGTTGACACTGAGAATGTTTTGGTGAATGGCTCAATGAATTGAGAGTCAAAATAACCTTTATTTATTATGAGAAATATATATGTATAGATAATTACATCTCCTAACAAATAAGTATTTAATTTGCATTCCATGAGATAAGTATAACAAAGGTCCTAATGCATCCCCTTAATTTGGATTGACGGAGATGACATTCAGATTGTCACACAGAAGGCTTAGAAATAGATCAAAAATCCACCCTTCGCCCACCTCTCCCTCAGCGAGGAAATAGTAGTAGCAGCAGTCTCCCCACTAATTCATAGAACTGAGATGAAAGTATTTCTTTCATAAAAATATCAGCAAGTTGTGAGCGAGTGGGCACATATTGAACAACCATGTCATCCTGAACAACTTTGTCATGTACATAGTGAAATCAACGAGCCAATTCCTCATATTGTCACTTAACTTGGGAAAAATGTCCTACTAAAGTCACTTATCTTGTTTTTTGTTCCAATAATATCATTCAACTTTGTTCATTTTTCTCTCAAACTAAGAATTGCTAAAATAGTCCTTATTCTTAGTGGGGGAAATGAGCAAAATAATCCCTTAAGTTAAACCGTGAATTTAAATAGTCTTAATTCTTTTACTTAAATATTAATAGGCTTCCAACTATATTTCACATTTTCACTTCATTACATACTCCCTCTATCCCTTTTTAGTTGGACACATTTCATTTTATAAGATGATTAATAAATCAAAAATTGAATGAAAATTTTATTATTTTACCCTTTAGAAATATTAATGATATGGGCAATAAATATTGAAATTGAAATTGTTCACATTTTAATGTATACTATGTATATGTATTGTAAGGGTATCATGAAAAAAATTAATTGGTTCTATTTTGATCTGGTAAGTGATTAACAAACATAAGTCATTTATTTTTAGTAGGACGACCAACTAAAATGGGACGGAGGGAGTAATGAAATTTAAAAAGACATATCACAATATTAAAAAGCAAAAAATAAAATAAAATTGAGAGATGTAATTAGCTTTTAAAGTCAATTTGAAGAGATAATATAGTTTTTTTACCAAATAATATTACAAGATTGACAAAAATAATATTTAAAAATTTTAACATTTTTAATTGCACAATGGTGATATGAATTTTTCTAATTTTATTTGATGTTGATTGATTTATGATATTATCATGATGTCCTTCGTCAATATTTTAATTTATTATAGAAATTCTTTAAAATATTTATATGTGATTGTTTTTCTACTAGCTAGAGAGCCTGGAGGTTGAAGAAATTCACGTCTTCTATATGAATTATGAATTTTCTAACAATTATTTTTAGAAGAAACTAACAACTAAATTTGAACTATTATAAAAATTAATCATAAAATAAATAAATATAAAATATCATTTTAGCGCTGAACTACTAAGTATCAATCAAATTTTTTGGTGGACTATATATTTTAATATTACAACTAGAAGTTAAATTAAAATTATATACACTATTTTTTATAGTTAAAAAGTTATTAGTATTTCATATTGTTAAAGAACATGGATCATTTCAATTCAAAAATTAACTTAAGAGACTATTTTGGTTATTTTCTTTTAAAGAATAAGGACTATTTTAGCAATTATTAATTTGTAAGAAAAATATACAAAGTTGAATGACATTATTGGAACAGAAAAAAGATAAATGACTTTAGTGAGATACTTTTCTAAGTTGAGTGACAATATAAGGAATTGACTCTGAAATCAACATCAACATGCTTTAAGCAATCATGGAACACTGAGTTATGGGTTGCTAGGTTTGTTTCAAGAAATAGGAGTCAAGGTGAAACAACTAGTGAAGATTATTGGTGACGGTAAATCTGCAATACAGATTGCATCTAATCCAATGTTTCATGAAAGGACAGCTCCCCGGCCAAAACAGAATCGACCACTATAGCTTTCAGGAGCCTTGAGTTCAATGCAGCGGATTCTCTGATGCATCCTTAACACCGAGCAGATTGAGGCATGCCGATTGAGAAGCAAGTTGAGTCCCACCACCAATAGTACCAACCTCAAAGCATGACATAGTGACGGATACATGAAGATCTTTTTCATCATTGATGGTCTCCATCATGGTAATACAATGATAACTATCTGTATTTTGTGCTCATATCCTTGCTACTATGAAATGGATTCAAGAGCGTGAAAAGTCTATTGTATGTGAAACAACGATTACTGGTAACATAGTGGATAAAGTATTGAAAACTTTTGTATTTGTCCTTATAGAGCTGAACACGATCAAGAATCTTACTGGCTCTGCTATTGCCAGAGCTCATGGTGGATTTAATGCCCATGCTGTCAATATCGTCTCTGCCAAAAATATAGCCACTAGGCATGACCCGACACAAAATAATATAAGAAAATTCTAGAGAGGATATTGACAGCATAGACATTAAACCCACCAAGAGCTCCAGCATCAATAGTAGAGCCGGTAAGATTCTTGATCGTGTTCAGCTCTACAAGGTCGAATAGAGAATTTTTCAATACTTTCTCCACTATTTCACCAGTAATCGTTGCTTCACATATAACAGACTTTCATGCCCTTGAATACAGTTCACAATAGCAGGAATATGGGTACATAATATGGAGAGTTACCATTGTATTACCATGATAGAGACCATCAATAATGTAAAAGATCTTTATATATCCATCACTATGCCATGTATTGAGGTTGGTATTATTGGTGTGTGGAACTCAACTTGCTTCTCAATCGACGTGTCTTAATCTGCTCGGTGTTAAGGGTGCATGCAAAGAATCCCTTGCATCGAACTCAAGGCTCCTAGCAACCATAGTGGCCGATTCTATTTTGGCTGGGAAACTGTCCTTTCATGAAAGATTAGATTAGATGCAATCTGTAAGTAGAGATGCTGGAAGAGATAGAGAAGTTATTAGAGAGGTATAGATGACTAGTACAATAATAGATGATGTAGAGGCGATGGTACCAGATGTGGGCAAGGATTGAGAAGCCGTTATTTTTCTAAAAAAATTGTTGGAGATTGGCAGGAGATATGAAAAAAATAGAGAGATAGATAGTAACAATATCAAGAACATCGAGTCTTATGCGGTAAACTATTGTACCCTAGTAGAAAAGAAATAGGAGTGATCAAAACAACTTAAGCAAAAAAAATCATGCTATAGTGGTGGTAATCACACTATTAGAATCCAAGAAAGCTGAAAATGCCAGAGAGGATATTGACAACATGGACATAAAACCCACCAAGAGCTCTAGCATCACTAGCAGAGCCGGTAAGATTATTGATCGTGTTCAGCTCTACAAGGCCAAAAAGAGAATTTTTTAATACTTTCTTCATTATTTCACCAGTAATCGTTGCTTCACATATGACAGACTTTTATGCCCTTGAATCCAGTTCACAACAGCAGGGATATGGGTACATAATATAAGAGTTATCATTGTATTACCATAATAGAGGCCATCAATGATGGAAAAGATCTTCATGTATCCATCATTATGCCATGAATTGAGGTTGGTATTATTGGTGCGTGGGACTCAGCTTGCTTCTCAATCGACGTTCCTTAATCTGCTCGGTGTTAAGGGTGCATGCAAAGAATCCCTTGCATCGAACTCAAGGCTCCTGGCAGCCAAAATGGCCGATTCTATTTTGGCTGGGGAACTTTCCTTTCATGAAAGATTAGATTACATGCGATCTGTGAGTATAGATGCTGGAACAGATAGAGAAGTCATTGGAGAGGTAGAGATGACTGGTACAACAATAGAGGATGTAGAGGAGGTGGTACCAGATGTGGGCAAGGATTGAGAAGCCATTATTTTTCTAAAAAAAAAATTGTTGGAGATTGGCAGGAGATACAAAAAGAAAATAGAGAGATAGATAGTAACAATTTCAAGAACATCGAGTCTTATGTGGTAAACTATTGTATTCTAGTAGAAAAGAAATAGGAGTGATCAAGTCAACTTAAGCAAAGAAATTCATGTTATAGTGGTGGTAATCACAATATTAGAATCCAAGAAAGCTAAAGGAAGATGGTTGTAATGAAGTGGTAAAAGGATTTTCTGACTAATCTAATACCATGAGAATGTTTTGTTGAATGGTTCGATGAATTGAGAGCCAAAATAACCTCTATTTATAATGAGAAATATACATGTATAGATAATTACATCTCCTCACAGATAAGTATTTGTTATTCATGAAAGAAGTATAACAAGAATCCTAATAAACAAATGAAGTGAAAAAATAAAGTTGAAGAATTGAACATAAGGATAATGTATGAACATAATAGGTAATCACAATATTAATAGAAATAAATAATACATTGAACTTAGCCATCAAATTAAAACTTTACCCTATAAACACCCTAACAATTTGCATGCATATATATCATGAGCTAGCCGTTTGTAAAGGACTTAATTTTTTTCTTTTTTTGGTTCTTAATTACTTGTAACAGTAGAACAAGACATAGGATTCTGATTTCTGGTCTATATTTTTAAGGCCGTTGGTTCATATAGTAAAATTTTGTTTTGGAAAAGTGAGGTTTTGGCTTTCATGCATATATATTCAATTAATTCCTTTACAATTCCACTAATCAAATCCGAAATTGTTTACTATGTGGGCAGAGTTGAAAGGCAAAGAAAAGGGAACCTGATTCCATCATTATTACAATATCTCTTTCCTGTCTGATCTTGAATTATCAGCACTTTTACAAAGCAGATATTCACCATTATTATTACAAGGAAAAATTACAGTTTATAGGTAAAAAAATTTCATAATTACATGATATGAGTAATGTTTTAAATAATTACAATTCATAGGTAATTATTAGTTAAAATTTAATTTTATGTGGGTTCATTTATACAAATATAATTTCTAATGTATATAACAAAGGCAAATTAATTTTTCTCTCTCATACTTAATATTTTATTCTCACTCTTACCTGATTGGAATAATATGCGGCAATAGGTTACTTCTTTGATCTGATTAAACTTTTTAAGCAGCAATAGGTTTTTATGCTAAAGAGATTGTGCTAATCTCAAAATTTTTTCAATTGAAATATCATAGAATATATTTCTTCCTATTTCTTCTACCAAAATTTCTCAAATATTGTGTTCTTCACCTACAGATAAGCTGATTTTTGTCCATTGAAGATTACGTTGAAACTTTTTTACTTTTTAGGCGGCAATAGGTTTTTATGCTAAAGAGATTGTGTTAATATCAAACTTCTTTCAATTGAAATATCATAGAATTTATTACTTCCTTTTTCTTCTCCCAAAATTTCTCAAATATTATGTTCTTCAACTACAGATTAGCTGATTTTTGTCCATTGAAGATTATGTTGAAGCTTTTTTAATCCCTATAAACTCACATAGATTTGATTTGAAGATTTTTGTAGTAAAGTTTATATCTTTAGGAATATATATGTGTAGACACGTAATTTTGTCCGCCCAAGTATTAATTTCTACTCAAGATTTTGTGCATACCTAACTATTACTTTGTCAATTAGCCTTTGGCAATTTGACCTTTGGCCTTTCAAGAAAGTGTATTCATTTGTTGGGATTTGATGTCATGAATAACTATTACTTTGTCAATTAGCCTTTGGCAATTTGGCCTTTGGCCTTTCAAGAAAGTGTATTCATTTGTTGGGATTTGATGTCATGAATGACATCAATAGAGGGTATTTCTTGCCTATAAATAGAGGCAATTTTAGCTCACTTAAGGAGACCAACAAAAGAGAGGAGAAAGGAGAAAGAAATAAAAGGTCTTAGTGGAAAAAGAAGGAGAAAGAAGCAAAAACAAAATTGGAAGAGGAACAACTAGGAAGAAAGTTCTTCTAATTTGGAGAATTGAGGTTCTCCCGTCGAGTATTTTGGTCTTCGGATTTCTCTATTATCGACAAGGATTAATTCCATCGAGGTCCATTTCTTTTAACCGAATCTTTAATTTATGTTGACTTTTATTGATGTTGTGGGTGTGAATGATTTATTTGTCGTGTGTTTGGTTGAATCCTTGTTATTTGTGTTGTGTTTGATATTGGTTTCGGATTATGAGATGTGATTAAAAAATCGAAGCATGCACTAATTATGTAGTTTAAATGGAATTCGGGGAGCGAAAAAATAATAATAAAAAAAAATCATTAAAGTGAATTAGGATTAATTTTGATATGTTGTTGTTTTTGATTCGTCGTTATTGTTACTTTCACTTGTAATTATCAATTTCGTGATAGTATCATGATAAGTCAAACGGGTAGGCAATCGTAGGTTCGGGTAGGCAAAAATTTAGGAATAAGTGTTTTGTTGAATGTTGGAATGTGCACGTGAATGTTTCTTCCTAGTTTGTCGTATCTAATTTAGATGTATTTATTTAGCCGGGGAATGCCCCGAGATCACTTGTATTTATTTACCGGGGAATGCCCCGACGTATCATGTTGATAAAAATGATCGTGATGAAGGCCCGCGGCATCGGGTAGGGCATTGGAGCTTAGATTTAGTTTTAGACTAGAATTTATATTTTCGTATTTTTTATTTACTGTATAATTGGACTGGAATCTTACGTTTTTGGACTGTCTTATTATTTCGTGTTCTTTTGTGTGATTTATACATTTCATAATGCCCAAAATAGTCGATACAAT
Organism: Capsicum baccatum var. pendulum; assembly: GCA_030864225.1. Lineage (NCBI taxonomy): Eukaryota > Viridiplantae > Streptophyta > Magnoliopsida > Solanales > Solanaceae > Capsicum > Capsicum baccatum. The sequence goes on along the minus strand of CM061551.1, from coordinate 129,391,484 downwards.
CCACCAAGCGACCGTGGTCGAACCACGGGATCGAGGGGTGCCTAACACCTTCCCCTCGGTCAACAGAATTCCTTAGCCGGAATCTCTGTTCGCAAACCGGTTTAAGAGTCAAATGATTTTCGAAAAGGATTTTCAAAAGGTGACTTGGCACACCAGATTATGCCAAGTGGTGACTCTGAATAAAAAATGCAAATAATCCTTTTTCGAAACAAATTTTTATTTTCTTGTCACTTAAATAATAAAACCCTTTTGAACTAAAAATACATCCATGTTTTTGGAGCACGCATGCAAAAAGGGGTGTGACATCTTCTGGCGACTCTGCTGGGGACAAAAAAAAAAAAAATTTTAGAATTCGAGCTATTTTTTGGAGTCGTATCGGCTTTGTTTGGCATTACGAGTGTATAAACATTGTTTGTGATTATTGTTGATGTTACTTTCACTTTTGTGTGTTTTCGTGCTCTCTGTTTATAGTATTTATCTCATGTGTTACCGCTTTTATATCTGTCATCATGAGTCCGCCCCCCGGCCTTCTTTCTGCAACAAGTCTGTAGTACACGTGTTGTACACAACCTCTAGTTGAGTCACCCTTATTTTAGGGGGGGAGCCGTCGGTGTTATGGAGTAGGTGGAAAGCAAAGCAGCCACTATCGACCATACGCTCCCCCGAACAGTCTTGTTAGTAAAACCACAACGTAGGTCAGCCTTTAGGTCATACTTATGTGCATCATATTGAGACCTAGTGGGGCCCACTTGTATCCTTTCTAGGAGACACACCTTTAAAGCATCTCTACGTGCTAACTGTTGCATTTTTAAGGGTAACGTGGTCATTTGACGGACTGATTAAAAAAAAAAAATTAAAAAAAAATAATAATAATAATTAATTTGTTAAGAGTAAGGTGTGTAGGCAAAAGTGAAAAAGAAAAAAAAAAGGTGAGTCAAAAAAAAAAAAAAAAAAAAAAGAGTGTCGGAGTTTATTTTAGAATTCGTTATGGCTTTTGTTTTTCACAATCCCGAAATTCAAAAAAAAAAAAATATATATATATATATATGTGTGTATATATATATATTTTACATTTTTTGGTAAAATCCGTAAGTTCAAGCATGCCCATTGTGTTTCTCCATTAGAAGCTCAAGTGTTGAGGTCTTTTTCACTTAGAAGCCCAGGCCCAACTTGAAAAGCCCAAATCATGGCCCACTTTGTTTTTTGGCCCAAGATCAAGTTAATGTTCTAATGGTAAAAAACGAAGTTAAAAAAAGGTAAACATAAATGAAGAAAACATGCAACAAAAATAATATTTTTACCCAAAATTTTCTTTTCTTTTTATTCTTTCTCTTGGGATTTAATTTTTGCGATAAATTAAGGACTAAAAATTCTTCTTATTCTTTTGTTTTGTTTTGGGAGAGGTTAAAATACAGTTTGAGCCTTTTCGATCCTTTTTCTTTATTTACCCTCATTTTAGAAAATTACTTCATTTGTAAATTCGTTTATTACTGTCTTGTGACATCATAAATCTATTTTCCTCATGTTTTTCTCTCTCTAAAAAAAAAAAAAAGAGAGAAGAGTTTTGCATGTTTTTTTTTTCAAAAAGCGTGAAAAAAAAAAAAACTGTATAATCGGTGGTGTCAGTCTTGGTTGAGCGTTTGGTTTTAAGAGATCTATTTGTTTGTTTTAGATTGTGTCTCTTAAGTTGGGGTTAATTGGTTAGTTAATTCGTCAATTGTTCAATTTGAATAAACTACGCACACCTGATTCCCTTCCCTCGAGTTGGGATACGTAGGCGACCCTCGGTGGGTTCGGTAATCTCCTTGGTCGGCCTTTGTCTTAGTATTAGTTTAGGTCTCTCGACCGTTTGCCAAGTAGATTGATTTCGCTCAATACTTCTGTTCGGCAAATTGGAGTCATGAACGAAGTCTGTCCCATCGACAGATGTTGGCGTAAAAATCCCAAGGGTTGGGAATCTTCTACTCCTGTCGAATTTCTGAGGTAACGTCTTGTGTGTTATTACAGGATGAAGTTGTCCACCAAGTCTAGAGTTCTAATGGTTATCAAAGTGCCCAAAAAGTTAATCAGATGGTGGGAAATGTTTAATTATGTTGATCAGCAGGAACTGGTTAAAATATTAGGTGACCTCACGGAACTTCTGCATGTTACCCCTCGTCCAGATCTATTAGAAGCCTTGTTAACCTTTTGGGACCCGAGTAGTTTGGTGTTCAGGTTTGGGGAATGTGAAATGACCCCCACTTTGGCAGAAATATCCGGTTTGTTACATTTGCCCTATATCGAGAAGGATATGATCCGAGCGCGAAATTATACTGGCGTGAGATTTTTGCAAGCCTGTGGTCTAAAAAGTAAGGGTATCCATTTGGGTTGTTTAAGTGACTCGTGGGTTTCCCTAGATTTTTTGTTCGATAGATTCGGGCACTCGGAAGGTTTTGATTGCTTTTGGGAAGAATTTCATGTGACTAAGGAGAAGTGGGAGAAAAAGCGCCTTGAAGTCTTCACCCTCGCTTTGCTAGGAACTTTAGTGTTTCCACTAGAAGAAAGACATATTAATACCCGCTTGCAATCTGTGGTGATGGCCCTATTTCATAAAGATCAAAACGATAAGGGCATTAATAAAAAGGGCAGGTTCACTCTCATACCCATGATCTTAACAGAAATATATAAGGCTTTAACCGAAGTAAAAATGGGGAGGAGATTTTTCGAGGGCAGTAACTTGATATTGCAGTTATGGATGATGGAGCACTTGCACGCACCTTCTTTAATTAGATCAGATGTGTTAGATCGTTGTATTCCCAATCGAGTGAAAGCCATGGATTCCAGGTTGCGTTTGGACAAATTCGCGCTACCTGTAGGAGTCAAGGCTTGGATTGAATTTCTTGAATCAAGAACCAGGGATAACATTTTCTGGACTTATTTGTGGCTTCGACCAAAGGTAGTATTGGTGGGTTGTCAGACACAGTTCCCTTTAGTTATGTTAGGGCTCAATTGCACTAGACCATACAATCCTTCTAGGGTAATGCGCCAGTTAGGTAGGCTACAGGACGTGCCACCAGCAGTAGATTTTCTGCAGGATGTTGAGTACTTCAGGGATCAAGCCTTAGGTGAGAGCAGGTATGAGCAGTTTTGGAAGCATGCAACAAAGCTAAGTGCGAACACACTCAAAGAAGGTTTGGATAATCCGGGCCACACTCGGGGATATGAGATCTGGCTTCAATCTATCCCTTGGGTTACCAGTCAACCCTTACCAGCACAGCTTAGAGGGAGAATACAGGAAGAATGTATAGCAAATGATCATCAGGATGAAAGTGTAGAGTCCAAAGTGGAAACGTTGAGAGTTCAGTTAGCAGATTTATTTAAGATGGTAGAAAGGTGTCAGAATAATCTTTCCAAATGCACTCCTCATGAAGCAGGAATACGGGCCCGAAGCTTCTTCCCCGGTATCAGGGTATCTTTACAAGATATGCTACGAGGTTTGAATGGGAGAAAGAGAACTTCAGAGACGGGTCCATATCAGCCAGGGTCATCGCGCAGAGCACCAGTCTGAAAGAGCACTTCTTATCCTTATTCAGTTGGAGTCTTTTTATGTGTCTGTCATTGTAGGGTGGTGTTTGTTTTAAGTTGAGGTCAAGTTGTTTTTGGTATTAGAGTCTTTATTAGTAATTTCACCTGTGTCGTCTTAGTGGTCAATAATGTTGTTTCGCATTTGTTGTGTTTTAGTTTTACAGTGGTCACAAACTTTTATACGTTTTGTTGCTCTCTTTCTTCACAAGGTATGAAAATTGCTATTTTTCTTTTCTTCTTGAAATTTAAAAAAAAAAAAAAAAAAAAAAAACAACGAGCTACGCAAGATCTGATTCATGTACAGCATGATATGTAGGCAACCTACTTTTAGGGTTCGATCTAAACATTTTTTTTCCGTTGTTTTTCATTGCTCCTCTTTTAAAGAAAACAAAAGCCATAAAGAATGATAAAATAAAGGTAGATAACGAGATAAAAGAAAAGGGCAGGGATTGATAAAAAAAAAACAAAAAAGAAAAAAAAAAAAGAGAAGAGAGAGGGAAAGAAAATTTTAAGCGTAGAAGATATAAATAGGTGTGGACAAAATCAGGATGATGTTAAATGACCTCGCTATTCTCAAAAGTTGGTAGAAAGGAGCATGAATTTAGGACAATTTTATCAATGTGATTCCCACGTCTGTTGTGTGCCTAATTCTAACGGATATCGTCTTTGATGAGCATGTTCTTTCAGATAACAGTGGTAGGTTTGCAGCGCCCTGGCTAGTCACCCATACTTCACCAGGTCTAAAGCAAAGTTTGCCATGGCTAACAGAGAAATGGAAAATCCGCTCATTGACCCGGATCAGGAGCATAGGGAAGAAAGTGTTGAACACAACGATGAGGTGGTAAGGCTCAGACAACAATTGATAGATTTGCATCGGGCATGGGCCAGTGGAATGCCTCCTCCTCCGTTCCCTGAAGGTCTTGTAAATATCTCTAGTTGCCCACCGCTCTCTCAGGCGCAATTCTCTGTTCCTACCGAGTCGCCCGACTACGCGCCAGGATTCACTCCGCGACACTATTATCCTGGCAGTTCTAGTGTGCCCTTGGCGCATCCTCAGTTGAGACCCGCTACTCCGCCAGCGCCACCGATCACACCGGTATTCGTAGCTCCGCCACCACAGAAAACTCCCATATATGCTGCGCGTCCCACAATGAGGCTTCCTAGGTCTTCCAGTGAGCCAGTACTGAAGGTTTCAGATGGTCAGTATTATGCTCCAGAGCCTACCTTGCAAATGAATGAACCATATGGGTACACTCAACCGCCCGCATTTCCATTTGATACGGAGAAACCTGTCGCAACGGAGGAACAGGATGTCATAGCTCGGAAACTGAAGAGTTTAGAGCAGGCTATGAGAAATCTGCAAGGGATCGGAGATTACAGGAGTGTTTCTTATAAAGATCTGTGCATGTTCCCCAACATAAATCTTCCCCCCGGTTTTAAGATGCCTAAGTTCGAAAAGTATACAGGACACGGCGATCCCGTCGCACATTTGAGACGATACTGTAATCAGTTGAGGGCTGCAGGTGGAAAAGAAGAATTGCTCATGGCCTTCTTTGGCGAGAGTCTTTCAGATCTGGCCTCAGAATGGTTCATCGATTGAGATATCGATAAATGGAACAGTTGGGATGATTTGGCTTCCGAGTTTGTCCAGCATTTTCAGTATAACATTGACCTGATTCCGGACGAAAAGTCCTTGGTCAACATGAAGAAAAAGAGCACTGAAGGCTTTAGGGAGTACGCGATAAGGTGGCGTGAACAGGCTGCCAGGGTAAAGCCTCCAATGAAAGAAAGTAAATTGGTAGAGGTTTTCATTCAGGCGCAAGACGAGACCTATTTGCAGCATTTACTTCCAGCAATGGGAAAATCTTTTATGGAAGTCCTCAAAATGGGGGAGATGATAGAGGATGGAATCAAGACCGGCCGAATAGTTAGTTTTGCCGCATTAAAAGCCACCACACAAGCAATTCAAGGTGGATCGGGTGCATTCGGAGGTAGAAAGAAGAAAGAGGACGTGGCGACTATCGTGGCTGGAACCCATTCCTATCCCAAAAGACCCCCTCGCCCCTATCCACAATCCCAGGCCCAAGTCCATGCCCAAGCTCCACATATTCCTCCCCACCATTACTACCCTCCAGATAGCCCTTGGTATTCTATTCCACCACCACCATACCCAGTATACAGCGCACAGCCATATGCCCAAACCCCTTCTCACCTGCAATGGCGTACGCAAGCTTCACAAAATCGCCCATTCGCTCCACCAAATTACCAAAACACCTCCAGACCCAATTTCCAGTCTAAGACCGAGTATAAGAAGGATAAGGCGGTCAAAAATCAATTCACCCCTCTTGGGGAGTCATATGCTAGTTTGTTTGATAGGTTGAGGAAGTTGAAGGTCTTAAGCCCAATTCAAGGAAGGCTTTCAAACCCACCGCCGAGGAATCTCGATTATTCTTTAAGGTGTGCGTACTGTTCTGATATGCCAGGACATGATACCGAGAAATGCTGGTATTTAAAAAAGGCTGTCCAAGATTTAATTGACACGAATCAGATGCTGGTCCAGGCCCCGGAGGGTCCAAATATTAATCAGAATCCGCTCCCAACCCATGCTGAAACCAATATGCTAGAATTGATGTATGACGGGAAAGAATCTTCAAGGGTTTATAAGCCTATTGTCAAGATACAGACCACTGAAGAGAAATCGGTAAATATAGCGGAGTCTTTGAAAGCAATGTCGTTGAACCAGGAAGAAATGAGAGAAGATAAAGCCCAAGAAAGCACGAAGAAACCCCTGATCATAGTACAAGGCACCAGAAGGCACGTTTATTCAAATCAGGAGAAACCCAAGTTGACCGTGATGGGAGCTCTGAGTCAGCCTATCTTGACGGTGAAAGGAGCACTGACAACGCCTATTGTCCTCAAACCAGTGACCCAACCTCCGATAGGTGATACGAAAAGGATTCCCTGGAATTATGGGCGGACTGTGATGACCTATCACGGGAAAGAAGTTGTGGAAGATATAGATGAGGTAGGAGGTTTGACTAGGTCAGGAAGGTGTTTCGTACCTGAAAGCTTAAGAAAGCCCAAGGCAACGATGAGTGGACCATCGTCTATCAAAAAGCCTATCACTGAAGAGGAAGCCAAAGAATTTTTGAAAAAGATGAAATTGCCAGAGTATTCGGTATTGGATCAGCTGAAGAAAACCCCTGCTCAAATTTCTCTCTTATCTTTGCTATTGCACTCCAAGGAGCATCGTGATGTTTTGCTGAAGGTATTGAATGAATCATATGTTCCAAGGGAGATTACAATCAACCAGGTTGAGAAAATGGTGGGAAAAATCTTTGAGGTCAATCGAATCAGCTTTTCCGATGATGAATTGCCTGTTGAAGGTATAGGGCATAATCGGGGCCTTTACATTACAGTGAAGTGTGAAGATTTCTACGTCACTCATGTCATGATCGATGGAGGTTCAGGCGCAAATATTTGCCCTATTTCCACTTTGCAAAAGTTGAATATTGGTGCTGACAGGATCAAGCCCAACAATGTATGTGTTAGGGCTTTCGATGGTGCAAAGTCAAATTCCATTGGCGAAATAAAACTATTGCTGACAATAGGACCTGTTGAGTTCACCATAGAGTTTCAAGTGTTGAATGTAGAATCCTCTTACAATCTGTTGTTAGGAAGGCCGTGGATCCACAAGGCCAAGGCGGTTGCATCTACGCTGCACCAAATGATTAAGTTTGAGCATGACAGGCAGGAAATAATTATTCATGGTGAAGGAGATTTATCCGCCTACGCAGATTCTCCCTTGTCCCTCATTGAAGCAGATAATGTAGAGGAGACATTTGTCTATCAAATCTTTGATACAGTGCCAGTAAGTCGCATCCCTGAATGGCAAGCTATACCGGGACCGCAATTGTCTTCTGCTTCCATCATGATGGTGAGTGAACTTTGGAAATACGAATTTGAGCCAGGAAAAGGTTTGGGAGCATCTCTCCATGGTATAATTCATCCTGTATGTCCAAAGGAAAATGTGGGCACGTTTGGTCTGGGATTTGAGCCTACAGCTGAAGATATGAAGAAAGTCAGGGGGAGAAAGAAGGAAATATGGTCGCTTCCTCGCCCAATGCCACTACTCAGTGAGTCATTTGTTAAAGACGATATTGAGGAGCATGTGGGATCTGAAGTTGAATTGGTTGATCACCTCCAGAACCTTTTTATTGAAATTGATATGGTTGAAGCAGGAGAAGGCACCAGTAAGGCAGATGTGCAATTCATAGGCCCAACTGTCCAGCTCAATAATTGGGAAGTCACTCCTCTCCCCGTCAGGAGGGAGTTTTGGTAGTTTATTTTGTTTTTCTTTCTGTTTATTTGAGTTATTTCAGAGTTGTAATTCAGATTCTAGTTTGGTTATGTTATATTGGTGTCTATGTTCAAACCCTTATATATTTTATTTAATGAAATGTAATGTCCCTTTTATCTCGTATCTAATATATTTTGTTTTCTTTCTTACACAGTTCTCTTTATGCTGATTCTAATGACATGACATGCATGCGGAATTTTCAGCCTGATTTTAAAGTCCAAAATAATTCGGATGCAATGGAGAAGGATGAGGAATACGATGAAAAAGAAGCTCTAGAAGAAATAAGCAAAGAGTTGGAACAATTTGAAGACAAACCGAATCCTAATTTGAATGAGACTGAGCCAATAAATCTAGGGGATCAAAAAGATGTTAGGGAAACTAAAATCAGTGTACATGTTTTGCCCCAACTAAAATATGAAATGATTCAAGCGTTAGTGGAGTATAAGGATGTTTTTGCATGGTCTTATGATGATATGCCTGGCTTAAGTACTGAATTAGTGTCTCACAAATTGCCAACGGATCCCGCATTCCCTCCTGTCAAACAGAAGTTGAGGAAGTTTAAAACAGATGTAAGTATTAAAATCAAGGAGGAAATCACGAAACAACTTGAAGCCAAAGTAATTCGAGTGGCTCGTTATCCAATGTGGTTATCCAATATTGTTCCCGTACCAAAGAAAGATGGCAAAATTTGAGTGTGTGTTGATTACCGCGATTTGAACAGGGCAAGTCCAAAGGATGATTTTCCGCTGCCCAACATCCATATTCTGTTAGACAACTGTGCTAAACACGAAGTTGCCTCTTTTGTGGATTGCTATGCCGGATACCACCAGATCATTATGGATGATGAAGACGCGGAGAAGACGTCTTTTATCACACCATGGGGAACCTATTGTTATCGAGTGATGCCGTTCGGTTTGAAGAATGCTGGAGCAACATATATGAGAGCAATGACTACTATGTTTCATGACATGATGCATAAGGAAATTGAGGTCTACGTGGATGATGTGATTATTAAGTCAAAAAGTCAGGCCGACCATGTAAAAGATTTAAGGAAGTTCTTTGAAAGGCTTCGCAGGTATAATCTCAAACTCAACCCAGCAAAATGTGTATTTGGAGTTCCATCTGGAAAGTTGTTGGGGTTTGTAGTCAGCCGTCGGGGGATTGAATTGGATCCCTCAAAAATCAAAGCCATTCAGGATTTGCCCCCGCCCAAGAATAGAACGGAGGTGATGAGTTTTCTTGGTAGACTGAACTACATTAGCAGGTTTATTGCTCAACTCACAACCATTTGTGAGCCCATATTCAAGTTGTTAAAAAAGAGTGCGGCGGTAAGATGGACTGAAGAATGTCAGGAAGCATTCGATCGAATCAAGGGATATCTGTCAAATCCACCCGTGTTGGTACCCCCAGAGCCCGGTAGGCCTTTGATCTTATATTTATCAGTCATGGACAACTCTTTCGGTTGTGTCCTAGGTCAACATAATATTACAGGCAAAAAGGAGCAGGCTATTTATTATCTCAGCAAGAAGTTCACTGCATATGAGGCCAGGTATACTCTTCTTGAAAGGACGTGTTGTGCCCTAACTTGGGTAGCACAGAAGTTGAAGCATTATCTCTCTTCCTACACTACTTATCTCATCTCCCGCATGGATCCTTTGAAGTATATCTTTCAGAAGCCTATGCCAACGGGTCGTTTGGCAAAGTGGCAAATATTACTTACCGAGTTCGACATTGTATATGTGACTCGAACCGCCATGAAAGCCCAAGCTTTGGCAGATCATCTTGCTGAAAATCCCATCGATGAAGAGTACGAGCCATTAAAGACATATTTTCCTGACGAAGAAGTGTCGTGTGTCGATGAAGTCGTTATAGATGCTGATCCAGTTTGGAGGTTATTCTTCGATGGAGCTGTCAATATGAAAGGAGCCGGAATAGGTGCGGTTCTTATTTCTGAATCGGGACAACATTTCCCGGTAACAACACAACTTCGATTCTTTTGTACTAACAACATGGCAGAGTATGAAGCCTGCATTCTTGGTTTACGGTTAGCTGTTGATATGGGAGTCCAGGAATTATTGGTGTTAGGAGATTCGGATTTGCTCGTCCATCAAATTCAAGGCGATTGGGAGACACGAGATTTGAAGCTCATCCCGTATCGACAATGCTTGCAAGAGCTATGTCAACGGTTTGTGTTGGTAAAATTTAGGCATATTCCAAGGATTCGTAACAAAATTGCTGATGCTTTAGCCACTTTGTCTTCAATGCTCCAACATCCTGACAAAGCCTACATCGATCCAGTGCATATACAGAGTCGTGATCGGCATGCTTATTGTAATGTGGTTGAAGAAGAGCTCGATGGAGAACCTTGGTTTTTGGATATCAAGCGGTACATTCAGTCAGAAGAATACCCAGCATATGCCACCAACGATCAAAAGAGGGCCATTAGGCGTTTGGCTAGTGGATTTTTCTTAAGTGGGGGAATCTTACCCCGGATCTCGGACTTTTGAGGTGTGTAGATGCAAGAGAAGCCTCGGCAATCATGGTTGAAATACACTCTGGAGTATGCGGGTCACATATGAATGGTCATGTCTTGTCAAAGAAGATCCTTCGGGCAGGTTATTACTGGCTTACTATGGAAAGGGATTCTATCCGATTGGTTCGAAAGTGTCACCAATGTCAAGTACACGGTGATCTGATACGTTCTCCTCCTGTTGAGTTGCATGCAATGGCCGCTCCATGGCCGTTCGTAGCTTGGGGAATGGATGTGATTGGACCGATTGAGCCGAAGGCATCAAACGGGCATAGATTCATTTTGGTAGCCATTGATTACTTCACAAAGTGGGTAGAAGCAGTGACTTTCAAGTCAGTGACAAAGAAGGTTGTGGTAGATTTTGTTCATGCCAATATCATTTGCAGATTTGGAATTCCTAAGATGATCATTACAGACAATGCCGCCAATCTCAATAGTCATTTGATGCAAGAGGTATGTCAACAATTTAAGATCACACATCGAAATTCTACCCCATATCGCCCAAAGGCCAATGGTGCTGTAGAAGCTGCTAATAAGAATATAAAGAAGATACTGCGAAAAATGGTACAAGGGTCTAGACAATGGCATGAAAAGTTACCATTTGCATTGCTTGGTTATCGCACCACTGTTCGGACTTCAACAGGGGCAACTTCATATTTATTGGTGTACGGGACAGAAGCGGTCATCCCTGCAGAAGTTGAAATTCCCTCTCTCCGAGTCATTGTAGAAGCAGAGATTGATGATGACGAATGGGTAAAACCCCGACTGGAACAATTGAGTTTGATTGAGGAAAAGAGGCTAACGTCTGTATGTCATGGCCAGTTGTATCAGAGGAGGATGGCTCGAGCGTACAACAAAAAGGTTCGTCCTAGGAATTTTGAAGTTGGTCAGTTGGTGTTGAGACGCCTCCTTCCTCACCAGGTCGAAGCGAAAGGTAAGTTCTCCCCTAACTGGCAAGGCCCCTTTGTTGTGAAGAAGGTGCTACCCAATGGAGCCCTATATTTGACGGATGTTGAAGGCAAAATGGCAGAAATGGCTATCAATGCTGATGCGGTCAAAAGATACTATGTATGATATTGGATCCTTTGTTGATTTTATTGCATGTTTAATACTAGCATTTTTGAAGATCGATATGATGAAGGCATTTTATTCTTCTATCCAAACATTGTGTCATCCCTTGCTTACCCATTTGAGCTTTGTTTTATTTTTTCTCATACCCCTCTTTTGGAATCAAAATAGAGTCAAAGATAAATGTCTAGAAAATAAGAACAAAAGAAAGAGTTCAAAAAAAAAAAAAAAAAAAACAAATAAAAAAAAAAAAGAAACAAACAAAGAGCAAGCTGATGGAACTACGTGCGACCTGATTCTTCTCTCTTGGGAGCGAGATGCGTAGGCTGCCCTATTTCGGGCTTGGTCCAACCAAATAAATTTTAAGATTCACCCAGTCAACAAAACTGGGGCATGAGTTACTGTGTTGTTTGAGTCGATTCCAAAAGTTGTAAGTCCCACCCCCACCTCAAGTGTCGTTTGAGCCTCTTACCATCTTTTCTAACCTCAACCAAAAGCCAAGTCACAACCGAGGAAAGCCCTTCAGATCGTTTTTTGATAATGTTAAGGCTAAGCATGCAATGGATATCATGGTATATTTTGAAGTACCATTTGTCTCCCTCAGCATGAGAAATCAGGAAAAGAAAATGAAAATGAGAGAGTCTTATTAGTGAAAACCCTCACGGGCACCATAAGGCAAGGGTGAGTTGAGAGAAATAAAAATGAGAGAGTCTTATTGGTGAAAACCCTCACGGGCACCATAAGGCAATGGTGAGTTGAGAGAAATAAAAATGAGAGAGTCTTATTGGTGAAAACCCTCACGGGCACCGTAAGGCGATGGAGAGTTCAAAAGAAAGGAAAAGTAAAAAAGAAAGAGATTTGTTGGCAAAAGTCTTTGAAAGGTCGTCGGTAGAATGTGATGTATGAGTCTGATGGATTTGAAGAAGCGGCTCAGAGTCAAAGGTACGAACTCAACAACAAATGGGGAGTTTGGATAGGAAGATCAGGCAGCTCAATCCAAAATGCATGTCATGCTCACTGGAGTTGGTTGTCGTATTCAGATAAGTTTTCTTTTTGAATATCGGATATTGCCCTTTTCTTTCATTTATCTATTCATGCTTTTTGTCTTTTTATGTCATTTTTCAAAAAATAAAAGTCACCACTTTTCTTTACATTTTAAGTCAAGTCTGTGTCAAAGCAAGCGAGAAAGAATTTCAAAATTTACTACCAGTCTTTCCAATTATGTGAGAAAAATCCAAGGAACAACACAGGGAGAAATAGGATCGTAATTCAGCAAGCAAAGGAAGTATATCAGCCAACAGGATACTGGATTCGTAGAAAATATTCAGATGTGGGAAAAGAGTGCATCTCAGAACTCACTTCCCCTCAATCTGGATCCGGGTCAATGATGCGGCAAGACAGGGCAGGTGTCAGTGATTTGGAAGCAAGGATGAAAAGAACAAGTGCTAGGGCAGATACCTGAAAAGCCAAGGACTGCAAGCCACCACTAAGTTTTAAACTGACAAATTTTCTTTGTTGAAACAGGGGCAAATTCATTTCACTTGATTCAGCTACCATTGGAAATGCACATCCATGGGATTTTATTTTATGTTCAGGACCCTCCTGAAGAATGGGACTTTATTTTTATGTTCAGGACCCTCCTGAAGAATGGGATTTTATTTTTATGTTCAGGACCCTCCTGAAGAATGGGACTTTATTTTTATGTTCAGGACCCTCCTGAAGAATGGGATTTTATTTTTATGTTCAGGACCCTCCTGAAGAATGGGATTTTATTTTTATGTTCAGGACCCTCCTGAAGAATGGGATTTTATTTTTATGTTCAGGACCCTCCTGAAGAATGGGACTTTATTTTTATGTTCAGGACCCTCCTGAAGAATGGGATTTTATTTTTATGTTCAGGACCCTCCTGAAGATTTTATTTTTATGTTCAGGACCCTCCTGAAGAATGGGACTTTATTTTTATGTTCAGGACCCTCCTGAAGAATGGGATTTTATTTTTATGTTCAGGACCCTCCTGAAGAATGGGATTGTATTTTTATGTTCAGGACCCTCCTGAAGAATGGGATTTTATTTTTATGTTCAGGACCCTCCTGAAGAATGGGACTTTATTTTTATGTTCAGGACCCTCCTGAAGAATGGGATTTTATTTTTATGTTCAGGACCCTCCTGAAGAATGGGACTTTATTTTTATGTTCAGGACCCTCCTGAAGAATGGGATTTTATTTTTATGTTCAGGACCCTCCTGAAGAATGGGATTTTATTTTTATGTTCAGGACCCTCCTGAAGAATGGGACTTTATTTTTATGTTCAGGACCCTCCTGAAGAATGGGATTTTATTTTTATGTTCAGGACCCTCCTGAAGAATGGGATTTTATTTTTATGTTCAGGACCCTCCTTATTTGAGCAATTCAAGCGGCATTGGAGCCCGCCTGCAAAACAGGGTGAATAAGTTGAAAGCATAGCAACAGGATGATGAAATAGCAAGTCAGGAGCCCGCCTGAAGAACAGGGCAAAGAAAAAGAAAGTTCAGGAGCCCGCCTGAAGAACAGGGTGAAAGAAAAAAAAGTCCAGGAGCCTGCCTGAAGAAAAGGGTGAAGAAGTTGCAAGTCAGGAGCCCGCCTGAAGAACAGGGTAAAGAATTATAAATCCAGGAGCCCGCCTGAAGAACAGGGTGAAGAAACGAAAGTCAAGCAACAAGTTGGAAGAAATTGCAAGTCAGGAGCCCGCCTGAAGAATAGGGTGATGAAAGTCGAGTCAAGAGCCAACAAAAGCTGTATAGATAGGATTTTTGTAATTTCCTTTATGTTTTGGCTTTAATTTTCATTTTTGATGTAATAACAGAGCTGCGGACCGGAACCTAGACGGAACCTCCCTCGACTCTCCAAATCGGTATAGTCCACTCCTCTTCCAAACTTTTGAAATACCCGTGACTTGATTTCCTCATAACTTGGGTGGGTAGGTTGTCCTAATTCAAAACCCGATAGTCCTTCTTTCTTCTGTTTCTTCTTTGAATAATGGTCGGGACAAAATTTTGTCTCATTGTCTACTTCTTTGTCTGAAAACACGGCGTGTTTACATTCAAAGGGGGCATGTTGTAGACACGTAATTTTGTCTGCCCAAGTATTAATTTCTACTCAAGATTTTGTGCATACCTAACTATTACTTTGTCAATTAGCCTTTGGCAATTTGACCTTTGGCCTTTCAAGAAAGTGTATTCATTTGTTGGGATTTGATGTCATGAATAACTATTACTTTGTCAATTAGCCTTTGGCAATTTGGCCTTTGGCCTTTCAAGAAAGTGTATTCATTTGTTGGGATTTGATGTCATGAATGACATCAATAGAGGGTATTTCTTGCCTATAAATAGAGGCAATTTTAGCTCACTTAAGGAGACCAACAAAAGAGAGGAGAAAGGAGAAAGAAATAAAAGGTCTTAGTGGAAAAAGAAGGAGAAAGAAGCAAAAACAAAATTGGAAGAGGAACAACTAGGAAGAAAGTTCTTCTAATTTGGAGAATTGAGGTTCTCCCGTCGAGTATTTTGGTCTTCGGATTTCTCTATTATCGACAAGGATTAATTCCATCGAGGTCCATTTCTTTTAACCGAATCTTTAATTTATGTTGACTTTTATTGATGTTGTGGGTGTGAATGATTTATTTGTCGTGTGTTTGGTTGAATCCTTGTTATTTGTGTTGTGTTTGATATTGGTTTCGGATTATGAGATGTGATTAAAAAATCGAAGCATGCACTAATTATGTAGTTTAAATGGAATTCGGGGAGCGAAAAAATAATAATAAAAAAAAATCATTAAAGTGAATTAGGATTAATTTTGATATGTTGTTGTTTTTGATTCGTCGTTATTGTTACTTTCACGTGTAATTATCAATTTCGTGATAGTATCATGATAAGTCAAACGGGTAGGCAATCGTAGGTTCGGGTAGGCAAAAATTTAGGAATAAGTGTTTTGTTGAATGTTGGAATGTGCACGTGAATGTTTCTTCCTAGTTTGTCGTATCTAATTTAGATGTATTTATTTAGCCGGGGAATGCCCCGAGATCACTTGTATTTATTTACCGGGGAATGCCCCGACGTATCATGTTGATAAAAATGATCGTGATGAAGGCCCGCGGCGTCGGGTAGGGCATTGGAGCTTAGATTTAGTTTTAGACTAGAATTTATATTTTCGTATTTTTTATTTACTGTATAATTGGACTGGAATCTTACGTTTTTGGACTGTCTTATTATTTTGTGTTCTTTTGTGTGATTTATACATTTCATAATGCCCAAAATAGTCGATACAATCCACCAAGCGACCGTGGTCGAACCACGGGATCGAGGGGTGCCTAACACCTTCCCCTCGGTCAACAGAATTCCTTAGCCGGAATCTCTGTTCGCAAACCGGTTTAAGAGTCAAATGATTTTCGAAAAGGATTTTCAAAAGGTGACTTGGCACACCAGATTATGCCAAGTGGCGACTCTGAATAAAAAATGCAAATAATCCTTTTTCGAAACAAATTTTTATTTTCTTGTCACTTAAATAATAAAACCCTTTTGAACTAAAAATACATCCATGTTTTTGGAGCACGCATGCAAAAAGGGGTGTGACAATATGTTTGTTCTTCTTTATTTTTTTAAGTTATTCTCTACATTACCCACTAATTCTATTCGATTTTTCATATATATGCAATGTTAATTAGGTGTGCAAGTAACCAATGTCTAGTTTTTCAAATGGATGGGGAAACCCCTTTTAGGAGAGTAACAAGAGGTATTGAACATGTAGAAAAGACTAATTGTGGTACTCCATCTTTTGATTTGAGATTCAACATAAGTATTTTTGTATATTTATCAATTAGACTTTTTTGTAGTTTAGTTGTGTAGAATCTCATAATATTAAAGTTTTGTATTTGTGCGATTGTATTTGGTGTAAAGATATATACATATATCTACATCATACAATTATACTTATGTAAATATAACTATGTATGTAAACATATACATATATACATATATATACATAAAGTTATACATATATTCAATTCGGTTAGCATATAAAATTTTTATTTGTTTTATGACATGTAGTTGTATTCAAATTATTTTATGGATGAGGCTTTATATACATTTGATAATTTTTTTGTGATCATTTGTATTTTTGTGGTTGATCATTTGTGTTTTATTGGTTAAACAGGATAGTAGTTTGCCATCACAGATCTTTCTAAGAAGTCCCCGCATGCTTCGTGTTATGTGGAGATGAAGTTATTTGATACTTTAAAACAAAAGCTATCTGGTGTTCAGCTTAGAAGATTTATAGGAATATGTTTTGGTCAATACGCCACTATGTCGGAATCATGGGTTCAGTTCCAATTATTTTGGTACGCTACATCCCTTGAGTTGAAAACTAGTTTATATACATTTTATAATTTTTTTCTTGATCATTTGTATTATTTTTGGTTGATCATTTGTGGATTTTTTTTGTTCAACGGGATAGTAGTTTTGTCATCATAGATCTTCCTAAGAAGTCCCCACATGTTGCGTGTTATGTGGAGTCCTCATAGTTGCATATGCGGAGTATCTTAGCCATGAAAAAGATATACCACCTGGATATTTTGATGCAAAAGCTTTTCGTACCCGTTATGCGGCTCTTCTATGGAAGCATGGGAATCAGAAGAATGAGATTGGTGCATTTAATGATGATGAGAGTTCGAATAAGTCAGTGAGGCCTCAATTTGAGTGTGAGAGTAGTGACATGATAAGTATCCCTTAGACAGTACAAATGTTCCTCCATTTTATTGGTTTTAGTTGAAAATACAAATTGATGTTCAATTTTTTTTTGTTTAATTCTAATATCAAATATGATATTCCATTTTGTTGAAAATTGTCCAGTGACATTTTTTTCAATGTTAAACTAGTTTTTGTTATAAGTGTGTTGTCTAAAGAATACTAATAATACACATAATAATGTGTATGTATTAGGTAATTGAATATGTCTCATAAATGAGCCATGTAATACGTATTTATAATAGTTTTTTCCGTTTTAGCAATTGAAATCTCTATTGACTAATTAGTTTTTGTTTATAATTATACATTTATTATGAATTTTTTTTTATATAAAACTTTGTATATCTATAGGTTAATCAAACAAGTCATGATGGTATATTATCAATCTTTTCAATTGTTATCTATAGGTTAATACCATGTTTTTAAATGCACAAATTCAATCTCTTAAGTTGTGACTGACATTTATTTTGACCCATATACTATCTTGTAGAATATGGTATACACACATAAATATACATTTGATAGATTAAATGAGCATTAAAATCAAATGCATATTACATTAAACCGCATATATGGTTAACAACTGCATTACTGATATTTTATTTATACATTTGGAGTTATTCAAATAAAAGTTAAACATAAACAAATTAAAATGTATACAGTTATATAAATATATTTGAATACATATCAACTGACATTCCCACATATATACATACATATATATCAACTGACATTTTTTTATATACGTTAATTTAACTGAAAATACATATATTCATATAAATGTATTACTCATATTATTAAACAATTACATTTTATATAATTTAATTTGAAACATATACAATCTGAAAATTGTATAGGTATAAATATATGTATATATACATTTTAAGTAAATAAAAATACATATGCATATAATATGTTAAACATCAGGATAATTAGAACCTACAAATTATTACATTAGGTTGCATATTGATACAGTTATAATGTAAAGTGAAATATATATCCAAACTTACAGTCAGTATATAACATGAAAACAAAGTATATAACAAAGTATATAGCATGAAAACTTACAATTTCAATTTAATATGCAAACAAAGTATATAACAAAACGCGTCATGTTATTGATCATTATTCGAACTACAATCAGTCACAAGTCTTAACAAAATCCTGTCCGTGTTTCGCCGTATACACTCTTTTATGGTTGGATAACTTCTTTTTCACAATGCCGCCAATCAATGCACTACTAACATGTTTCTCCTCGTACACCCATCCTTCAAAGGACGAGTATTCTCCTGACAAAATTGGCGAATCTTAAAGAAGTCAGTCTTTTTATTACTAGACGTCATTAGAAACCAACCACATCTCTTTGATTTACACACCAAATTATACATGTGATGTAAAAGTTATCTATTAGTAATTTATATTAAAAAAAATTGTATTTTAAAAAACATCAAAACTAATTTGCTAACGTATACAATTTTATTTATCGAATTCTATATGAATAGAACATATAATAACAACTGTATGTATCTAGTTAGACAATAATATGAATAAACATAATAAACTTATTCATATTATAAATGCATGATGTGATACCCCGAAAAATTTTTCGTTGAAATTTTGAGTGTAAACGTATTGGGTTCTATCTTCTAGAATGAATTATAAATTTTTCGTGCGTAATGTCTTAGATTATAACCCACCATTGCGTAAAGTATTGAATAAGCTTTCCAAAGATATGTGGATCATCCAAAACGAACACCCGAGCGACGAGTTATGAACATTTCGATCGAACCGTGAATAGTAGTGAACAGTAAACCGTGCAAGAAAAAGTACTGAGGCCTGGCGTATTTTTTCTCCAACTTTAAATGATCATAACTACTTGTACATAATGATCTGGGTGATCTACTATATATCAACGGAAAGCTCTACAAGTCCTCTTTCCAATGGAATTAATTTCATCCAATTTGCCTATCGGAGCAAAAAGTTATGGTCGATCTACTTCAGCCTAGCAAAAGCAAATTTTTGGGTCAACTTCAAATGATCATAACTCCTCGTACACAATGATCTGGGTGAGATACTATGTATAAACGGAAAGATATGAGAGTCCTCTTTCTAATGAAATTGGTTTCATCCAATTTGGATATCAGAGTAAAACGTTATGGTTGATCTACTTCAGACTATCAAAACAGTCCATCAAAGGACAGATTCGAGAATTATTTGATTTTTAGGGGCGTTTTGGTCATTCTCCCTCACCCAAAATCCGTTCAAACCCTATATTAAAGCCTATTAGAAGCATTATATGTTGTATTTCGTCAAATTCACTCAAAAAAAAAACACTAAGCTCCTACATCCAACTTCAAGAACCTCCAAAGTTCACCATTAATTCTGCAAATTTATTCAAGATTCCAAGTTCCTAGTTCAAGAACTCCAAGAACCATCATTCAAAGGCATGATTAACATCTCAAAAATGAGTATCGATCTAAAGTTCATCATTCAAGGTATGTGGAGTTTTTTTTCAACAAGAACTCTCTTTCGTTCTTGTGCCCAAAAGTAATTTCTTTACAAGGTATGATTTTTATTTGATTTTTATGAATTTAAAGCATGAACCCATATCTTATGATGATGATTATGAAATCTTGATGTTTATGATTTTGAAAGATGAATTTACATGTGTGGAGATATAAAGCATGAATCTTAAATGATATTTATCATGATTTTGATATTTGAGTCGTGAATCCCCATTGGAAATTGTGTTTTTTTGAGAAAGTGTGTGTTATAAGCACGTTGATGTTGAATATTTGAGATATTTTGAATGATTTGACCTTTTAGTCTTAATGGAGTTGTTTTGAACTCGAGTGTGAAAGAAATCCACAATGTGGTTGATTTTGATAGATGGGAAGCATGATGGCTCCCGATATATATTTATATATTACTAAAATTGTTTTGTTGTAGATTGTCTTTGAAATGATCTGAGCTAAGTCCGAGAGAAATCTTTAGCACCGAGTAGGAGGTATAAAGCGACCTTACTTCCCTAGAACTACGTGCCTCCGTAGGAGTGAGCCTGAGGCTGATTTATATAGTGATCACTAGTTTATGTGGATTTGATATCGATAGTCCTACTCCGATGGTAAGTATAGGACGGCTCTCCCCAATGTGGGTTGTACGTTGGACTCCATGTAGCTCACATGGTTTATGTCGGTTATAGGATCTCCCAGTGGGTGTGTGTTTCCTTATGTCTATGGTGAATGGTGAAGTGATTTGAAAGTGGAATTGTGAAATTTATTTTTTTGAAAAATTTAAATGATATTTACATTATGAGAATTGATATTCTTGATGAACTGAAAGTGATTGACAAATTATATGATGACTCACATGTGTTATTATACTTATTTCATCCTCTAATGATTATGATGATTTTCTTAGGGCTATGTGAGTCTTTCATACATCCTGCATATTTCTTATAAATATTTATGATGATGATGTTTATACAACTGCATACACCCTCATATACTTGGTTTCTTTCCATGGTACTGACCCACATCTTCGGATGTGGGCTGCATTTTCTCGGAATGTAGGTTCAGGTGCTCAGTTCCAGGTTCGACAGTGATTCTTCAGGCACGTTGTTCTACATCCTCTATCGTGGTGAGTCCTCATGTTCTAAGGACGTGATGTCTGATGTTGGTTTCATGGAATTGTTTACATTTGATAACTGAGTATGAGTCAGTTAGGGCATATCTCAATGGCTCACTGGTTTTATTTATTTTCTTAGAGGCTTGTCAGACTAGTATAGATGTTAGGAGTTGACTAATAAGTCATATTTTGTTATCTTTCGAAAATTCTTTTATTCTTGGATGATGATTACTCTTTTGATATTTGAGGGTTATTTATGGAAACCCCGTTGATTTGTGTTGAACTGAATAAAAATGGCTCAAAGGGTTAGCTTGGGGATACTCGTAGCCTCAAGCACCGCGTGACACTCCGGGACCCATTTTTGGGGCATTACAAACTTGGTATCAGAGCCTAAGGTTTTAAGGCATCCTAGAGAGTCTGACAAGCCGCATTAAGTAGAGTCTTGATCATCGGTGTGTAGCGCACCACATCTATGAGCAAGAGGCTACAAGACATTTTAGGAAAAAATGTGATTCTTTCTTTTAGAAGTCTATCATGCTTAAAGTATCTCTCTTTTCTATTGATTCGTGCTCTCCTCTTTTAGAAATATTCCTCCACATCGAGCGAGAAGAAATAATGATGGTCAGCAACCTCAACCCGCTAACCCATTGAATGAAAACGTGTCTCATGCTAAATTTCGGGCAGCCTTTCAGGTGCTGGCCCAAGTTGTTACTGCAAATGTTTAGGCCAACCCGGCCCCGGCTCCACAGCAGCAGGGAGGTGATTCAGCTGCTACCAGGATCCGTGACTTCATGCGGATGAATCCGCCGGAATTCTATGGGTCCAAGTCTGATGAGGATCCATGGTTGTTTTTAGAGGAGGTGCGGAAGATTACTCAGGTGATGCATGTATCTGAGGAACATAGTATGGAGTTGGTTGCGTATAGGTTGAAAGACCTTGCTTATGACTGGGTTGTTTCTTGGAGTAAAGGTAGAGGTGAGGGAGCTGTCCCTATGACTTGGCAAGAGTTCCAGGATGCATTCCTGGATAAGTTTTTCCCTTTGGAGATAAGGAAGGCGAAGGTGGAAGAGTTTATGAACCTGCGACAGGGCTCTATGACTGTTAGGGAATACTGTCTAAAGTTCAATCATTTGTCCAAGTATGCTCCTGACTTAGTGGTTGATAATCGGGCTAGTATGAGTAAGTTTGTGACTGGAGTGTCTAGTTATGTGGTTAAGAAGTGTAGGTCTGCTATGCTAAATAGTGAGATGAATCTTTCTAGGCTGATGACTCATGCCTAACAGATTGAGGCAGACAAGATTAAGGAGAGAGATAGAATGAGACGGAATAAGAGAGTTAGGTCCGAGCAGCACGGACAGGGTCAGACAAGATCGCAGGGAGGGAGTCGCCCTCAGTATCAGGACCGTTCATCTATGCCAGCACCATCATCTGCTAGTGCTCTCGTGCCTAGAGATAGGCAGGAGCAAGGTAGCAGGTCATATGCATCCAGGTCCCAGTACAGTTCTGGCAGTAAGCCAAATCATCCCTTGTGTCCTAAGTGTGGTAGGGCTCATTCAAGTGAGTGTTGGGGTGATAAGGGGGGTTATTTTTGGTGTGGTGACATGGGTCACAGAGTTAGAGATTGTCCACAGGATGGACAAGGGCGTCGTGACTATCGCCCTCAGACCCAGACTCAAACTGTTAATGCTCCAGTTCCAGCGACTCGCCCAGCCCCAGCTCAGGGCGCCTCTTCTAGCAATGCTGGCGGGCAGCACCAGAATAGATTCTATGCTTTACCATCCCGCCAGGAACAGAAGGACTCTCCCGATATTGTTACTAGTATGCTTCATATATTTCAGTTTGATATGTATGATTTGTTGGATCCTGGATCTAGTTTCTCATATGTTACACCTTTGATTACTGTGAATTTTGAAATGAGTCCTGAGATTATTCCTGAGCCTATCCTAGTTTCTACCACAGTGGGTGATTTGATTGTTGCCCAGAAAGTGTATAAAAAGTGTCCTGTTACCGTTCTTCATAGAGTCTTGTTGGCTGATTTGATTGAGTTAGACATGGTAGATTTTGATGTGATTCTGGGTATGGACTGGCTGTATTCTTCTTATGCCTCTATTGATTGTCGGACCCGAATGGTCAAGTTTCAGTTTTCGGGTGCATCCGTGTTTGAGTGGTCTGGGAATTCTGTGTCACCCAAGAGTCATTTTATCTCTTACCTCAAAGCTAGAAAGCTTATTTCCAAGGGGTGTATTTACCATTTGGTTAGAGTCAAAGACACTAAGTCTGAGACTTGATAACGCTCAAACTACAGCTCTCGTAAGAGTGTAAGTGGTCGTTGTCAAATATAGAACCCAACTGGGTTGGGTGTCGAATCCCACAGGGAATACTTGGTCACTAAGTAAGCAACTATTATTAGACTTTTGGTCGAAAATTCTACAAAAAGGGGGGATGGTTTAGGCGTGAATTAAAAGTAACAAAATAGCAAAGTAAAAATGGAATGTTTGGTAAGATTTTAATCAATGAGAATTGTAAGTTAGGATTATGTCCACCTTATGAGTTTTACGTATCTATTAACTATGAGTTATTCGGAATTCAGACATGCATGTGCTTATAGAGATTCGTATTCTATGGTAAATCCTAGCGTCTTTCGACCCATCACAGATTATTTCATTTTAACTCTTTCGAGCTTAAAATGTATCTAACGGTACGAATTCTCTAAGAGGTTAATCCAGTTACGGCACTAACTTTTAAACAGGGGTTGGAAGCCCTATTTCCTTGTCATTCTCTCTTTTCCAGACATGTAACTTTTCTTTCGAACAAGTTAATGCTATACTGGCGTATTCTATATGTTTGCAACCACAAGAATTAAATTAAGATGAAGAGAGTAATGATATAAGCAGCATACGTGTCAAGAATTCACAAATTCATAGAAATAGATAGTATCTCATAAGGCTTCCATAACCCTAACAGAGAAGTTTAGCTACTCATGAGTGTAACGAAAAACACAATAGACATTATCATCATACCAAAATAATCACAAACTCATGAAAAGTCTGTCTTGGCGTCACTTGTGACATGATTTCTGTTGCTAGTAGCGTTTCTCTTGTTGTGAAAAATTAAAAGTCGAATAGATAAAAGAAAATTGTAAGGAATGAGGAAGAATGGGGCGGAATTCCCTTCCTGAAAAGTTTAGCAAAATAGGGTTTTTATAACACCCATATCCTATTCCTACTAAGCTACTGCATACTTGTCCTAATCCTACTATGTTGCTACATCCTTGTCCTACTCCTACTAAGTTACTGCTGGTCCCCAAGTATTTGGAAATACTATTTTTGCCCAGGACAAGTTTTTCATGCATCACTTTCAGTCCATAGGCTTCCTAAAGCTGCCTTCCTTCTCATGTGAAACTTCCTTTGGCGTCGTCCAGCCCATAAAATGCTGAAATCTTCATCATTTATACCTGAAAACTTGCTAATCATGTTGGTTAGCTCACTTATAGGAAAAAGGACTAAAAGTGCAGGAATTATATATTTTGTCCTTAAAACTTAACTAAAATATGGGTGAATTAAGGTGCTTTAGGCGTGTAAATACGCCTAACATCAAGACTCCAACTCTCCAGTCTGTTAACGTCGTCAATGAGTTTTCTGATGTCTTTTCGGATGATCTCCCTAGGATACCTCCTGATAGAGAGATAGAGTTCGGGATTGATCTTCTCCCCGATACTTAGCCCATTTCTATTCCTTCTTACCGTATGGCCCCTGCAGAACTTAAGGAGTTGAAAGAGCAACTTAAAGATCTACTAGATAAGAGTTTCATAAGGTTCAGTGTTTTTCCTTGGGGTGCTCCTATGTTGTTTGTGAGAAAGAAAGTTGGCTCTTTGCGTATGTGCATTGATTACCGCCAACTGAATAAAGTCACCGTAAAAAATAAGTACCCCCTTTCAAGAATAGATGATTTGATTGACCAATTGCAAGGTGCAAGTTATTTCTCAAAGATAGACCTTCATTTCGGCTATCATCAACTCAAAGTTAGGAGTGTGACATCCCAAAAACCATTTTCCAAACTCGTTATGGCCATTTTGAGTTTCTTGTTATGTCTTTTGGGTTAAGTAATGCCCCAACAGCTTTCATGGACCTCATGAATCGAGTTTCAGACCATATTTGGATATGTTTGTCATAATGTTCATCGATGATATATTGGTGTACTCCCGTAGTGAGGATGAAAATTTCGATCATCTCCGAACTGTCTTGCAAACCCTTAGAGATCACAAATTGTTTGCCAGGTTTAGTAAGTGTGAGTTTTGGCTAAGGTCATTTGCTTTTCTGGGTCATATCATTTCTACCGAGGGTATTAGAGTTGATCCCCAAAAGATCGAAGCTGTTAGAAATTGGCCTAGACCTATTTCTCCGACTGATATCTGAAGTTTCTTGGGTTTAGCTGGCTATTACCGCCGTTTTGTTGAGAGTTTCTCCTCTATAGCATCTCCTATGACTCGGTTGACCCAAAGGAAATTGAAGTTCTTGTGGTCCGAATCTTGTGAGAAGAGTTTTTAGGAGTTGAAGACTCGACTCACTTCAGCCCCTGTTTTGACTTTGCCTGATGGTGTTGATGGTTTTGTGGTGTACTTTGATGCTTCGAGAGTTGGGTTGGGTTGCGTATTAATGCAGAATGGTAAGGTGATAGCTTATGCTTCTAGACAGTTAAAACCCCATGAGAAAAATTACCCCACCCATGACCTTGAGTTGGCTGTTGTTGTGTTTGCTTTGAAAATCTAGAGACACTATTTGTATGGTGTCCATGTTGATGTTTTCACTGATCATAAGAGTCTGCAGTATGTGTTTACCCACACAGAATTGAATCTTAGGCAGAGACGATGGTTAGAATTGTTAAAGGACTATGATATGAGTGTGATGTACCATTCGAGCAAGGCCAATGTTGTGGCGGATGCCCTAAGTAGAGTGTCCATGGGTAGTGTTTCGCATGTGGTGGAAGGTAAGAAAGAGTTGGCTCGTGATGTACATCATTTGGCTAGATTGGGAGTTAAGTTGTTTGACTCTGCTGAAGGTAGTATAGAGATTCAGAGTAGTTCCGAATCCTCCTTGGTTTCGGAAGTGAAGGAAAAGCAATACTTAGATGCTATTTTGGTCAGACTAAAGGAGTCAGTCAAGGACCAAAAAGTAGAGGTTTTCTCCTAAGGGGGAGATGGTATGTTGAGATTGCAGGGTAAATTGTGTGTCCCGAATGTTGATGATCTGAGACAGAGGATTATGGCTGAAGCGCACGGGGCGTGATATTCTATTCATCCTGGTGCCACC
Source organism: Capsicum baccatum var. pendulum (assembly GCA_030864225.1). Classification (NCBI taxonomy): domain Eukaryota; kingdom Viridiplantae; phylum Streptophyta; class Magnoliopsida; order Solanales; family Solanaceae; genus Capsicum; species Capsicum baccatum. Next base: position 129,365,253 of record CM061551.1, on the reverse strand, counting down.
AAGATGTACCGAGACTTGCGGCAAATCTATTGGTGGAGTGGCATGAAGAAAGATATAGCAGTGTTTGTAGCTAAGTGTGCAACATGCCAATAGGTTAAGGTTGAACACCAAAGACCTGGTGGTATAATGCAAGAGTTTAGTATTCCCACCTGGAAGTGGAAAGAGATAAATATGGACTTCGTGATTGGTTTACCTCCTTCCCGATGCCATCATGATTCCATTTGGGTTGTGGTTGATAGGTTGACTAAGTCTACTCATTTCTTGCCAGTTCATACTTCATATACTGCTGAGGATTACTCTAGATTGTATATCCGAGAGCTAGTCAGACTGCATGGAGTTCCCTTGTCTATCATTTCGGATAGGGGTACTCAGTTCACTTCGCAATTTTGGAAAACTTTTCAGAAGGGTCTTGGTACCCAAGTGCTTTTGAGTTCTGCTTTTCATCCACAGACCGATGGTCAGGCTAAGTGGACCATCCAGACCTTAGAGGATATGTTGAGAGCTTGTGCACTTGACTTTAAGGGAAGTTGGGATGATCACTTACCGTTGATAGAGATTGCTTACAATAACAGTTTCCACTCTAGTATTGGCATGGCTCCGTTTGAAGCCTTATATGGGAGGAAGTGTAGATCACCCATAGGTTGGTTCGAGGTGGGTAAAGCGGTTGTGAGTGGTCCTGATTTGGTATTTGAGGCTATGGGAAAAGTTAAGTTGATTAAGGAAAGGTTGAAAACTGAGTAGAGTCGTCAGAAGTCATATGCGGATGTTAGAAGAAGAGACCTTGAGTTTGAAGTTGGTGACCTAGTGTATTTGAAAATTTCACCCATGAGGGGAGTGAAGAGATTCGGAAAGAAGGGGAAGCTTAGTCCCCGTTATGTTGGTCCTTACAAAATTCTTAGCCGTGTTGGTAAGGTAGCTTATGAGGTCGAGTTGCCTTCCGAGTTGTCCTCTGTTCATCCAATATTCCATGTCTCCATGCTTAGAAATCATATTAGCAATGCTGTGGTAGTGGATTCCTCTGTGAGTGCTGACATTCAAGAAAATCTTTCTTTTGATGAGATTTCTGTTGAGATTCTTGATTTCAGTGTCTAAAGACTAAGGAACAAAGAAGTTCCCTTGGTCAAGGTGTTGTGGCGAAACCAATCTGTTGAGGGTGTAACTTGGGAAGCTGAGGCGGATATGCGATCCAAGTACCCGCACCTATTTTCCGCGAACTCCGATCAAGCCGAAGGTACCGTTCTTTCCTAAATCATGCACTTTTGATAAAAGCTGCAGCAGTTTAGCTTTCATTTATTATGTGTTCAGCTGTAGTTTCTTGAATTTATGCATTCTATGTTGCATTCGGAGTGAGAAACGATGTGGTGATGAGTCTAACGAATGGTTTCAGCTGTATGTTCTATTCTCTATATAATCTTGGCATGTCTAGCGTCATTCGAGGATGAATGTTTCCAAGGGGGGATGATGTAATACCCCGAAAAATTTTTCGTTGAAATTTTGTGCGTAAACTTGTTGGGTTCTATCTTCTAGAATGAATTATAAATTTTTCGTGCGGAATATCTTAGATTATGAACCACCATTGCTTAGAGTATCGAATAATCTTTCAAACGATATGTGGATCATAAAAAACGGACACCCGGGCGACGAGTTATGAACATTCCGATCGAACCATGAATAGTAGTGAACAGTAAAACGGGCAGGAAAAAGTATTGAGGCCTGGCGTATTTTTTCTCCAACTTTAAACGATCATAACTCCTTTTACATAATGATCTGGGTGATCTACTAAATATCAATGAAAAGCTCTGCGAGTCCTCTTTCCAATGAAATTGGTTTCATCCAATTTGTCTATCGGAGCAAAAAGTTATGGTCGATCTACTTCAGCCTATCAAAAGCAAATTTTTGGATCAACTTCAAATGATCATAAGTCCTCGTACACAATGATCTGGGTGTGATACTATATATCAACGGAAAGATATGAGAGTCCTCTTTCTAATGAAATTGGTTTCATCTAATTTTGATATAGGAGTAAAATGTTATGGTTGATCTACTTTAGACTATCAAAACAGTCCACCAAAGGACAGATTCGAGAATTATTTGATTTTTAGGGGCGTTTTAGTCATTCCTCCTCACCCAAAATCCGTCCAAACCCTATATTAAAGCCTATTAGAAGCATTATATGTTATATTTTATCAAATTCCCTCAAAAAGAAAACCCCTGAGCTCCTACATCCAACTTCAAGAACCTCCGAAGTTCACCATTAATTCTGTAAATTTATTCAAGATTCCAAGTTCCTAGTTCAAGAACTCCAAGAACCATCATTCAAAGGCACGATTAATATCTTAAAAATGAGTATTGATCTAAAGTTCATCATTTAAGGTATGTGGGGTTTTTTTTCAACAAGAACTCTCTTTCGTTCTTGTGCCCAAAAGTAATTTTCTTTACAAAGGCATGATTTTTATTTGATTTTTACGAATTTGAAGCATGAACTCATATCTTATGATGATTATTATGAAATCTTGATGTTTATGATTTTAAAAGATGAATTTAAATGTGTGGAGATATAAAGCATGAATCTTGAACGATATTTATCATGATTTTGATATTTGAGTCGTGAATCCCCATTGGAAATTGTGTTTTTTGAGAAAGTGTGTGTTATAAGCACGTTGACGTTGAATATTTGAGATATTTTGAATGATTTGACCTTTTAGTCTTAATGGAGTTGTTTTGAACTCGAGTGTGAAAGAAATCCACAATATGGCTGATTTTGATAGATGGGAAGCATGATGGCTCCCGATGTATATTTATATATTACTGAAATTGTTTTGTTATGGATTGTCTTTGAAATGATCTGAGCTAAGTCCGGGAGAAATCTTTAGCACCGAGTGGGAGGTATAAAGTGACCTTACTTTCCTAGAACTACGTGCCCCCATAGGAGTGAGCCTGAGGCTGATTTATATAGTGATCACTAGTTTGTGTGGATTTGATATCGATAGTCCTACTCCGATGGCAAGGATAAGAGGGCTCTCTCCAATGTGGGTCGTACGTTGGACTCCATGTAGCTCACATGGTTTATGTCGGTTATAGGATCTCCAGTGTGTGTGTTTTCTTGTGTCTATGGTGAATGGTGAAGTGATTTGAAAGTGGAATTGTGAAAGTTATTCTTTTGAAAGATTTAAATAATATTTACATTGTGAGAATTGATATTCTTGATGAACTGAAAGTGATTGACAAATTATATGATGACTCACATGTGTTATTATACTTATTTCATCCTCTCATGATTATGATGATTATCTTCGGGTTATGTGAGTCTTTCATACATCCTGCATATTTCTTATAAATATTTATGATGATAATGTTTATACAACTGCATACACCCCCATATACTCGATTCCTTTCCATGGTACTAACCTACATCTTCGGATGTGGGCTGTATTTTCTCGGAATGTAGGTTCAGGTGCTCAGTTCTAGGTTCGACAGCGATTCTTCGGGCACACTGTTCTACATCCTCTATCGTGGTGAGTCCTCATGTTCCGAGGACGTGATGTCTGATGTTGGTTTCACGGAATTGTTTACATTTGATAACTGAGTATGAGTCAGTTGGGGCATGTCTCAATGGCTCGCTGGTTTTATTGATTTTCTTATAGGCTTGTCAGATTAGTATAGATGTTGGGAGTTGACTAATAAGTCGTATTTTGTTATCTTTCTGAAATTCTTTTATTCTTGGATGATGATTACTTTGTTGATATTTGAGGGTTATTTATGGAAACCCCGTTGATTCGTGTTGAACTGAATGAAAATGGCTCAAAGGGTTAGCTTGGGGCTACTCGTAGCCTCAAGCACCGTGTGACGCTCCGTGACCCGTTTTCGGGGCGTTACACATAAATACATAAATACATTTTTATCCTAAGACAAAATCATGTGTAGAATAAAAACACAAATGCTTTAATACGATAAATACACTTACCTGACTGCATTTGATTGTATCATATTGAATTCTTTTACTGCTAAATTCAACTTTATATTCAACTTTCAATGTTTTTAAATTCAACTCAATACAAAGTTGCTTACCAATCAATTGAATCAAGCCATCGTATTTTTCTATTTATTCAATTGCAATCGAGTCCAACTCATACTGTTCATACTCATTATAATAGTTTCATACGCCTGAATGCTTCAGAATAATTGGTAATTACCCCATCTTTTTTAAAAAAATTCTATAAGCAAATACAGTATGCAAATTGTTAGTAACTATGAATTCAAAATAAACTAACAATTATAAGGTTTCAAAAATTATAAAAATCCGTGTGTTAGATCACAAATTGAAATTGCAATATGGACCGTGTATACATTAATGAAAAATAATGAATCAAAACATATTGAAATTTATATAATTTAGTCGAAAACAACAAATACACAAATATAGGCGCAAATACACAATTTTGATTTTCAAAAAAATCGTCTTTCAAGTATTTTTAAACGAAATTTGAATTGAGAAAATATTTGTTATAATTTATTGTTGAATATCTCCTCCTTCTTCTCTCAAATCTTCCCAAAATAATTTTTTTTTACTTTAATACAATCATTTTTGCAGATAATGAGCTTTAATGCTCATTAATGGATGAACAGTTAGTGGGAAATTGGAGTAATTTAAGGTAATTTACTGCTTTCAAGTTTTCTTTTTTATCTCCTATTTCAGTTAGGTTATGTTTCTTCTAATTTGTATAATTCTTATATATATACAAATAACTATTAACTACTTTGCCTATAATTTGTAATTATTGAAACTTTCACTAGAAAATTAGTTATAGGTCTTATACTTTGCCTATATGTGAATTTTTGCCTTATTACAATGTTCTAAAGAATTTTATAATTTGAGTGCCCAAATGGTTTCTAAATTCTGCTAGTCAAATATGAAATGTGAAAATCAGTTTCGACCTTGTGGCTTTTACTTTGGCCCAAAACAAATGGATCATCACTTGAGAAAATCTAACTTTGGGGTCTGAACCCAAATTAAGTAGGGAAAATGCGCACACATGCAATTTTGGTTTCATTGTTTAAGTTATGCTCCAAGTTTATAAATTTGCGCACGTCTATCATTTCAGTGTTACTAACACTTCAACGTTTGAAGTTACTCTCGTAAAATTTAACTTATGACAAGTATCATATGGCTAACGTTTAGTTATTTTTGCGTTATATGCCTATTTTAACGATTTTTTGTTATATGGCTAAAGTTTATTTCAATGATCTAAACGATTTTTGCCTAAAGCTCTAGCATTTTGCCTAGAGTTAGTACTCCACCTGTTGCTTGAACTTCAGCTATGAAATCTCATGAAGTTGTTCCAAATTGAATAGATGTGTAAACCTTTAAAAAAAATTGAATACAAATTCATTAGCAATTGAAGGGGAGTTTTGGAGTAACTGATCAAGTTGTTAGATTTTTTTTTAGTAACTTACGTAAATCCCTAAATCATTAAGTGATATTACATAAAATCCCGACTATTTTGTTAATTACATTTTATCCCAATTTTTGAAACTGACAAAGATATTTATTTAAGGAAATAGTAGATTCTCTTTTCTTATCACACATAATCAATTATACAATGAATTAATCAAATTCAAAAATAAAATTCAATACCCTAATTTCTGTCACTAGGTTGCTGGCACGATCAAGAGCAGTCGATGACAAATTCATAGAGCATCCATTAGTATAATTGCTTCAAATTCAATAGATTAATAAATTGCCAGTTTGAAAGAAAAGCTCTTGCAAGAACCTTTGTTTTTTTGTGGAGTGAATAACAGGATAATTTTAACGTAAAGGAAAGAAAATAGATGAAAATGAGTTTTTTACCGGAGAAGGTCGGCTGACCAACTTTAACTTGCCTCCTTATTTTCATCTTCGGTAAGCTTCGAAGCAACCACCGTCGCACGCGGGGGCCTATTGCCATTGCCTCTAAGCTCCTCGCTGCCTGGCACGCCACTGGCGTTGAAATTGCCCGACACTGCAGCGCTGATGCTGCGCAATATCCAACCCAGTTGATGTCTTCTCCGATAACGGCCCAGCCTCCTGCCGATTCACCTTTGTTGATTATTATTTGAATTATTATTTGGTGGCAGAATATTGGCAGAATATTACTATGTGATACATCTGAAATATGTGTGATACATTTGTTTGAAATTTGAAATGTATCACCCATTAATATCATATGAATCACCCAATAATTGATGACGTCGGTGGGATGATTTTTTTGGTAAGCCGTTATGGAAATTTCCGGTGGTGAGTGGGTCATTTTTTAGTGGACCAGCGCTGGTTCACCACAACAGTGAGCTCCGGTGATGAGAATGGCTGCTCCGTATTTAGATACAGTGTGAACAAAATGTATCACTCATTAATTACATATGAATCACCCAATAATTAAAATAAATAATTATATCTACCATATGAATCACCATAATACCATATATATCACCCATTAATATTATATAAATCACCCAATAATTAAAATAAATAATTATATCTACCATATGAATCATCGTAATATAATATGTATCACTCATTAATATCATATATATCACTCGTTAAAATCATATAAAATATATTTATCGTATGAATCACCATAATACCCATATAATAATATCATATTTATCATTCATATGAATCACCATTAAAAGAATAAACATGTATGAATAACTAAATAAGAAGATGATTTAATTATTGATAATTAGAAAAATATTTTAGGGAAGGAAATTTTTGAAAAAAAATTAGCTTGAATGAGTTAATGGTGGAGTAAAAATTGGATGTGGATTTTGTTGATATGTATCAAAAGTAAAGTTAAAAATTGAGGTAAACTTTTAAAAAGTAAAGAATATTAGATAATATAGTATATTAATTTGAGATTTGTGTAATTTATCCGTTTTTTTTTTCTTTTTAGGCAAATTAATTAGCGATGCTCATGTAGCACCTATCTAAATTTAAGTCAATCAAGTAAATACTTCAATGCTCCAATTGCGTGACAAGTGCACACAAACTAGTCGAATGGTTCAATATCTATTATATATACATAAATAATAAATAGTATAATTTTTTACTAAAGAAGATTCGAATAAACTCGAATGAACCACTCATTGTTTGCTAGCTTCGCCCCTGATCATTAATAGCCGTACACTACTTGTTTCCAAATATATTACTTTGATCTGAATAAACTTTAAAAATTTATAAAGAATTGATAGGGAACATAGTGGAGGGGAGGAGGGAGTAAGAAGAAGAAAAAGATATGAAAATTGTGTGGGTGGGAGTGGCGCCCTCTTATCTCTTTCAAAACAGATAAAAGGAAACTGTTAATAGGAGCTGATGATGATAATGATGGGGTTAACATGATACAGAAGTGAGTAACATGGCTATGGCTTTGGCATTGCGTTCTTCAGCATCCTCATTTCTTTCCTCTTCTTCTTCTACTACTCAAAAACAAGCTTATTTCACCTCATCAAGAAAGTCCCTCCATCGCTTTGTCATTCGTTCTACTCTCTCTGATCCCTCCGCTGCTCTATTCCTAGCATCCAAACATGCAGTAAGAAGATCACAACTTTGAAGCTTTTGGTTTCTGTTTGGGTGTTAAAGTCTTCTGGAAACTTGTGTATAACATGCGTGTTGATACTACTAGTTCTTGAAATGTAGGTGGATTCGTATGTGAAGAGTGGTATGGTAGTTGGACTGGGTTCAGGTCATGCTTCTGCATTGGCTATACACTATCTTGGTCAGCAACTCCGAGCTGGTACTCTAAAAGATGTCACTGGCATTCCCACGTAAGCTGAATTGTCCAGTTGTCTGAATGTCCTAGTTAAAATCCCTCTACCATAAGAATTCTATTTTTCTCCGATTGGTCGTATTCCAACTGTATATTGATCGTTTATTGAGTTCAGAAAAGTAAAAAAATAACTTATTGATTTCGTGTTTTCCTTCTTGTAGTTCATAACGTAGAATAATTTGTGTGTTGAACAGGTATACTCCATGTTATATTGTTCTATTCATCCTTTTAGGGTGTGTACTGAAAAATGTTTTATCTAGGAATATCATTTTCTGGATAATTTCTAGTTGCCCCTCTGAAAATTAGTGTTTGCTATATAAATCCTTTGTAAATATTCCACACTATTTGAGTCCAACACCATGGTTTCTTTAGAAAAAGCATTTTTAACAATTTAAGAGAATCAAACACTGGAAATTGATTTCATCAAGGAGAATTTTTTCTGATAAAACATAATTCTTGGATTTTTATACTGCTTACCTATAAGAGTCCTGCTTTTAGTGTGATGACTGATGAGAAGCATTGTTATTGAGTTTGTTTGTTTTTCCATTAGGAGTAATCAGGAACACTCTGATGCAGATGTGTTGGCAGTGCAAGTGAAGCAGCAAAGGCAGGAATCCCCTTGGAACAGTATGATGATAGTTATAAGGTGCACATTACTACAAAGACTCTTCCTTAGAAAATTGCACTAGTACTTATTTAAAAATTTGAGCATCTAGTCACATATTGGACCTGCATATGCATTCAGATTGCAAAGCCAAATGTAGCTATTTGATCTAGTCTCATTTCCAAAATGCAATTATTAATGAAGTTAGCAGATAGATGATCTTCAGTCAGGAGGGTATAAATTGAATTATTACCTTCGCACGAGAGAGAGAGAGACAGAAAGAGTGAGTGAGTGAGTGAGAAAGAGAGAGAGACCTATTGAAGTAAAGTCATGGTAAAATGAACTTTCACCGATACTCCGATTTAAGTGGTGAATCTTTAAAGCCTAGTAACCTGGGATTCTGTGCTTTTTATTGAATTATTTCATTGAAGCTGAAATGTTGTGTAAACCTGTCTATGTTTCTTATATAGATTGATCTAGCATTTGATGAAGCTGACATTATGGAAGATGAAACACTTGCTGCAATCATTGGTCGTCGAAAACTGCAGGGTGATGATTCTATAATTAAAGAAAAGGTCTGTCATATTTCATGTAGTTGTTATGTATTTAATGCTATTTGTCTCTCTTTTGCATTTTCTATATCGATCTGTAACATATTGTTGCTTCTTTTAGTTTTTTCAGCTCCTTATCTTTTGTTATCTTCATTATCCACTGACTTCTTATGAGGCTGTGCAGACTATTTTGGATGCAGCTGATCAACTAATATTTATTATAAAGGAAAAACAATTCAAGGGCAGTGTAGAAGGTTCAATTCCAGTACTAATCAAATCTGTAAGCTCTGTACCAAATATTCTACTGAATGCTGATGAACAGGTATAGCTCAAAAGGCGAAAACTATCATCATCTAGCTTATTTACTTCTCAGGTTAATTGGCTTGAAACAGCCGAAGAAATAGACGATCTCTTCCTAGGAGATGCAGAGGTAAAGACTAATCATGTATTGCTCTTTTAAGGCATAAAATTGCTCTCTCCGATATTTGCAAAAGACCAAGGTAGGAAACATCTCACGGGCAAAGTAATGTCCTTCCTTACTGATAATCTTCTGGATATTGGATAAGTGAATCCACATTTGCCTCCACTTAGTTCCTATGGACAAAGGAAATGATCCTTTTTCTTCCTCTTTCCTTTTTCTTTTTTACCTCCACACTTTTCACCTCAATTATCGTTTTAGTTTATGAGAGCAGTGGGGTTACTGGGCCTCTTTGCTAGTGCCACGAGCTAAATTTGCAGTCTTCTTGATTGTCTCTTGTAGATTGTAGACTCTCTTCTTTTTCATCTCCGGGAGATGTGACATTTTGAGCACCTATAAACTAATATCTATCAGTCTTTCATCTTTGTATTTTCTCCTTATCTTTCTGTTTCATTTCTTTGCTTTTGAATCATTTAGGCGTGTTGTTATACTGAAACATTATGTTATGCTTATTAGCAATATTTATGAAAACCCGATAAGCACAGCTAGGTCACGATCACCCTGCTTTTCATGCATCAACTGGTTGCTTCCTCTAGGAATTGTTAAATGTTATAAGACATGAGATCTGAAAGCCTATATTTTAGAGACTTGTCTTTTTAGGCTTAATTTATTACTGAAATGTTAGTGATGTTCTGTATCTCCTTGGGTAACCTTCTATACAGTTTACATTATCCATTAGCCACGAATATGCCATTACCAATTATGTGCCACTCTTATTATATCCTGTTTCTGGTTTACTCAGTATAAAGTTAAATGTTGATTTTCAGTTTGATGCAAAGTAATGTATGTTTCTTGGAAAGGAAAGTTCTTAACTTTTGATGTAAAAACCTCACCATTAAACCTGTCTTTCTAGTAAAAGGAAGTTATTGGCTTTAATGCCAAAGTCCCACTATCAAACTTCACATTATAGATTAATCTTCTTTTATTGTTGAACATTGCACTTTATATTAAGCAGAATGCATGTTTAGCTTTGGTTTTGGTGTATGTGCCATGATAATCAGGAATTTGATAACAGACAACTGTTTGTTGAAATCATCTTTATGGTAGCAAGAGTAGTATTATTGATTTAAATAGTGGGATTGTATGAGAATAAGAATTAAGACACAGAAACCATGGGACAATAGTGAACCAACAAAAGAGATTTCACTTTCCTAAATGTGCTGCTAATTTTGGATTGTGGAGGAGCACCAAAGTTGCACTTTGTCAACCAAATTATCTGTTACATACCGTAAGTTGACAAGTATCTTCTTTGCTCTTAGCTAAAAACACCAAGCCTATTGCAAACCACTTGAGCGCCATAACAAAAATACCCACTCTGTCAGGTACTGGTATGGACTGCGTACACTTTACCTCCCCAAATCTCGTCGTTGTTTTTGTAAGGTCATTATTCTGATAGTGTCCGATGGACCTTTTTGGATATAAGAGTTTTGCATATAGATTTGGGCGTTAAATACTGACTTCTGTTTCAATCGCTATTGGAAAGTTTGTGACACTATATGAACCTTCTTTGTAGTAATATTTGAAGGTCCATTAGAAATTTGTCGGGACATGAGGCCATTACAACGTCATACTTATTAGTACTTTTTGTTTCTGTATGCAGGTTTGGAGGAGGCCAGCTATAGGGTATGCAGGTCCTCTGGGAGGTGATTTCCCGTTAGTCACTAAAGAAGGGCACAACATCCTTGATGTCATATTTACATCTCCAATTGAAAGCCTTGGTATATCTTCATCTCTGAATTATTCTTTGCCTTTCTTGTTGAACTTGTTTGATGCTAATTGCTACCCTCCCATTGTTCACATGCAGCTGAAGTGGCTAAAATCCTTGATCAAATTGATGGTGTTGTGGAACATGGTGTTATCTTCAGGAAACAGTTAGTTCTGCAACCCCTTAAATCTAGTGATCTCAACTATTTCAGGTTTTGCACACATTATGCTTGAACTCATTAAATTGTTGGAGGGACATCGGATTTAATACCTCAACTAATAGCGTGTAGATGATGAGCTGTGAATTTGTGTAGAACACTTTCGAGTGCTTCAGAAAGGAATGTTTACCTATCTTACATCAAGTGAAGAGGTCTACAAGTTTATGCACCACCAAGAATTCCAATTCTTTTGTGCCTTGGGCTCAAAGGTCATGTCCTACATTGTTAGTCCAATGGTTCCTGTTGAGTCCCGCATCAGTGGTGGGATGGGGGAGTTAGTTTTAGGAAATGTTCTTGAGCAATCATCACCTTATGAGCTAGCTTCTGCGATTGAGTTAGGCCCGAGGTCCATTTCTTATCAGCTTCAAGTTTGACGACCAAATTGGTTCTACCTATAGGGCCAGTTTGTTTTTGCTTGAATCATAAATGATTGGCAGCTCTGCAGAAGCAAGAAGTGTCTTATATATTTAACTTAGTGTCCTCAGAAGAAAATAGTTTTACTTCATTTATTTTCTTTCCTCTTCTGCCATCTTTCAGCTTTTCCTTAAATTTGATCTACTTTCACTGGATTAATCTCAGGTGCACAGCAATCATTGCCTCAGAAGATGGACTGCAAATCGTCGATAATAGAGTTCAGATGGAATCAAGCAACCTTTAATGGAGAAAAGTTTAGCATTGTTGATGCTGTAATTTTGAAGTCTTATCACTCTCCACTTTGTTCTATTTCAATTGTTCCGTAACATTTTAAAGCAGAAGAAGGCTCGAGATCTCTGGGTCATATTTTATGTTCTGAATGCTTGGTTAAAGTATAGTATGTTTTTACAATTTGTATTCAAAGTAGGAAAAGAAGAAAAGTGTATATGTAAATAGAGATAAGACTTGCTTTGTCCCCCTTGATTAAAAGATCATCTGAACATGAAGTTTTCTTCTCTTCACTTTAATCCAGATAAACTGTTACTAGTTTTCACTTGTTTTTCTTCGTTTAACTAGAAGTAATTGCTATGTACCAGAACATATGCAAGTACGCCTGGTTGCACAAGTACTAAGAGAACATATGGAAGTTTTATTATTTGTAGAATTGGTCAACGTTGTGGTTTATTGCCGTATAGGTACATTGGAGGCAAACACATCTTGGTATTCAAGGTCAGCTAATCAGAACTTACCGCATGATCTCTGTAATCTAATTGCCAAACAATCACTAATGAAAACAAGAGAGTTATACCGGTAACTACGTACAAGGTATTTTTCTTGGACTAATTGTTTGTAGTTACAGAAAGGCCAAAGAAATAACTGCATTAAAGCATAGAAGGGCGGATATAACCAACTAGGAACAAACTATTATTACTACCATCATTCTTCTAGATATAAATCTCACACCACGGTGCTTTACAAATTCGTAAAAGTGGGCTAGCTAATCAATCTCGTTTGCTGTGTATCTTTGAAAATGATACTATACAGGGACACGTTTTCCACGGTAGCGGTCAAAGAACTGCAGAGAGAAACAATAATCTCAGGCCAAAGGAACAAAACAGGAACCACTAGAATGCATAGTGTTTAAGTTCGATTGAGTAATAATATATTCATACGACAGAAGAATTATATAAGAAAACTGCAATCATTCTTTAAAAGTTTATTATCTAATGCCGCTAAAGAGATACTTATTAATTTAATTGAGAAAAAACAATCATTTAATTTTATAACTTGAAGAATGTTTAATCTTCTTCCGAACTACTTCTATATGAAGATATTACATTGGGGTAGAAAGGTTGCTAACCATGGCAATAGGGGTACAGGTGAAAACTGAAGTTTGTAAAAATTGCGAAGAATTTTTCCTTCTGTGGGAATATCTCAATGCAATACCTCAACTACTTCAAATAGATGCATGTGGAACAGAATGTCGGATAATTACTTCATGATTAGGCATCTAGAGACTTAATAATTCTCTATGATCCCTTCCTAGAGTAAGGCATGTCGAGACTCGATCACCTTAACATCAGATATCTAACAACCAAATAGAAATTTTGATTAATTTATCAGGGCAGCAATAGAATGATACATAGAATAAAGCGTCACATAGAGTATACTCGATGAAAAGAGAGATACCCTATATGGCCTCCCAATTTCATTCAAGCCAAATTTAAAGAGATTGGCATATTCTGTAACTAGCGAAGTTCACAATAAATAGGGAACACTGTAATGCTATGGCACATGGACACATTTGAGTATCTAGTACCAGTTCAGCCATCCTAGTCAGATTTGGTGTGACCTATATTTTCAGATTCGGAAATACGGATAGGAGTACGGGTATGATAAAGCGTTGGGTTTATTAAGAGACTCTGACCCTTTTGGCACTAGGCTTTACCCTATGTGTACCGAATTTTAATTTTTGTATCCAAGCCCTACAATATTTAGCATACCCTATTAACTCACTTTAAAGTTGGCTCACAGTTACCTGATCCATTTGCTAAACCCTACTGACTAGAAGAATCAATTTATGTTTTCTCATAGTCTCAGCAATGATATCGTCTTCTATATCCTAGATTTCCTGTCCAACTGAGGGACTCTGAGCGCATCTCAATCTATGTCGACATAGTTTTCTTTCTTCTTGACCAATTATCTAATTAAAGTTTAACACTTACACAAGCTCAAATAATCTCAAATCTCTCTTCTTCTTCTTTTTTTTTTTTTGAAACTGGTAACTTTACTCTATATATCCACAGGTATATTACAACCAAAAGTGTAGTTACCCTCCAAAAATTGTTACAACTTACATCATTTTCGAGCTAACTGGTGCCTATAAATAATCTAGCACATCAAAAATATCTTCTGTCTGTGCTAATACATCAAGTTTACACCAAAAATAAAAAATGCCTAGACAGTTCATTTTGATCTTCTGCAAGTTGTTCTGCACATTGCCAGAACATTTGCTGTTTCTTTCTCTCCAAATTGTCCACCATATACATGCTGGGACAATCTTCCATCTCTCCTCATCCTTTGAAGCATTACCGTCCCTGTTCCAACTACTTAGAACTCCCTTAATGCTCCCTGGTTTCACCCACCTACCCACCTGATCCCTTTCAGGCAAATGAACATTCTCCAGAGCTGATCTATCCCGTCCACGGGCAATGCAAAAAGAGATGGTTTATTGTCTCAGCTTGCTCTCCACATAATGAACACCTGGATGCCAATTGATAGCCTCTTTTTTTAAGATTTTCGTGAGTCAAAACTGCTTCTTTAGTTAGTAACCATAAAAAACATTTTACTTTGCAAGGCACCTTAGGTTTCCAAATCATCTTCCACGGTCAGTTGATCTGCTGTCCTGCATACATATTAAGCTCCTTGTAGACTGATCTGACGGAGAACCGCCCTTGACTGTTTGTCTCCCATATCAGCAGATCTTTCTCATCAGTGAGATTAGTGAAGGAAGCTAAAGAACTCAGAAATTGTGCCACTTTGTCAATTTCCCAATGATGCAAGTGTCTTAGTGCCAAATTCCACCCTTGTCCAGTCCACATTGTAGCCACAGTGGCTAGTTTTTGTTGGCTTAAATTAAACAGCTCAAGATGCAGTTGTTTCATGGTAGAGTCACCATTCCACTTATCTTCCCAGAATGAGGTCTTTTGCCCATTGCCCACCTTCACTCTTGTTCTGTGGTATAAGATAGGCCACAAATTCCTAATTGCCCTCCACATGGTGCAGTTACATGGAGTGCTTATCACCTTTGACATCCACCTATCTCCCATATCATATTTTGCTGTGATGACATCCCCCCAAAGCATGCCTTCCTCATTAGTAAACTTCCAAAGCCACTTCATCATAAGACTTTGATTTTGCTTTCTCAAATTTCTAATTCCCAAACCTCCTGCTTTCTTGTTCACAATCAATTCCTCCCATTTAACTAAGTGAGACTTCTTCTTGTATTCGCTTTCTTGCCACAAAAAGTTCCTTCTGAGGGCAACAATGCTTTTAGCTACACTGGCTGGCATTGGGAATACCGACATCATATAGAAAGGTATTGCATCCAACACACTCTTCACTAGTGTCAATCTACCTCCTCAAGACAAGTATCGACTCTTCCAATGTGAACTGCTTTTCACATTTCTCCAGAACCCCATTCCATTCCAAATACCTTTTGATTTACTCTTGGCACCTAAAGGCATGCCTAGGTAAGTTGTAGGGAACTCACCTACTCTGCCTCTCAGTTTTGTAGTCAACAACTCTTATCTCAGCAACTGTATTGATAGGATAAATGAAGTTGTTTCCCCAATTAATATGGAGACCTGATACTGCCTCGAAAAAGATAAATATGATTATGAGAATCAAAACTTGATCTACTTCTGCATCACAAAACACCAATGTATCATCTGCATATTGGAGGTGAGTTATCTCCAAGTTGTTTAATTCGCCAGGTTGAAATCCCCTCCCTTGATCAATCCCTTCCCTTTTACGGTGTTGATCAGACTACTCATCCCCTCCATAGCTAATATGAATAGAAATGGGGATAATGGGTCCCCCTGCCTCAAGCCTCTCTGCGAAGGAAAAATCCACATGGAGATCTGTTAATCAAGATTGAGAACCTTAAAGTGCCAATGCAATGTTTGATCCAGCTTATCCATCTCCTTCCAAATTCCACTTTTTCCCAATATCCAAAGCAGGAAGTTCCAGTTCAGAAAGTCATAAGCTTTCTGAATATCTAACTTGCAAACTATCCTTGGCTTGTTACTTCTCTGTCTCGCCTGCATTGGCTATCAACACAGCATCCATGGTCTGTCTCCCCTTAATGAATGTCATTTGTTGCCTATTCACTAGGCCATGTATCACTTTCTTGAGCCGCTTTGCTAAAAGCTTGGCTATGATCTTGTAGACTCGCCAAATAAGACTAATGGGTCTTAAGTCTTTTAGTTCATCAGCACCCACCTTCTTTGGAATTAGAGCCACAAAAGTTACATTTAGACTCTTTTCAAAGAAGCTTCTTTCATGAAAATTCTAGATAGCTGCTACTAAATTAACACTGATAACATCCCAACATTGTTTGAAAAACTCCATAGTAAAGCAATTAGGTCAGGGGCCTTATCTCCCACACATGCCTTGATGTTTTCCAAAATCTCATGAGCATCAAAAGGAACCTCTAGGATGGATTTTCCACTTCACTGATCTTAGGACAGAGTGTCATTTCCAATTGAGGTCTCCAATCTTCTGTCTCTGCATATAAATTTTTGTAAAAGGATATTACTTCTTTCTTAATATCTTCAGGATTTTCGATCACCTCTCCTATTTTCAACCTATAAATTGTATTTACTCTTCTGTGTGCATTGGTTGTTTTGTGAAAGAAACTGGTATTTTTGTCCCCTTCTTTTAGCCAGGTGGCCCTAGACCTCTTGTCTCCAAAATATTTCTTTTCTTCTAGCAATTTCTTCAAATTCTTTGGTCAAAGACATTCTGGAGGCAACTTCTTCCTCCCAAAGGATCCTGTGTTCCTGTAAATCCTCTAATTATGCTTGTTGAGCAAGTACACTCTGGTTTTGAATGCTCAAATTTCCTGGAGCTGCCTTGCTCCATTCCTTTAATTTGATCTTCAAAGCCTTCATCTTAGAAACAAGGACAAAATCTGGACGGTCATTGTTACTTTAACTCTCCTCATTAAATTCCTGTTGCGCTCGACCCATTCATACCATGTTTCAGCTCCTGAATGACATTTAATAATCTCGAATGACTTAATCCAGCATGAAAAAGAGTAGTCATGGCCCTCATGTAAGTTGCATCGGCATTCTTGAGTTCAAATGGCATTACCCTGTAACAGTATACTCCCCACGGAGTGATAAAGGTTGTCTTCTCCACATCTTGGCAAGAGGCGACTAGCAAAAAGAGCTTCGACATGATTCAAGACTCAATTGATCATGCAAAAATAATTTTAAAAGCGACTACAATTCAACACTGATACGGGAATTCCTAGCTCGAGACCTTTCACACGAAGCCACGCACGTGACTTGCAACGACTCCAAGCCTTGTTCACATCCTTGGTCGTGTGAGGCCCTTGTGAGCCCATCTAAGGGCCTATACTTATTAAAGTGTGAAGAGGCCCACCAAAGCACCCCAAACCCGCCCACTTAATGCCAAGGGTGCCTTGGTCTTTTGTCCCTCCTTTGTAATTGACTATATAAGCCATGTGTTAGGGCTAGTCCTCTTTAGTTCATTCATATTATTGAAGACAACAAACACTTGTAATATTTTGTGACTTCTACTTCTCATTTGGAGAGTCCAAAATCAAAAATCACTAGTAAAGTAATACTAGTGTTGTATCTTGGCTAGAATCTAGGATCTTGGGGGTTCTTTGAGTTCCTCTTGGTCTAAGTAAGAACTTGGTGTTGATATTCATTAGTCTTAGGGTCCTTTCTCATTGTTAGGGTTCTTAGATCATTGAATATTGTATGTTAAGTTTCTCCCTCTTTTTTTTTGTAATCTTGTTAACATTGTGTTGTTGAATCTAAAAGTCTTATGAAGCCGCGTGGGCTCTTTCGATTCACTAGCATTATTGTCTTTGTTGTTCTTGTTGATAAACTCATTTTTTTTCTAGTTCAAACAAGCGTTGCAAGCCTAGTGAAGCCGTGTGTGGCCATTTTCGATTCACTAGCACTTTGTTGTTCTTCTTGTTGCTCTTGTGTTGGTTGGAATCTCTTGATACACACTTAGTCTTGTATCATTGGTATCAAAGCTCAAGGCTTGGCCTTGTTCTTAAAAAACCAATCTTGGGGAGCTCTTACCAAAAGTGTGTTCTTGAACATTTTGGTCGAAAGTTGGTTGTAGATCTGCAAAGGTTTTACTTGTTTAGTTTGTTTCTTGTGTTGGTTTCTTTCTCATCAATACAAAAGGGTCTAAATCTGAAGTTGAGCTTAAGAAAAAGTGACTTGTTGTTGTGAAAACTTGAGGTTGGCCGTGTGGTGACTTGTGTTGGACGTTAGAGTGCCCATTGTGGTGTATTGTTGTTTTGTTCTTGAAGGTGTTGATGTTGTGTTCATCTTAAAAGTTTCTCTTCATCCTATGTCTTAAAAGAGCAATAGATCCAAAAAAGTTGTAAGACAAAATTGAAAAGTTGTTTGTGAGAAGACTTGCCAACATCACTGCCATGGCTTTAGCCTCCCCCCCCCCCCCCAAATTAAAGGCCCCAGCCCATATTTTCATTGGTATTTAATATTATACATTATATATATTATAAGATGAGCATCATTTTTTAAATTTAAAAAAACAAGATTTATGCTCGTCTTTTATGTATTTAATAGATTTTATTTAGAAACCAATATATGTTACACAAATAAACACTTCATCCGTCTCAATTTATGTGTCATTTTTCGTTTTCCCCCAGTTAATTTGACTATTTTTTGAAACTAAATAAGATTAGATCAATAGATATTCACTATATAATAATACTACTGACAAATGAATAGTCAATATACGTACAAAATTGCCCGTATATCATCACTACACAACAAAAAGGAAAGAGATCAAATAAACATAATATATAATTTTATTAATTAAATTTAAGGGCTCTTGTTAAAGTTGGCTTTAGGCTGTAAATTTCGTTGAGCCGCCCCTAAGTTTAGGAAATGCCATTAGAATAACCACATGGTGGGTTTGTGATAGAGGACACACAGTAAAAGAATAATAAAAGAAAGAAACAAATATAGCAAAATAGAATAGAGGAGCAATGCTTTGAATTTTTGAGTGGCACAAGCAACCGTGAATCTTAAAGCAATTTCTAGTGACTTGGGAGAAAAACCTAGCATTTGATTCTTTTCCTTCTACGATCCTTGTGATTATCATACAGACTAGTCATAATATAAACAAAAGACAGGCACTTAAGACTACTTAAAGATTTTTCTAGGTAAAATCTAAGGATGATTTCCTACCCCATAAATCAGCCATTGGTTCCTTCTACCACAATCATATCATTGTTCAACCAATTTATTATGTTAGGAACGGCCGAAAACACACAACAGAAGTAAGAAACTGCTTTCTTAAAAACTATATGATTCCCCCGAACCGAAAGAAATGCAAGAAAAGCTATGAATGATACAGCCAAACATACCGTTCTGATATAGGGCTGCTGGAAGATCCAACCTAGAATAGGTATCTTTTGCAGAAAAACTGCCAATGTTGGCCAGAAACCACTGCCCAAAACTATACATCAGCACCCAATTGCAACTAAAAGATTATTAAGGCAGCTAAGGAACCATGTAACAATTTACCTGAAAAGTACAACAAATCCATATGCCTCAAGAATCATACCCAGTATAGGCCAACCAATAATAACCAACAAAAAGCCAAGACCAAATGCTATTGTTCCCTGTGCAAAAAAAGGAAAGATATACATTTTAAATAACATAAATACAAATGATGTAACACTAAACCAACAGCTCTAGAGAGAAAGGAGGAATTGTTGAGGTGAACGGGGAAGGAAAGAAAGCCCAAAAGCAACTAAACCTTGAAATTACTACGTTTACTAAAGAACTGCAGTGATGACTTGAGACCAATGGTCAGTGCCACACCCGAGAAGAAGAGGATCTGATTCAGTTAAATAACATTATGTCAACTGGCAGGCAGGAGTCGGAAAACAAAGGGGTAAATAACAAGGTCAGAGAAAACATATGAGTTATGATATGTAATGATAATGGAAAGACTATGTACTTACATTTCCCATGGCAATTAGTCCCTTGTCAAAGAAAAATATGATCCCCAAGAATGAGAAAAACACACCAAATCCCGTCAATCCTAGCCCTATCTCTGTTTCAACAAGCAGCCCAAGCTTAGCAGACATAACGTAATCCTACCATCTCAATAGCTAGGTCTTAATTAAGGAGAGCAAATAACGTATTGGTAAAACAATGACAGAACGCAGACACCTGCACCTCGAAAAAAAGAGATTGTTTCGCTCCAATTGATTGGAACACTAAGCTACAAGCATAACATCCAATTTCTAAAGTAGTTTACGACAATTACGTCAAACTAGTTGTTACAACATGAAATTCCCAAATCAGTTGACCACAGTTAAGTAATAACAACTTAGGTCCAACGGACTTACTTTTGCGGTCATTCATTTCGAAGGACAACATTTTCGCAGCTTCAATTCAATCCAAACACAATTGAACCCTACAACACAGAAATCCATCATAAATACAATCAATTCTCACTCATAAACAAAGAAAGCACATATGCCACATAGACAAAATGAACTCACACTACAATAAACACAAAGCAAAACTCAAAATCAAACAAGTTACTAGAAACAGATAGAAATATGAAATTCAATCTAAAATTTCATAAATTTACAAACTCACTGATCGATTAGGGATCATTTTATCAATAATATACATGTTAAATTACACACCTAATTCAGCGAACCAGTATGTAGGTGAAATCTACAAAGCTATTGCATAGGGTTTTCCACTCGATTTGATCGAAATTTATACGAATAATAATGAAAAATACAAGTAGATTTTTATTGAATTAACACGAGGAATATTAGTATATGAAAGTGAGGTCAATTGAAGTTACGGTTTGTAAATTATGGTACAGTAAATCATATTCAGCTAAGCTTCATTCCTAAAAGATTCAAACACAAAATACAGAGATTATTTTACCAACGAACCTGAGAAATGGAGAAACAAAAGTGAACTTTGCACAACTTCTTTAAAAAGATAAATGATTTTTGAAAAGGATGAATTACTAATTTAGAAGATGTCAGATAAAAATGAAATGATGGAAATTATTTTTCTTAAAAAAACAAATGTTGTTATTTTATTCATTTATTAGTAAAATTGTTCACGCTTAGCGCAATTACTAATGACTAAAAATATTTAATAATTTTATTAAATATAATATAGATGAAAGAGGTATTTACAAAACATATATATACACATATATGAGAAAAGACAGCTTTTCTCCTGAACTATTCTCTCAACTCACTTTAACACTTAAACTCACTTTAACACTTAAACTTAACTTTCATTTATTTACCCTCTTTGATATCTTTAAATTATATTATTTTCATCCCTCAAACTGACGTAAAATTAAAAAAAAATGCATTCTTTAATTTAAAAAAGATATGGCCTCACTTTTAATATATATATATATCTATATATATATATATATATATATATATATATATATATATAGATATATATATATATATATTAATAATTTTTTTTATAAAAACCCACCTTCTTCATATTCCCACCCCCATTTCCTTTCTTCTTCTTCTTCTTCTTCTACCCCATCCCACCATAATTTTTTCTCTCCAAACCCGCCATCACCAGCCCCCCTCCTCCTTCAACCACCAATTTCATCACCACCACCACCAGCCCCACCCCCTCCAAACTCCCAATTTTTTCTCGTTCAATTACCAAATTTTTCACCCCCCCCCCCCACACCTTCAATTTCTCCTTCTTACACTCACTTAAAATCATTAGAAAATAATTGAATTTCTAAAAGTAAAAATTATCTTCATGAATTTAAAAATTTAAAATAAAATTGAAATTGAAGAAAAGTTATTAGCGGCAGTGTTAATGGTGATGGTGGTGTTAATGGTGTGCATATATTCTTTTGTGAATTTATATTAATCGTTTTCTGGTGAGTTTTGTCGGAATATGTCGGAATATATACCTTCAAGTGTAACAGATAAAACTTTGCTAAAACAAAATAATACCATAATAGAACTATTAATAGATTTGCATAGAAAAATAGATTGTTTAATTAAAAACAAAGAAATAGCTACAACTCCAAAGGAACCAGAATTACCCGAATTACATAAAAAGATAGATATTTTAATAAAAGATAAAGAAACTAAAGAAAAACAAAATCCTATTTCAGAAATAGACAAACTTGTAAATCAGTTAAAGCAAATTGAAATAACTCCTCAAAACGAACGAAAGAAAATATTAAGAAAGCCACAAAAATGGACCTTTTATCAAATCGACGCAGAACCATCGAAGGACAAGGAGAAGATAGACAAAGAGTCAGTTTCTCAGAAAACAGGATAGGAAATAATAATATACTATCCAGAATATGTAGAAGACAATCTAATAGAGAACAAAATCAAGAGCTTAATGAAATAATAGATGTGGATAAAGACTTACAGATCTTTCAACAACATCAGTTAAAATTACTAAATCCTAAGACGTTATATAACGCGGGATATTTTTCTTCAGACAATCAATTATATAGATATTATAGAGAAGAACAAATATCAGCTTTAGGAGAAGATTCTAAAATATTAGACCTAGTAAATACTAATTCATTGAAACACATAAAGAATATTAAATGATTTTAATGCATATGGGATTAATTGTTATAGGAATAAAAGGATTAACAAGAAAAAACTTAGGAGCCAAAGTATTAATAACAATCTATGATGATAGATGGTCAGATATTAAAAAATCTATAATAGGATTAACAGAAGTAGATATGACTAATAATGGCGGCATTTTCTATATTAGTCCAGATTTCCTAATGAATCTAAAAGAATTCGGAAGAAATATTAAAATAGGAATCCAAACTAAAGGATACGAGGAAATGAATAGTGGAAATAATTTACTAATGTGCATAGGCTTTATAGGTAAGTTAACTTTAAGTAGTAACACAAAATTTAAATTAAAAGTAAATGATGTAGTTGAGATAATGGGAAACAAAGGAATAAGTCTCATAAAACCAATAAAAATAGACCCAAAAATGTACGCAGGATTAGAATGGAATCTAAATAAATTTACAAAACCAAAAATGTTTACACTAGACTCTCACTTACTATATACTACAAGTAAGGGAGAAACCTCAGTTAGATTTACAGATTATAATTACACAACAAAAAAAAAACTTAGACGATGATGAGACAGAAAGTAGTATAGGAACGGAAAGTGAATTTATGAATATCGAAGTTTTACAAGAAGGATATGAAGTAGACATAGCCATAGAAAAAGCAGAAAATTTGGCAAATGAACATAAGAACATAACCTTTAAGTGTAAAGGATGCCAAAAAGACAACATGAAAATAGACGAATGTATAGAACATTTCAAAACTTGCCTAAAACGAAGGGATAATTTAGGATATAGAAGTAATGAATCTTTCTATAATAAGATTGAAGAAGATACAATCTCAATATTAAGTTCTACCATTAGTTACAAAGAATTAGCTGAACTTGAACCAGCTAGCTCTTCAAGTGCTAGCCCTTTTCAACAGACGAATCAAAACGCACAACCAATAGATTATAGTACCGGCAATGTACCTAGAAGACCAGCAATAAGGGTAAACCAAGATACAGAAATTAAAGGAGAATACATAAAACCAGCAGGAAAAAGAATGCCTATAGAAGAACCAATTAAATTACAAGAAGGAGGTAGCAAAGGTAAAATTCTAAATATAGCAGAACATGACCCTCAAATGTGGGATACCGTAATAGATTTATGGAAAGGAATTGTTGCGGCTGATTACTTAAGACATTATACAGAAACGGACACAGAAACAATGTACAAATATTTAGAAACCTTTTTAGGAGAATCTGCCAAAGCTACATGGGAGAGTTTTAAGACAAACTGTCCACATGACTTTCAAATATTATTAAGTATGGGTCCAAATCCCTATAATTTTACAAACAAAATGCATATGTTACTAACCGGAAAAGATCCAAATAGTGGATTAATAGCTTTACAAAAGGAAGCCTTAATTAAGTTAGAACAACTCAGTATCTCACACTGGGTATACATAAAAAAGTTTTTACAAGATTATTTCTACTACTGTACTGTTAGTGGAAATACCTTCAATGAAGATTTAGGTAAAAAACTATTTAATAAATTACCCGGAGCCTTAGGAAGAGAAATAGAAGATAGATGGTATAAAAGAGATGGAGTGGCTGCAAACCTAAATTTTAAATGGACAATAGGACATAGAACTCAACACATAATGGATATCTTAACTGAAAAATGTACAAACATACAAATACAAAAACAATTAAAGAAAAATGAAATGAATTTCTGTAAATCAGTTATATACACAACCCAAAATTATGATCAAAAACAACATAGGAAATATAAGAAAAGAAATAATCAGAAACCATATAGCAGAAAACAATACTTTCTAAGAAAATCAAAAGCTAAAAAACCATGGCTAAACAGAGATAGACATGTAAGAAAATATAGAAATGATAGAAATTATAAAAATAAATTAGAATGTTATACGTGTGGCAGCATAGATCATTTAGCTAATGTATGCCCAAAAAGAAATAATAATAGAACAAGAAATTCGCAATTAATAGAAGATTTCCAAGAAACATTATTAAATGTCGATGAATATATGTCAAACACGGAAAGTATCTATTCTATAATAAGTGTTGATATAACTGATAAAGATAACTCAAAATCCGACTCTTCTGAATCAGAAGAAGATAATTTAGTTAATGAATTAGGCCAAGAAATAGACGATTTAGATTTAAAAAATCTAACAATAAATAATTTAATGAATGTTAGTCAAGAATGTGAACATGATTTCCAAAGAAATAAAGGTTTAGACAGTAATAAATGTAGTATATGTAGCTGGTATCCAAGTAAGGAAAATAGAGCAAAATGCAAGAAATGTTACCTAGAAGCATGTATAAATTGTATAGAAAATACTTTAAAAATAAAAGTTGAATCACAAACAAGTAATGGACAGAAATATACACATAGTCAGATCTTAAACTTAAGAGTATCTACTCTCGAGACTCGATTAAATGATTTAGAACAAAGATTAACTACTCTAGAAAAAGGAAAGACTAAGGAAGAAACAGATACACAAGAAACGGTAGAAACAGTACATTTAGAAAAATTAGAGGCAGAACTTATGAATAGTGATACAACTTTAATATGTAATGAAGATAAAGAATTTTCTACCATTAAAGTCTTAGTAAAAATTAAAATACAAAATATCGAAATAGAAACATTAGCCCTAATAGATCCAGGATGTACTAGCTGCTTAATTAATAAAGCAATAGTACCAGAACACTTAGTAAAAACACTTGAAAGACCAATACTAGCCACTCAAATGGATGGCTCTCAAAATATTAATCGTTATTATATAGAGAATGCACAGATAAGTTTCTTAAATACTTGCAATCAATTTTATAACCCAGTCTATAAAGTAAACCGAATATTAGCTAGGGATTTGAATATAGGATCAGACTTTGTTATAGGATTAAAATTTTGTATACAAGATAAAGGAGGATGCTTATTAACAAGAGACGGAATAATGCTATTTAAGGATCTAACTTATACACCTGTACAAACAAAAATCTTGCCTACGATACATAGAACCCTAAATATTAATAAAAGAAAATTTCTTCCAGAACCTTGTTGTGAAGACTGTAAAAATAACTCATGGGGCAACCTGCCAAGAGAAAACATGGAAGAAATTAAAAACTATATGTTACTAAATGCAGAAGGGCAAGAATGCCTCGAGAGTATAGAAAAAGAATATACACTAATAAGTATAGAAACCCAGTTCTACAACTTCAGGAAAGGAATAGATAAAATAGGAATAATAAATAGTCCAAAAGATTTGGATAATATAATATCTATACTAGATGAAATGGAAATAATAGGGGAAAGACCATTAGCTCATTGGGATGCCAATGAATTAATGTGTAAACTAGATATAATTAATCCTGAATACACTATCAAGACAGCTCCTATAGAAGCAAATAATGAAGACACTAATGAATTTGACATACAGATTAAGGAACTTTTAAAATTAGGAGTCATAAGAAGATCTACATCTAGACATAGATCAGCAGCCTTTATGGTAAGAAATCATAGTGAACAGGTAAGAAGAAAAGCTAGAATGGTAATTAATTACAAAAGACTAAATGATAATACCAAGACAGACGCGTACAAACTACCCGACAAAAATGAACTAATAAATAGGATTCAAAATAAACGAATTTACAGTAAATTTGATTGTAAATCCGGCTATTGGCAGGTCAAGATGCATCCGGAAAGCATCGAATGGACTGCATTCACATGTCCAGGAGGACATTTTGAATGGTTAGTCATGCCTTTCGGATTAAAGACTGCTCCGCCCATTTTCCAATGAAAAATGGATAATATTTTCGGAGAATACAAGCATTTCATACTTGTATATGTAGATGATATTTTAGTATTTAGCCAAACTATGCAAGAACATTTAGGACATTTACAAATGGTATTTAGATTATTTATTAAACATGGCATAATAGTAAGCAAGAAGAAGATGGAGTTATGTAAAACCTATATTAATTTTTTAGGAATAACCCTTGGTAATGGTAAAATAAAACTACAACCCCATATAGCAAAAAAGGTTCTAGATATGCCAGACAAACTAGAAACAACAAAGGATTTACAAAAATTTTTAGGATTAGTAAATTACGCAAGAAATTTTATTAAAGATTTAGGAAAAATAGCTGGACCATTATATGCTAAAACTGGTAGTAAAGGACAAAAGAATTTTAATATAGAAGATATTAAATTAGTTCAAAACATTAAAGAAAAAATCAAAAATATACCAGACCTAAAAATTCCCTTAGAGTCTGATTATTTAATCATTCAGACAGATAGTAGTGACCTAGGATGGGGAGCTATCTTAAAAGCAAGACCCAATAAGTATAGTGGTAAAAATGAAGAGCAAATATGCGGATACCAAAGCGGTGCTTATAAAGAAAAAGGAAATATGAGCGCCATAGATTTAGAGGTACTTGCAATTATATACGGCCTAAATAGTTTCAAACTATATATACTAAATAAGGACGAAATATTGGTAAGAACAGATTGTGAAGCAATAGTCAAATTTCATCAAAAAATTAATGATAAGAATAGTAGCAGACGAAGATGGTTAAATTTTACAGACACCATATCTGTTTACAAAAACATAGTATTTGAACATATTAAAGGAAAAGAAAATGCATTGGCAGATCAACTAAGTAGACTACAGCTAGGAATAAACAAATAAGCTTAATGTTACTTATTTGCTTTCAGAATGAGACCAACAAGACAACCTCCCGCTGACAAAGGAAATGGAGTGGCCTCTTCTTCAGATGCGTACCAACAGACAATGTTAGGTAATCTACATTTCAGACCCTTAGACGCTTTAGAGACACTGGAACGAATCCAATTCGGACCATTTAACTTAGTTGCATTCCCAGAAAGCAATATGTCATTCAGAGTTAGACCAGACTACGTTTTAGATAGAACCCAGAAATGTTTAGTAGACAATTTATGGATTTCTTATAATAAACAAAGCCGTAATCATTTCATGGCTTCTATGAATGCTTTGTGCCAGTATATTTCAGAAAAGAATAAACCCCGTTTTAAATATTACGTAGTAATACATGGTAAAACCAATGGAATTTTTCAAACATGGTTAGAAGTTTTAGACTCCATACAAGGCATTAAAACTCCTCTGTTTAAAGGTTTTAATGATTTTACTGAAGCCACAAACCATGTCAGAGGATACCTAGGACCAAATTACTATATTTCTCCTTCCCTTAGACAAAACCCAGATCAGATTCCACAATATAATATACAGAAAGACACTGGAAAAGTAATTTTTTGTGACCATTGCTCTTCCATGACGGAAAACTTCAAATCATTGAATACTCAAAAGGAGTCCCTTATCATGGAGAACAATCGATTAATTAAACAGATTCAGATACTAGAAACCAGACTCAAACAGCAGCACTCTACAAATAAGACGAATGCTCAGACACAGACTATGCCAGAACAGAGTTCTCCATCTCCTCAAAAAATGGATGAGAAGGGTGTGCATTTCCCTCTAAATGCTAAGAAATCCACTGTACCGGATGTGGGTACAGCTAGTCCGGCTCAAACGGTAGCCGGTAAAGACAAACCAAATCCGTTGATGGCTGTCACTTTGCCAAAAAGTGAAGATGAAGGATGTTCTTCATCAAAAACTAGACTAACAAAATCAGAAAATAAGCTTAGAAAGACTCTAATAGCTAAGAGAAAAAATCAGACAATAGAAACCATAATTAAACAGACGTTAGATAAATTTTTCAGTAGCCAGACTAAAGACAAATATGTAAATGAACAATCTATAGCACAACCCAGTAATTCAGACAAAGTTGTTCCAGAACAGCTCATTAATTCAGATGAAGTCACTCCAGAGCAAGACAATAATTCAGAAGAAGATAATGAAGACAACAATTTTAATTTCCAAGATGCATAGGACCCGTATGAAGATGATGACTCAGGAATGAGTTTTGATTCAATCGCCCTGCACAACTTGGACACTTGAAGACAAACATTGTACTATAGGTATAAGTAGGGATGCCCACTTTATGTCTTGTAAATATATATGTCAAGTGGGGATGCCCATTTTGTGTCTTGTGAGTGCTTCATTTATCACTACTTTCTGAAAAGAAAGAAAAACTGATGAAGCACGCGTCCGGATAAGTGTGAAAGAAGTCAAACAATGCATGTGACGATGGGGCCCAATGCGCACCCGACTTGCATTATTGAAACTTTCTTTCTTATCCTTATCAAGAAGTGTCGGCCCACACTATGATGGCCACGTAGTATATTTTTAGACCACTCCTTTCTGAAATAATTGTCTATAAAAGGCAAGTAATTTCAGAAGCCAAGTGGAGTAGAAAAAAACACCCAACTCCAACCCAACTCAAATGTATAAACCCCTTCTCCAAAAAACTTGGTCCAAGCTTGCTATCCTTGTATAAACTTCATAACAGTTAACTTGTTTTTAATAAAAGCTTCAAGGTTTCTATCAGCTCTTTAGGGGGTTCCCGAAAGGGAAACCTCTCCTCTAGTTACTTCATGTAAGTTCTTACTTATGTATTTTCCCCACAAACATAGTATTGTTACAATTTTTCACTATCCATGTTTTAAAATATATCTGCATATCATATAATGTAAATTAAAATTTCTTTTTAAAATTCTTACCCTTAGTATATGGTTAGCCTCTTAATTTCTTGATAGCAACGATGGATTAACCTATAAATTCCTAGGAATTCTGGCCTTGATAGTCCGCCAAGTCTGCAGAATAGACATAGGACGAGTGTTAGTTGCCAGGTAACAATATTCCGGGGTGTGGTTAAAGAAGTATGATGTTAAGAACATAGATTAGGAGGAAGAGATGAACATGGTAAGATATATATAAAAAAAAATAAAAAAAATACCAAAAATCTGGGGAAAATATATAGTATAAGAGCTTTCAAAATAAAGAAACGATGAGAGAGAGGGAGTACTGAGTAGGATTTACAAATCTGATAAAGCTACATACACAAATTTCTCCTCAAACACTATAGAAAAACGTCTAATAAGTAGTTGGCAAGACTTCCAACAAAGTCATAAGTTAATACTTCGAACCAACAAAAATTATAAACTTGCTATAATAAAAAATTTGTATAAAATATAAATTAGAAGAAATAGTATCGAGAACGCATAGAAAGATAAATAATGTAGCATAATTAAAAGCAAAAAATACGAAATCAATGCACAATCATTTGAGATATTGTCGACATCCACTCCCACAAGCCGATCATCATTTAATACTCTCCATTTTGTTCTTGAAGTCAAACTCCAAGCATGAATATCATTAGTATCAAAATCATAACAACTTAAAAGACTAATCTCATCATTTTTAGAAAGTGTTGCTATCTTTTAATTAAGAAAAATAAAAATAAAATTTTACTATGTCCCTGTAGGACTATAATATGGAATATATTTTTTGATTTGTAACTCTTGTTTATCCATTCCTACCAAAATACGTATATATCATGAAATCTAAAATAAAATAATATAAAATATCAATAATTTGTTCATAACTATTTAAATTAACCAAAATTACATTATATTATCTATAATATATTAAAAATGTGAATACTCTTAGAAAAGTGATTCAAACTTTTTACCCTTCATTAAAACAAGGGAAAAAGCTCAAATATGCCACTGAACTATCAGAAATAACTCATTTATGTCATCCGTTAAAAGTTAGGCTCATTCATGACATCGCCATTACAAAACTGGCTCATCCATGCCATTATTTTTAACAGCCGATTTTTAGAAAACAGCTTTGCCACGTGGCAGCATATTAGAGGTCCACGCCTTTTTTTTTATGCATTAAAAAGAATCCACCCAACTTTTTGATCTATTAAAAATTAGTTTGATCTATACTTTTAAAATTTGAGATTATTTGTATATTGTCCCATATCAATAGTGTTTTTTTTCCTTTTCTGGCTTTCACGTGTGACTTTGTTCACAATACGGATCAATAATATGATCATCTCCCTTTGAACTAAGTTTTTCTTGATTAATTACTGTTAATGAGTTAATTTTGAGATTATTTGTGTATCGCCTCATATCATCCGAGTATTTATAGTTTCCAAGCTCATCGACTTTTTTGTGGGTTGTATGCGGCTTAAAATTGTGGTCAAATATAGTAAATTGATCCATAGACAAGCAAAGACAATAAGACAATACGTCTCATGCCGTCACTCTATCATTCTCATACCCATCCTGCAAAAATTTCAGTACAGTGAGGTTGATATCAATTATTGTGCTAATTAATTACCATAAAATACTTTTAATATTGTATGATATCATTCACTTTGAACCAAATTGACATTTTTTTTCAAGAGACCTTAAATATCCCACATTTTATAAATAATTTCATTTCTTTTTTACTTTTCACGTGGGATATTATTCTCTCAAACACTCATTATACTGCTCCCTTTCATCTTTTTTAATATGTCGTTTAATGTTTTGACACAATCATATATTAAGATAATTATTTGACAATCAACATTAATCGTTGGAGGTAGAATATTTGGCTAAATTACAATTATGTTTTTCTTAAATTACAATTTGATTTAATGATATAATTACATACAAATTGGTGAGACGTCATAGTTTTATATCCTTCTATAATTAATTTTAAGTGGTCCAACTTAATTAGAAATTGAATAAAAACAATATATAAGTCATGCATGCAAGTTACAACTCACAAGTATTATGTATGTATAGTCTTTATCATTTCATTATATACTTAATTCAATGAATTGATTAATTCCAAAATTTTATTGTTCGTTTCTCTTTAATGAAATTAAATATCTAAGAAGAAAGAATAAAATGAAGATGACATGAAATTTGTCTAATATAGTCTAAGGCCAGTTGACATATATAAAAACAAAAGTAAATTCAATATATTTTTGATAAGTTAGATAACATAGGAGTATATATTTATGTGGGAGTATAAAATAATTAATATATATATATATATGTGTTCATTGATTTCTTCATATATATTTTTATGTTATTTTAAAAAATTTTAATGAAAATTTTGACTCTACTATTAACCTAATTGTTATACATCAAACTAATTTTTAATGGATCAAAAAATTGAGTGGATTCTTTTTAATGCATCAAAAAGTTTTTTTTTAAAAAAAGTTTTTTTTTATTTATTTTAAGAAAATATTTTTTAAGAATGACGTGGACCTCTAATATGCCGCCACGTGGCAAAGCTGTTTTCTAAAAAACGACTGTTAAAAGTAATGGCATGGATGAGCCAGTTTTGTAACGGCGATGGCATGAATGAGCCCAACTTTTAATGGATGACATAAATGAGTCATTTCTGATAGGTCAGTGGCATATTTGAGTTTTTTTCCTTAAAACAATCCGCAATAGACAAAATTATCTTTTTATATTTTTTAAATTATTAATTAATTATTTTCTTGATTAAAAAATAATATTAGTATAAGGTTCCTACAAGGAAAAGAAATTCTATGGTAACTCACATTTATTTTTCTAAAATAGTAAGAAAAAAGGAAAAATATGATAGTTTTTTTCTTCAAAAAAATAAAATAAATCAACTACAAAATTCTTCGTATAATAATAACATTCAGAATCAAATATAATAGTATTTCTATGTGCCAATATTAAGGACACAAAAATCAAACTATTGATTATGTCCAAAATTTCTTGTATTATTAAAATACTATGGTGATATTTAGGATCAAACTAATTTCTTGTATAACTAAAATACTATATAATAATTTAGGACTAAATAACAGATTCAAATCATATCTAAGATAAAATTATTTTGAATATATACGGTGTGTTACATGTTATTCAGAAGAAATAAAACTCCTTGTTTTTTCTTAGTGCTTCTTCCTCTTCTTCATATTTTGTTACTTTTTTGTTAACTTCTATAACTTTCTCATAGAGAATTTCAAATTATTATTATCTGTTTTTGTTTGAGATATCCAATAGTTTCATTATTTTTGAGGTAGAATTCGTGATTCTTATTTATATATGTAGGTGCATTCAATATGGTATATATAGAGCGTAAAATGTTAAATTATTTTTAATTTATGAATTAAATTTTTTATAATGTCGCAGCTTTTTCTAATAATGTTGCATGTCCGTGATATATTTATTTTCAAAATTTTGTGTTTCTTTTTTTATACAGGTGTATCAGATATGAGGGTATAGAGAGGTCACAGACTATGATAAAAGGTTAAAAAAATGATTTATGAATTATATTTTTTATAATGTCAGAATTTTTATTGAAAATCTAAAAGCATTATGTCGGTCGTAGTTTTAGTCGCACTACTTTTATTTTTAATAAATTTTTTATTTAGTGCTGAAACAGTTTTAATTTTTTTTTTTAATCATTTGTTGGAATAAAAAATAAGATAACTCTTCACTTGCCCATGTGCACGTAGAGTCTGATGAAGGACTGCTCCCCAAAAAGGGATAAAAATCAATCAAAAATTTTACCTTATATAAAAAAAAAATTACAATTGTATATTTTGGATCAAGCTTTAATGAACATTGTTTCTACTTTTCTTCGTCTTCTTCTACCACTTCGATATTTATTCGTATTTTGATTTTAATTCAAGTCATCTTCTTGCATACATCATCATCACAGTCTTTGTCTTTCTTTATTTCTTTTCATTAATAGCGTTAAATATTATATATAAATTATACGTTCTATAGAATGGTGATTAGATTGATTATATTGTATGGAACGGATATCACGCAATTTCAATTTATCGAACACATAAACTTTGATAGGAGATTATGGAAGACTCAGATTAAGATAGAAGGTGTGTTAGATAGTTAAGCTACCATTTTCTCGCTTATTTTTGTCACTATCAACATCAATAATCATATCATTAATAATTATGTGATAACAATCATGTTTTTCATATCCAACTATTAATAAAATTAAACTCATTAAATTGAGGTACACGCGCGTAGCGCGTACACCTAAACTAGTATATTACAAAAACTTTTGATCTTCTATACTTTATTTACATTCTTATTAAATATTATATATAAGTCATAACTATAAAATTACTCCACAAAATCAAAAGTTATTTTGATTTAGCATCATTTCTTATGTAGCATCTTTCTACCCATAGAATTGAGAAGAAAATTGAAGAAATATTCAACTATGTTAGTATCTTTTTGTGTCTCATATTTATGATCAAAATTTAATATATATTAATTAAAAATTAAAACATATATTTCAAATATGTTAGTATTTTTTCGTGTTCCATATTTATGATAAAAACTTAATATATATTAATTAAAAATTGAAACATATTTCTATCTAAGATTATCATGATCTCATCATAAACTTTGATCAATTAACATTTTCTTCAATTTCCTTAATTTCACCCTATTATATTTTCGATATTCTAAAATATTATTGAAACGTAAATTACTTGTTCAATAACCCAATCTTCAAAATCTTCTAGAAAAATTCTCTCTCCCCTTCCTTTGAGTTAGATTATTAAACTATCTGATCAAAATCTTAAAAAGAGATAGAAAATATGTATTTAAAATTTTATGAGTAATTTCTTTTTTTTACAAACTTGAAAATAAAACACCAAAAAGAAAAAGGTATATTTACTTGCCTTAAGAATTGCTTGAGAGAGAGGAGAGCCAATTTTTATGATCAAACTTGTATATTTCAAAATGAAAGATGTCTTGTGTACAAGTCTCATCTCAAATTTACTTTTGAGGAAAAAATTTATTATCAATTAGATAAACTTAGACTAGTTAATTATTTTACCCAATTTTTTAAATTTCATCACATTATACTCCTATATTCTACATATTACAAAATATCTCACAAATATCAATTAAGATTTTACGAGTGTAATAAATTTTTCTTATAAAATTTAAATAAAAAACACAAGAAAAAAATATTTGCTTACCTTGAAAATTGCTTATGAGAATCACATAAGTGTTGAGCATAAATCTGTAACAAAAAATAAGAATGAACATTATAGTCTCAATTCTTCATGGAAGATTTATTATGGGAGAATACTCACAAAAATACCTGAAGTTTGACCGGATTACCAGTTGAGCATACTAAATTTTGCGGGGGTCCTATTACCTCCCCCCCCCCCCCCCCCGACTTTTTTTTTTGTATTTTAATGGCATATATCTGCCACTTAGACCATTGCGTATAAGTCACGCACATTGAGCGCGTGAAAAATATTAAAAACATTATAAACTCTTTTTTTTTTTCAAACAACCCCTTAATTTTCATTATAAACCTTTATTTTATTTTATTTTCCATTAAAATACTTACATAATTATATATATACTCATCATATACACATACTCCACCTACAGTAAAGAAAGTGACCAAAGCTTCAATTCCATAATCCTTCAATTCGATAATCATATATATACTCACTGTATCTTTGGTCAATTACTCACACTCCATGTGTAGTGAAGACACTGTGTTGTTGATGTAATTGAAATTGAAATTGATGGGCATTTTTTTTTTAAAATTGGGTCAAATTGATGTAATTGAATTTGGTGAATTGAAGATGACCCATTTGGAGGGTGTGTGTGATGAAATTGTGTTTAATTTCAATTCAACAATAGAGCAATCATGGTGAATAAAATAATATGAATTGGATGTGTTTGGTGATATTGTTCGGATAAGAACTTGACAATTTTCAGTCCATTTTGATTTTTTTATCACTGTTTTTTGCCTTCTAGATCTACCTTTCTTGAAATTTTTTTTTGTAGCCCCCACGTCTGTGTGTGTATGTTGTGTTTTTTACGAGTGAATTTTTTGTGTGTGTGCATTTTCTGGTGAGGTGAGTGTTTTCCAATGATGTGTGTGTATCTGGGTATGTGTTGTATGATCTCTGTGACTGTGTGTGTATGTTTTGTGAGGTTTTCGAGAAGATGACCCATTTGGGGGGGTGTGTGATGAAATTGTGTTTAATTTCAATTCAATAATGGAGCAACCACGATAAATAAAATAATATGAATTAACTATAAGCCAAATTTCAAGAATTAAGAATCAAGATTTTGGTGAAAAATCAAGATTTTTGTGATTACCAGTGTTTTGGAATTATTTGTAGTATTACTAGTGTTGTTTGTAGGAGGAATATGATTGTAATGGTGAAAATGATGCAAATGGAGAAGAAAGGGTGTGTGTATCACACCTCCCAACGTACTTTCGTGGGTATTATCCCATTTATTATTATGAAAAGTAATCCTTTTGCTCCTTTGATTTAGGTTATTAAATTATTTAATCATAATATAGAAAGAAATTTTTATTAAGATTTTATGAGTGTAATAATTTTTTCTTACAAAATATAAATAAAAAATAGGAAAAATTTTAGAAATAGCAACTGTAGAGCCATAATTATAATTTTTATAGCAACAGTTTCAAAATTACGAAAAATAGCAATATGTATTTTGTATTTTAATAAAAGGTTACTATAAAAATACATATACAAATATTTTAAAATGTTCCTTATTAAACTCTAATCACTTAGAGCAAATTATGGGATTAAACTGTTTCTTATTTTAAGCAACATTCAATTAACAGATACCTTTACCATTAATGACTATTTTTTTTTACTTTAAGAGTTAATAAACCATTTGAAATTCAAAACTCGATTTCCATATACATCTGGTAAAAGCATTTAAAAAAAAATTGAGAGATTGAAATATCATTGATGAACTCTGTATTTTACGAAGAATATTTGAATAATCAACCCAATGATTACAAGTATGGTTAAATAAAATTTTTAGATCATGTTAATGGAATTGCGAAAATAATTTGAAAGTTAATAACAATATGTGTTAATGATCATGAAGCTGAAAATTTTATATATTGTATTCTGAATTTTATAAGTTGTGGGTGAATTTTTTATTTTCTACTTTTTTTCTCAAACATCAAAGATTTTGTTTTAGTCATTTATGTATGAAACTAAACTAAACTAAATAATTTTTCGTGGAATTTTTTTTTTGTTTGTGTATATACAAATTATTAATTGTATGCAGTACATATTATATAATTTAATTTATATTTAATATTTGTAGTGTTCTGGATCTTAACGATAGGAAGCATACCTATTCTCATTAAACATACTGGTAGTATGAACAACATTGAACAACAATATGAAGATTACATCAGTGATGCAACATTGTTAAGCATTCAAATTGAATATCAGTTAACAGATATTGAAGGTAAAATACGTATACATAATGACATGGGTTTGAAAGTCTACATTATGCAGAAAAGGGATGTAAAAGCAATGAGTGCTTTGCCCTTGTACATAAGTATTTCAGAAAATAATAGCTTCAATGAATTCGTTAGTTCATCAATATGTAACGCTGCGAGTATGAATCTATCTATCACTGTGCGTAACGTTGTGAATACAAGTACTGAAAGAGCATTGATAGTTACTAATTCAGATGAATGTTTAGATGTATTAGATATTGACGCAACTAAAGTAATTATCTCGGACCCACATCACAAACATATTGAGGTTGAACAAGTTTATATCTCGGAAAGGCTGTTAAAATCTGTGATGAAGGATTACACGATTCGAGAGAAGTTTCAATCACGATCTGTTAGATCAAGTAAAACCTGATAAGTTTGTCATGTATGTAAAATCTGTTGTTTTTTTCTTGTTAAATTTTATTACAGCATATGTATTTAAAAAATACATATAGATTTTTTTTTCTTTTACATGTTGTAAATTACATTACATCATTTTTTTTTGCAGTTACACATTAATATCAAATCATGTAATTGTAATTTTTTATTCCGTGCATCTGATATCAACAAATCAGAAATTTTTTGTGTTAGAGAATTCTTACCTGAACACACATGTTCGATAAAGGATAAGATTTATCCTAAGTTTCATGCTACTAGTAAATTGATTGGAGGTATGGTGAAACAAAAGTTTAAAAAACCACAAAAGAAAGTACAGTACGACTGAAACCAGAAGTGACATGAAGAAAGACCTTGGTATGAATTTGACGTATATTATATGTTGGCCAACTAAGGAACAAGCACTTGAAGATTTTAGAGGTAAACCTTCGGCATCATACGGAAAACTACCTGCATACATTCATGTTTTGAACACTACTTATCCAGGTTCACATATACGAATGAAAAAGCATGAAGATAATGAGTTTTTGTATATTTTTATCGCACTAACTACATTCATACAAGGGTTAGATCACTGTAGACCTGTGATAGTTGTTGATGCAAGTTATCTTAGAGGACTGTACAACGACACATTTGTAGCTGCATGTACCATAGATGGAGCCGGTAAGCTATTCTCCAAATGTATTTGACTCTATGAATAGATGTATATATATATATATATATATATATATATATATATATATATATATATATATATATATATATATATATATATATATGAAATAAATTTCATTCATATAATCGGTAAGTTATACATTTTTATAGAGTACTTATTTAATTTTTTTGTGGATGTTGATTGGGAGCAGGATATAGTTCCAGATATATTTATATGTATTATAGGTTTTAGTTATGTTTATGTTTTAAATTCCAGTTAAATTTGTTCCTAGCTGTATGTATTTGAAAAATACATATGATTTTTTTAATGTCTGTATATATCGTACTTTTAATGTATTTGTTTCATGTTTAGGCCATATATTTTCATTGGCATATGGAATAGTAGATTCTGAAAATGATGCATCCTGGATATGGTTCTTTCAGAATCTAAAGGAAGCATACGGTGAAAGAGAACATATGTGTGTAGTTTTCGATCGTAACCCAAGCATTATAAAAGCTATTGCTGGAGTGTACAATAATGTACCACATTACGCTTGTATGTGGCATCTATGGGGTAATGTGAAAAAAAAATTAGAAAGTCACATGATGCATTGTCTGAAATCTTCTATACCATGGCGAAATCATACTCAAAGTCTGAATTTCATAATTTAATGGAGAAAGTAGAGGTAGTTGATGTTAGGGTGAAGAATTACTTGAAGTTGGCGGGATACGATAAGTGGACTAGGTCATATGCAACAGTTCATAGGGGATGGACCTTAACATCAAATATTGCAGAGTCAATTAATGTTGCACTGGTATCAGCTAGAGAACTTTCAATATATGATTTTTAGAGGAAGTTAGATTGATGTTTGGTAGATGAAACTGTGAAAACAGACAGGAGGCATTGTACACATGCACGGATCTTATTGGAAAATTTCAAGCAATTCTCCAACAGAATGAAGCAGAGTGTACACGTATGAAGGTATGATAAAATAGATATAATCGTTTAATGTTATATCTTCTTGAATTTTTATATGTTGCATGAAGCATATCTTAATATACACATTATTAAAATTATAACAAATCTATGTGTTGTAATGAAAAAAATATGTATATATTCTTTAGACATATTAATATGCATTTGCTGCTTTGAAAAAAAATACATTTGCTAATCTGTAGCAAATTTTACTGTAATATTTTTTTTTTATAATATTTTTTATGTATTAATATTTTCAGGTTATACCAGTGTCAGAGTACGTCTATACTGTCCACGATAAGAAGAAACATTTTATAGTTTGTCTAAAGGAAAAAAATATTCTTGTCATGCATTCCAATTGGATGAGATACCATGTGTGCATGCTTATGCCGTACTTGATAGCAAGAATCTTGAAAAAGGACCATATTGCTCTAATCTATACAAGCCAAAAACTGTACTGAGAATGTATGATCTTCCTGTATATCCCTTACCACATAAAGATGACTGGGTGATACCTCAGGAAACTTTAGACGAAGTAGTTTTGCCCCCAAAATACAAACGGCCCCCTGGAAGACCTGCAAACAAGGAACGCGGTAAATTAGGAAGAGATATGTTTGGAAAGAAAAGAAAAAATTGTTGTAGTTCATGCGGACAAAAAGGTCACAATAGGCGTTCATGTAGGAAATACAACAAATGATACATTTTATCATGTCTTTAGTGAAAATTCAGTTGCTTTATTACTCTATTTTATTTTATTTTGAATTGTTTCATTTTGAATTTTGAACTTTTTATCGATATTGATAATTTGATAGTGTTCAGATGTTGCACTTTTATGAAGTTGAACTTGTTAATTTGTTATAGTTCAAATGTTTAATTTTATATTATATATGTATATATATACATATATTTTTTGCACTAAAAATATGTTTGAATATATTTTAATAGGAGCCATTGTTATTTTGAAGAATAAATATGTTTACATTAGACGTAAATGGAAATACAATCTGAAACGAACATTAGTATTAACCATAATGTGTATCTTTCAAAAAATACAAATTGAAATCTGAATAATACATATGGCTGAATGTGTATTAAGTAGAAACGTGTATATGAAAATCAAATAAAAATACATATGTATTATAAACGATTATGTTCAGTTTAATGGTATATGTATTTTAAATATACATTTACTCACTGAAATTTTAAAATTTATGTTAATAAAATACATTTGTTAACTGGAATGACATATTTATGAGTAATACGTATTTTACAAATACATATATTTACTGTCATGGTGATATATATTTTTAAAATATATATCTTCACTGTAATGGTAATACGTATTTTGAAAATACATATCTTCACTGTAATGGTGATATGTTGACTTCAGAATTGATTTGGTAATTGTATGTTCATGCAATGTTAAAAATACAAATGTTAAGTGGAATAAGCATATGTATGTTAAAAATACATAATTTCACTAGAATAAGTATATTTATTATTTCAAATATGCACATAGACATATACTAACCATGAAAAACTGGAAATTAGACAATTAAAAATCAAAAAGTTAAGATAACAATAAAGGAACATTAACATGTCATCTTTGACCATTAAAGTAACATATGAATCCCATAATCTATTCAAAAAAAAAAATATCCGCCTAATCTTAAATGTTGTTAACTTCAACAAAATAAAAACTAAATCAAATATCTATCACTTCAGTGCCTTCTGTTAACTCAGTGATCTGAAGAGGCCTCATTGGTGCTTCATCGTCACTTTATGCCTTTGTGTTTGCTTTCCTAGTACCATAATCCCACAACAGTGAAGCGTATCTTATGCGAATTAGATCTGGGTCAAAGTCAATACATGGAACAACTTCATCAAAAGTAAGACACTCGGCATACGTAACCATATATAAACCACAATCCCTGCAAAGACATACATTAATAAGTAAGAAGTTGTTACAACTTTAATGCATATGTATATATACAAGTAATATGCATACTAATTACGTACAAGATGCCACTTGGTTGTTGAGGCACATTCTCCACAATTGAAACACCAAACGGATCCATCTTATCATTCAATTTGTAATTAGGATGATTGTCGATGTCAATACCCTTATTCTCGTAGAATTTACATTCAATGAGACATATAGGTATAACCTCAGTTAACTTTTCAATTTCAGTAAGCACTGCCGCATCATGACCAGCAGCTGACAAAGAATCATATCATATATACACCTATGATTGAAAGATATAACTGCAAGAACCCAATGATGTTTTGCCTTTACGTGAACAGGAATGAACATATGATCAACCGTATGCCATGGCACTGTAGCATGCATGCGGAATTCACTTACATACTCATTCAGATGATATTTCTTTCCACCATCATTAAGAGTTGCATCATCCGATTTATACACATCAAACACAGTTGTAACAATGTTCATGACAGTGCTGAGCTTATATGAGATATTGGGATCATACTTGGACTTCTTTCGCAGATAGTACAAGCATACATCAATTTGTTGCATTATAAATAAATTTCATACTTAATATTAAATAAATGAATAAAAAAAAATCAAACCTTACATATGAAAATGTCATGTACAAATCTTCATATAACATACTTCATATGTATTTACAATATACATTTTCAACTATAACAAAATAATCAATTACAATTATTCATATTTAACACCGAACTAATATATATTCCAATATACAAATCAATGTACTAATACATCACTTACCTCATCTGACCACGTCTGGCTAGGAGTACCCATAACGTAGAACCAATTCTTGTCTTCAACAGATAAAATTTCAAAGTTGATAACTGATATTTTTGCCTTTCCCTTCAAATAATATTCTTCTTTGTTGTTCCTGTTTATTCATTATACATATTAGTCTGTAATTTACATAATCTTAATTTACAAAAGTTAGTACTATTAAGTTGTATTCTGTATACCTCTTCGAATGATATTTAAAAAGATCCAATGAAAGCCACGTCATGAACTTTTTGGTAATTTTAGTGTCTTCTATCGCATTAACTGGATTAGATGTGAAGGGATGCTTCTGATCGAATGTTCTCCATTGCTCTTTTGTGCTTACTTTATTATTAAGTTATGCAATTAATTATGTATATATAATCAATTACATAAGATAATGCAGTATTACAAGAAACAATAAGTATACTGCTGAAACAAAAGTTAAATCATGTCTGAAAACTGCAACAGATGTATTTCTGAAATACATATGAATAAATGCAGAGTAAAAATTTCTAAACTATCCAACTTCAAAATGAAAAAAATTATTCTTCAAAATATAACCATATCTCATTAAAAACATTTACTGTTGTTTCAAAAATACAACTGAACAACAAAAATCAAATTCATACTTCACTATCCATTAGGAAAAAAATATAAAGTAAGCAAATTTGTTAACTAAAAAAATTATGTTAAGAGTACTAACCTTCTGCTGAACCAAATTTGATTGTGAATGGTGACTCATTGTATCTAGATGGTCACCTAATCCTTGAAACATGCATTGGCGTTTGTTGTGCTTTATTTGTTGATGGATGTATAATTATACTTCGTTCAAGATTGACATACGCATTAAGACTGGGAAGAAGCTCATCCGAAAGAGTGTTCTGAGAGTCAGACAAATGTTGATCAACATTGCTTTCAACATTTATTCTCGCAGGAATGTGGACTGCACTCTTATATTGCTGATCTAACTTTGAATTATCCACATCATTAACCTCTGATTCATGTCCCGCTGGTGTATTTACATTCATCTCGATCGCACCTTCTTTGTTCTGTATAAATTTTATAAAGATGTAGTTAGATTGCATTTTTCAAAAAAATTAAAAATAGCAATCAATGCACGTATTGTAGATACCTTGAACTCATCTTCAACTTCAACATTGGCTTTTGTTATGGAGTCAAGATCAATGCTTCTAAGGACGTCATCTGGAAATGTGAGTTGAGATTCTGATATTTGTGCTTCACCAATACTTTCG
This sequence comes from Capsicum baccatum var. pendulum, assembly GCA_030864225.1. Classification (NCBI taxonomy): domain Eukaryota; kingdom Viridiplantae; phylum Streptophyta; class Magnoliopsida; order Solanales; family Solanaceae; genus Capsicum; species Capsicum baccatum. Next base: position 129,322,271 of record CM061551.1, on the reverse strand, counting down.
TCAACTGATTTTATGATCTACACATGTTCATACAAATAAAATAAAATAATATTTATGAAGAACTAAAAAACTAACCAATATGTATTCAGCATACAGGAGCGACACAAACATCTCTTGCTTCATGAACATCTATATCAGTTTTTTCCTTTAAAAAATGAAACAATAAAAAATTAAAATAAGTATTATTGATCAATATAACTATACCTAATAAAAAAAAAAAAAATCTCTACCAGAACAATGTCATTATCCTCATTGTATCCATCAATCTCATTATACACATCATTCATACTGTTGCTTTGATATCCTGCCATCTCTTCGACAACCTGTTTTAATATTATTTTTTATAATGATAAATTAGAATTGTATATATAAAATTAGTTGAATATAAATTTACGGAATTTACTTTCCAATGTGCCTTCAGGATTCTTATTAAACTCATGAACAAACTTTGTAGTCGCTTGATGGGTGTACTCTTAACATTTTCATCCGCTGGTGGCTGATCAGATTCGCTGCCTTTTGCTTGTTTCTTTGCGTTTAAAACATGAAAATATAAATAAAAAAAATTAGTAAATAACAACTTAGTTGTAAAAAAATACATATGCTGTAATGTATATATGTTGTACCTTATTTTCATTGATTGCATTCATCATCTGATCAAACCTGGAAGACACTAGGCCACGGACATCATTAAAATCTTGCCATACCTGAATTATAAAAAAAATAATTAGAAATGAAAAAAATAAATTAATCAAAAGCTTAAAGAAAAATTACCTTTTCACAAAACTTATCAAAGGCTTTCTTCGAGACAACACCGTCTTCATCTTCAGAACTGAACGAAGACGGAGCAGGTGACTGAACCGAAATAGATTTTTAACTGTCAGGCCGATTTATGTCTTTCCTATTTCCACGTAGCGTAACTTTTGTTTGAATTGACTTGTGAATTGGAGTTCTGACAAAAGGCATCTTTGTAGCACGGGGTAGAGGGGTCCTTTTTGATATCAGCTCATCTACACCTTTAGGATGTGGCTTCATTTTTTTCTTTACAGGTGAAGCTGAGAAATCGCCATGATGTTTTTTTCTTTGTGGTAAACTGATTTTGTCTTTGTGGAGGATCCTGAAAATCATCATCCGAATCAATGTCATCTTCATTATGACTAGTAGATCCAGGAACAAGCTTCTTTGGTATATGAAAATCTGAAATCTCCTTTCTTGTTGGCTCGATATTCTTAAAAACAACCTACAATTTAAATAACATAATGAAAATAATAATTTAGATGGTAAAATTAATTACATTATAAATTAGTTAACCATGATCCAAACCCAATAATGAATACACACTAACAAATGGTATGTTGTATATATACATATACCAGATTAGAAAATACATTTACAAAATAATCAACATCACATACAAACAAAAATCGTAAAACTAACCTTGTTATCTGTATCATCAAACATACTTCCCATAAGAGTTTCATATCTTGGACGAGGAGAATTTGTCTTCCAATTCAAAATATGAGGGATTTGAGAATCCACCTTGGAAGCAACATTACGAGGCACGTTTGAACAACACTCGTACAACCAAATTTGAATGGTCATTGACATTCCAAGAAGCACATAGAACTTTCCTTTCGGCTTCAACTTTTATGCAAACTTCTAGCTAATTCTTCAAATGCAACCGATCCCCACGGATAATCACTGTAGCGACCACTCTCAACCAAATCAAAGTGGAGGCGTGGAATAGCTGCGGTATCAACTGACGATAGTAAGAATGCGTGAATAAAATAAAAATTGACAAACTTTAACGCATCTTCATCGTTATCATTCCCCCAAATTTTGTCAGAAACAACAGCATATAAATCTTTTTTCTGTACAAAACTCTCACCATCAAAGTATTGATCAATAATTCTATTTGGGCACTCCTCGTCAAACACAAATTCATCCTTATTTATAGCACAATTCAAACCAGTCACTAAAACAAACTCTCTAATAGTGAAATGAAGAATTGTGCCCTTTGCTCGAATGACTATGACACTTGTAGAACTTTCTCTAGTTTCAAGTGACAAAATGCATCTCCCTAACTGGGTTTGGACTACACAATTTTCTTCTTCATGAAGAAATCAAATATACTTTTAGTACAAAACATCTTGTACTGACTCTTCGTCAACATTGTCTTAATACGGTCTTCAATGTCATTGACCGTATGACATCCTATATGAGGAGCAAATTTGGGCAATACCTGGGCCATGAATATTTGATCACGAATGACCTAAACAACAAAAAAATACATTTATATGACAAAACAGTCTCTTATATGTATTTATGAAATACATCTTAAAACTAGTTTATACAAATTGTCTTATATGTATTTATGAAATACATCTTATAGTTATTTTATAAGATGTACAATAACAAATACAACTATATGTAAAAAATATATTTCAACAAATAAGAAATACATATCACATTAAAAATCTAATGACTACCAAATACAACTTAACATCGAATAAAAATCTTAGAGGTAACATAGAAACACATATCTAAACTGTATGTATTTTCATAATACACATTAGAATTATATTTCAACAAACACATTATGTAATTTGTGAATACATGATTTGCACAAATTTAATTAACAAGACAAGAATATAACAACACATATACAAATTATATAACAAATGTATTTTAATAATACATATTAATCCAAACATTCTTTTATATGTATTTATAAAATACATCTTATAGTTATTTTATAAGATGAATAATAACAAATACAACTATGTATGTAAAAAATACATTTCAACAAAAAAGAACTACATATCATATTCAAAATCTAATGACTACCACATACAACTTAACATCGAATAAAATTGTTAGAGGTAAACATAAAAACACATATTTAACCTGTATGTATTTTCAGAATACACATTAGAATTAAATTTCAACAAACACATATGTATTTATACGACAAAACAGTCTCTTATATGTATTTATGAAATATATCTTAAAACTAGTATATACAAATTGTCTTATATGTATTTATGAAATACATCTTATAGTTATTTTATAAGATGTATAATAACAAATACAACTACGTATGTAAAAAAATACATTTCAACAAATAAGAAATACATATCACATTAAAAATCTAATGACTATCAAATACAACTTAACATCGAATAAAAATCTTAGAGGTAAACATAAAAACACATATCTAACCTGTATGTATTTTCAGAATACATATTAGAATTATATTTCAACAGACACATATGTATTTTATGAATACATGATTATTACAAATTTAATTAAAAATAAAATAATATAACAACACATATACAAATTATATAACATATGTATTTTCAGAATACATATTACACTTCTACAGTTGCTATTTCAGCCATTTTTCCAAAAGAATATATATATACAGAAACCTAATAAATACAAATATCTTACACAAAATTTAGATATGAAATACATATTTAAAATATATTGTATATAGCATATACAATTCATATCAATAACAAGATTTTCGAATAGTACCATATCCCCTCCACTTTCTCTTGTTCAGATTCAGAATCTGATGCAACGGGACTTGCAATTTTACTATATTCTCCTTTTTCATCCGACTTTTTCCTTTTTACTGATTTTTTAAATTTTGTGGGAGATGAAGTTTTTGTCAATCCTTTCCTTTTCATTATTTCCACAATCTTTTCGGGATCGTTTCGGTGCTTAGATCTCAACTCTTCAATGTTAACATCTTCCTTAGAGAAAACATTAGTGGAAAACTTCGTCTTGTGTTAAACCAAGACTAAACGATGGTACTTCATCGGTAAGTAAATTCTTCGGTTGATTTTCTCTAACTGAACAACTTCGATTTGCATGTTGAGCCATTATAAATTTTAACAGAAAAAAATTGATCCGAAACAGAGAATTTTCGCAGAACTAATATTGAAAAAAATGACAACACTAAACACATTAACAAAAATTAAATGGAAAAAAGTAACATGCATTAAATGAAAGAAATACTTACCTTAAAAAGTGGGCATGATCTTTATCAAGATCGTGGGAGAGATATGCAGAAATTGGAGAAAAAAAAAACGAAAGTTGGAGGGAAGTAAATTGGTAGAGTAAAAGTAGGGATGTGAAAAGTTTGAGGTGATATCACGCGCTTTTAAAAAAAAAAAATTGTTATTTTTGTTATAAGTTGTAATTTTACCAAACTATTGTTATTTCTTGTAATTAAAGTCTTAAGGTTGCTAGTTTATATAATTTCTTCAAAAAATTATGAGAAAAGAATACACTTGCTTACCTTGAGAATTGCTTATGAGAATCACAAAATTTCGAAGCATGAATCTGCAACTACGAAAGATTGGTTTTAATTTTCTTACAAAATATAAATAAAAATATATTAAATTATTCAATCACAATATAAAAATAATTTTTTATTAAGATTATATGAATGTGATAAGTTTTTCTTATAAAATATGAACAAAAAATATGAGAAAATAAACATTTGCTTACCTTGAGAATTGCTGGTGAGAATCACAAAATTTCGGAGCATAAATCTGCAACTAAGAAATATAGAAAGAAATTCTTATAAAGATTTTATGATTGTAATAATTTTTTTTTATAAAATATAAACAAAAAACATGAGAAAAAAAATATATTTGGTTACTATTGATTTGCATTTAAATTAGAAAGGCATAACATTGAAACTCAAAACTAACAATCATGTAACATATGGGTAAAATTGAAGAGAAGATAATGAAACTTACTTGATAAGAGTAGTAAATCCTCTTGTTGCTACTTTGAAAATTAAAAAGAAAAAAATTGTGAAATTAAAATTTAAGACAAAAGTGACAAAGCAAATTAAAAGAAAAAGAGAAGAGGGACCAATATTTGCAAGAAGGAAAAGACATCTGTGATTTTTATTTATAAGCAAAGAATAGAAGAAAAAGACTCATGCATTAACATTTTTAATTGTGATATTTAATTCATTTTATGATAAAAAACTGAAATTGAAGAGAATAAAGAGACTCTACGAATTGATAAAGTTTCAAAATCAATTTTCAATAGTGTACATAACAACTAATATAGTAACTCGTACAAAATGAATTAATACGGTTGTGGCAGTATGTAATGAAGTCCAATAAATACTTTATGAGATACCATGATTTATGAGTTTTTTTACATAGAATTTAAATGAGAAAGAAAAAAGAAAAAGTCTAAAAAAAATGAGAAAAAAAGATAAATATGATTCTAGGCCTAGGAGAGCGCCATGTCACCGTTCCTATAAACTAATGTGGTAACTGAAACACAAAATATAATAGATGATAATAGACATTCAAAATAAGAAATTACAACAGACACAATGCTCTTAACTCCCACCAAATCTAAACCTGTCGAAAAACAACTTAAAGAAAAACTACCTACTAACTTTCTATTCTAATCTATGACCCCCATACTGGTATATCTAATGCATCCTATATAAAGAAAAGAATCACAAATTTCTTAAAGTAAAAATACGATGGGCATGCAACAACACTAAAATTAAATTGCACATAAAAATTACGACATTATAAAAACATGATTCATAAAAACACTCATATTCTTGAAATTCAAGATTTGTTCTCCGAGCTAATTCTTACTTTGTTTTCACTAACAAAGAAGGATCTGACTGGACCGACGATAGAGGTCATCTTACAATTGTAATGCTCATACCACCATTTGTTACACTGTGCGATTTTTTCACTAAAATGATAAAAATAATTACTATACGGAAAAATTTACATAAATAGTTCACGGCAAAGTCATCAGGATTGAGCCTGTAGAACAAAGAAACATAAACTTGTAAAGTTGATACTCTCTATCAACCATGCTCCTTTCTTCTAAGTGCTTTTGGTTAGAAAAGATACGTGAACCTGCAATGATGGAAGTTGCTAAGTTTAGAATGTATGTGATTGAGTCTAGTTGACTTCAGATCAAAAGCACGAAAATGAATGCATGAGGCTAAACGACAAACACAATTCTCCCAGGCTTCCGCCAAATCTAAACCTATCGAAAAGCAAGTCAAAACATAACTACCTACTAACATTTTATCCTAATCAACTTCCGCACTCTCCTATCTAATGCACCTATATAAAAAAGAATTACAAGTTTCTTAAAACAAATATGCTACGGACATACAACAACACTAAAACTAAATTGAACATAAAAGTTACAACATTATCAAAAACATGATTCATAAATCAAAAATAAAAAATAAAAAAAATAAATTAATCTTTTGTCCTAATTCATGACCTCCATACCCTCCTATCTAATGCACCCATATATAAAAGAATCCCAAAGTCGTAAAAATAAATATACTAAGGACATACAATAATAATAATAAAACAAAAAGGCAACCCGATGCAATAAAGCTCCCGCTGTGCACCGAGTGTCCGGAGAAGGGTTCGACCACAAGAATCTATTGTAAGCAAGCTTATAGACATGCAATAATAGGAGTAAATTGCACATAAAAATTACGATATTGTAAAAAGCATGATTCATAAATCAAAGAGAATATAACTTTCTACCTTAATCTGCGACCTCCATAGCCTCTCATCTAATACACTTGTATAGAAAAGAATCATAAATTTCTGAAAACAAATATACTACGGGCATGCAACAATATTAGAAATAAATTGCGCATAAAATCTACGATATTATAAAAAACATGATTCATAAATTAAAAAGAATTTAACCTTCTACCCTAATTCACAATCTCGATATCCTTCTCCTATCTGATGCACCTGTATAAAAAAAAAAAAAGAAAGCACACATTTCTGAAAATAAATTTACTAAGGACATGCAATAATACTGAAACTAAATTACATATAAAAGCTAAGATATTACGAAAACAATGATTCATAAATTGCACTCTGCTTAGTGACTCCATGTCAACTTCATATTACTATATTCATCAAAATCCTCATTTTTCTACTGCGATTCCACAGATAGAGAGACTCCCCACGCCCTCACATTAGTTTCTTTTTCATAACCGATGTTCCATTAATTTCTGGTGCTTCTTCCATGTCCTATTGAATTTCTACTTTATGGTTCTTTTTTTTTTTTAAAATAACACTTTGTTGTTTACATCTTAACTAAAGTTGAGACATTTCTTAAGATTTGGAAAAATTAACCATAGAGGCGTTTTGCTGATTACCTTTGATCAAGGGTAAAGGGACCACCACTATCTTACTACGACACTACGTCATCAAAAATTTCAAGCAAACATCGAATATAATATTTTTTTGATTTTATTTTACCTCGTCAAAATAGTTGCCTCCAATTCTCTTGTAAGCTTTGAGATAATATCCTGATCACCTCAGCGTTATTTACGTTGCTTCTTTCACAGTAGAGAATTCAGACTCGAGAGGTCCAAACACGTATATTGATATCCAAATCTTTAAGGTTTTCCTTGAAAATTAAAGCACACAACTATCTTTTTGGTTTACTGAGTGCTTTTCTAAGTCTTATACCAATTTTTATATATTTTTATATAATTATACCTAATCTGCCTCAAATTTAACGGGTGTCAAATCATCAAAACAATGATCATAGGTTGACCTCTGCCTTTCTACCATCTTTAATGATCCTTCACAAACTCCGTAGCCTCAGATTTTGCAAGATTTTTGTTAACTCTTAGGCCACAGAAGCTAAGGTACAACCTTTGCCGTAAACTCTAGTAACGAACACGTTTTGACATCAACTGTCTTGCTATGGTGTATATTAAGACTTATTAATGTATTATTTTGTTTATAGAAAAAAACATACATCTAATAATAGAATCTAGATTAACATAATAAAAAAGACCCTTATACAAAATAATGCTTCTCAGAATTTTATTCAACGAATCTTGTGACATACTTCGAATGAACATGATATCGGGGATTAATGTAACTTTCAATAGATCATCGATTGTTGCATGAAAAAAATAATTATCACAACCAACTTAAATATAATCTTTTATTATTTTTTTCAAAAGATGAAGTTAATAAAATATCACATGTATACGCTACAATATAAATCAAAATTATGTTATTGAAAAGTAAATACTTTAAAATAAATACCAATCACATTAATATTGAAAGAAAATAGTTGATTTGTGTCACACCCCCTTTTTTCCAAAAAGATTCGTTTTAAGTTTCGAAAGGGTTTTTATTAAGTGACAAAAGATTAAAAATTTATTTCGAAAAAGGACTATTTATATTTTTTATTCAGAGTCGCCACTTGGCATAATTCGGTGTGTCAAGCCACCATTGGAAAATCCTTTTCAAAATAATTTGACTCTTTAAAACTGGTTTGCGAATAGAGATTCCGGCTAAGGAATTCTGTTGACCGAGGGGAAGGTGTTAGGCACCCCTTGATCCCGTGGTTCAACCACGATCACTTGGTGGAGTGTATCGTCCATCTTGACATTATGAATGTATAAACCACACAGAAACAATCAAACAAACAAACAAACAAATCCAAAAATATAATGTCCAGTCCAATTATTCAACCCGAGATAAAAAATACGAAAATGTTAACCTACACTAACATACATTAGTCTTAAACTACGCTCCAATGCTTTACCCGATGCCTTGGGCCTTGATCATGAACCTTCTTTGAAGACATGATACGTCGGAGCATTCCCCGGTGAGTAAATACATGAAACCTCGGGGCATTCCCCGATCAAATGAATACATCTTTTCAATGCGAGAAAATCAAACTATTCAATAAAATTTCAAACATTCAACAAAACCACAAGTTCTAAATTTGCCTAACCGAGCCTACTATTGCCTACCCGTTTCGACCTAAACATGATACTATCGAATTCATATCAAAATTAATCAAGATGTAACAAATTAAGTAAACTAACTGTCATTACAAATTAACCGATTTTTATACCACCCCCCAAATTAATTTGAACAAAACTGACAAATTTCTTTCATTCTCGTTATGTCCAAAATCATCCAACAATTATCAAACAATTCACATATCCCGCAAAACTCAATAATTCATAATTGCATAATCACCCAACGAACAAGATATCAACAATTATTCAATCAAATTTATGTAAATATTGAGAGGAATAGAGATGGACCTCAATGCCTCTTTCAAATATTATTCGATAAAATGAGATGAAATCCGCACAGAAACCTCAAACTGAAACCTCAGTAACAAACCGACCTCAAATATCAAGCTCCAACCCTCGAATTAGAGATTTGACAAGAATAGATGGACCCCCAGAATAAAATACGAACAAAATGAGACTGGCAGACGAGATTTCAAAATTTTAAGATGGAATTCGCTCAAAGGACCATCGATAGATTAATTCTGGCAAAAGGGTTTGCCAAAAAAATAGTCCAGTCGCCAAAAAAATAGTCAAAACGCCAAAAATTCAACACCAACCAGAGCTTCACCTAACCCCTCTTTCAATTCTTTTCTATTCCTCACTCTCCCGATGTCACTGTTTTTCACCCTTTTTTTATGCAATTTGGGTATGGGTGTGCGTGTGTATGGCTGTATTTTAGAGTAGAATCGTGAGTTGTGTGTATTCAGGAATAGAGAAAGCTTGTGTATATCCTATTTTCAGTGAGGATTCTGTGATATCTCTTTTCTAGTGTGTGCAGGTATGTGTGTAGATGATGAAAATGAAGCAAAAGAAAAAAAAATCCCCCCAAAAAATGCTCTCTTCTGTGTGCCTGTGTGTGTATATATGTCGTGTATGTATTTCTAGTAGGGTAGGGCGAAATGGGTGTGGGTAGGAGGGGAAGGGGTTAGGATGTGTTGTCAATTTTTAGTTGGGTGGGTTGTTAGAATATTAGGATAAGATAAAGTTTGTTATGGCTTGTTGTTTGGATAAAAACAAAATAAAAAAAATAAATGCATAAATAAGTAAAGGTGAGGTGGATATTTATTTTCTTGGGGAAAAATTATAAAAAGTGAGCTTAAATTATGTGATATCGAAAATAAAAATATCATCGACGGAATAAAAATTATGTGTCTACATCATTCCCCCTTTGAATGTAAACACCTAGTGTTTTCATACAAAGAAGTAGACAATGAGACAGAATTTTATCCCGATCATTATTCGAAGAAAGAAATTGAAGAAAGAAGGACAACCGAGTCTTGGCGGATATCCTACCTACCCAAGTTATGAGGGAATCAAGTGACCGGTATCTTACAAGATCGAAAGGAGGTGGACTATACCAAGCTGGAGAGTCGAGTGAGGTTCCATCGAGGTTCCAGTCCGCGGCTCTGTCATTACATCAAAAATTAAAAATTATAAGTTAAAACATAAATGAAATTACAAAATCCTATCTATACAACCTTTGTGAGCTCCTGACTTAAGTTTCATCACCCTATTCTTCAGGCGGGCTCCTGACTTGCAATTTCATCACTTGTTGCTTGGTTTTCAATTGTTTCACATTGTTGCATAATTTTTCATTTATTCGCCCTGTGCTTCGGCTTTCAATTTCTTCACTTTGTTGCTTTACTTTCAATTTCAGTTTGTTGCTTGACTTTTAATTTCATCACCCTATTCTTCAGGCGGGATCCTGACTTTCAATTTCATCACCCTGTTCTTCAGGTGGGATCCTGACTTTTCATTTCATCACCCTGTTCTTCAGGAGGGCTCCTAACTTGCAATTTCATCACCCTATTCTTCGGGAGGGATCCTGATACCAAAGTCCAAACTAGAACAAAATTATTCTAAACAAATATTATGATAAAGAAAGATTTCACGTTTCTGAAAATAAAGTCCCATTTTCCAGGAGGGTCCTGAACAGAAGTAAATTCCCATTTTCTAGGAGGGTCCTGAACATTTAGTGAATTCCCATTTCCCAGGAGGGTCCTGAACTGAAAGTAAATTCCCATTTTCCAGGAGGGTCCTGAACATAAAGTAAATTCTCATTTTCCAGGAGGGTCCTGAACATAAGTAAATTCCCATTTTCTAGGAGGGTCCTAAGTTGAAAATAAATTTCCATTTTTCAGGAGTGTCCTGAACATAAAGTAGAATCCCATTTTTCAGGAGGGTCCTGAACATAAGTAAATTCCCATTTTCCAGGAGGGTCTTGAGTTGAAAGTAAATTCTCATTTTTTCAGGAGGGTCCTGAACATAAAGTAGAATCCCATTTTTCAGAAGGGTCCTGAACAGAAGGTAAAGTCCTATTTTTCAGGAGGGTCCTGAACAAAAAGTAGAACCCCATTTTTCAGGAGGGCCTTGAACAGAAAGTAAAATCTTATTTTTCAGGAGGGTCCTGAACAGAAAGTAAAATCTCATTTTTCAGGAGGGTCCTAAACAGAAAGTAAAATCTCATTTTCCAGGAGGGTCCTGAACAGAAAGTAAAATCCCATTTTCCAGGAGGGTCCTGAACAGAAGGTACAATTCTATTTTTTCAGGAGGGGCCTAGACAAAAGGTAAAATCCTATTTTTCAGGAGGGTCCTGAGCAGAAAGTAAAGTCCCATTTTTCAGGAGGGTCCTGAACAGAAAGTAAAATCCCATTTTTCAGGAGGGTCCTGAACAGAAAGTAAATCCCCATTTTTCAGGAGGGTCCTGAACAGAAGGTAAAATTTCATTTTTCAGGAGGGTCTTGAACAGAAAGTAAATTCTCACGGATGTGCATTTCCAAAGGTAGCTGAATTAAGTGAAGCGAATTTTCCCCTATTTCAACAAAGAAAATTTGTCAGTTAAAAACTTAGTGGTGGCTTGCAGCTCTTGGCTTCTCAGGTATCTGCCCCAGCACTCGTTCCTTTCATCTTTGTTCCAAATCGCTAACACTTGCCCTGTCTTGCCGCATCATCGACCCGGATCCAGATTAAGGAAAATGAGTTCTGACTCGAACAATGGATTTCCATTTTACCATGCCTCTGAGGTGCACCCTTTTCCCAAATCTGAATGCTTCCACGAATCCAACAGCCTGTCGGTTGATAGACTTCCTTTGCTTCGTGTTGAATTATGATCATATTTCTTTCATGTGCTGTTCCTCGGCTTTTTCTCATATAATTGGAAAGACTGGTAGTAAATTTTGAAATCCTTTCTCGCTTGTTTTGACACAGACTTGACTTAAAATGTAAAAAAATAATTGTGACTTTTATTTTGATAAATGACAATAAAAAGACAAAAGCATGAATATGTAAATGAAAGAAAAGGGCAATGTCCCATATTCAAAAAGAAAACTTATCTGAATACGACAACCAACTCCAATGAGTATGACATGCATTTTGGATTAAGCTGCCTGATCTTCCTATCCAAACTCCCCATTTGTTGTTGAGTTCGTGCCTGTGCCACTGAGCCGCTTCTTCAAATCCATTGGACTCATACATCACATTCAATTGACGACATCTTAAAAGACTTTCGCCAATAAATCTCTTTCTTTTCACTTTTCACTTTTCTTTTGAACTCGTCATCGCCTTACGGTGCTCGTGAGAGTTTTCACCAATAAGACTCTCTCATTTTTATTTCTCTCCACTCACCATCGCCTTATGGTGCCTGCGAGGATTTTCACCAATAAGACTCTCTTATTTTCATTTCTCTCAACTCACCATCGCCTTATGATGCCCATGGGGGTTTTCACCAATAAAACTCTCATTTTGTATTTCTTTCCTGATTTCTTATGCTGAGGGAGACACGTGGCACCTCACAATGTATCATCATATCCATTGCGTGCTTAGCCTACCATTATCAAAAATTAATCTGAAGAACTTTCTTTGGTTGTAACTTGGCTTTTGGATAAGGTTAGAAAAGGATAGTAAGAGGTTCAAACGACACTTGAAGTGAGGGTGGGACTTACAACTTTTGGAATCGACTAAAACAACACATTAACTCATGCCCCAGTTTTTGTTGACTGGTGACTCTAAAATCTTTATTTGGTTAGACCGAGCCAAAATAGGGCAGCCTACGTATCTCACTCCCGAGAGAGGAGAATCAGGTCGCACGTAGTTCCATAAGCTTGTTCTTTATTTTGATTTGATTTTTTTTTTAACTCTTTCTTTTATTCTTATTTTCTTAACACTTATCTTTGACTCTATTTTGATTCCGAAAGAGGGATATGAAAGAAAAAATAAAACGAAGCTCAAACGTGTAAACAAAGGATGACACAATGTTTGGATAGAAGAATAAAATGCCTTGATCATATCAATCTTCAAAAATACAAGTACTAAACATGCAATAAAATCAACAAAGGATAAAATATCATACATAATATCTTTTGACCGCATCGACATTGATAGCTATTTCTGCCATTTTGCCTTCAATATCTGTCAAATATAAGGCTCCATTGGGCAACACTTTCTTCACAATGAAGGGACCTTGCCAGTTAGGGGAGAACTTGCCTTTCGCTTCAACCTGGTGAGGAAGGATACATTTTAATACCAACTGACCAACTTCAAAATTCTTGGGACGGACCTTTTTGTTATACGCTTGAGCCATCCTCCTCTGATACAACTGGCCATGACACACAAACGTTAGCCTTTTTTTCTCAATCAAACTCAAATGTTCCAGTAGGGTTTTGATCCATTCGTCATCATCAATCTCTGCTTCTATAATGACTCAAAGAGAGGGAATTTCAACTTCTGCAGGGATGACTGCTTCTGTCCCATACACCAATAAATATGGAGTTGCCTCTGTTGAAGTATGAATAGTGGTGCGATAACCTAGCAATGCAAACGGAAACTTTTCATGCCACTGTCTAGGCCCTTGTACCATTTTTCATAGTATCTTTTTTATATTCTTATTGGCGGCTTCTACAACACCATTGGCATTTGGGTGATATGGAGTAGAATTTCGATGTGCGATCTTAAAATGTTGACACACTTCTTGCATCAAATGACTATTGAGATTGGCAGCATTATCTGTAATGATCATCTTAGGAATTCCAAACCTACAAATGATGTTGGCATGAACAAAATCTACCACAACCTTCTTTGTCACTGACTTAAAAGTTACTGCTTCTACCCGCTTTGTGAAGTAATCAATGGCTACCAAAATGAATCTATGTCCATTTGATGCCTTCGGCTCAATCGGTCCATTCATATCCATTCCCCAAGCCACAAAAGGCCATGGAGCGGCCATTGCATGCAACTCAGCAGGAGGAGAACGTATCAGATCACCGTGTACCTGACATTGATGACACTTTCAATCAAATCGAATAGAATCCCTCTCCATAGTAAGCCAGTAATAACCTGCTCGAAGAATCTTCTTTGACAAGACATGACCGTTTATATGAGACCCGCATACTCCAAAGTATATTTCAACCATGATTGCCGAGGCTTCTCTTGCATCTACACACCTCAAAAGTCCTAGATCTGGGGTTCTCTTATATAAGATCCCCCCACTTAAGAAAAATCCACTAGCCAAACGCCTAATAGTCCTCTTTTGATCGTTTGTGGCATATGTTGGGTTTTCTCTTGACTGAATGTATCGCTTGATATCCAAGAAATAGGGTTCTCCATCGAGCTTTTCTTTAACCGCATTACAGTAAGCATGCTGATCACGACTCTGTATATGCATAGGATCGATATAGACTTTATCAGGATGTTGGAGCATTGAAGACAGAGTGGCTAAAACATCAGCAATTTCATTATGAATCCTTGGAATATGCCTAAATTTTACTAACACAAACCGTTGACATAACTCCTGCAAGCATTGTCGATATGGGATGAGCTTTAAATCTCGCGTCTCCCAATCTCCTTGAATTTGATGGATGAGCAAATCCAAATTCCCCAACACCAATAATTCCTGGACTCCCATATCAACAGCTAACCTCAAACCAAGAATGCAAGCTTCATACTCTGCCATGTTGTTAGTACAGTAAAATCGAAGTTGTGCTGTTACCGGGAAATGTTTTCCCAATTCAGAGATAAGAACCGCACCTATTCTGACTCCCTTCATATTGACAGCTCCATCGAAGAACAACTTCCAACTTGGATCAGCATCTATAACGACTTCATCGACACACGACAGTTCTTCGTCAGGAAAATATGTCTTTAATGGCTCGTACTCTTCATCGATGGGATTCTCAGCAAGATGATCTGCCAAGGCTTGGGATTTCATGGAGGTTCGAGTCACATATACAATGTCGAACTCGGTAAGCAATATTTGCCACTTTGTCAATCGACCTGTCGGCATAGGCTTCTGAAAGATATACTTCAAAAGATCCATGCGGGAGATGAGATAAGTAGTATAGGATGAGAGATAATGCTTCAACTTCTATGCTACCCAAGTTAAGGCACAATACGTCCTTTCAAGAAGAGTATACCTGGCCTCATATGCGGTGAACTTCTTGCTAAGATAATAAATAGCCTGCTCCTTTTTGCCTGTGACATCATGTTGACCCAGGACACAATCGAAAGAATTATTCATGACTGATAAATATAAGATCAAAGGCCTACTAGGCTACGGTGGTACCATCACGGGCGGATTTGACAAATATCTTTTGATTTTGTCGAACGCTTCCTGACATTCTTCAGTCTATTTTACCACAACACTCTTTTTCAGCAACTTGAATATGGGTTCACAAGTGGTTGTGAGTTGAGCAATAAACCTGCTAATGTAGTTCAGTCTACCAAGAAAACTCATCACCTCCATCCTATTCTTGGGCGGGGGCAAATCCTGAATGACTTTGATTTTCGAGGAATCCAATTCAATCCCCGGACGGCTAACCATAAACCTTAATAGCTTTCCAGATGGAACTCCAAATACACATTTTGCCGGGTTGAGCTTGAGATTATACTTGTGAAGACTTTCAAAGAACTTTCTTAAATCTTTAACATGGTCGGACCGACTTTTTGACTTAATAATCACATCATCCACGTATACCTCAATCTCCTTATGCATCATATCATGAAACATAGTGGTCATGGCTCTCATGTATATTGCTCCAGCATTCTTCAAATCGAACGGCATCACTCGATAACAATAGGTCCCCCATGGTGTGATAAAAGACGTCTTCTCCACGTCTTCATCATCCATAATGATCTGGTGATATCCGGCATAGCAATCCACAAAAGATGCAACCTCGTGTTTAGCACAGTTGTCTAGCAAAATATGGATGTTGGGCAATGGAAAATCATCTTTCGAACTTGCTCTATTCAAATCACGGTAATCAACACACACTCGAATTTTGCCATCTTTCTTTGGTACGGGAATAACATTGGATAACCACATGGGATAACGAGCCACTCGAATTACTTTGGCTTCAAGTTGTTTCATGATTTCCTCTTTGATCTTAATACTTACATCAGTTTTAAACTTCCTCAACTTCTGTTTGGTAGGAGGGAATGCGGGGTCAGTTGGCAATTTGTGAGCCACTAATTCAGTGCTTAAATCAGGCATATCATCATAAGACCATGCAAAAACATCCTTATAATCAATTAATGCTTGAATCATTCCATCTTTTAGCTGTGGCAAAGCATGTACACTGATTTTAGTTTCCCTAACATCTTCTTCATTCTCTAGATTTATTGGCTCAGTCTTATTCAAATTAGGATTCGGTTTGTCTTCAAACTGTTCCAACTCTTTGCTTATTTCTTCTAGTGCTTCTTCTTTATCATATTCCCCATCTTGCTTCATTACATCTTGATTAATTTGGATTTTAAGATCAGGCTGAAAATTCCGCATGCATGTCATGTCATTAGAATCAGCATAAAGTGAACTGTGTATAAAAAAAAAAGAAAAACAAAATATATTAGACACGAAACAAAAGGGACATTGTATTTCATTAAATAAAAAGATAGAAGGGCTTAAGCATAGATGCCAACATAACATAAACAAACTAAAAATCCGAATTACAACCCTGAAATAACTCGGATAAATAGAAAGAAAAACAAAATAAACTACCAAAATTCTCTCCTGACGGGGAGATGAGTGACTTCCCAATTATTGAGTCGGACAGCTGGACCCATGAATTTCACGTCTGCCATAATGGTACCTTCTCCTGCTTAGATCATATCAACTTTAATAAAAAGGTTCTGGCAGTTATCAACTAATTTAACTTCAAATTCCACATGCTTCGTGACACCGCTCTTAACAAATGATTCACTGAGTAGTGGCATTGGGCGAGGGAGTGACCATGTTTCTTTTTTCCTTACCTTGGATTTCTTCAGATCTTTAGCCGTAGGCTCAAATCCCAGACCAAATGTGCCCAAGTTCTCACTCGTACATATGGGACGAACTATACCGTGCAGAGACGCTCCCAAACCCTTTCCTGGCTTAATTCCATGTTTCCAAAGTTCACTCACCATCATGATAGAAGCGGAAGACAATTGCGGTCCCGATATAACCTGCCATTCAAGGATATGCTTCACTGGCACTGTATCAAAAATTTGATAGATGAATGTTTCCTCTACGTTATTTGCTTCAATAAGAGACAAGGGAGAATCTTCGCAGGCAGAAAAATCTCCTTCATCATGAATAACCACTTCTTGCCTGTCATGCTCAAACTTAATCATTTGGTGTAGTGTAGATGCAACCGCCTTGGCCTTGTGGATCCACGGCCTTCCCAACAACAGATTGTAAGAGGAGTCTATATTCAATACTTGAAAATCTATGGCGAACTCAACAGGCCCTATGATCAACATTAGTTCTATTTCGCCAGTGGATTTTTATTTTGCACCATCAAAAGTCCTGACACATACATTGTTGGGCCTGATCCTCTCAGCACCAATATTCAACTTTTGTAAAGTAGAAATAGGGCAAATATTTGCACTTGAACCTCCGTCTATCATAACATGAGTGATGTAGAAATCTTTGCACTTCACTGTAATGTAAAGGCCCCGGTTATGCCCTGTACCTTCAACAGGCAATTCATCGTCAGAAAAGCAGATCCTATTGACCTCAAAGATTGTTTCGACCATTTTCTCAAGCTTATTTATTGTAATCCCCCGAGGAACATATGCTTCATTTAATACCTTCAGTAAAATACTATGATGCTCCTTGGAGTGCAACAACAAAGATAAGAGGGAAATTTGAGCAGGGGTTTTCTTCAACTAGTCTATTATTGAATACTCTGGCAATTTCATCTTTTTCAAAAATTCTTCGGCTTCTTCTTCGGTGATAGGATTTTTGATAGATGACGGTCCACTCATAATTAGCTTGGACTTTCTTAAACTTTTATGCACGAAACATCTTTCTGACCTAGTCAAACCCCCTGCCTCATCTACATCTTCCACTACTTCTTTCCTGTGATATGTCATCATAGTCTGCCTATAATTCCAGGTAACCCTTTTCGTATCAACTATCGGAGGTTGGGTCACCGTTTTAAGGACAATAGGCTCTGCCAGTGCTCCTTTCACCGTCAAGATGGGCTTACTCGGAGCTCCTACCTCTGTCAACTTAGGTTTATCCTGACATAAATCAATATACCTTCTGGCACCTTGCACCATGATCAGGGGTTTCTTTGTGCTTTCTTGGGCTTTATCTTCTCTCATTCCTTTCTGGCTCAATGACATTGCTTTCAAAGACTCTGCTACATTCACCGATTTCTCCTCAATGGTCTGTATCTTGATAATAGGATTATAACACCTTGACGACTCTTTCCCATCATATATCAATTCTAACATATTGGTTTCATCATAGGTTGACAACGGATTTTGGTTAATGTTTGGACCCTTCGGGGCCTGGACCAGCATCTGATTTATGTCAATTAAATCTTGAACAGCTCTCTTTAAATGCCAACATTTATTGTTATCATGGCCTGGTATGTCAGAACAGTACGCACACCTTAAAGAATGATCGAGATTCGATGGCGGTGGATTTGAAAGCCTTCCTTGAATTGGGCTTAAGACCTTCAACTTTCTCAACCTATCAAACCAGCTAGCATATGACTCGCCAAGAGGTGTGAATTGATTTTTGACTGCCTTCTTTGTCTTATACTCGGGCCTAGGTTGAAATCGGGTCTGGAGGGGTTTTGGAAATTCGGTGGAGCGAATGGGTGATTTTGTGGGACTTGCGCGAGCCATTGTGAGTAAAAAGGGGTTTGGGCATATGGCTGCATGCTATATACTGGGTACGGGGGTAGTGGAATGACATATAAAGGGTTTTGTGGAGGGTAATAATGGTGGGGAGGAATATATGGAGCTTGGGCATAGACTTTGGCTTGGGATTGGGGATACGGGCGAGGTGGTTTTTTGGGATAGGAATGGGTTCCAGATAAGACAGTTGCCATGTCCTCTTTCTTTTTTTTTACCTCTGAATGTGCCAGATCCACCTTGAATCGCTTATGTGGTGGCTTTTAATGCGGCAAAACTCACTATTCGGCCGATCTTGATTCCGTCCTCTATCATCTCCCCTATTTTGAGGACTTCAATAAAAGACTTTCCCACTGCCGGAAGTAAATGTTGAAAATAGGTCTCATCCTGTGCCTGAATGAAAACATCTACCAACTTACTTACTTTCATTGGAGGCTTTACCCTGGCGGCCTGTTCACGCCAACTTATCGCGTATTCCCTAAAACCTTCAGTGCTTTTCTTCTTCATGTTGACCGAAGATTTTTCGTCTGGAATCAGGTCGATGTTATACTGAAAATATTGCACAAACTCAGAAGCTAAGTCATCCTAGCTGTTCCACTTGTCGATATCTTGATCGATAAACCATTCTAAAGCCAGATCAGAAAGACTCTCGCCAAAGAAATCTAAGAGCTGCTCTTTCCTTCCTCCTGCAGCCCTCAATTGGTTGCAATAACGTCTCAAATATGCCACGGGATCACCATGCCCTGCATACTTCTGGAACTTGAGCATTTTAAAACCGAGGGGAAGGTTGATGTCTGGGAACATGCAAAGATGTTTATAGGAAACACTCTTATAACCTCCGATTCTCTACAAATTCCTCATGGCCTGTTCTAAACTTTTCAACTTCCGTGCTATGACTTCCTGTTCCTCTATTGCGACAGGTTTCTCCGTATCAAATAGAAATACAGGTGGCTGAGTGTACCCATACGGTTCTTTCATTCTCAAAGTAGGCTCCGAGGCATAATACTGACTATCTGGAACCTTCAATACTGGCTCACTGTCAGACCTAGGAAACCCCATTGTCGGACGCACAACATATTTGGAAGATTCAGGTGGTGGTGGAGCCATGAATACCGGTGTGATCGGTGGCGCCGGCTGAGCAGCGGGTCTTGATTGGGGAGCTGCCAAGGGCACACCAGAACTTCCAGGATAATAATGTCGCGGAGTGAATCCTGGCGCGTGCTCCGGTGACTTAGTAGGAGCAGAGAATTGCGCCTGAGAGAGCGGTGGGCAATTAGAGATATTCCCAAGACCTTTAGGGAGCGGAGGAGGAGGCATTCCGCTGGCCCATACCCAGTGCAAATCTATTAATTATT
Organism: Capsicum baccatum var. pendulum; assembly: GCA_030864225.1. NCBI lineage: Eukaryota > Viridiplantae > Streptophyta > Magnoliopsida > Solanales > Solanaceae > Capsicum > Capsicum baccatum. The sequence goes on along the minus strand of CM061551.1, from coordinate 129,301,922 downwards.
GCCTGAGCCTTACTACCTCATCATTGTGTTCTGAACTTTCTTCCCTGTGATCCTGATCTGGGTCAATGAGCGAATTTTCAATCTCCCTGCTAGCCATGGCGAGCTTTGCTTTTGATCTAGTGAAGTATAGGTGACTAGCCAGAGTGCTGCAAACCTACCACTGTTATCTGAAAGAACATGCTCATCAAAGACGACATCCGTTAGGATTAGGGCACACAACAAGCATGAGAGTCACATTGGTAAAATTGTCCTAAATTCATGTCCATTTCTACCAGTTTTTGAGGGTACCGAGGTCATTTTAACATCATCCCTATTTTTATCTACACTTATTTTTATCTACACTTATTTTTTTTTTTTCCTCTTTTTTTTTTCGTATCAGTCTCTATTTTTTTTCCTTTATTGTCTCATCATCCTTTCTTTCTTTTCTTCTCTCGCTATCTACCTTCATTTTATCATTCTTTATGGCTTTTATTTTTTTTTGAAAAGAAAAAAAATAATGAAAAACAACAAAACAAAATGATTAGATCGAACCCAAAAGTAGGTTGCCTACGTATCATGTTGTACGTGAATCAGATCTTGCGTAGTTCGGGCTGCATATGCATAAGCATCACACAATTGAAGTTTTTTTTTTTTTGAAAAACGAAAATGAGTAAACAAAAGAAAGACGTAACATCATAACATTTCGATGTAAGAAACAACAAAACATACAACGAATTTAGGACCACTTTAAAACCAAACAACAAATACAAAACCACATTCTAAACCCCTAACGACATCCGTGCAATTACTAATAAAGACCCGAATATCAAAAACAACTTGACTCCGACTTAACACAGACACCACCTTACAATGGCAGAAACATAAAAGACTCAAAACTACATAAAGATAAGACATGTTCTTTCAAACTAGTGCTCTGTGTGACGTCCCCGGCTGAGATGAACCCATCTGTGAAGTCCCCTCTTTTCCACTCAGACTTCGCAACATATCTTGCAACGAAGTTTTGAAACCCGGGAACAAATTTCTCACCCGTATCCCCGCCTCTTGGAGATTACACCCACAAAGGTTTCTCTGACACCCATCCACAGTTAAGATCAAACGTGACAACTGAACTCTCAAAAACTCCACCTTGGTACCCAGATCTTCCTGCTCATCATCCTCTACCATGATTACTTCTTGTATTCGCCCTCTAAGTTAGGTTGGTAAGGTTTTACTAATGCCACGGGGCAGAGATTGTAGCCAGATTTCATAGTTTTGAGTGCATCCTGGATTTTCCTAGAAAGTATCGACACCTAGCTTTATCGCGTTATTCCAGAATTTCTCATATTTGCTTTCCCCTACAGCTTGGTCTTTAAAGTACTCTACATCCTTTAGAAGGTCCATTATTGGGAGGACGTCCTGCATCCTACCCAACTGACGCATCACCCTTCTTGGACTGTAAGGCCTAGTGAAATTAAGTCCTATCGAAACTAGAAAGAGTTGCATTTGAGATCCAATCAAGATTTTCTTAGGACGAAACCACATATAGCACCAAAGAATGTTGTTCGGAGTTCTTGATTCGAGAAATTTGATCCAAGAATTGACTCCCATACGAAAAGAAAATTTGTCAAAACGCATTCTCTCTTGCATGGCTTGCACTCGATCATTCAGACAATGATCGATCACATCTGCTCTAATCAAAAAAGGTGTATGCAAGTGCTCCATCATCCACAACTGCAATATCAGATTACTCCCCTAAAAAAATCGTACCCCTCCTTTTACTTCAGTTAAAGCCTTATATATTTCTGTTAAGATCATTGGTACAATGGTGACCTCATCTTTTTTCTTGAATAAAGCTATCACCACTGATTGTAGACGAGTATTGATACACCTTTCATCTAACGGGAACACTAAGATACCCAACAAAGCTAGACAGAAAACCTCAAGATGACGTTGTTCCTAGATTTTTTTGGTAGTACAGAATTCATCCCAAAAGCAGTCGAAACCCTCTAAGGACCCAAATCTTGAAAACAAATAGTCCAAGGAAATCCAAGATTGTTTGAGACATCCCAGATGCTTGTTATCTTTTAATCCACAGAGTCGAAGGAATTTCTTACGAGTATGATTGTGGGCTAAAATCATCTGTTGACCCATGCAAGTCAACCGAAACAAACGAGACACTTCTACCAGGGTAGGAGTCAATTCACAACTTCCGAACCTAAACACCAAATTATTTGGATCCCAAAAAGTCAACGCAGCTTCTATTAGATCCGGACGAGGAGTGAGATCCATAAGTGCTACAAGATTGGCTATCACTTCCCTCACTTCGTGCTTTTTAGAGTAATTAAATGTGCCCCACCACTTGATAAACTTTTTGGGTACCTTGACAACCATAATGACTCTAGACTTTGTGGACAGATCCATCTTGTAGTAGCAGATAAGAAATTATCTCAAAAATTTGATAAGAGCAAAAGGTTCCCAACTAATGAGGATTTGATGCGGACATACGTCGATGGGACAGACGACTTCATGACTCCAAATCGCCGAATAGTAACGCTGAATAAAATAAGCCTACTTGGCTAACAACTCTAGGTTACGGGGTAAAAGACCTAGCATAAGACTAAGATGAAGGCCAAAATAAAGGTTACTGGACCCACCGAGGGTTGCCTACGTATCCCGCCCCGAGGGACGGGAATTAGGTATGCGTAGTTCGTCCAGATTGGAAAATTAATGATTAAATAACAGATGACACCTTGACTTGAGACATGACCAAAGACACATGATGAATAACATAACAAAGTCTTTTTTTTTTTGAGTTTTTAATTCAACACTTTACATAAAAAAAAATGACACCAACAGCTATGAAAGAAAAAAAATCTTTTTTGGTATTTTCGTTAAATGAAATGTACAAAACTTCTACCACCTTTTTTTTGAATTTTTCTTTTATAAAAAGCCCCTAAAAAATATTTTTGGAGTTTTCGAATTGTGAAAGCTTGCTAAAGGAAACAAAAGGAAAATCTTTTTGATTTTGATTTTTTTTCTTTTTTTCTTTTTTGAATCGTGGAAAACAAAAACCATAAAGAACCTAAAAACTACGAAACTCTTCTTTGATTCACCTTTTCTCTTTTTTTTTCTTGTCTACACACTTTACTTCTAACACATGTTTTCCCCAAATCGGTCCGTCAAATGACCACGTTACCCTCAAAGATGCAACATTTAGCACGTAGGGATGCTTTAAAGGTGAGTCTCCTACAAAGGACCGTGTGGGCCCCGCTAGGTCTCAATATGATGCACATAAGAATGACCTAAAGGCTGACCTACGTTGTGGTTTACTAACAAGGCCGTTCGGGGGAGCATATGGTCGATAGTGGCTGCTAAACTTTCCACCTACTCCATACATCCAACGACTCCTCCCTAAAATAAAGGTGACTCAACTAGAGTTCGTGCGCACGACGTGCGCTCCGAGACTTGTTGCGGAAAGAATGACTCGGGTTATGCACATGATGTCAGATATAAAAATGGTAACACATAGGATAAATACTGTAAACAAAGAGCACGAAAATACGCAAAAGTGAAAACACAAACAAAAATCACAAACAAAGCCAATACGACTCCCTAAAAAAGCTCGAATTCTAAAATTCTCCCCAGCAGAGTCGCCAGAGCTGTCACACCCTCTTTTTTCTAAAAAGATTCGTTTTAAGTTTCGAAAGGGTTTTATTAATGACAAAAGATTAAAAAATTATTTTGAAAAAGGACTATTTATATTTTTTATTCAAAGTCGCCACTTGGCATAATCCGGTGTGTCAAGTCACCATTGCAAAATTCTTTTCAAAATAATTTGACTCCTTAAAACTGGTTTGCGAACAGAGATTTCGGCTAAGGAATTCTGTTGACCGAGGGGAAGGTGTTAGGCACCCCTCGATCCCGTGGTTCAACCACGATCGCTTGGTGGAGTGTATCGTCTATCTTGACATTATGAATGTATAAACCACACAGAAACAATCAAACAAACAAAGAAACAAACAAATTCAAAAATATAATGTCCAGTCCAATTATTACAACCCGAGATAAAAAATATGAAATTGTTAACCTACACTAACATACACTAGTCCTAAACTACGCTCCAATGCTTTACCCAATGCCTTGGGCCTTGATCATGAACCTTCTTTGAAGACATGATACGTCGGGGCATTCCCCGGTGAGTAAATACATGAAACCTCAGGGCATTCCCCGATCAAATGAATACATCTTTTCAATGCGAGAAAACCAAACTATTCAATAAAATTTCAAACATTCAACAAAACCACAAGTTCTAAATTTGCCTAACCGAGCCTACTATTGCCTACCCGTTTCAACCTAAACATGATACTATCGAATTCAACATATCAAAATTAATCAAGATGTAACAAATTAAGTAAACTAACTGTCATTACAAATTAACCGATTTTTATACCACCCCCCAAATTAATTTGAATAAAACTGACAAATTTTTTTCATTCTCGTTATGTCCAAAATCATCCAACAATTATCAAACAATTCACATATCCCGCAAAACTCAACAATTCATAATCGCATAATCACCCAACGAACAAGATATCAACAATTATTCATTCAAATTTATGTAAATATTGAGAGGAATAAAGATGGACCTCAATGCCACTTTCAAATATTATTCGATAAAACGAGATGAAATCCACACCAAAACCTCGAACTGAAACCTTAGTAACAAATCGAACTCAAATATCAAGCTCCAACCCTCGAATTAGAGATTTGACAAGAACAGATGGACCCCCAGAATAAAATACGAACAGAACGAGACTGGCAGATGAGATTTCAGAATTTTAAGATGGAATTCGCTCAAAGGACCATCAGTAGATCAATTCCGGCAAAAGGGTTTGCCGGAAAAATAGTCCAGTCGCCAAAAAAATAGTCAAAATGCCAAAAATTCAACAACAACCAGTGCTTCGCCTAACCCCTCTTTCAATTCTTTTCTATTCCTCACTCTCCCGATGTCACTGTTTTTCACCCCTTTTTTATGCGATTTTGGTATGGGTGTGCGTGTGTATGGCTGTGTTTTAGAGTGGAATCGTGAGTCGTGTGTATTCAGGAATAGAGAAAGCTTGTGTATGTCCTATTTTCAGTGAGGATTCTGTGATATCTCTTTTCTAGTGTGTGCAAGTATGTGTGTAGATGATGAAGATGAAGCAAAAGAAAAAAAAATCCCCCAAAAAATGCTCTCTTCTGTGTGCCTGTGTGTGTATATATGTCGTGTATGTATTTCTAGTGGGGTAGGGCGAAATGGGTGTGGGTAGGAGGGGTAGGGGTTAGGATGTGTTGTCAATTTTTAGTTGGGTGGGTTGTTAGAATATTAGGATAAGATAAAGTTTGTTATGGCTTGTTATTTGGATAAAAACAAAACAAAAAAATAAATGCATAAATAAGTAAAGGTGAGGTGGATATTTATTTTCTTGGGGAAAAATTATAAAAAGTGAGCTTAAATTATGTGATATCGAAAATAAAAATATCATCGACGAGACAAAATTATTTGTGTACAATTTGAAATGTAAAAGAGATAAAAGCATAAGCAAAAGAATATGCTATCATCAAATAAATAATATTATAAATCGCATATAAAATTTTAACTCCAATCTTTATAATGGATATATATAGATTGTATAGTTTATGTAAATTCAATGAACATTTGAATATCTCTTAGGGATGATGATTTACACAGCTTGAAAACGACAAAAACGTGATTAGTTTAATTATTTTTATCATAGTTGTTATTTGCAAAAAAAAAAAAAAGACTTGTAAGTATGAGAATAGAACATAGTTTTAAGCCAAGACTCCTAAAGAAAAAGTAATTAAAAAAAAATCTAGGACTCCTTATATTGTGTACTTTGCCACAAATTATTCACGTTAGCTAGGCTTATACGGTTAACTTTGCCAAAAGTAATTTACAACTAGTCCTATTGTTGTTTGTACTTTGTCAAAAGTAGTCATATTTAAATAAGTAAATTTTAGTTCTTAATTGATCAAAATTCTAGTTTGTCAAAAGCAACTAACGTACTCCTGTTGTTTATAGTTTGACAAATTTAAATAGGTAATTTTAGGAGTTTTCAATTGATTATATTTTAGGAGCCAATATTATAATCCATATTATAAAAAAAAAAAAAAAATTTAAGAAAGTATGAAAAGATGATTTTATCTAAAGAAGAGTCTTTTAATGAATGACAAAAAGTACAAACAACGTTTCTAAGACGCTTCACATTTTTCATATAGTATAAATATAGGTATACATTTCAAAATTATTACTTTTCTCAGATTTTAAACATATGTTTACAATGTTTAAATATGTAAGAATAACTATATTCATGTTACTTTATAAATTCTGATAATTATAAATTGAATGGAATAAAATAACATTTTTAAATCTCTTATTTATTAAAAAAAATGACATAAAATTGAAAATAGGATAAAGAATTATAAAATTAGATCTCCCTGAAATTTGTAAGCCGAGCCAATTCAAAATTACCTATGTTCTCAATAATGTATTACGCTTGCTTCATTTTTCTACTAAACTAACTTTTTGAAATAAGGGAGTCGCGAAGGTTTTGCATGTTCCTTTCTCTCTATAACTAACTTATGCTTCCATGGGGAGGAGAGCTCGAGTTCCATAACACAAAGCACTAATAGCTCAAGAAGAAGCGTGAACTACACACCAATGCGAGGTAGGAAATCTCGACAAATAGATGTGCAATAAGAGTTGACAGTAACAGACTAACAGGCGCATGCAGGCAATGGAACAGCGATGAAGCAAAAGGCGATGAATAAAGCTCATGAACGACAGGAAATTCGGATGAAGGAATGAGAACTAGCTCGAAAAGTACAAGCACAGTAGGATAAGGCACGGGGGAAAGAGATTAGTGAAGTTGCAGAGCAGCATTGGGCAGAAATTATCTCGAATTCTCAATCAAGGCATAATTCACCATCTGAAAGTGGAGTGAATTCCTGGGCGGATGAGGTTAAAGAGGAAAGTGAATGTGAGCAGAGGAAGGCAATAATTTGGGATAATTTTGATATTTCAAAATTGTCTAATGCAGGATTCAAGTTGGATTACATAACGTCGGCAAAGCAAGGCGAGCAGAGGATTGTGGATATTGAACACGATGATATTGAATCTGAAATTAACTACTAGAGCACCATTGTTGTTTTCTATGTTCTGGGCTCCCATCCACCATTCACAATGATCAATGAATTTGTGCAAAGGCTATGGATGAAATAAGGTGGCCATGTTAAAAAATGGGATCGTTATTGTACGTTTTAAATCAGTTGATGATGATGATGATGAGGTATTGAATGGGGATATTACCACTTTGACAGTAAGCCATGTATTGTCAAAGCATGGACCTCAGATTTGGAATTCACAAAAGGAGATGAACATTATGTTGGGTTCAAGGTGTATGTGTGAGTGGAGAATAGAGGGAAAAATAGTGGAGGGAAATTGAATCCACACTAAAATAGAAAGTGTGCTTAAATAGAAAAGTTTACTAAATTCTCCCACATTGATGGGAGAAAGAAGCTTTCATGTGTTTATATTGAGAAACACAGCTTTACTTGGATAGTGAGGCAAGAGAAAGGAGATGTCTTGTGTTGTCATTGTTGTTGCTCACTTGGCTTTGGCTTTGTCAAATGATTGATTAGATCTATATTTTTAGATAAATTTTATTTGAAACTTGTTCTACAAGTGAATATTAATCCAAAGAATCTGATAGAACTGTTTTTCTTCATATGCGGGCGCATTTCGAACGCCATGCAAATGTATGCATAACGCACCTCGAAGGGATGCGACCCTTCGAGATAAAAGGCACACTGTTTCGCGCAATAGGGTGATCTGCGCGCACACCTGGCAACCTACAAGCGCAGCAGTGTCACCTGCGGCCGCAAGTCCAGCACAGACTGGGCGCAGGTGACATGAATGTACAAAAAAGATGCCTTTTTTAGAACCAATGTTTTCTTTCCGAAGGAACACTTTAAGGCTATAAATACCTGACATATTCCTCAGGTATAAACATGATTTTTGATAGCAAAAATAATCTTCTTCTCTTTAAAAAAAACTCATTGTGATCATTAACCGTTGAGTGAGTTCGACGAATCCAATAATTTGAGGTATCGCTATTGTTAAATTGAAAACCATTTTATCCTGGGAGGAAAATTCCATAACCTCGGGTACTTGGGGAAATTATTTTCTTAAGGACACTCCGTGAATTCGGAGGACTTGGCTTTAACTTTCTATTTCATCTTATTTCTGAAATTAGAACACACTTCTTGGATAAATCATTGCTTGTGTTGAAGGCGTTGAAACTTCAAGTTGCTCTTGACAAGTTTGGTCTTGAGCTTAATTGAAGTGTATACCACATAATATACAGATTTTGTGTACCCGAAAACATTGAAAATAACACATTATGCCTATATGGTAAGCTACAAAAATTAGAGTTCAACTATTGGAGTTCTGCAGATCTAAGTAAAATAGGGAACCTCATTGGTAAGCCATTAATGGTTGGCCGAATACTGAAATCATGCAGGGCTTAACTTTGTCCAAATACTTATGGAGGTAGCATTGGGGAGAAAAATGTTATAGCAATTTGTTTCAAGAATGAAAAAAAGGAAAGATTATCTATCAAAGAGTAGCGTATGATTGGAAACCAACTTACTGTGACCATTGCGATAAGCACGGGCATGCTGCTGAGGAGTGTCGAAAGAAAAATCTGGGGTTAAGAAAAGAGAGGCGGCCTCAATCATAAAACAGTTGCACAAAAAGGTGGATATACCTAGTACAGACACTGATAAACGTCAGGACTGAATTCAGAGGCGGAGCCAGGATTTCAACGAATGGGGTTCCATATTCAAAGAAAACTTAAGATTTCAACTAAGGGGGTTCCATATTAAAAGAAAACTTAGTCGAAGGGGGTTCAACACCTACTATAACTGTTGGGTTCAATATGTATGAAAAAGGTGTGAATTGAAAATGGAGGGACACAACCTTTGAGAAAAATACATATTGTTTTGAAAAAGGAGTGACTATTCAGATAGTTGTGTCTGTTCATAAAAAGACACAATGTTTCGAATGAACAGACATGACTCTTCCAAAGGATACACCTTTTCAGATGAACCATTGCCACCTTTGGGAAGGGGCACTTGATGACTATATAAACCTGCATTTATCCACAGGTTTAGGTATGAAAAATTTTCTGAATATACAAACTCTTCTTGTCTTCAAAACATTCCATGTGATAAATCAAATTGTTGAGTGAGTTCGAAGAGATTTCAATTGATTGAGGTACCGCTATAGTTGGTTTGTTTGACCATTTATTACTAGGAGGAAAATTCCACAACCTCGGGTATTTGAGGGGAATTATTTCCTTAAGGACACTCTGTGAATTCGGAGGACTTGGCCATTTCTGTTTCATCTTAATTTCTGAAAATAAAACACACCTCTTTGAAATATTATTTTGATCTTGTGTTGAGGGTGTTGTTGTACTTCATAGTGTTCTTATTTTAAACTTGAACTAGTGTTGCGAAAATACAGATTGTGTGTACCCAAAAAACTACAATCTTAAGGAAATAATTTTGGAAAAAGGAAAAAAATATTTTTTTTTGCTTGTTTGGTGTAATTTTCTTTTTCACTAAAGTTTTTTTTTCAGAATCTGTATTACTTATTTTTGGAGATTAAAACTTTAAGCTTTCTACTCCGTTTGAACTTAACTGGTGAATTGAAGACATAAAATCTTCATCACAAGTTAAAGATCACTCAGTTGACGATTGGAAGTCATAAAAACTTCATCGTTATCTAGAAACAAGAAGAAGAGTTTAAAGTTGCTTAACTTTATAAGTGGTATTCTGAAAATACTAAATTTTATTGTCTTGTGGTGACAGGAAAAATGACTAAGAAAGTCAAATGCAAGATGCGGCTACGACTGTGGGGGCAACTAGTATTGCCTTAACAAGTCAAGCAAATGCTCCGGAACCAATGGCACCTGCGGAGAAGCCCAAAAAATTTGCGTGCATTGACTTTAAGCGATGGCAGCAAAAGATGTTCTTCTACCTCACAACGCTATGTCTTCAAAGGTTCACTAGTGAGGATGCTCCTGAGGTGCTCGAGGAAACCTCAGACAAAGAGCGTTTCATAATTGTAGAGGCTTGGAAACACTCAGACTTCCTTTACAGGAATTATATATTGAGTGGTCTCCAAGACGACCTCTACAATATTTACAGTAGAACTAAGACATCAAAGGAATTGTGGGGGGCACTAGAACAAAAATATAAGATAGAGGATGCGGGAATTAAGAAGTTCTTTGTTGCAAGGTTCCTGGACTTTAAAATAATAGATAACAAATTGGTTGTCTCTCAAGTGCAGGAATTGCAAGTAATCATCCACGATCTCCTAGTGGAAGGTATATCTTTGAAAAATACCTTAGTTGAACAAATTAAAAATATTCTAAGTACTCACATAAACTATTTTGTAGGTTTGATTGTGAATGATGCATTTCAAGTAGCAGCGATAATTGAGAAACTACCACCTATGTGAAAAGACTTCAAAAACTACTTGAAGCACAAACGCAAGGAGATAACTGTCGAAGAATTTATTGTCCGACTGTGTATTGAAGAGGATAATAAAGCTACCGAGAGAAGGTCAAAAGAGAATTCTACAATTAATAGAGCACATATTGTAGAAGATGACCAACACAATTCTAAGAAAAGGAAGAAAGTTGAACAAGGAAGCCATCAACCCAAGAAGAAGTTCAAGGGAAAGTGCTTCAACTGTGGCAAGATTTGGCCACAAGTCCACGGATTGTCGTGCCCCTAAGAAAGGCAAGAAAAAGGACCAAGCAAATATGATTGAGTCCAACAAAGAATGTGATGATCTATGTGCTATGTTTTCAGAATGCAACTTGGTGGGGAATCCTTGTGAGTGGTTGATGGATTCTGGCGCCACCCGCCATGTTTGTGCCAATAAAGATTTGTTTTCGTCATTCGCTCTGGCTCAAGTAGAAGAAATGATCTACATGGCTAACTCCGCTACGGCTAAGGTAGAAGGAACATAAAAGTGGGCTTGAAAAGAACTTCAGGAAAGGTATTGACACTTAACAATGTCTTGTACATTCCGGAATTACGTAGGAACTTGATTTCTATTTTACATCTAGACAAGAACGGATTCAAATGTGTAATCGTTTCTGAAAAAATTGTAATTAGTAAAGGAGAAGTGTATGTAGGAAAAAGGCTATCTCACTGAGGGCCTTTATAAGATGAATGTAATGAATGTTGAAATCAATAAAAGTTTAAATTCTTCTTACTTGCTTGAGTCTTATAATTTGTGGCATGAACGTTTAGGCCATGTTAATTACAAAACGTAATAAAAACTGATTAACTTAGAAGTTTGACAAACTTTGAGTGCAATAAATTAAAGTGTCAAATGTGTGTGGAATCAAAGTATTCAAAATATCCTGATAAGTCCATTGAAAGGAATTCCAATCCCTTAGACTTGATACACACTGACATTTGTGATATGAAGTCAACAACATCACGTGGTGGGAAAAAGTATTTCATAACTTTTATTGACAATTACACTAGTTATTGTTATGTCTACTTGCTAAATAGTAAGGATGAAGCAATATATACATTTTGGCAATACAAAACTGAAGTAGAAAATCAGTTAGAGAAAAAAGATAAAAATGATAACAAGTGATAGAGGCGGAGAATATGAATCTCATTTCGCCGAAATATGTGTAGAGAATGGAATTGTCCATATAACTACGGCCCCGTATTCACCTCAATCTAACGGAATTGTGGAAAGCAAAAACCAAACTTTGAAGGAAATGATGAATGCCTTGCTCATAAGTTCTGGTTTACCGCAAAACTTATGGGGGGAGGCTATCCTTACAGCCAATCAGATACTCAACAGAGTTCCCCATAGTAAGACACAATCAATTCCTTATGAAAAATATAAAGGAAGGAAATCCAACTTGAAATATTTCAAAGTGTGGGGGTGTCTAGCAAAGGTCCAAGTTCCTATGCCTAAAAGGGTTAAGATGGACCTAAGACGGTGGACTGCGTGTTCATAGTATATGCTAAATAAAGGATGTTGGTTTTTGGTTCATAAATCCAAAAATTCAAATATAAATGAAAATATGATAATTGAATCAGATAATGCTGAATTCTTTGAAAATATTTACCCGTATAAAGTTAGACATGAATAGTCTAGTGGAGGATCTAAACGACCTCGAGATGGACCAAGTAAGAATGTACATAATGAAGAGAATCCAAGACATAGTACATGTCAAAGAACGTCAACTTCGTTTGGATTAAATTTTGTAACATTTCTCTTAGAAAATGAGCCTCAAACGTTTAAAGAAGCGATGTCGTCGTCAGACTCATCCTTTTGGAAAGAGGCAGTCAATAGTGAGATTGATTCAATCTTAAACAACCATACGTGGGAATTGGTTGATCTTCCTCCCAAAAATAAACCTTTAGGTTCTAAATGGATCTTCAAAAGAAAGATGAAAGCGGATGGTACTGTTGACAAATACAAGGCAACACTTGTAGTAAAAGGCTTCAAATAGAAAGAAGGCCTTGATTACTTTGATAGATACTCGTCAGTAACAAGGATAGTATCGATTCAATTGTTAATTGCCTTGGCGGCGGTATATGATCTCAAAATACATCAAATGGATGGGAAAACCGCATTCCTAAATGGAGAATTGGAGGAAGAAATTTACATGGAACAACCTGAGGGTTTTGTGGTTCCAGGAAAAGAGAATAAAGTGTGTAAACTTATTAAGTCATTATATAGACTAAAGCAAGCACCTAAACAATGGCATGCGAAGTTTGACCAAACCATGTTGGCAAATGGGTTTAAGATAAATGAATGTGATAAATTTGTTTACATTAAAGACACTCCAAATTACCAAGTCATTGTTTGTTTATATGTGGATGATATGTTGATCATCAGTAGAGATATTTCTGACATAAATGCAACAAAACAAATGGTCGAGAGCAAGTTTGATATGAAAGACCTTGGAGTTGTGGATGTGTGATCTTAGGTATAAGAATCCATAGAACTCCACAAGGGTTGGCATTGTCATAGCCTCATTATATAGAAAATGTACTTGACAAATTCAAGTATATGGAATTCGGTATTTCTAAGACTCCTTTAGATGTGAGTTGTGCACTTTAAAAGAATAAAGGTGAAAGTGACTCACAATTGGAGTACGCAAGAGTATTGAGATGTTTAATGTATATAATGAACTGTACACGACCAGACATAGCAAGCGCTATTAGTAAGTTAAGTCGGTACACGAGTAATCCCAACAAAACTCATTGGATGGCAATGAAAAGAGTTTTGGGGTATCTTAAATACACTAAAGACTATGCTTTGCATTATAATAAATATCCCGCGGTACTTGAAGGATATAGTGATGCAAATTGGATACTGGGTTGAATGAAGTAAAATCCACAAGTGGATATGTATTTACTATCGGTGGAGGAGCGGTCTCTTAGAAATCATCCAAACAAACTTGTATTACTCCCTCTACAATAGAATCTAAATTTATCACATTGGATAAAGCCGATGAAGAATCAGAATGGCTCCAAAATTTCTTGAAATATATTTCTTATTGGCCCAAGCCAGTGGCACCAGTATGTATACACTGTGATAGACAAGCTACAATAGGTAGGGCAGGAAGCATAATGTACAACAGTAAATCTCGTCACATACATCGGAGATATAATACCATTAGGGAACTTCTCTCTAGTGGAATTATCATTGTAGACTATGTAAAGTCAAAGGATAATGTGTCGGATCCACTTATAAAAGGCCTATCTTGAGAAGGAGTGGAAAGGACATCCAAGGGAATGGGTTTAAGGCCTAGGACAAGTCAGCATGGCGGTAACTCTACCTAGCAGACTGGAGATCCCAAGAGCTAGGTTCAAGAAAATCAAACAAAGTTGTGTTTGACAGGTTCAACATTGTCAAACTACCAACCTATTCTTATGATGTAGACAATGTTTAGTAAACAAGGATAAGAATTAAGGTGAGAAGTCTTTTAATGATTATCTAAATTTGGCAGATTTGACCAAATAATTTAATCTATGGGATTGAAAGTTTAGAAATCACCTATGTGAAGGCGAAGTGGAAGCCGTTTCAAGAAGAATATTAGTAAAGGCCTATTCTCTAAGCTCTCATGAATCCGGGACGTGTTCATGACTGAAAAGAACAAAACCGTGAGAACCATACATGGTAAAAGGATGGTTGTGTGACATGTGTTGTCTAGGTGTACATTAAATCTCGACGGTTTGAAGATATCAAATCTACTGATTGACCGAGTGCATCCGATGCATGTTCACTACGGAAAGTTCAAAGGAAAACCCACTTATCCAGATGCAATCAGTCTTTGCTTGATGATCACATACTTATCCGTAGAATTTTATGAAAAAATAGCCATTCCTTATTCATGTGGGGGATTGTTGGGTTCAATATGTATGAAAAAGATGTGAATGGAAAATAAAGGGACATAACCTTTGAGGAAAAGACATTGTTTTGGAAAAGGAGTGACTATTCAAATTGTTGTTTCTGTTTAGAAAAAGACACAATGTTTCGAGTGAATAGACATGACTCTTCCAAAGGATACACCTTTTCAGATGAACCATTGCCACCTTTGGGAAGGGGCACTTGATGGCTATATAAACCTGCATTTATCCACAGGTTTAGGTATGAAAAATTTTCTGAATATACAAACCCTTCTTGTCTTCAAAACATTCCATGTGATAAATCAAATCGTTGAGTGAGTTTGAAGAGATTTCAATTGTTTGAGGTACCGCTATAGTTAGTTTGTTTGACCATTTTATCCTGGGAGGAAAATTCCACAACCTCGGGTACTTGAGGGAAATTATTTCCTTAAGAACACTTCATGAATTCAGAGGACTTGGACATTTCTATTTTATCTTAATTTCTTAAAAATAAAACACACTTCTTTGAAATATTATTTTGATCTTGTGTTGAGGGTGTTGTTGTACTTCATAGTGTTCTTGTTTTAAACTTGAACTAGTGTTGAAGTAGTGTTGCAAAAATACAGATTGTGTGTACTCGAAAAACAACAATAACCACATAAAATATAATTTTAATTATGTATAAATGGTATATTTTTCTATCGAAGGGGGTTCGGCCGAACCCCCGAACAGAAGGCTGGCTCCGCCCCTGACTGAATTATGGATCAAACTAAAATTGTGGAAAAGAAACATATAGAGGCTAAGAGAAGTAAGACCTCAAAAACACAAGAAGTTCACTCTTCATCAGTCTGGGTAACTCCAGCTAGGCTTGCAAAGACGCTAAATCTGCAGCAAAAATAGGTAGCTAATGTGAATTAACTTCAAATATTGACTAAGCCATGTGAAGTATAAGTACAAGCTCCTGCAAAAGAGCAATGGGAGGCAATATCATATCCCTTCAAGGGAATGATTAATCTATTTTGTTGGTGTTGGGTTCATAGTAGATGAAAGAAGTGTGAATAGAAAAATGGTGGAAGAAAGGAGACACTAATTTAGAAGGTGTACTCCCAAAATTGGAAAGTTCACTAATTCTCCCACATTGATGGGAGAAGTGAATTATGGAGTGTTTTTAATAGAAAGCACTTACTCCACATGCTAAGTGAGGCAAGAAATAAGAGATGCCTCGCGTCGTCATCGTCGCTCGCTCGCTCGGCTCGGCTTCAGATTTGGATTTGGATTTGAAATATGATCGATCGATGAGATCTATATTTTTGGACAAAGTTTAGTTGATAAGAAATTAATCCGAATACCAAAGGGAAAAATGCAACAGTAATCCTCCATTTATGCATGCATGAAGATTTCGAAACAGTGTTTCGAACTAATGCAATTCCTCACAAACTGATGCACTGGTTTTGAACTGATGCTTCAAAAAGATACAACCATTCAGTAAAATGATACACTGTTTCACGTGAAATGGTATGTCTGTTCTGAAAAGACACGATCTTTGGATGAACAGACATGAATTTTTAGAAAAGGAACACCTCTAAAGTGAACCATTGCCTCTTTTTAGAAGAGGCATGTTGTGGCTATATAAACCTGGTTTCATTCACAGGTTTAGGTACAAAAGTTTTTAGAATACAAAAACTCTTCTTCTCTTAAAAAATATTCTGTGTGATCATTCAAATCGTTGAGTGCGTTCGTAGAATCCATTTATTTGAGGTACTGCTATATTTGGATTGAAGGACATTTTATCCTGGGAGAAAAATTTCGCAACCTCGGGTACAGTGAGAGGAATTATTTCCTTAAGGACACTCCATGAATTTGGAGGACTTGGCTCTGCTTCATCTTAATTTCTGAAAATAAAATACACCTCTTATAAGATCACTTTGATCTTGGGTTGAGGGTATTTTCTGTACTTCATTGTGTTCTTGTTATTAAACATTGAACTAAAGTTGAAGTTGTTGTTTCTAGTATACAAATTCTTATATCCGTAGAAGAAAAATAACAATCTTACGGAAATAACCCAGAATCTGTATTACTTATTTTTTGAGATTAAAACTTTAAACTTTTTACTCCATTTGAATTTAACTAGTGATTAGAAGACATAAAATCCTCATCACAAGTTTAAAATTCACTCGGTTGACAATTGAAAGTCATAAAAACTTCATTGTTAAATAGAAACAAGAAGAAGAATTTAAAGTTGCTTAACTTTACAAGTAGTATTTTGAAAATACTAAATATTTTTGTCTTGTGGTGACAGAAAAAATGACTAAAAATAGTCTAATGCAAGATACGGCTACGACTGTGGGGGCAAACAGTATTGCTTCAACAAGTCGAGCAAATGCTCCACAACCAATGGCACCTGCGGAGAAGCCCAAAAAATTTACGGGCATTGACTTTAAGCGATGGAAGCAAAAGATGTTCTTTAACCTCACCACTTTGTGTCTGCAACGGTTCACTAGTGAAGACGATCCTGAGGTGCCCGAGGGAACCTCGGACAAAGAGCGTTTCGTAATTGCAGAGGCTTAGAAACATTCAAACTTCTTTTGCAGGAATTATATTCTGAGTGGTCTCCAAGACGACTTTTACAATGTTTATAGTGGAACTAAGACATCGAAGGAATTGTGGGGGGCACTTGAACGAAAATATAAGACGAAGGATGCGAGAATTAAGAAATTCCTTGTTGCAAGGTTCCTGGACTTAAAATGATAGATAGCAAATCAGTTGTCTCTCAAGCGCAAGAATTGCAAGTAATCTTTCACGATCTCCTAGCAGAAGGTATATCTTTGAAAAATACCTAAGTTGAACAAATTGAAAATGTTCTTGGAACTCACATAAACTATTTTGTAGGTTTGATTGTGAATGTTGCATTTCAAGTAGAAACGATCATTGAGAAGCTACCATCTATGTGGAAAGATTTCAAAAACTACTTGAAACACAAACGCAAGGAGATCACTGTCGAAGATCTTATTGTCTGATTACGTATTAAAGAGGATAATAAAAATATCAAGAGAAGGTTAAAAGGAAATTCTACAATTAATGGAGCACATATTGTAGAAGAAGATCAAAACAATTCTAAGAAAAGGAAGAAAGCTGAACAAGGAAGCCATCAACCCAAGAAGAAATTCAAGGCAAAATGCTTCAATTGTGGCAAGATTGGCCACAAGTCCACGGATTATCTTGCCCCAAAGAAAGGCAAGAAAAATGATAAAGCAAATATGATTGAATCCAACAAACAATACGATGATTTGTGTGCTATGTTCTCAGAATGCAACTTGGTGGGAAATACTCGCGAATAGTAGATGGATTCTGGTGCCACCCGCCATGTATGTGCCAATAAAGAGTTATTTTCGTCATTTGCTCCGGCTCAAGTAGAAGAAATAATCTACATGGATAACTCCGCTATTGCTAAGGTAGAAGGAACAGGAAAAATATGCTTGAAAATGACTTCAAGAAAGGTCTTGACACTTAACAATGTCTTGTATGTTCTGGAGTTACGAAGGAATTTAATTTCTATTTCACTTCTATACAAGAACGGATTCAAATGTGTAACTGTTTCTGAAAAAATTATAATTAGCAAAGGAGAAATGTATGTAGGAAAAGGCTATCTCACCGAGGGCCTTTATAAGATGAATGTAATGACTGTTGAAATAAATAAAAGTTCAAATTCTTCTTATTTTCTTGAGTCTTATGATTTATGGAATGAAATCTTAGGCCATGTTAACTACAAAACGTTACGAAAACTGATTAACTTAGAAGTTTTTCCAAACTTTGAGTGCAATAAATCAAAGTGTCGAACGTGTGTGGAATCAAAGTATGCAAAGTATCCTTATAAGTCTGTTGAAAGGAATTCCATCCCTTAGACTTAGTACACACTGACATTTATGATATGAAGTCTACACCATCACGTGGTGGGAAAAAGTATTTCATAACTTTTATTGACGATTGCACTAGATATTGTTATGTCTGTTTGCTAAAGAGTAAGGATGAAACAATAGATATATTTAGGCAATATAAAACTGAAGTTAAAAATCAGTTAGATAAAAAGATAAAAATGATAAGAAGTGATAGGGGCGGAGAATATGAATCTCATTTCGCCGAAATATGTGTAGAGAATGGAATTGTTCATATAACTACGGCCTCGTATTCACCTCAATCTAACGAAATTGCGGAATGGAAAAACCGAACTTTGAAGGAAATGATGAATGCCTTGCTTATAAGTTTTGGTTTACCGCAAAACTTATAGGGGGAGGCTATCCTTACAGCCAATCGTATACTCAACAGAGTTTCCCATAGTAAGACACAATCAATTCCTTATAAAAAATATAAAGGAAGGAAACCCAACTTGCAATATTTCAAAGTGTGGGGGCTGTCTAGCAAAGGTCCAAATTCCTATGCCAAAATGGGTCAAGATAGGACCTAAGACTGTGGACTGCGTATTCATAGGATATGCTAAAAGTAGTAAAACATATTGATTTTTGGTTCATAAATCTGAACATTCAAATATTAATGAAAATACGGTAATTGAATCAGACAATACTGAATTCTTTGAAAATATTTATCCGTATAAAACTAAACATGAACAGTCTAGCGGAGGGTCTAAACGACCTCAAGATGAACCAAGTGACAATGTACATAATGAAGAAAATCCAAGATGTAGTACAAGTCAAAGAACTTCTACTTCGTTTGGATCGGATTTTGTAACATTTCTCTTAGAAAATGAGCCTCAAACATTTAAGGAAGCGATGGCATCTTTGGACTCATCCTTTTGGAAAAAGGCAGTCAATAGTGAGGTTGATTCAATCTTAAGAAACCATACATGGGAATCGGTTGATCTTCCTCCCAAAAATAAACCTTTAGGTTCTAAATGGATCTTCAAAAAGAAGATGAAAGTGGATGACACTATTGACAAATACAAGGCGAGAATCGTAGTAAAAGGCTTCAAACAGAAAGAAGGTCTTTATTACTTCGATACATACTCTCCAGTAACAAGGATAACATCGATTCGAATATTAATTGCTTTGGCGGCGGTATATAATCTTCAAATCCATCAAATGGATGTGAAAACCACATTCCTAAATGGAGAATTGGAGGAAGAAATTTACATGGAACAACCTGAGGGTTTTATGGTTCCAGGAAAGGAGAATAAGGTGTGTAAACTTATTAAGTTGTTGTATGGACTAAAGCAAGCACCTAAACAATGGCATGCGAAGTTTGACCAAACCATATTGGCAAACGATTTCAAGATAAATGAATGTGATAAATGTGTTTATATTAAAGACACTCCAAATCACCAAGTCATTGTGTGTTTATATTTAGATGATATATTGATCATCAGTAGAGCCATTTCTAACATAAATGCAACGAAACGAATGCTCGAGAGCAAGTTCGATATGAAAGACCTTGGGGTTGCAGATACGATCTTAGGTATAAGAATCCATAGAACTCCACAAGGGTTGGCATTATCACAGTCTCATTATATCAAAAAGGTACTTGACAAATTCAAGTATATGGAATTCGATATTACCAAGACTCCTTTGGACGTAAGCTTTGCACTTAGAAAGAATGAAGGTGAAAGTAACTCATAATTGGAGTACGCAAGAGTATTGGGATGTTTAATGTATATAATGAACTGTACACGACCAGATATAACATGTGCTATTAGTAAATTGAGTCGGTACACAAATAATCCCAACAAAACTCATCGGATGGCAATGAAAAGAGTTTTGGGGTATCTTAAATACACTCAAGATTATGCCTTGCATTATAATAAATATCCTGCGGTACTTGAAGGATATAGTGATGCAAATTTGATCACCGGATCAAATGAAGTAAAATACACAAGTGGATATGTATTTACTATCGGTGGAGGAGCAGTCTTTTGGAAATCATCCAAACAGACTTGTATTGCTCGCTCTACAATGGAATCTGAATTTATCGCATTGGATAAAGCCAGTGAAAAAGCAGAATAGCTCAGGAATTTCTTAGAAGATATTTCGTATTGGCTCAAGATAGTGGCACCAGATGTATACACTGTGATAGCCAAGGGAGCATGATGTATAACGGTAAATCTCGTCATATGAAACGAAGACATAATGCCTTTAGAGAACTTCTCTCCAGTGAAATTATCATTGTAGACTCTGTAAAGTCAAAGGATAATGTGTCGGATTCACTTACAAAAGGCCTATCTAGAGAAGGAGTAGAAAGGACATCCAAAGAAATGGATTTAAGGCTTAGGACAAGTCAGCACAACGGTAACTCTACCTAGAAGACTGGAGATCCCAAGAGCTAGGTTCAAGGAGATCAAACAAAGTTGTGTTTGGCAGGTTCAACATTGTCAATTACCCAACCCATTCTCATGATGTAGACAATATATTGTATACTAGGATAAGACTTAAGGTGAAAAGTCATTTAATGATTATCTAAATTTGACAGATTTGATCAAATAGTTTAATCTATAAGATTAAACGTTTAGAAATCATCTATGTGAGGACGAAGTGGAAGCCGCTTAAAGGAGAATGTTAGTAAAGGCCTATTCTCTAAGCTCTCATGAAACCGGGACGTGTTCATGACTGAAAAGAACAAAATCGTGAGAACCATAAACGGTAAAAGGTTGGTTGTGTGACGTATGTTGTCTAGGTGTACATTAAAGCTCGATGGTTCAAAGATATCAAATCTACTGATTGACTGAGTGCATCCGATGTATGTTCACTACGAAAAGTTCAAAGGAAAACCCACTAATCCAGATGCAATTAGTCTTTGCTTGATGATCACATACTTGTCCGTAAAAATTTTATGAAAATAGCCATTTCCTATTCATGTGGGGGATTTTTGGGTTAATAGTAGATGAAAGAAGTGTGAATTGAAAAATGAAGAGAAAAATGGTGAAAGCAAGGAGACACCAATTTAAAAGGTGTACTCTCAAAATTGAAAAGTTCACTAATTCTCCTACATTGGTGGGAGAAGGGAACTATGGAGTTTTAATAGAAAACACTTACTCCACATGCTAAGTGAGGTAAGAAATAAGAGATGCCTCGCGCCGTCGTTGTCGCTCGCTCGGCTCGACTTTGGCTTCGGCTTTGGATTTGGAAAATGATCGATCGATGAGATCTATCATTTTGGATAAAGTTTAATTGAGAAAAAATTAATCCGAATACCAAAGGGAAAAACGCAACAGTATTCCTCCATTTATGCATGCATGCAGATTTCGAAATAGTGTTTCGAACTGATGCAATTCCTCACGAATTGATGCACTAGTTTTGAGCTGATGCTTCAGAAAGATGCAACCATGGTATGTCTATTCTAAAAAGACACAATCTTTGGATGAACAGACATGAATTTTCAGAAAAGGCACACCTCTAAAGTGAACCATTCCTCTTTTTAGAAGAGGCATGTTGTGGCTATATAAACCTGGTTTCATTCACAGGTTTAGGTACGAAATTTTTCAGAATACAAAAACTCTTCTTCTCTTAAAAAATATTCTGTGTGATCATTCAAATCGTTGAGTGCGTTTGTGGAATCCATTTATTTGAGGTACCGTTATATTTGGATTGAAGGCCATTTTATCCTGGGAGAAAATTTTGCAACCTCAGGTACAGTGAGGGAAATTATTTCCTTAAGGACACTCCGTGAATTCGGAGGACTTGGATCTATTTCATCTTAATTTCTGAAAATAAAATACACCTCTTATGAAGATCACTTTGATCTTGGGTTGAGGGTATTTTCTGTACTTCATTGTGTCTTGTTTTTAAACATTAAACTAAAGTTGAAGTTGTTGTTTCTAGTATACAGATTCTGGTATCCGTAGAAGGAAAATAACAGTTGGAATGTTGGAGAGATAAATTCCCTGAATAAGCAGAAGGAAGTATTACTCCTATGCAATAAAGTGAAAGCTGACCTTGTAGGGTTGGTAGAAACTAAATAAAGAGGGACAACATATCAAAGGTGGTGGATAAAATGTTTGGAGGTTGACAACACTTAACAAATCTAGAGTCACCTTACAATGAAAGGATCTTAGTAGTTTGGAGACGAGATTATTATAAAGTGGAGTTAGTGGATAAGTCAACTCAAATAATCATTTGCAAATTGTGTTATAATTCACTTCAATTAACCTTCATGCTATCAATAATATATGCCTATAACAATATAGAAAAAGAGAGATGCAGGAGGAGATCAAGAAATACAGTTCTCAGTGTCACATACTCTGGCTATTGATTGGTATTTTAATGCAGTTTTAAAAGGTAATGATAGATGTGGTGGTAGTCTAATTACTTGGCCTGAAGTTGCAGATTTTAAAGATTGTATTGATATATATGATATCATGGAAATGTCATACCAATGTCAGAGATCCACATGGAATGACAGGAGTTATGGTACTAAGAGTCTTTTCAAATATTGACTCGATATTCATGAATAATGTTTGACTAAATACTATGTCTTCTTGTGGTGTTGCATACTATGACTAAATTTCTTCAGCTTGAGCAGATAGTACTATCTGAGGTAGAAGTTATGATATCAGCCTTGGGTATGGTTGATTTAGTTAGGAAAATGTTTATAACGGGCTTGAAAATAGCAGAAAGTTCTTTTTTAGATAAAGGCATGATTCAGTATTGTGGAAAGTAACAATATGGTTCATGGTTCTTTTATATTTTGTTGGTACGTGGATGGCATTGGTTTTGTGGTACAATCAGTAACTTATGGTTTCTTTGACAGATTCAGGTAAACTACATATGTTCAAAACTTTGTATTATGATCAACTAATTTTTTGGCATCATTGAGAAATTTTCTTCAGATGCTAAACTTGTGACCTTAATGTTAATTATGCAAAGAATTTATTATGAGTTTAGTGAGACTAGTAGTTCTATAGATGTAACTCTACTTTATATTGCTTGCAAGAGTTTTAGAAGGGTATTTTTTTGTTCTTTGTCTGTTTTGATAGTTTTCTTACCTTTAGATTTGATGAAGAATGTGAGACTTAGTGGTGGATAATGTAACAACCCTCCTCATGATTTTTAGATTTTTCTATGTTTTGACAATTTTCCCTTGTCCATTTTTGCTTTAGATTATTTATGAGTTATGGGAATGGTTCGCATAGTTCCCCAGAGAGCATCTGGGATGATATATTTGAGTTTGTGATTTTGAGTAGCCTTAAATTTGATATAGTTGAACTCGATCAACGTTCTGCGATTCGAGCATCAAATGGTGATTCTGCCAGTTCCATTAGATCCAAAACGTCCATTAGTGATCACTTTCCAGCTCAAGTCCATGTGATGAACCAATGCCAAATAACTGGTAGAGTAATGCATGGTCATTATAACCTTAATTCAAAACTGTGGTCAAAGTTGCTTGGGATAAGCAGGAGGAGGGGTGCAAAATGTTGAAGGTAGTGAAAAAATAAAATAAAAAATAAAAAAAATTGAAGTAAAGCCTGAGGAAGTTGAATACCCACTACTTTAAGAATATTGTTACTGAATCTCAGGAAATTAGGAAAATTCTAGCAACTCTACAGAAGAAACTATAGACAGATTCATTAAATGCAGACTTACAAACGGAAGAAAAGCTTACTTATCAGAAGCATAGAAATACTTCTTATATGGCTGAGTTATTTCTTCAACAACAAAGTAAGGCAACTTGGTTGAAATTGGATGATGATTGTACCAGCTATTTCTTTGCAGTAATTAGCATAAAATGCTTAAATAAGAAATCACACAAATGAGAGATGATAAAGAAACATGGTAGCATGATCAAAATGATATTGCAAATATTTTATGGACTTTCACAAGGGACTATTTGGTACAACAATTACTGGAAAACAACTAGCTTATAATGCTTTCATTAGAAATGGACCAATCCTTACTACAGAAGAACAAACTTTCCTGATAGTTTTTTCAGGTAAGGATGTTAAATTAGCAGTATTTCATATTCATTATGACAATAGTCCTAGATCAGATGGTTATGAAAGTGAATTTTTAAAGCATCTTGAGATACAGTGGACAAAGATATCACTGATGCGATATTAATTTTTTTTTAAAATGGAACGTTATTGAAACAGGTGAATGCTACAAATATAGCTTTGTTCCTAAGAGTACTAGTCCAAAATTTGCTAGCTAGTACAGACCTATAGCATGTTGTAATGTGATATATAAGTGCATAACTAAGATAATTTGCATGAGACTAAAGGAGGGAGTGGCTTGCATTATTGCAGGCAATTAATCAGCATTTGTACATGAAAGGTCAATGTTACTCAATGTCTTAATATGCCATGATCTGTTAAGACATTACAATAGACAGACCTGTTATTTTCCTTCTACGGGTACTAGAATCTGTATTAATACAACAACAACTTCATAACAAGTTCATGTATGAACAAGAACAGTTTTGAAGTTCTTTAACACCTTCAACACAAGATTATTACTAATCTATCCAAGAAGTGTCTTAGATTTTAGAAAATAGATGAAACAAAAATTTTAGACCAAGTCCCCCGAGTTCACGGAGTGTCCTTAAGGAATAATTCCCCTCATTGTACCTGAGGTTATGGAATTTTCCTCCCAGGATAAAATGGCATTCAATTCAATTGTAGCGGTACCTCAAACAATTAGATTTCATGAACGCACTCAACGATCCAGTTCACGAAACAATGCATCATTTCGAAGAATCAGTTCAAAAAAAGAGCATCAGTTCGTTGAAGAATTGCATAGTTCAAAACACTGTTTCGAAATCTGCATGCATGCATAAATGGAGGATTACTATTGCGGTTTTTTCCTTTGGTATTCGGATTAAATTTCTGTCAAATAAACTTTGTCCAAAAAGATAGATCTCATCGATCGATCATTTGCCAAATTCGAAGCCAAAGCCGAGCCGAGCGTGCGACGACGACGGCGCGAGGCATCTCTTATTTCTTGTCTCACTTAGCATATGAAAATGTGTTTCACAATATAAACACTTTAAAGCTTCTTTCTCCCACCAATGTGGGAGAATTTTAGTAAGCTTTTCTATTTTGAGCACACTTTCCATTTTGGTTTAAACTCAATTTTCTCTTCCACTTAATTCCCTCAATTTTTCATTCAAACACACACATAGAACCCAACAATTCCCCACATGAATGGGGAATGACTATTTTTTGAAAATTTTTACGAACAAGTATGTGATCATCAAGCAAAGACTGATTGCATCTGGATAAGTGGGTTTTCCTTTAAACTTTCCGTAGTGAACATGCATCGGATGCACTCGGTCAATCGGTAGATTTGATATCTTTGAACCATCAAGATTTAATGTACACCTAGATAACACATGTCACACAACCATCTTTTTACCGTTTATGATTCTTACGGTTTTGTTCTTCTCAGCCATAAACACGTCCCGGTTTTATGAGAGCTTAGAGAATAGGCCTTTACTAACATTCTCCTTGAAGTGGCTTCTACTTCGTCCTCGCATAGGTGATTTCTAAACATTTAATCCTATAGATTAAACTATTTGGTCAAATCTGCAAAATTTAGATAATCATTAAAAGACTTTTCATCTTAAGTCTTATCCTAGTTTACAATACATTGTCTACATCATGAGAATGGATTGGGTAATTGACAATGTTGAACCTGTCATACACAACTTTGATTGATCTCCTTGAACCTAGCTCTTGGGATCTCTAGTCTGCTAGGTAGAGTTACCACCATGCTGACTTGTCCTAGGCCTTAAACCCATTCCCTTGGATGTCCTTTCTACTCCTTCTCTAGATAGGCCTTTGGTAAGCGGATTTGACACATTATCCTTTGACTTTACATAGTCAATAGTGATAATTCCACTAGAGAGAAGTTTCCTAATGGTATTAACTCTCCGTCGTATATGACGAGATTTACCGTTGTTCATCATGCTCCCTACCCTACCTATTGCCGCTTGGCTATCACAGTGCATACATACTGGTGCCACTGGCTTGGGCCAATACGGAATATCTTCCAAGAAATTCGTGAGCCAGTCTACTTCTTCACCGGCTTTATTCAATGCGATAAATTTAGATTCCATTGTAGAGCGAGCAATACAAGTCTGTTTGGATGATTTTCAAGAGACTGCTCCTCCACCGATAGTAAATACATATCCACTTGTGGATTTTACTTCATTCGATCTGGTGATCCAATTTGCATCACTATATCCTTCAAGTACTGCAGGATATTTATTATAATGCAAGGCATAGTCTTGAGTATATTTAAGATACCCCAAAACTCTTTTCATTGTCATCCAATGAGTTTTGTTGGGATTACTCGTGTACCGACTCAATTTACTAATAGCGCATGCTATGTCTGGTCGTGTACAATTCATTATATACATTAAACATCCCAATACTCTTGCGTACTCCAATTGTGAGTCACTTTCACCTTTATTCTTTCGAAGTGTAAAGCTCACATCCAATGGAGTCTTGGCAATACCGACTTCCATATACTTGAACTTATCAAGTACATTTTTGATATAATGAAACTGTGACACTGCCAACCCTTGTGGAGTTCGATGGATTCTTATACCTAAGATTACATCTGCAACTCCAAGGTCTTTCACATTAAACTTGCTCTCGAGCATTCTTTTTGTTTAATTTATGTCAGAAATGTCTCTGCTGATGATCAACATATCATCCACATATAAACATACAATGACTTGGTAATTTGGAGTGTCTTTAATAGAAACACATTTAACACATTCATTTATATTGAATCCATTTGCCAACATGGTTTGGTCAAACTTCGCATGCCATTGTTTTGGTGCTTGTTTTAGTCCATACAATGACTTAATAAGTTTACACACCTTATTTTTCTTTCCTGAAACCACAAAATCCTCAGGTTGTTTCAGGTAAATTTCTTCCTCCAATTCTCCATTTAGAATAATGGTTTTCACATCCATTTGATGATTTTAAGACCATATACCGCAGCCAAGGCAATTAATATTCGAATCGATGTTATCCTTGTTACTGCGAGTATGTATCAAAGAAATCAAGGCCTTCTTTTTGTTTGAAGCCTTTTACTGCAAGTCTTGCCTTGTATTTGTCAATAGTACCATCCGCTTTCATCTTCCTTTTGAAGATCCATTTAGAACCTAAAGGTTTATGTTTGGGAGGTAGATCAACCAATTCTCACGTATGGTTGCTTAAGATTGAATCAATCTCACTATTGACTGCCTCTTTCCAAAAGGATGAGTCTGACGATGACATCACTTCTTTAAATGTTTGAGGCTCATTTTCTAAGAAAAAAGTTACAAAATCTAATCCAAATGTAGTAGAAGTTCTTTGACGGGTACTACGTCTTGGATTCTCTTCATTATGTACATTCTCACTTGGTTCATCTCGAGGTCGTTTAGACCCTCCACTAGACTGTTCATGTCTAGTTTTATACGGGTAAATATTTTTGAATAATTCAGCATTATCTGATTTAATTACCGTATTTTTATTTATATTCTGATGTTCAGATTTATGAACCAAAAATCAACATGCTTTACTGCTTTTAGCATATCCTATGAACACGCAGTCCACAGTCTTAGGTCCTATCTTAACCTTTTTAGGCATAGGAATTTGGACCATTGCTAGACACCCCCACACTTTGAAATATTTCTAGTTGGGTTTCCTTCCTTTCTATTTTTCATAAGGAATTGATTGTGTCTTACTATGGGAAACTTTGTTGAGTATATGATTAGCTGTACGATAGCCTCCCCCCATAATTTTGCGGTAAATCAGAACTTATAAGCAAGGCATTCATCATTTTCTTCAAAGTTTGATTTTTCCTTTCCGCAATTCCGTTAGATTGATGTGAATACGAGGCTGTAGTTTGATGGACATTCCATTCTCTACACATATTTCGGCGAAAGGAGATTCATATTCTCTACCCCTATCACTTCTTCTCATTTTTATCTTTTCATCTAACTGATTTTCAACTTTAGTTTTATATTGCCTAAACGCATCTATTGCTTCATCCTTACTATTTAGCAAATAGACATAACAATATCTAGTGCAATCGTTAATAAAAGTTATGAAATACTTTTTCCCACCACGTGATGGTGTTGACTTCATATCACAAATGTCAGTGTGTACTAAGTCTAAAGGATTGAAATTTCTTTCAACGGACTTATAAGGATGCTTTGCATACTTTGATTCTATACACGTTTGACACTCTGATTTATTGCACTCAAAGTTTGGCAAAACTTCTAAGCTTTCATAACGTTTTGTAATTAACATGGCCTAAACATTCATGCCATAAATCATAAGACTCAAGCAAATAAGAAGAATTTGAATTTTTATTTATTTCAACATTTATTACATTCATCTTATAAAGGCCCTCGGTGAGATAGCCTTTTTATACATACATTTCTCCTTTGCTAGTTATAATTTTTCCAGAAACAGTTACACATTTGAATCCGTTCTTGTATAGAAGTGAAATAGAAATTAAATTCCTACGTAACTCCGAAACATACAAAATATTGTTAAGTGTCAAGACCTTTCCTGAAGTCATTTTCAAGCACATTTTTCCTGTTCCTTCTACCTTAGCAGTAGCAAAGTTAGACATGTAGATCATTTCTTCTAATTGAGCCGGGGGAAATGGTGAAAACAACTTTTTTTTGGCACATACATGGCGGGTGGCACCAGAATCCATCCACCATTCGCGAGGATTTCCCACCAAGTTGCATTCTGATAACATAGCACACAGATCATCACATTCTTTGTTGGATTCAATCATATTTGCTTGATCCTTTTTCTTGCTTTTCTTTGGGGCACGACACTCCGTGGACTTGTGGCCAATCTTGCCACAATTGAAGCATTTTTCCTTGAATTTTTTCTTGGGTTGATTGTTTTCTTATTTAACTTTCTACCTTTTCTTAGAATTATTTTGGTCATCTTCTACAATATGTGCTCCATTAATTGCAGAATTTCCTTTTGACCTTCTCTCGATAACTTTATTATCCTCTTCAATATGCAGTTGGACAATAAGATCTTTGACAGTCATCTCCTTGCGTTTATGCTTCAAGTAGTTTTTGAAGTCTTTTCACATTGGTGGTAGCTTCTCAATTATCGCTATTACTTGGAAAGCATCATTCACAATCAAACTACAAAACAGTTTATGTGAGTATTAAGAATTTTTTCAAGTTATTCAGCTAAGGTATTTTTCAAAGATATACCTTTTGCTAGGATATCGTGGATGATTACTTGCAATTCCTGCACTTGAGAGATAACCGATTTGCTATCTATCATTTTAAAAGTCCAGAAACCTTGCAACAAAGAATTTCTTAATTTTCGCATCCTCTGTCTTGTATTTTCGTTCTAGTGGCCCCTACAATTCTTTCGATGTCTTAGTTCCACTGTAAACATTGTAGAGGTCATCTTGGAGACCACTCAATATATAATTCTTGCAAAGAAAGTCCGAGTGATTCCAAGCTTCTACAATCATGAAATGCTCTTTGTTCGAGGTTCCCTCGGGCACCTCAGGAGCATCCTCACTAGTGAACTTTTGAAGGAATAGTGTTGTGAGGTAGAAGAACATGTTCTGCTGCCATCGCTTAAAGCTAATGTCCGCAAATTTTCCAGGCTTCTCCGCAGGTGCCATAGGTTGCAGAGCATTTGCTCGACTTGTTGAGGCAATACTAGGTTCCCCCACAGTTGTAGCCGCATCTTTCATTTGACTTTAGTTAGTCATTTTTCCTGTCACCATAAGACAATAATATTTAGTATTTTCAGAATACTATTTATAAAGTTAAGCAACTTTAAATTCTTCTTCTTGTTTATAGTTAACAATGAAGTTTTTATGACTTTCAATTGTCAACTGAGTGAATTTTAAACTTGTGATGAAGATTTTATGTTTTCTAATCACTAGTTAAATTCAAACGGAGTAGAAATCTTAAAGCTTTAATCTCCAAAAATAAGTAATACAGATTCTGAAATTATTCCTTAAGATTGTTATTTTCCTTCTACGGGTACTAGAATCTGTATTAATATAACAACAACTTCATAACAAGTTCATGTATGAATAAGAACAATTTTGAAGTTCTTTAACACCTTCAACATAAGATTATTACTAATCTATCCAAGAAGTGTGTTAGATATCATAAAATAGATGAAACAAAAACTTTAGACCAAGTCCCCCGAGTTCACAGAGTGTCCTTAAGGAATAATTCCTCTCACTGTACCCGAGGTTATGAAATTTTTCTCCCAGGATAAAATGGCCTTCAATCCAATTATAGTGGTACCTTAAATAATTGGATTCCACGAACGCACTCAACGAGTTGAATGATCACACAGAATATTTTTTAGAGAAGAAGAGTTTTGTATTCTGAAAATTTCGTATCTCAAACCTGTGGATCAAAACAGGTTTATATAGCCTATCATATGCCTCTTTAAAAAGGAGGCGGTAGTTCACTTAAATGGTGTGTATTTTCTGGAAATTCATGTCCGTTCATCCAAAGACCATGTCCTTTTTCAAATAGGTATAGCAGTTCACGAAATAGTGCATCATTTTGAAGCATCAGTTCAAAAATAGTGCATCAGTTCGTTGAAGAATTGCATCAGTTCAAAACATTGTTTCGAAATATGCATTCATGCATAAATGGAGGATTATTGTTGTGTTTTTTTCCCTTTGGTATTTGGATTAAATTTCTGTCAAATAAACTTTGTCCAAAAACATAGATCTTATCGATCAATCATTTGCCAAATCCAAATCCAAATCAAAATCCAAATCCGAAGACGAAACCGAAGCTGAGCCAAGCGAGCGACGACGATGGTGTGAGGTATCTCTTATTTCTTGCCTCACTTAGCATGTGGAAATGTGTTTCACAATATAACACTTTAAAGCTTCTTTCTCCCACCAATGTGGGAGAATTTTAGTAAGCTTTCCTATTTTGAGCACACTTTCTATTTTGGTGTAAACTCAATTTTTTCTTCTACTTAATTCCCTCCATTTTCCATTCAAACACACACATAGGACCCAACAAGACCTCTCTTAGATGCCTTATGAAGATAGATTTGAGGAAAACCTATGACTTGCTTAGCTGAAAGATTTTTCAAGAAGCATTGGTTGGTTATGGATTTCCTATAAGATTTACAGACAATGTAATGGCATGTATTACTTCAACTATGTTCATGATACGATAAAACAATGGAAACACAAAACAAACACTAAAACAGTCCACTAGTTTGAAGAACCCGTGGACCTATTTGGTGACCACACTCGGATTCACTACAACAACAACAAGAATGAGATAAAATGGTGTGTTTCAACACCAAAACAGCCACCCAAACTAAGTTACAACAACACAAGATGAAGATAAACAACAATATGAGAACAACAATAAGAAATGGGTTCACTAGAAACAAGAAGAAACGGTCAAGTTACAAATACTAACAAGATTATAATAAAAAGTAAAGGGATAGATAGATATACAATTGAGGGTATAATCATAAAAACCCAAGAGCTTATTGTTGGGTTCAATTGGTGTGAATGGAAAATGAGGGGACACAACCTTTTATGAAAAGATATATTATTTTGGAAAAGGAGCGACTGTTCAGATAGTTATGTCTGTTCAGAAAAAGATACAATGTTTCGAATAAACAGACATGACTCTTCCAAAGGATACACCTTTTCGGATGAACCATTGCCACCTTTTGGAAGGGGCACTTGATGGCTATATAAACCTGCATTTATCCACAGGTTTTTGAATGAAAGAAATTTTTTTTGAAATACAAACTCTTCTTATCTTTAAAATATTTTTTGTGATCAATCAAATCATTTAGTGAGTTCGACGAATTCAATTATTTGAGGTACCACTATAGTTGGATTGAAAGCCATTTTATCCTGGGAGGAAGATTCCAAAACCTCGGGTACAGTGAGGGGAATTATTCCTTAAGTACCCTCCGTGAAGTCGGGGGACTTGGCTTTACATTTCTGTTTCATCTTCATTTCTGAAAAAATAAAACACACTTCTTAGAAAGATCACTTTGATCTTGTATTGAGGGTGTTGTTGTACTTCACAGTGTTCTTGTTTTAAACTTGAACTAGTGTTGAAGTTGTTGTTTCAAATTACAAATTCGTGTACCCGAAAACGTTGATAAGCAACAATCTTAAGGAATAATCTTGGAAGAAAATTATTTCTTTTTACATGTTTGTTGAAATTTTCTTTTCACTAAAGTTTTTTTTCAGAATCTGTATTACTTGATTTCTGGAGATTGAAGCTTTTAGCTTTCTACTCCGTTTGAACTTAACTAGTGATTTGAAGACATAAAATCTTTATCAAAAGTTAAAGATCACTCGGTTGACGATTGAAAGTCATAAAAACTTCATCGTTAAACTAGAAACAAGAGGTGTTTAAAGTTGCTGCAACCTTATTACTAGTATTTTGACATACTAAAGGTTCTGTCTTGTTGTGACAGAAAAATAACGTCTGATAGTCAAATGCATGATTCTGGAATGACTATGGCGGCAACTAGTATTTCCACGACGAGTTGTACTAATGCTCCATAAGCTATGGCACCAACGGAGAAACCCGAAAACTTCACGGGTATTGACTTCAAGAGATGACAGCAAAAAATGTTCTTCTACCTCACAACTCTCTGTCTTCAAAGGTTCACGGTTAAGGAAGATCCGGAGGTTCCCGAGGAAACCTCTGAACAAGAACGCTTCGTAATTGTGGAGGCTTGGAAACACTCAGATTTCCTTTGCAGGAATTACATCTTGAGTGGTCTCCAAGATAACCTTTACAATGTGTATAGTGGAATAAAGACATCGAAAGAGTTATGGGAAGCGCTAGAATGGAAGTATAAGATGAAGGATATAGGAACTAAAAAGTTATTTGTTGCAAGATTCCTGGAGTACAAAATGATAGACAACAAGTCTGTTGTTTCCCAAGTGCAGAAACTGCAAGTGATCATCCATGATCTCTTTGTGGAAGGTATAATTTTAACAAATACCTTCATTGAACAGTTTAAACATATTCTTAGTATTCACATAACCTTTGTTGTAGGTTTGATTGTGAATGAAGTGTTTCAAGTAGCAACAATAATAGAGAAGCTACCACCTATGTGGAAAGACTTCAAGAACTATTTGAAATACAAACGTAAGGAGATGTCAGTCGAAGACCTAATTATATGACTACACATTGAAGAAGATAACAAGGCTGTAGAAAGAAGGTCAAAAGGCAATTCTGCAATGAATGGAGCAAACATTGTAGAAGATGACCAAAATAACTCAAAAAAGTGAAAAAAAAAACTGAAAATGAAAACAATCAACCCAAGAAGAAATTCAAGGGAAAATGCTTCAACTGTGGCAAGATTGTCCACAAATCTATGGATTGTCGTGTCTCGAAGAAAGAGAAGAAAAAAGACCAAACAAATTTGGCTGAGTCTAAGAAAGAAACGGATAATCTATATTCTATGCTTTCCGAATACAACGTAGTGGGAAATCCTCGCTAATGGTGGATGGATTCTTGTGCCACCTGCCATGTTTGTGCTAACAAGGATCTGTTTCGATGTTTGCTCCAGCTCAAGCAGAAGAGAAGATCTATATGGAAAACTCTGCTACTGCAAAAGTAGAAGACGTCTTTAGTAGCACCTAAACATGGAACAACCTGGGGGTTTTGTAGTTCCAGCAAAAGAAAATAAGGTGTGTAAACTTGTTAAGTCATTGTATGGACTAAAAAAAGCACCTAAATAATAGCATGCAAAGTTTGACCAAAACCATAGCACATCCTGTTTCTCAGTCAATGCCACAAATATTTTCCTGCAGATGCAATATTTCACAATTTACAACATTTGATATTCAAGCCTCCACATTTCTTAGGACGCACATTTTATCCTATACTACTAAAGACGTCTTTATTTTATTATATTTGCTCCCGCATAGTACTCTCTGCACCTCTTATCCACTTTCTTTATCGCATTGTGGGGTAGGATCAAAATTGCTACTAATAGACGTCTTCTACTTTTGCAGTAGCGGAGTTTGTCATGTAGATCTTTTCTTCTACTTGAGTCGGAGCGAACGTCGAAAGTAACTCCTTGTTAGCACAAACATGACGGGTGGCACCAGAATCCATCCACCATTCGTGAGGATTTCCCACCAAGTTGCATTCGGAAAGCATAGCACACAGATCATCCGTTTCTTTCTTAGACTCAGCCAAATTTGCTTGGTCCTTCTTCTTTCCTTTTTTGGGAGCACGACAATCCGTAGACTTGTGGTCAATCTTGCCACAGTTGAAGCACTTTCCCTTGAATTTCATCTTTGGTTGATTGCTTTTATTTCCAGCTTTCTTTCACTTTTTCGAGTTGTTTTGGTCATCTTCTACAATGTTTGCTCCACTCATTGCAAAATTGCCTCTTGACCTTTTTTCCGCAGACTTACTATCTTCTTCAATGCGTAGTCGTACAATCAGATCTTCTACTGACATCTCCTTACATTTATGCTTTAAATAGTTCTTAAAGTCTTTCCACATAGGTTGTAGCTTCTCTATTATTGTTGTTACTTGAAACTCTTCGTTCACGATCAGACCTACAATAAAGGTTAAGTGAATATTAAGACCATTTTTAAATGGTTCAACAAAGTTATTTGTCAAAATTATATCTTCTGCAAGGAGATCATAGATGATCACTTGCAGTTCTTGCACTTGGGAAACAACAGACTTGTTGTCTACCATTTTATACTCTAGGAATCTTGCAACAAAGAACTTTTTAGTTCCTGCATCCTCCGCCTTGTACTTCCATTCTAGCGCTCCCCGTAACTCTTTCGATGTCTTTGTTCCACTGTACATATTGTAAAGGTCATCTTGGAGACCACTCAACATGTAATTCCTGCAGAGAAAATCTGAGTATTTTCAAGCCTCCACAATCACGAAACGTTCTTTTTCAGAGGTTCCCTCGGGCACTTTCGGAGCTTCCTCAACCGTGAACCTTTGAAGACAGAGAGTGGTGAGTTAGATGAACATTTTTTGCTGCCATCTCTTAAAGTCAATACCCGCAAACTTTTTGGGTTTCTCTGGCGGTGCCATCATCGGCGGAGCATTTGTACGACTTGATGTAGCAATACTAGTTGCCCCCACAGTCGTTGCAACGTCATGCATTTGACTATCAGTCATCATATTCCTGTCACCACAAGACAGTACCTTTAGTATATCGAAATACTTATTAAAAAGTTGCAGCAACTTTAAAAAACCTCTTGTTTCTAGTTTAACGACGAAGTTTTTATAACTTCCAATCGTCAACCGAGTGACCTTTAACTTGTGATGAAGATTTTATGTCTTCAAATCACTAGTTAAGTTCAAACGGAGTAGAAAACTTAAAGCTTTAATCTCCAAAATAAGCTATACAGATTTCGAAGATTATTCCTTAAGATTGTTATTGACAATATTTTCGGGTACAAGAATCTGTACATACATGGAACAGTAACTTCAACACAAGTTCAAGTCTAAGACTAGAACACTTATGAAGTTGCTTAA
Organism: Capsicum baccatum var. pendulum; assembly: GCA_030864225.1. Classification (NCBI taxonomy): domain Eukaryota; kingdom Viridiplantae; phylum Streptophyta; class Magnoliopsida; order Solanales; family Solanaceae; genus Capsicum; species Capsicum baccatum. The sequence goes on along the minus strand of CM061551.1, from coordinate 129,265,964 downwards.
CACCTTCAACACAAGATTATACATGATCTATCCAAGAAGTATGTTAACTTTCAGAAATGAGATGAACCAGAATTTGAAGGACAACTCCCCCGACTTCACGAAGTGTCTTTAAGGAATAATTCTCCTCACAGTACCCGAGGTTATGGAATCTTCCTCCTAGGATAAAATGGCCTTCAATTCGAACAATAGCAGTACCTCAAATTGTTGGATTCTTCGAGCTCACTTAACAACTTAATGAGCACACAAAGTTTTTGTATAGAAGAAGAGTGTTTTTGCTGTCAAAAATCATGCCAATACCTGAGGAATATATCAGGTATTTACAGCCAAAAATTTGTCCTTTTAGAAAGGATGCATTGGTTCAGCAGAAAGGCACCTTTTCAGCAGCAGTCACGTCCCTGCGCCCAGTCTATGCTGGACATGCGCATGTTCTACGGTCGCAGGTGATGTTTGGTATATTCCAGTAGCTTTTGCGCTACATCTGTGCCCACAAGTCACGCACCTGCGTTGTGTCTGCTCCCGCAGGTCACCCTATAGCACGAAACAGTATGCCTTTTCCTTCGAAGTATCGCATCCCTTCATGATGCATTGCGTATGCGTCTGCATGGCGTCAAAAATGCGCCCGCACTTGGAGAAAAAATAATACTATCAAATTTTGGATTAAAAATTTCACTTGTAAACAAGTTTCAAATAAATTTTGTCTAAAAATTAGATCTCATCGATCAATCATTTTCCAAATCCAAATCAGAGCAAGCGACAACGACAACGGTGCGAGGCACCACCTTGTTCTTGCCTCACTATTCATGTAGAGTTAGTGTTTCTCATTATAAACACTCACAAGTTCTCTTCTTCCACCAATGTGGGAGAATTAGTGAACTTTCCTTAACTTTCTAATTTGAGAGTACACTTTCTAAATTGGTGTCTCTCTTCCCTCCACTATTTTCCCCTCTATTTTCCATTTACATATACACCTTGAACCCAACAATTTAGTTACAAAGAGCAATTCAATTTCATACCACTCATATTATGGTGAAACAGATATAGAGGATCTCAGTACGGACCATTAATGTTGTAGGTGTGATCAAACTATCTAGACAAATTATAAAATAAAAGTTATTAACTTTTACACAAAATTTTATTTAAGTCGATCAGTATCCATCTACCTACCATTTGTAAACTACAACAAATAATACGATAATAGAGATATCAAAATAATAGGATTATACAATTAAACCTAATCATTGTACAAAAAAGTTTCTCAAAGCCGACCGACATTCGTCTACCACTTGCAAACTACCACAAAATAATACGATAATAGAGATATCAAAACAATACAATTAAATCTAATCTTTACCTAAAAAAAAATCTCAAAGCCTACCAACATTCATCTACCACCTGTAAACTAACCTTTACACTAATTTTTCCTCAAAGTCTATCAACATCCATTGACCATATGTAAACTACAATAAAATAATACGATAATAGAGATATCAAAACAGTACAATTAAACCTAACCTCCTTTACACAAACAAAATCCTCAAAGTCGGCTGACATTCAGCTACGATAAAACTACCACAAAACAGTACGATAATAGAGGTACTAAAATAATACATTGAACCAAACCTTTACCTAAATTAATTCCTAAAAATTGTCTGGCATTCATCTGCCAACTGTAAATTACAACAAAACAATACGATAATAGAGATGTCAAACTAATACAATAAACCTTAGCTTTAAACAAATTTTTTTCAAAGTTGATCGACATTAATCTACGACCGGTAAACTACAATAAAATAATACAATAATGATGGTAAAGCTCCAGTCTCGGATGAAAATATTTTTTTATCGAATTGAAAATTTTGATTCGAAAGATTCAAGTCTTTTTCTTGTCTCATCTCTGATGAAAATATTTTTTATCTGATAAAGTTTCGATTTGAAAAATTCAAGTTTTTTTCTTGTCTATTTAATCCTTCGATTTCTTATGTGAATTTGATAATTTGTAATTGATTTTTTGTCTTATTAATAATTTGGTTAAAATTATTTTTGAATAGTAGAAAATTAGTAGAGTTTAAGATAAAGACTACCTAAAGAACATACAAAGTCAGAGATTGAATTAAAGGATTGATATAAATGAAAAAGTGTAAAAGTATTAAACTATTGGGAGAATAATCTACCACTTATATTGAGAAGAAAAATAACATATAGTAACAAAATATAAACTACAATAAAATAATATGATTAAAACCAACCTTTGCACGAAAATTCCTTCAAGCCTGATCAAACAGTCATCTATCATCTATATTAAGCCCAACGAAATAGCAGATAGCAACAAACATAAACTATACAAAATGATTTAATAATTAAGATATTAGACGTGAATCAAGAATCAAATTTAACCAATACAATAATGAAAATAAGCAAAGTGAGAATCAAGTTTCACCAATACAATAATAAACTATACATAAAACATCAATATTGACGAAATTAAAATTCGAGATAACTCTTAATTAATTTTAAAATTAAAAAACAAGAGATCTAACCAATATTCTGTTGAATGTATCACTTTCTTAATGAGTCCAATAACATTTAAATAGTCATGTGCTTGTTTGCATATCTAAGTTGTGATGAAGTGATTGGTGGATCATGAAGTACACATTACCACCTTTCAAATATGAATAAAAATATTCTATACAACATTAGTCAATGTATATATTATAATATGTAATTGATTTCTATTGAAATTGGAACTTATTGTCAGAAACATTCCATTGCACGCATAAAGTTTTCAGTCCGCGGAATTTTTTTTTTTCATGCACAATTTCTTTAATTTTTGTACCTTTTACATAATTCTAATTAAGGAAAATCTTAATGACTAATTCTAGGTGATTTTAAACTCCTAAATATTATATAAATAATTAAATAATAATTGAAGGAAATAAGTAAAAAGACAATTTTATCTATTGTGGAGTTTTCTAATGAAGGGCAAAAAGTTCAAATTATTTTTTGTAAGAATTTTCATACTTTTAATTTATTATAGATATAGATTATAGATACAGATAATATTTAGTGGCATCTTCTATGACCAACATTAATATTTATCCTTTTTGTCAATTTTTTGATTTTTTAGGAAAATCTAAATTCAATGCAAACAATAAAATATTACTTATTAGTGTTAATAATAATTAATATAATTAATTACTTTTTCTAATAGCCTCTTTTATCCTTCTATTACGTTAATATGTACCACTTCTCCTTCCTTTAATTAACCTAATGGTTATTTTTCGTCAAAGATTCCTTAAATTTCTCTCTTTTATTTCTTTGTACATATCAATAAGTTCTCATTTACCTTAACTAGTATACGTGCCCGCGCGATGCGCGATAAATATTAGAGGAAACGAATCATTTACAATCTTAATTTGACTTGTTGGAGTATATTAGATCATATTATGTTAATAAAATTTGCACAATCATCTAATTTTTCAATGTCATGGACTCAATAATAATTTTTTTATTAAATTGAATAAAACAAATCAATTGATTGTCAAAAAATATTTCTTTCTTATTTTTCTTTATTGCATTATATCATCTATTTTTTTCATTAATTTACTACTTTTACTATATTATTCAATTATATACGAATTATTTAACCAACTAAAACTTTAAAAATTAATTCAAATATAAATATCCTCACTTTATTACTATCTCCTTTTTTGTGTACATCTTTTTCTACTCTAATATTTTAGTTAGTTTTTATTCATTTACTATTCTACATTGTATATAATAAAATACTATCAAATCCAAAACTAATTTGTTATTTTTATTTTATCTAAACTATTAACAAAGAATTACTTCAATAATTTTTCATAAAATATATTGATATGTTTCAAGATATTGTCCTCCTTATACATTATTTCCTACTATGATATTTTAATTTGTTTTTTCTCATTTAATATTTTGTCTATAATTCAAATGATCTGGTAATATTATAAATTAAAATTTAAATTATTTTAAATATATAAATCCTTGATTATATTCTTATAAAACCTACTGATATTTTATTTAAGTAACTTTTTTTGGGGGGTGGGGAGACAGGTGGGGGAGGGGGTGGGGAGTTTACGATGTGAAATTAAAATTAAAGCTTAAGCTACTTGAACTTTCAAAATTAAGACATCTTTGATCTGTTCCTTAAAAACAATAAATAAATAATCAAGTTCATGCTTCTCTTTAATGTGTAGTTATAAATATGAAATTTCTTTAATGCAGAATCAATTTACAATTTTACCTGGTTGAATAGCATAAACAAATTATTTATATATAAACTTGATTTTTGTAATGTCAATATTTAAATGTGATAATGAATCAATAATACAAATAAAAATCATAACAATTAATAATTTAAATGTGATAATGAATCAATAATACAAATAAAAATCATAACAATTAATATTTTGATAATGGCATAAAGATATCAAATATGCTTATTTCGCCCTATTCGGCGCAAATTCAGATTAGTCGGACTTCAATGCGGGTACCACACAGCGGATGAGAAACCAAAAAAAAAATACTTATTTCTTGCAAATTTCATACATTTATTGTAATAAAGTTTTTACTTGAGGAAAAAGTGGCAAAAAATATATTCACATAGGCAACGTGTCAGTAGCATCATAAGCTTTCAATTTATAAAATAATTATAAAGTTTTATGTATTGTATTTTCAATCAACACACCCATCTAGCGTGAATTTAATGTAGTAATTTCTACTTAATAAGTGTATTTGTTTTGCTGACAATTGAAGAGTATAATAACTTTTGTGTACTCAAAATTTCGTATTATATATACAAAAACTTGTCATATACATAAAGCATACTCAAATCACATAAATAATATTAATACCGAATAAAGTGTCAAAATCAAACACACCAATAAATAATAAAAAATCTGAAACTGATAGTGATGGCTGTGCAAATGCTCACTGCCACTTTTAAAGAAAGAGGAGAAAAGGTAAACCGTAAATAAAGCAAAAGAATTCACGAACAGACATATACCCAAAAAAAAAGGTCTTTTACAGTTTTCAAGTAATTGTCCCCTAATTGTTTGGCCTTATGTAGATTATTTTTGAACAGTTTTTATGTTTTGCTAAGCTATGCTAGGAATGGGGAATAATGTGGGTGAGGGTTTAGATTTGTTTAGTAGTATTTTTTAAATTTTAAAAATTGAATGTTAAAATTATGCAAAAGATTTAACTTATTATTCTTTTTATCATGATAGTTATTTATTATTAGTGTCATATATATGATTTTTTAAATTGAAAAGTCCCACAATCTTTGACAAAAATAAAATTGAAAAGTTATTGCAATCTTCAAACATTAGACCTGTGTAAAATTTTAGTTTGCAGTTATGAAAAATTATTTTTGATTCAAGAATTGTATATCAATATATAAAGTTAAATATGTGATAAAGTTGCAACAAATTAATTAGCATTAATATTTTCAAAAAGCCTGGTAAAATTAAGCAAGCATAAAAATTTAATTTTATTATAAAGTAAATAAACTATAAACATTAAATTTAGAAAGAGTTACTAATAACTAATAACAATTTCAAACAAGTTGAAATTGGATTATATTCATGATAAGGTAATAATTTTTTATCATTTAAATGTGTGCATCAACTAAAAAATATTTTTCCTACAAACAACTTGATGGTTGCTATTTTATTTTTTGCCATTGTGGTTATAATATACAATTATTATTTTTCAAACAATTTGAAATAGAAATTTAATTGTAGTTTTAAATTAAATATACAGTTATAATGATTTCTTTAGATAATTCATAACTAATATATTTAGTTTAAATATTTATCTATTAAATTTAATATATTTGATTTTTATGTGAATGTTTACCTTATCGCTTGACTTAATATATTTTGTATTCAATATTTTTTTTGTATCGTTGCTGAAATTTAATTTTGAATTTTTGTGATTCATCATTTTAAAAAAAAAAATTGAAATAATATTATCAGTTACACTATCTAAAAGGAAAACATTAATATTGTTAGTTGAATACTAATATTGTAATAATATCATTCCTACATTTAAAAATGACTTTCAACTAAAAGTCAAAAATACTTATTTCAATTCATTTTATAACTTCACCTATGGATTTAACTTTTTATCTTTTAATAAAAGAATATTTTTATTGAATGAGAACAGAATATCGTCTTAAAATTAAATTTTTAAAGATTTAGATATGTCTATATACATTAATAAAAGATAGCAGTCACAAAGACATCGAACATATTCAATTCACCGGTAAACCTCCATTCATCAGCAAATAGAATTCAAAAAGAAAATCGAGAACAGTGGCATTGCATGTGAATCACAGTTATATCTTTATTGATGAATATCATTGTCGACAACTTTATAGAAAATATCACCTTCATTTCTTTCATAGATGTCACAAACATCTTTCCATCAAAAGTTCACCAATTTTCAGTTATAAATCCACTGTCCCTAATTCAAGAGATATATTTGCTTTCACCACTTCTCCCATCATCCTCAATGATCAGAACACAGTGGCAGATTTATTTGATTATAAAAAATGTGTACAGAAATGAAGTAGATAAACTGACATTAATGATACGTTAAAATACATTATAAAATGTTATTACATGTAGAAAATAATAAATATAATGACCTTTTCAACATTAAGAAAAGTCTCAAAAGAGAAAAGATGCCAACTAAATAATGATGACATTGTTCCAATGAAAAAATCCAAATGTGAAAGAAAAAAACATACCATTAATTCATTGGGAAAATTATGATTTTAGTCGTGCGAATCCTACTATGTTGTGCTTGAAATATAAACACAGAACATTATTAAATTTTTTTAGAAAACCATGCTCAAATTTTTTGGGAATTATATTATTCAAATTTTAACTATTAGTATTATTTAATTTTTTAAAAAGAAAGTTCTATCATTTACCTCAATTATAAATCCTACTACAAATACAAAATTTAAAACATAATTGTCCCACGTAAACCCCATTATACTAAGAAAAGAAAACTTATTCCTACTTTTTAATGATTCTAAATGAATTTCTTGTCTTCATATTATTAATCATCTTCTCCGTTATTGAATCTATCTTTAGTATCAATCTAAACCACCTTCATCCATTTTCCAAGTCTTCCAAAATTAAAACTCAATTCACAATGATGGTATGAATAATAATTTGAACCACCCATTTAAAAATAAGCATCAAATTATAAATAAAAATTTTAAAAACTCTATTAGAGATTTATTTGAGTCTCAATGATGTTAAACATAAATTCAAAAAATTTAAACAAAATTCTTCTAAATATTTCAACTAATTACCTTGAGTTATAAGTTTTAGATATAACACCAATCGCGTTCAAGTTCAAACTCTACTAAACTCAAATTTATCTACTAATTTGTGTTCAAAGGATTTTGAGGCCGTTTGGCCATAGATATTTTTTACTTTGTTTGGAAAAAAAATTTCACTTAATGGAATCATGTTGTTTGGCCATAGATATTCCAAAAACATTTCAATTTTTTTTTGCAAAAAAGTGAAAACAACTTTTTTTTGTTTTCACTTTTTTTCAACTCCAATTCCAAGTTTTTTTTTTATTACATATAACCCTATTTATTTTAATATTACATAAAAGGCCCTTAAATGGTTTAGATGAGTTTTGGAGCAAATCCGAAAAGAAAGACATTTTTTATGAACAACAAATCAAGTCCGGACACATTTTTCAAAGACATTTCTTCTCCATAAAAGACATTTTTGAACAACAAATAAAGATTTTTAAACTAAAAGATCGGTATAATTTCATTATTTGTAGGTATATTTTCATTTTTAAGCTCAGGACCCCTTCCATCATTGATGTGAAATTCTTTTCATTCATGAGTATAATCAGTAGATAAATTAGTTGGGCAATTTTGATAGTTTTAAAAAGTTTGAGGTATAAAATTAAATTTAAAAAAGACTTTTCAAAATTCAAAACACATCTTTAAAAAATACATGGTCAAACACAACTCCAACTCCAACTTCAACTCCAACTTCAAAATTTTTTAATTTTTATGGCCAAACGCCTACTTTGAATATAATTGGAATGTTGTTTAAAATTAAAAGTTTATATACCTTCAAAACTTCAACAAAGTTGATTTCATTGGAGACAACCTTTAAAATATAACTTTTTGGAAAATGCAAAGACAGAAGTCCCAAAAAAAATTTAAATAACTCACATTTATAATCATTATTTTTAAAGAAAAATTAAAAGTGTGCCCATCAATAAATAAATCCCATCATTTTAACAAATTTTCAGCCAAAATGTATGAAAAATTGGAGTGACCCAAATATAAATCACATTAACTTCTTAGAATTCAAAATATGAAATGTTTATTATAATGATCGTATCTTAATAATGTAATATTTTCTTTTATGATACTATCATTTGACTTAATTAGAAAGCAAACTTCTCAAGTATATGTTCCGTCGTTATTTAAAAACTTCATTACCTGTAAATCTGCACTAACATAAAGAAAATATTAAATTTATCTCTAATAGAAATTCAATCACCAACTAAAAATAGCACTAATTCTCTTTAGAAGTTAACATGATAATTTTCAGAGTATGCCCATGAACAGGCGGCAAAATTCCTCTTCGAGAAATAACTTTATGCGGCAAGGCAAATACTCTTCCTCCTAATATAGGATCTTGCACAAATATAGCAATATCAACATTGTTTTTTTAAAGTCAAAGACATAAGCATTATCTTTTCATAATGAACACTACATAGTATTTTTTTTAGTGGGTGTGGTGCCATACTTCAAATGTATTTAAGAATGCTGATACGTCAATGGGACAATTTAGTTTAGAAAAAATTGAATGTCTCAAGATAAATCTTTTCTAAGTAAGAACTAACAAAGAAAAAACTTTGTTATAATGAACAGTTTAGTGACCCAGATAATCATTTAACTTTACAGAAAAGTATAGGAAGACAAACAACACGAAATTCTCTCCACCACACTACAACACTAATTGAAGACTCTCAGCATGAAAATGCTCAAGTATTATTGCTAGCTATGATGCATGGGTTCACAAAACTTCTAATGATTGCATGAATTTAATCTTCCTGCAAATAATAACACACCAATATTAATATTCGAAAATAATAATACATATAACATTTTAAAGTAGAAAATTTAAGACAATTCATTAAGACATAGTACAAATTAGTACAATAATTTTGAGAAGTACAAGAAAAAAAAGAAAACTAAATACATACATAAACCCATTTTAACATTTAAATAAATTTTGTTGACAATTTGATATTCTTGATGAAGATAGCAACTTTTTTTGCCTAATGCACATTCCCCAAAAAAAAAACTTTTCGAGTAAATGTTTGTCAAGTAATTAGTAGTGTTTATAAATATTGCAATTAAAGGTAATGATATAACTTACAACATATTATTGTTGATGATGTAGTTGATGACATCAGTCTTGAGTGAACATCATTTTCTTGAAAATTATATTTGTTTTGAGAAATAAATTTCAATGATTACATATCTGAGGACTTGATTTTGATTGTTAATAATAATATAACAAAAGTTTAAGCAGTTTGAAATAGGAAAAGCAAAATAGTTTTTCTGACAGATTTTTTTTTTTTTGTAAGGGAGATATAAAAAGCCTAATCCCTAGGAACGTGGAGGAAGTTAACTGCATGTTAGAAAAATTTTCTTTTTAATGTTCTTTATTATTTATTAAGGATGGTACTAACGGAATTGAAATAAGAATGATGTGGAATTGCCAAGTGTTCTGGTGTCACTTTGGTAATATTAGAAAAGGAATTCTTCCTCTTCTTTTTAATAATAATAATAATAATAAAAAATAATAATAATAATAATAAACTAACAAATTATATTAAATAATTTATTTTTTTATAACTTTATTCTAAATTTAGAATTCCAACTTTTTATTTAAATAAGTTTAAAAACTATAACAACATTTATAGAAACACCGGGAGGCAACACATCTTTTATAATATTATTTTATTTTCTTTTTTTATTTGTATAATTAATTATTTGAAGTTTGAGCTTTTTTTAAAAAAAAAAATTGAATTGAATAAGTAACCATCAATATGATTAAAAAAGATATCAAAACTTGAATTTTAAACTACTGTGAAAAGTTAAAATAACTTCAAAATTTTAAATTTTTAAAATTATAACCTAACGAAATGACAAATCAAATGGTGTTGAAACAATCTTATTAAAGAAATGCATTGATGACAATAATAATGTCATTTGTTATTTTAATTATTCTCAACTTAACTATTATATTTTTTTAAAGTAACTACAAAATTTAAATTATTAAAAAAGATATAAAAACTAAAAACAACTACTAACTAATCATACCTAACTAAGTCTTGTCCTAAAAACTAATATGTGTCAGTTTTTAATGCTTCCACTTGACAATTTTTTGGACAAGACTTTCTTACTATTTAATATATATAGATTTTTCATTTTTTTTCCAGCGTTTTTCAGCTTTCCTTAATTAACCTAATGGTTATTCTTCGTCGAATATTCCTTAAATTTTTCTTTTTTCTTTCTTTGTACATATCAATAAGTTCTCATTTACCTTAATTTTTCATCTTTCTTCCAATGCTTTTCAGCTTTCCTTTTAAAATAATTTTTTTTTTATAATTAACTAATGCACTTAATGTACTCATTCAATTATAATTATTTAATATAAATTAATTTTTAAAATATTATAGCATATATTCTGTTGATTATATGTTTGAATGAGAAGTGATCTTTTTTTTGTGTGTGTTTTGGACTTTTGAAATTTGTAAAGTAAAATTTAATGAGACTTTTAATACTTTTCTAATTACTAATGTTATAAATAACGTAAGGAGGAAAAAAGTTTTATTCTTTTAATCACCATGAAATAATACACTTCATTGGAATGAAGTTGGAGGTATTAATATTATATCTGATGTTTCGACTTTATTTTCAAGTGAATAAAGGTGAAAATACATTTACTAAGGTTGTAAAGACTTTTCACTATTAATAATATAGTTTTGCGAATTCTAAGAACATTCAAAGCCCATTTGAATTGGCATATTTTAAATGTTTTTAAGTTAAAAATACCTTTTAAGTATTTTGAAGGATAAATTTAAAAATTGATTATAAGAACACATACGTTATGATTCTAACTTATGACGTTTATAAGTCACAAGCCAAAAGATAATTTAAATGAATATTTTTCTGTGCTATCAAAAATAAAATTTTAATTAGTAAAAATTAATTTCATTTATTTGTTATTATTTATTTATTATATTTATATTTTTTATCATCGCGCGAAGCGCAAGTAATTTCTCTAGTTAAACATAAAGTTGAGTAAAAGTGAACTCTTACATCACTTTATAAAACGAGGGAAAGCATTAAAGGTGGCAAAATGAGCAATTACACATAAGGTCATGTCATGTTAACTAATTTATATCAAAAGTTTTTAAACTCCACCGAGAGTTATGATTTAATAACAAGATCTTTTAACCCAACCAAAATTTTTGTGTTCAAACTCTACAAATGAAAAAAATCTAGTAAATCATATTTGACCTTCTTTCCACAATATTACAAATAGCAACAGCGACATACCCAATGTATTCTTACATAGTGGGGTCTGGAGAGGGTAGAGTGTACGCATATCATACCACTACCTTAGGTGAAGTAGAGAGGCTATTTCCGATAGACCCCCGACTTAAGACTGATAACAGTATAACAAACATAAAAAATAAGTGCATATAAACTAGTATGGAATACAAAATAAACTAACAGTATAACAAATACAAAAGATGAGTGCATATAAACTAGTACGGTATGCAAAATAAACTAACACCGCTAGCCACAAGATAATACTACAACCACAACACCACAAACCAAAAACTCCAGACACAAAAGAATGCTCCTCTACTATTACCGAACACTCCCGCCCCCTAACCCTCTATCCTAATCCGCGTCCTCCACACTTTCCTATTAAGGGTCATGTCCTCCGTAAGCTGTAACTACTCCATATCATGCCTAATCACCTCCCTCTAATATTTCTTCGATCTACCTCTACCCCGTCTATCATCTATAGCCAGTGTCTCACACCTCCGCACTGGAGCATCAAAGCCCCTCCTCATCACGTGCTCGAACCAATGTAACCTTATTTCTCGCATCTTATCCTCCACCGAGGCAACTCCCTCCTTCTCCCGAATAAACTCATTCCTTACCCTATCTTTCTTGATATGTCCACACATCCATCGTAACATTCTCATCTCCACCACCTTCAACTTTTGGATGTGGGAGTTTTTAACTGGCCAACACTTCTTTCCACAACATTATCCAAAAAAATGTGTTATCTTAGAAAAAAATTGTAAAAGAATTTACACAATAAAAAATACAATCCATATATCTAATCGATTATGTCATACCCCAAATCCCATTGGAGCGGACTGGCACCCGTAGCCGAGGAGGCCCGGGAGAACCCGTTCATAACCTATACTTTCACATTCACATTACTTATGAAAATTAGAAATTTGGGCAGCACTTCGTTGTAAATAGAAGAAAACAGTACCTGTATCAGCCCAGCAGACACGCATAAATATGTATATGAACAGTAATTGGCCGTCAGAGCCATCACGTCTATCAACCAAACACTCCTATGGCTGTACAATATGTCTACAAAAGCCTCTACATAGAGACACAACTGAGTTGGGGTCGGGACAAACTCCCGCCCACAAAAGACTTTTATACAAATACCAAAAGTACATATAGAGACGACTTGGGATGCCCCGAAACAACTGGAGCTCACCACTAACAACAGAATGTCCTGGCTCTTACTGCGGAGGTGTACGACCTGAAGTACCTATTCCTGCAGGCATGAATACAGGTCCCCCGTGAGGGGCGTCAGTACGGAAATATGTACTGAGTATGTAAGGCAGTGAGTATCAAGATGAGATACAAAAGATCAACAGAACCCAGATACCAGTGAATAAACAGTATGAGTAGACCACACTTAAAAGAACTGATGGGATACCTGCACATTACTTTCATATCATTACTTCCCGTAATCCTTATCAATACATAACATATGTCATACAATGGCCAACCGATCAGTGGTACTAATACAATACATCAGGGACCACCGCTGGAATAGCATATATACATAATCTTTATAATACAATGGCCAACTGATCAGTGGTACTAATACAATACATCATATCATCAATTTAAAATACACACATTCCATTTCTTAATTCAATTAATCTTTGAGATTGGTTACTTTGTGGTCACACTTTATGGAACTTGAAACCATGATACCTCAATAGGAAAAACATGTAAATAGGTAATCAATATCATGAAAATGAAGTAGAGAATCATGGATACCTTATTAAACCATTTCGGAGTCAACAATAGTATATGGATATTTTTTTGACTAGCCGGACATCTTAAAAGTGAAAACAAGTTCAATTGGTAGTGTCGAAGATCATATGATGTTATTATGTGTCATGTGTCGTAGGACAATGTTGGAAGCTTACTTGAGAGTGCCATGGGTCATTATTCATGCCAAAGATTAGATAGAGTATGTCTTACATACCTTGATATAACCACTTCAATACAAGTGACTTCCCGTACTCTTCGAACACTTATCTACAATAAGTCATTTGTGGCAAACTAGTATTAGCAACCAAACCTTACCATTTAGGTATTAACTTCACCAAATAATGTCTAGGAAGTAATCCTTTATCTCATCAATAAGAGTACTACATACATCCTCTTATACTCTTATTACATTCACATATCATGCATTTTCATGAAATATCCCTCAACATCACTCTTAGCCTTTATTTCCCTTCTTAATCACCATCCAATACCAACATGATCACTAGGCATACATAACCACTAATATAATGATATATCACCACAATTCATCCTCCATAATCCAATACAACAACTTCCATAATTTACTACTAACAATTTATACACAACAATTCATAACTATGTTTCTAGTTATCTTCCAACATCAAGACAATACTCATAATCCTTTATCAATACTTATTCATGGATAAGAATCAAGAATAAACAATATTCATACCTTAACAATGAACTCTTGTATTTAGGATCCTCCTTACATAACCATGGGGTGCTTCTCGAAGCTTTCGAGATGGTGAACACAACTACGGAACCAATTTGAATTTTCTACGGTTGAATCACAAAATATTTGAGGTTGAAATTGGCTAGGGTTTTCACCTTCTCTTAAAATTGGATAACATCTGATACAAATGAGGCTAAGTGCAGGTTTTTAAGACCAATTTTCGTCCAAAGGTAATAGAAAATGACCATTGTGCCCTAAAAATTGAAATAAATCCCGAATATGTCCCCAGTGGACAGTTTTGACAGGCTGAAGTAAATCGATCATAACTCTTTGATCCGATATCGGATTTGGGTGAAATTGGTATCATTGTAAAGATAATTAAAAGGGCTTTCATTTAATATAAATTAGGCCACCCAGTTCGTCCTGTACAAAGAGTTATGATCGTTTGAAGTAAACCCTAAAAATCTGTTTTGAGAGGCTGAAGTAAAACGCGTATAACTCCTTACGCAGATGTTGGATTTGGATGAAACCAATTGCATTAGAAATAAGACTCAAAGATCTTTCTTTTGATATATGGTAGCTCGCCCAGTTCATTATATTGAGGAAGTTATGATCGTTCAAAGTTGACCCAAAAACTGGCAGGCCTCAGTATTTTCCTGCTAATTTACTGTTCACAAAAATCTGTTTTGAGAGGCTGAAGTAAAACGAGTATAACTCCTTATTCAGATGTTGGATTTGGATGAAACCAATTTAATCGGAAAGAAGACTCTCGGAGCTTTTCGTCTATATATAGCAGCTCACACAGTTCTTTTTGTACAAGGAGTTATGATCGTCTCAAGTTGGAGTGCCTAGCTGCAGAAATTTTCTTGCAGAATTAATGTTCACAGGCTTCCCGGCCACCGGTTTGAAATTTCGAATGTGCTCGCTTATATGAAATACTCCTCTGTTTTGGGCAAACTTTATATCGTTGGAAAGCTTATTCCAATACCTACACATACAGCTATTGACGGGATACTTCCGAACACCATAAACTTAATTTAACCCATACGCAAGTCTTTAGGACTCCATATAATCGGGATAAGTGTACGAAAAAATTTACGGGGTGTTACAGATTAATTAAATATATATATATATATATATATATATATATATATATATATATATATATATATATATATATATATATATATATATATATATATATATATATCAAACATTGGAATGTTATGATAAGATTGAGATATTCATTGTTAATTGTTAAAAAAATTTTATTGAATAGAAGAATGATTTAAAAAATCATCATAATAACTCATTTCATATTTATGACAATTATTTACTGATAATTAAAGATTTAGAAGCGTAATTGACTCCTAATTTAATTAAAAAAATATTTGTTTTCCTTTTTAATGCGATAGTTCATATATGGAAAATATATGTATCTCTTTATAAAATATATATATATCTAAATAATTCAACAATTAAATTTTTCTATAATTTTTAATAAAAGATGAGACAAAATGTAATTAGGTATAAACATCAAAAGAAGTTTAAGTTTTTCAATATTGAAGGCACATTATATGTCGGTGTGCCGCCGTAGAACAGAAATGGCCACTCACATTCCGAGGCAAAAGGTATGTAATACTTTTTTCGTTTGTTTTTTCCATTGCAAATGTTCATGCGATTCTGCATTTGTTTATATATTTTTTTTGTGTGTGTGTTTCTCCATGGCAGAGGCGGCTATTCTTTTTGGAATGATGATTTCTGTGCGATTGAAAACGTGTGTTTCTCAAAAAAAAAAAAAAAAGATCTTTTATACAAAGTATAAAAGGGTAGTTTTTAGTTTTAAGTTGGGGGACGGAAAGTGAAAATGGGGAGGGAATTATATAGTGAGAATTCAATTTTCACTGATAAAGTAGGACTTATTTGATAGGAGGGAAAAGGAAAGGGTAGCTGATTTTGGGATTAATTTTTTGATGATTTTTTTCATATTTGGTTAGGATAAAATCGTGAAATTCATTATTTCGAGATTGTAGTATTGTTTTAAATCGGGTACGAGAAGGAAAAATTGAAAAGGGATTATATAATGAGAATCGAGTTCCCGTAAGGGCTCGTTTGGTTAGAGAGACACGAGATAACTAATTCCCATGAGATAATTTATCTTGAGATTAGTTATTTGAGATTTATAGTATCGTTTTTATCACACTGAGGATGAGATAATAATTATTAAATAAAACCACAAGGGTTGGTGTGGTGGTTTAGCACCTCACCCCTTAACTTAAGCAAGAGGTTGGGGGTTCGATCCCCACCTCTGGTGAATGGAAAAAACTCTGTGGCCAGTTTTCTACCGCTTTGTGCACTGACAATAGGAATGGAGGATTAGTCTCACGGCTGCCGACTGTGGGGATACCTTGAAAAATCAAAAAAAAAATTATTAAATAAATAATTTCGAAATAATTAATTTTCCAACAAAACGAGTCCTAATAGTTTAGATAGTTGCACTTAAGCTAGTAAGATTTTAGACAAAGTTGTAAATATGGAGTATTTTACTAGATTTTTTATTTTAAAGATGTGCTTCATTTTACTTTAGTGGAGAATACTTAGTAGATTATTTAGGATTTCTTGTTGTTGGATGATTTTTAAAATGGGAAATGAGTAAATTTAAATATATAAGTGCAGATAAGATTAAAGATTTAGAGGGTTTTCAATTATACTAGATGCATAATTGGCAAGGTGGTGGCAGAAAAAAGGTAAAAGTCTCTCATTTTTTTTTCTTCCCTTTTATTTGCTCTCGCACTATTTATAAAACATTTTCATTCATCATCGTAACACTAATCTAATTCTTGCTATAAAAATGTTATTTTATTACAATAAGCAATGACTTCTTTCTCATCCTGCTTAGGTTGTCATAATTTTATTTTTAACTCAAAAATTTGGGAGATATTTTCTACATTAAAATATGTCTCCTTAATGACTTCTCACACATCCTTAGCCGTGGATAAAAAAGATAAGGTTTACTTATGACTAGCCCCATGAAATTTATTTTGTAATGGCTTCCAGGCAGTTCTTCCATTTAATCGAAGATAAGTTAACTGGAAGGGCATGTGAGAAATATTGCCTCCTTGATTCATCAGATTTTCTGTGAGAGCTTTCAGAGAAGACATTTTGTCTTCTTTTGATGTTCCAGAAAGATATTCTCTGAGAAGCTATTTTGACCATATGGTATTAAGGGGAAAATTTCAACTCTGATACCATGAAAGTTTAGATACTGCAAAAATATGTTTTTATTCAAAGAGTTGCACAATATTTATAGGTGAACAGGATCAAAAAAATCTAATCAATTTCTAATTTCTAGGAGCTATGTTGCGCGGACTCATTCATTTCACGGCCGAACCCATCCTAACGCGAAACTGGTGTGGATGCGGGGTACGTCTCCGATTCGGTCAAACGAATCCAAAGACGTTGATCCAACATCAAGAACAAAGTAGGTCGTCATCGTCGTCTTAAGAAAGACTAGTGACTATAATTGTTGTCATTGCCGGAAGGGAGAAAATTGGTGACTGCTATCACCGTCGAAATTGGGCGAGAAATTCAACGACAGTCATCATCGGAATAGGCGACTGCTGTCATCATCAGAATTCGGCGACTGTAATTTTAGTCATCGAAATTTGAATCGTTGGGAAGAAATATAAAGTTGTTGGAAACTAAGAAGATGACTCATCAGATCTAGTTTTTAATAATTATATTTTTTAAATATAAAAAGAAGTTTATATTAATATGGCAAAATGACCTTCTGGACCCCTGTACTATGTCGATTTTGTAAGTTGAACACCTCTACTTACATGTTTGTCATCTGGACCATTGAACCCATTAAAAAGCAATATTTTACATTCTTTGATCGTTGACCTTGCCTATGTGGCATTGAAATGGTGACTAGGACAAGGAGAGTGTAATCACTCGCCTACGGGTGCGAGTGGGGGTCAATTTTTGGTCAATTTTACATTAAAATAATTTTTAAAAAATATTAAAATTAAAAAAAAATAAAAAGGATCTTTTTTTTAATATAAAAATAATATTTTTTTTTTTTAAAGAAACCCTTCCCCACTCCACCCCAGCCCGTTCCTACCCCCACCCCCTTCTCCCCCCACCCATCCCCATCCCCATCCCCATCCCACCCCACCCCCAGCCCCTTCCATAAAATATTTTTTTAAAAAAATATTAAAATTAAAAAAATAAATAAAAAAGGCTCTTTTTTTCCTCCATCCTTTTTAATTTAAAAATTTAAAAATAATATATATTTTTTTTAAAAAAAGAAACCTTCTCCACTCCACCCCAGCCCGTCCCCACCCCCAACCCTACCCATCCCACCCACCTCCAGCCCCTCCACCCCATACCATCACCCGTTCAGCCCTACCGCACCCCTACCCTTGCCCGTCCCCAACCCCCCACACCCCACCATCCCCGTCCAGCCCCTCCCCACCCCACCCCAGCCCTCACACAACCCCATCCCCACCTCAACCCCTTCCAGCCCCCCTCCCCCCCACACACGTTCACTTTTTATTTTTTATTTTAATTTTCCCTCTCAATTCAGTTCTTTTTATTTTTTAATTAAAATTTAAATTTAAAATCTTTTTATTTTTTTGGGGGATTAAAATTTAAATTTAAATTGAAAGTGAGTGATAGTGAATATTGAAAAAAATTAGTGAATTTCGCTTGAAAAAAATTAAACTTTTTGTGAATTTGTTAAAAATATTCAAATTTAAAAATAAAAAATTTATTATGTTTGTATATATAAATTTATAGTTAAAAATTTAAATTAGTTGAAGAAAATTTTTAATTATTTGGAATGGATTTGATGTTTAATTTGTGAGCAAAAATAAAAACATGATTATTCAAAATTTTCTACAATTTATGAATTTTTCTTATTTAATTAAATTAATTTTAATATTTAATTTGTTATGTAGCATTTTAAAAATGACTTGAAATTTAATGTAATAGTTTTTTTTTAAAAAATGATGTGGCAGACGTGTCAGGCGTGGCAGCTGACGTGGGGGAGAGTGTGTTACACTCATCAAAAAAGGGTTTAATATGTTGTTTTTTAGTGGGTTCAAGGGTCCAGATAACAAACATGTAAGTAGAAGTGTCCAACTTACAAAATCGACATGGTACAGGGGTTGAGAAGGTCATTTTGCCTATTAATATAGTCAAAAGATATGTATGTCTGTTGATTTCTCATAAAAAGAATTTTTATATTAATATAGTACAAAAAAAATATATGTGCATGTTGGTTTTCCAAAAATACAATTATATACCAATCCTAATTGAGAAAGTAACTAAAAGTTATGTTAAAAGTTAAAAGCAGATTTTTAGAATATCTTATATTTATAATATTTAACTTTTTAGCTGAATTCCTGCTCTTGTATCCATACTCGATTTGCACCTCCGAATCTTAAAATTTAAATTTTGATGAATCCGACTCTCAGATTCGCACCCGTCTTGAATACCCGCACCTGAGTCTATGCAACTTAGCCTAGGAGATACATGAATCAAGGGGTTCATCTAATCTATTCTCTTAAAATAACAATATATGATATTGCATATTTATAGTTGATTGCAATCATATCTGCCTACTCAATTGTAGAGCAGATTAGAATCAAATCTGTCTGCTCATCCGTGAAGCAAATTATGACAATCTGTCAACTCATTAGACATCCTTATTTTGGAATCTTAAATAGAGATGAAGAATGGAACAAAACTAGAAGCCTAGATAGAAGTGATATGACCTCTTAGGGGAGAATTAGGACCTCTTCGAGCTGTCTAATCTTTCTGACATTCTTCAAAGCGGATCCTAAATGGTATTGGATATTGAGTTCCGCCAAAAGGATACGTTGATTCTTTCATTAGCATGTTATAACATTTAAATCTCTTATATATTGTCTGTATATTTTATGCAGATGTAGTCCTCTTCCTATTTTTTTAAATTCTGTCTTTTCTCTTCCTTTTAGATATTGCATACGGGGTTATTGCAAAGATGCTCAAGAGGATTATTGCCGTGAAGAATGTGATAAAGGCAAGCAAGTAGTGTTTTCATCACGTGGACTAGAAAATGAGCATTCTGGATCCAAGTTACATGCTCCTGCAAAGGTTTTTCAGAGTTCTATGCCACCAAAGAAATGTGGTAAATTTCTTGGTGGCCATTTTATTAACTGGAAAAATGAGGTGCAGACTTGGAAAAAAAGATACACCTATTGAAGAAGCTCATGGTCTATCATTAGGCAATCAAGTGGATGAAAACTACTAGCTCCTCAAGAGTTGTGTCCACCAAATCCATGGTAAACATGTCTCGGGGAAATTGTAGCAAGCTTTCTTTTCTTGAGAAATGTACTGTGCAGCGGTCTTTAGAATCAGGAGGATATACAAAGCCTCAGAATCTTTAAAAGACCAAAATCACTGAATAGAGCAAAGGACTAGCACAATCATCTAAATGTAGACCAGTACAATCATCTAAATGTAAGTGTTTGCCAACATCTCTTAGTATTCATTAATTGTTTTGATCTGTCCTCTTTTTATATCTTTATTCATCAGAATTTTCATTTTCTATCATTCTTTAATTAATTCTTTTTTAAATAAAAATAACATTGATATGTCTAGAGTTGGTATTATCTTTAAAAATAATTTTCGTTGCACCATCAATATCTGAAAAGCTTTCATAGAAAAATTATTACTTACTGTACTTCAATCTAATTGATGTAGCGCTCCTTTTAGGTCCTGGTGGTTCTAGCATTCTGGAGCATAGGAGTCCCAATGCTGTGAATGAGAGTCGAATGATACCTATGACACACCCTTGTGATCCTGCTTTAGATCCTTCCTGGAAGTAAGTATCCTTCATCATGCGCCTTAATTACTAACATAAGTTAACACAAGGAAAATTAAGCTCCAAATGAGTTCAAATTCAGCTTATATCTGTCTTTGCATGGTAGCTTTTTGGATGGCTCATCTTTGCTAGTAGTCAGCTGACTGATTAATCTTTTCTTTTATTGTGGACCTTTATTTTATGAACTCCACTGGTCTTTTCCCTATTGATTAGTAAGGAAACATATATTTATTTTTTAGTTAATAACATAATGTTGGTTCCCAAGGGAATGACCTAGTGGTTAAGACATAAAAGTAACAACTTAGAGATTCTAGGTTTGAATCCCAACTACAACACCAGGAACACCCATCTAGCTAGGTATAAAATACCGAAAATTAAATTACCGAATCGAATAAAAAAATTTGGTAATTGATATTCAGTAATTCAATATTGGTATGGTATTTGGGAGTAAAATTTCAATATTTAGGTATTCGGAATTGGGTTTGGTATAAGATATTAATACCCTTTGGTATTCAATATTTAGTGAATACCGATTTTTTTATATATATATATACACACACACACAATATGTATAACCAAATCCGAACTTTAAAAATACTGAACGCCTATCCCTACTTGTCAATATATGGTATGGCCAAGTTAGACTTTTGCATATGAGCTTCAGAAATTCCCCTTATAGGCAAGGACAGATCCACATTGTCCGTACCGGGTGTTTGAGCACCCATTGAACCCGATAAATTTTTTCTATATTTATATAGAACATACAGTAAAATCGGTTATAATGTATTGTTAAGCACCCATAGACATAATTGGTTGTTGGGTGCTTTGGCTTTGGTGTGGAACTTAAACACCTTGATGCCTATAGTGGTGTGCGTTCGAATTATGCTCTTACATAGTTGCAAGTCATGACATAATGATAATCTAAATATATACTGATAATCTGAATCTAAATTGATTCCATTATGGAGAAATTTCTCGAAGACTTTAGGTTACTGCCTCTCTATGTCATTGCATTATGGGTTATCTTATGTTTGCAGGTATAGAAAACAAGAAATTGTTAGTAAGTAGGTTATATGGGAGTGATACATTGTTTGTTTTCTAATATTTTTTTGATTCTGCAACTTAATGAGATGTAGAGTGCAAAACATCTTTTAACTCCATGTGGAACTTTCTCTCTATTTTTTTGTGTCCTTGAAACTTGAATATGCCTTTCATTATGTGTCAAGAAGAAGAAAACTTTCCATTTGATTATTCTGCAAACTCGAGGAATTTGCACCATTCAGTAGGAATACAGGTACTCTTCCCTATAATTATTAATCTTTCTCTTGTTCTTTGCATTAAAGGGGAAGTTTTGACATCTTAGATGCTCTGGATTTTGCACCTGGTATGTTTAATAACTTTATCCATGTTTATCCTCCTTCTAGAGTTAGACGTAAGGTGTATGAGTTTTCAAGGTTATTGCCTGGTACTCTTAAATTTGAACTCGTTCCATGTGGGGATAACTGGGCAAGTCTATTCAACGATAATTGTCTGGGCAAAGAAGATATAGGACTGTATTTCTTTGCAAGTGAGAGAGCAAGCTCAGCTTCTTCCTTATGTATCTATCCAAAAAGGGAAAGGGTTGCACAGTAGAAGGACACCTTTCCCAGGAAGGTTTTTACTAGAAATTGATTTGCATTTCCCATTATATGTAGGTCTGAAGATATATATTGCTCTGGTGGAGTTCATGCGTATCAAAGGTTTGGTGATGAGAACATTTATAAATGATTTTGAGCTGGTTGAGAAATGCAAATTAATTTCTAGTAAAAACCTTCATGGGTAAGGGCGTCACTTCTACTTCACGACCCTTATCCATTTTCAGATAGATATATAAGGTGGAAGTTGACCTTTCTGTCTCGCTTGCAAGGAAATACAGTCTTATATCTTCTTTACCCGAAAAACAATTGTTGAATAGACTTGTCCAGATAACCCCACGTGGAACTAGTTCAAATTGAAGAGTATCAGGCAATAGCCTTGAGAACTCATACACCTTACGCCTAACTCTGGAAGGCGGATAAGCTTTGATAAAATTATTGAGCATCTCAAGAGCGAATTCCGGAGCATATATGATGTCAAAACTTTCCTTGAAACACAAAGAAGAATTCCTCAGATAAAAGAAAGGAAAGATCTTCAATATATATATATATATGTATGTAGTCTGCAGAATAATCAAAGGGGGAACTTTTCTAATTTTTTATGCTAAGTTTTACCTATGTTAACTTATGTAACTAATTAATATACGTGATGAAGGGTACTTATTCCAGGAATGATCTAAAGCAGGATCACAAGGATGTGTCGTGGATGGATTCATCAATAGACACTCATTCGCAGCACCAGGACCTAAAATGTACGCTACATCAATTAGAGTATATGATAGGAAATGAAATTTCTTATGAATAAAGATATAAGAAGAGGACAGATCAGTACAAGTAACAAATACAAGAGATATTGGTGAACACTAACTTTTAGAAGCTTGTACTGTGTTTTTGCTCGAATTTGAAACTTGAGCTCCTGGCTTACTAAAATTCCCTCGAGTCCTGGGTTTTGTCACAGCTCTTGAGGAGCCAGCAAGTTTCAGCAGTTATCCATTTTTATTGACCCGTGATGGTAGACCAAGTTCTTCTTCAACAGGTAAATACCTTATTTTTCCGGTCTGTACCTCCTTTTCACAGTTAATACAACGCGAACCAGGAAACTTATTGTGTTTCCTTGGTGGCGCAGTGCCTTGAAAATCTTTTCAGAGGCATGTAACATGGATCCCTCTGAAAAATCATTTTCTCGCTCAGGTAATGAAGACATTACCCCCTTGTCCTTGTCACATACTTAACAACACCAATCCTTTGGTGCTTCCAGACAAACAACTCAACATGCAATATCTAAAAGGAAGAGAAAAGATAGAACTTTTGAAAAAAGAAAGATATGCATAAAATATAGATAAATTATATAAGAGAACTAAATACAACAACATGCTAATGAAAGAATCAATGTATCCTAGGTGATAATTCTATTTTTAGATATCGAAATGATGTTTGACTAACGATCTAGGAAGGTAATTCTATTCTCCCTTAGAGTACAGCTTTGGGATAGGGACAAAGTTTGAGGTTTACAAAGAACATATAGAGATATGACACACGGATAGATTAGACAAGTCATGGCTTTCAGCTAGCCATGACTTCCCTTTCATGCTAAAAATCGAGAAAGAGAGAGAGAACTTACTCATACACTTACACATTTTGACACTGATAGCATGTAATAATTGCATTTTGAAGACCTATATCACCACAAATTTCGCATATCTTTTCCTGTAAGTTTAAACAGAAACTCAAGTGAAGTTCATATGGCAATGAACAAGAACTTCGCTCAGCTTCTATTGTTGCACAAAATCTAGAGAGAGTAGCATATTTACAACCTTTTTTATACTTTTGCATAAAAGAGGGGAGAGAAAGATTTTTTTTTAAAAAAAGGACACATGCTTAATATCAGTGGTGACGAAGCGAGAATTTTCATTGAGCATTTCAAAAGTAAACATATCAACTAGGCGAATGGGGTTCAACATTCACTAAATATAATATTAAAAATATTTTTAACTATGTAAAAATAATATAATTTTTCGTTGAAAGAGATTCAAACGAACCGTGAGGAAAGGTGGCTCTGCCCCCTGCTTAATCCCAGGCTAATCATCACCTCAAAAAGAATGTTGGATTTAACATTCCCTGTGGTGAAAATAAATAAATACTCCCTCCGATCTCAATTTATATAACATTTTCAAATTTAAAAATTCAACTAGGTTTATTTTAACGTAATTTCTTCATATATATTTTAAATATTTTGAATTGACAAGTATCACAGGCTAATCATCACCTCAAAAAGAATGTTGGATTTAACATTTCCTGTGGTGAAAATAAATAAATACTCCCTCCGATCTCAATTTATATGACATTTTCAAATTTTAAAATTCAACCAGGTTTATTTTAACGTAATTTCTTCGTATATATTTAAATATTTTGAATTGACAATTATCTTGACTCATAGTACTTTTTATATAGTTTTTAAATACATAAATTTTATTTCAAAAAACTTGAGGTTTCATCTCCAAATTTAAAGTCAAACTTAAATTGTTTGACTCTCGAGAAGCGAGAAGTGCCACATGAATTCGGATAGAAGGAGTGCAAGTCTAGGAGTAGCAAATCAACTCAACTCGACCCAACTTGTTTAAGTTTGGATTATTTTAAGGGAAAATACATGGAAGGACACTCCTTAAGACTTAATTACATTAATAATAGTACTTTTTCAATATTACATATATAACAATTTTAAAGTATTAGAAAGAATAATTATAATTTCTAATTAACGCTATCCTAATTAATACTTTCACCGTTCGGTTTTACTCGTCACAAATTGAGATGACACATCGGTTAAGAAAAATAATTAATAACATGGTTATTTTACCATAGTACCCCTATTAAATGATGTTTAAATTGTGTCTTAAAATTAATTTGAAGAAAAAATAATTATTGCTAAGGGTAAAATAAAAAAGAAGAAGTGTTCTTGATATGTCAAAAATGCCAAGTAAAAATAGAAATTTAAGAAAATTAGTGATAAGTAAAAGTGAAGGGAGAGAGTATATCTCTCTTTCTCTTTCATCCTTATTTTTTCTTCCTTAGTTAAGGAATTATTTTACTTTTAATGATCATAATTAATATAATAAATAATTTTTGTATTGTGGTACAAATATTTAAGAAATTAATAACGGATAATCATTTTCTATAATTAAGGAATTAATATAGTGGTAACAGATTTCTTTACAACAAATATTTCTCATTTTTAATTTGAATATATATATATATATATATATATATATATATATATATATTAATTAATAAAAAAGATAAAAATTTTACTTAATTTAGTAAAGATAAGTCATGGTGTGCTCGTGTCCTTTTCCTTTCATAATATGGGAAAAGCTAAAACATATAAGTACAACAGTTTAAATTATATAAATAAAGATAAAATTGAATAACAATATGAAAGCAAATTATCTCCCAAGAACTGGTGTTACATTGTCATAAGCAAAACAAAACAAAAAAAGTACAGAGGATCGTGTATATTCTCTTAGATAAGCATAGAGTTCGAATCAAACCTTTAACATATGCCATGAAGATAGTTGCACTATCAACAAACTCACAACTAGATTGCGGGTAACAACAGTAACAGTTTCTTTTCAAGGGCTATCAAAGCCATTTCTAAAAGTAGTTGTTAAGACAACAATGTTCAGGCCTGCCTACATTTTCTCCTGCTATCATGTCTATTTTCATTTCAATATCATTCTGATAAACCTCTATGTAAACCTCATTAATTATACATAGGCTGGAATCCAACCAAACAAAGGATTAAATTGTAATACAACAACTAATACATGTATTATTTTGTATATTACATCCTACCAAATGACCTCTTAACTAGAAAGGAGTCGCCAAATGCAAAGAAAAAAGTGGTTGCGGCATTAAAAACTTGAGAACACAAACAAGAGTCGATAATGAAATTGTTGTGGGGATACAACATTGAAAATTAAGCTATATGGAAGGAGATGGTGGCTAGAAAGTATGGACAACTAGGACATTTGGTGCAAATCCTGTTACAAATAAGTGGGAGACTATAATGACAAATCTAGGATCTGCAGTGAGGGAATGGAAGAAAATCTCCTTTTTGCATAATTGGCTAGGACATCGTCCACAAAAAGAGTTGTCTCCAGATATGTTTGGTTCGATCCTGTTACCAGAGGCTTCCATCGAGGATACTAGGAGTTTGCAAGGTTGGAACTTTTCTTTTAGAAGACTATTGAATGATTGGGTGGTCACTAGAGCTATGGAGCTACTAAAGACCCTAGAGAGCTTCAACGATACAATCCAAAATATAGATTCCATTATAAGGAAAGAGGTTGAAAGTAAGGGGTTCATGATAAAGCCAACAAATTTCCTATTAAACTCCACAGGATAACAAATACAAAGCGATCACTGGAGAAAAATCTGGAAGGCAAAAGATCCATTGATATTGTTGGTGATCAATAAGAAGAGCATGTATAACTCATTAACATCTACAAAGAAGTGGGAAATCCAGCTATCTTCAAGATGTTTTCTATGTTACGAAAGTGCAAAAAATAAAGGCGACTAATTCTTACATTGCAAAGTGATTGGACAATTGTGGTAGATCTTTTTGAGTATGTTTGGCCTCAACTGAACCATGCCAAGAACCACAATAGAGTTAGTAAATTATTGGGGAAAGGGAGAGATAGAAAAACAGAAGAAATTTGTGGAGTGCTGGGCCGGAGTTCTATTCCAGCTTGTGTAAGGTGGATTGTATGGAAAGAGAGAATTCAAGATAATAGCAGTTCAATACAAAGACTAAAGATGTACCATATACCATTCTTATACTACAGACAAAAATAATAAGTCCATTCAAACATGCTCAAAGACCAAGATTTTCAGGAAAAAAAAGTACATTTAAGAGATAGCAGAAGTTATTTTACATAACTGGAAAAATAGTTTTTTCCTAGAACAACACTTTTGGAGCCTCGTCCAAAAACAAATCACTGTTGTAATATTGGTAAAAGTATTTCTATAATTGATAACCCAAACAGAAACTGTTATTTTGTACAAGTACTTTTCTGGAGAAAAAACTTCTACCGAAAAGTACTTCTAAATATAAGCAGATATTCAAAGTTTGCCAAAAAGCCTATGCATCCTGACTCACGCGGTGAAACAACCCCCACAGGAAGAGTTCATTGTTCAATCCTGCAAGAACAACCACAAGGTGAAAGACTGCTCTACAATTATCAGATACTCTTTTCTTTGTGTAATTTCCAGATTATAGACGTACGTTGAGAATTACTGCACAGGATTGTGCATGCAAGTACAAGCAGCTCAACATTATGTATAAGCATTCTCATCACCAAATCTTTGTTATGCAAGAACTCCACAAGAGCAGTATATATCACAAACCTGCATAGATAAGAACTGCAAATTAATTAATTGTAAAACCCTTCTAGGGTAAGGACTCCACTTCTACTTCAGGACCCTTATCCCTTTTCAGATAAATATATAAGGCAGAAGCTGACCTATCTCTCTCACTTGCAAGGAAATACAGTCCTATAGCTTCTTTACCCAGAAGATGACTGTTGAATAAACTTGTCCAGATAGCCTCATGCGAAACTAGTTTAAATTTAAGAGTACCAGGCAATAGCCTTGAGAACTCATACACCTTACGCCTGACTTTTGAAGGAGGATAAGTATCGATACAATTATTGAGCATCCTAGGAGCGAATTCCAGAGCACCTATGATTTCAAAACTTCCCCTGAAACACAAAGAGGAAAAGAAAGACTATTAATTATAGGGAAGAGAGCCTTCTTTTCTGTCGAATAGTTCCAATTGCTCAGATAAAAGAAAGATCTTTAATATATATATGTAGTCTGCAGAATAATCAAAAGGAAACCTTTCTGCTTTTTGATGCTTAATTTTACCCATGTCAACTTATTTTATTAATTAAAGTACATGATGAAGGATACTTACTTCCAAGAATGAGCTAAAGCAAGATCACAAGGGTGTGTCATAATTGGATTCATCAATTGACTCTCATTGGCAGCACCAGGACTCTTAAGCTCACTAGAACCTAAAAATGTAGGCTATATCAATTAGAATATATGATAGAAAATGAAATTCTTAATGAATAAAGATATAAGAAGAAGGCAAATCGAAACAAGTAACGAATACAATAGACGTTGGTGAACACTAACCTTTAGAAGCTTGTACTGTGTTTTTGATCTGTTCAGTGGTTTTAGTGTTTTTGACATTCTGAGAATTTGGATATCTTATTGATTCTAAAAACCGTTGTAGTGGGCTTTTCTTAGGAAAATAATTTAAAGTTTGAGCTCCAGACGTGCTAAAAATCCCTCGAGTCCCGGTTGCCATAGATTTTGTTGTCACAACTCTTGAGGAGCCAATCATGTTCAGTGAATTTCCCTTTTTATTGAGGCTCGATGGCATATTGAGTGCTTCTTCAACAGGGAGATACCTCATTTTCCCAGTTCGTACCTCTTTTTTCCAATTAATACCAGGAAACTTACTGCGTTTCCTTGGTGGCACAATGCTCTGACAAATCTTTTCAGAGGCATGTAATATGGATCCCTTTCCCTTGTCACATACTTCACAGCACCAATCGTTTGGTGCTTCTACACAATAATTCAACACGCAATATCTGAAAGGAAGAAAAAAAGCAAAATTTTTTATAATAGAAAGTATATAAGAGAACGAGATGAAACAACATGTTAATGAATGAATCAATGTATCCTCGAAGGTAATTCCATTTTCAGATATCGAAAAGATTTTTGTATTAATGATTTAGGGAGGTAATTCTATTCTCCCTTAGAGTACGGGTTTGGGGTTGGGACAACATTTGAGGTTTACAAAGAACATATAGATATGGCAATCTGAGAGTTATGTCTTTCAGTAGATAGAAAAATGAAAAAACTTACTCATGCACGTCCATATTTTTACAGCAATAGCAGGTAATAATCACATTTTGAATACCGACATCACCGTATATTTCACAAATCTTTTTCTGCAAGTTCACATATAAAACACAAGAAATTCAGAAGCTGACTGACTCAAATAAAGCTCCATTCAACTTCTATTATCTCACAAAATCTAGAGAGAGTAGCATATTTACAACCTTCCTTTTTATATTTTGCATAAAAGAGGGGCGGGAAATGTTTATCTTTTTTTCTTAGATAAAAAAGGACACACGCTTAGTCGACTAATCATCATCCCCAAAAGAATGTTGGACAAATGTAGACGTACTAATCTATTTAACATTCCGTGTGGTGGGAAAAACAAATGAATACTTCCTCCATTTTAATTTATATGGTACTTTTGAATTTCAAAATTTAATTAAGTTTATTTTGTTAAAATATTTTTAAAAAGACCTTTTCTCATTTTATATGTTATATTTAGCTATAATAAAGAAAATTATAATTTTATTAGATACTAGAAATTTATTAAAGAACATATAAATCAAGTAATTAAGACTTAGTAAAAATTAGGAGTTTGAGTTACAATTCGTCACCAAACTCATTTTGACTGAATCCATTTTGACCCAAATAAAATTGGATTGGGTTGAGTCTTGAATCGTTTGATATCTTGACCCATTTTGATTTTTTCAAATTTAATGCAACCCATTAAATTGCCACCTCTAATGTTTACTACTTCCTCCGTTAATTTTTTTTAAAAAATATTTCAAAAGGAAAATTTTCTTTTTTTCTATCACTCTTTAAGTTTAATTTTTGATACGACATATTTAACACCATAAAATTACAAAATATTTTAGTACATTCTACTATGTTTGGCTTAACATCACAAACATTCAAAAGAAAAATATTTTTAGACTTTGTATCAAATTAAAATGAAAAGTTAAGGTTTACCTTATGGGCCTGGTGACTCTGCACAAATCCTTTTACTTCGGAGGGTGAGGGGCCATTTGAGCTTCACGATGGCACGCCAACAAAACAAAAAATCTGAATAGGTCCTGCACAACACACAATATATTTAGGCACCAAAATTAAATTAATACAAATAATAATAATAACAATTAATATATATATATATATATATATATATATATATATATATATATATATATATATATATATATATATATATATATATATATATATATATATATATATATATCATAGCCTTAACTTCGAAACATTTTTATAAGCTATTCAATTAGTAGATTGCATTAATCAAGGAAAATTTTGTTACATTTTGTATTTCTGGAGAGAGTGTTGGACTAATGGGAGGAGATTCCTCCCCATTGAGGTCCTCCTTTTTTTTTTTTTTTTGATAATTGTAACGTTTTTCATTATGTGGTTTTGATAATGTCACTTGTACATTTTGCTACAACTAATGAATTGGAGGAATTTAAATGACTCATATTTTGGCATCTAACTAAAGGTTTGTTTGGTAAATCAACTTGTTTTTAAATTATTTTACTTTTTATATTCACAGTTAAGCAAAAAATATCAACTCAAGAGTATTTGTCTGTGGAAATGAAGGTGTGGGAGTGATAGTTTTGGAGTAGAGTGGGGTGGGTTTATCGAAAGGTAAGAAGTAAATAATTATTATGAAATGTCACTTATGAAATTTATTTTTCGTGAAAAAAGAGTTGCTTAGAGAGTTGTTAAGATCCCACAATTCCTAATCCTAAGTTATGACTTATATTGTCCTTAATATGTGGGTTCGAGTCATCGAGAAAATATAAAAATGTGAGAGCTTCTATAAAGGATTAAAAACATTATTTTCTCTATTTGTACTAAGAAAGTTATATATATATTTGTAAAAAATTTAAGTATCTTGTTTTTGCCTTATAAAATTAGTAAAATAACAAGAGAGGCAAAATGATCGATTGCGCATAAAATTGAGTAAAGGTGGATTCTTAAATTACTTTATAAAAAAAAGGGTAAAGTAACAATGGTGGCAAAATGGCAAATTAAGCATAAAGTTAAGTAAAAGTGAACTCTGACATCTCTTTATAAAATGAGGAAAACAATAAAGGTGGCAAAATGAGAAATTACACATAAGGTCATGTTATCTAGTTTATATCAAAGTTCTTTAACTCCACTGAGAGTTATGATCTATAAGAACAAGATCTTTTCTTCCTGATTGAAATTTTTGTGTTCCAACTCTATAAATGAAAAAAAAATGGTAAAACATTTTTTTTTTTTTTTGCTGAGGGGTAAAACATATTTGATCTCCTTTCCACAAAGTAATCTGAAAAAATGCACTATTATTTCAAAAAATAAATTGTGAAAGATTTTATACAGTAAAAATAATAATCCATAAGTCTAATCGATTAATTAAACTAAAAGTAACCAATATATATATATATATATATATATATATATATGGCAAATCTATGATCATATATAATTTGTATATACCGCTAAAAAAAGTAAATATTAAATTTATCAGACTATTCATATAAAGATGCCACAAGTTTTTACTTAGAATTGAAAAGAAAGAGCACATATGATATGAATAATAAAAAGATAAACATGATACCATTGAGATTGAAACTCTAGCATCAAGCACCCAAGTCAAAGTATTTTATAATGATTTATTTCTCAGAGATACTTTTCTATATATATATAGGTGAAAATTACGCAATAAAGACATTAAAATATAAAAGGAAAGCCAGTTATTATAGATGACATATCTAAAATCTAAAAAATATAAATAAATCAACTATTTGAGCATAACACCTTTATGATAAGGTAACTCATTGAATCGGTGAAAATTATGCATTACCTTATAGGTAAGGTAACTATCTGACCGTAATACCTTAGAGGTGAAAATTACGCAATAAAGATAATTAAAAGATAAAAGAAAAGACAGTTATTATAGATAACGTATCTAAAATCTAAAAATATAAATAGATTATATAAAAATCAACTATTTGACCATAATACCTTTACAATAAGATAACTCATTGGATCGGTGAAAACTATGCAATAACCTATAGGTAAGGTAACTATTTGATCGTAATACCTTATAGATAAAAATTACGCAATAAAGATAATTAAGAGATAAAAGAAAAGAAAGTTATTATAGATGACGTATCTAAAATCTAGAAAATATAATATATTATATAAAAATCAACTATTTGGTCGTAATACCTTTACAATAAGGTAACTCATTGAACTAGTTTAAGCTAAAACAGATTATCGTTATTCTTTCTATCAAGGTTATAGATAGAGTGGTCAAATGGACTTGACCATTAATGTAAACCCAATCTGTCATTAGAGTGGGCTCATTTTAACCCGTCACTGGGGTAGGACCAAGTTACAAATTATCAAGCTTGTTTAAAATAAAGAAATATAAAGTCAGTTCGTCGGCCGTTAAGGCTTAATTAAGCTGGTTCGAAGCCCATTTGTAGGTCAAAAGACTACTTAGCTTACATAAAATTTTTAAAAGAAGTTATGAAAACAAATAATAGTGATTAACTAATAAGTCTTGATATCTTACACAATACTTTACTCATTTGAAATTAAATCCAAATCACCAATTATTGAAGTCACATTCATGATTGTGGTTTCATTTAAACTTAACATTAAGAAGAAAATTACGAAAAAAGGAAGCTAAACTGTGAATAGTGATTACCAAATAAATTTTTGTATCTTAAATAATACTTACTCATTTAGCGTTAAATTTTCAATCCTATAATTCCTAATTACCAAGTATAAAATTGTGTATGCTATAAAAATATACAAGTATTTGTTGCTATTCAAAATTGATTGCACGATTTTTCAAAGTGGTAATATTATTGAGAGCAAATTTCCTAAATAGTCATTTAAATTCTGAAATTTTCTTCAAATATTACTTATATTTTGGTTAAGACCACAATATCATTCAATTATCATTATTTTTCTCAAAAAATACTAAACACCTAAAAACTTTCTTCTCTTTTAATTTACATGTCATGTCAATAAAACTTTCTTTTAAAAAAATACCAAATCTATTTACTCATCAATATAATTATATCCCCCCCCCCCCCCCACTATTTTCTTTTAATGCAAAGAAAGAAATTTGTTGTTAGGAAGAAATTTTTATACTTGAAAAACTTAAATCGAATAAGTAATAGTTATAAATGTTAGCTATCAAAAAAGAGAATGTAGAGAGAGAAAGTCTCATTCCTCTTTAACTTACACCCTCTCTACTTTATGTTATTCGACCTAAATGACCCACCTCTGGCTCTTTTCGCTAATCCAAATGCTCTCATGGCTGACACCCCCATGGTGGAGGAAAACTCCTTGTATAGTGAAGTCACTACAAATAAAATTCCCCTTTCAAACTCTATTGCCATTGAACCCCAACCTATTTGTCCCTCAACTCATGAGGTAATTGAGGGGACTGTCAATCTCTCCATTGAGAACAAACAATGACTTTATGCCCTATGGCATCACTCAGTTATCATCAAATTCGTTACAAAGAAATTTACCTACCAATATCGAAAGACCAAGCTCGAAGCTGCTTGGAATCCAATCAAACCGATCTGCTTGATTGATTGGGGCTTAGATTATTACACAGTTAAATTCCAAAGACCAGAAAGCAAGGAAAAAGTCCTCCAGGGTGTCCCATGGTTTATCGTTGGCAACTTTCTTTCAGTGAGAGGTTGGGAACAAATTTCATTCTCGTAGAGGCAAAAATCCTCTCCACTGCGATCTGGATACGGCTTTTCCAGCTGTCTATCAAATTCTACGATGCCCTCATCTTGGAAAAGGTTGGCAGATCACTAGGTAAGCTTGTAAGGATCAATTCATGTACCTCAGAAACTTCGAGGGGAAGCTATGCACGCATTTGGCCCAAATACCATTTGGGGTACTGATCCAATCCTCCCTAGTTATTGGGAGCCACTGACAGGAACTGATCTACGAAGGGAAGGTTTTTTATGTAAGATCTGTGGATACCTCGACCATACGATTTCATCATGACCAACTCAAAAAGAATGCTATCAAATCCCAAGAGAAGGCCCCAACTCCTTCGGAGAAGAAAGACCCCAAAGGAGATTTAAAAAGAGTCTCATTTACCAAGAGAAGGAACAATCAGACAAACCTACGTCAGAGGCCCACGCGAGGCAACCAGGTGAACAACTATGTAGAGGTTCTAGGTAAGTCCTCTTATCGGTTTGACGGCGAGGAGCCCAACAACTGCGCCAGAAAAGGACCCCTAGGGTCACATTCTGATTTTAGGCTATGTAAGACCCCGTACAATTTCTAAGATTCATTCAGTCCTTTAAGCTTGTCAAGGGGTACTAGACTTAGAAAACTCTAGCTAAGTTCTCGAACTTAGTTTATTTTTGGCCTTCAAAAGTTGGCAATCAAATTTTGCCACCTTAATGTCTTTCAATGGTCCGTATGTTTGTTAATTCATGATCAGAGAGGTCAATAGGTGTTCTCAGACCAATTTTAGATTTTTTGGACCTCAATTAGACCACGTTTGATGTCCCAAAATAGTGGACCAATGCGATCTTGGTGCGTCGTGTCGCCCATCGCGTTGGTTAACATTGTTGCAGGGACTGCCAGTGAAACTACTAAGGCTTGGCATGATCATGGCGCGACGCATCGGGTATCGCATCGATGCCCAATTTCATTCATTAAATATCCGCATTTTTAAGGGCAAAAGGGTCAATTTCCCACCCCCTATATAAGTTCAAAAACACAAATTTCACCAAAATATTGTTGTTTATCTTAAATACTCTCAAGAACAAGTCTAGAGTTTTTATAGGAACTTTAAATTCAAGAGATTCTACCGTTAATTTTCAAGAATCTTCCATCCAAGGTATGCATAGTATTCATTCATGGATTCTTTTCGTCCATGATGTCCAAGAATCAAGTTTTAAATTATGAATTTTGGTATTTATGCTATGGGTTAATTATGTTCATGTGGTTGTTGTTGTATGATTCCTAAGTTGGAACCTTTATGTGTTTTTATGAAAATATGTTAGCATGTGAGTTAAAAATCATGAATTTTAGTTGGTTATGATATGTCAATTTGATGATTATGCGATACCCTAAGTCACACAACCTAAGTGTTTGATAAAATACCTAAGAGATTAGAAATTATGTAATATAGCTCAATTGTGACTTAAGTGATGGATTCATATTTTACCCTTATGTTCAAATTACTCCCATGCTATTGATGTGTAATGTAGATGTTTGTTGAAATGCTCATGATGCTAGAATATGGAATTTTTACATTGATTATATGCATTCCTACCATGTACAAGCCAGTACCCGAACCTATCCTCTTTGTTAGACATATGGCAAGCACCATCAAGGTACTTATAGAGATGGAAGTGGTATTTATTTTGGATGTGGCAAGCCAGGCCACAGAGTCAGAGATTGTCCCCAGCCAGGTGCTCAGGGTCAGCTTAACCATTATTCAGCTCATTTCGGTCACCCAAATCAGCAGGGTGCCACCTCTAGTGCTACTAGTAAGCAACACGCCAACACCCAAATAGACTTTATAGTCTCCAGTACCAACAGGATTAGGAAAATTCTCTTGATGTGGTTACTGGTACGTTACATATCTTTCACTTACATGTTTACTCCTTGCTAGATCCAGGAGCTTCTTTGTCTTTTGTTACTCTTTACATAGCAGTTGATTTCAGAGCCAGTCCTGAAATTCTAGCAAAGCCCTTTTCAGTCTCTGCCCCAGTTGGTAAAACCATCATAACCCGACAGGTATACAGGAACTGTCCGGTCATCACATTTTAGAAAGTCACCTCAGCAGACTTAGTTGAATTAGAGATGAATTATTTTGATGTCATTCTCGACATGGATTGGATTCATTCCTGCTATACCACAGTCGACTGTAGAAATAGAGTTGTCCAGTTTTAGTTTTCGAATAAACCCGTCCTAGAGTGGAAGAGTTGTACTTCAGCTTTCAGAGGTCAGCTTGTTTCCTACCTTCAAGCATGAAAAATGATATCTAAGGGATGTGTCTATCATCTTGTTTGAGTTAAGGACACTAGTTTTGAAACTCCCAGTCTTGAATCAGTTCCAGCAGTAAATAAATATTCACATATCTTTCCCGAAGATCTTTCAGGAATTCCTCTCGAAAGGAAAATAGACTTCGGCAATGATCTTATTCTAGATACTCAGCCTATATCTTTTCTGCCATACAGAATGGAACCAACAAAACTCAAAGAATTGAAAGAGAAGTTGAAAGATCTCTTAGATAAGGG
Organism: Capsicum baccatum var. pendulum; assembly: GCA_030864225.1. Taxonomy (NCBI): domain Eukaryota; kingdom Viridiplantae; phylum Streptophyta; class Magnoliopsida; order Solanales; family Solanaceae; genus Capsicum; species Capsicum baccatum. The sequence continues at coordinate 129,229,105 of CM061551.1, read as the reverse complement.
ATTCATCAGACCCGGTGTGTCCCCATGGGGTAAACTAGTCTTATTCATGCGCAAGAAAGATGGTTCTCTCAAAATGGCATTGATTACCATCAGCTCAATAAAGTCATGATCAAGAACAAGTATCCAATTCCCTGAATTGATGACTTATTTGACCAACTTTAGGGTGCAGGCTATTTCTCTAAGATAGACCTCAGATCAGGCTATTATCAGCTCAGAGTCAGGGAATGTAACATTCCAAAAATAGCTTTCCAAACTCGCTATGGTCACTTCAAATTCCTAGTCATATCCTTTGGTCTTACCAATGCCCTGCAGCTTTCATAGACTTGATGAACCGTGTGTTCAAGCAGTACTTGGACATATTCGTCATAGTCTTTATAGATGATATTCTTGTCTATTTTCGTAGTGAACATGATCACGCAGACTATCTTAAAATCATACTTCAGACTCAGAGATCATTAATTATTCTCTAAATTCAATAAGTGCGAATATTGGCTAAGGTCAGTAGTATTCCTTGGTCATATCATTTCCGATGATGGCATTAGAGTAGATCCTCAAAAGACCGAAGCAGTAAGAAATTGGCCTAGACCTATCTCTCTATCAGATATTAGGATTTTCTTGGGTTTGGATGGCTATTACAGACGGTTTGTTGAGGGATTTTCTTCTATTGTATCCCCTATGTCTAGATTAATGTAGAAAAAAGTCAAGTTTCAGTGGTCAGATCCTTGCGAGAAGAGTTTTCAGGAGTTAAAGACTCGACTTACCTCAACTCCAGTTTTAGCTCTTCCAGATGGTTTAGATGGTTTTGTAGTGTATTGTGATGCATCCAGAGTAGGTTTGGGTTATGTCATCATGCAGCATGGTAAGGTCATAGCCTACGCCTCCAAACAACCGTAGTTTTTGCCTTAAAGATTTAGAGTCATTATCTATACGGAGTTCATGTAGATGTGTTCACAGATCATGAAAGCCTTCAGTATGTATTCTCTTAGAAAGATCTCAATATTCATCAAAGAAGTTGGTTAGAGCTCTTGAAATATTATGACATGAGTGTCCTTTATCATCTGGGCAAGGCCAACATAGTGGACGACGCTCTCATTAGACAGTCTATGGGTAGTGTTGCTCATGTTGAGGACAGTAAAAGAAAACTAGCTCAAGAAGTCCATCAGTTTGAAAGACTAGGTATTCACTAAGTCGTTACAGAGGAGGGTGATATATGAGTTGAAAGTAGTTCAGAATCATCTCTAGTTTCTAAGGTGAAAGAAAAGAAAGATAGAGATCCCAGTCTTGTTAAGTTGAAAAAGTCAGTCCAAGATAAAAAAGTAGAGTTTTTCTCCCAAGGGGGAGATAGTGTTCTGCATTGTCAGGGTCGTCTGTGTGTCCCAGATGTAGATGACTTAAGGAAACGAATCCTTGCAGAAGCGCACAGTGCGCTCTACTCTATTCATCCAGGGGGCACTAAGATACACTGCGACTTGTGAGAGATCTATTGGTGGAGTGGGATAAAGAGAGATGTGGTAGAGTTTATGGCTAAGTGCTCTACATATCAGCAGGTTAAGATAAAGCATCAGAAGCCTAGTGGGTCCATGCAGGAGTTCAATATTCATACTTGGAAGTGGGAAAAAGTGAACATGGACTTCGTGATGGGTTTTTCTCGTACTCGTCATCAGCATGATTCAGTTTGGGTCATTGTAGATAAAATGACCAAGTCAGCTCATTTTCTTCCAGTCTATACCTCCTATTCAGCCGAGGATTATGCCAAACTCTATATCATGGAGTTGTTCAGATTGCATGGTGTTCCGTTGTCCATTGTCTAAGAAAGAGGTACCCAGTTCACCTCTTATTTTTGGAAGGCGTTCCAAAAAGGTCTTGGTACCCGAGTTCTCCCCAGTACAGCTTTTCATCCTCAGATAAATGGTCAAGAAGAAAAGATCATTCAAACCTTGAAAGATATATTAAGGGCGTGTGCAATTGATTTCAAGGGTAGTTGGGATGACCATTTGCCTTTGATTGAGTTCGCATACAACAACTATCATTCCAGTATTCAGATGGCTCTATTCGAAGCTCTCTATGGTAGGAGATACAGATCTCCAGTTTGATGGTTCAAAGTTAGTGAGGCCTCAGTTATAGGGCCTAACTTAGTATTCGATGCCTTAGAAAAAGTTTAGTTGATCAGAGAAAGACTTCGGGTGGCTCAGAGCCGACAAAAGTCTTAAGCAGATGTGCGCAGAAAAGATCTCAAGTTTGAGATTGGTGATCATGTATACCTGAAAATCTCTCCCATGAAGGGAGTGAAGAGATTCAGCAAGAAGGGAAAGCTTAGTCCCCGATATGCCGATCCCTTTAAAATTCTCAGTCGCTTCGGCAAGGTAGCTTATGAGCTCGAATTACCTTTAGATCTAGAATCAGTCCATCCAGCGTTCCATGTCTCCTTGCTAAAGAAGTGCATAGGTGACCCAACAGTTGTAGTCCCTATAGAGGGCATAGGCATTCAGAACAATCTCTCTTTCGAAGAGGTTCCAGTCAAAATCCTCGACTACCAAACTCGCAGACTGAGGAGCAAGAAAGTTCTTCAAGTCAAAGTTTTTTGGCGGAATCAATCCGTTGAGGGTGCTACTTGGGAAGCAGAAGCATACATATAGACCAAGTATCCTCACCTCTTCTCCGCTAATTTAGACTCAGTCCAAGGTAATAGTTTTTATTAAAGCTTATTTATGTTTCATGTCCAAATTTCAGTTACAACTTGGCATTCATTTTCATGCTCAGATTCTCATTATAAACTCAGTATTAAATTACCATTGCATAGCCATTCATATGTTCATGCATTATGTCAGTTACGTATTCATGCATCAGATATGCATCCTCATTATGAGAAACTTAGCTTATCAGAAATCTAAGTCAAGCATTCATGAATTAGTTACGCATGCATCAGATAAGCATGTCCAGTATGATACATTCAGTTTATCAGTCATATCAGTCATGTTACAGTTATTCATATCCCATATGTACTTAAGTTATCATTTTTGTAACACCCCACATTTTACATGTACTAGTAATGTTCACATAAAATGACATACGACTTGATTTAATTACTACCAAAACTTTTTTTCAAGTGTTCAAGTGTTAGATTGGGGCACTATATGGAAGTCTATTTAGAGACTGTGGCCTTAAACGGAGAAAATCATTGACGTGCTTATGGAACTTAGGAAGCTAGCAGGTGAGTCACCTGTGTGGTTGGCTTAAAAAAAAATGTATATATACATGAGGGAGAATAATTCATTCATAAGTGAACTCACTTGAAGTCTAGACGTTAGTAAAAAGAAAGGGGAACGAAGACAAGGCTTAACGCCGAAACTTTCCAAGTCTTGTGACAAACGAAGCCCAAGTTAGGGAGGATATTAAAGCCAATGGTTTAGCATTATATTGGGCCAAGATGTTCAGCCCAAGATTTTTATATAATATGCCCAACTACATTCATTCACTACTAACAAAATTGGGCCCAAACAAAGACCAAGAAAGATTAAGGAAAATGGGCCACTAAAGCCCATTGATTTTGAGATCCAAAAGGCCCAAGTGAAAGGGGAAAATTAGTCATTGACCAACTTGAGTTAATCAGTTGCAAATATCAGGAGAAAGTCGGTCTAAGGCCTCCTTAAAAAGGGACCAAAACCGAGCTCCTTAGGTTAACTAGTAGGAGACCAAAAATTTCAGCTTTTCTCTCTAAGTTTCTCTTGGCATTTCTTCACCTTGGAAGGCAACCAAAGGCTACTTTTTGAGTTCTTGAATTAGAACTACACCTTGGGAGTTAAGGTATGTAAAAATAACCATATACTTGATATGAATTTTCCATGGAAAACAAGATAAGTTGGCTGGTGTACTGTGCAGGAATTTCTGGACAGCTTGTGTCCTGAAAGTTGTTGTTTGATTTTCTTGGCTTTGGAACGATTCTTACCCTGATTTTTGACTTTGATATGATATAAAGTTGAGGTTATTAATATGTTATAGTGTGTATATGGTTTCCAAGGTTGCTGGACTGTTTTGCTAGTTCTTTGGAAACAAGTATCCTTATATGATCTTATGTGCTTCCAAAATGGTATTGGACTGTTTTGATGAGGGGGCTGATGTTTCACGTTTCCCCCCTGTGTTTTGAGCTATTTTGTGACTATGTTAAGGTTTATTTTATGTATATATATGTTGGGAGCATCTGGTTCAAAGTTGGGACAAGTATGAATTGTTAACGACGAAATGTAGGGAGACGACGAGATGTTGTGCTGCTTAGTTGAGCGTTTTGTAAAATGGTTCTGTGTTGTAGTTATGGACTGTTGCCAGCATGTTATAGAGCTGATATAGGCTGTGTACATCATGTATATGATAATGTGTACTGGTTGAAGACAGTTAGAATTGAGAAAGTCGGAATAACACCATTGAGTCGATGGTTATACGTTTGTTGCCAAAGTGTTGTGTTTTGTGAGATTGGGCTGTCCAGATGCATTGATTAGCTGCTAATACTAGCTTTAAAACATGATATTGTAGATAAATAGTTGGAAGAAAAGAAGTCATTTCGAGGTAAAAACAAGTTGATATGTCGAGGTATGTAAGGCTATTCGATCTCTTATTATTTGGCATGGAATCCAAAGTCTTTATTGGCACATAGAGATCTTTACAAACTTCGATATAACCACTCCACTCTTTCACATGTATTTGTGTGTCCAGATTCGAGCATTGTCACTGCTGCATACATACATTGGATACCATGACATATGAGTCTTCTTTTTAGCTAAATAAAGTTCATACGTTGTTTATATCCTACATGTTTCACTAATTGTATAACCCACTCTTTTCATTGGGATATGATGTTACATGGTCACATACTTGTCATTTGTCATGCTTATAATCTTATAGCTCAAATGTAACGATCACCAAAGATTCATCTCAAAAGTAATAAGAAGATATATGTATACAGTTGTTTCTGTTGGGTGGTATCCCAGGGGTGAAAGAATCACCTAGCATGGGTCAATCCCAGTATTACAGGGGGTATCCCAGGGGTGAAATGAAAGCCTAGCATGGGTCGATCCTGATATAGATTTACCACTGATCAGCTGGTCATTTGTATTACATGATGTGCACAGATTATACAAGTGATAAGAGTAAAGTAACATAATTGTTATAAGATGCATGACTCCACAATATTCATAAAGGTGGTCTTTTACCCTACAGCAGTGTATGGTTTCATTTGAGCTTTTATCTCATATATAGTACATGTTGCCTTACATATTCAGTACATTATTTCGTACTGACGTCCCTCTTGGGGGACCTGCATTCCATGCTGCAGGTGCAAAAGCTAATAAACCTCCCCAGTAAGAGTACAGGATATCAACTGCAGTCACTGAGCTCCAGGTTGCTTCGGGGCTTTGAGTCTTATCATATCTTTTTGCATTGTATAGTATCTTATCATGAGGCGGGGCCTGTCCCGACCCTTATAAGATAATTTTTCTTGTCTAGAGGCTTCGTAGACTATGTAAAGTATAGTATGGTCATGTATCATATCGTAGACATTGTGGCTCCAACGGCCTAGTCATACAACATCTTTTGGCTTGCTAGTCCTATTTATCTTTTGAGGGCATGTTTAGTATAAAAGTAACTTATAATGTTCATAGGTAATGTATTGCTACAGGTTGGTTCTCCCGAGCCTTACCGGCAACGGGTGCCAGTCCGCCTTAATAGGATTTGGGGCGTGACAATTTCTCCCCTCTCAGTCAGTTCCGTTTGATGATGAATATTCCCAAAGGGGAGATATAGTAAGACCACACAAAATTTCTAAGCTTCATTCAGTCTTTTAAGCTTTTCAAGGGGTCCTAGACGTAGAAAACTCTAGCTAAGTTCCCGGACTTAGTTTATTTTAGCCTTTCAAAAGTTGGAAATCTCATTTCGCCACCTTAATGTCCTTTAATGGTCTGTATGTTTGTTAATTCATGATCAGATAGGTCACTAGGTGTTCCGAATAAGTTTCAGATTTTTCAAACCTCGATTAGACCACGTTTGGTGTCCCAAAACAGTGGACCAATGCAATCATGGCGCTCCGCGTCGCCCATCGCGTTGTTTAACATTGTTGCAGGGACTGCAGGTGAAACTACTGAGGGTTGGCGCGATCATGGCTCGACGCATTGGGTATCGCGTCGATTCCCAATTTCAGTCATTAAATGTCCGTATTTTTAAGGGCAAAAGGGTAAATTTCTCACCCCATATAAGTTCAAAAATATGAGATTCAACCCTTATTTCACCAAAATATTATTGTTTCTCTCACATACTCTCAAGAACAAGTCTAGGATTTTCATAGGAGCTTCAAATTCAAGAGATTCTACCGTTAATTTTTAAGAATCTTCCATCCAAGATATGCATAGTGTTCATTCATGGATTCTTTTCGTCCATGATGTCCAAGAATCAAGTTTTAAACTATGAATTTTGGTATTTATGCTATGGGTTGATTATGTTCATGTGGTTGTTGTTGTATGATTCCTAAGTTGGAACCTTTATGTATTTTTATGAAAATATGTTAAATTGTGAGTTGAAAACCATAAATTTTAGTTGGTTATGATATGTTAATTTGATGATTATGCCATGCCCTAAGTCATGCAACCTAAATGTTTGATAAAATGCCTAATATATTAGAAATTATGTAATGTAGCTCAATTTTGACTTAAGTGATGGATTCATGTTTTACCCTTATGTTCAAATTACTCCCATGCTATTGATGTGTAATGTAGATATTTGTTGAAATGCTCATGATGCTAGAATATGGAATTATGACATTGATTATATGCATTCCTACCATGTACAAGACTATGATAATCATGTACTTTATGAAATCCCCAACTCATTGTATTATGGATTGTTGATGTTGGTCATGTATTCAAGAGTGTCATGTCTTTTCAGTTTCATGCTATCGAGTCCTGGGGGTACTTGTACCCAAAAATTTAGTTGTGTGCCTAGAGCCAGTGTAAGTTTTCAAGATACTCTCAGTCAAGCCATGCTTAGTAGAATTTAGTTAGATTCATGACTCAGGAAAGCTCAGAAATCCTAGTAATATCAGAAATCTCAGTAACTCAGTAATCTCAGTAGTATTTCGTCAGCCACGGAACCCAAGGAACTCAGTCCAATTCAGTTCAATTAATCATGTTCAGTTTCTATTTAGATAGGAGTAGGATTCAACACCGAGTGAGCCCAAGTATGGAAACACCTATTTTTAAAGGGTGTGATTCTTAGAAGCAGCCCTTGCGCTCCTGAACTACATAGCCAGCGTAGGTTGAGACATCAAACCTGCTATTTTGATGGTAAATGAGGTGGATTAACCTATTAAATGAGGGTCCTACCATTTTCTTTTGAGTACCTACTATATGAAGGATCACTCATAGCTTGTCCTTACCAGTGGCGTGGTATTGACACCCTTCCAATCGAAGTTACATATTGGACCCCAACTCAGCTATATTGCTTTATTTGGGGTATGTCGGATAAATGACTACTCCCCACAGTTACAGTTTTAGTCTCTGTCTCAGTAATAGTACTCAGATAGTTCTACAGCCTTTATGACTGTCAGATACAGTCAACTCAGAACAGTACAAAACTCAGCTAGTTCTATCAAACCCTAAAATGTCAGACACAGTCGCTCAGTATTAGTTATATCAGTTATCCGTAACTCATGGTATCAGTATTCAGACTCAGTAGTCAGTAATCTCACGAACTCAATTACAGTCTCTTATTCATGCATGCACCCTCACGTTCATGTTATACAATCAGTTAGCTTTGTTCATGAATTTGAACCCTTTGCATTTAGCCTACCACACTTGCATACCAGTACATTCAATTGTACTAATTCATTTGCGTTATGGTGTTTTATACCATAGGTTCAGAAGCCCGAGCTCCAAACCATCAGTAGCATTCTAGATTTCAGCAACAGATTTAGTAGTGATCCCATCAACTCCTTATTTAGACAGTTCGGTCAATTAGAGGCTTTCGAACTAGATTCAGACTTCAGTATTTTTAGATATTTACATTAATTTTGGTATAGTGATACCACATTATTCAGAGATTGTTTTATTAGATGTTTTATTTAGTTTTTGAACCTTATGGCATATTTTAGCCTACTATTTCCGCATTTATACAGTATATTATGTAGTGCTCAGGTACAGATATCAGTCATGGGTTAGCTTATGGTCCTTCAGGGTCATGAGCACCGTGTGGTGACTAGGGGGTAGTCCCGGGTCATTACAGGCTAGTTGTTGGGCCTCAGAGAAACCTGGGGCATCAGGATACCTAGGTAAGCACCCTCTTCCCCTCCCCTCCCTAACCCTATAACAATATTGGGCTTGGCCCAATTTATAATTATCACTAAATCCTTAAGGGACAACCCTCTTCCCTAAATAAGGCCCTCTCTAACCCTCTCATTGACCTGCTCCCAAAAGGCCCCAAAAAAAGAGGGGTCCATAACACGGTTGACCCTCTAATATCTCATGCTAATTTAATTTGTACTTCCTTCTCTTCTTACAAAGATAACAAAGTAAACTCCCCCCACTTAGTGAACCACAGAAGCCAGCTCATCCAAGACACTCAAGTGCCTGGAGTTGTTCTTCTCCCCATGACTGTGGTAGACCCTTCCACCTTCCCTAATAATTTGATGGAAATTGTCCTTCCTACAGACGAGGCATTAAATGCTCTTACGAGATCCAAAGAGGGAACTCTTCAACTTACCTCTAATATACCCCTTCTAAACGTGCATTCCACTCACATGTAAATTGAACCTTCTTCTAATGATATATCTTCCTCCACTCCCTAGAACATGATAACCATGACAATAAAACCCCTTTCTCCATCTCACCTTTTAGCTTCCTGGCTGAAAATTTGTCTAACCAATCAGACAGTACCTCTCCATTTGGAGTGGGAAGGGACCTCTATGATAATTTTCATTCAGGACCCACATTACCTTGCATAACTATCAATGGAATGCCTGAACCAGGGTCTCAGTAGCTTCGGTCCCAATGTATAGATGATGACGCTGTTCCAAGTCTTCAACTTCTCATTTAAGGAGGATATCGCCTCTGCGAATCTGTCAGAGATGATCAACCATATAAGTCTAAGCCTGTCTTTTTTTCCTTCTCCCAACCTCCTTCTCCTAGCTCAATGACTAGCTTTTGCAAAGAAAAATGGGGCCGACCCACAATCATAAGCGCTGGCACCTTTCAAAACAACCCGCCCTTTCTCTCATTAAGCCTGGAAATGCTAGAAAGAGAAAATACCTTAGAGGCTCTAGGAGAATCCAACAAGGAGATAGAGGGAATTCTATCTCAACTCAGGATCCTAAAGACGGATGCTCTTACTTTCGAAAGACTCATAAACCTAAAATTCACAGAGCTCATTCATTAAATGGTGATTGTTTTCCCCCCTCAAGAGCTTACCAAACTAGACCTAAAGCTAAATCTCCCAAACCTTATACTAGGGAATCTCCCAAACCTTATACTAGGGAAAGGGAAATCAATAATGAGGGAACCCACTCCAACCCTTAAACCAATGATGATGAATTGCATCATTTGGAATGCTAGAGGTGCCAACAGTGCCGAGTTCAAAAGAAACTGCAATTCCATGATTAGTATGCACCAAACTTCCATCCTTGACCTCTTGGAGACAAGGATATCTGACCATAAAAGCCTTGCTGAGGAGTTAGGTTTATCTTGTCAAATCCAGTCTAGTGCTCTGGGAAGTTCTGCTGGCATATTAATCATTTGGAAAGATGACTCTATTGTCGTCAAGGATCCTCAGGCTATCCATATTTCTGCTAAAGAATGATTCAACCCCTCTGAATGGATTCTTAGTATTGTGTATGCTAGTAATGACTTCAATATTAGAGAGATCCTTTGGAAGCAGTTAAGTGTATGGCTAACTCTCTATGCCCTTTAGGTTGCAATAAGTGGCTGGTAGGAGGGGACTTCAATGAGATCCTTAAAGCCTCTAATAAAATTAGGTGCAATAGCATTAGTATTAATAGGTCCTATCTTTTTTGAAATTGTATCAATTACTGCAACTTCATAGACCTTGGGTTCCGAGGGAGTAAGTTCACTTGTTATAATATGATATATATATATATATATAAATAGAAATAATCTCATTCTAGAAAGGCTAGACATGTGTCTAGCCAATGATCATTGGATGCACCTCTTTTCTGAGGCCACTGTGCACCATATTTCCAAGACTCACTCTGACCATTCCCCCTCCCCATCCTTAGTACCATGAGGCCTATATAGGGCCTTCCTAAACCCTTCAGCGTTGAATCTATGTGGTGCCACTACACGGAGTTTCACTTTCGTGTTGAGTCCTCATTCTAATATTGCTATGATTTTACCACTACCACCAAAGACTTTGAGTCTCAAGCTAAAATATGGAAATATAAAGTCTTTGGTAATATCTTACACAAAAAGAATCACCTCCTAGCTAGGTTAGATGGAATTCAAAATTCCCCAAACCACCCCAACAACCCCTTCCTCCATGAGCTAGAACATTCTTTTACTAAGGAGTTTAGCAACATCCTTAAGCAAGAGGATAACTTCTGGAAGCTCAAATATAGGATCAACTGGTTAATGGATGGTGAAGCAAACACAAATTTTTTCCACACATCGGAGCAGAAACAACATCTTCTATCTTAGAAAGAATGATGGAACCTGGCTCCATGAACAGTTTGATATTAGAGAGGCTATTTCTTCCTTTTATACCTTTCTTTTCAGAACTGATTACCAATTTGCCCACCTCAGATGTATGGGAAACCCCTCTTCCCAGGGTTCTGTAAAGCTCAATAGTCATGGATTCCTAGAATCCATCCATGTGGGTAGAGAAATTAAAGAGGTTGTTTTGTCCTTTAGACATCACAAGGCCCCTAGTCCTGATGGGATGCATCCCTTTATATACCAAAATTTTGGGACGTCCTAGGGTCCTCTCTTATTGAATTCTGTACTTTGTCTTCTTCTCTGGGCAAATGGATGACAAAGTTAACTCTACCTACGTCTGCCTCATCTCAAAGTGTAGGAATGCCACCACCCTTAAGAACTTTAGACCCATTAGTCTTTGTAACACCCAATATAAAGTCATCACTAAGATTATAGCCAATAGAATCAAACCCCTTCTCCACTCCATTATTGGCTAGTCCCAAGCCATCTTCTTCTTTAAGAGAAAAGCCTCTAATAATTCCATCATTATACAGAAATACATCAACCACCAAACCAAAATGAAGGGCAAGAATGCTAACATAATCTTTAAAATTGACTTAGAAAAGGCCTTTGATAGGTTGGAGTGGTCTTTTATTAGGCAAGACCTTGTCTACTTCAACCATCCTCCCAAGCTCACCTCTCTTATTATGTCTTGTATCTCTACCTCCTTCATTTCTATTCTCATAAATGAAGGGAGGACCCCTTTCTTTCATCCTACTAGAGGGAATCAGGCAGGGAGACCCTATGTCACCCTACCATTTTTATTCTTTGTATGGAACTATTGTCCAGGAGAATCAATCATGAGGTTGATACCTTCTAATGGATCCTCATCTCTATCTGTAGAAGAGGACCCCCACATTTCCCACTACTTCTTTGCAGATGGCTTTACTCTGTTTGTTAAAGCTAATAAAGACAACTGTCTTACCTCAATAGAATCCTCCAAAGTTTTAGCTCCCACTCTGGGAAAAAATTTAACAACCTGAAATCCAAAGTTCTTTTTTCTGGGAACTGTAGTCCTGAGCTGTGTCAAGAGCTAGCCAGCCTCCTCAATATCAAATCTTCCAACACTTTTGGTAAGTACCCGAGTTTTCCTATTTTTCACCAAAGACCCTCTAATGTTAACTTCTAATTCATCCTTGACAATCTTAATAACAAAATGTTTGGTTAGAAGACTGGATTCCTCAACATGGCTGGTAGGGCTACCTTAGCCAAATCCTCTCTTAGTATCATTCCCAACCATGTTATGCAATTCATTGACCTCCCTAAGAGAATGCACAAACATATTATAAAATCCAAAGAAACTTCTTATGGGGCACTATCCCTCTAAAAGGAAGATGTACATGGTTAGCTGAAATACTATTACCAAACATAAAAGGGAGGGGGGTCTTGGTATGCAGAATTCCAGCATCAAGAATGACTCCCTTCTTTGTATTCTTGCATGGCGTTTCCACTCAAACCCTTCATCAACCTTGTCCAGGCTACTCTCGAACAAATTCAGTCATAAATGTTTGTTTTACTTTTTTTATTATATAGTATTAATTTTATAATACGTAAATGACATATAATAATTAATTAGAGGTGATTTTTTAAAATCACGGAACAAACAGACATGTTGACAAACACGTACGGTTGAACCAGCTGAAGCAGACATATCATAAATGTTTATTTTACTTTTTTTTATTAAATATTATTAATATTTTAATACATAAATGACATATAATAATTAATTAGGGGGTGATATAGTAAAATCACAAAGTAAGCAAACAAGTCGACGAAGAGATGCCTGCTTTACCATGTTTCTACATAGTAGTAATACCAATTATCGGATTGAAAGAATAAATATATTCATGATATGAAAAAATTAAGTAAATATTAAAATTGACAAGGAAAAAACTGATCTAACAAATCAAAAGATTTTTTTTAAAAAAAAAAAAAAAATTAAATGAAAGAAATAATGAAATACTAACACTTGAGATGAGAGAAACGAAATGAAAGAAATAATGAAATACTAACACTTGAGATGAGAGAATAAAAGTACATGACATGAATGGAGTAATGACAGTGGAACCACACACCTTTTAAAAAAAAATCATATTTATGAAAATCAAGGTAATTTATTCATTCTCATGTATGGAGATATAGTTTTCAATGTATTGAAAATTTTAAAGTAATGATTAGTGTTTTAAATTTAGGTGAAAGGGGCAAAAATGTTTTAAAAAAATTATTTTATAGTGTGAATAGGTGTTTTTATCATTATGATCAATTTGGGCCAAGTTTTTATGGCGAAAAGGATCTTTCATAACTAATAATAATGGAGTAATAATGAATGACATAATGAAGGTGTATTTTATTTATTTATTTATTTTTGCAGTTTTTTAGACATCAATTAAGAAAAAAAATGTTAAATATGGAGAAAAAAGATAAATGATAATGCTAGTTATAGAGACATGCCGCATCAGTAGTGTTATGTTTTTACTTTATTAATATATACTAGTGAATGTGTTCGCACTTCGCGAGATTATAAAACATATTAATAAATTTTAAAGATGATAGTTTATAAATTTATATTGAGACTAAAAAGTTTTTTCACACACACATATACTAATCAAATAACAAATATAAGTAAATTTTGAATGATGTTTAATTTTTATAGTATAATTTTGTGCTTCAAACACCCTACATCTTAAAACTGTAATGCTCCAAACTTCTATAAATGAGCCAATTAACATATGAAAATTTGATGTGTATATTTTAATCAATTAGATTTCTTGATTTCTAAAAGATGAGAAAAAGTTTGTGTAATCATAATGAGTTGGTAACTATAATGTGATTTTGTTGAGAAAAAAGAACACGAAAATTTAATACAAATTGAAAATCTACAGAAAAAGCTTTGGAAATAGTTAAGAGTTGAATCTCACCTCCATTTAATTGATGCCCTCTTTCGAGTTTGTATTATTCATGCACATGAAACTGTAAAGAATAACAGAAGAAAGGTGTAGTTGGAGAGACCTTCTGTTGGCCCAATATCGTTAACTAAGATCAAAAGCTTCAATTAAAGAAGAGGAAGCTATGAAAGAAGAGGCTTTGTTATGGAAGAAGACTTCTTGAGTTGGATTGTTTTCGGGATTGGTTACAAATGTACAATGTGACTCCTATTTATACTTCCCTATAGATCATTCTCGATATTCTTCTAGATACATCTACTAGAAAAATCTAGTGATCTTTATATTCTACTACTCTAGAATATCTAATAATTCTACAAGATATTTATTCAAGATACTATACTAGGATATTCTAGAAGAACATATGATATTCATTCACTAGACGATTCTAGAACTATGATATTCATTCTTTCAAAAAATCTACTTTAGATATTTTTCACACTCCCTCTTAAAGTGATTTTTTGGAAGCTATCCAAACTCGTTGCAGAAGAACTCAAACGAAGATTTGAACCATGCCTTGGTGAAATTCTTAGCAGTGTTTTTCAAACTCCTTTGTCTTCTTCCAATAATGAAGATTTTTCATCATCGATCTATCCTTGTCAAGTTTTATGATGTTGAGTCCTCTCCCCCTTTCTCTAAACTCCTCAACAACTTTATTATCTGGAGACATACATGGAAAATTTTGGAAATCTAGGATTCAAGATTATAAAACTTACTCTTTTAGAAGCAAATCCATAACATAAGAATATTTCATATATATCAGTCTCATCATTTGATTTGATGATGATCTGATCATTAATTTTCTGTGAAGCCTTAGCACCATAATAGGATCCACCACTAAATTTTGTTTCTATCTTTTCAATCATATTGTATGTCTCTCCATCTGAATTGGGGATTTACTTTGAATGTCATCATTCACTGGATCTTCAAATTCTTCATCAACTTTTAATATTTTCTCTGAGTCAGTAATGACCTTGATGTGATAGATGATTGATCAGAGACTTCAACTTCTGCTGCATCTCCTTTAATGCTTTCTTCGATAAAGTCATCACTGGCATATAGAGTTTCAGACACTGTCTGCTCAAAATCTACTCTAATATCCTCCACATCCAGACATTTAGTGTCATTTTCAGGATATGCTTCTTTGATCTCCTTGATAGCAGCTATTGTTCCACCTATCTGAACGTCTTCATTTTCTTATTTCTTATCAGTGTCTTCCTTTTTCACATGATGGATTGTATTATATCTGATCTAATATATTTTCAGATTTATGAAAGCTAGTACATCTATCGCTCGACTCTCAGTTGCTAAGCATTTTTTCCATCCTTCTTCTTCTTCTACAACTTTTTTAGTTAAAGTCATATTGCTCTCTGTGGCTCGGCAATATCTTCTTATGTGTCCTGCTTTGACACACCGATAACATTTGAGGGGCCTCTTACTATTATAAAAAGACTCTTATTTTTTTTTTTCAGGATAACTTGAGCCACATATGAATTGAGAGTGAGGCATATCTCTTGTTTTTTCTTTAACGTTCCTCTTGTCAGCTACAAGAGCATTTTCTTCCCTTTATTTGTCAAATTTACCTGTCAATGGTTTGGATAGTAACTCATGTGCCAATAATAAATTCTCAAATTCCTCTAGAGATGGTTGTTTAGCCTATCCCTGAATTGATGTCACAAAGGGAATGTATTCTTGTTTCAAACCATGAATAATTTTTTTCTTATTCGTGCTTCAGAGATAACCTCATCCGAATTTAATAAAGAGATCTCACAACATAAATTCTTAATTCTTAAGAAATACTCAGTAATAGAAAAATTACCTTGGGTGGCATTAGCCAATTCATTCTCAACGATCTATAGCCGGGCTTTATTTTTTTTGTTGAACAACTGATCGAGGGTCCTCCAAATTTCATGAGTTGATTTACATCTTATAATATGATCAAATAAAAAGGAGGATATGAACCTCTTCAGAATGAACTCCACCTTCGTAATAATCTACTTGCACTTCTTGTATGCATCACTATTCTTCGGTCCGTCATCCGGAGGACTTGTATTACTCTCATTAACAATATCCCACAAATCCTCACCCACGAAGTATGATTTCATATATGTCTTTCATACCTTGTAATTGAAATGATTCAACAACTCCATTCCCAGTCCATTAACGCGACTGCTTAAATTCATTCGCACAAACTAGTTGAATCGACCATAAACCCGATGTTGAAATAAACATAATTCAATCTATGAATTTGGATTTGATACTATGCAGAGAAATAGCAAAAGAAAGGTGCAGTTGGAGAGACCTTCTGTTAGCCCAAGATCATTAACTAAGATAGGAAGATTCAACTAAAGAAGAGGAAGTTATGAAAGAAAAGGCTTTCTTATGAAAGAAGACTTCTTTAATTGGATTATTTTTTAGATTGGTTACAAATGTACAATGTGACTCCTAGTTATACTTGCCTATGGATGATTTTAGATATTCTTCTAGATACATCTATAAGAAAAATCTAGTGATCTTTGTTAAGGTTTTTGCCTTGATTTTCTTACCAAATTTAAGTTTTACTTTTCTTAGAAGAAAAATAAAAGTAATACCATAATTAATTTTGTTTTTACTAAAAGGAAAATATGAAAAAAATTCATATTTGGCAAACCTCTTTCTTGGAGAAATGATTTTGGATCTCTATAAATAAAAAAGGAAACCCATCGACAGGCTCCTCAACTAGGCACCATCTTTCACTTTGGCACCTCAAGTGGATGTTGTTCACTTTTAGCACCTCAAAGAAAGAAAAATGTGTCACTTTGGCACCTTTTGCTTATTCAGCAAAGAAAGTGTATCACACTCGATTTTGGACACGTGACAGGGATATTTTCATAATTTTTTCATCTTTCTGCTTCACACTTTCAACCCATTAATTTTTCACCATTTTTTCCTTTTCTTAACACATCCATACACTCATGTTTAGCTAATATCATAAAAAAAACAACTGAAAAAAATATATTTTTTCCTTCTGACCCGACCCGTTTACCCATTTTCAACTATGTTTAGCTATCTTCCTCAAAAGCCTAGCTGGAAAAAAAAAACAAAAAAGAACCATTTTTGATGAAATTGAAGTTGTTGGTATGGTGGAATTGAGTAGGTGAGATTATATATAATGTAATTATAGTGATGAATTTGGAAACTTTTTATCTGATATATCCTTTCATATTCTGTTCAGTTGTATTGTTGCAAGCAAATGGAGTTGTTTCAGTTGTTGTACCAAATACTGGTTGATATGCTCTGGATAACAACAATCGCATTCACGATTTTGTATCCTTTGAAACTCTTGCTTGTCTATTCAGTGAGAACGGTCACAAATATGCAAAATTGACTATTTGAAGAAGGTGGATTGTACAACGATTGTTGATGAAATTGAGTAGACAAAATCAAGTTGAAGTTTTTGAAAAAGATTCAGGTGATTTGGTCGGTGATAAAATAGTTGGAGTGGTACGACATTCAGGCGAGTCCAATCAACAAAATCGATCAACTTCTGAATAAATGCGTGTTGAACAAAATTGGAGAAGATGATTTAACGGGTGGGTGGGTTGGAGGGGGGAGGGTATTTGGATAAGAAGATGATTTAATAATTTAAATTAATTATTTAAAAATTATTTTGAAGAAAAATGACAAGTGTCGGCATACTATTTTTCACTTTACACGTCAGCAGCGCGTGTGATACACACATCGTATATTTTTGCTGATTTAGCAAAAAGTGTCAAAGTGACACATTTTTATTTCTTTGAGGTGCCAAAAGTGAAGCGTCCATTTGAGGTGCCAACGTGAAAGATGGTGCCAAGTTAAGGGGGATGTCGATGGGTTTGGCCAATAGAAAACCCCCCTTCTCATACTATAAACCAATAGCATCCAGAATGTAGTCGTTTAAGAGTCTTTATTTAGGGGGGATTTTCTCCTAATAGTTTTTTTATTTTATTTTTGATGTTAGTTTTCAATAGGCTTAAGTCATCGACAGACCCTCAAAGCTGTCCCAAAAATTCACTTAGACCTCTCAACTAAGAGATGTACCTATCAGACCCCTAACCCACCCAAATTTTGATCCAATCAGACATTTTTTTCACAATCAGCAAAAGTTAAATGGAGAGTGTGTTACACTCGCGTGACGTGGAACAAATGATGAATTAAACGATGACACTTGGCATTGAATTCAAAATTAATAAAAAAATATTCCATAACTAAATAAATTATAATTAAAAAAATTTATAACTTTTTAAAAAAATAAAAATAAACACCCTACCCACACCCTCCTCTTCTTCAGTAAGAACTAAACACCACCACCCTCCTCCCCCCCTCCCCCGCCCCCGCCCCCCTCTTTTTTTTTTTGTAATTTTATTGAATTAAATTTATAATTTTATAAATTGAATTAAATTTACATATTTGTTGATTTGTGGAAAAAAATGAATTTTCATTTTTTCGACAAAGTTTTTTTTTTCGGCAAAGTTTCATTTTTTCCGGCAAAAGTTTTATTTTTTCCGGCAAACTAGTGGTGGAAAAGAATTAATAATAAGATTGAACTAACAATAAAAAAATTCAATTCGAATTCAAAGATAAATTCAAAACTAAGAGCAAAAAAGGAGAAAAGGTATAAAAAATGGGAGGTAAATTAAGTTTAAGAAAAAAAAATAAGGAAGAAGAGTGGGAAAGAAGATGAAGGGGGGGGGGTATTGAGTGGGGGAAGGGTTGGTAGCCTTTTTTAAAAAAAGTTTTAGTTTATTAAAAAAAAATGGGCCCTTAGTGCCACTTGGCATGTTTTCATTCGTTATTAATTCAAAAAATCGTGTCTCATGTGCTCCCATTGTGTGAACAACACGCGGAGTGTCATGTAGGCAAAAAAGACTTGATTGGATCAAATTCGGATGGTTTAGGGGCCTGATAGGTACAGGTCTTAGTTGAGGGGTCTAAGTGAATTTTTGGGGCAACTTTAGGTGTCTAGCGATAACTTAAGCTTTTTCAATATGCAGGTCGCTTGACCAAATCGTATCAATTCTATGCTTTTAGTATATTTTTTCTTTTTCGTTTGAATTATCACCACAATGGTTTGCAACTAATAGCTTCCTCATGACGCCCTCTCGATTTTGAACCCAACAATTGGTATTAGAGATTACGATTCAAAGGTTCAAAGGTTTGATGAAACAAGATTAAATAGGTTCAAAGTGGTTTCAAATCAAGATGTAACTAGTTTGACGATAATGATGTTTTTGTCCAACTACATGTGGAGACGATATTTCAATCATATTTTCAACAATCCTTCTGTCACATCTTCAAAAATAAAGCTCTCTTTTAATCATGTAAATGACTCTAATATTTTTAACCCAAAAGGGCTTATATATTTTTTACCCAAAAGGGCTCCATTTTTAAGCATGACAAACAACAGAGATATATGAATACTATGTGAAGAATCAAATTATGCATATGACATGAAGAAGGCGGATCAAGTCAAAAAAATCAAGCCAAAAAGGGGAGATTTATTAGATTTTTGTCCTGATTTTTTAAGTTTTACTTTTCTTAGAAGGAAAATAAAAGTAATACCATAATTACTTTTATTTTTTCTTAAAGAAAAATATAAAACTTTTTCATATTTGGCAAACCTCTTTCATAGAGGAATGATTTTGGACCTCTATAAATAGAAAACCCCTCTTCTCATAACATAACACAATAACATCCACAATTTAGTCGTTTAAGAGTCTTTGTTTAGGGGGAGATTTTCTCCTAATGGTTTTATTTTTGTTTTTTATATTAGTTTTCAATATGTAGGTCTCTTGACCAAATCATATCAATACTATGCTTTTAATATGTTTTTTCTTTGTCGTTTGAATATCACCACGATGATTTGCAACTAATAGCTTCCGCATGACGCCTTCTCGATTTCGAACCCAACAATCTTTATCTTCCGCTACTCTAGAATATCTAAATAATTCTACGAGATATTTATTCAAGATACTACACTAGGATATTCTAAAAGAACCTATGATATTCATTCACTAGACTATTCTAGAAATTTAACTAGAAAACTATGATATTCATTCTTCCAACAAATCTACTTTAGATATTTTTCACAGAAACCGGCTATGAAGTGAAATTGATGACAAACTTTGCTTGCTATAGAATTAGTAACTTATTTATTCAAATGTAATTGCTAAAAATAGTAATAGCAAAACCACATTTTTCTTAGTTCACACATTTGATTTAAAAAAAAGGAAATGGACAAATATCTTGAGAGGGAAGAGATTAAAAATGGTGAAAACATGTAAATTAGAAGGTAAAAAATACATCTAATGTGGTAGTTTGCGCAACAGTAGTAAAATGTTCCTCTCATTTTTCATGTAAAATATTAACAATGGTGACATAATTTTCAATAGAGAAAAATCATCTTAACAGAAAAGGACTGATCAAAGAATAATGAAGATATAGATAATTGCATGCGCACAAATACACTAATGGGAGAATGATGTGTTGTCATAAAATATCACATAAATTGACATTTTAATATCTATGTAATAATAATAGGTGAAAGAGAAAAGTCGAGTGTATTTAGAGAATTTTGTCTATTTAACAAATGAAAAAAATGATAGAAAAAGTTTATTAGAAAAATAAATACATTTTTATAAGAATGTCACATGATACATCAGTTGACCATAATTTTATGAGCTTCCAAATATTTAATAAAGAGAAAATATAAATAAAATCAACTATCTTCAGGTTCAGTACCAACCAACTTTGACCATATATCAATGCTTTCTTAGTACCAGGATTAAGTGAAATACGATGAGGATTGAACACTTTCCTATAATTGATTGTCAACTACATCACTAAAGTGGATGCCGAAATTTCCAAGAATGCATGCAATTATCGTTAAAAAAACTTATCTTATATTAATCTATATTGACAAAATCACCTAATTGTGCTTCTAAAGATATCAATAAATTTAAATTTTTCATTGAATAATTCAATTTAATTTTCGATACACCAAATACCGAAAGGTAGCTGCGTAATTAAAATTAGATATTGTTAGACAAATAACAATGTTCTATATAAAATCAAAGTGATCAATAAGTTAATCTACATCCTGATTGAAACTAATCAAACTGTTCATGTGAAAAACACAAAAGCTCCACACTCAATAAACATAGTAATTAATTCTTCAAAAGTAACTCTACTAAACTTGAAGAAAAAGCTATCTAGCCTATATGCATGCTTGGAAAATACAACAACTTTGTGTATTTTTGCTTCTTCACGGGTATGGATAATGTTGCCACCCGCACCTTATCATCATTGTGCAATAATATTTTATCTTTTCCTTGATTGGATCGGAGGCATACGTAAGAAGAAAAAGATAGACTTGAAACATGACACTTAGTATACCCTTTTCAGTTTTTTTCCACAATAACTTGCGATTTCATTTAATTTGACGAACAATAAGAAAGTTTTCCAAATTAGAAAGAAAGTCAGCAGAACAACGTAAGATGATTGTATAATCTCTTATTTAAAAACGGGATTGGCAGTTGACGAAGTAACAGTGAGTTAACTTAGTGAAAAAATTTTAGGATGCTTTGGAGGAAAGACGAATAAAAGAATATCAATTATGATAAATAAAGCATCATAGAAGAAATGTTTGTGATGTTATTCACACAATGTGCAAGAGATGAACTAAATACCATTTAGCACAAAAAACAAAAGTCTAGAATGATGTCAAGGTCGAAGCTCTCAGAGCATTTCATTTTTACATGTTTGTATATATATATATATATATTATGCCAAAAAATACATGACAATCTACACAAGTCGAGAAATACTAACCAGCAATACGAGTCATCTTTCCGAATAATTCAACTCACAAATATAAAAGAGATGTTACACATTTGAATCTCAATTTACGATTCATAATAAGCAGACTTCAATATTCAAACAAAAGGAAGATTATCACGACAGACGGATAAAAATGTACGTACTCCTTAGCAGAGTGTAAATTTAAGGTTATGTTCACAAGTAAATTTGAACATGGATAGACAAATAAACAACATAAGATTGTCCATAGAACATAATAGTACATATTTTATGTAACCTCCAGTATGACAACTTCCCCATATAAATAGGTCCATCCAATGACCAGCCACACGCCTCCCTTCTCTTGCCATGTATGTGATGGATCAGAAAACCAATAAAATGGAAAACGCTTCAATCCACAATTTGTTTTTTATATTTCACATAGTTTGCACATTTTACTTTTCAATCCATAATTTGTTTCTTATATTTCACATAGTTTGCACATTTTACTTTTCAATCCATAATTTGTTTCTTATATTTCACATAGTTTGCACATTTTTCTTACCATACTGTAGTAGGTATGAAGCATTACTGTTGCCAATTGTATTGTTGTTGGTTGCGATCGACATTTGAGCCACGTTCAGAACCAGAAGAATCATATGGAGCATCGTTAGAATAATTAGGGCCTTGTAGGTTTTGTATACAATTGTATGCTAAACAATTGAGAATTATAAACACAAAAGTCTTGGAGGTTATGAAATTAAAGAGGCGTGATTAAGAGCAAATGTTATGAAAATAAAAAAGATGTGATTAAAAGTAGATATTATGATTATGATTAAAAGCAGATGTTATGAAAATAGAGGTGTGGGTCCTGAAGCTGATTTGTTAATAATATTTAATGAAAAATTGAAAGAAAAAATCTCAATAAAAAGGAGAAAAAAGATAAATATGAATGAAGATCATTGGGAGGTGCCACATCACCTCCTCCATAACCTTCCTTAATATTATATATAGATTAATTGATTATGATTTTTATTCTTGCAATATTTGATCAAGGCATTTAATTTTCAATAAAGTGAAACATGTGTTTTTAGTCCCGTTATTAATTTTGAAAATATGTGATATTTAGGATATTTAGAATTATCGTACCTTCTGAGTAACAATACAAATAACATAATACATCTATAATTGAATCATGTCTTCAAATTTAGGAAGATCCGAGAGATTAAAACTACACATATCAATTAATTATAAATTAAATATACTTAATCGAAAATCACATAAACTAAAATTAGGATTTATCGATACATGAGGTCTAAAATTTTAATCCCAAATTATTATGACCAATCTCCCTATAATATAGACGATTAGACACTTACATGAAAAGTCACGTAACATTTGAATGTTAATACTAAAAATTACATAAATACACAACTTATGTTTTCAATATTACAAAAAAATCTCAACTCCCTAAAAATATTACAAAAATCCCAACATATACACAGAATGTTATATATATGTCGGATATGTTATGTATATTAATAGGGAGAGAAAGTAAAGTAATTAAAAAAGTGGGAGAGGGTGTTAATATTCCTAAATAACTACCCGAGAAGCCTTTCACCCAAGTCAAATTTGTGCATTGTTAACGAACAATCATATTTGCCGAATTATCGTTTAATAGGTTTTGTCCAAACAAGCCAATTCTTCTTCCACTGACGGAATATTTTGTTTTTTCCGTTCATGTTCATTGCATCGATCGATTCAGACCTCGTACCTATTCCTGATAAAAATAATTTCTATAATAACTTAAATTTTGTAAAATTAATTAAAAACTTCTACGGAGGATATCATTTTTTGGCTTAATATATATTAATAATTTCATCTGTTTTTTTTTTTTTTTCTGAAATTTCCGAATATAAATTGACGATACAAGAATTTTAATATGTGCAACTGCAATTGCATTGTCAAGAATTTTCCAAGCAGTGTTTGTTAAAATTGGGAAGCATTCCACTTTTCGTTGACTCAAGATAACTATAATAAGTAATAACTGATGAATATGTTTAGCAGCCTAATTATAACACTAATGCTTAATGCATCTCTACTTTGACAAGATTTAAATATTTTCCACTTACCTTCGATGGTAATTTTCTTCAATTTTGTCGTAGGAGTTGGTTGAATTTAAAGGAAAAAGAAAAGAAGTCTCCCTCCATTAATTCATGTGAATATTTTGTCAATTTTATAGATGTTGAAGTACCACTAATGTATATTTTTTTAATCTATAGAGAAAATCTTTTGAACGATGTGTAAATATTTTACTATCTTTAAAAAAATTACAATTCATGGTTCAATTGCAATAACACTTTTTCGGTTGTTCTCTTTTGAATAAACATCTCACAATTAGTTAGACTCTAATACTCAAAATTCGTTGACTCAAAAGTTCCACTATAAAAATGTATAGTATGACCCTCATCTACAAAAATATATGATTGATAAAACTTTCTTGATTTATAAAACTAAACAAATAAAATGAAATATTTAGTTTTTAATATAAAGACTAAATAAAATAAAATTAAAATGGGTGTGCATTAAAGTATCAGCTATGTGCAGAATTTGGGGAAAGAGTCGAACCACAAAGATTTATTGTACACAATCTTAATTCATAGTTCCGCATGAGTTTATTTTCATGACTTAAACCTATGACCTTCCATCACATTAATTACAATAACTTTACCGATTACCAGAGGCGGATCCAGGATCCGACCTTTCCGAGTGCCAAGTAAACTTAACAATGGATGCGGAGAGAGGTGGCCGGTGATGATGAGGCCGTGAACTTTGTCGGTGATGCCAAAAACTCCGACGGTAGCAGCAACAAAGACCAAAAAACAGAGAGCTATGATGATTTGGAAATTGGGATTTGAGAGAGATGATTTT
The DNA here is from genome assembly GCA_030864225.1 of Capsicum baccatum var. pendulum. Lineage (NCBI taxonomy): Eukaryota > Viridiplantae > Streptophyta > Magnoliopsida > Solanales > Solanaceae > Capsicum > Capsicum baccatum. The sequence continues at coordinate 129,204,675 of CM061551.1, read as the reverse complement.
TTTTTTAATTTGAGGAGAGAGAATAAAATTATGCACTTTTTAATACAAATATTAACTATTAATATTTGAAAAATTCAATATAATTACTATTAATACACATATAAAAAAGAAGTTGCCAGCAAAGGTCGAACCCACAACCCAGGGGAGCTAATGTGACACTTTGCCACTCGAACCAAATAGCACTTCAATCTTGTGGGTGGCATGTTAATTATTTGACGATATCCATGTATATATAGAGAGACCTTCCATCGAAATTTGCGGGTGGCGTGACACCCTCAATTCTCTTAATAGATCCGCCCCTGTCAATTACTTAATAACGAAAATATAACAGCCAGAGTGAAAATAGGTAAGAGCACAAAGAAGAAGTTCTCCCAATTTTAGAGCATATAGCACGAGAAATGCTTTGTTGCTTTTGAAGGGATGATCGATAATGACATAACAGGGAGGACAAATTAGTCAGAGACACACCAAATTTATAAAGCAGCTATAGTAATGTTCTTTTTCAGCATCGTATTACTTATATTTTGTAGGAAAAATATTTATTTTAAAAATAATTTTATTATAGTGTATCATTTAAAAAATTAAATGTGTAAACGTATTTTGAAAATCAAGTTAATTACTTGTCAGATGCCAAAGTGAAAAACTTTGCATGCATGTATGTCTCTTATCATATAACTTCTTATACTTGTCATTGCGCTCTTATACTTGGCATGTGCTAAGAATTTTTTAAAACTTATATAAAGGCACGATTTCGCAATCATACTTGAATCATTAAACAAAACAAAACAAAAAAATCTCTTTTCTATTCATAAGCAACGAACAACTCTTCTTCTTGTTTATCATATTTACCAAAAATAAATCACCTTTTTATTCTGATTTTTTTTCTAAATTATTCTTCTAGTTTAATTTGCTGATATTTGTATTAATAATTTTCTTAATTCCTATATTCTCTAAGGAAAGATTTATTTAATTCTAAATATTCTCCAATTGATCAGGGAAATGTTTATTTAATTCTGTGGAAACATTTCACGCTATTGAAATAGTTTCTTAGGATAGCGCCTAACACGACTCAAGTATAATTAATATATTACCTAAATAATACGATAGTAATATTTATTTTATATTCATGAGTGTCGTTAACTTACTAATAAGTATTTATATTATTGTTCTAATTTATCAGAATTATTATATTATTAATTAATAAATTACTGTTATATTATTATTCTGCTAACAATTGTTATTGGAGTTTTTATCTCTGTTCCCTAACATATTTGACTGAAATGGCCAAATTACCACCATAACTCTCTCTTATTAGATAGTTATAAGTAAAGTAAAGTAAAAAATTGTTTGTTTATTTCTACTCTTTAGGAATTAGTTCTTCTTCTATATAATTAGGACACATCCATTAAACTTAGCTGCCTAACACACCTAATTAAGTTCTTAGTAAGAAGGGCAAAAGATTAAGCATTCATCAATGGATGCTTTGGATCTCTCCAGTATTGTCTTTATTGCTATCTCTTTTATCCTCACTGCTATTCTCTACCAAAATCATTCTTCCAAAAGTAGTAAACTTCCCCCGGGTAGTTTCGGATGGCCCATAATAGGCGAAACGATAGAGTTGTTGTTTGGTAGCCCTGAAAAATTCGTGATCGATAGAATGAACAAGTACTCTCCTGATATTTTCAAAACTAAAATAATGGGAGAAAAAACGGTTGTAATTTGTGGCCCTAATGGCCACAAGTTCCTCTTCTCAAACGAAGAGAAACTCTTTACTGCATTTCGTACTTACTCCATGCAGAGAATCTTTCGTTCTTATCAATCGAAACATTCTTCTCCTCCTTCTCAATCTACTGGGGTTATTCGCCAGCCCGGATTCTTTAAGCCCGAAGCCCTAGCCCGTTATATGGGGAAAATGGACTCTATAACGAAAGATCTTTTCCAAACCCATTGGGAAGGGGAAAATGAGATCAAAGCCTACCCTTTTGCTAAAATTTTGACATTGACACTTGCTTCTCATTTCTTTCTTGGAAGCACGAATAATTCGATAGCGAAGCTCGTAAATTATTTCGATGACATTACGTTAGGACTACACGCGATGATTTTAAACGTACCAGGGACGACTTTTTATCGCGCTAATAAGGCGGCAATTGCCGTTAGAAGGGAACTTATAGGTGTGATCAAGGAGAAAAAAGAGGAAATGATGACTAAAGAGGTGAAAATGCAAGACATATTGTGTCATATGATAGTTGTTAGGGACAGTAATGGGGAGTTGATGGGTGAAAATGAGATTGCTGATAAAATTATGGGGCTTTTAGTTGCTGGCTATAGTACTGTTGCAACAACCATTACTTTCCTCATGAAATATGTTGGAGACAGATTTGATATCTATGAAAAGATCTTGACTGGTACATGCATCCTTTATGTCACACTCCTTTTATTATTTTACTAATTCTAGACATGTATAAACTGGTCAAGTCTTGAGTGTGACATTGATCAGATTTCGAGATTAATTATTTTGTAAATGCAGAGCAAAAGGAGATTGCTGCGACGAAGAAGCGGGGGGAATTGTTAGAGTGGGAGGACATGAAGAAAATGAAGTATTCATGGAATGTGATATGTGAAACTATGAGGCTAACTCCACCACTTCAAGGTACTTTTAGACAAGTCTTGAAAGACTTCACCTATGCTGGTTACACCATTCCCAAGGGTTGGAAGGTACTCTTCTAATAATTTTATTTCTATCATTTCACTATTGATGGAATGTATTCTTTTTTTAAAAAAAAGAAAAACTTTTGCTATGTGATTAAAATTTATATACATAAAACGTAAGACTGCTGATTAGAGACGGAGAAAACTCAACCTCTCCCTCAGTTCCCTAATGGTACATGAAAAATATAGGAATTTGATACAGTTCTACGGCTCCTTTTCATTTTCTATCTATATTTTCTTCCATTTCCAAAGTCTTCCTTGAATGGGTGGCACGCCCTTTGAAATATTAATGTTCTAGATTAAATTAATTAAATGTTTGGACAATATTAGATTAAGTCAATTATTAGGAAAGAAAAGAGTGTGTATATAGAGTTTCTTAAGTTTTTAAAAGAAATGCTTCTGAAAGTTTAGTTGTAGTTGAACATAAATTTTACTAGAAAAAAATATAAGTTTGAATTTACTCGAAGTATTTTCAAAAAAGTTTTTCAATATTTAACCAATTATTCAAATATGGACGTTCGTTATTTGCAAATGCAGATCAGTGGAACCAATAATTGCAAATATTTAACTTCGTTAAGCAAGCACTAATTAAAGTACTCCGTTATTTATTGCCAAACATGCTTAGTTGATGGCGCAATAACCAGTTTAATAGTCTTATAATCAACCTAATTGATTAGTTCATGAAAGGTCAACTAAAGTCCAATTAATAATACACACCAATGTAAAAATTTTGAGACCAAATTCCATACTAAATCTTCTTTTAAATCTCCATTAATCTTCCAAGTCTTGACCCAATAATATTTTATGTGTATTTGATATGTAGGTTTATTGGACAACAAGTAGCACAAACAAAAATCCAGCATATTTTGTAGACCCTGAAGTGTTTGATCCATCAAGATATGATATATGTGATGGACCAATTCCATACACTTACGTACCATTTGGTGGTGGACCAAGAATGTGTCCTGGAAAAGAGTATGCTCGTCTTGCAATTTTAACTTTTCTCCACAATGTTGTAATGAAATATAAGTGGGAATTACTAGTACCCCATGAGAAGATTATTGGTGATATGATGCCAACACCACAAAATGGACTTCCTATTCGTCTTCATCAACACTAACAAGTTATGTTATTTGGACTCTTTAAAAAGTATTGTAATTGTATATTAAATTCTTCAAAAATTATGTTTTCTGTAGAATTTGATACTAGTGTTGTAATACTTTTGAAGAATCTAAGCAATATAAATTAGAAATTGCCGAAATATATACTAGAACTTTAATTTCTATCCAAAAGAGATCAATGGAAGTTGTGGATTTTTCCTTTTTTTTTCTTCTTCTTCTGATTTTTTTTTTTTAATTTGTCGGTCGTGTTAAGTTTATCCGACTTTTAATTCTGCTTGTTTTATCGTGTATCTTCAAGAGATATACTACTCCGCTAAAATGCATGAAGACTATCATACGCATACACAATATCAAACATCAAGACTAATTATACGGTATCCTCCTTGTGGGTGATAGAATTCCTTTTGGAAGCGAAGGCATGAGCAAGACTATTGATTAACCAGTTTGCTAACTTGTCGGCTACGACACTCTATAACCAAAATAGAATTTTGTACTTTAGTAGGTTATAAACACTTATAACAACAACAACATACTAAGATCCACATAAATGAGATCCGGAGAGGGTGAGATGTACACAAATCATAGTCACATCCTTATGAAATAGGAAGGTTGTTCAAATATATATATATATATGTGTAATTGATATATGGGAAAATTACTCACTGTCCATTGGAAAAAAAAAAATTCACACAAAAACTAACCCATTTTTTTTAAACTTAAAATGGCCATTTAGCCATTGTTATTACCAAAACTAGCCGCTCGACTAAATTATGTACAACAATCATAGCAAACCGCCTACTTCTTTTACCAAAATCACTGGGTCGCCTATTCTGTTAGGCCATTTGGCCATTTCTATTTTTTTCAAAAAAAAATTACTGTTTTTTTGCTATAGTTTTAATATAGAAAAATGCAGAAACAAAAAGAACAATAATTTTTTTATATGATATCGATATATTACATATACACTACATAATTCTTTACATATTATGTTTGATACAAGTCAAATGGCCACCTTAATTTTTGAAGACATGATTGGAGGTAATCATTTAAAGGCTCAAGACTTGGTCACCCCGAGGGCACAAGAATATGCAAGGAAGACCTGTTTTGAGCACAAGCAAGGCCGTGTGTGGAAGATTGCTTGGAGCATCGAAGACTTGAGGACTCACGGTTTTGGACAACACTTAATGGGTCATGATTTGGTCATCTTCATTAAGGGTATTTTGGTCACTTCATTGGGTCCAAATACACTCCATGACCACCCCCCCCCCTTTAAGGGCATTGTTGTTATTTTGCCTTGTCTTGTAATAGAATATAAATAGAACATTTTAGGTCTTTTTCTCGTTAGTTGTTTATTGATGGAAGACAAACTCTCTCTCTAGTGTGAGGAGTGTAACACCCTTTAGTTGTAGGGCTTGGAAAAGCCACCAATCTGTAACTAGGGCTGCCCAAGTGTGGATATCACTTGTGTTGTATCGTTGGCTTGATACGTTGGTGATTAGGGAGGTAAAGTCCCTCTTTTGGCAACGTAAGAGTTTGGTGTTAGCATTCATTAATATTAGGGTCCTTACATGTGGTTAGGGTTCTTAGATTCTTGAATATTGTATGTCAAACTATTTATCCATCTCTTTTGTTAACATTGTATTGTTGTTGGTCTTTGAAGTCTAGTGAAACCGTGTGGGGCAATTTCGATTCACTAGCATTGTTGTTCTTGTGTTCATCTCTTTTATTACTCAAAACTAAATCTAAAGTCTAGTGAAGCCGTGAGTGGCCTATTTCGATTCACTAGCACCTTGTTGTTTAGCTTATTGCTCTTGTGCTGGCTTGAATCTCTTGATACACACTTAGTCTTGTATCATTTTGGTATCAAAGCAAGGCTGGTTGTGTTCCTACACTACCAATCTTGGGTTCTCTTGGACGAAAATTCAAAAAAAAAAAAAACTAAAAACTGAAAAAAAAATCCAAAAAAGTGCAAATCTATCCATTTTGTGTTCTTGGCCGAAAATTGGGTTGTTGTTATCTTGGCCAAGATTTGTTTGTTGTGTGTATAGAACTTGTAGTCTTTTGTTTGTTTAGAGTATTTCTAGTGTTGGTTTCTGATACAAGACTAAGTGTGTATCAAGAGATTCAAGCCAACACAAGAGCAACAAGCTGAACAACAAGGTACTAGTGAATCGAAATAGGCCACTCACGGCTTCACTAGACTTTAGATTTAGTTTTGAGCAAAAAAAGAGATGAACACAAGAACAACAATGCTAGTGAATCGAAAGAGCCCCACACGGCTTCACTAGATTTCAAAGACCAACAACAATACAATGTTAACAAAAGAGATGGATAGATAGTTTGACATACAATATTCAAGAATCTAAGAACCCTAACCACATGTAAGGACCCTAAGATTAATGAATGTTAACACCAAACTCTTACATTGACAAAAGAGGGATTTTACCTCCCTAATCACCAACATATCAAGCCAACGATGCAACACAAGTGATATCCACACTTGGACAACCCTAGTTACGGATTGGTGGCCTTTCCAAGCCCTACAACTAAGGGGTGTTACACTCCTCATACTAGTGAGAGAGTTTTTCTTCCATCAATAAACAACTAATAAGAAAAAGACCTAAAATGTTCTAGTTATATTCTATTACAAGACAAGGCAAAATGACAACAATGCCCTTAAAGGGTGGGGTGGCCATGGAGTGCATTTGGACCCAATGAAGTGAACAAAATACCCTTAATAAAGATGACCAAATCATGACCCATTAAGTGTTGTCCAAAATCGTGAGTCCTCAAGTCTTCGATGCTCCAAGCAATCTTCCACACACGGCCTTGCTTGTGCTCAAAACGGGTCTTCCTTGCATATTCTTGTGCCCTTGGTGTGACCAAGTCTTGAGCCTTTAAATGATGACCTCCAATCATGTCTTTAAAAATTAAGGAAGCCATTTGACTTATATCATCCTTGCCTACTTGAAAAGGATTCGACCTCGAATCCAAACCTTGCAAGAACAAAGAGAAGACAAACAAGCACCACATCCTCATGACATGAGGGTTAGAGTTAGTACAATAAACAACATCAATATGCCAAGGACGTACACACTTGAGATATAACCACACGTCCTTGGTTATAATCTCAAGGGACTTAGAAAAAAAATTACAAAGGAGTTGGCGAAAGAAATCACCATCAAGGGTTGGTGTCCTAATTGAAAGTAAAGTCCACCTAACACATATAACAATATCACTCAAACAAGTAGACCGACCAACAACTATCCATCCTTCACACCCTAAGAAGTTATCGGGATCGAATGGGAGATGTAACCAAGGGCTTAGGTCTCAGCCACTCTCATTTTCCCCTAGGGTGTCATCCTCGAAATTAAGCAAGCCCTCTTTATCACTATTGAAAATATCATGAACTAAAAGAGGGTTGAGAAAGGTGTTCCATAAGTCAACTTCAAATAAAGGGTTCCCATGCATGCACTTACTACTAGTTTCAAAATTTCCACTAGGAATATGCCCAACATAAGAAACACATAAAGACGAAGTAGATGGCATTTCTAAGCACATATCACATTCTCTTTCACAAGAGTTGTCCTCACATACGTACAAACCATCACGGGAAGCCAAAGGACCACAATCAAAATCATCTTCACAAAGACAATCACAACTCAAGTTTTCTAAATATTCAAGCAAATCAAGATCATCTACGCTCGGTTGATCATTTTGCTCACCCTCACTAGTTGTTGGCAATTCACATACCAACGTAGACTCACCTTGTTTTTTACAAGGGACAACTAGTTGTCACACCCCTTTTTTGTACTCCAAAAGAAAGAATTCATTTTAAGTTTCGAAAGGATTTTATTATTAAAGTGACAAAAGATGAAAATTGTTTCGAAAAGGATTCATTAGTTTCAAAACTCAGAGTCGCCACTTGGCATAAATTGGGTGTGCCAAGTCACCCATGAATATCCTTTTTCAAAATGATTTTGACTCTATAAAACTGATCCGCGAACAGAGATTCTGGCTAAGGAATTCTGTTGATCGAAGGGAAGGTGTTAGGCACACCTCGATCCCGTGGTTCGACCACGGTCGCTTGGTGGAGCGTATCGACTAATCTGACACTACGAATGTATAAACCACACAAAAGCACGTAAAACAATCAAACCAATAAATAAAACAAAACAATCCAAAAATATAGTGTCCAGTCCAATTATTACAACCTGAAAAATAAATAAAAATGTGAAAATAAATCCTATCTAACGTATACTAATCCTAACTACGCTCCCCGACTTTATCCGATACCTCGAGCCTTGATCAAGATCCGCCTTCGCCAACATGATACGTTGGGGCATTCCCGGTGAATAAATACATCAATCTCCGGGGCATTCCCCGACCAAATGAATACATTTAATGAAATGTGATGAAAATGAATAAAAGCACTCAACACAAATATTTACACATTCGATGATTAAAATCCTACGAGTTGCCTTTCATCCAAAACCTAGAACTTGCCTATCAATGCCCGACCTAAGACATGATACAATTACACTTAACATCAATATTTATTTCAAATTAAACCGACAACAATAAATCAAGACTAATCTTATTCATTTTTATCGATTTTTCAATCCCGACCCCAAACAACAACTTTAATTCTCAATCAACGATTAACTAATCTTTAGACTATCAATTTGATCTTCATAATCCGAATTCAGCGCTAACCAACATTCATGATTCAAACATTACAAAATCAAAAATATGATTTTTAAAATTATTCGAGAAAAGGAATGAGAAATGGACCTCAATTGAAGCTTTTATTGTGCCAAATAATGCGATTAGAAAATAGAACCGGGTCCGAAAGCCTCAAATCGAACCTCAATCGCGAACTCAATATATGCTCATTTTTGTTTTGACCATTCACCGACAGACCACCAGAATCAGACTGAAATTGGTCTAGTCCAGTCGGGTTAAAGCTGGGGTCGCGGTTCCTATCGCAACGGAACTCCAGCGAGCTCCAAAAGTGATGAAGAACAAAGAGATGCAGACAACAGTGACGTTTCCAGCGAGAACTCGCCGGAAAAGACCTTAACTCCGATGTAATTCCCCCTTTCTCGCTCTTTCGATCGGCTCCACTCAGTTCTCTCTCTCTTGTCTTAACCTCTCCCTCTCTCGCAACTCTCTCTCTCTCTATCTTTTTCTCTCACTCCTGAGTGTCCTGTGTGTGTATGTGAATATTGGTGTATCAGTGTGTGTATGTTGGTGATGATGAGCGTGACTCAGAGAGACTAGTGTTTTTTCTTGTGTTGATGGAAATTGGAGTAGAAAAATGGTTGTTGTCTTTGTTGTGTGAATGAAGCCAAAGAAAATCCCAAAAAAAATGGAGTCCCCTCCCCTTTGTCCTCTATATGTATATAATTCTCCCAATGCCAAAAAGTACCCAATTCTATTATGGTGTCCAAAAATGTGTAAAGGCGTACGGGGTTGGGTAGGGTAGTGGTGAGGTGGGGTAGGGGTAGTTAGGATGGGATAGAATTTGTTAGGATAAGATAAAAATTGTTAGGGGTTGTTATTTTTGTCATTTTATGGGGGGTAATTACATAGTTGAGGGTACATGATAGGATAAGGTAAAAAAGTGAAAATTAATCTTTCGGAGGGACAAAATTACGTGTCTACATCATGACCCCTTTGAATGTAAACACACAGTGTTTTCAGACAAAGAAGTAGACAACGAGACAGAATTTTGTCCCGACCTTTATTCAAAAGCACGGAGAAAAAGGAATGAAGGAAACCAGGTCTTGACTTAGGACATCATTCCTACCCAGGTTATGAAAAAAAACCTATCACAGGTACTTCTAAAGGAAGGAGAAGGGCTATACCGAGTTGGAGAGTTGAGTGAGGTTCCATCGAGGTTCCGGTCCAGGGTTCTGTCATTACATCAAAATAAGAATTATAAGTTAAAGCATAAATAAAATTACAAAAATCCTATCTATACAGCTTCTGTTGAAACTTTTGACTTAAGTTTCATCACTCTATTCTTCAGGAAGGCTCATGTCTTGCAATTTCATCACTTGTTGCCTGGTTTTCAATAGCTTCACCTTGTTGCTTAACTTTCCATTTATTCACCCTGTTCTTCAAGCGGGCTCCTGACTTGCTATTTTTTTCAATCCGTTAACTTTCATCTTTTCACCTTGTTGCTTTGTTTTCAACTTCTTCACCTTGTTGCTTGACTTTTCATTTATTCGCCCTATTCTTTAGGAAGGCTCCTGAAATCACATCAAAACTAAAAAGAAAATTATCCCAAACAAAGATTATTGTAAAGAGATTTCATTTGCTAGAAATGTAAAGTTCCAAAACAGAAACTAAATTTTTTTGCCCTAGTTTATCATCAGAAGACTTTTGGAAAAGTCACATCATACCTACTTGCATGTTGCAATAATGAATCAAGACTCTGACCAAGAAATGCATCTCTTAAGAGTACAGTTGAATAAGCAAGACTAGGAAGTGCGTCTCCTAAGAATTAAAGTGAGGGATTCTAACTAGAAAGTGCGTCTTCTAGAGATACAAGTTTAAGTTAAAAGTGTGTCACATGACAAATGAAAACTAGAAAGGAAGTGCGTCTCCTAAGGATTAAGTGCAATAACTCGACTAGAAAGTGCATTTTCTAGAAATCAAGACTCAAGTTAGAAAGTGCATCACCTAAAGATCAAAATTTGAAATACTCAATCAAGGAAGTGCATCTCCTTACCAATGTTGCTTGAGATATCAAAATAAAGAAGTGCATATCCTTACCAATGCCGCTTAAATTACTCAAATAAGGAAGTACGTCTCCTCACAAATGCTTCTTGAATTAATCAAACAAGGAAGTGCATCTCCTTAGAAATGTTTTCATGAATTAACCAAACAAGAAAGTGTTTCTCCTTACAAATGTTGCTCGAATTGCCTAAACAAGGAAGTGCATCTCCTTACAAATGTTGCTTGAATTAACCGAACAAGGAAGTGCTTCTCCTTACCAACACCGCTTGAATTACCAAAACAAGGAAGTGCGTCTCCTAACAAATGTCTCTTGAATTACTCAAATAAGGAAGTGCGTCTCCTCATAAATGTTTCTTGAATTAACCAAATAAGAAAGTGTTTCTCCTTACAAATGTTGCTCGAATTGCCTAAACAAGAAAGTATGTCTCCTTACAAATGTTTCTTGAATTAACCAAACAAGGAAGTGCATCTCCTTACCAACACCGCTTGAATTACCAAAATAAGGAAGTGCGTCTCCTAATAAATTTTTCTTGAATTAACCAATCAAGGAAGTGCGTCTCCTTACAAATATCGATCGAATTACCAAATAAGGAAGTGCGTCTCCTAACAAATGTCTCTTGAATTACTCAAAAAAATAAGTGTGTCTCCTCACAAATGTTTCGTGAATTAACCAAATAAAGGAAGTGCATCTCCTTACAATATTGCTTGAATTTTCCAAACAAGGAAGTGCTTCTCGTTACTAACATCGCTTAAATTACAAAAACAAGGAAGTGCGTCTCCTAATAAATGTCTCTTGAATTTCTCTAACAAGAAAGTGCATCTCCTTACAAATGTTGTTTGAATTACCCAACCAAGGAAGTGCGTCTCCTTACAAGGAAGCGTGTCTCCTAGAAATCTTGAATTATGAGTTTTACCATGGCTTTGAATACCAAATATATGCAAAAATACTATCTCATTCATTTGTGGAAGTGCGGTATTGCAACTTTCGATGTTTAGGCTTTGAAATCCTTGATTCGAAGGTAACATGTCTTCCTGTTTTATACAAAAAAAAATTGTTAGTTTAAAAACATAGTGGCTGATTTGCGACTTTGGCTTTCGTGGAAATCGTTCTTGCCCCAGTCGTATTTAATCTTTCTTTCAACCATTAGCATGTGTCACTGGCTTGCTGTATCATTGACCCAAACTCATATTATTAAGAGTGACTCTGAAACAAATACAGTATCCCTGTTTTGTCATGCTTCTCAGATAAACCCTTTGAACCTTGGTATTTCCATGAGTTCCCAGACTTGTCGGTTGACAAAATTTTCTACATGCCTTGTTTTGGCTCACAATCATGTCTTTAGCATGTGTTGGCCCTTTTGTCTTGCTTTGTGCAATTGAAGAAGTTGGTAGCCAGTTTTGAAATCTTTCTCACTTATTTTGACACGAACTTGACTCAAAAACAAGAGAAAAATGACAATGACTTTTATTTGGACAATTGACTCAAGAAAATAAAATAAAAATAAAGAGAAGAAAGAAAAGACAATGAGTGTCCCCATTTGAAACAAAGAAATGAAAATTTTTTCTAGACATGACAGTCAACTCTAATGATTATGCCATGCAGTTTGGATTAAGCTACCTGATCTTTCCATCCAAAATTTCTACCAATTGTTGTTGAGTTAATGGCCTTGAAACTGAGTTGCTCTCTTAGGCCAATTGCATTCAGACCTCATTCGGCTAGTGACGCCTTGAAGGGTCTTTTCCTCAGCTCACCATCGTCTTATGGTGTCTGTGAGGGTTTTTACTAATGATACTCTCTTATTCTCATTTCTCCCAACTCATAATCGTCTCACGGTGCCCGTGAGGGTTTTCACCAATAAGACTCTCTTATTTTAATCTCTCTCAACTTACTATCGCCTTACGATGCCTGTGAAGGTTTTCACCAATAAGACTCTCTCATATTTTACTTCTCTCTTGATTCCTTATGCTAAGGAAGAAAAGTAGTTCTCAAAATACGTCATCATATCCATTACATGCTTAGACTTAATATTTTCAAAGATTGATCTGAAGGTCTTTCTTTAGTTGTAACTTGGCTTTTGGATAAGGTTAGAAAGAAAGGATGGCATGAGGCCCAAACAACACTTGAAGTAGGTTAGGACTTACAACTTTTGGAATCGACTCAAACAAATGAGGATTAACTCATGCCCCAGTTTCTTTTGACTGGATGATTCTAAATTATTTATTTGGTTGGACCGAGCCCTTAGTAGGGCAGCCTACGTATCTCACCCCGGAGAGAGGAGAATCAGGTCATGCGTAGTTCTGGCAGCTTGTTCTTTTGCTTTGATCAGATTTTTCTTTTTTTTTTCTTTTATTCACTCTTTTCACTTTGCGATTCTTTTTTTCTAACTCTATTTTTCTTGACACTCTTTTTTTTTGGAAATATTTTTGTATCTTTTTTGTAACTTTTTGACTTTATCTTTTCACTCGACGCTATTCTTTGAACTTTGCTTACTCTATCTTGATTCCAAAATAGGGGTATGAAAGAAAATAACACTAAGGCTCAAATGGGGTAAAAAAAGGATGACACAACGTTTGGATAGCAGAATGAAATGTCTTCATCATATCAATCCTTGAGAATGCAAGTACATAATATGCAATTGGAAGTGAGAGATGAAGATCATTTGCCAAATCTTTATAAGCAGATTGAGTCTGTGCGTCACTACTTCTTCTGTAAACTCCACCTTTGTTGTACATTCCTCACATCAAATGACTCATGCTTTTGTGGAGTTGCTTATCTTCTTGTTTCTCTTGATATAGCGATCACACGTCCACTATTTGACCTAATTGGGACTTTCCTTTTGATCGATGACCAAGTTGTTCTTGTGATTCTCAAAATAATTGCCTTAACTTGTCACCAAATGTCTAGAACTCTATCTATTTTCTCATATGCTCTCTTTTTCTAACTTTAACCCTCTGATTCAATGTTCATGCTTAAACTGGATTTTAAGATCTGGCTGAAAATTTCACTAGCATGTCATATCACTAGAGTTAACACAAAATGTACTATGTAAAGAAAACAAACAAACAACATATATTTAAAACACAAAGGAAAATGAGACACTTCATTTAGTCAAAACAAAAGATAGAAGGGTTTGAACATAAACAACAAAAGAACAAAACAAGACAGATCCCGAACTACAACCCTGAAATAATTCAGAGAACAGAAAATAAAACAAAAGAAGCTACCAAACCCCTTCCTAATAAGGAGAGAGGTGACTTCTCAATTGCTCAACCTGACATCTTAGCCACTGGTTTGCATATCAGCATGACTAGAGCTTTCCTCACTGTCAATGTTCTGCACCATGATTGATTTATCTTGAATCATCTTTTCAATTTTTCTTTTCAAAGCACGACAATCTTCAATACTGTGACCCTGAACATCGAAATGATATGTATATCGTACATTAAGATCAAAACTTCTTGAATGTGGGTCAGGAATATACCCAAGGAGATGAGTGATCATGCCCTGTTGTACCAATCTCTGGAATAAACTTGCATACGACTCTCCAATGGGTGTGAAGCTATCCCTCGACTTCTGTCTCATCTCATTATTTAGCTTAAATTAAAAACCAGGCCTAGAAGGGCTTCGGTATGTATGTGGAGTTGGAGGATAACTCGACAGAGTTGGCGCTCGCCAGTGTGGGTAAGATGGGGGTTGAATATATGGTTGCTCATTATACACTTGATATGGATATGGGGGAATGGAATATAATGGATTTTGGGAAGGATTCTGTGGAACTTGGCCATAAACTTGGGTTTGAGCCCATGGGTAACGATGGTATAGTCCTCTTACCCATGCCTGTTGTCCAACAATAATAGCAGATGCATCTTTCTCATTCTTCTTTCCTCCAATACTTTCCAAACCTTTTTGAACTGCTTGAGTAGTTGCTTTCAATGTTCCAAAACTCACAATGCAACCAGTCTTAATTCCATCCTCTATCATCTCCCCCATTTTGAGGACCTCAATAAATGGCTTTCCTAATGTAGGTAACAAGTGTTGATAATATGTTTCATCTTGTGCTTGAATAAACACCTCCACTATCTTGCTTTCTTTCATTGGCGGTTTTACTCTAGCAGCTTGTTCGAGCCATCTGATCGCATACTCCCTGAAACTCTCAGTATTCTTCTTTTTTATACCATTTAGGGATTTTTCGTCAGGTATCAACTGAATATTATATTGAAATTGTTGCACAAATCCATTAGGTAGGTCATCCCAACTAATCCACTTGTCAATGTCTTGATCAACAAATCATTCTGAAGCTAGGCCTGAAAGACTCTCCCCGAAATAAGCCATGAGTAGTTCTTCCTTCCCTCTAGCGCCCCTTAGCTGGTTGCAATAGCATCTCAAATGTGCTACAGGATCACCATGTCCATCATACTTCTCAAACTTCGGCATTTTAAAATCAAAAGAAAGATGTACACCTGGAAACATGAACAGATCTTTATATGAGACACTTTTGTACCCCTCAAGTCCTTGCAAGTTTTTCATAGTCAATTCCAAACTTCTCAATTTTCTGGCTATTTCCTCTTGTTCTTCTGTCATAACGGGCTTCTCAATGTTACGAGGAAATTCAGGCGGTTGAGGGCAATCGTAAGGACCAGTCGACTTAAATGTGGGCTCGAGAGCATAATGCTGATCACTAAAAATATTCAATGCAGGCTCTCTTGTAGAGTAGGGAGGCACAACTTGTGGATGAACATCAAAAGTAGGAGCTTCAAGTGGGGTTGGCGCTGCAAAAGAATGAACAGTAACTGGAGCCGAGTATATGGTAGTCTTGGATTGGGGAGTGAGGAAATGAACCTTGGAAGTGGTTGGATATTGTTGCCCTAGAGTCGATCCTGATGCATATTGTGGCATATCAACAAAAATGGGAAATTGTGCATGTGACACGGGAGGCAAGCTAGAAAGATATTTCAGATTATCAATGGGAACTGGAGGAGGCGGCAACCCATTAGCCCAAGCTCGATGCATTTCTATTATTTGACGCATTGATTTCCGAATCTCTTCATTATCTCCTACATTCTCATTCCCCGAACACCCTATCTAATTAGTGACAACTAACTCGGTATCCTTGTTCGCCATAACTTTCTCTGTGACTTGGAGCAATATGGAGGACCAGCCAAAATTCCACAAACCAACCACCATAAACTAACTGGACAAGAAATAGCAAATGGTTAGAGTTCAACAGTTTTTCAAAACCTTTTTTTTTTCTTGAAAAGATCACCATACCCAAGAAGGGCGCCTACGTATCTCACTCCCGAAAGAGGAGAATCAGGTGTGCGTAGTTCGTGAAGTCTTGCCAAAATGACCGATTAAACTCTTTTTCTTTCTATTTTCTTTTTCTTGAAACTTTAAAAAGGAAAGAAAATAAAAATTTGTCAAAAGAAATAACGAAAATATTTTTGAATTCTTCGTCTTTAGCATCCCTATACAAAATGAAACCTATGATTACCAAAGAAAATCTTTTTGGGTTTTCGATTTTGAATTTCATATAAAACGAAACTTGAACCTATTAAAGGAAAAATCTTTTTTGTTGTTTTCTCTTAAAGACATATATGAAACACCTACTCTAATAAAGAGTGAAGAAAATCTTTTTGAATTTTTGAAATAAGATCCCCGAACCAAAAATAGGTTGCCTACGTATCTCACTCCCGAGAGGAAAGAATCAGGGGTGCGTAGTTCATCCAGATTGGACAATTAATGATTAAATAACAGGCCAGACCCTGACTTAAGAGATACGACCAAAGACAAACGATGAACCATGTTAATAAAATCTTTTGAGTTTTCATTTTGATACTTCACAAAAAAATGACATCAACAACTATGAAAGAAAAATCTTTTTGGTATTTTCGTTATACGAAATGTAAAAAAATTCTAACATCTTTTTTTTTGCATTTTTCTTTTATAAACACATCCTATGAATGAAAAAAATCTTTTTGATGTTTTCAAATTGTGAATGCATGCCAAACGAGACAAAGAAAAATCTTTTTGATGTTTTTGAGAAAATGAGTGCGAAAGGTAAAAAAGGTCCTCTTGAATTTTGGAATTGTGAAAAATAAAAGTCATAAAAAACTCTAAAAACTACGAAACTCTTTTTTTTCTTGTTTTTTTTCATTACCCACACACTTTACTTCTAACATATATTTTTTCCAAATCAGTCCGTCAAATGACCACGTTATCCTCAAAGATGCAACATTTAGCACGTTGGAATGCTTTAGAGGTGAGTCTCCTACAAAGGACCAAGTGGGCCCTGTTAGGTCTCAATATGATGCACATAAGCATGACCTAAAGGTTGACCTATGTTGTGGTTCACTAACAAGGCTGTTCGGGGGAGCGTATGGTCGATAGTGGCTGCGACAGCTTTCCACCTACTCCATAACACCGACGGCTCCCCCCCTAAAATAAGGGTGACTCAACTAGAGGTCGAGTACAACACGTGTACTACGGACTTATTGCAGAAAGAAGGCTGGGGGTAGACACATGATGCTAGATATAAAAGCG
The DNA here is from genome assembly GCA_030864225.1 of Capsicum baccatum var. pendulum. NCBI lineage: Eukaryota > Viridiplantae > Streptophyta > Magnoliopsida > Solanales > Solanaceae > Capsicum > Capsicum baccatum. The sequence continues at coordinate 129,187,557 of CM061551.1, read as the reverse complement.
GTAACACAAAGGATAAATACTGTACACAAAGAGCACGAAATCATTCCATAATGATAAAATAATAACACGAAACAACACAAAAAAATATTTATACACCAATAGTGCCAAACAAAGCCGATACAACTCCAAAATAAGCTCGAATTCTTAACAGGTCCCCAGCAGAGTCACCAGAGCTGTCACACCCCTTTTTCGTACTCCAAAAGAAAGAATTCGTTTTAAGTTTCAAAAGGGTTTTATTATTAAAGTGACAAAAGATGAAAATTATTTTGAAAAGGATTCATTAGTCTCAAAACTCAGAGTCTCCACTTGGCATAAATCGGGTGTGCCAAGCCACCTATGAATATCCTTTTTCAAAATGATTTTGATTCTATAAAACTAATCCGCGAACAGAGATTCCGGCTAAGGAATTCTGTTGACCGAGGGGAAGGTGTTAAGGCAACCCTCAATCCCGTGGTTCAACCACGGTCACTTGGTGGAGCTTATTGACTAATCTGACACTACGAATGTATAAACCACACAAAAGCACGTAAAACAATCAAACCAACAAATAAAATAAAACAATCCAAAAATATAGTGTCCAGTCCAATTATTACAACCCAAAAAATAAATAAAAATGCGAAAATAAATCCTATCTAACCTATACTAATCCTAACTACGCTCCCCGACTTTATTCGATACCTCGGGCCTTGATCAAGATCCGTCTTCGCCAACATGATATGTCGGGGCATTCCCGGTGAATAAATACATCAATCTCCGGGGCATTCCCCGACCAAATGAATACATTTAATGAAATGTGATGAAAATGAAGAAAAGCACTCAACACAAATATTTACACATTCGATGATTAAAATCCTACGAGTTGCCTACCCTCCAAAACCTAGAACTTGCCTATCAATGCCCGACCTAAGACATGATACAATTTTACTCAACATCAATATTTATTTCAAAATAAATCGACAACAATAAATCAAGACTAATTTTATACATTTTTATCGATTTTTCGATCCTGACCCCAAACAACAACTTTAATTCTCAATCAACGATTAACTAATCTTTAGACTATCAATTTAATCTTCATAATCCGAATTCAGCGCCAACCAACATTCATGATTCAAACATCACAAAATCAAAAATATGATTTTTAACATTATTCGAGAAAATGAATGAGAAATGGACCTTAATCGAAGCTTTTATTGTGCCAAATAATGAGATTAGAAAATAGATTCGGGTCCAAAAGCCTCAAATCGAACCTCAATCGCGAACTCAATATATGCTCATTTTCGTTTTGACCGTTCACCGACAGACCATCAGAATCGGACTGAAATTGGTCCAGTCTGGTCGGGTTAGAGCTGGGGTCACGGTTCCTATCGCGACGGAATTTCGGCGAGCTCCGAAAGTGACGAAGAACAAAGAGACGCAGACAACAATGACATTTTCGACGAGAACTCACCGGAAAATACCTCAACTCCAATGTAATTTCCCCTTTCTCGCTCTTTCGATCGACTCCACTCAGTTCTCTCTCTTGTCTCAACCTCTTCCTCTCTCGCAGCTCTCTCTCTCTCGATCTTTCCCTCTCACTACTAAGTGTCCTGTGTGTGTGAATATTGGTGTATCAGTGTGTGTATATTGGTGATGATGAGCGTGACTCAGAGAGGTTGGTGTTTTTCCTTGTGTTGATGGAAATTAGAGTAGAAGAATTGTTGTTGTCTTTGTTGTGTGAATGAAGCCAAAGAAAATCCCCAAAAAATAGAGTCCCCTGCCCTTTGTCCTCTATATGTATGTAATTCTCCAATGCCAAAAAGTACCCAATTCTGTTATGGTATCCAAAAATGTGTAAAGGCGTAGGGGGGTTTGGTAGGGTAGTGGTGAGGTGGGGTAGGATGGTTAGGATGGGATAGAATTTGTTAGGAAAAGATAAAAATTGTTAGGGGTTGTTATTTTTGTCATTTTATGGGGTGCGGAGTGGGTAGTTACATGGTTGAGGGTACACGATAGGATAAGGTAAAAAGGTAAAAATTAATCTTTTGGAAGGACAAAATTACGTGTCTACATACAATTCTGTTGATCAGGGGGGAGGTGTTAGGCACCCCTCGATCCCGTGGTTCGACCACGGTCTCTTGGTAGAGCGTATCAGCTAACTTTGACACTACGAGGGTATAAACCACACAAAACATGCAAAAAAATAATCAAGCAAGCAAACAAGATAAAACAATCCAAAATTTTAGTGTCCAGTCCAATTATACAGTCCAAAAATAGAAAAATACGTAAAAATAAATCCTATTCTAAATTAATTATAGACTAATGCTCTACCCGACACCTCGGGCCTTCATCACGAATGTCCTCCGGGTATAAGATACCTCGGGGCATTCCCCGGTGAATAAATATATACAGATACTTCGGGGCATTCCCCGGCCAAATCAATACAAATCCCTCGAGGCATTCCCCGACCAAATCAATACATTTTTAGTGCGGGAAAATAAAACTATCCAACAAAATTTCAAACATTCCATGGAATATTCACCATTCAACCAAAGCCACAAATTCTAAACTTTGCCTACCCAACCTATGTTTGCCTAAACCAATCAACGTATCATGATACTACCAAGTTCAAATAACGTTCATTTCAAATTCAAACAACCAATGAATCAAACTAACCAAAATTCATCCATTATGTTAAGTTTTCAATTCTCACCTCTCCTCCCCCCCCCTTGTTTCATTTTTATCAATTATACCTTCAAAGTTACCCCGATTTATTTTGATTATCAACAAAATCACATTGTTAAAATTATAACATCATAACATCAACCAAAAATCCAACAATCACCACGGATAATCACAACCAATTCAAATAATCGAAAATAAAGAACGAGGAGACGGGTTAAATAAATAGACCTCGATAGAACATTTTTGTATGACAATAAAGAGATCCAAAGACCAAAATACTTAAAGGGAGAACCTCAACTGCGAATCCCAAATCCAAACTCAGTATTGGAAGTAATCAACGGACTGTTCCAAACAGTGAAAACAAACTTTAATAGTAACTCAGAACACAAATGTCGACCCACTTTGAGTCCGAAAACCCTCAGAATCGACATTGACGATGAGTACACAAAAACAGATGAACCCATCCCAACAGCTTGACCGTAAGAGCTAATACTCGGCATTGACCGAACTCCGATGAGCTCCACCGATGAAACAAATAGGAATAGACCGGATTCTAGCTGAATCTCACCCCAATATTGAAAGAAAATTAGGGATTTTCGCGACTATAGGACTAATTCGACTAAGAGTTTGATTTCGACGGATCTCATTATTTCCAACTGGATTCAACTAGAACCGACCCAGAGCTAGCAGCTCCGGTGACACTTACCGGATAAAAATCTCTAACCCGCCATTCCTCTCTCGATCTTCTCTCTCCATCTCTCTCAGTTCCAATCTCTCCCTCTCGTGCCTCCTTCTCTAACCTGTGTATACCGGTGTATGTGCAAGTAGAAGAGTGGAATCTCCTAAAAAATGGAAAATTTGGCCCCTTTCTATTCACTGGTTTATGCCTGTATTCGAAGAGAAGAGATAGCAGGGATGAATATGGTGAATCCAGAAGAAAAAACCCCTTCTTTGATATGTATATGTGTGTATATCGTTATTTGCCAAAATGGAAAAATGGTCCTTTTGTCCCCCTCCTGGAAGTTTCCTAGTGGGGCCTCTTTCTAATGTTTATCCTTTTTTATCTTTGTGGACAAGAAATATGGGGGGGAGGGGGTCAGTGGGTATGGGGTGTTGGGGGTAGGGGTATGGGTAATGTGTCTTCTTTTAATTGAAAGGTTTGTTAGGATGTTAAAAAGAATAAAAGTTTGTTAGGGATTTTGTTGAGAGTTATTTTTTGTATTTTTGTGGGATGTAATTACATGGGTGAGGGTACACGGTAGGATAAGGTAAAAAATGGGGAGATTGAGTTTTGGAAGGGACCAAATTACGTGTCTACACTAGTGTGTGAATAATATCGTCATTTGGTAATGGAACCTTAGTCAAGTTGTAAGTGCTAGCACCAGATGGACACAAATCATTCTCACAAGGAGAATCAATTTCGTCATCTAAAGGATCAACTAGTGCTTGTGTACCTACAATAAGAGTTTGGTCCTCATGTGACCTAACAATATCAAGAGTATCATAAAATGAAGACTCATGCACTCCTACACTACGTAAAACCGCAACTACATTCATATGAGTATAGAGGATAACATTTTTACCTTGTAGCTCACATGAGCTACGGTCTTCATCTTGACGTGTGTCCGGGTAGCCCACTTGCTCCCTTGGAACTCCCATATGATCCAACCTTTCATTTATAACTTCCCATTGACGGGTAATGGCTTCAAGTTTAGCCAAAATAGCACTTGCAGCCGCGGGTTCCATCATAATTGCACCAAAAAAAAAAGTCTACAAAATAAAACATAAGTTAGTTCGAAACAACCTCACCACATTCTCACACACTTCATCGTTTCACACTTGAATTTACAAGTGTTGCAAGTCAGCTTGTAGTTCGTAAAGAGTCGAGGGGTGAGTCTACTCCTTGGTCGGAATGGATTCTTTGTTTGAAGACTCAAGGAAATAATGTGCGAACTTGAACCAAGAAATTCTACTATTCAAAAATAAGAAAAGCACAAAATAACGCTAACACGAATAAACGGGCACAAAAACTAACTAACAAGCTAGTAGGAGATTACTAGGTCGTCAATTAGTGCTCAAACCAACAAACGAACTAAGAAACAATAAAATGAAACTAAGGAATCTAAAAGTTGTACTCAAAATATTGCGTGAACAATAATTTAGTGATGTGGCAGTCCACTATTGGCCTCGGTTTTGTCAAAATTTTACTCTCCAATTTCAAGTCTTGACCAATCTACAATTTGAAAATGGTGGATTTGGTTAATGGAGGGAAATTTGGTCTTGGAGCTTCATTTCCAAGTTCAAAACAAGACTTGACCTTCTTGGTACTTTCTCTTTGAAACAAGGTCCTTAAATCAACGAAAGTAGGTGAAAAGTGATTGTCAAGTCTTTTGAGTGATGTGATCAAGTCTTTCACCAACAAGTACTACAACTTGGTCTTTCACCTTTTGTGGATCTAATGTTCACTTTTTGTTTTAACAAAAGATGAAAAGGGTGAAGAACAACAAGAACACAATAACAACACCAAGAACAACAACAATATTCTCCAAGAACAACAACAAATTCCAACGCCCAACTCCACAACAACAAGGCCTTCAACACGGTCAAGGCGTAGAATGACAACAACATCAAATCAGCCACACTTTGTTCACATTAACAACATCAACAAGTTCAAGTTCAAGCTTAGATTTGGACATTTTTTAGTATTTGATAACGCTCAATCTACAGCTCTCGTAGGAGTGTAAAGCGGTCGTTAGCAAATATAGAACCCAACCTGGGTTGGGTATCGATCCCACAGGGAATAGCTTGGCCAACAAGTAAGCAAAATTAATAGACTTTTGGTGCAAGTCTCGTAAGAAGGGGGGATTGTAATAAGTAACCAAAGTAATGAAATAAAAGCTGAAAATAATAAAGTAAAAAGAGAGTATTTCGTAGGTTGTGAAACAATGAGAATTGAGGCGTTGGGGTTATGTCCACCTTCAGAGGTATACGTCTCTATTGGCTATGAGTGTGTAGAGTCTTGACATGCAATTGCTTATAGAGAATTGTAGTCGATGGTAAATCCAAGCGTCTCTCGACCTAAACAAGGACTATTTCACTTTAACTCTCTCGAGCTTAAAGCGTGTCTAACGGTACGAATTCTCCAAGAGGTTAGTCCAGTTACGGCACTAGCTTTTTAATAGGAAAGGGTGTCCTACTACCTTGACATTATCTCTTTTCCAGACAAATAACCTTTCTCTCGAACAAGTTAAATGTTAGACTGGCGTTAGTCTATGCGTCTTCTTTTCTAGACAAGTAACCTTTCTCTCGAACAGGTTAGATGTTAGAATGGCGTGTTCATGTGTTTGAAACCGCAAAGAATGTAGATTTAAGATGAAGAGAATAATGATATAAGCAATATACGTGTCTTGAACTCACAAGCTCATAGCAATAGATAGTAACTCATTCGGCTTCCATAACCCCAACTAAGAGGTTTAGTTACCCATGAATGCGAAGGATATCACGTTTTGCATGGTGAATGGCGTGAATAGTAGGTGTTTGGTGTGTGGTTTTGGTGATTCCGTAGCAAGTAACGATTCTCTTGTTGTGGAATTTAAGAATAGAAGAATAGATTAGAAGTGTTTGTAGTGGAAGATGAGAAGGATGGAAGAAAATTGATTGTTGAATTGATAGTTGAAGAATGAATTTCTTGAATTAAGGGAGGAGTTGCCTCCACTAAGGGAGGACTTGATTAAAATCTCTAGCATGATAGGTATTTATAATACTCCTATCCTACTCCTACTATGCTAATGAAATAAATAACCAAATCCTACTAAACTAAGGAAATACTTAACCCATTTGTACTAGGTTAATGTAACATTCTCCTAATCCAAATAAACTAATGAAATACATAACCCAATTGTACTAGGTTAATGTATCATTGTCAAAATCCAGCTTTGTGTCTGTAAGTCCCCAAAGTCTTCTGAAATGTTGTTTTAGCCCAGGACAGATTTTCCATGCAGCAGTTTTGGTCCTTTAGGCGTCCCACTTCCTTCTCCTTCGTTCGTGAGCTTTCTTTTGCGTCAAGTAAGCCATAAAATGCTGTATTTTGCATCATTTATACCTGAAACTTTACTAATCATGTTTGTTAGCTCATTTATAGGAAAAAGGACTAAAAGTGCATGAAATATATAATTTGTTCTCAAAACTAGGCTAAAATATGGGCAAAATATATTGATATAGGCGCGTAATTTCGCCTATCATCAACACCCCACACTTGCAGCTTTGTTCGTCCTCGAACAAAATATCATGTCCTTCTAAGCATCAACTTAGGGTTTTTACAGCAACAACACAAAACATTCTTCAAGACAAGCACAACAACTATCAACAGAGAGTAGCTTTCCGATTATAAGTAGAAACAATTTAACCTCAAGCATAGACTCGTGATGGTGATCAACTCGCATGCAAACGTTAAGGTACATAGAATCATATACAACTATCCAAAACTCATCAACCATGTGTGTCTCACAATATAGTACCCATAATCACTCACAAATATAGGTATCAAAGTGTCCTTGCTCTCACTCTCACAAAGAATTCATATGTAGCAACTAATGACCATAAGCTTGCCCTTAATGTAGTACTCTACTAAATGTCGGAATGTTAAGATTAGGATCAAGTAGGTCTTTTGATGGTTGTAATGTAGGCTAAGGGACGGGTAGGATCAGCTATTTTGGCCAGAAATAGTGACTAGGTTCCTAAGCACTTTAATACATCACATTGTATCATTGACACTTTTTTTCTTTCAACCTTTCTTCTTTCCTTTTTATTCTACCACCCTTGTTCTCCTCTTTTGTTTTTCATTTTTAAGCACAACTTACTTTTCAGCTTTTTTTTCCTTTTTCTTTTCACAACATACCTCTTATGATAGCACTTTCTTTTTCATAACACATTCAAGCACCATTACAATTTAAAGCATCATACTCAACCAATTTCCTCTTATGTTGTCACATGACTTTTTCACTTTAAAGCACTTAGGAATTTGGATCAAATTACGGTCTTGAAAGAAATGGATTAGGCTTACATACAAGGTTGTCAAAGAAATAGGCTAAAGGCTCAAAAGGGTTTAACTAGGATGATGTCCATGGGTAGGTAAAACTGAAGGTAAACAAATATAGGTTGCCAAAGAAATGCCTAAATCATATCCTAACTTACACTCCTTATTTTCGCTTTGCATACATACCAGGCAAGTTCTAGCATCAGCCACACACATAGAATATACTATTATCTCACACACACAAGGCACATGGTCGACTTGATTTGGAAGTAATATAGACTCTTGACCCAACAAGTGAAGGAATTGAATCATACAATATCACATAATGAGTCACAACTAGAGCCTAAACATCTCAATAGTCACAATTGTAATACATACTCTTGTTATAATCTCATGCTGCCTATCAAAATAATTTCATGCGAAGCTAGAAAGATTTTACTCCTAAAAAAAACTAAAAAAAAAACGTCAAACAAAAAAAAACGAACTCAAATAAACAAAGTAAACAAACAAACATAGGTGCAAACAGAGAAGTATAGCATGCAATGCCACCCCACACTTGGACGGGACACTGTCCTCAGTGGAAAATAAATACGAGGAACCTGGTCAGTCGGACTCCTCCTCTATGTCTGGGGTCATACCCCTTGCGTTGGGATCATCATAAGAGTCATCATCCTCATAAGTTCCGCATAAGTATCCCACTTAATTCCAAGCGTGAGTCGAGGTGTTTGCAGCGAGTAGGGTTCTCCTTGGTCCTTGCAACTTCTCTTTTTGCCCTTTTGGGAGGTGGTAGCCTTCTCCTTGCCTTGTCTCGCTTTAGGTGCCATTGTACCTGAGACTAGAAATAGTGTTAGTTGCAGCACAATCTCACTTGATACAATCTATAAGCAAGTACTAGGGGTACCACCCCACACTTAGTTTTGTTGCACAAATCAGCGAGGTGGACGTAGTCGATTTACTCAGATTTCGTCGACATACGTTTTAGGATTGTATTCCAATCAAGAAAATCAGCATTGTATCACTTATTTGCAGCCATTGGACTACTTTCATGGTAGATATAGCAACACTACTACATAGGGGTTACCACATGGAATCGTTATTCTTACAACAAGCACAACCTCCTAAGTCGATAGGCACTATAATCTTATCCCGATGGCCGGGATAGTCTAACATGTAAGCATCCAAACAACACTCTTAAGCAATATTCATAGCCATATCAATTCAGCAAATATCATAACAATGCTATTGAAACCAAATTCAAGTCGGAAATAAGTCAAGAATTCCCTACGTATATGTTTACTCACATGATTATGTAACAACAATTCAAACACATGAACATCACCAACAATCTTATATGATTTAGCAATTTATAATAAGCATAGCAACGTAGTACTTACGATAAATAAATGAAGAATAAGAGAGTACTTACTTGCTTGAAGCTTGTGGAGACGGTGTTGTGAATTAGAAGAGCAAAAGAAGAAAATTTTGAGAAGATTTGGAAGGTTATGTGGCGCCTTTAGGGTGTTTTCTAATGTGGTTGTGTTGTAAAACTATGTCCCCTCTATATTGGAAGAGTATGGGTCGGGTTATGACCCATTTACAATCGGATTTGGGGACAAAATCACCACATATGCGGCGCATATCTCTTGGCATATCAATGGCATATGCGGCGCATTGTCCATGGCATAATGGGACATATGCGCCGCATATCCTATGGCATTTCTAGACATATGCGCCGCATAGTCTATGGCATTTGGTCTCAGTATCTCAAATGCCATAGCATAGGCGGCGCATAGTCAAAAGCACACCTAGGAATAGGCGGCGCATAGTGTATAGCACACTAGATTCCGAGTCCTTAGGCTGTAGAATAGGTTGTGCATCGTTCGTGGCCTATTTTTACCAAGGCCTAGCCTTCCTCGAAGCCTATTATGACGTGAGAAAGGCTCAATTCATAGCCTTATGCATCACCATTCCTAACTTACCGACTTTACCATACAATGCGACCAAATCGTCAATTGAAATCAATCTCCTCGTTGCATACTTCTTGCACCTATTTTTGCTCAAAACCAAATGAAAATGATTAGTACGATGGGTTGCCTCCCACCTAGCGCCTTAGTTTTGGTCGTGGCACGACTCTTATTTTTGGATTTTTCATAAAACAAAACAAGTACTAGAATGAAAGAAAACGAAAAAATGATAAAACGATGGGTTGCCTCTCATCTAGCGCCTTATTTATTGTCGTGGCTCGACATAGTTACCTCGAGTACTTAGACTTCGTCGAGATAAGTGATGGATCGTTTTCTAAAAGGATTTAGACGACAATGAGGCTTACCTGTGGTCACGCGATCTTTTTCGAGCTGGCTCATACGTTTCTCCGGAGAGTCACCAATTATATCATCAATAGTCTAACCCATAGCTCTCTTGTATCTCCTCAGAGCAGAGATGAGAGCTTCTACGTGTTGTTCACTTAAATCATCTGCTCTCTCTGGAAGTATATTTCTACTTTCCAAGAACACATACCTTAGATAATCGGGGAGCTCTTGCGATTCTAGCATTGGTGGCTCGTCAAAGTGAGTCTTCGCTGTTGGTTGATTCTTGAGATCACAATCCGGTTTCTTAGGAGTATAAGACTCTATTTCTGTTAGATCACCCATAAGTTCTTCATAATCTTCATTATCCTCATGCTCAACATTCAGTGGCGCAGCAGACAATGGCTCAACAGTAGGTTGTTTCTCTATAGATAATGCTTTCATATCCTCATAATGAACATCAGCTACAGATGACTCATTCATATCGCTGGGCTGCTTCATTGTTTTGCATATATCAAACCGTACCACTTCGTCAACCACTTGCTTGCCTTTTGCTGAAGTTTCTAGCACCTTACCACTTCTGGTAGTTATGGCCATGCATGACCCATCATTCCTTGGGTTTTGCACAGTATCGCTAGGTAAAGTGTCAGCCTTTCTTTGATTAAATGCTGCTGAAAGTTGGCTCAATTGTTGCTCTATTTGCCTGATAGAAGTGGAATGAGAATCAACTAGTTGCTTCATGGAGGACAAATCATCAATCACCTCCTTAACTCCCGCGCTCGTTGCTTTCACTCCTTTCAATAACTTAGCCATCATGTCTTCCATACTCCCAGAATTAGATGTGGTGGTATCACGTCTACCAGGGGTAACGTACAAACCACTCTTTTCATTATATTTCTTCCAACTACCTTGGTCTTTGTTTCCAGATTTATCATAATGGTTCCGACCTTGGTTTCCTTGGGAATTCCCACGGAAACCCCTCTGATTGTTCAAGTAGTTGGCCTCCTCTTTAGAATCAGACTCGTCTCTTCCTTTTAGCGCTACAGCTTTCACTTTTTCGGTCTTCCCTGATAATAAGTGCTTGGTAAGAAGATCCATCTGCATTTTCATGTGAGCCATGTCTTGGTCACGATCTTCTTGTCTTCGCCTCTGCTCTGCAGTCATGCCAAAAGATACAGTAGAGCTTGCTACCTCAGAATCCCTGGTATGCCAAGCTCTACTTTGCTTCGTCATCCGATCTAGCATATTGCTTGCCTGCACAAAGGTGAGGTTCATAAATGATCCACCTGCCGCATTATCAACCACTGGCTTAGTCACCGAATTCAAAGCTCTGTATAATATCTCCACCAAGTGGACATTGGTCATATGATGGTTTGGGCATCGCATTAGCTTCGTCTTGAACCTCTCCCATGTTTCGTAGAGAGCTTCAGAGAGAAGCTGACGAAAGCTGCTGATTTCATCTCTCAATTGTGCTTTTTTGGATGGCGGAAAGAATCTTTCTAGGAAAGCGTCTTTCAATTGCCTCCAATGAGTAATAGAATCAGGAGTCAGCCCATTCAACTACATAGTTGCCTCCCCAGACAGAGACAATGGAAATAGACGTAATCGAATTGCATTCTGTCCAACTCCAGGATTGTCGAATGACTTGCATGTAGAAATAAAGTTGATCAGATGCATGTTCGGATCATCGCCTGCTAGTCCACCAAATAATCCCTTGAGTTGCAAAAGCTGAATCATGGCGCTAGTGATATTGAACTTTGCTCCAGGTGCTAATGGCGGAAGAATAATAGCTCCGGTGGCACCAGGTCCGTCTAGATCGTCCTCTTCGTCATCAAAAGGAATTTGCATAACTCGGCAATCAGGCCTCAATCGCGCTTAACGATCTCTCCTCTGTAAGGGTGCCGCCATCTCAGCAGTATGTCGTGGGTTTAGTAGCTCTTCATCGCCCAGATCCTCATCGTCAGGATTTGTTGCTCGCCTACGATTATCAATATTCTGTTGATGCACTTGAGCAGCCATCCTTTCAATTTCACGTTGTGCCTCCATTGATGCACTGAATAAACCTAAAAAAAACAAAAAAAACAACTAAAAGTAAAAGTACGAGAATCTTTGACCAAAGGGTCTAGTAATTATCACGAACTTGATTGACACTCGTATTCCCCGGCAACGGCGCTAATTTTTGATAACGCTCAATCTACAGCTCTCGTAGGAGTGTAAAGCGGTCGTTAGCAAATATAGAACCCAACCTGGGTTGGGTATCGATCCCACAGGGAATAGCTTGGCCAACAAGTAAGCAAAATTAATAGACTTTTGGTGCAAGTCTCGTAAGAAGGGGGGATTGTAATAAGTAACCAAAGTAATGAAATAAAAGCTGAAAATAATAAAGTAAAAAGAGAGTATTTCGTAGGTTGTGAAACAATGAGAATTGAGGCGTTGGGGTTATGTCCACCTTCAGAGGTATACGTCTCTATTGGCTATGAGTGTGTAGAGTCTTGACATGCAATTGCTTATAGAGAATTGTAGTCGATGGTAAATCCAAGCGTCTCTCGACCTAAACAAGGACTATTTCACTTTAACTCTCTCGAGCTTAAAGCGTGTCTAACGGTACGAATTCTCCAAGAGGTTAGTCCAGTTACGGCACTAGCTTTTTAATAGGAAAGGGTGTCCTACTACCTTGACATTATCTCTTTTCCAGACAAATAACCTTTCTCTCGAACAAGTTAAATGTTAGACTGGCGTTAGTCTATGCGTCTTCTTTTCTAGACAAGTAACCTTTCTCTCGAACAGGTTAGATGTTAGAATGGCGTGTTCATGTGTTTGAAACCGCAAAGAATGTAGATTTAAGATGAAGAGAATAATGATATAAGCAATATACGTGTCTTGAACTCACAAGCTCATAGCAATAGATAGTAACTCATTCGGCTTCCATAACCCCAACTAAGAGGTTTAGTTACCCATGAATGCGAAGGATATCACGTTTTGCATGGTGAATGGCGTGAATAGTAGGTGTTTGGTGTGTGGTTTTGGTGATTCCGTAGCAAGTAACGATTCTCTTGTTGTGGAATTTAAGAATAAAAGAATAGATTAGAAGTGTTTGTAGTGGAAGATGAGAAGGATGGAAGAAAATTGATTGTTGAATTGATAGTTGAAGAATGAATTTCTTGAATTAAGGGAGGAGTTGCCTCCACTAAGGGAGGACTTGATTAAAATCTCTAGCATGATAGGGTATTTATAATACTCCTATCCTACTCCTACTATGCTAATGAAATAAATAACCAAATCCTACTAAACTAAGGAAATACTTAACCCATTTGTACTAGGTTAATGTAACATTCTCCTAATCCAAATAAACTAATGAAATACATAACCCAATTGTACTAGGTTAATGTATCATTGTCAAAATCCAGTTTTGTGTCTGTAAGTCCCCAAAGTCTTCTGAAATGTTGTTTTAGCCCAGGACAGATTTTCCATGCAGCAGTTTTGGTCCTTTAGGCGTCCCACTTCCTTCTCCTTCGTTCGTGAGCTTTCTTTTGCGTCAAGTAAGCCATAAAATGCTGTATTTTGCATCATTTATACCTGAAACTTTACTAATCATGTTTGTTAGCTCATTTATAGGAAAAAGGACTAAAAGTGCATGAAATATATAATTTGTTCTCAAAACTAGGCTAAAATATGGGCAAAATATATTGATATAGGCGCGTAATTTCGCCTATCATCAGTATTGGTGAGATAGAAACTAACACTAGAAACACTCTAAACAACAAAAGACTACAAGATATAGTCACAAATAAACAAGTCTCGGCCAAGAAAACAACAAGAATAACAACTTTCTCGACCAATAACAATAAGAACGGGCAGTTTATTCCTTTTCTGGATTTTGTTTTTCAATTTTTCAACTCTTTTATATATATATATATATATATATATATATATATATATATATATATATATATATATATATATATATTTTTCAACTCTCAAGCTCAATATTGATCTTGTTAGAACAAAATCAAAGGTGGCTCTGATACCAAATGATACAAGACTAAGTGTGTATCAAGAGATTCAAGTCAACACAAGAGCAACAAGCTGAACAACAAGGTGCTAGTGAATCAAAATAGGCCACTCACGGCTTCACTAGACTTTAGATTTAGTTTTGAGAAAAAAAAAGAGATAAACACAAGAACAACAATGCTAGCGAATCGAAAGAGCCCCACACGGCTTCACTATACTTCAAAGACCAACAACAATACAATGTTAACAAAAGAGATGGATAGATAGTTTGACATATAATATTTAAGAATCTAAGAACCCTAACCACATATAAGGACCCTAAGATTAATGAATGTTAACACCAAACTCTTACGTTGACAAAAAGAGGGACTTTACCTCCCTAATCACCAACATATCAAGCCAACGATGCAACACAAGTGATATCCACACTTGGACAGCCCTAGTTACGGATTGGTGGCTTTTCCAAGTCCTACAACTAAGGGGTGTTACACTCCTCATACTAGTGAGAGAGTTTGTCTTCCATCAATAAACAACTAATGAGAAAAAGACCTAAAATGTTCTATTTATATTCTATTACAAGACAAGGCAAAATAACAACAATGCCCTTAAAGGGTGGGGTGGCCATGGAGTGCATTTGGACCCAATGAAGTAACTAAAATACCCTTAATGAAGATGACCCATTAAGTGTTGTCCAAAATTGTGAGTCCTCAAGTCTTCGATGCTCCAAGCAATCTTCCACACACGGCCTTGCTTGTGCTCAAAATGGGTTTTTCTTGCATATTATTGTGCCCTCGGGGTGACCAAGTCTTGAGCCTTTAAATGATGACCTCCAATCATGTCTTAAAAAATTAAGGTGTCTCTTTGACTTGTATCAGTTTCTTTCTCATCAACACTAAAAAGTGTCCAAATCTAAGATTTAACTTGAACTTGTTGAAGTTGTTGATGTGAACAAGGTGTGGCTGAGTTGGATGTTGTTGTTACCTAAACCTTGGCCGATTTGAGTCTTGTTGTAGTGGAGTTGGAAACTAAAATTGTTGTTGTTCTTAGACTTGTTGTATTCTTAAGGTTCTTCACCCTTTTCATCTTTTGTTAAAACAAAAAGTGAACATTAGATCCATAAAAGGTGAAAGACCAAGTTGTAGTACTTGTTGGTGAAAGACTTGATCACATCACTCAAAAGACTTGACAACCGCTTTTCACCTACTTTTCTTAATTTAAGGACCTTGTTTCAAGGAGAACGTACCAAGAAGGTCAAGTTTTGTTTTGAACTTGAAAATGAAGCTCCAAGACCAAATTTCCCTCCATTAACCAAATCCACTATTTCCAAATTATAGATTGGTCAAGACTTGAAATTGGAGAGTAAAATTTTGATAAAACCGAGGCCAATAGTGGACTACCATATCACTAAATTACTGTTCACACAATATTTTGAGTTCAACTTTTAGATTTCTTAGTTTCATTTTATTGTTTCTCAGTTTCTTTTGTTGGTTTGAACACTGATTGATACCTAGTAATCTCCTACTAGCTTGTTAGTTAGTTTTTGGGCCCGTTTGTTTGTGTTAGCGTTATTTTGTGCTTTTCTAGTTTTTGAATCGTAGAATTTCTTGGTTCAAGTTCGGACATTATTTCCTTGAGTCTTCAAACAAAGAATCCATTTCGACCAAGGAGTAGACTCACCCTCGACTCATCACGAACTACAAACCGACTTGCAACACTTGTGAATCCAAGTGTGAAATGATCAAGTGTGTGAGAGTGTGGTGAGGTTGTTTCGAACTAACTTATGTTTTATTTTGTAGACTTGTTCTTTTTTTTTAAGGTGCAATTACGATGGAACCCGCGGCTTTAAGTGCTATTTTGGCTAAACTTGAAGCCATTACCCATCAATGGGAAGTGATAAATGAAAGGTTGGATCATATGGGAGTTTTAAGGGAGCAAGTGGGCTACCCGGACACACGTCAAGATGAAGATCGTAGCTCATGTGAGCTACGAGGTAAAAATGTTATCCTCTACACTCATATGAACATAGTTGCGGTTTTACCTAGTGTAGGAGTGCATGAGTCTTCATTTTGTGATACTCTTGATATTATTAGGTCACATGAGGACCAAACTCTTGTTGTAGGTACACAAGCACTAGTTGATCCTTTAGATGATGAAATTAATTCTCCTCGTGAGAATGATTTGTGTCCATCTGGTGCTAGCACTTACAACTTGACTAAGGTTCCATTACCAAGTGACGATAGTATTCACACACTAGTTAACCATTGTGAAAAAGAAGGTGAGTCTACGTTAGTATGTGAATTGCCAACAACTAGTGAGGGTGAGCAAAATGATCAACCGGGCGTAGATGATCTTGATTTGCTTGAATATTTAAAAAACCCGAGTTGTGATTATCTTTGTGAAGATGATTTTGATTATGGTCCTTTGGCTTCCCGTGATGGTTTGTACGTATGTGGGGATAACTCTTGTGAAAGAGAAGGTGATATGTGCTTAGAAATGCCATCTACTTTGTCTTTATGTGTTTCTTATGTTGGGCATATTCCTAGTGAAAATTTTGAAACTAGTAGTAAGTGCATGCATGGGAACTTTTTATTTGAATTTAACTTATGGAACACCTTTCTCAACCCTCTTTTAGTTCATGATATTTTCAATAGTGATAAAGAGGGCTTGCTTAATTTCGAGGATGACACCCTAGGGGAAAGTGAGAGTGGCCGAGACCTAAGCCCTTGGTTACGTCTCCTATTTAATCCCGGTAACTTCTTAGGGTGTGAAGGATGGATAGTTCTTGGTCGATCCACTTGTTTGAGTGATATTGTTATATGTGTTAGGTGGACTTTACTTTCAATTAGGACACCACCCCTTGATGGTGATTCCTTTCGCCAACTCCTTTGTAATTTTTTTTCTAAGTCCCTCGTGATTATAACAAAGAACGTGTGGTTATATCTCAAGTGTGTACGTCCTTGGCATGTTGATGTTGTTTATTGTACTAACTCTAACCCTCATGTCATGAGAATGTGGTGCTTTTTTGTCTTCTCTTTGTTCTTGCAAGGTTTGGATTCGAGATCAAATCCTTTTCAAGAAGGGAAGGATGATACAAGTCAAATGACCACCTTAATTTTTGAAGACATAATTGGAGGTCATCATTTAAAGGCTCAAGACTTGGTCACCCCGAGGGCATAAGAATATGCAAGGAAGGCCCGTTTTGAGCACAAGCAAGGTCGTGTGTGGAAGATTGCTTGGAGCATCGAAGACTTAAAGACTCACGGTTTTGGACAATACTTAATGGGTCATGATTTGTTCATCTTCATTAATGATATTTTGGTCACTTCATTGGTCCAAATGCACTCCATGGCCACCCCTCTCTTTAAGGGTATTATTGTCATTTTGCCTTGTCTTGTAATAGAATATAAATAGAACATTTTAGGTCTTTTTCTCATTAGTTGTTTATTGATGAAAGACAAACTCTCTCTCTAGTGTGAGGAGTGTAACACCCCTTAGTTGTAGGACTTGGAAAAGTCACCAATCCATAACTAGGGCTGCCCAAGTGTAAATATCACTTATGTTGTATCGTTGGCTTGATACGTTGGTGATTAGGGAGGTAAAGTCCCTCTTTTGACAACGTAAGAGTTTGGTGTTAACATTCATTAATATTAGGGTCCTTACATATGGTTAGGGTTCTTAGATTCTTGAATATTGTATGTCAAACTATCTATCCATCTCTTTTGTTAACATTGTATTGTTGTTGGTCTTTGAAGTCTAGTGAAGCCGTGTGGGGCACTTTCGATTCACTAGCATTGTTATTCTTGTGTTCATCTCTTTTCTTGCTCAAAACTAAATCTAAAGTCTAGTGAAGCCGTGAGTGGCCTATTTCGATTCACTAGCACCTTGTTGTTCAGCTTGTTGCTCTTGTGCTGGCTTGAATCTCTTGATACACACTTAGTCTTGTAGCAATGTTTAGGCCAAAGGCATCAATAGGCACTCAAACTTATTGTCAAAATTCACTTAGACACCTCAACTATAGCTTGTACCTATCAGGCCCCTAAAACCCTCGAATTTTGATTTAATTGGACATTTTTTTGTCAATCAGCAAAAGGCTGAAGTGTGTTGCACACACGTGATGACGTGAAAAAATTAACCAATTAAAAAAAATATATGGCAAAACAAAATTATACATGGAATTGCTGATATTTTTTATTTTTTATTTAATTATTTATTTAATACTAATTTCTTTATTTAAAAAAAAAATAACACCCCCCACCCCGTCGTCGTCTTCTTCACCCTCCTCCCGCGTCTTCAAGCATCCCCCACCCACCCAATCGTCGTCTTCTTCACCCCCCCTCCCCCGGCGTCTTCACACACACACACACATAGTCGTCGTCATCACCCCATCCCCCTTCACTGCAAACTTCTATTTTTTTGGACTGAAATTTTTTTTTTTGTTGTTATTTATATGAATTTACATACATTGACTCTTGCTATGAATAATATGTTGAAAATCCAACAATTCAAATGTAGCAAATTTTTATTTTTTTCAGTGAACTTTTATTTTTTTGGCACACTAATGGCGAAAAAGAATAAGATTAACAACAAAAAAAATTAAATCAAATTCAGAAGTAAGAACAAGAAGGGAGAAAAAGTAGAAAAAATAATAGGAGAATTAAGTTTAGAAAAAAAAAAAAGAATGAAGAAGAAGAAGAATGGTGAAGAAGATGAAATAGCGGTATCGGGGTGTGTGGGGGGGGGGGGGGGGGAAGGAATTATTTTGGAGGTTTTTTTTAAAAGAAATTTGTTTTATTAAAAATATGTTGGAGGCTTTTTTTTTTAATTTAGTTTTATAAAAAAAAAAAAAAAAAAAGTGGGGCTCTCAGTGCCACTTGGCACTTTTCTATTCATAACTTAATAAAAAAATTATTCTTCATGCGCCTCTCAAGATTACACAGCACGCGCAGTACCATATAGGCAAAAAATATCCAATTGAATCAAAATTCGGGGGGGTTAGGGGCGTGATAGGTACAGGTCATAGTTGAGGTGTCTAAGTAACTTTTGGCAACAAGTTTGAGTGTCTATCGATGCCTTTGGCCTTATGTATACATAACATTTATACAATGTTGATACATGAAAAAGAGGTTAACATGGAAAATCTATTTAAAAAAACGAAAAACATATTTTTACTATAGAAAAATGCAGCCCAAAAAACAACAGAAAAAGTTTATTTTACAAAAATTGCTGCTGAAAAAAAGAAAAAAAAGAAAAAGTCCTAATGGCTTTTTTTGTTTGGTAAAAGCCCAAAAATCTAAGAGGCCCAATACGCAGAGACCCGCCCAACTTATATGTTAACGCTATTTTACCCAATTGTTTTCACTGAGTCTTAAAGAAGAAGCATTTTTATTAGTGAGATCTGAATCGAAAGAAGAGCAAAGTAGTAGAAGAAGAAGATGGCAGGATCAGGACCCGACCCTTTGTTCGGATTGAGGAACAACTTCTACATAGGTGCTTACCAAGCTGCAATTAACAACAGTGATGTACCCAATCTCTCTCAAGATGACGCCGTTGAAAGAGACACTCTTGTTTACCGTTCTTATATTGCCCTTGGCAGTCATCAGGTTTCTCTATTCTTTTCATCATTTTCTCTTTTCATTGAATTCTTCTGTAAATTCATTCTTTGCTTTCGATTGCAGCTTGTGATCAGTGAGATCGATGCATCTGCTGCTACTCCTCTTCAGGCTGTCAAATTGCTCGCTCTCTACCTTTCCAACCCTGATAATAAGGTCCACAATTTAATTTAATCTTTTTTTTTTCTGCTTTAGTGATCTGTTGAGAATGTGCTAGATACCGCGTCTTGTTATTCCCGGATTTGATGTGGTAGATCTGATTGAAAGTAGACTCCCAACTAACAGGAGTTTCTTCTTTTCGGTGCGGTGGGGGGTGGGGGGTGGGGGGTGGGGGTTAACTCCCAATATCTACTATTCCATTTGCTAATGCAAGAGTGATTGTGCATTGTTAATGGAGTTCTTCGCTTCCAAATTTAATTCCTAGACCCAAAATTTATCGGCCCAGTTTATTGCACTTCTCTTTTTGCCTTTTTCAGCGAGTTTTATCTCCAAACATTGAGGGTAATAATTCTAATTTTTTTGTTTGGCGCACAAGGGTGTCATTGAGTGGTATGAGAATCATGAGGTCTCACATTCAAATCTCACGGAAACGAAAACACTAGGTGTTTAGAATCTGTGATCTATGTGTTATTTAACTTGGTGCAGCTTACATTCTCAGCATTAACTGTGCAAAGAAACTAGAGGCTTCCGAGCACTTCTACTTTGATCTAACTAGTAAAATTGGGTTTTTAAATATGAGTTTTTGGGTAGCTTTCATTGTTATCTTTTTTAACTCAATATTGTCACATTTATTGGGTATATCAACTGATAAGTTTATTGCTGTTTCCTAGCAGGGTTTTGCACTAAACTACTTTAATCCGTAATAGTAGCTACGTGATTTAAAATATTGAAAGAAATAACCATAAAGTTTGTGCAATAGATCTGGTAATCTGTACTCTAAGGTTGTTATTGTAGTTCGAGGTTGTTTTATAGTATTATAGCACTTGCTATTAAATCTTTCTGTAAATCCGTTGGAAAGATCTGTGATGTATTTGGTGGACATGATCGGTGCAACTCAAGTACATCCATTCATATATAGTATATGCTGCTGGAATAGCAGCTTAGGAAATTCAGTTCGAGTGACATTATTGGGTCCTACTTATTGATACACACGAAGAGGAGTAGAGATGAGTTCTCCCTATTATATAGCCCTTGATCAAAGTAAATGAATCATTTGTTTGTAACTATGAAGTTTTTGGAAGATGCTTTATTATAAACATCTTATGTGCTCTTTGCGGAAGTGTTTCCCCTATTTTTTATGGACAAGAGGAGGTAATTAGCTGTAACTTTCTTTGTTATGTTCTAGGAAACAGCAATCGCCAGTCTTCGTGAATTACTAGGAGATCCTGCCATAGGAAGCAACCCTATACTGAGGCTTATTGCTGGGATCGTGTTCATGCATGAGCAGGATTACAATGAAGCTTTGAAACACACAAATGCTGGTGGAACAATGGAATTGTGAGTTGCTCTCTTTTCTTCTGTTGTATAATTGCTTTGAAGGTACTATTATAGTGTAGAGATACATTGAGGGTATTTTCTTTTTGATGGACTCACTGAAACTTCTGCTTTAGGAACTGGGTGAATGGCTATTCTGAGACAAAAAGGCATGTCTATGTGAGAAGTGGTAGAGGAAATGGTCTTATACCAAAAAGTATTACAGAATGGATATAATAACATAACCTTTTTTATGGGGAAAGTTTAACTAGAACCTTAAAAGTGCTAATAATCTTAATGCAAACTTGTGCAAGTTTGAGTTTATGCTAGATCTTCTGGCAGCTGATCGAATCACAGAACTTTTGGTGGTTCAACTCCAAACCCTCCCAAATCCTCCAATTCTGAAATGGCTCTTTCGAAATCTTTTGTTTGATTATCTACTTCTGTTTGTGCACTTTTGTACCCCGTGTTTTCGCTTTTTGTTGTTTGATATTCTAATGAATGTAACTACATACTTATCACAAAACAAGAGAGTGGAACTTCATCATTTTGAAATTTGTGGAGGACAGTGATTAAATCATGGAGAGTGCTAGCTAAGGATATTTATTTCATCACGGTTGTATTCGAATTTATTCCTTAAGCTAAATTAAGAAGCTTCTCTTCAAACTGAATTTGTTTTTCCTTTCTTGCTTTACCTTGGCTAGTTTAGTTTCTAGATGTACCTTGTCATATTTTCAAGTTATGCAAGTGAAACGTTGTAGTCTTGACATTTTTATGAGTTTCTGTTTCAATGGATTTTAGGTCTAGAATACCTTTTATTTTCCATCTACTTTTGAGGTTAGAATCTATTTATAATAACACTTTTCATTTTCCTGACTAAATGTGTTTATGCAGGCATGCTTTGAATGTCCAGATACTCATTAAGATGCATAGGTCGGATTATGCAGAGAAACAATTG
Organism: Capsicum baccatum var. pendulum; assembly: GCA_030864225.1. NCBI lineage: Eukaryota > Viridiplantae > Streptophyta > Magnoliopsida > Solanales > Solanaceae > Capsicum > Capsicum baccatum. Next base: position 129,165,501 of record CM061551.1, on the reverse strand, counting down.
AGAATCATGCAGCAAGTTGATGAAGATCATACACTAACTCAACTTGCAATGGCATGGTTAAACTTGGCAGTGGTACATAACAAGTTATATATGGTTAAACTTGGCAGTGGTACATAACAAGTTATATATGGTTGCGTAACAAAAAATTATTTGTAGGGAATACTCATAAATGTATTCTGTTTTCAGGGTGGTTCAAAAATACAAGAAGCATATCTTATTTTCCAAGACTTCTCTGAGAAGTATCAGATGACTAGCTTAATCCTGAATGGAAAGGCTGTTTGTTGCATGCACATGGGTAACTTTGACGAAGCTGAGACTCTGTTGCTTGAAGCCTTAAACAAGGTTGCTTTGACATGATAACATCTTCTATATTTATATCAGTTGAGCTATTACTTATAAAAGAATCAATTAACCTTCATATGTCCAAGTTCTGTTGATTATACTGAATGATTTTGCTAATATTCATGTAGCAAAATCGTTCTCACAATGCACTATCATGGCATTCAGACTTGTTTTCACTGCCTTCTCGTTATATGCCCATTGTCTTTATGAAAATATTTAATAATGTGTCCCCCATTTCTGTATCACTTACGAGATTGTTCATTTATGCAGGACGCTAAGGATCCAGAAACGCTGGCCAATCTAGTTGTCTGCAGTCTTCACCTTGGGAAACCATCCGCACGCTATCTCAAGTATGATGAATCATATGTTTACCATTTGTTTCAACTTTTTATTGAATGAATCTAGTTGTGATACCATAATGGTTATAGAAGGATAGAAGAATTACATTTTACAATTTGCCAGATTAAGTCAGGTTCCTAATTCACAACTTTGGAAGTATCTTGGGTTCATAAAATCTTTATATTAATATACTGTTCAACCATGACAAAGTCATGGTAGCTAGAAAGAATTACTAATGGGCTGCTTGTTGTGTGGCTTGGTGTTTGCAGCCAGTTGAAATTGTCAAACCCAGACCACATACTTGTCAAGCGCGCGGCATCTGCTGAAGAAAGTTTTGATAGAGCAGTCCAAACTGTTGCTTGAAGAAAAGTTGCTGCCTGTCTGTCTCTTTATTTTCCTTACTAAAGAGTACAAGAATCAAATGCGGAAGCTATCTTTTGTAGTGTCAGCTCCTTGCATGTTCATTTGGTTATTTTTGTCGGACAATTTACAGATTGGCATGTCCATGTAAAATTTACCTGCAACTTAAATATTAGAACTATACTGTTTAAATACCCTTTACCTATGATCTGATTTCGGCTGAGCAAAGCTAATTTTGCAGGCAAATTTTTTTAGAAAATGTTGGTCTTTGTAGCCAAGAGCGTTTTAGGGAACTTTGTCTTGGCATAACATTTGTCATTGAACTTGTGCTTAGGGCATAATTTGTGTCGTTGAACTTATGTTTTGGGTTATAACATGTCATTGAACTTATGTTCTGAGGCATAACTAGTCCTACTAAACGTAATCTTGCGAGAACGTATATCTCTGCTAACGGGGGTCTTGACGTGACCCAAACGTCATCGGCGCCGGATCAGTAGGGCCGGCGTCTGGTAAGTTGACGCTATCCCTCCCTCTCTCTCCCCCCCATTGGGTTTCCCCGTTTCTACTACTTTGCCATCTCCTCGTCGCCGCTTTAGTCGGCGAGTTAAGGTCCCCGTCGACTCGACTTTGACTCCGGCGACAAAGTCGGTGCGCAGATTCGGTTACAAGTGACCATTTTCTGCGAGTCCAAGATATATGCTGGTTCTGATTTGATCTGATCTCGGCATCATTCCAGCGACTGTCCGGCGACAATATTTCGGCGACTAATTTCTGCAGCAAATTGCCGGGATCCAGCATACCATGCAAGAGGAGGAAGTGGTCTATAAGCTAATCCGGTGACTTTTGACCTTTGCTATTTACTTTTGCATATTATTTTTCGTATCTTGACTTGCTTTAATTTGTTGGGATTGCCTACTGTATTGGATTGGTGACTTGCCTTGCACTCTTATTATTTTGTTTTGTTGTTTTTGGACCTGACAGTGTGCTATATATTTACTGTTGTTAGTTCTTGTTTGTGTTCTGTTTTTGTTCGTGTTTCTATCGCTCTTTGTATTTCTTTATGAGTAGTGGCTTTGGGCGTTGATGATAGGGTAAGGTCATGTCCGAGGGGGTTGGGGCTGGGGGCTGGTGTTGGGGTGGGGGATGAAGGGAGGGTGGGTTTGGGGGTGGGGGTAGAGACGAAAGCTGGTTTGGGGCGGGGGGCTAAGTCCAGTGTTAGGACAGGTTTGGGGTATGGAGCGAGGGGTGGTAGAGGTAGATGCGACTTGAGAGTTGATAGGTTGAAGGTGGGGTCTTGGAACATAGGAGCCTTCAGGGTAAGTCCATAGAGCTTGTGAAGATTCTTAGAAAGAGGGGGATTAATATTGCGTGTATTCAGGAGACTAAGTGGGTAAGGTCTAAGGCTAGGGATGTGGATGCGTACAAGCTTTGGTACTCGAGAAGCGACAGGCGTAGGAATGGAGTAGGCATCTTAGTAGATAAAGAGCTTAGAGAGTAGGTAGTGGAGGTGAAGAGGATCATTGATGTCTATTAAGTTGGTCATTGGGGGTGTACGTTGAACGTGTGTAGTGTTTATATGCAGTAGGTGGGCTTGGACGGAGAGGAGAAGAAACAGTTTTGGGAGGCTTTGGATGAGGTGGTGAGAGGCGTGCCTAGCTTTGAGAAAATTATGGTAGCAGGGGATTTTAATGGTCACATAGGGGTGTTACCAGGAGGCTATGGCGATGTGCATGGTGGGATGGTTTTAGGGAGAGGAATAATGAGGGAGTGGCTCTATTGAATTTTATGAAGGCCTTTGGGATGATGGTAGTGAATTCGAGCTTTCCGAAGAAAGAGGATCACCTTCCGAAGCGCAATAGCCAAGACCCAGATTGACTTTCTATTGCTTAAGAAAGGGGATAGGGTGTTGTGTCGGGATTGTAAGGTCATTCCGAGTGAGAACCTTTCGACCCAACACAAGCTTCTAGTGATGGACCTGGGTTTAAAAAAAGGATAGAAAGAGAAGGGGTGGGGAGGGCCGACCTAGGATTAAGTGGGGTGGCTTGACGTCGGTGAATGCACTGGAGATAGGGGAGAAGGTGGCGGAAAAGGAGGTATGGGAGTGTAGGGGGGACGTGGATGGTATATGGGATAAGGCGGCTAGGTGCATCAAAGAGATGGCTAGAGAGGTGTTGGGTGTCTCGAGGGGCCGGGCTGGTCAGCGTCGGAGGGACTGGTGGTGGAATGAAGAAGTTAAAAAGAAAGTGGAGACTAAGAAAGGGGCGTATGCTAAGTTGGTAGAGAGTAAGGATGAAGAGGATAAGTGGGTAAATAGGGAGGAGTACAAGTTAGCTAGGAGAGAGGTCAAGTTTGCAGTTACGGCTGTGAAGATGGCAACGTTTAAGAGCTTGTATGAGGGGTTAGAAGAGAGAAACGGGGAAAAAAATTATTTAGGCTTGTAAGGCTAAGGAGAGGAAAGGACGGGACCTTGATCAAGTGAAGTGGATTAAGGGGGATGATGGTAGTATGCTGGTGGAGAACGTACATATTAAGAGAAAATGGCAGTTGTATTTTCATTGTCTCTTAAATGAGGAGGGGGATAGGGACATTGTGTTAGGGGAGCTGGAGCACTCAAAGGGGTGTCATGATTTCAGCTATTGTAGGCGTTTTAAGGTGTAGGAGGTCAGCGAGGCTGTTCGCAGGATGAGGAGGGGTAGGGCGACGAGGCCGGACGAGATTCCTGTGAATTTTTGAAAGTTTACAGGCAGGGCTGGTGTAAGGTGATTGGCGGAGTTGCTTAACGGCATCTTTAAGACTGCGAAAACACCCGAGGCTTGGAGATGGAGTACCATGATTTCTTTATATAAGAACAAGGGTGACATTCAGAGTTGCACCAACTATAGGGGTATTAAGTTGCTGAGTCACATGATGAAGATTTTGGAGAGAGTGATCGAGCGAAGATTGAGGAGGATAGTGTCTATTTTGAAGAATCAGTTTGGATTTATGCCCGGGCGCTTGATGATGGAGGAAATTCATCTGGTGCGGAGACTGGTGGAGTAGTATAGAAAAAGAAAGAAGGACCTGCACATGGTGTTTATTGACTTGGAGAAGGCATACGATAAAGTTCCTAGGGAAGTACTTTGGAGATGTTTCGAGGTGAGTGGGGTCCCGGTGGCGTACATCAAATCGATTAAGGACATGTATGAGGGAGCAAAGACTCAGGTAAGGACGGTAGGAGAAGATTCAGAGCATTTCTCAATTTTAACGGGGTTGCATTAGGGATCGACTCTTAGCCTGTTTTTATTTGCGGTGGTGATGGATGTGTTGACACGGCGTATTCAAGGTGAGGTGCATTGGTGTATGCTTTTTGTAGATGATGTTGTTTTGATTTATGAGACACGGGGAGGTGTGAATGATAAATTGAAGGTTTGGAGATAAACCCTTGTGTCTAAAGGGTTCAGGTTGACTAGGAGCAAGACTGAGTATATGGAATGCAAGTTTAATGACTTGAGGCAGGAGGACGACGGGGTAGTGAGGTTGGGGTCCCAGGTTGTTTGTAGGAAGGATAGTTTTAAGTATCTCGGATCGATAATTCAGAAAAATTGTGAGATTGATGAGGATATCTCCCATCGTATTGGGGCAGGTTGGATGAAGTGGAGGCTCGCCTCGGGAGTGTTATGTGATAAGAAGGTGCCTCCCAAACTGAAAGGCAAGTTCTACAAAGTGGCAGTCCGGCCGGTCATGTTGTACGGAGCGGAGTATTGGCCAATCAAGAACTATCATGTTCAAAAAGTGAAGGTGGCGGAAATGCGGATGTTGCGTTGGATGTGTGGGCTTACTAGGGGTGATAGGTTAGGAATGAGACTGTCCGTGAGAAGGTTTGAGTGGCTTCGGTGGAGGACAAGATGCGGGAAGTTCGACTGAGATGGTTTGGGCATGTGATGAGGAGGGGCACAGATGCCCCAATTCGTAGGTGTGAGAGGCTAGCTTTGGATGGCTTCAGGCGGGGTAGCGGTAGGCCAAAGAAGTAGTAGAGAGTGGTGATTAAACGTGACATGGAGCAGTTACAGCTTACCGAGAACATGACCCTAGATAGGAAGGTATGGAGAACGCGAATTAGGATAGAAGGCTAGTGCATGTAGGGGGTGCTTTGGTACGTTAGTGTAGGGTATTAATGTGTGCGTGTCTTATCTCTGTTGTGGCATCTTGTTTCATGCTTTTATTATGAATTTGTTTATTATTCTCTGTCTTGAGCCGAGGGTCTATCAGAAACAACCTTGCTACCTCTCCGGAGGTAGTGGTATGGACTGCGTACATCTTATCCTCCTCAGACCCCACTATATGGGAATACACTGAGTTTTTTGTTGTTGTTGTTGTTTCAATGTCAGAGATATTTTTCGACCACTTTCTTCCTTATTTAAGGGGCAAAATTAAAGACCATCTCAAAATAGGGGCATTTTATTTTATTTTAAAAAAAAAAAAATCTTCCTTTATTTAATGAAGAATATTAAATTTAATAAAAGAATTAAATCATCCTTACTTTAAATAGAATCAAGAAAAATGTTTACCTATATTATATAGTTTTGACCACAAATTAGACATGAATGTAAAAAATAATTTCAACTTCCTACTCCAACTAAAGTACTTTCAACATTTAAAAAATAGCCTCGAAAGTTGGCAATGCTACAAGACACGTGGCTAGTTGGTACCAACTTCCTAATAAAGGTTTTGATTAGGTTAGGTAGCCAAATATAGTGTCTTTTTAGAAAAAGGGAGGAAAAGAGAAATGGAAACATGAAGCAAAATTCAAAATGTTGATGTGTCACTCTCATATTGCAAATATTTATTATAGTAATAAATAAATTAATAATATTGCCTCAATTTTTGTAGTAGTAGTAGGTGCAATTTCTTGTTCAACCTTAAGTGGGGTTTCATTTTCCTCCTCCTCACACGCCTTTAATTTACATGGTACTGGCAATAATTAGATGGAGAGGCCACATCAATCAAATGTCACTATGCCATTGGTTCTTTATTAGTCAAAAATTAGGCAGAGTAGCCGCCTATCTTTAAATCAAACTCACAAACCCAGACACTCAAATTTATTATCAAAATTTATTTAGACATCTAAACTAAAGCATGTTTCTATCAGACCCCTAAACTCCACATATTTTGTTCCAATTGAACCTTCTTTTCCCTATCAGCAAAAAGTTCAAAATATGTGTTGCACATACGCGATGACGTGACAAAATAAGCTAATTGAAAGCTGACACGTGGCATTGTGGGTTCAATAATTATTAAAAATTTTTTTAAAAAAACTATATACAAATGGCATTGAGGAAATTATTCAAAAATAATTATAAAATTATTTAAAAAATAAAAATAAAAAATTGATTATTTAAAAAAAAATATAATTTTTTTTAAAATGAAATAAATTATAAAAAAAATATTTAAAAAATTAATTATTAAAAAAAATTATAAAAATTTTTAAAAAATGAAAACAAAAAGGGCATTGAGGATATAAATTATGAAAAAAATAATTATAAAATTATTTGAAAAATAAAAATAAAAAACTGATTATTTTAAAAAAATATAATTTTTTTTAAAATGAAATAAATTATTTAAAAAATATTTAAAAAATAAAAAAATATTAAAATAATTATAAAACTTTTTAAAAAATGAAAATAAAAAATGGCATTGAGGATCCAAATTATTAAAAAATAATTATAAAATTATTTAAAAAATAAAACTAAAAGCCTAATTATAAAAAAGAAATTATTAAATTATTTAAAAAATAAAAAACTAATTATTAAAAAGAAATTATAAATTTTTTAAAAAAATAAAAATAAAACTTCCCCACCTACCCCCAGCCCCCCAGCCCCCAGCGTATTATTTTATTAAAAAAAAAAAATTGGGACCCCCTAATGCTTTTTTGCCTAATTATAAAAAAAAATTATAAAATTATTTAAAAAGTAAAAAATATAATTTTTTAAAAAATAAAACTCCCCCACCTACCCCCAAACCCCAGCGTATTGTGTTATTAAAAAAAAAAAAAATTGGGACCCCCTCATGCCTTTTATTTTATTAAAAAGGGTCTTTAGTGTTTTAAAAAAAAAATTGTTATTAAAAAAGTTTTGGGGCCCTCAATGCCACTTGAAATCTTTTTATTTGTAAATTAGTAAAAAAAATGTTTCTCACGTGCCTCTCACGATGGCACTGGACGCGCAGTGCCACATAGGCAAAAAAGGCCCAATTGGAACAAAATGTGGAAGATTTAGGTGTCTAAGTGAATTTTGACAATAAGTTTGAGTGTCTATCGATGTCTTTGGCCTTTTTAAAACTTCGAAAGTGCTTACTGTTACTATACCACCACAATAGTTTTAGTACTTATAATCTAATAGATAATTGAGCCTCTAAAAAATAATACGTACATATGTATGTCTTGTTTCTATTTTGTGAAAATAGAAAGCGGTTTTCGATAGATGCAACAACAATACCAAAAAAATTAGATAAGTTGAGTGAAAAATCACTTACGTTTTTTTCCTTTTGAATGCTATAACATTATTTTAATCCATAGAGATTAGAGAGCCAAACTTTTGCATGTTAATCATAAAATCCCAGATGATTAGATGTATTATTATTACGAGTTGGAGAATATGTACTATGTGAAATGATAAAATAAATAAGCAATAGCAATTAAACGTTTTAAATATTTATAATTATCAACTAGTCATCAACTCTTACACCAAACCTTCGAATTTATATTCGATTGATACATGCCAGCGTCTTCTATCTATTTATTTGGCCATTAGGAACTCATAAAGCCAGCATTTGAAAAAAAAAAAAAAGGAAAAATAGTAAAGAAAATCAATAACTTTTCTCTCCCCCCCCCCCCCTTTATTTGGTAGGGATGTTCGGAGTGTGGTTCATATATATATATACTCCCTCCTTTTAAAAAAAAATAACCTACTTTAACTTGACAGAAAGTTTAAGAAAATAAAAAAAAAATTTAAATCTTGTAGCCTAAAATTAAAGTTGTGTCAAATGTATCAAAATATCCTTTAATCTTGTGGTTTAAATATGACATGTGGAAAAGTTGAAATTAAAGTATTATCAAAAAAGGAAAGAGGTAATTCTTTTTTAAACAAACTAAAAAAAAAATAGATCATTCTTTTTTAAACGGAGGAAGTACTAGATATCATATGCTATTTTTTGTCTCAATTTATATGTTGCTAATGAAATATTTGAGAAAGCCAATCAGATTTGTTATATATAATTTTAAATATTTTAAGTTGTTAATTATATTATGATTTATACGACTTTCAACGTAATTTTCAAGTAATATCCTTTTATCCTAATTAATATGACATCGATAATTATTGTAATCTATAATACTTTTTTGACGTTGTAATTTACTATTTTAGATTATAATTAATATGACATCGATAATTATTGTAATCTATAATACTTTCAACTTTTTGCTATTGTAATTTATAATATCTTTCTTGTTCAAACTTTTATATATTGATAGTGAAGTTAGACTTTAAAAGTAATTTTAATTTTTAATTATTGTAATTTATAATATTTTTCGATTTCAATTTAAGCGACATTAATATAATTTCAACAGTAATCAAATATCACGATTGAAATAGCGAAATTGACACGTCTTGAATGACTCATAATAATTAATTAAAAATGATATAACAAAATTGCTATAAAAATAATTGTGAATTTTTTTTAAGCGAGCCTCACATAAGATGTCAAATTAATTTAAAACATCAACATTATCAATTTTTAAATACTTAAATGACTTATAATAATTAATTATAGGTGATATGGTAAAATTACAGTTGAAGCAGCTGAAACAGTCATGTCATAAATGTCTATTTTACTTTATAAATATTTATTGTATTTTTTATTAAATATTATTAATTTTGTAATAAGTAAATGTCATATAATGATTAATTAGGGGTGATATAGTAAAATCACGGAGGAAGCAGGCAGCTGGAAGCAGGCATGTCGAATGCCAGCTACCTGCTTTCGAGAGCTGCTACTCGCTCTTAGATATCAGAGCCCGTGCCAGCATGAGCCCAATGTGCTATTTTTTTGGATATTATATGTTATTTTTTATCTCAATTTATATGTTGCTAATGAAATATTTGAGAAAGCCAATCAAATTTGTTATATATAGTTTTAGATATTTTAAATTGTTAATTATATTATAATTTATACGACTTTCAACGTAATTTTCAAGTAATATCCTTTTATCCTAATTAATATGATACCGATAACTATTGTAATCTATAATACTTTTTCGATGTTGTAATTTATTAGTTTAAACTGTTTGCTATTGTAATTTATAATACCCTTCTTGTTCAAATTTTTATGGTATTGATAGTGAATTTAGACTTTAAAAGTAATTTTAATTTTAAATTATTGTAATTTATAATATTTTTCGATTTCAATTTAAGCGACACTCATATAATTTCAACAGTAACCAAATATCACGATTGAAATAGTGAAACTGACACATCTTGAATGACTCATAATAACTAATTAAAAGTGATGTAACAAAATTGTTATAAAAATACTTGTGAAAATTTTTTAAGCGAGCCTCACATAAGATGTCAAATTAATTTAAAACATCAAGATTATCAATTTTTAAATACTTAAAATGACTCATAATATTTAATCATAGGTGATATAGTAAAATTACAGTTGAAGCAGCTGAAACAACCATGTCATAAATGTCTATTTTACTTTATAAATATTTATTATATTTTTATTAAATATTATTAATTTTATGATAAATAAATGTCATATAATAATTAATTAGAGGTGATATAGTAAAATCACGGAGCAAGCAGACAGCTGGAAGTAGGCATATCGAACGCCAGCTGCCTAATTCCGAGAGCTGCTACTCGCTCTTCTATATAGTAGTAATATATATACTAGAGGAGCATGGGTCGTGTCAGCACGGGCTCAACATTAAGATATTTTGATTATATACGATAAGTTAGATTGATGTCAATTTGAATTATGAATTATAAAACATGAATAGACAAAATATATTAACTACTTGATAGTATTTTTCAAGGAGCCAAATTATCTCACAAGATAATTATGTATAACTTACTCATACAAATAACAAAATTTGATGCATTATGAAGTTTGGATTTTTAATCATATGACTGAGATTTGCTACATTTAGTATAAAATATGAGATTAAAATTGATACATAAGACTTGACACTTGTATAAAATAGAAAATAATTGTTGAAAAATATAAAGAGTTATCTAGTCATTGCATATTACATCACATGTTGGTTGTAATTAATAATCCAAAAGTGCATCGTATTCCCCTACTAAGGCAACATAAACAACTTGTGCTTTCATTTCTTCTTCTTTTTTTTTTTTTTCAACTTATTCTTTGGAGTTAAATTAAATTAATATTTTAAATTTAATTTTTAAGTGTTTTGAAAATTATATAAAAAAGAAAACTATAAGTTACCATATGTCATATTAATTTAAGTTATTTGACTTTGAGAACACGATAAAATATACTTCTGTAGATGTTTTATTGAACTTTGCTTTTGTACGTATTCCTTCCATTGAAACATAAGAATCATTTGTTAGAGTGTATAATAATAATTTTGAATAGAGTGTATTAGTAATTTTTGCATTAATAATGCTTGTATTAGTAATATTGGTATTATTTATACTATTATTATTTCCTATACATTGTTTGGTGTGCTGTATTAGAACTTGTCTTTTCAATCTTGATATATTTAAACAAAAGCTTCAAAAAAGAATTGCATATTCATTCTAAGATTCATCCGAGATCTAGCACGGGTTCAATATATGTTATGTTTTGTGTCAATTTTCAAAACACAAATAGAATTTAGATAATCAATCATATTTTTAATATATATTTAGATAATTTAAGTTGTTAACTATTGTAATTTATAATATTTTTAATGTAATTTTCAAATAATATACATTACTTTTCTTGTCCAAATTTTTGTGGCATTGATAGTTAATTATATTTTTAAAATAATTTAAATTTTTAATTATTGTGATTTATGATACTTTTCTTCTATTCCAATTTAAATGACACTAATATAATTTCGAGAGTCAACCAAATATTTTACATCTTTTAAATTTTTTAAATTATTAATTATTGTGATTATAGTATTTTTAAAAAAAATATATAACAGATTAAATTTTTTTTAGATATTTTAAGTTGTTAACTATTATAATTTATAATACTTTTTATATAATTTTTGAAAAATATATGTTACTCTCCTTATCCAGAGTTTTGTGTCGTCGATAGCCAATTATATTCTTAAAATAATTTAAATTTGTTAGTTTTGTGATTTATAATATTTTTTATTCCAATTTAAGTGACACAATGCTTAAATGGACATAATAATTAATTAGAGGTGATATAGTAAAATCGCGACTGAAGCAGCGAAGCATAAATATCTTAAATGACTTACAACAATTAATTAGAAGTGACATAGCAAAATTACTATAAAAAATACTTGTGAAAAAAATTTAAGTGGACCTTATATAAGACGTCAAGTTAATTTAAAACATCAAGAGTTAATTTATCATTTTTATATATATATTACCTTTTTAAATAAATATTATTACTTTTTCAACACTTTAATGACTTATAATAATTAATTAGAGGTGATATTTAGTAAAACTATGGTGGAAACAGCTGAAGCAGACATGTCATAAATGTCTATTTTAGCCTTTTAATTAAATATTATTAATTTTTTAATGCATAAATGACTTATAATAATTAATTAAGGGCGATATAGTAAAATCACGATTAAAGCAGATGAAGCAGACATGTCATAAACATTTTTTTAAAATTAAATATTATTAATTTTTAATACATAAATAATTTATAATAATTAATTATGGGTGATATAATAAAATCAAGGATTGTATATTATTAATTTTTCAATACATAAATGATTTAAAATAATTAATTAGGGGTGATATAGTAAAATCATGATTGAAACAGTTGAACAGACATGTCATAAATATTTATTTTATTTTTTAATTAAATATTATTAATTTTTTAATATATAAATAATTTATTATAATTAATTGAGAGTAATATAATAAATTAGTAAAGAAGCAGCCCACTGAAACCCTGATAATAGAAATATATATAAAAGTGATGATACATATATATGTCCAGGTCAAAATACAGACAACTCTATGGCAGATGTTCTTTAGTTATTTAAACAATTGACAATGATGAGGGCATCTTTTTTAGAAATTTAATTTGACTCCTCTCTTTGCATATTGCATGTGAGATAACAGTTATACAAAAGGTACTAATATTACCTACCCCAGCATTGTTGATAAAAAGGCTTAAGGGATATTTAGAATTGAGAAAATAACAACTTTGGTCCTTGTATTATTGGTTTGGATGGATTAGAGGTCCCGTAACTTTCACCTTTCATTTTGAGAAGATATTCAACATAAAATCTGAGAAGAGGAGCCTCAAAGTAACTGATAAGTTGTTGTCATATGATTAGAAGGTCGTAGATTCAAATCGTTAAGATACTCTATGAATTTTTCTTTAATAAAATTTTAAAAATCATGAGATGATCATGCCAATACACTTCTTTTGTTGTCAAAGTAAATTAATGTGAATCTAATAAGGTTGGTTTGATGAAAACGAACTTATTTTTCACTCATTGAGTTGGTATGTTTGTGCATCAAACATTATCTCAGTAGTTCAAATATGTTAAGCTTTAGTATTGGAATATTAGTTTCGCCTTAAGCAAAATAAATACTAGTATTATTTTTGATATCGTAAATATTGAGTTCAGCAAGTAAAATATTGTAACACATTCATTTTAAACAAGATAATAAGTTTCACTAACAAAAGTCTAAACTTTTGCAACAAAAACAATTACAAACTTAAATGTAATTCTTTCTAACTCATTAATGATTTTGCCTAAAAAATTTGAAATAATATTTGTAATTTTTTTTTCTAAATAAGTACTTATTTACCAAATTGATCCTTTTTTAAAAAAAAAAAATTCAAGCTTGAAATATAAATTTAAAAGGTTAAAAATAAGTTTAATTTTTTTTCCTAGTTTTAATTCACTAAAATTAAGCTATATTTTTATCATCCAAATAGAGTTTGGACTTCCATATACTCCATTTCACGTTTAAACTTCTAATACTATTATACAACTTTAAATCGAGACATTGTTTTCAGTTTGAATCAAATATTTTGTAATTCTAATTAATTTAAAAGTTGGTGATTGATGACAGTCGTTCACCATCAAAGGATATGAATTTAAGTCCTGAATATAAAAAAATTCTCGATAGAAAGTCCTAATCCCAAATGAGTCATACCCAATATAAATTTAAATTAATCAAATTATAATATAGGTTCAAAAAATATGGAACAAGTCTTTGCCTTTAGTTACCTAAACAACAGAGCACTGGTTCCGACCACCGTCGGCAAATGGACCCACAATTTTTTTTTTATTCGTACTATGTATTTTACTCCAATGTAGGGAATCTCTATAATGTATACTAACCCTGTTATAATATGAGTGACATTCGAAAATAGGGAAAAAGTGAAATATAAAAAGACTGTAGTAGTAATAAATGTGAGTGACAGAGTAATGAACTAGCTGGACACGTTGCATGTAAAGTAAAGTTAGGCCCACGAATCCTGTTCTTCCTCAAAACCCTTTTTGGGATCTTCAAAAGCTAACAGATGGCTTCTTCTGATTCTCTTGCAGAAGACATTGGTCCTTTACTCTTTTGAAATAAATAAACTAGGGTCCACCAAAACTTAAACTTAGGTCCCGTGTTACTATAAATATAAATTGGAGTTGTTTTTAAAATTTTATAAAAAATGTATGACTACTTTCATGAAAGTAAAATAACTTTCACCAAAGTAAAATAATTCTTATAACCAAACACTACTATTTTTATTTTTTTCACTAAAAATAATATTTCAAAAAAAGTAAAGATTCTTATGATCAAACGCCTACTTAGACCCTATTTGAGAGCGAAAAAGAGTTAGCTCATGTGGTAAGTATCACTCATCTCTAATTTTAAGATTGTAAACTTGAATTCATAAGCCAAAAAAGTTGAAAGTTCCTTCCAGGGAAAGCAAATTAAATAGTATAGAGTGGAATTAGTTGAGTATACCTGATATTCGAAGGAGAAAGCGAAGATAGTTTGAGAATGAAAGTTCACCAAGAGGGTATTCTTGAGTAAGAAAAAGTAAAAATATGCAAGAAGCTAAGGAAGGTTCGAACAACTACCGACATGGACAAAGAAATACAAAGGAACAAAGTGTCAAAGGAATCAAATACAGGAACGAGCTCGTATGTAAACCTGAATGCTACGAGAATACTAGTTAGCACCATTAACAACATCTCCACGTGACCTTCTATCATTGGTTTCTTGATAAGGGACACGATACTAAACACAAACCAGCCAAGAACAACAAGAGAAAACCAAGAACAAGATACAAAACAAGCACAAACAGCAACACAAAGAATCCGAGAATAAGAAGATAAGACACAAACACACAAATGCAATAAGATAAAGGGATAGATGAGATGACATAAGAAGTTACGAAGAAAGAAGAACCAAACCGTGTATTAAACGATAAGACCCTTAAACTCGCAACAACAAACACCAATCTTCTTACGATGACCGCTAAGGGAATCAACTTCACCTTACAACCACCGTTTCTAAGCAAAGATCAATAATGAATTTTCCAAGCCCTACACTAATGACTTTTTCAAGCCCTACACTAAGAGTTTTACACTCTCAAAGAGAGAAGAAGTCTTTCGCATATTCACCATTCAAAAACTAAAGAGAAAAGACCTAAAAGAAACTATATATAGCCTTATTACATAATGAAAGACAAAATGACTCCAATACCCTTAACGAGGTGGGGCGGCCATGGAGTGTTACCTGGACAAGTCTAAGTAAACAAAATACCCTTAATGAAGGGCCCAAAATCGTGAGTCCTCAATCTTCAATGCTCCAAGCAATCTTTCACACGTGAGATTGCTCTTTGGTGTACTCAAATCGGCCTCTTCATGTAGGATCTCGTGTCCTCAATGCGACCAAAGCTTGATGTCCCACGTACTGACTTCGAATGATGTCATCAAAAGCTAAGGCATCCATTTTACCCGTACCATCCTCCCCTTCTTGAAAATGATTCGACCTCAAATCTAAATCTTGTAAAATAGAAGAAAGGACAAACGAATACAAACTCCTTATGGCATGAGGGTTAGGGTTAGGGTTAGCACGATAAATCGTCTCAACATACCAAGGTTGCACATATTTAAAATATAACCAAGGATCCTTTGAACTAAATATTAAATGCTTAATGAAAAATGCACAAAGGATTAGGTTACGAAAATCACCAAGAGATAAGGAAGCTACAAGGGTCTTAATGGCATCACTCGGTCCAAAAGGTAGAATTAGGATCTTATGAGCCGCAAGACACAATTGCCTTTTCATCTCTTCAAGATACCACACCAAGGGTGGTGATTCAGTTGATTCTAAAGTCCACGAGATCCATGTAGAACTATTACTCACACAAGTGGACTTACTAATAAATTACCTCTACATAAAATAAATCCAAAACTAGTATGGACGTCATCATAGGCAAATAGGTAGTATAGGAAGGAATCAAGTGTAGAGACATACAAGGATGAATAAAAAACAATTAAGCACATACACTTTCCTTCTTGCAAATAAATAAACAACTCGGCATCTACAAGTTGATATTCACATAACTCAAACACAAGTGTGTCAAGCAAGGATGCGCATTTAGAAACATTACCCCAAGGAGTCAATGACAACTTTGCCCATGGTTTTCAAGAAGGACTACACATTTCTTACCCTTAAGAGTACTCTCATCTTTCAAAAGGAGATTTTCATCTTTAGGAGGAATATTATCACACCATAGTGGATTAGCATATCAGCTATAGACTTCAAGGCAATCTATACCATCATTTTCTCCACTAGGTTCCTTAGGAGTATGTATATCATCTTCAAACAAGATATTATACCTAAAGAGAGCATGATCCATCTCACGGGAAAATTTGGAACAAAAAAGTTCTTCACTCTTTAAAAGATCAATATCAAGTTTCAAAGAGGTTTTAAGTACAAGATCATCCCAAGAATAGCTCTCGGGCTCACTCCAATTTTGTTGACCAACATTTTCAAGTACTTCACTCACTTGAGTTCTATTAATCACATCACACACATACCCAAGTGGTGGAAAATTTTCACAAATAAGTTGATCAACACCAATTACACAAGATGATGTACTTCCGTTCAACATATAGGCTTCAACACTAGATGGACATAAATTGATCTTACAAGAAGAGTCAATTTGGTCATCAATAGGATAAACTAGTGTATCCACACTCACAACATGCACATTATCAACAGGAGGCAAAGAATCATTAGACTCGCAAGTAAGTAAGCTACTACTCATACTCAATGGGCTACTAGCCACACAATTATCATTCACATTCACAAAAGTGCAAGAGTTAGCTATTTTACCTTGAAGTTGTTGAGTAAACTCTCCTTTGCCGTGTTGTGAAGGTCCTCCACAAGCTTGGGCAGCAACTTCACTTCGGCATTGCTTCCTTCACTTTTCATGTCGGAACCTACACAAATATCCTTAGAAATAGAAGGACAAACACTATTAGCTCGGTTTGGTGACAATCCCCTCACTTCGCTCCACATAACCTCTCCTTTTTCCACTCTCAGATTACCACCTTGCACACTCTTACATCTCTCAATCTTTTATCTCTCATCATTACTTAGATTGGGGTAGGTGAGCACTTCTCTTTGTGGCCCCGACAGAATGTACGTCACAAGGTGATTTCCTCATTGGTCTCTTACAACATTAGTCCAATTTAGCACATTTGGGACTTTATGTTGTGCAAACCAATTGACACCCAAGCTCACATGACCGTAGGTTATGGGAAAAAGATTGGACCACAGCTCCTTATGGTAATCAAATTGGGTGAAGACAACATTTACCCTATTGGTAACCTTAAACCCGTCCAAGAAGTATGGAACAAGTAAAGGCTCTCAAAACAACCCCAAGTAGTCATGGATAGAAGGATATAGTTTCTATAGTACCTATCCTTTAACACAATGAGGCAGCCCGGTATCCCACAAATGGTTACCTTTCCAGAGTGTACACTCCTTTTCGGATCAATATTTTAAGGCACATGATTACCCGTTGGTTTTGGAGATGCATATCCTCTTATTCTCATGGGATAACCTTTACTATAGCTAGGATAACCATTCACACCATGTAGATCTTGATAAGAAGTACTACAAGGTGAATAAAATGAATTTTCACACTCCTCAAATGCACTCTCATCATAGCTCTCATAAGCTTTGAGAGTGAAATGGTTATACCTAACACCAAATCTAGGTTCGGAGTAGGAAGTGTAAGACTCCTTGCATGCTCCAACTTCATCATAAGAACCACCACGAGGTCCTATATCATCTCCATATTCCCCATAAGTGCTAGACACTTCATTCCCCTTATTTTCTCCCCTAAAATCGTGACCCTCAAATCTGCCTAAGTTTTGATCATGGCTATTTTCATAGCCCCCACAATCTCTCTCAACTTCGTAGCCATAAAATTCCTTACTACAATCATAATCTCCCATGCTGTAGTCATAATAATCCCCGATTATCGAAGATATATTCCTCTTATATCACCTTTTAAACCTACAAAAAGAATAAACAAGATTAGTAGTTAAAGCTCATCTCTAACACTCGTATACACTCACCTTTGTGATTCTCACAATCGAAGCGACGAATATTGAAAGTTGTTTATACTCCTGAAGTCAATAAGGTGTCAATCACTACTTAGCGGCTGGAATAGATTTTTGTTTGATCGACTCAAGACACAAAATAGAAAATTCTACTTACGAACTTAAAACAAAAAAGTTCAACGAATCAAAACGAGAAAAACACACAAAGAACGAAAATACACAAAAAAAAGCAAACTCAAACAACTAATTCACAATCCAGTAGGTGATTACTAGTTGCTAATTAGTACTAGACTCAAGAAATAAAACTAAGGAAACAAATAAAAGAAACTTAGAAATCTGAAATTTTGAGCCTAAGGTTGTTTTTTAAGGGCGATGATGTGGCACTTTGGTGATGTGGCAGTTCGGTGATGTGGCAATTTGGTGATGTGGTAATTTGCAATTTGAATTGGTCAAATTTTAATTTGGAATGGTAAAAATCAGCTTTGGGAGGGAAACAACAAGACTTGGAGCCTTTTTTTTAATTTAAAAAAGGTTTGACTTCCTTGCACCCTTTTGGCAAGACACCTTTTTGAAAGGTTGTTGGCTCTTTCCTCTTTTGTTAGTCTTGGAATAAACACTTACTCCTTTTTGGTAAACAAGACTTTTGAAAGCTCTTTTGTTCCCTTTCCTTTTTGGATGTCTTGGGATTGTGTCTTTCAAGACAAATATAAAACCACATTTCTTTCATCACCCCTTTAGATCAAACCACTCCTTTTTGAATGTTCTTGCTCAACAATACATGAAGAACAACAAGAACATTCAAGAACGGAAATCAACCTAAATGAGCTCCAAATTGAATGATTTTTGTTTCTTTTAGCTGCGTTGAACTCCACAACAACACGTTTCAAACTCACATCCTCAACAACAAATATCAAACACACACTTTCAAGCCATCAATCCTAAAAAAAAACAACTATCAAAGTTCAAAAACAACTTAGAAATGACTCAAAATTCAGATCTTGACTCTTTTAGTGTTAGTGAAGAAGGAGCTAAGACTAGAAACAACCAAACATATAAAAATCTTCTAAATCTAAGACACAAATTTTAATCTAGACACCAAAAATGGGACAAAGTATTTCTTTTTGGATTTTTGTTTTTTCAACACCTTTTTTGTGATTTTCAAGTTAACAAGCCCAATATTGATTCCGTAGGAATGAAATCAATCCTTGCTCTGATACCAAATGATAAGAGACATGATGCTAAACACAAACCAGTCAAGAACAACAAGAGAAAACCAAGAACAAGATACAAAACAAGCACGATCAGCAACACAGAGAATCCAAGAACAAGAAGATAAGACACAAACACATAAATGCAATAAGATAAAGGGATAGATAAGATGACATAAAAAATTACGAAGAAAGAAGAATCAAACCGTGTATTAAATGATAAGACCCTTAAACTCGCAACAACAAACACCAATCTTCTTAGGTAACCGCTAAGGGAATTAACTCCACTTTACAACCACCGTTTCTAAGCAAAGATCAATAATGACTTTTTCAAGCCCTACACTAATGGCTTTTTCAAAACCTACACTAAGGGTGTTACACTCTCAAAGAGAGAAGAAGTCTTTCATATATTCATCATTCAAAAACTAAAGAAAAAAGACTTAAAAGAGACTATATATAGCCTTATTACATAATAGAAGACAAAATGACTCCAATACCCTTAACGAGGTAGGGCGGCCATAGATTGTTACTTGGATAAGTCTAAGTGAACAAAATAGCCTTAATGAAGAGCCCAAAATCGTGAGTCCTCAATATTCAATGCTCCAAGCAATCTTTCATACACGAGATTGCTCTTTGGTGTACTCAAATCGGACCTTCCATGTAGGATCCTGTGTCCTCAATACGACCAAAGCTTGATGCCCCACATACTGACTTTGAATGATGTCATCGAAATCTAAGGCGATTATTTGACCCGTATCAATTTCGGTTCTATAGGGTTCATTTGAAACATTAATATTGGCTATTACCTCACTAATATAACCTATAAATAATTTATCCGGATAATTTGTGATTCTATTCTGACTTCTAGCAATATAGAATATGCTTTAAGGTTCTATTAGAAATGAAGAAGAGTAGTTAACCACTGCTGAACTCTACTCCAATGGATTTTGGCAATTCCAGAACCTCTCATTTAAACTACCTCTTGATATCAAGATCATGGCATAAGGTTCATTCATTCCTCATAACAGCCACAATGAGGATAAATTCATTTGGGGTTTCACCAAGAATGGAATCTTCTCGACCAGTACTGCATATGCTCTTACAAATAATGACATTTGGCAGGCTAAATGCCCAACAAATTAAAAAATAGTTTTTGGCTCCTCTCTCACAAAAGACTACCCACTAGTCTCTACCTCAAAAGATGAGCCTAGACATAAATCCTAACTGCCAGTTTTGTGAAGCCCATGAAGAAGACATCGACCATATCTTCTTTCATTGCAGTACTGCAGTTACTTTTGGACCAAATTTTCTAGCTATAGTATCCATAACTTAACCATTGTTACCTATAACGTAAGTACCAGTAACTGGAGATCCTTTTGGAACACTCTACAAGGAAAAACTTATAATAGATAGGTCACATGAGATATCCTTATTCCTTTCTACCTATGGAATATATGGCTCACAAGAAATAACAACCTCTTCAATTAGAAAAAGGATGCCATCACAACTAAAGAGGCTCTTTCTCATGCAACTGAGTTCCAACTTCTAATCAGTAATCACCACAACCAAACCCCCACACAAACCATTCAAATCAGTTGGTTTTTTCCTATCTAGGCTTCTACAAACTCAATATCGATGCCTCAATCAAGCATAGCCCTAGCAAAGAAGAGCTAAGTGAAGTAACCAGAAAACATAATGGATACTGAATAGTAGGATTTGTGAAAAGCATCCCCAATGCTACTAGCTATCCGGTACAGCCTAAAACCACTTATCATTAATATGGATTCACTGGAGGCCATACTTATGTTCTCTAATAAGCACTTATCACTTAATAATTTGATTTTTGAATGGAGGTTCTTGCTAGAGAAAGTGAAAGCAGCTCTACCAGTGCATATGTTTAGGGTGGGGAACAGGGCAAGGGACATGTTAGCTAAGGAAGGTTGGAAGATGCTAGTGAAAGGGAACCTAGTCTTTTTGTTTGTTCCCCCTGTGTTTGTGTTACCAACAGTTAACGCAGACAAATTAAAAACTAAGTATTGTTGAAAAATTTTGGTTTGTAATATCAATACTCATGGCCAACAGTTGGCCCAGACATTTTTTGATGCCTATCCGGGCATTTCTGTAACATAGCTCTATTTATTTAATATATGCACCCGATTAACCAAAAAAAAGTAGTAACACTTTTTCTTCTTGCACATCAAGTTTGTCTTTAGTCTTTCTTAAATTTCTTATTCTAACAATTATGTGGCAAAAAATCATTCGGGGTTGGAATCTATCTAGCAAAGACATTAAATATATGCTCAAAAATATTTGGATACACACTTTTGCTCTTTATTTAGCTCCCTTACTTGTTTTAGCATCTACTAGTCACATTAGATGAGCTATGCTAACTTTTTCTAAAAAAATGTCTTACTTATTTAGCTCACTATTAAATCAATAGTTAAATCACCGCTAAGCGGACTTAAAATAAAGGTTAGATTAAGACACGCGCTCTTCGTCTTATATAAATTCAACTGTACCAACTTTAAGGACAAACATAAAGATTAGGAAAATGAACATGGTACTGAAGAAGGTGGTATACACTATCATCTCATTAGAGTAATTATTGATAGTTATAGATACTTATTGAAAATGAATATGCCGCTATCGCACACCTCTCCGGGAGACAAATAAATGTGCATATTCTTTTTGTGAACGAAAGTCACAAACATGTAATAGATTTATTGAAAATAATCAAAGATGGACTCAATGATATACAATATTCTATCCTTCTAATGCATAAATCAGGTAGCGTATTAATGATATTAATAAATTTATTTAACTTATTGTTATACAAAGAAGTTTTAGGTTCTAAGTGAAATGTGAATGAAAAATGGAGGAAAAATGAAATGTGTAGTCACTTTATAAAAGGAGTGTTTTCCCACATTGGTGGGAGAAAAGAAAATTCTTGTGCTTAAGTATAGAGGCACTCCTTTATGTGGATAATGAGACAAGATGAAGACAAGTCTCGCATTGTCGTCGTTGCTCGCTCGACTTTGACATTTAATTAATGATTGAGATATCTTTTTGAATAAAATTCATTTGAAACTTAAGAGTTATTAATTTTCATATCCATAATCCTGAATCTGAAAAAAAAACATGAGCATGTACGGACGCATGTCATAACACACCTTTAAGGATCGCGACTCTTCAGTTCATTATTTAAATGACGAAGAGCGATATACAAGCGCATCTAGTCATGTGTCAGCGCACATGCCAACGCATGTCGGCCTCAATATTTTGGTTTTGGGAAAAATACGATGTGTAACCGCATCTCACCATGTGTGGTCGCACATAGGTTCGCATGTGAACCCTATGCTTTGAAACAATGCAACTCTTCATGAACCATTACTTCTTTTCTGAAACAACATCGTTTAACTATCAATACCTAATTTTTTTCTCAGTTATAGGTATGGAATTTTGAAGTTGTAAACATTTCTTCTTCCGAAAAACTCAAGTTTAATTTGCAAATCGTTGAGTGAGTTTGTAACTCAATAAATTTGAGGTACTATCATTTATTGAAGTGAATCATTTTATCCTGTGAGGATATATATCATTAACCTTGGGTACTTTAGGAGAATAATTTTCTTAAGAACACACCGTGAATTCGGTGGACTTGGTTCTTTTTTCATCTCGTTCTTTTACTATTTTGAGAAATAGTTTGAACTTCATTGATTTTTCATAAATTGTTTGAATTTTGTGTTTGAAGTTCATGTTGAAAATACAGATTTGATAATCCGAAACAACAGAAAAATCAATGTGAATCTTGTCCCACTTTCATATCAACAACAACAATAACAAACTCAGTGTATTCCCATATAGTGGGGTCTGGGGAGGGTAAAATGTACGCAGTCCATACCACTACCTCCGGAGAAGTAGAAAGGTTGTTTTCGATAGTCCCTTGACTCAAGACAAAAAATAGTAAACAAATTCGCAATAAAACATGAAACAAGATGGAATAACGAAAATAAGACTCCCACAAAGTAATACGCATACACTAATGAACCAAAGGCACCCCCACCCCCATCCCCTCCTACTAGCAGCTCCAACCTATGGATCTAGCCCTAAGACTCCCGGCTCGACTACCCCATAGCTCTCCTAACTACTGACTATGATCCACCCACATGCACTAGCCGTCTAACCTAATTCGTGTCCTCCATACCTTCATATCTAGGGTCATGTCCTCAGTAAGCTGTAACTGCTCCATGTCACGTCTAATCACCTCTCTCCAGTATTTCTTCGGCCTACTCCTACCCCTTCTGAAACCATCTAAAGTTAGTCTCTCACACCTACGAATTGGGGCATCCGTGCCCCTCCTCATTACATATCTGAACCATCTCAATTGAACTTCCCGCATTTTGTCTTCCACCGAAGCCACTTTCACCTTCTCCCGAATAATCTCATTCTTAACCCTATCACACTTAGTAAGCCTACACATCCAACGCAACATTCACATTTATGCCACCTTTAATTTTTGAATGTGGGAGTTCTTGACTGGCCAATATTCTGCTCCATACAACATGGCCGTATAGACTGCCACTCTGTAGAATTTGCCTTTAAGCTTGGGCGGTACCTTCCTATCACACAACACTCCCGAGGCGAACCTCCACTTTATCCATCCTGCCCAATACG
This sequence comes from Capsicum baccatum var. pendulum, assembly GCA_030864225.1. Classification (NCBI taxonomy): domain Eukaryota; kingdom Viridiplantae; phylum Streptophyta; class Magnoliopsida; order Solanales; family Solanaceae; genus Capsicum; species Capsicum baccatum. The sequence continues at coordinate 129,141,780 of CM061551.1, read as the reverse complement.
GTGGGAGACAACCTCATCAATCTCTCCATTCCCCAGAATCATGGACTCGAGATACTTAAAACTATCTCTCTTACAAACAACCCGAGAATCCAACCTTACTACCACCTCATTCTCTTGCCTCAAGTCATTAAACTTGCACTCCATATACTCTGTCTTGCTCCTACTCAACCTGAACTCTTTAGACTCAAGAGTTTATCTCCAAACCTCCAATTTGTCATTCACATCACTATGCGTCTCATCAATCAAAACTACATCATCTGCAAAAAGCATACACCAAGGCACTACGTCGTGTCAACACATTTATCACCAACGCAAACAAAAATGGGCTAAGAGTCGATCCCTAATGCAGCCCTGTCAAGATAAGGGAATGCTTTGACTCTCCTCCCGCCGTCCTCACCTGACTCTTTGCTACATCATACATATTTTTAATCGATCTGATGTACGCCATCGAGACCCCACTCACCTCCAAGCATCTCCACATAACCTCCCTAAGGACTTCGTTGTACGCCTTCCCCAAATCCGATGAACACCATATGTAAGTCTTTCTTTCATTCCCTCTTTCATATATATATATATATATCAACTCCTCGATAAGAAGGTTTGACATTTCAATTCCGGCTCTTGGTCACCGACATTTCTAGTATTGTATGTTTCAAGAGTTTGTGCTATTCGCCCATTAAAGCGATATGTAAATTATGTTCTTCAGAACGTGGTTAAACAGTTCAATCCATATTCAACGTGGAAGTTAGATCATTGAGAGGACCTTTAAATGACCGGGAAGGATACATCTCAAGTGTACCCGTTATCATGTCCACAATAAACACCGGATAGCCAATAGTCAAGTGTGGAATATCAGACCACTCTACCATATTTTCCAACAACGTTCTCATTTGCAATTGGTTTTAGAGGCCGGCAAATATTGCAAAACATATGGCAAATGTAGAAAAGTCAATTTAGGAAAAGTAAACTGAAGTTTGAAGTTTGAATTTGAATACAAATAGTAGTAGTATGAAATAGATGTTCAATACTGAAAATATATAGGTGAAAGACACCAAAAGGGCCGCGTCTCTCTATCGCTTTCACATTTTCTGCCCCTCTTCCCACGAAGAAAGTGGACACCAACTAGCAAATAGAGGGCCCCACACTTCTACCCTTTTCCTCTTTCACCATTTTTCTTTTTTTATCTTTAATATTAAATAATAATAATTAAATTTAAATTTTAATACAATTAATTTAATAAAATATATATTAAATTACATTTTAAAAATAAATATATCAAGTAAACAAGGTCAAGTACAGCGAAATTAAGGGCGTACTATTCCCTATATTTTCGGTTGACTTGATACAGTTGTTAAAAAATAAAATATGTGACTAAATAAAAGGAAAGTTATAATATAGTACTTCCTCAGTCGTCCCATTTTATGTCAATCATTTTTATTATTTGATAACTATTTAATAATATTATATTTATTTTATTATTAGTGGATCTCATTTATTATAAAAGTAGAGTAACGAAAAATAAATATTAAAATAATTTTACTTTTGTTTTTAGTTGACTTTATTTCTAAAAGTATTTATTTTAATTTAGTTATTTATTTGATGAAATTAAGATGATTTTATTGTATTTTTTAAATATTATTCTAAATATTAAATAAAATATACTTACTTAAATTTATATTTTTAATATATAATTAATAAAATTAATTTAATAAAATAAATTTATAATTAATATTTTAAGTTAATAAAACTAACTAATATGAAACGAAGTAAGCATCGTACATGAGAGCATACAATAATACGCGCAAGACACCAAGGACTTGGTTGTTCATTAGCCAGCAACATCACCGATACTCAACCTTCTTCTTCCTCTTTGTACGTTTCTCTGTTTTTTCTATAATCTTCTTTTATTCATTTTTATTCTCTCTCTCTCTATATGTATTTACTTAAAACCTTCTTCTTCTTTTCATTGGCTTTATCATTTTGGGGTTACTAGATATACTCTCTGATATAGATATACTGTCTTGTTTTGGAAATTGAAGCTCTAAATTTTTGTTCTCCAGTTTAAAAGAAAGGTGCTACACATTTTCTTGAATGAAAAAAGATTGTGTTTTTGTGTTTGTGTTATTGTTCTTTTCTGTTCTGGGTTTGAATTCTGTTTTCTTGAATGTAAAGGGTTGTTCTTTGAGATTGTCATTTTTTTTTTCTTGGGGGTGTGGGTAAATATTGATAAATTGTAAATTCAGATTTCAATGAAAACTGAAATGCTGTTTCTGTAGCTGTTTTTTCTACTCAGATCCTTTGGCAATTTTGAAATTAGTTGTTCTTTTTCATTCTTGTCATCTTTGTTCTACTAATAGGTTAGTTATAGTAAATGGAATTCCCCCCCCCCCCCCCCCACCCCCACACATTTATTTACCTTTTTTGGGATTTTTTTGGGGGGGTTACTTGCAAACTTCATAGCTGAATATGTGATAATTATGTCAATCTTTATAACATGGGCCCCAGTTTTTATTTTTTTTAGCTAGTTTGTGCTTTATACAGTTTTAGTAATCCAAGTTTCAGTTTTTTCTGATGATAATCAAAGATTAAATATCTAATGTTTGTTGCTGCAGACTGTTAAAAATTATACATACAAGGGGTGGTCTTACTTGATCAGCAGTTTCAAGCAATAGAATTATCTATTTTGATTGTTTGCCTATTTGGCATTGAAGAGCTTCTCCAATGCTAGGCTTGGGCAGGACAAGAACTCAAACAAGGTCTAGCAGATCTATGTCTCTAGGAGGTGAGTTATGTTCTGTGGACCTGCTTTTTTTCCTTGCTATTTACATTCTGTTGATTGGTCAGTTGTTAATGGCACTAGGTACAATTTGTTATGACCTAAATGCTTACTGTTGGGATAGTTCTGTTTGGTTAAATCATGGAAGTATTATTATTTTGGCAGTTGATGCCAATGTAAAGCCGTTCGATTTTTGTCCTCGGATATGTTTCCGCTGATGATTAAAGCAATGTGGTCAACTGTCTTTTTTTTTTCCCTATAGCACTTGTATTTTAAGGTCTAAACAACTACTTGCTTTGGTAATGGTAGGCATGGATTATGCAGACCCAAAGAAGAAGAGCAGTATCGCGAGTAAAATTTTTGTGGCTGCTGCGCTAACAGCGCTATGCATTCTTATACTCAAGCAGTCCCCAACCTTTAATACCCCAAGCGCAGTAATTCCCTGATCCTTTTCTTTGTTAAATTATTTTCTCAACTTTGTGTCAATTTGCTTTAACTAGATCGACAATTTGATATTTGGAGTTTCTTTTTTTTGTATTGACTGCATGCTCTCCTGCATCATTGCTACCATGGGCTTCTTCTGTAATTTTTCTTTGATATGAGATAGTTGTGTAGTACATTTTTTCTTTTCTATAAGTTCTGAGTCCTTGTTTCTTTAAGATAGTGAGAATATTTAAGCAACATCATCCAACAGAAAAACCTCCCAGAAGCGTGTCCCTTAGCTTATCGTATCTACATTTTTCTCTGTTTAAAGTTGTGTTATTGTGTTGATTCTTGAAATGGAAGTGTTTCTCAAATCTTGAACCCAGTTTGAACAAATTTACTAATGTTGTGCTCTTGTGTAATTTCACTTGCTGTAATATGTATTCAGAATGCGCCTTTCTTTGAATCATCAGCCTAGAGTTCAAGAACGATTATCAATGTAACTTACCCTTGACCAACCAATTAACGTTTTCTAATGCATATGATGTTTGGAGTCTTCTACATAAATCTTGGTCCAATTAGCTGAGATACAAAGGCTGCTCTAACTGATTTGTCGGTCATATAAGAACTTTCATGCCACTAAGAGTAGTGACAAATTATGTTTCTCCTACACTTCTTAATCCTTTTCCAAATAATGGCGAAAGATCCTTGTGTATATTAAATCCTTTTCATCTTACTATCAAAAATTTCTATTTGGATCAATCTTTCATTGCCTTGATATAGCATTGTTGAGTAGGTCTGCAAAAGGGTGCACTTATTTCATTCAGATTCTTCAAAATTCACTAAAAATTAGCAAATTTTTGCATGTATCAGATACACCAAATGCACGCCCATAGCCAAGTCTGTTTAGCACAGGATTATTTGATACAAAAGATTGAAGTTCTTATGGTTTTTAAATTCTAAGCGTTGCACTCATTGTGTTTGGTTTTTCTTGTTGATGCGTTCTCCTAGTTCTCTCGCCATCAACCAGGTGTTATTCATGTCTTAGTCACCGGAGGTGCTGGCTACATTGGTTCCCATGCAGCATTACGACTTCTAAAAGAAAATTACCGGGTGACGATAGTGGTAATTCTCTTTCTGAATTTGTGAATATAGGCCCTTTGACAGTCATTCTTCAATGACTCTATCTTTACTTTTAACTTCACTTAATCGACTTATGAGCATGAAAATGTGTGAATGCCACTTCATAAGAAAAATGAGTTACCAATTTGACAGGACAACCTCTCACGAGGCAACATAGGAGCTGTAAAGATTCTGCAAGAATTATTTCCTGAACCAGGGAGGCTTCAGTTTATATATGCTGACTTGGGGGATGCAAAAGTGGTAAATTACAGCTGTTCTGAAACTACCGTCCTTTTCTCTTATTGTTACTTGACATTCACTTATTCTCATAACCAAAATGAGCAGGTCCACCAGCTATTCTCCCAGAATGCCTTTGATGCTGTGATGCATTTTGCTGCTGTAGCATATGTCGGAGAGAGCACCCTCAATCCTTTAAAGTAAGAATTTGTTGATCTCTTTATAAACCTTTCCATTATAACATGTAAATGGAGCGTTAACAATAAAGAGGAAAAAAAGCATGTTAACTAGTGTTTCACTTGTTGCATTTTGGAAGGAATAGAAAACTAATCTTTTACAAGGTAGCCCAAAGCATCAAGTATGTACTAATATTGCATCTCTCTGTCAAAGTTTGTTTTTCATCCAGTGTATCACTGATACAGCATTATGTTTTCCTGCCTTGATTGATTTTTTTACTCTGAATACAAGCAAATTAAGGCTCGTATTACTACTTTGAAACGTGTATGAACTTGCATGATTTCTCTTATGTTTTTGTTTTGGGGGACTTGGAATTTTAATCATTTATCTTGAACTTGTTTGGATTAAATATTTCAAACTGAAGGATCTCACGTGTATCCTTAGTGAGTAAATTTAATGTAATTTCATGTTGTGATACTGTATAAAGTTAAATATGCCTCTTGTAATTGTTCCTTTGGCCTCTCTACCTCCACAAGGTAGTGGTAAGGTCTCCGTACACTATACCCTCCCCAGACCTCACTTGTGGGATTTCACCAAGTATGTTGTTGTTGTAATTATTTCTTTACCTATATCCTCGGAAAGTCATATTTCATGAGCTGCTGCATGTTCCAATCAGGTACTATCACAATATTACTTCAAATACGCTCACTGTCTTAGAAGCTATGTCAGCTTATGGAGTCCCCACATTGATTTACTCTAGTACATGTGCGACGTATGGAGAGCCTGAAAAGATGCCCATTACTGAAGAAACTCCACAGGTGAGTTTTAAAGGCTGTATATGATGCTTGTTCTAGAACCATGTGATTGTTTTGTCAATGGTAAGCAACAGCTGAGAGTTTTTCCTCAAATTGCAGCTCCCTATTAATCCATATGGAAAAGCGAAGAAAATGGCAGAGGATATTATTTTGGATTTCCATAAGAACTCAAACATGGCTGTCATGATTTTGAGGTAGGTGTTTGATATGTCTTGCCAGTATACCCTTTCCCTTTTAGTTTCTCTATTTTCCGTGTATGGTGACTTTACCTATATGTTGTTCTTGTTTTTTGGTACTTTTTCTGCTTTTCCCAAGCTTTTAGGTCTTTCCTGGCTTCTTGTGTTTCTCTGGTAATGTTCAATTATTTGTTTGATTTTAATGCTTTATTCATGTCCAATTATCTTCTAACTGCTAGCAAACTGGAATCGACTAATTTTCCAGTAACCAAATCTTGTACTGACATTGTTTACTAACTTGAAAAAATAGCAAGTATTTCAGTTGTTCTATACTGCTCGTCTAAGTTTTAGGGCACGTCAACCACTAAACAAGCACTTCTTTGATTGATGGTTGAAACCTGAGTGATAAATATTGGTTGACTTACTATGTTATGGCACAATTGGCATGGATCGAATAAATGCTAAACTGTTTTCTGAAAATCCAGATACTTCAATGTGATTGGCTCTGATCCAGAGGGAAGACTAGGAGAAGCTCCCCGGCCTGAACTTCGTGAGCATGGGCGAATTTCTGGTGCTTGTTATGATGCAGCTCGTGGAATCATACCTGGTCTTAAGGTCAGCCAATAATTGCTATCTCCGTACTCATGTGTTTGCTATTTATCATCTATGTACTCATGATCGTTGAATTGTCAGAAATTGCTTTATCTATTACGCATTTTTAGTATCTACCAGAAAATGTATCTGGGTCTTATAAGTGAAAATCATATGAATAACAAGCAAAGAAAAATATTTGGCTGTTCTATCGGCAATTCTTTTAATATGGTGTAAGGGGAACTAAATGCATCCATTATAACTTGAATAGTTATGATCTGCCCTCGTCTCTAAGCTTTCGTTTCGTCATGCAGGTTAGAGGAACAGACTATAAGACAACAGATGGTACATGCATTAGGGATTATATAGATGTCAGTGATCTGGTTGATGCTCATGTGAAAGCTCTTGAAAAATCAAGGCCTGGGAAGGTGGGAATCTACAACGTTGGAACCGGAAGAGGTAAGACATTCTTTCTTGTGTCATTATATTCTGTTTCTCCCATCGATGTCTAATTCTCATTCCATTCTTTTGGGTCTCTGAGAACAGGTAGATCAGTGAAAGAATTTGTGGAGGCTTGCAAAGCAGCCACTGGGGTTCCAATCAAAGTTGATTTCCTTCCTCGCCGACCCGGTGATTATGCAGAAGTCTATAGTGATCCAACTAAGATAAAACTTGAACTGAATTGGACAGCCAAACACACCGATCTTCAAGAGAGTTTGCAGGTCGCATGGAGATGGCAGAAATCACACCTTAATGGTTACGATTCATCTTTGGTCTCATCTTCATAATGCATTGACAACTTATGGTTGTGGAAGATTGACATGAACCCCCATCACACACAGCTTAACTTCTCATGGATATATTATTATCATTAGAGTAGGTTTTTGGAAGCTAAAAGGGAGGTTCTATATTTTTTCGTTCATCCAGATTGAATACATTAACCGATATGTGTATTAGCCAGCCTATCTACTCCAGTCATTTATTATGTGTATCTTAGTCTAGTAAAAACGGATGTTCTGATCAATAATAGTTCTTGGCTAGCTGTAGCTGCGTTCTTCATCTGTGCGTGTTTTTCTCTTTTGTTTGTGTATATAGATAACTGGGTACTATAGGAGAATGAAAGCTGCTTCAACCATATATGTAATAAATTTGAGAATCTGCTAGTACTTGAGTTGTATGGACATGACTTCCAACTTGACTCAATTTTGACAGGTTGATCTTTTCAAATAAGAAGTTCTTATTTAACTACACAATCATATATAGTAGATAAAGAATGGTTGGTTATGAACTTGACCAAACTCTAAACAAATAGAGCACTAGTACAAGAACAGATTATACAATATCAGATGATTTCTTTTCTAATCTTTTGGGGTGTACCAAAATTAACAAACTAGAGCTGTTTCACTATGAATTCTATCTAGTTTTGTCGATCGAGTTCTTAAAAATTCTCTACAAGAAGCCATCAGATTGCTAAGTATTCTGCTGTCATTTCTGGCAACAACCTGGTTCACCTCCTGTAGCAATCTGAAAAGAGTACCATCTGATAATTGATCAGAATTTTCCACGAAAAATTTCATCCAGAACTTGACAGAAAATGCCTGTGACTCAGCAGATGGATAATCAGCAACACAAGCCAGGGCTGCAGCAATATCGCCTCTTTCCAGCTGCATGCGGAACATTTCTTTGACTAGTGGCACTGGCGGAACCCGATCAGCCCGAGCCAAGTTCTTCCATGTTGCTTCCAATAATTCCACCTGAAAAGGTCCATGTAGAATAGTCATAATTTTACCTATCATCAGCTAAAGAAATGGAAGTGGGAAATTATCCGAGCAAAAACCAAAACAACATTGGATTCACTGTAGTATACTGGTCGAAAGATCGATATGAACATACTAAGGATACTGTCATATGGTAAAAGGATATCATTCTTTTTTCTATAATGGTGGCGTTTAGACCACCAAGGCTTAGGTAGATGGGAAGAAATTATCTAACGTTTTTTGTCTTTACAGATCCTTTTTAATGACTAAATAGTGTATGTTTATGTTGTTGTTTTAGATCCTCTTTAATGACCACTAGGCAAATATTTCTCCAAATATATGCTGGCTATATTTCAGATTAGAACAGAAAGTTGTACAAAGATTTGACAGTTCACACAATGATCAGCTAAATTAGATTTCACATGGAATTTCCTAGGAATGACACCCAATGAACATGAAGCTGAGAGTACACGTAGGAGAACTGAATACTGGGTCGACAAAGAGTACCTTTCCAGCGGTGCAGGAGTCGAGTACTATCTGAATGTGACGTTTTGCATTGAAGTGATATCCATATTTCAGCATATGTGAGTAGGCAAACTCGAGATCGTCCCATTTCTTTGCAGCAGCACATGCATCCAACATCAAGTTGAATGTGTAGATATCTGGGAAAACCTTATCCTTACTGTCTGATTTACTGCTAATAGAGTTACCATTATCCAACAACTTGAAAAACATTTGTTTTGCTTCTTCAAACATCCCACTATCTAGATAAGCTTTTAGCATTATATTGTAAGTTATCAAATTTGGGGAGCAAAACTGGTGCATGTGGTTGAAGATGTATGCTCCACTCTGAATGTCACCAGAATCCAGACATGCTTGAATTAAACCAGTGTAAGTCACCACTAGAGGCTTGGTCGCAACTTTGCATATTTTTCCCATCTGTTCCACAGTATAAGATGGACCCAGAATAGAAAGGAACATTAGTATTCAACAAAATGTCTTTCTGGAGATAATAAAGACTCAAGTCATGTAAGGCTAAATAAGTTCTGTTTTTTACTCTAAGCAAGACAAGTCATGTATGTACCAATACATTTTCTTGAGAATGCGTCTTTGCTATTCTGAAATAAAACCAACAAAATCACTACTGTATTGTGGAAGAAAGAAATGGACCTACAAGAACTTTCATTTAGTATTTTGGCCTAAATTCTTTGCTCCTTGAAACTCGATCAAAACCTCTTTTTTTGATGACTGAATGCACTTCTATAGTTCCATATTTACTAATGCCAGAAAGGTATTGATATCATAATGGATCTACCAGGAAACAATCCTAGACAAATCCTGGTTTCCAAATATTGGATGCTCAAAATTCCATGGTAATGGCTTGGATAATTAATTCCATGGAAGAAAAAATCAACGAGAGTTTCATGTGCTACAGGATCATCGAATCTAGAGAACTAACACCAGTTATTTGAACTGTGCAACAAGGTCCTGAATATCACTCAGTTGAAAATGGATGTAACAATTTATTTTAATTCACTTGAAGAATTATGGCACGAAGTTTTATTCCATCACAGTTATTGGTTGTGATCAGGATGAATTTAGAAATTACAATTATTAGAAAATGCAAAACAAGGAGTCCACTTTCTGGACACTATCTTGAATACATTAGATTTGAATTTAAAGTTTAAAAAGGCATAAGATCTCCCAGCACACTGATAAAGTTCTTTATGATCAAATAGAGCACTAACCTCTTTAGCAAACTAAGAGTGAAGTAGTAAATTAGAAAATACAAAATACTTGAGAAAATCTCAGAGAAGCAGTGCATAGAATTTACAATTATATGAGGATTGAGTACATAATTAGGTTTTCTGTGGGGTCTTTGCAGTCCTGTAATCCTTTATAATCAACAATTGCATTTAGCTTATAATATATTAGTCAGAAACTGAATCCATTACCACAACAAACCCCTGTTGTGATATCTTAAGTTTAGGAACATCAACCCTCCTGAAATGTGTTACGTCCTTTAATTTGATGTCTAATAGCATTTATGAATATTCAAGATAAATCATAGGGTCCTGAAATAGAATGGCATAATAGAATATGATCAATGGAAGCTAAATAAAAAAACGTACTTGCTTCAGTGCCTCTTCACATCTCCCTGCACTACAAAGACAACGAGCAAGGTCATAATACAAACTGGCAGTGCCCACGATTCCTCGTCGTTCCAAGTCTTCTACAGCCAGTAAGGCCTCGTCTGTTTTTCCTTCCTTCCAAAGTGTATTCACAAGAACTACATGAACCAAAGACAACTTGATTCAGCAACAATCTTTTGCAGCATGTCAACTCAGCACATATTTCTGCATTACCTTTATAGGTTAAAGCATTGGGAACACATGACTTCTGCATTTTCTTGAAAAAGTCATGGACCAAATTGTATTTGCCACATTCCAACATAACCTGAACGAAAAATTTAGTTTAGCCACTGTATAATCAAACACTTTTCCATAGCTAACATGTTCCAGGCAAGCATTAAAGCCCGCATGGAGGGCTCCCTTACTCCACCCCACCCGAACTCAACCCAACCCAAAAGTATTTAAAAGGAAAAAAGAGAAGAAACAGTCCTTTCACAACAATATAAGGAACGAGAAAAGGGCCATTCAGCTAGACAACTATGCTATAAGATTCTCTCCTTTCTTTCTTCTCCTCTTTTTGAATATGCAATATGCTACAGGTTCTTCCTTTTTCTCTCATATACAGCTTTAATATTGAAATAAAAATTAAAGCATACAACTGCATATCATAAAAAAATCAGCAGAAGTAGGATGCATTATTGACTACAGTTTTTCTAAATATAATAAATATTGAATTCATCAATTGTAATCATTTTTCAAATTGAAGTCAAGTTGTAGTTGGAAATTTACATGTACAGAGGTCTTTCAATATACTTTACGAAAACTTACTCTTCTAATTTCCTTGGCAAGTGTGAAGTGAAAGGAATCAGAGATGTTTTGAGGACAAGTACAATTCTATTCAGAAGTTGAAAATGAATTGCCTGATGTTTTTCTATTTTTGGTGTAAACAGGAATACATGGAAGATCTAGATTCATTTATGGATGTTTTAGGATCCTTGTAAGTTTTTTCATACGATTAGAATATATTTCCTGTAATGCCCTTTGTAATAATGGATACCTGCAAGTATGATTTTTGGGATGCAATAGAGTTGTTTACCTTTTCAAAAAAATTCCTTGGCAAATGGGTATCCAAGAAGCTTCAAGATCGTCAGCACTTTCTGGAGCTTAAGGGACTTGCTATTAATATTATTATGACATATAGGTATAAGATGACTCTTATTCCTCGAGTTAAGAGAAGACCCCAGTGCAGAGGGGAAAAATAGATTAATGACCTTTTGAAGTTATGGATATACATATATCTCTTTTTTTTAATGAGGTGTTACGGATATTTATCTTTTAGAATCTCTCTGCTAGACCAAATACATCTTGTCATCTTGTTCATTTTTCCTTGATGAAGACAGTAATAACATCACAAGAAGCAAAACGCAGCAATGTAATTTACCATCCAAGGCCAGCATACACCAATTAATGCTAGATATCAATAATTCAAAACATGAGATGCCTGTTCATGCGAGTATTTGCCAACAAATGTCAGGAAATCTTCCACAGGAGCTAAGCTGATTGAAGTTAATTAAGAGAAAATACAAAAAGAACGACGGTTTAATAGCCTTCTAAACTATCATCCCAAGTTAAACACCTACAAAAAAGGGGGAAAAGAAAGAAAGAGCTAATTACCTCCATGACTAATCCATATGTTGTTATTGAGGGCTGCTGGTCCCGGAGCTTTAGCTGCTGCAGTACCCAAAAGGCACCCTCCCAGCTTTTACGGCGAACACAGGCATTTAGCACCTACAATCAAAGAACAAAGTCATTCTCATAAAGTTGTCATTTGAACCAAACGTGAAATAACATACTGGCACCCACAAGCAAAAAGCAAAATCATTCTAATGAAGTTAGCATCTAAACCAAATTAAAATATACCGACTTCCAGCAGAAATTAATTGCAGCATGCTTATGCATCAAGAACAAAGATTACACAAGAACTTCAACCAAGACTATATCACAGATCATTAGGAAGGGCTCCACATAGCTTTGGGTGTAACACTATGATTATCTCTTCTCCTTTCAGTTAATAATAGAATTCAGCAACCAAGTCCTTATCATATGTATTTATTTACTTGAAGAGTTTATAACTAAGCAATGAACTCGGTCAAGGAAACATATTTTAGCAAAGGAAGTTCAGCAATGGCACCGAAGTAAAGTGATTGCTTCAAATTTTGATACCTCCCTTCCATAGGAAAGTAGAGGTACATAAATTACTGAATATAGTGCTAATTGAAAGGGGAAAATCACTGATGCATTAACCATTTAGCTATAGATCATCAGTAGACTCGGTACTATTTTCCAGCTATAGAAACGATAAATTACCAATGCCATATTGAATTTTTTTTCTCATTTGGCTTCTATTTCTTGTGTCTATCTCAATTATCTTTTCCTTAAATTGGGGTGGCACTAAGCTCTCGCTCTTTACTGAGCAGCAGAAGTTCCCAGCATGATGGTGAAACAATATAGCTCTCTTATATCCAATGATAAAGCAGTCAGAGACACAAGTTCATTTAACCAAGACAATCCCCAAATTTTGGCCCTTCTGGTGCACCCTTCCATTACTTACAGCGTTATAAACGACAACATCTGGCTCAAGTCGCGGATCAAACTTCTCAATGATATTAGTCTTTAACTTCTTTTTGGGTGGTGATCGCATGGTATCGATGACGTCAAATAGTTCCTTCATATGTCCTGCTTGTCCAAGAGTGACAGCAATACAACGGTATGCCACAAGGTCTGGATATGATGATATGTGCTCCTGGGGAAACGAGTCAAGGTTGGATGTATTAGTTACATATACCCAGCCCATCTATCTCAATAGGACACATGATATTGATTAAAGGAGAAATCAAGTGACGGAAGGAAAGTTTAATAGGTGCTACCTGCATTGCATAAAACAAGTTTAGTGATTCCACTGGCCTCCTTGCCTTCCCCAATGCATCCAGTGCAGCCGTGTAAATATATCTTGCAAAAGAATTTAATCAAAGGGTCCATCATAATCAATTTGTCATTAAGGACTTTGACCCTAAACCTCAAGAAAAGGGATAGGAAAGAGTGCCACAAAAAATATGATTCAAAACTTTGAACAGTTTCAGAAAACATTTTCAGAAGGCTCATAATGGAAAATTCAGAAGATCAGGTAGGTTTTGTTTTGAGAGTTTAATGTAAAATGCATTCCTCAGACACATTTAAAGTAGCAAATCTGTAGGAAAGGAATCACTGGTGCAGATACAGATAATAAATCAAGCATGCCACAACAAAAACAAAGTCACCAACAAATTTATAGATAGGAAGCACCATTAGTTCACCTTTTCACATATATGAAAGTAAGTAATGATAACATCATGATACATAACTAACTGTAACGTAAGCATCAACCCACATCTAAATCAACCAACTATACCTTAATCCCGAATCAAGAATATACACATATATTTCAGGAAATACTAAGACATTGCACTATCTCGATACCACTAAAAGGCCTGTCAAGTTTCCTACGGGAAGAGGAGTACCTTAACTTGTGTGACTTGAAGCGTTCACGTGAACGAAGCCATTCAATGACTTGCAGCACCCGCTTCCAATTTCCCAGTCTACCCAATATTTGGATAATCCTCAAGATAGAATGATCTGAGAATTTAATCTGAGCACTTCGCATCATTTGAGAAAACATCCACTCAGGCATGTCAATGTCTGCACCATTTAAACTGTAATAGTAAAATATTTTATTAAGAGTCAGAAATGAAGAATTTACTGATGAACTGCCAACTGTTTAGCAATTTTTGAGGATCCTTCGACTGCAGCATATGCCCTTTTTTTGGTGATAACCATTAGCCCTTGACTTTTCGATTCTGTAATGTTTGTTATGTTATTTGGGAAGGAGATTGCAGGAATTGAATTATTTTCATTACTTCACGGACAAGGCACTTTTTTATAAGGTTTGCAGGCGAGCGACCATAAGTGACTCCAGCAGAGAGCTGTCCTTTAAGAAGCATCAAATGTCAAAGGTAACTACATTCAACAAATTTCCACTTTTTCACATATCAATCATTATTTTAAACCATAATATCGTAATAAATTCAATCACTGTACTTTTCGCCGCTGCAAACACTAGGAGCTCACAATGGGATAAAGCGTATATACCAGAAAAGGAATAAGGAAAAATACCCCAAACAACTCATACATGAACCATATTATCTTACAGTAAAACCAAAAGGTGAAATATGACAAGCTCAATCAATTCATGCATCAAAAAGCAAATATTCAAAAACAAAGCAAAAGAATATGTTTTAGAAACAATACCACCAAATTATCAAATGGGAAAACACAGTAACCAAAGTGCAAAACTAGGAATAACTCACCCCTTTGCAAGTTTTTGGATTCTCTCTTCCATTACTGCCTTAGTAACTCTTGGCTTATCATAAGCTTCACCATCCATTGACTTAAAAGCCTCTCTTTCCATGCTCACCATCTCATCTATGATCTGTCTTTTCTGATTCTTCACCATTCTAAATTCCAATTTCCCACCACCATCAACTCCTTTATATTTCTTAATTGGCTCAACAAAATCAGAACTTTCTACACATTTATCCTTCTCAGACTTCCCAAATTTACCCTTTTCTTCACTTTTCTTTCTTCTAATAACACTTTCCTTCTGTTTCTTTTCTTTAACAGACTCCATGGCTTTCAAATACTCATCAAATGAAGGCTTAAATTCAATCTCTTCTTTATCAATTATCCCATTATCTATTACGCCACAAGAAACTACAATCCTCTTCTTCTGCTTCTTCAACCTTTTCTTTCCCAGAAAAATTTCCAAAAAGGGTGTCTGGGAAAGTGAAAATCTTGATGAAAAACAAGGGCTTTTGGTTATCCCATTATCTGTTAATCCAGAAGAAAGTACCCCAGAACTCAAAATCCTCTTCTTGTGCTTCTTCAGCGTTTTGTTAACCAGAGAAATTTCCAAAAAGGGTGTGTGGGAAAGTGAAAATCTTGAAGAAAAACAAGGGCAATGGAGGTAATTTGAAGGGAAAACTCCATTGAAATCAGTACAAGGTGAAGCTCGAAATAAAGCTGCTTCAGTTAAGATAATTGCAACCATTTCAAGTCAACCACGCATTAAAGGCTGCAGTTTTCTCTTCTTCGTTTGGTCAGTTGGCTGCCGGGGCGACAAAATGATTGGATTTTTCCGGCTTACACTTTGTTTGGACGGTGGTTTACCATGGTATAATGGACTGTAGCGTATGATATCATATTGTATTGTACAGTATACAATACAATGTTTGATGATATGGTAATATATTATAATTGGTAAATTTATTAATAATTAGTAATAAATAATTTTCTTCCTATTAATTTATCACAAATTATGCTACATAAATATATTAAGTTATTGAATTTATATAAAATTTAAAAAAATCAGTAAAAGAAATAGATCAAAATAAATATATTCTGATTCATTTTTATAGTAATAAATTTTATTTTTCTTGATGTTTTGAGATGTGAACCAACAATAAGTATAAAATTTGAATGCATGTTTTATGTATGATAAGGTTATACGGATATGTTTGATATGGAGTTCAAAAAAATATTTTCTAGAAAAATAATTTTTTCTTACTTATTTTCTTGTATCTTGTAGTAGAAAAGTATTTTCTGAGAACGAATAAAATAAGGAGAGAAAATACGTCAATCCCCTCCCCCCTCCCCTCCCCCGAACTTATCGCCAAAATTTACTTTAGATTCTAAACTAATCGGATAATTATTTACACTCTTAACAACTTTCAAGTGAATTAATTTCCCCTCCTACCGTTGACGTGGAAAAAAAAAACGAGTGAATTATTTTTTTTTAAAAAAGGACCCACTTTATATAATTAAAAAAGAAAACAAGAAACCCAACTTCATCCAACTTCATCTTCTTTCTAACACCCTCTTCCCCAACCCGCATCCCTCTTCATCTACTTTGAATCCCCGCCCCGTTTCTTCATCTACTTCAAACCCCTACCCCGTTTTTTTGTGTATTGATGTGTTTCTTTCTTAGCACTTTTACTTGTGGAAGATTGATTTTTGAATTTGAATTCATTGAGGTCTTTAGTGGTGGTGTTTCTTTGGTTGTTTTATTCTTCGGCAAAGAAGAACTGATTTTAGATAGATTTGGGGAGTATCTTTTAATTGTAGGGGAAGTGATTTTGGTTGAATTTGAGTATTTGATGGAAGTAAAATTGAGCTTTTTTAATTGGAATTTTAGTGCAAGTTTCTCTTCTAGGGTGGGCTTGATGAACTTGATTTTGATTTTGGTTGAACTAAAAACTGAATCAGACAAAGAAAAATTCATTTTTGCAAGCTTGATTTGATTCTGGATTGTACCAAAATCAGAGGAAGAAGAAGAAATTTTGATTAATTTGGTTTGATTCTTGGAAGAGCTTGTGAATTTAACGAGCTTAGTTTAATATTTGGAACTAGATAGTGAACTTATTTTGAATTTTTTCTTAATTGATTGTAGAGGATCATTATCATTAATGGTTGAAATGGACTTTTCTTGATTGGATTAGAAAAATCATCATCTTCAATGGTTGAAATTAATTTCTTCTTGACTGGTTTAAGAAAATCATCATTAATATCTAGCTCCAACATTTTTCTTCTAATTCTTATTGATAAAAACATTAAATTGATATTTTTATGGTTGTTCTCTTGGTGGTGTTAATAGCGAAAATGAAAAAGAATTGAAGAAAAAAGTATTTTCATAGCAGTGATGGGGGATGGAAGGGGGGGGA
The DNA here is from genome assembly GCA_030864225.1 of Capsicum baccatum var. pendulum. Lineage (NCBI taxonomy): Eukaryota > Viridiplantae > Streptophyta > Magnoliopsida > Solanales > Solanaceae > Capsicum > Capsicum baccatum. The sequence continues at coordinate 129,124,762 of CM061551.1, read as the reverse complement.
AAAGGTAGGGGCGGGGGGCTGCTGTGAAGAAGAAGAAGGAATTGGGGTGGGATGGGGGTGCGGGGCTGTGAAGAAGAAGAACGAAGGAGGGAAGGTCTATTTTATTTATATAAAATATATATTTTTATAAAAGATATATATATATATATACTATATATATTTATTTTTCGTTTTTTAAAAAAGAATATATAAAAAGTATGTGTGTGGGATTATTTAAAAAAAATTATAACTTCTTACGTGACAATGATGTGACGCTGATTTGACGATGACATGACGCGTGTGTAGTGTACTTTCCGTTGTGAGAGTGAGATTTTAATTTTGAAGTTGAAATTAATTCACTTAAAAGTTGTTAAGGGAGGTAAATAATTATAAGTTAAGTTAAAGTGTTAAATTAAGTTTTGGCTATAAGTTATCTGTTTTAAAAAAAATGACCTAATTTGATTTGACACGGAGTTTAAGAAAATGAAGAAGACTTTTGAATCTTATGGTCCTAAATTAAAGTTATGTCAAATATATCAAAATATCCTTTAATCTTGTGGTTTTAAACATGTCATGTGTAAAGTTAAATTTAAAATATTACCAAAAAAGGAAAAAGTTATTTATTTGAAACACATTAAAAAAAAAAATAGGTCATTCTTTTTAAAACGGAGGGAATACTTAGGATCAGAGGTAGTGGAGTGGGGGTTTGGGGTAGAGACAGCGGCTCGACTAGAAAAAAAAAGTTTTGACAATAAAAAAAAATTATAGTTTTTTTTTGGAGGGAGGTTGGTAGAGATGGGGTGGGGTAAGAAGGTTTTTAAAAAAATATTTTTTGCAAAAAAAAAATGGTGGGGAAGGGGCTGATATGTATGGGGGGAGTGGGTGAGGGTAGGCTAAGAAAATGTTTTGAATTTCTTTTTTAAATAAAAAAATGGGATGGGAGTTTGGTAGAGGGGTGGGGTGAGATAAGAATTCTTTTTTTTTTTTTTGAATTTTTCTAAAAAAAGAAATTTAAAAAAAAATTGGGGTGGGGAGGTGAAGTTTAATAATATAATATTATTATATAATATTAAATAAGGATATAATTGAAAAAGATAAGCAAATCGTGGGATACCACTAAATTGGTGATTATATAAAGTGAAGATTTTTATAGTTATCAAGCCATGAAATTAAATCATACCATACTATACAGTTTAAGAAACAATTAAAATAAGCATGATTCACTTAGTAACTAGTATATCATATTATACCATGACAAACCACCATCCACATAGAGTGTTAATAGTGATGAATGATTGAATGTTCAGTGCTTTTAGTCGGTCTATCAATAAAATACTTTATTTATTGATTCCCAAATTATAATTAAATTTTTTGATATAAACATAAAATTTGTACGAAAGTCACTAAATTTTTTAGAATCCCCACCCAATCCACTGGATCGGCCCTACTTTTAGGGCCCATATTTAAGAAAAAAAAATAGTTTTAAAATTTATCGTCTAAAATAATCTTTGAATATTTATGCAGCTATAAATCATTTTATTTATGCGGTTATAAATCATTTCATTAAGGATAAAAGAAAATTTTATGGTCTAAAATAATCTTTAAATATTTATGTGGCAGAATAAAAGAGAAACTCGAAAGTTAAAATATAGGTGATATTCTTTTTTAGATGGATTAAAAAGGAAAGTGTGTCACATGAAATGAGACGGGAAACAGTAATACAACCAAAGCTCAACGGCAAAATTATCCGAAAAATTCATGGCTACTATAGTCTATAGGGAGGTGTTGCTATACATCAATAGTGACATTTGATGTTTAAATTTCATTTAGCTATTATAAATAAAAATATTTAAAAAAGTATCTCACCTCTTTGTACTTTTTGTGTTATATGCAAAAACAAAATAATTGTTAAATTTAAAATCTCATTTGCTTTCATATTTCATTATTGAAAAGAACTAATATAGTATTACTTAAAAAATCATAACTAGATATATAGTACCAACAAAGAATTAAAATCTAAGGACCATATACATTTAAAATTGATGAAAAGTTTAAACATTTCAAGCTTGATGTAAGAATTATATAATTTCAGCAGGTTGTTTCGTAAATTCTAACTTTTTAGTGACAAGATATCACTTGAATTGATGATCGTGTGAATCTCTACCCACAAGTAATTTCTCATGAAATTAAGGAAACTTTAGGCATTAAATTTTATGTTGACCTAAAGTACAATGGTTGAAGAACTTTAAAAAACTTAAAGTTTGCTTAGTTATAATATTGATACCATAAATCTTTAATATTTTATTTTAACAGTACATAATATATTTTTAATAAAATAATAATATTACATAATATTTGAGTATATTGTTATAGAGAATAATTTTACAAAGAGTTTATCACTATAATAAATGCCTCGTTAGACAATGACACATAAATTAAAATAAAAAATAGTAATTTTCAATATAAGTCATATTTCTTTAACACTTTTTACAAATAAATTCAAATATGATTTGCAAGTAGTCGATTAAAAAGCATTGTATAAATCATATTTATGAAGTTATGCACTGATTAGTAATACATAAATAAATAATATAGAGATTATAAATGTAGGATTATAAATACAGTCTCATTTCTCTTTATATGATTAAATATGATCATCTTCCCTATAACATTATTGTCTTTGAATGCAGATCTTTGATCCAAATGCTAGTAACTTCAATTTTCAAATCTCAACTATATATTTAGGGGGCGGAATATAATGATTGACTCTCTAGTAAAGAAAGGGGTTATATCTTCAATTTTTGGTCAACCACAAACTTTAGAAGTTCCTCCAATGTATGCAATAGTATATATAGCAAAGGATATTTTAGAAACTACTTTTTCTAAGAAAGTTGTGATTTGTCATAACAATTATTCAGCTGAGCATATTGTAGCCATGATACTAACGGGGTGCCCCCGAACCTCTTGTACTAGTTACTTTAGTTTTATTAATCTAATATTTATTTTACCAAAAAACGTATATGACTTAGCAAAAATAATAATTGTTTAATCATAAAAGGAAAGAATAAGATTCAGAGGCGAACTCAGGATTTGAAGTCTGAGGGTGCACCAGTATTGTCAGAGGTAGGGGTGGGCGTTCGGTATTCGATTCAGTATTTTCATAATTCGGGTTTGGTAATTCGATAATCGGTAAATGAAAGTAGATACCAAATACCATACCATTAAACTTCGGTTCGGTAATTCGGTAACCGGTAAATTAAATTTTGATTCGGTACGAAATTCGGTATTACCATATTAAAGTTGGACATGCTTATAGTGATCCTATTTGGTGATAATAGTGGTGATTTTCAACCAACGTTTTGAGAAAAATTCAATTTTGTTTGGTAGTTTTACACCTTTAAATACACAGTTTTATACCAGAAAAAATTAATTTTGTTTGGTCTTGTTACATGTTGATATGTGTGGCTCAATTAATGAAACACCTTAAAACTTATGTTATTGTAGTTTGATCTAACTCCAAGAAGGGGAGAACTGGATGTAACACGAATAATATTTACATCAAACTGGATGTAACACGAACTAGATGTAAATGTGATGCAAAGTCATAATATTACTTCTTATAAATATGATGGAGAGCAATATATGTTATGTTGTCTTTCAAGTGCTGAGTTTTTCGATAATTTTCATCTGCTGTTGACATGTGAACACAAGGATTAAGATGACTTGACCAAGTCCCCTTGGTTAAAGCCATATTCCGACCTATGCTAGGAATATTAGAGTTGGGCGAGTGCAACCAGCAATAGTGTTATGTATCATGTCATGAAGACTTCTTTTCTGTTGTTCCCTTCTACGCCCTGATTTTCATTCTTAGCATGATATTTTCGTCAAAAGTCGTCACATGTTGGTTGCAAGGAAGTTTGTTGTGTAAAGTTAAGAGTCTACTTTATGTCTATGTTTAATAGTTCAAAGTTTGCTTGAGCAATATTCACACAAGTATGTGGCCTTTGGAGTGTGGACAAGGTATGTGGCCTATGGATAACTTAACTATTATTGGATATTCGGGAAATACTAAATACCAAACGGTAGTAATATTTTTTACCAATCCCGAAATCAAATATTGTAATTTTAAAATTTTACACCCAAATACCATCCCAAATACCAAATTACCGAATACCAATTATCAAATTTTTCGATTCGGTACGGTGATTCGGTTTTTGGTATTTTATGCCCACCCCTAGTCAAAGGCGCGCATAAGTTATGAATAAAGACTCAAATTTGTGTTGACCGCTTGACTCGTTTAATGTGTAGTTTAAGTTCTAATTTATAAGATATACTTTCCCTTGTCAATGAGGCTTTCTGGAGATACGAACACTAAACAATTGATATTTCACTTAATAAAAAAAAATAAAATTTCTGTGTTCATATATTTGTCATTCATGCTTATATTTTAGTCTTGAACTAGACATATGTTTATATTTTTTCTCCTTTATGCCTATTTTTGTTAAATCTCACGCTTTATTTGTAATTTGTGCTTAAATATAATGGACCTTGAAGATTTTTTTATCCTTTTTTCCTTTTGCTAAGGCGATGAGAATTGTTTTTAAAACTAGAACTTGGTTGAGGAGAATAATATCTATCCATTTCAAATTTTCAATTCACAAGAATCAATAATAAATTCCTACAAAATAAAAAATTCATCGAAAATATAAATAAAATTAATTATTTATTTTTAATCAAAGTCCATAAACTTAAATAGAAGCAAGACAAAAAATACAAATAAATTTTACATACTAACTTTCAAGCAACAAATAAATATTAAAAGCATTTATGATTTAACATTATCCAAAGTTAAATAAAAAAAAAGGGGGAAGAGATGTAGGGTCAAATGGAGAATTGCTTAATTCTAGTTTTCACTTTCGATGTTGTGAGGCCAGCTGAGCTGGTGGCAATTAAATATTACCATGTTAGGTAAATGAAAAAAAGAGGCATTCATCAAGAATCAAACCCGCAACATCGGAGCCCAAAGAATGCTAGCATATGAGTTCAGAATCAGTGCACCAAGATATTTTTTTATTATTGAGGGTGCACAATTATATATTAACTCTTTAGTAGGATATCTATACATATATATACGATTTTTTTTTAGTATAAACCACATAAATCTCTTCTATAGTGAAAGTATTTACCTATAATCCCGTTAGGCTTTCTCTCTCCCTAATTTGTAAAATATACATATACATTAGATAGACCCTTATACATTGCTGCAATGTATGATAAAACAGATTTGTCTATATTTATGGAAAGAGAAATCAAATATTATCTTTCTCTACCTTAATTAACGCAATTAATTGTTTATCATTATGTGGTGTATGATTAAATATAGTAACTGAATTTTAAATTCAAAAAAATTCTTAGACATCACTATTAATTGTTCTCATTTACAATATTTTATGTTGTTATTCATTTTAACAGATAAAAAAGTCTTATTATTTCCTTCTTATACTATTTTTAGTAGTAATAAATTACATAAACAATAATAAAATATAATTTTGATTAAAACTTTTTTAAAAATTATGTAACAACAACATAAAATAATATAAAATCTAGTGGGAGTATTTGTTTTTCATTCTTTTTCCTTTATTTTAGTAGGATTAATAGTAATACGTATGAATTATTTGTGTTCACACTGATATGATCCATTAATCTACTAGAAAATTGATTTTCAAAATATGTTTTGACGAAAGAAATTATCTTTCATTCACGGAATTATATAAATTTATTATAAATAATTTAAAATCCATGAAAAAAATAAACATCAGTTAACAAAATAGTTAAATGGGAATAATATATATCCAAATACTATTGATATATTCAATTATATTATTCAATATGTGATGTATTTATTGAATCAATGTAAATATCGAAAAATTGAAATTTAAAAAATAACATTATACAACAGTTGCACATGTATGTGGGCACATTATACATTTAAAAAGTAATCTGCAGTAATGTATAATGTCATACTATACATATAAATATTAACATTAAACATGTAAACTTCTGTATGAAGGTATAATGTAACCTTATACAATATTAATACTTTCTAATTGTATAATACCAAATAATACATAAAATGCCTCTTAAATGTAAAAAGAACTTCTTAATGTATAAAATAATGAAATATATAGCAGAAGAATTATATTATACATTAGTCTTCCAAAAATAATTAATGTATAATGTCTGATATATTATAACTTATACATTAAAATATAATCTCCCATAATGTATAGTATCACACTATACATATAAAATATTCACCTTATACATTAATTATCTACAAGATTATAATAATTTAAAGGCAAAAATAGTGTTATTGTAACATTAAATTGGTTACACGATAATAAGGAAAAAGAATGATTCAATTTTCTTTATTACGTGAATTGAAAGTGTACATCTTCAATTCCAATTATAAAAGTGAAGCAAATAGGAGGGTGATGAGAGAGTATTAATATTACATCAGCTAGATTGTAGGCGTAAATAAAGGAGCACATATATGGAGCAAAAATCAGTGCACTAAAATAGGAGCAGAATATGGTATTTTGATATGTATGAGGCGATGAGAGAAAGAAATAGTAAATTTAAGGAATTTAAGTAATTACTTTGGGATTTTTGTAATTTCTTTTCCAATATGAGATTTTATGTAATAAGATAAAGTTACCTTGTGTATATATGTAATTTTTAATTTTTTTAAAAAAGTTATCAGGTGCACGTACATCCTCGGCTAACCACGTGGGTCCACCTCTGATAAGACCCAATGGTCATGCAATTGCAGTGGCCACAAAATATTTATTCTTAGTTGATGTTATTTCAAAGCAAAATGTTCAAACTACAATTGTCCACCTAAAACCCAAACCCTCAATCACTTCAACTCAACATAAATAAATTCATCGATAATCAATCAGAATCAGGTAGAATAAGAGAAATTTTCAGAGATCATAGAAATAACAAGATTATTGGTTACACTAAAACTCATGTTCATACTAGCTAATCTTTCCAGGTTGCTGGCAATCCTTGTGGATTACATGCAGCTAACAATACAGAAAAACCTCAAACATTTGGATACTCGATAAAAATTATTAGTATGATCACAACTGGCCATCCATTATATAGTAATTAACATAATTATTAAATTGAGGTTACTAGTGCAACAATTGAGAGTAATAGTGCTCAGACATGTATACAAAGAGCATATATACTAGGATGACGTATGTGCTGGCCAAAAAAAGGGCAAAAAGTGTAAGTTTGCTAAATTAATATTTTTGAATATGTAATAAAGAAAATGGTAATAGACAGTTTAGAAACTACATTTGCTAGAAAATTTTATGTTTGTTTTCAGATGTTGTCCCAAATATCTAATGGGGCAGCTAACAACAACTTATGTTGCTAGTTATTACCTTAACAAATTTTGAATACAATAATATGTATTGTCTATAGAAAATATGAATTGATTTTTTTTTTTTTGATAATTAGCATTTCATTAATCACCAAAAGTAATCAATTATAGAATTAGCCAAATCTACATAACCTGACTTTCATAAAAGGCTAAATCACAACTAACAATGTTGCCTACAACTTAAATACTATCAGAAGCTACATTGATCAAACAAAACCTAACTGGTGCAGTAACTCTGACACAACAAACACAAGCTATCCTCCTCGCAATCTTTTTTCAATTTTATTCTCTATCTTCTCTAGTACTCTTGTATTCCCCTCCTTCCATATCTCATAAATGATTCAACATACTATAATGGAGTCATTTGAGCTCTCTGGCTTTTACATTTTGTCTTCTATATTGTCCATATTTGTATGCCAAGTGAGCTGAGCTGGTGTGTTGAGTTAAGTCAAGTCTTGCAACCTCTTCCAAACTATTTTTCATAAGAATATTCATCAAATCATCCTCTTGTTCCATTTTTGCATTATGTATTCTATGAGCAGTCTGTTTTGAAGTTGCAACCAAGTGGTAAAGATATCTTTTAGCAAGCTGAATTATGACAAATAACATTCTTCCACTCCACTCGTTCATGTTATGTTACATTTATCTCTATTAGCATTTTGACATAGGTGATTTTTCCATATTGGGTTTAGAAGAACACTCATCAACAAATAAAGAGATGTCAATTGTACTAGCAATCCATCTCAAAGAATCACAAATCCAACATATTAAAGGCAATTGGGAAAGGTGACCCATAATGGGATCTTTGTAAGGAATTCTGCATTAAAATCAAGCTTAGAAGTCCATTGCTTTAGAATTATTGGCTTATTGCTAATGCTATATGAACCAACTAACAATATTTCTTTCATATCTGAGGCTTATTAGAACTTAACTATATAGTATCCTTCATCATGATTGAATAACTCGGGCTAGACCAGGTTTGTGTTATAAACTATTTCATATAATTGTACCCTGACATCTCCTCAGTAACATATAGCATAAGGAAATATTTCCATTTAGGCTCTTCCTTCTCCTATTCCTTTTTATCCATCTTAACTATTGCATTTGGATTAACTAGCTCAGGTGTAATATAATTCAATGATAGACCATTACTTGCCACTCCATTACCTGTAAATAAGCTAACCCAAGGATTAGCTTGTTTCATTGGTTGTGTCACCATCAATTTATCAAATTGTTACTTCAATTATTGCTCCTCATCTTGATCTAGTTCAGCATTGCTCAAGGAATAATAGATGAAGGAACAATGTTCAATTAACCAGAAGAATTCATTAAAGGAGTTTCCTAAACCCTTTAGATTTGAGCCTATGTGGTGTAACCACCAGTTCTTCCAAGGACTGGTTGATCAATGCTTCAATAACCCCCACACCCTTCTCCACACCATTAGCAAGTTCTAAGATGCTGCAAAGATTTAAAATTTTAATATTTTTGGTAACATGTTCTACAAAATCAAAAGACTGCTTGCTAGATTAGATGGCATTAAAAAATCTAGACACTACCATTATATCACTTTCCCCGACAACCTAAAAAATGAGCTCCCAGAGGAATATAAGCTCACCCTCCAATGCGAAAAAGATTTTTGGAAAATCAAATCCAGAATAAACTAGCTCAATGGGGGAGATGTCAATATCAGGTTCTTCCAAACATCCACCCTCAATAGAAGGAGAAGAAACAAAATCTTCTTCCTTAAGGATGACAATGGCAATCTTGCCAGGGGAAAGAGACAATCACCAACCACATCACTGCCTTCTTTAACACCCTTTACAACACTAATCATTTCAATTCTAGGTGGTGCAAAACTCACCCTAGAAGTCACCACCCTGCCCTGCCTGGGGAAGTTAAAGACAGTCTAGCCAGTCCCCTGAGGGCTATTGAAGTTATCAAAGCTCTCAACTCCTTTCATCCATGAAAGCTTTAGGGCCTGATGGCCTACATCCTTTGTTCTTCTAAAAATACTGGAGCATTGCAGGTGGGAAAACTATGGAGTACTGCCACAGGATTTTTAAAGATAGATGCACCCCAAGGAGGACAACACCACCTTCCTTTATCTCATTCCTAAATACCCCAATGTTAACTCCATAAGGAACTTTAGACCCATTGAGCTCTGCAACTTCTCCTACAAGCTGATTACTAAGATCATTGTTAATCTTGACGTTCTAATTGATCCTAGTCAAGCTAGCTTCCTAGCCAACAAAAAGCAACAGACAATGCTATCATTGTCCACGAATTTATAAGTCACTTTAGAAAGATAAAAGGAAAAAAAACTAACATGATCCTAAAAATTGACTTGGAGAAGGCCTTTGATAGAATTGAATGGTCCTTTATTCATGACACTCTCTTCTACTTTAACTTTTCCAAGAATATCATTGAGCTCATTATGTTATGTGTCACTACATCATCCATTTCCATGTTGATCAATGGCAAGCCATCCCCTTATTTAAAACCCAGTAAAGATATGAGAAAAAGTGATCCTATCTTACCCCACCTTTTCATTTTTTGTATGGAGAGACTCTCAAGAAGCATTAATGATGTTATGCTCCAAAAAGCCTGGAACCCATCAAAATCATCACTAATAGCTCAAAGATCTCCCACCTTTTTTTCTTTGCGGATGACCTAACCCCTTTTGCCCAAGTTAATCCCAAGAACTGCAGAACTATCATTCAGATCCTTAATAACTTCAGAGATAGTTCTGCCCAAAAGGTCAACAACACTAAATCTAAAGTCATTTACTCTAGAAACTGCAGTTCCACCATAATTGATGAATGCTCTACTATTCTTAGCATCAAGAGAGGGGAAAACTTTGATAAATACCTTGAATTTCCCATTCTCAACTCCTAAACCACCCATGTTGACTTCCAATACATCTTGGATAATATGAATAACAAGTTAGCTGGTTGGAAAACCTATATGCTCAACATGCCATGTAGGACTGTCCTTACTAAATCTACCCTGAGCAGCATTGAGATCATTAACAAGACTCAAAGGAACTTTATGTGGGGTAACAATAATGAAAAAAAGAGAATTCATCTTATAAGCTGGGATAATATTACCAAGACCAAAGCCAAAAGTGGTCTGGGACCCCACAAGGCTGAATGCAGAAATAGGGCCCTCCATGCTAGTCTAGCATGAAGATTATTCAAAAATCCCAACTCGCTTTGGGCAAGGGTTCTTACTACCAAGTACTAGAGGACTAGGGAAAAATATTCAGGAAGAATGGAAAGACTGCTCCATGAGGTTAGTATAGTCTATCCATAAAGAAAACAAAACCAGTTTTTTCTATGACTCCTGGATAACTCACATAGACCAACCAGGCACCTTATATAAGGCCCTCTAACTTTGAAAGAAAAAACTCTTAGGGTGGAAGGGGCCACCGTTAGTGGCACTTGAGACCTGTCTAAACTATCTATGGAATTGCCTGAGAGTCTCACCCAAATCATTATAAATTCCCCACCTCTTTCCTTGAGAAATAAAGATGACCATCCCTACTAGAAGTTTACCAGTAATAGTGTTTTCACCACTGGTAGCATTTATGATGCTATCACTTAAAGCCAAAATAACCTTCCCAATGAAGTGGCCATTACCTTCACCGAAATCTGAAAAGCCAATACTCCGAATAAGATCAAAATGTTCAAGTGGCTCCTCACTCAGGAAAGGTTTCCAACTAATGGTTATCTTAATCGAATGGGGTTAGAAATTAATCCCCATTGTGTGTATTATAGGCAGGCTCCTGAAACTCTAAAGCACATTTTCTTTCATTGACCCAACGTCACTGAGTTCTAGGGAAAAATTCAAGAAAAGACTGGAATCCTTATCATGCCAACTCTGCAAAGATTGGACAACACCAATTGGGTAGGGATATGGAAAAACATAAAGAATAAGCCCTTCAACAACTACACCACTTAGGGAACCCTAATCCCTCAATGTCTTTGACCATATGGACTACTAGTAACAACAACCAATTCAACGACAAAAAAGAGAATATCCCTGTTGATTTTCCCATAAATCAGGCTAAGAAATACAACCTAATTATCCAAAAGCAGCAAAAACACAAGGAAAACCAAATCCAAATAAAGTCAAATGGGATCCCTCCTCCCACTGCATACCTTTAAACTCAATACGGATGTCTCATGTAGTGACAACATTAGTAAAACTGGACTTGGAGGGGTAATCAGGGACCATGAAGGAAATTGAGTCATGAGATTCTATGAGACCCTGCCTCATTCCATCCCTGTACAGGCAAAAATTTTTGCACTCAGGAGAGAACTCAGACTCGCTGCTACAAACAACATCCAACCTTTGCAAATAAATGTGGACTTCCTTAAGGTTATTCAGGTACTACATAAAAATGACTCTCACTATCATAATATGTTGCATGATTGCAGGTTATTGATGAAGGAACTCCAAGCTGCTCCACCCATCCACATTTTTAGAGAACAGAACAAAGTGGCGGAAATAGTCCAAGAGGACATGTCAAGATCTACCTCTATAAGAACAATTAGTGTTAATTATACTAGCCTAGTATGCCGGAATGTGACTACTAATATGAGCAATGTTTGCTAGACTGATTAACTCTAATTAAACATCCCTTTAATAAAAAAAAAGTCTCAATGTGCTCTAGCACCTTCTACTGCAATCCAAGATGCTTCGCACCATTTAAGCTAACACTAGTCATTATTGTCTCCTTGTTAGGCCCTCTTGTTGACTCTTTCCTGCCATACCCACACCAACACACATTAGCATTACTTACGCTGAGAGTATTTCAGAGAGGAGAGAGAAACTATATCTTAGATATATTCATTTGGATTGAACTTATTGGATCAATTGAATTTGAAAAAATAATACTACTCAAGTTAGTTTTTTTTTTCTTAATGGCAAGATGGTAATTCATAGTACAACAACACGCTATCTAATTTTACAAGTGGAGTATGAGAAGCTATGTACGCAAACTTTACACCTATCTCATAGAGATAGAGAAGTTATTGTGACAGTGATTTCCTTCAGAGATAATTATTTTTTTCGATCTAAAATAATTGATATTTTAATCTCGAAAAGTTAATCCAAAATAATTGACATTTCACAGAATCAAGAAGGTAATAATTTTTTTTCTCAAATTTGCACCCGACACAATTCTAATTCAACGTACAAAGTGAATGATAATAGTTCAACCTAAAAAAAAAAGAAAAATTATAATTAAGAATATTTTATCAAATTCCCTCTGAATTTGATCATACACTTTGAGAGTCAATTTTGAAAATCTATCTATAAATATATTTTGATCATGAATCTGATTATTCCATTTGAATTTTTGAATTTTTGAATTTTCGAATTTTCATTGATTTTAAAATTTTAAATTTTAAATTTTTAAATTTCAAATTGGACAAAAGGGCATAGAAATTTTGCAAAGTTGGAAGGGTTTTTTAAAGCAAAATTTAGTGTGAGAGTTATGAAAAATTTAGTGAAACAAAATCTATACATTTTCTTGCTGGGATTGTTATTATGCAAATCTTCAAATTCAGGAGTCGACCGTTGCAGACCCTTTTTCTTAATTAGAAATCTCAACCGTTCATCAAACACCACCCCAAAATATCAACGGTTAAGATCAATTATATATTACCATCAATCTCAAAGTTGTAGGAAAAAAAACATGTTCAAATTTCAAAATTCAAATGACCATTAAAGCTGCGACAATCTTCCCCTTTTTTTTGCTCTCTATATAAGTGTATAGTGAAATCCTCAAAGTACGCGCCTTTCTTTCTCCATTTTCAACTTATGATTTGTTTCTTTAAAGAGGAGCGTCTCTTGTTTGCATGATCAAAGAAAAGACAACACTCAATAAGCTTTCTTGGCTTTTTGAGTTGTGAAAAAAATGATTTTACCTTTAAAGAGGTTTTTAGATTAATCAAGATTGAATTATTAGTGAACCCCATTTGGGGTTTTACGGTTCTAAAAGATTTAGTATATAGATAGAGGGAAATTTTTGAACTTTTGAGGGTAATAGATAAGAGGGGAAATCTTGAAATTTTGAGGGTAAATGATTTTATGGTGGAAAAGTTTCAGTTTTGAGATTTGATAAAGAACCCCATATGATATCTTTGATGATTAATGCTGATAAATGGTGTAAAGTTTCAATCTTGAGCTTTGATAAACCCATTTATGTTATGGTGAAAAGGTTTCATTTTTTATCTTAAACTTGGGTTTTACTCATTTTATGAGAAAGCCCCAGTTGTGTCTTTAGGGATTGAGAGGTTAATTCATGGAAGTTTGGAGTTTCTGAGCTGAATTGAATATAAGGGGTGGAGTCTTTTGTAGTTGTTTACAATGGGGGAGGAAAAATCATTAGAGAACAGATTGAGAGCTTCAAGATTTGCTGATCAAAATAAGGCACCAAAGGGTAGTAATAGCAATGTAAAAGGGAATAGCAGTATGTCAAAGGTGAGATCTTCATGGGGTTCTCAGATTGTTAAGGGTTTATCAGGGGAGAGAAAAACCAAGTTGCAAACCATAATTCATGCCAAGAAAGAGCCGGTTTCTGGTAACGAAAACTTCAACCAGAAGAATTCTTCTGGGGTTTCGCAGCCAAAAGTGAAGAGGTCTCTAATGGGAGACTTGTCATGTTCAGCCACTTCAACTCAAGTTCATCCTCAAACAGTTAATATCAGTAGGACTAAACCTTCCGGTTCGCGTGATCTATTCCTTGAAATTGATCATTTGAGGAGCTTATTACAAGAATCAAAGGAAAGGGAATTGAAGTTGCAGGCTGAATTATCCGAATTTAAGAGGAGTCCGAAGGCGGTTGAGCTCGAGAGGGAGCTCGAACTGATGAAGAGTGAGATTGATAGCTTTATCAAGAAAGTTGAATTGATGGAATGTGAAAAGGAAGTCCTTTCTCATCAACTAAATTCATTGACTGCTACTCTTGAGAGGCAAGATGGGATATCCAACAGGGAAGATGTCAAAAGTGTGACTAGTTTGGAAATGGAGGTCGTGGAGTTGAGGCGCTTGAATAAGGAGCTCCAGCTTCAGAAAAGAGATATTTGTTGCAGGTTGTCTTCCATGGAGTCCCAGCTAGCCATTGTTGGAAAAGTTCCAGAGGTATTTACTTCATATTCTTGTATACTAAGTTTTGATATCTTGAATTTGAATAACCTTGATAATTTGGTCAATAGATGTCTATAATGCATAGTTTTCTCTAGTAGTTTGTAGTGAATAACTGAAAAATGTGGTTTCAATCTGTATCTTGTATTTTTTAGCATAGTGTATGAAAAAATTGAATTTGTCTATCAAGTAATTGGTTGGCTTGATTATATCTTGTTTATCTGGTTCAATTTATTCATCAGGGAGATACAATTGAGAATATTAAAGCAGAGGCTTCTTTGTTGAGACACAAAAATGAAAACCTTTGCAAACAAGTTGAGGGTCTTCAAATGAGTAGGATGAATGAGGTTGAGGAGCTTGCCTACTTGAGATGGGTGAACTCGTGTTTGCGAGAAGAGTTGCGCAGTTGCTCGTCCATGACATATGATAAGACTTCTAGCCCTTATGGCAGTGAAAAAAGTAGGGAATCACTTTGCTTGTCTTATGATCACAGTGATGAGGACTCAAAAGATAGTAATGCCAAGAGGTTAAGCCTCGTTAAGAAGCTAAAGAAATGGCCTATTACTGATGAAGATATGCAACTAGCTGAGAGCCCAGATGATAGCATTAATCATAGTTGGGAGGATACACAAAGTTCTACTCGCAGACACTCGATAAGTGGATCAAAATTTTGTGGTGAGGACTTGATATTTAATAAGAGAAGGCAATCGGATGTCTTCATGTGTTCCAAGGAAGTGGAGAAGGAGATTGAGCCTCTTGTATCCCAACATAAATTAACCTATCCTTTGGAGGTCGAGAAACGTGTCTTGCGGATTCCTAATCCCCCTCCGAGGCCTTCATCTGTTGCTTTAGTTGAACAAGAAGGGGAAATTTCTGTTCAAGTTCCTGGTCCTCCACCACCTCCCCCTCCTCCACCACCACCACCTCCTCCAAAACTTCCGGGAAAGACTACATCAGGCATGGTACAGAGAGCCCCTCAAGTAGTAGAGTTTTATCATTCACTGATGAAGAGAGACTCAAGGAAGGATTCATTAAATGGAGGAGTATGTGATGCATCAAGTGTTTCAGACGTTCGTAGTAGCATGATCGATGAAATTGAGAATAGATCATCATATTTGATGGCTGTAGGTTCTTTCTCTCTAGTCTTTGCATTCTATTATTGTCAATAAGACACACTAACTATATCAGTGACCACTAAACTGCACTCTAATGACTCAAGATGTCCAGAAGATGTTTTTAATTTGAATCTCTGGACTCAATTTTACTCTGGTTGCATATTATTGTCCCACTTTCAGATAAGGGCAGATGTGGAGACTCAAGCAGAATTTGTGATTTCCCTTATAGCAGAGGTCAATAATGCAGTTTATTCAGACATCGAGGACGTGGTTGCTTTTGTGAAATGGCTAGATGATGAACTTTGCTTTCTGGTAAGCTTAATATGCTTACTGAATAAATGACAAACTTTAATTTATATACGTATGTCTTTCATGAACGTATACTAGCTTGACCACTTTTGGTGATTAACGAACTAGATGAATGTAAACATGCATAAAATAATCATATCATTTATGCACATGTGTATATTTTCAATTTTCTAGTGTATATTTTCAATTTTAATTTATATACGTATGTCTTTCATGAACGTATACTAGCTTGGCCACTTTGGTGACTAACAAACTAGATGAACGTAAGTACATGCATAAAATAATCATTAGGTCATTTATGCATGTGTATATTTTCAATATTCTAGCTTGGCCACTTTAGTGACTAACAAACTATAGACATTAATATATGCATAATATCCATCCATGGACATTCTGTAAATGTGCATAATTAAATCAGCCTAGTTTGGCTACCTTGGTGACTGACAAACTATATACTGTAATACATGCATAAAATAAGTATAAGCATTCTATATGTGTGAACCTCAAACATTCTAGTGTGCTCATTTTGGTGACTAGTAAGCTATATGTGTTAACCTTCAGCATTCTAGTTTGCTCATTTTGGTGACTAGTAAACTATATAACTTTAAAATTTTCATTAAGGATCGCTGTCAGTTCGTAGTGGTTTTATCACATTAAGTTCAGTAATTATTGTCAATTGAATCCAGTGTACATAAATGCAGTTCTCAGAAAATTTGACCAAATATTGAGGAACTATATCTTCTATATTTCATATTAAATGGAAGCTGCAGTTTGTAATGTACTACTAATTTTGATCATTGCGCTTGCACTGTTCTGAAGGTGGATGAAAGGGCAGTCCTGAAGCACTTTGACTGGCCAGAGAGAAAAGCAGACACACTACGGGAGGCGGCATTTGGATATAGAGATCTCAAGAAGTTGGAGAATGAAGTTTCAACTTACCAGGACGATCCTCGGTTGCCATGTGATATTGCACTAAAGAAGATGATTTCTTTGTCAGAGAAGTATGACCCTCATACTTTGTCCTAAAGCAGTTATAATTTGGTACCAATTATGACTTATTATGAAATATTTAATTTACATCGCAGGATGGAACGTAGTGTCTATAACCTTCTTCGGACAAGAGACTCACTGATGTGTCACTGCAAAGAGTTCAAAATCCCCACACACTGGATGCTTGATAATGGGATATTAAGCAAGGTCAGTTCTGACTATTCCAAATAGAAAGTCTTGGGTTGAGTTAGAGCTTCAAATGGTAATAGATCTTGAAAGATACATTGCGTGCTTATCCAATGAGATATAACTAATCGTAACTGGAAGTACACAACTATGCAGTATGCTAACATAACTGTCCTAAACAACCTTTATTTATTAGGTTAGTGAACTGTGTTATGCATGTTATATGGTTCACCACAGTAGGAAATCCGAACTTCATGGAATATGACTAGAGATTGATATGAGATAGATGACGATTTTTCAAGATTGCACATTATCTTGAACTACATCTTTTTATACCCTTTTCAGTATCTCAACATTTCAATAGTGAAATTGCTCATCTATTTGCAGTTTCATTTTGCATACATGTGCACGTCCTCGTCTACAGAATACTCATCAAAAAACTACAGTACTTCTTTTCTTGTTATCTAGTTGACATTTTGCATTGGGACTTAATTCAAAAGAAATTATGCAGATAAAGTTTGGCTCTGTGAAGTTGGCCAAGGTGTACATGAAGAGGGTAGCCGCAGAGATTCAGTCCAAGGGACCATTAGATAAAGACACTTCCATGGACTACATGCTACTTCAAGGAGTGAGATTTGCTTTCCGAATTCATCAGGTTTGTGCACTTTCTCCTGCTGCAGTCTGCAGACTTTCACTTTCTCCTTTCTCATACTTAAACAAGTTTTCCAGATGTGCAACAAAAAGAAATATACTAAAAGAGAATGAAAAGAACATGTAATGTACATCTTTTTTATGGATTAAGGCTAGTGTTGTTAAAAATGTAAACACACTTATGTGCAGCAATCAATAACCAAGAGATATTAATGAATTCACCTGCTAAGATGAACAGGATTTTGCTCCTGATGAATAGATTGGTAATTCACCTGCATCAAATTGTTGTAAATGTCATTAATTTAACTTTTGGCTCTATTGGTACAGTTTGCTGGAGGATTTGATGCTGAAACTATGCAAGCTTTCGAGGAGCTACGGGGCCTAGCACTTTCTTTAAACAAGAAATAGAAGATAGAGATTTTTGTGATTGAAGTCCAATTTTGATACAGGGCTTACCATCTCAGTAGCCATCAATGCAAGTATTGACATATTTGTAAGAGAAAAAAAATAGGTAGTTTGTGGAAATATGGTCGACATCAATGATATTCCTTATCATTGATTATTGCTTCTTGCTTTTGTTTCAATATTATGCATTGGGTGGATTGATTCTTGACAAATGATATTATGATTTGAATGTAAAGCTTGGTGGAAAAGCAGTTTGAACTTTTATGCAAGTTTATCAATATACTACTAGGCTTGAAGAAAGTTCGAATTTTTATGCAAGTTTTTTATTTTATCAAAAATTTAAGATCTTTTTGCATCCTTTCAAGTTATTACTACCAGTTTATCTTTGTGGAGCGATCCAAATTATACCATGTGTTGCTGTTTCGTGACAGTGGTGTACCTCCATAATGTCGACTCACTACTTCGAGTCCAAACAATTATGGAGCACTCCCGATGCCACAATCAAACATGGCCAACTCTAACCCTTCAAGATCAACTTGTTGTAATCTGGCACTAGCTGAGTAGCCTGTTTTTGTACCACCCCAGCCAGTTAACTTGTTCAGAGCCCAGAGCCTAGTAATAGACAACAATGTATTCTCTGGCTTAGTATGACCCAATTGATAGACTAAATGGCTATGAACACACGAAATTGACACAAGAATGCAAAAATCAGCAAGTATACAAAGGGAAAATCAACACACTAGAAGGAGATAAAGAAGAAGAATGCTTGAAATTAGAGGATAGATAGAAAGACCCTTACTCCTAATCAATGATTAGCACTAGAAGATGTTTCAAATCTTCAAACAGACCTCACAAATAACAGTTCAAACCTTCCTTTTAGGTGACCCAAAGGACTCACACTTCCTCAAGCATGCCTTTCTTGCCAAATCATCCAAGACAAGTGAAAACCCTAACTTTCAAATGTTCATGGACCAAGTTTTGGTTCAAAGAGCTACAACTACAAAATATGAGTAATACTCAATTTCAATTCATCAAAGTCTAAGGAAAATAGAAGCTAATAGGTCTGTTTATACTATTACATAACAATGACGAAAATACCCTTAATGAAGAGTACTCCTCTGAAGTGTAAAAGAGAACCATCAAAAGATAATATTGCCCTTAATAATCCCAAGTATAGGCGACCTTGGAGTGTAAGAACCCTTTCTCCAATCTTCAACTTGAACAAGGCGTTGTAATGGTTCCAAAACGTCTTCAAGCAGTTTCAAATCCGAGGCTTGAACCTTTGACAATCCGAAGCGTGAAGCTTTGATAAGACCTTGTAATCCTTGTGCTCTTTATGCTTGTATCACCAACGCTCCTCGTCGACATGTTTCATAAGTCTTACCTTAAATTTGGGACTAATAATAATACATGATATCATTAAAAGTAAACAATTTATAACAATCAACACTTATAGCAGATTCTTCAGTCAGTATCTTCTCTCTTATGCTAATCATGCTTGGTTGTTCAAGAGTTAAAAGAAATATTATGACTAATATCTTCAGCATTATCTTTGCTTCCTTTCTCTATAAAAAAAGGTTCTACCATGTGGTTTTTCTTCGCATAACTTCAATTAAAATATGTTCTTGAATTGACTTTACACTTTAATTCATCAACCCTGAATAAGCTACATAACCATATCATTTCTAATGGATTAGTAAATTTGGTCTTTCCCCTGGGATTGTTTGGTACTCGGACTACATTACTCTGAATTGGAACTTACTTTTACATGATTTAAGTCTGAGATAAAAATAAATTTATAGTATTCGAACTTACCAAACGACCCCTAAATAATTAAGGAGGGAGTTATAAAAGAGTGAAAATTAGTTTGTCTTGGCTCAACTGTCTTGTATGCTTATTATACAGCAGCTGCTGCTGCAATGACGGACTCCACAAAGACACTACTTTGGCTTTATTAACTGTCTTTCCTACTCTTTACCGTCCCATTCTTTTGTCTACATTTTTTTATTTTCTCTTTTGATGATAGACTACTTCTCTTCTTTCTCAATACATCTTCTTTTCTCCAATGGCGCAAATTCAGAAGGTGAGAATTTTTTTATTTTCACACGTTGAGTTCTTTCTAGCTTAAAGTTCAGTTTTTATTAGAGCCTTTTTCATGTACTTGTTGAATCTCCTGTTACATGTTCCGTTTGATTATGTAACTGATGTCTGAAACACACTCGGTTCACTCATTGGCTGGTCTAGAAATTACGCACACGCTTCAATTTGTTTGTTTGATTTTGATTTGGCGCGGAGTTGTAAGAAAACTGAAAAGACTTTTGAATCATGTGGGGTTTTATACTAGAGATACTCACCACCTCCGTCTCATGCTACTCATCCACGTCAAAAAGTATGTCTCAAGTTACTCGTCAATTTATAAAACTAAGATAGAATTTATTTAATTTTTCTCATTTTCCCCTTTAATCAAACAGTTCTGAAAAAACTTCGTCTATTGTCAATCTTGGTATTATGGATATGACACATAAATATAGAGTGCATTAAAAAGAGTTAAATCGTAAATTAGTAAAACTATCTTCTTATTTATGATTTCTTAAGGAGCATGTATAGAGGAAAGTGGACAAATAATAAAGGACGGGGGAGTGTAATATATCAAAATATCCTTTAATCTTTTAGTCTTAAACATGTCATGTGGACTGTTGAAATTAAAGACCGTTGCAAAAAAAATGAAATAAGACGAACAAACTGAAACAGAGGGACTAATAATTGTGGCCTGAGATCCTTAAGGATCCCAGGATGCTGGTGCTCATGCTTTAGATTCTGCTTCCATAAACTGTATCAATATGTTATAGTCAATCAAAGCATAATCAAAATTCCTGACATTACATGTAATATAAATGTAAACAAAGTTTAGTGCTCAGTTGATTTCTTTTTTAATTATCACACAGTGTTGTAGACAAGGTCTGTAATGTCTGATTCTGCAGAGTAACTCCAATTGAAATACCTGTCACGCGCGTATCTGTAGTCTTGCTGGACCTAAGGAAAAACATTTACAGCAGCATTAATACTTAAATCACCTCTTTCTGCTATACTTTCAGGAAAAATATGTACGTGCCAGAGATGACCCTTATTTCGATGGAATGCGAAGAGGTGAGACAGCAGTTATCAACAAAGGAAGTGGTTTAGACATCCCTAGAAAAGTCACTAGGAATGACATAACGAGGTCAGCCTCTGATGTTGGGAGCCGAGGAAAGAAAAAGACTAGTGTGAGATTATCTGAAAATGATGTTTATAATGATAGACATTCTCCTAATTCAGCTTCGAAAAGGATACATGAACCTCTTGGTCGGTCATTATCTGTGAGGTGGTCAGCAGCATCCGAATTGAATTCCTCTCCAGTGGGAAGTCCTCGGTCTGGTTTGAAGGTTGATCTGCATGATGTAGACAAGTCTCCAGTGCAGTCTAGTCCAAAATCATCTGAAGCAAAGGGAGAGTACCACTCTCCTGGTGGCTTGGCTTTGCCTGCCTATGAAAGATCTTACAGTGTGACCAAGAAAAGTAGAGCTATATCCGACATTCCACTCCCTCCATCTGCAGCATTGTTCTACTGTGGAAATTCACTGCAGATGGAAGTCCTTGGGTCATGTCAAGGAATTCAAAGGCTGAATATGTTTCTAAAGGCAAGAAGAGATGATGTTAGTGCAGGAGTGCCGTCAAGATTCTTGCATGCGGTGATTGGACCGAACTGCTGCGGTAACGTCCATGAACATTTCATAGTCTTATTAAAAGTGGCCTCCTTAGTAAACCACTCTATCACTTCATTTTATTTTGCGTGTTCCAAAGTCTAAAAACAGAATGTAGAAGAATAATTATTCTGAAGTTTGTATAGCTTATCGACACTCAACTTATTCCTAAAGTATACTAGATTTAAATAGGTCAGAATTTCATGTCCAAAACGGTCCTCCTTAGGGCTTAAAAGATCATCTCGAAAGGAGTGTTCGTGATAAATATTTCTGTATGTCTTTTTGAAGTTTGATTTGAAAGTTCAGAACTTTTAGATTATATTGATGTGGAGTTTGAAACTGAAAAAAAAGTTCCAAGGTCTCTGGGAAGTCGTCAAAGTGCTGAAGATGAAGAGAAGTCCAGGGATAGATGGTAGATATTTGACCACCATGGCATCACCTTTAACTTGTAAGAGAGTGAAACGACAAATGGGCTGGTGAATCATCGAGATAATCATTAAATCTTTCCTTCATTTCATATTATATTTGATAGGAAATAGAGCCCCAGAAAACTTGATAGCCCATTTGAAGTATGTTAATTTTGAGAACACAGGTGTATACGGAGTTGTATTCATGAATAAAGTAGATCAACATAGGAAAAAAGTTATTATTTGATGATTTTAAAGGTCAATTAGCAAGCAATGTACAATAGTCCAAACGGTGTTGAGTATTAGATGATTCTACATTGTCTTTTTCAATGATAGATCACTAATTACTTATGAACTGAGTTTGTATAACACGATCCACTTTAAGTTTTGGCTGATAAACAGTATTCTAGCATTTCTTGCCATAAGTTCGGAAATTTTGGAAGTTTGACTGACGTGATATGTCATATATTTAAAGTGTTCAAAGATCATTTGCTCCAGTTACCAATGTGTTTTAAGAATCTCGGTAGAAGGTTGAAGATCCTCATATTTGTTGGTGATGCATCTATTTCAACCAACTTTTTAATGTTTGATTTTTTTAAACGAGGTAGAAAACTACTTTACCCAAATACTAAGGAAAGAGTACTATTTCGGAGCCATGACATCTCCAACTGAAAACAGACTATGTAAACTGAGTTCACAAAGTAAGAAGCTTCTGGCCACGACAACTAATAAATGGTCTAAGCCTATAGTTAAAGAGCTA
Organism: Capsicum baccatum var. pendulum; assembly: GCA_030864225.1. Classification (NCBI taxonomy): domain Eukaryota; kingdom Viridiplantae; phylum Streptophyta; class Magnoliopsida; order Solanales; family Solanaceae; genus Capsicum; species Capsicum baccatum. The sequence goes on along the minus strand of CM061551.1, from coordinate 129,101,615 downwards.
GGTCCTAGTGATATCACATTTGATTTTACAATTTTGTTTCTTTCTTAGTACAGATATTGCTTAGTAATTGCAGTTCACTTACCTCAAATTGTAATTGTAGAAAGTATTTTTTATTTATCTTTATGTTTAAGTGGAAAGTTGCACCAGCTGTTCACCACGTGCAAAGATTTTGCGAAGTGTTTAAATTTATTCACCAACTCTTTCATTCAGTACCACTTTGTAGGACTAGAAATAAATAGGTTCGAAGCAAATTCAAGAACAAAAAAGGAGAAATGCTGAGCTTATATAGTCCTGTGGCATTATTTGAGAAATATTTGCTTTGTAGAATTCATAAACTGCAGTAGAGAAGGAAACAAAAAATCCTGATTTAAAGAGAAGTCAATAGCTCGAAAGTGTGTCTGTGACCATTTAACAACTTGTGTCATGCACTGGTTGAGCTTAATTATAAATTTGTTTGCACCTGGATGCAGATGTTGGATCTGTTACTTCAACCATAATGTATGCTTTTTACTTGAATGAAACATTACATGATGACCATTTATGCACTGTACCTGTCATCAACATGAAAAGGTCGGATGTTGATTCTCATGCTGAGCTCAGATGGCTACTAGATTCTTGCTTTATTGATCAATCTTCCTTAATTTTCGTTGATGAGGTACGTTCCTTTCTATATGCAAAGTTGGGAAATGAAATGAAATTTTAGTCTAGATTCTCTAGAATTAAGTCACATAGTAAATGAAAACAGGAACGGAATCTAAAAAGTGGTCATGATTTCCTTTGAAAGCATGAAGATCTTGTCTTAAGTGTAAGAAGAAAACATATCGACACTCTAAATATGCTCAACTAATTTTTTCTTAGTCATTTCATAACTTGATATTTTTTTGTCTCAAGTTTTAATTACGTTCTCTCTGTCATTATACTTTGAGCAGATTGACTTGTCCTATTATGAACTATATGGGAGTCTTAAACTTGTTTTAGTCAATTGTAGCAAGCTTCCAGCTAACCAAGAGGTAAACGTTCTGTTTTAAGGACGCTGATTTTCTATTAATTAGTTAAAAGATGATTACTTACTGCTTACTGGAGCAGGCATTAATGGATGCAGTGGTTGAAATCTTCAATTGCAGAGAGGTTCTTCTTTATTTTTCGTTTTCTTGTTTCTGAATCTCCATTATACTTTGGTCATGTCAACTAGTAAAATCTGTTCAGTAGAGAGGTTGTGCACTGATCTTTCTGTTTAAGCAGGAAGATGCACATTATTCTTCAAGTGCTGCTGTCACTGTTGGGAAGGTATTTTCCTCATTCCATAAGAAATATAAGAGAAAGTCAAAATACCAATAAATGTGATTTTCCTTTTCTTCTATGTTGTAGTATTGCTAAGCGACATTAAATTCACTTCATATGTATTTGGACAAATGCTTTATTTGGTGGAAGTTTAACTTATTATAGTGTAGCTCGTGCTCCATTTAAGAACAACTAAAGAATAGTTGTAGCTAGAATTAGTGGAACTTGGAGAAAGTTAGGTCTTGGGCAACCCTCACAGCATGAGCTAGCTTTTGTGGTTTAGTTTGTAACAACCCCGGTACAACTGTTAATGTATTTTCCGCTTAGGCCTAAGTTTACCTGGATTTATACCTCGAATTTTAATTTTAGAACTCAAAAGGAGCCTCAGTAGTTAAATCTGAACTCGTTCTTATAAGGTTCTAACTTTCTTCTCTCATTCCAACGTGGGATTCACCTAAGGTGTAATGCACTCCTTCAGTGGCTTGCCCTCGATCATAAGCGTCATGTAGTTAGTCTTAAGGTTCATATGTTTACGCAATCAAATTTGCTGCTGGAGCTAAATGATTGTTTTTATCTGCTACTTGATGCCTTTCGTGTAAATTATTTATTGTAGGAGGCATCATGCTGCGCACTTATTGCTCACAAGTTTGTACTATATTCACCAGAGATACTGGCGGGTCAAGGTTTCAGTCGACTTCTGGTACTAGCTCTGATATGTAGATTTTCAAATGCGTATGCAAGTTTATATGGTTGAATTTGAAGTTATCTATTATAGGTCCCATCGATTTGCTTTGTCCATGCTTTGGATTTCTTTGGATGGCCTAGGGACGCCTATTATTTTAACCAATGCCCTTCTTGTGTTCACAGTTCTAATGTCGTTACGCTGTATATCTCTTTATAAACTGATTATGTGTGCAGCTGGCAGGTATACTCGTGGATACTGGAAATTTGACAAACCCACAGACTACAACAAAGGATAAGTACACGACCACCTTGTTGATAAATGGGGCAGGTCGATTTGGATGCAACGGTCTTTATGAAATTTGTAGGTTATTCAGATTTGATAGTGGTTATTCTTCACTATTCTAGGTCTCTAATTCCAGAGTGATCAGACTCATATCCCAATAAAATTTTGTCATTTTCAGTGAGATACAAAATGCATGATGCAGCTGACCCTAGAGCAGGAGAAGTTTTTCGAAAAGATAGTAAAAGATTGCTAAAATCGGATGCAGCTCATGATCCCACAGTGGGAGAAGTTTTACAAAAAGATATTAAAAAATTGTCAAAATCGGATGCAGCTGACCCCATAGTAGGAGAAGTTTTACAAAAAGATGTTAAAAAGTTGGCAAAATCGGATGCAGCTGAACCCATAGTAGGAGATGTTTTAAAGAAGGAAGTCAAGAAATTGTCAAAACCAGATGAAGCTGATCAAGGAGCGGAAGAAGTTTTGCAAAAAGATGTCAAAAAATTGTCAAAGTTTGATACAGCTGAGCGTAAACTGGGAAAACTTTTACAAAAAGATGATATAAATTTGTCAAAATCGGATGTACCCGACCCCAGAGCAGGAGAAGTTTTATGGAAAGATATTAAAAGATTGTCAAAATCGGGTATTATCATCTGTTTCTCTTTGTCATAATTACAGACCTTCCCATCTTAAGTCCATGATTTATTTAAAGCTTTTCATAGATTCTTGTCCAAGTATATGCCACTTTAAGTTAGATGATTCATTTCTGTATTAGGGTAAGAGCACAGATATGTTAAAACCGTAATTCATATGGTTCAAACTTATTTAAAGAGCAAGGGCTAGCTGTTGCTGACTGCCTTTCATACATTTTGAGATCATGCACATAATATGCCATGTGTGACGGTTTTATAGTGTATTATTTATGTGGACTGACCTTCAGAGGTGGGAGCAGGGAAACCTGATGGTACAGGATCAAGAATGGGGAATTCAAATATTGGAATGAGTTCAGTCGGAATACCTATAAGAGAGCTCTTAACACATCACTCTACTTCAGCTGAATACATAAGAAGTTTCCAGCGTAAGTGACTCTGAGCCTTTCCCAATTTGGAAGCATAAATGTTTCAGTCAGTGACTAATAACACAATAATTATCATCATATTGTCCAACTGTAGTTCTTATTCATATGATTCACTTAATCTGCCTCGTCTTATTGACCACTTAGAAAAAACCCTCTAGCTAGTTGGCTGGTGCTCTTGATTTTGTTAGACATATTGCTTGAATTATTTCCATTTTTTTGTCTCCTTCTTTTCTCCTAGCGCCGTTCTTTTATCAAGTTCTTCTAGTCTAAAACATGACAACCTTTAGGTCTTTATCAACAGTTCCAATTCTCCCTCATCTTACCCAGCCACCCCCATCAAGGAAAGATCAAAAGAAAATCTATTATGCTGCATGCAAGAATTCTTTTACTCTTGTGTGGCAGGATTAGGGGCGGGTCTTCCTGTCAAATATACTTGTGCTCATCGAGAATATGCTTTGACAAATATAAATTTGATAGTAGGGTGATAAAACAGCTTGGCTTGACAATCATTTCTTTTGGATATGCAGAACAGGAGAAATTTCGCATCCTCTTGATTGTTTCAGGGTATTATGATGTGAAGAAGAACTTCAAGGTTTTGTGGCCTCCTGTTTGAATGCTTGCTCTATTTTGATAGATCAAGTCGCTACATTTTGTGTCTGCCAGATCATTCTAGTTTTGCTTTATCCTGTTAGTGCCTAGGTGGATTAGTATTCAATTTGTGTTCTTAAACAATGTAAATCTGTTATTTCTAAATTCTCATTGTGATTTTACGTATACATTCTCAAAATTCTTAGCTGAGTTCTCTTTTTCTCTCATTCATTAAAAAACCTTTCCAATTTGTTTGCACGGACAGAAACCGAGAACTTAATATGATCCAATCTAACCATGTTCCTGGCTTTCAATTATAGAGGGAGATTCTAGTCTCAGCTGAATCTGTCGAGCTTATGAAAAGCCTGCTCCATTTTATCTCCTCCTACGCGAATGTGCTTCCACTCAAAGCTTTGCGCCAATCAGGTCAGTGAGTTATCGTTTCAAGATTATATTTCTGTCTTGAAGCCATATTTCGCCATCTTTTCTTTCTTTATCAAGAATGCGTTGACTTGGGGATATTTTAAGAGGAAAAGAAAAAACAAGTAGCTGGATCTTTCATATTCCCGTTGCTGTCTTCTTCTGCGGCTCTTTTCTTCTTTTTGCTCTTATTGACTGTAGAATGCAGTTTCATAAACTACCATTTGATTGTAGACATACCTTTTCCCATATGTTGGGCCGTTTGAACTCGATGTAATTTTACAGGTCTAGCTGCTGAGATGAGGGTGTTCGAGATAGAAAAAATTGTATCAAGAAAAACGATTGAGAAACTTCTGGAAGAATTCAATGAGATAGCGGAATAATATAAAGTTTAAAAGGTCATTCCACATTTTGTTGTTGTACTAAGAATATGCATACTACCTCATGCTCCAGTAAGAGCCAACAGTATGCATGCATTACTTTTGTAGTTGCAAAGAAACTCTATATCTGCTAGTTACTATAAGATGTCCAGTTCTCTCCCAAACATAGCATGTATTGTGGTAGCTTTCATGCCACATACATGGCGATAATTATTTTATTTTTTTAGTGGTCACACCAACCCTGTTGAAAGGGGTTTAAATTTCCTCTTATGAAGGTTATTATGCTAGTGATGTTGTTGTTCATGCTGCTTTCACATATTCTCAGTTAGCAGATGTTATTGAACATGTATATGATCTTGGTAACCATCTACTTCTCAATCTTATCAAATGAATTGTTATTATGATTGAAAGTATCACTTGCTTAGTGTGTGTACCTGGGAAATAACTATCTGGCAACCATTTCAAATAAAATGAAGGCATCCATTCCTCTTGTTATTTCAAACTAAAACTTTATATCAGTTGTGGTCTATTTCCTTCACCTTCTTTTACATGAAATTGTATCCATCTTCTTTCTTCTACTTCCTTCTTCCTATTTCTTTCTATCCAAAAAAACTTTAAGACAGTTTCCCTCAAGGTTGGTGTGTGGCTTAGCTTTTAACCCAACTTAGTAAGTGATCGGCGACTTGGAGCATGTTGAGAAATGACCTTGGCAGTATCTCTCCACCAACAGACCTCTTCTTCTTTTTCTGCAAGTTGTTGCATGGTGGATTCTAAAGCTGACTCCAGTTCTTTGATCCTTTCTTCTTGCCTTTCTTGCAGAAGCTCGTGCAGCTTCCTCCTTAATTCTTCTGCCGGAACTCCACAGTTTTCTAGTGTTGTTATGCAGCAACTAGGCTTGTCGACTTCTGCAAACCTTGTACTAAGGCTTCCTTCCTCCGAGCTATATCCATCCGTAATCTGCCACAATACAAGTTCATTACTTGAGGTCTTGTTTTTCACTTTGCTCATGCAAAACTAAAAGCAGTTGTCTATAGTTATGTTATACTCAGAGACGGATTTAGGATTTGAAGCTTATGTTCTACAACATACCTCGACATCTTGTTGTGTTGGATATTTCAACATAACGTCTGAGTCCAAATGGAACTGCAAACGTTCTAATTCGACTTCAAGTTCAGCTTCAAGTTGGTTCATTTCCAAATTCCTTCCATTTCTTTTCATTAATTTGCAGTTCAAAGGATGATCATGGCTGCAAGTAATTTCCGATTCATCTTCTATATCACTTGAGCATGCAAATTGTTCAACACAATCTGAATCATAGTGTGAGATTTTGGTTCTTGAATTGGATGCACCACACACATTACTTCTCATTCTTCTTTGGTTTTGGAATTCCATATTGGAATTATGAAGCAAGATTTCCATTTCTCTACGAATCTCAACGATCTTGTTGAGTTCATTTTTGGTTGCATTAAACAGATAAATAAGACCAAATCCAATGCCTAGGTTCATCGAGTCCGCTTTCTTCTCTCCTGCATAAACAATTACATAGCCAGTGTAATCCCACAAGCGAATAAGAGTGGTCCGAAGGAGTAGGAGTGGGCAGGAAATTAAATGCAAGGCAAAAAAGAGAGTCTTATCTCTGTTTTGTATTTCAAAGCAAACATGGTCAAAACCAATGATAAAATCTAACAGCACTTGGTTCCATCAAAGCAAATCTAAAAGCTAGCCTTAAATGACATTAATGAGAATATATTTCCATGCACCTAATTTTTCAAAATGTATACTACTTAGTTATATTTACTGTTTGCTTTATTTGAATTTTGAATCAAAGATCTACAACAAAAAAAGTAACATCTCTATGATAAAATTAAATCGATATAAACACTACTCTTTTTAAATCCTACTTGAGGAATACAAGGGGTATATTTACACTGACAATATATAAGTTTTTCTTTTTTGGTTTCTCATCCGGTGTTCGGTGCCCGCATGAAGCCCCGACTAATCCTGATCGCGCGTTGCAGGGCCCATTAAGGTGGCAGCACCACCAACAGAGTTTTTTCTACCCAGGGTCGAACCCTCGACCTCTGTTTAAGGGTGGAGCAGCCTCATCCACTGCACTACAACCCATGTTGGTGACAATATATAAGTTAATACTCCATCCGTTTCAATTTATTTGTCTGATTTAGTTTGACACAAAAGAATTTAAAAATTGAATCTTGTGGTCGTAGATTAAAAATATGTAGAGCCTACAAAAATATCATGTAATCTTGTGATCTTAAATATGTCAAATAAAAAATTGAAATCACTGAATTGCCAAATAATACTCTTTTTTGAAATTTATTAAAAAGGAAAGCAACACATACAAATTGAGACGAAGGAAACAGTGATCAAACATTTTCTTCACCTTTTATATAGAAATTAAACTAAACTATATACTTAAATATATGTATAGAATCTCCAAAAGAGAAGTAATTTATGTATTACCATAGCAATATACAAAATCATATATGCACACAAAAAGAAAACCTTTACCACCAAAAACTATAGCTTGATAGATAAGATTTCTTTACTCTTGATCAGATTTCTCTAACTTATTATAATTAGAAAGCATTTAATCCCTTTAATGAGCTTGTAGCTCATGTTCACATTAGTCGGAACCAAAAACAGATAACCGATCATTGGGTGGAAAATAAACTTTTACCTGGATCTAAATCCTTCTCCTTCTTCTTCTTCTTCTTCACCTTATTTCTATCTCCAGTTTCAAAAAAGCGCGAAAAAATCCACCTAGGCGATATACATGTAGTAAAACTCTGACTACACGTAGTTTGTGATCTTCTTTTCCTAATCTCATTACAAGCTCTAGCTGTGATAATCGAAATGCTGCAATAATCATCATTACTTCCCATAACTATTTCACCCAAAATATTGTATATGATCACTGTTGTATAAAGCCAAAACAAACAGAAATACTCTCTTATAGTAAAAATGAAAGAAGTGAGGAGGGAAATAATTTGAAAATAAAAGGTTCACGAGTTTCTTCATGTCCTAATTTATGACCATATCTGACTGCAACCGAAAAAACATTAATAACATTAAATAAATTTCAACTTTTGTATATTATATTCTATTAGCTGGTAAAAACATAAATATATTAGTAGTACTATTTAAACCCCAAAAAAGAAAAAGAAACATTCGATGCCTTACTTGCATTTTAGGAGTAATAATCATTGAGAGATCATCCTTTGTACACGAATAAAATGGGATTTCTCATTATTAAATTTGAAATAAAATGTTTGGTTGATGGTACTCCCTCCATCTCATATTAATTGTCTCAACTTATTTATTTATTTACCAAATAAAAATAAAATTAATTAAAATTTTATCATTTTATTCCTACAATTAATAATTTTTTTTAGATACTGAACAGATTTATAAGTTTCAAAAAGATTCTTTTTGAAACGCAGTGAATATACGGTCCATCTTATTAATGATTTCTTAGGAGGCGTATATTGAGAAAAGTAGACAAGTAAAATGAGTCAACGGGAGTATAAATATCATCTCGTGTGAATTTTCTTTCAGGCATAATCATGAGATATCTATCTTATCTATTCACTTGAGATTATTTTATCTCATCTCTCAAAATTGATTAAATCAATTGAGAAATTATAATCTCACATAATTTAGTACAATCTATCCAACACAAATTTAATGTCTCGTTATGCTTATCAATGACCAATTTTGAATTATTCATTTTAAATAAATTTAAATTGTTAGAGCCACATAAAAGTTAACAATATGCAGCTTTTTGAATATTTTTATTCATAAAAATAAAACACTAAGAAATTTAGGTTAATTTTCTTATTAATTTCTGTTTCTAGATTTAAAATACAAAAGTTGCATTTTGTGGTAAAAAAGTATGTACCTCTCACTAGTATAGAAAGTCAAAAAAGTATTTGTACCTGAAAATTAAATATGGAGGGTTCACAGTATATATAATTTGTGTCTCAGGGACTAAGGTGCCACATCTTAAGTAGTTGAGGTGGGTAAGTGGCAATACTCTCTAAATAATACCATAAATAATTGCTCTACTGAGGGACCACAAAGCATATAATAGTACTAGTAACTTGTGGTAATTGATTGTATTTGATTCATTATTTCAGTCCAAAGTAAAGTCAGTTTACCATTAAAATAGATATGTACATAACACAACCATAGTTAAGTACAAAATATGTATACAAAAGATACATATATTGCATATATTGATTTGATATTAAACACCGACATGGATTAATTAATAATTTATTAAAAATTACACAAATAAATAATTTATGTTTTTAATATTACAAAAAATCCCAACTTTCTAAACATATTACAAAACTCCCAACATATACACAGAATGCTCTGTATATATTGACAATGTTATGTATATTAATAGGGAGGAAGAGTAAAGTAATTAAAAAAATGAAAAAGAGCGTAATTACTTCCAAAGAGGTTGATATTTATGTTATTTATATAATAATTTATACGTGCAAGTCAACTATCTTTTTTTCAAACACCGCACATAGCGATAGCTTTAGTGCACCGGGCTAACCTTTTAAGTCAACTATCTTGGCTGATTTTGAGCCTCCTACTAGTAGCTCTATCTATTGGTACCGGCAAATTCCAATTAAGTTTCATAATTGTATATAGTTAGGCAGTCAACAAGTCAAAAAGAAAAAGGAAAGCGTTCAGTTTGGATTGGATTTTTAGGTTTTTGAACTAAAAGGGCAGCCATCTAGTCTAAAAATTAACGGTGGAAGATAAAAAAGAAGAAGAAGTAAGTTAAAACTCTTTAACAATTTATCAGTTCTCTTGCAATTATCCTTCCCCAAACTAGTTATATCAACATTACCATTTTCCTAGAAATAAAGATAATCCTTTACTGAATCTTTGAAACATTACATAATAAAGCCTTGTGACAAAGACATATCTTGGAAGTTGGCACAGGTAAAGTCTCTGATGATGGAGTTTAAGGATTCATCATTATAAAATGGTTAGCACGAATTTAATGTCCTCCTGCAAATTCCTGATGAGGATGCATTCCCATCGACAGGGTCATCGTTTGATGTGCTGCTACCACAAAGGTGCTAATGCTGGGCATAGAGCAACTTGTAATCTTCTCCTGTGCCATGAAAAGGTGTAATCAGCCCAGCCATATGGGAATTCAGATGTTCAATAAAAGTAGTCATTTACTGCATAGTCTAACTATTTAAAGATGATCAGGACACTATTTAGCTCCTTCATGCCTGAATTAAGGTGTGCTTAACGCCCAACTCGTGCTTCATCCAGCTTTAGAGTTTAAGTGCACGTCAAATGAATTTTTAACAGTATTTCAGAGTAGATTAAGAGTGATGCAAATGACAACTTGTATCTTTCCATAGCTAGTGATGTCTCAATGTATATGTAAAGTTCTTAATGCCAATCCGAATACTATGTAGCATTGAGTTCAAACGAAAAAGCTCAAATATGCCACTGAACTATCAAAAATGGCCTATAAATGCCGGTCGTAATAGTTGGGCATAAAAATGTCACTGCCATGACACACTTGGCTCATTTGTGCCACTAACCACCAACAGCCCACACATTTAAATGCTTAAACTATCTTTCTAGTCAAGTATTAAACTGCTTTCCAGGTGTCTGACCAGAGTCCACTAGCACCATTACTTCATTTATTTGCTTCTTTCGGTGTACTGAGATTTAGGTACAATCAGGGCCAAGAGGTTTTATGCTTACAGTCAGAGCAGCCATTTGTCAAGCTTTAGTGATTACAAAAGAAACATCAATAAAGATTTCTCATGAATCGTTAATTCTTACGTATTACAACAAAATGCAAATTGATTGCACCCAGTACACTGCTTAGTGGTTTCACTCACATTGAAAAAAAACAAAATGACAGGTGATTCAACTCAACTTCTTTTAGGCAGGCCAGAAACAACTTGCAGCATAATCTTACCTTGGTTAAAAAGTGAGTAGCAGCTACAGTTCAGATTTAATAATATCCTCAACCGAGCCTTTGTACTTCGAAATAAGATCCCTGGAATCAAGCATGAATCATGACCATCAGATGAAGAAGCTAATGGTGATTACACAACTCTCAGTAGAAAACATTCAGAAACATATATATTCGTATCTCAAACTAGGATGCACACCTTCGCTGATTTAGCAATTGTTCGCACTCTGCCTTTTTGCGTTTTTGTCCCTCAACTGTCTGTCCAAAGACACAGGAATGACCAATTATTTTAGCCACATTTAAGCATCAAAACATGCAACTAAATTTGAAATTCTGGAGAAATTTTGTTCAAGTAAACATCATTCCAAACATAGTGAACCCCACTTTTCTGTAAAAAATTTCACAACTATAAGTTGCACAAACAGGCCCTAATGGAAAAGCACAATTAAAAGCAATAACACAACAAAAAAATTAAAAAACAATCCAACTCTTCCAGAATAGAATATTTTTTGAAGTTCTGTTATTCGTCATTGTGCTTTACTCTTTGTTGTAGTCCCCTTTTCTTTTTATTCCTTTTTGGAACAAGTTTCAAAATTACTCAAAGGATAGACGTAAAATACCATAGATCTTGAGCTAATAGACCCTGATATTGATATCAACAGCTGTTGGCACTTCTCGAACTGATTTTTCAATTCAGTTACCTGGTGAGGAAAAATACACTCTGTTTAAACTAGAAGAAATAGAAAACTAACATGTAATGATCAAACTATTAGACAATGCATCAATCAAGAAATGAACAAACCAATGCATCTGAGTGCTGATCTCGATTTCCATTTTCAATAGTATCAGCTAAATTCTCCACCAACTGTAAGGTGACAATCAAAGTTAGAACAAAAGGTCTCATTAGGAAAGAGAAATGTCTATTTACACTAACGAAATAGCAAGCTACAGATCATGGTTGTCGCCCAATACTTGTAGAAGATGGAAGTGAGAGGCAAGTGATTGGTGGTGCTGCTGCTGCTGTTGTTGTTGTTGCTGGTGCTGCTGCTGTTGCTGTTGCATCTGGTGCTGCTGCATCTGCTGTTGCTGCATTTGTTGTTGTTGTATATGCTGTTGATAGCGTTGCTGCTGCTGCTGCTGCTGCTGTTGTTGTTGCTGCTGATAGAGCTGCGGTTGATTGAACTGTTGTTGTTGAAATTGCTGTTGCTGAAGAAATAAATGGTCTTGATTGTTGGGGGTGGACGGATTGCTCTGACTTTGGATGTTGGGGATCATCGTCCAACTCCCTCCTCCAAAGTGGTCCATAGCTAATGGCTGTTGAGATGAAACCTAGAGCTACTTTGATTCTGAAAATGGACAAACAGAACTTGATATGTTATCATGTGTAATCAGGTACTGCATAAATAGCCAAAACTAGTAAAACTTGAACTGCACTAATGGAATGAGTAGCAACTAGAAATAGTTCCAAAGATTCTGAAATGTGCAACCACTTTAACTATTTCTTTCCTGTCATTCCTAAATGACATTTCATCCACGTCTTATTACCAGAATTATTCTTTTTTACAAAAGAGAATAAAACCCTCAATTTAGACCCTCCAAAATTGAAGCCCGCGCATTGTAACTAAAAGTAATTTTTATCTCCAAGTAACAGCTACCATAACATATGCATGAATTTGGTGTGCAAATTGTTAAATCAAAAAGGCACATTGAAAAAATTACTGCTGCAACTATGCCTTAACACCAAACAAACCAAAAGGGTAGTATTATGATAAAATGTTCAGAAAACATACACTGTAAAATCAGATAGTTAAAAGGAGAAATGAATCAATATCAAGTGCACCGGCTTACTTTATATCGCTATTTTAGCTCAATAATCAAGAACTATGTTTCAACTTAGAATAAGTTTGGGTTGGCTATGTGAATTCCCTTCATTTTGCTCCATTTGAACATTTGAACCCGTTACTTTCCAATATTTAATAATTTAGGTTTGATAACACTAGAAGTTTCTCCACTACTAACATACAAATTTAACAACAACAACATAGCCATTATAATCCGACAAGTGGAGTCTGAGAAGGATAGAATGGATGAATATCTTATTCCAACCTTTGTGGGTCAGAGAGGTTGTTTCCGATGGCTTAAAAGAAATGTTTTTGAAGCTGGATAGCAAGGAAAATATGATACAATCGCAAGACACAAAACAAATGAAGCAACAAATAATAATACACTTTGTTGAAGAATAAGAGAATACGTGACTACTAAATAGTACTACTAATACGGAGAAGAGGAGACTGAACCCCCAACCTCCTCACATAAAGTGTGACAATACTCGGCTACCTACTAACCTTATATTCTAATCCACGACATTCATACTTTCTGATCCAGTTCCCGCCTTTAGTAAGCTAAAGTTGTATCATATTCTGTCTAATCACCTCCCTGGTTCTTTTTTTACAGCCTAACTCTTGCTAGGACCAACCTGTCACACCTCCTTACTGATGCATTTACGCACCTCCTCTTCACATTCCAAGCCCAAATCATCCGAGTCTTGTTTCCCTCGTCGTGCCATCTATGTAGGCCACTCCCAAATTAACCCCTATAACTTCGTTCCTAATCACATTTATCCTAGTATGCCTAAGCCTCATTTCCACTACCTTCATCTTCTGAACATGATTTTTCAATTCCTGACTGGGCAACAATTTACCCAATACAATGTTGGTCTAACCGCCTCTCTATAAAACTATATTTTAAACCTAGACTACACGTTTCAAACAAGATTGGACATGCTAATCACGGAGCCAACGATGCATCAAAATTCCTCATTAATCACCAATCATAAAGAAATTGCACAAGTTTAACGATCGCTAACAAAAAGTGTAAGGACAAAATCTCCTAATCAAGGAAATTAACAGTTTTAGGTCAAAATTTCAACAGCAAAAACAACAAAAGAAAAGGAACAAAGGTACGATGAAGCAAAGAGAGAGCTATAAAACGAGAAAAATTACCGGAGGTGTAAGAGATTAAGCAGACAGCACAGCCTGCGGGAATAATGGGGAAACCTCGTTTCTGTTTGCTCAAAATCCTACTTACTGTTTTCTCTTAAAAGATAAACTGTCGGGAAAAGATATAATTACACCCTTAATTATATATACCTAAAGTTTTAGGAATATATTTTATATTTATATGTACTACACTGTAAAATTACTAGTAATAACGAAATTACAAAATAGATATTGTTATAAATATATTTATATTACAGTGAATATCGAATCTAATAATATATATGATCTAGTTGATATTTATCATGATTTTAAGTATTTATCTTTTTAGTCAGAAGTATTTTTCCTATAAGAGTATTTTTCTTATAAATAGCGAGGTTTTGTTTATTGTATTCTTAAGAATCTCATGATCTCTCATTCCTCAGAAGAATAACAATTACTCTATCATCTCTGCTCTTCTTTGTTCTTTATTATTTTATAACACGTCTCGTTGTCAGGTATGTATTCTTTCCGATCATAAATAATAGGAAGGGAAAAATACATATGTTAATATACTTAAGTATTTAATTACAAAAAATAGCAACATTTTTTCCTAATTACATTCTATAACATATGTAGCATTATAACACTTGTTCCCAACTTTTTTGCCGCCTAAATTTTTTACTGTGCTAAAATTTCCCTTTTCACTCCTCCTTCTTTAGCTTTCCTTAATTTAAATTTCTTTTTCATATTTTTCAGCCATTAACCATCACTCTCTCCTCAATTTTATTGCCTTTTGCACGATTCTTGCACGATCTGTGATAAGGATTTGCCTCCCATATTTCAGGTAATTATTAATCGCATTTTGCATGTGAGCATTTTTTTTTCCTACTTTAATTCACCAAAAATTTATTTTTTAAGAATTTTGTGTTTTAGTGGATGAACACACTGCAATAACACCTACAAACAGTGGTATAAAAAATATGAAATTAGTGTCTGATGCATCATCTTTTAGTCTTGGGTTAACTCAAGAAGATTTAGCTACTGTTGTTTCAAATCCTTTACAATTGAGGAAATCTGGGAGATCGAAAGAGATTAGGTCGAAGTTTCGCAACGACGAAGTGAAAATGACGAAAATTTAAAAAAAAAAAGGGTTGAAGAAAACTTCTTCTCCAAAGGAGCAAAAAACTAAAAAACGGTGCGAGAAGAAAAGAAAATCTAAAGAAATTGAAGACAATGTTGACAAATCTTATAATGAATCTGAAGAAGAAAGTGAGGAGGAGGTATTTCTTTTGCTTGTAAATGTATTTTTTTTTGTTTGTGTTCAAGTAATTATGTATTTTCTGTTATGATGATATTTAGGGATTATGTGAAAATATATTGTTGAATTAACTACTCATGAATAGTATTTGGATATATATATTTCTAGCATAGTTGATATATATTTTTATTATAGTTGATATGTATTTTTAGTACAACTGAATAATTTTGACCTATATATATTTTTAGTATAGTTGATATGCATTTTCGAGTATTTGTATTTTTTCAGTGTTTGTTGTATTTTTGATATGGTCAAAATACATATGCATGTTATTTTAGTTTAACTACCATAACAGTCTATTGTCTATATGTATTTTTAGTACATTTGATATGTATTTTTTAGTGTTGGTTGCAGTTATGATTTGATCAAAATACATATGCATTTTAATCATCTGAAATATATGTGCATGTTATATGTTTTTTTTGTTTGATTGAATTTTATTTACAGATTAAGAAGTGGTAGTTTTACTTTGTATAGGTGATGCGGGACGAAATATTTCTTGTCAGAAAACTTTCAAAATTTGCACCGCACATGTGCTCGTACAGTGACAATGATATTTATGGAAGCATACGCGCAATTTTAAACAAGGAACAGTTTAAAAACTTTTGCGACAATAACATTTTTGATTATTTTATGAAAAAGAAGCAGTGTGTAGTGCAAGCACAGTTGTGCAGATGCGTTATGACGCTTGAGATGAAGGGTAGTTCTTCTTCTGGGATTCTGATTTGTGCTAAAAACACCTCTCTTAGTTTTACTCCCAGGGAATTTTCTATCATAACTGGATTGAATTATGTGTCTAATAGGTATGACTTTATTTTTTATGAGGGTGTACCAAATAGGATGATTGAAAAGTATTTCAATGGGGAAGAAATTATACAGAAAATACAATTATTTTTAACATTCACGGAGTAAGTATGGGGGGGAGAACAATGATGATGATGCTGAGAAAATTGCAATTCTGTATTTCCTGTATTCATTTGTGTTGTCTAACATTGACACTGTTGTTATACCCCATCTTCATTTCGATTCATTTGTGTTGTCTAACATTGACACTGTTGTTATACCCCATCTTCATTTCGATTTGGTAGATAGTGGTAGATATGGGATTTTCCATGGGGTTCTTTATCTTTTGAAGATCTGGCCAGAAGTTTGAACAACCGGTTGAAAGTTGAGGGCAAATTTTATTTGATTCAAGGAATGCCACTGGCTATTCAAGTGTGGCGATATAAGTGTTGTTCAAATGTCCCCCCAAAGATTGCATTGAAGGTTGAGAATCAGATTCCCTGATTATTAAATTAGAAGATGATTGCACCTCATCCACGCTATGATTTTTTTATGAATGCTATGTTTAAGGACAATGGCAAGGTTTGTTGTGAATAAATATATATGTATTGATATGTATTGTATTGTATACATATATTTTTTTTCATTTACAATTGTTTAACATATTATTTAACATATTCGTAGGTTGTATTTAAGAACATAGAGCCAACTGAAACGGAATTGGCAAAGCTTGAAATACCACAGAAGGATGTAACTGAAGATGAACGTGCAGTTGATTCTAACGATGACTTCCAGGATCCACCACCAAAAAAGATCAACGAACGTTCAAAGAAGAAACAGAAGGTGGATTCATCAACCCCGGTAGTGAAGAAACCTTCAGGAAAAAAACAAGTCAATATTGTTGACGCGCATACCCAAACGAGGACTCCACCTCCTCGTGCTGCAAAGGCTGTTGTAATGAAGACACCAGTATTCAAGTCAATTTCAACACGACAGGCTTCTTTTCCAAAAACAAAGAAAGGGAAGCAAACAGCTAGGGTTATTTTTCCTCAGGTACAGTCAAAGGCAAATAGTCATGTAGAGGAAGTAGCCGTGTCAAAGCGTGAGAGTCATGTTGAGAAAGAAGCATTTATTTCTAAGAAAGTTTTTGACGCATTCCGCGAAGAGGTAATTTTTTTTGTCAAATGTTTGTTTTACATTTAAAAATTTGTATTTACTGAATTTGTATGAATACAGGTTCGTTAAGAGTTTAAAGGAGTTCGTGAAGAGTTTACTCGAATTCGTTAATTAGTGAAGAAAAAGTTCAAAAAAATGGCCAAAGCAATTGAACATAATAAGGTAAAAGTTTTATTATTATATAATATCCACAGTATTAAAAAAATATATATGCAGAGTATGTGAAAAAATACATATGCAGTTTATACAAAAAAAAATACATATGCTTTGATTTTCAAAAATACATATGAAATGTCATACAAAATACATATGCAGTGTGTCAAGAAATGCATTTTGATAAATACATATGCAGAGTATGTGAAAATACATATGCGGAGTATGTAAAAAAATACATATGCAGTATATTGCTAAAAATACATATGCAGTTTATACAAAAAATACATATGCTTTGCTTTTCAAAAATACATATAAAATGTAATACAAAATACATATGCAGTGTATCAAGAAATGTATTTTTTAACACTATGTATTTTTAGTGGGTTGGTATATACATATTAAGTGAAATCAAATAATAATAGTTTATTCAAATTATACTTGTAGCAACAACATGAAGATACAGAGGTTGAAGCACAACGGATGAATTATGCTGGTGTCAAAACATCACCACAACAATCCAGTCCTACTGTTGATCAGAATTTGAATTAGAATCAGGATGGTACAAAGGTAAAAAATAACTAAAATATGATTATTCTTTTGAGTGCACAAAGGTAATTATTTTTTTTAGCAGTTATATGTGATTTTATATATAGACATGTATAAACATATACAACTGAATTTTTGTTTGAAGTTGTTTTAATTTTTTTTGCTTGTTTGCAAGGGATGCACTGATTTGCATCCAGATAAAACAAACATTGAAATTGATTCTCAACATTTAATCCCTGATGAGCTTCTCCAAAGTATAAATTTGGATTATAATCTTTCTGAGAAGATTGTTCATCATGAAGATCGAGTATGTATAATGAATTGAACTTCAGTTTATGTGATGTAAAAATCATAACAATTCATAAGACAATTATATATTTTCTTTCATTTCTATTGCAAATCACTGATGAGAAATTGAATGACACAAATTTATATGATTCGCAGTTTACAATCCCAGATGAGTTGTTACCAAGGCTTAATGCATACTGAAGAGAAAGCATCACGAGATATCCATTGGAAACTTGTGAATAAGAACAAAGCGATGAATATTTTAATGATAAAAAGTCTGAATCTGTTGTTCAAGATCATTGTCAGGTATGTATTATGAACATATCTGAGGTTATGTGGGTTATTTTGGACAAAAAAAATAAACTGTTTTCCATTTTTGAAGGAAAATAAAGAGAACGTTGGATCGAGCTCTAAACCAGACATGCACGGAGAGGTTGATCTTGGTACGGAGGAGCAGATTATGACAACTCCTAAAATACAATAATTAACCACTGATGAACAAAGGGATGAAACAGTTTGGCCTTATTCACAAGACACGATCCCTGATGACTTGCTTCCTAGTTTGAATGTATACAGTAGTAAAAGCATCATTGTTCATCCCTCTGCTAATCGTGAACTTCAAACTCCTATTCCAAAGTTAAGGATTAGGCGACCATCCAAATTCAACAAGTCACCTTACACGATGAAATTTGGTTCAGCTGTCGGTAAGTACAATTAGTTATATATTTAGTTTACGATGTAACATGTTATGCAAATACTTTTTAATGATTACCTTTTTGTATTACATAACTATATAGAGAGCTCGAAAAGACACATACATATATTCCCATAGAAACATCCATTTGTTTATCATCCGATTGATGGAATTGTGGATACGAAGATTGTCAACAAGTTCATGGATTGGATTTCTGAAGACCTTCTCAAAGTTCATGCTAAAAGGTATTTCTATTGAATTGTTTTAAGTTTTTTCTTTTAAATTATATTATGTTCTCATGATTTAACATATACTGATTAACAAAAAAAACAGAAAGAAAAATGCGGATCATTATAAAAAAGGAAAATCAATCATTCCAATGATGCATTTTGAAATTGAGACTGTTGAAGATAAAAACTGGTTCTACATAATGGGGTTCCCTGATCAGTCATGGACAAACTCGATTAGTATATTTTTTTTTTACAATATTTTTTTATATTTATAGCACTAATTAAAATACATATTATGATACTTGTAAATACATATGCAGGTGCACATATGTATTTTTACTATGTATTTTTGTATTATATAAGAAAGGATGTGTTACTCTTTAAATTACATATGTATTTTTATATTACATACACATGCTAAATTTAGTGTACAAATAGTTTGAATGATCTAAAATTTATGTTGTTACTTACTGCAGCATATTGATGTTTGCTTCTACTACTTGAGGAAGAAGTCGAAGTATGACCCCAACAGGTCTTACAAATTCAGCACAGTAGATTGTAACTTTATGAATATAATTAGGTCTGTTCATGATGTTTATTCTGCGGATGCTGCAAACCTTACGGCGGGAGGACAGGTGGCACATCTTAATGAATACATAAATGGATTTTGTATGCATGTTGTTGTGCCATGGCATACAGTGGAAGACATTTATATTCCAGTAAATATAAAGAAAAAACATCATTGGGTGCTAGCAATTTTATCTTTCTCAGAGAGGTGCATATTCCTATATGATTCATATGAATCATCTGGTCATTATTCGACTGTTCTTGGTGTCATTGAGAAATTAGCTGTGATTACTCCATTGTGTCTCCAACATTGTGATTTCTACGTTAAGAAAGGAATTTATGTTGAAAATCATCCAAGATACAAAGACAAAGACTCCTCAGATATGTTTGATGTGTTATTTCAAGAGAGTTTGCCTCAACAACCGAGCGAAAGCTTGTAAGTTATTTAACTTACATATAACAAAATTGTATATTTGTAAAATATATATTAAAGCACATATGTGTTTCTTTTTATTATTTTTGTAGGAATTGTGGTGTCTATATGGTTACATATGCAGAGTGTCTTTCTTATAGTCACAAAGTTCTTGCGAATGAGTTCGACCCCAATGCACTCCGTACAAGATATGCTGCACTTTTGTAGAAATATGAGATCAAAAAGCAAGACGCAAATGCTCATAGTGATGTCGAAGCACCTTTGAGGCCTGCAAGGCAAAGTAGAATAACTAGTGTAACTGAAGTTTTTGATGTTTACTTATTTGTATTAAATATTATTAATTTTTTAATATGCAAATAATTATAATAATTAATTAGGGGTGATACAGTAAAAACACGGTTGTAGCAGCCGAAGCAGGCATGTCGATCTGCAACCTGTTTCAGCATGAAACTCCCTCTTATATATATTTTTTATTAAATATTGATTGATTACTTTATATAGTTTAAACGCTGGTTTATGGATGTAGACTAATTTTGATGTTTTGAAGTGGTTCTAATTGTAGGTTATATAGTACTTATTTTAACTGAATGAAATTAATTCAGTTTTGAAGTTTAATCTGAGTCTTTTATGGTGTTCTTCCTTTTAATATGTGATTTAGTTAAAAAATACATATGTATTGTTCATATTATGCTAAAAATACATATGCAGGAAATTTTATGCCTAAAAAATACATATGTATTGTTTTTAACTGAGAAAAATACATATGCAATGTTATGCCTATGCATTCCAAAAATATATCTGAAATTTTTAGTTTAAAACTGTCAATGTTATGTTAAAAATACATATGCAATGTTAGAAAATACATATGCAGTGTTCTTATTTTGCTAAAAAATATGTAAGCATTATAAATAAAATTTAGCCTAAAAATACATATGCAGTGTTGATGGTAATCTTTTCTAAAATACATATTGTTCATAACTAATATGTATTTTGATATGTGTCCATTTAATATGATTATAAATGAAAACTTGAATTAAAGATAAATTTGAACTTTTAATAAAGTTCTGTAATTTATGGTGAGATTTTATTTTACAAAAATACACATGCAGTGTTAGTATTTTTTATTAAAAATACATATGTATTATACATTTAAATGTAGTTTTAGCATATAAATACATATGCAGCGCTAAGATTTTGGAATTCAAACATAGATTTACAGAATATGTCATATATGGCTAAATCAATGAACAATTACAAACTAAATAAGTGTTTGATTAATCAAAGTTACCAACTTTAACCTAAAAAGTATATTCAATGTTAGAAATACATATAAAATGCAGATTCAAAATACATATGCAATGTTCAGATCTTGCAACATATACATATGCAGAATTCAAATTTTACTGTGTTCACTTGTCAAATGATGATTAAATGTATTAACTAAAAAAATAGTTCAAGTTTATAAAAAATGAAAATAAAGTTTTAAGCAATAATACGGAAAGAGAAATGTATCATTTTCGATATTTCCTACAAGAACACCTATTGTGACCCTTAGTCCCACAAGCACCACATGAGTTGATATTCTTCTTTCTAAAAATATTCCGACCTGATTTTTCACGATCCTTCTTTGCAGATCTTCCTGAAGGTCTTTTGTATTTTGGAGCCAGTACTATTTCACCAAGTACGCTCTCTGAAATTAGTCAGCCATCTTTGTGTGACAACGGGTAGATGGAAACATCATATGTCTTCAAAACAGTTTTTGGTTTAAACAAATCACAACAGTATGATCCCTTTTAAAAAAAATTCTTCTCCAACACCGCGCAAGCATGTGCACATGGTATCTGATCTAGTTGAAATGCATTACATGAGCATTTTTTTTCCTTGAGGCAAACAATGAAGTATTTTTATTTGTCGTGTACCGTATACACATATTCTGTGATTGGTACAACTTGATATACAAATAAAAAGTTTAATGAAATGCTACAAAAGATGAAATTCATATTATACGATATGTTGTAAGCACACCAGCATTTTTACAGAAAAATACATATGCAAAGTAAAATTACATATGCAGAGTACATTTTTACAGAGCATCCAAATACATATGCAGTGTTAATTATTTTCAATTAAAAATATATATGTAAAATACATAATATTTTTTTTACTGAACTTTTTAGTTTATTTTTATATGTTTCCATTCATTTAGAACTTAATGGAAGTTATTCTATTAATTATGTTTTTCAAAAGTATAAATTTCAAAAATATAAAAGGTCATACCGTCGTACGAGTACACAAAGCCTCGTTCTCTTTGAGTATGTCATTAAGCTTTTCAATGAGTGGTGTGAAGGTATATGAAGCCTGTTGCCTATTTTTGCAGTTTCATTTTGCAAACAATAATCGAACCTCCTCAAGAAAGTCATAAATTGACAGTTCTCTAGCTGATACAAGTACTTCATTTATTGACTCCGTAATGTTTGAAGTCAAAGTTCAGGCTCGGTGAACTGTTGCATAGGACCTAGCCCACTTTTCGTAACCAGCCAATTCCAAATAATTCTTCACCCTAATATCAACTGCCTCAACTTTTTCCATTAACATGTGGAATTTTGACTTTGAATATAATTTGGTCATTGTATAAAAGATCTCCGACAATGCATCATATGACTTTCTGTAAAGTTTTTTAACATTCCCCCATAGATGCCACATATATGCATAATGTGGAATATCGTTGTACACATCGCTAACAGCTTTATGATGTTTGGATTCCTATCAGAAACAACACACATGTTTTGTCTTTCCCCGTACGTTTTCTTTAGATTCTGAAAGAACCACGTCCATGATGCATCATTTTCAGAATCAATCACACCATATGCAAGAGAAAATATATGACCTGTATATACAAAACAGTTATACGCAGTAAAATAAAAATACATATAGGAACTGCATATGTATTTATTAAATATACAGGTAATTAAAATTGTATATTTTATCAAATAAATGGTATCAATTACATATAATAAAATTTAGACACACATAACTATAAAACATAATCAATTTTACATGTTTTCATTCATGAAACTTTGAAAATATAAATAATTTTATACAGATATGTATATATCTAGTGGAGATATGTATTTTTAGGTGATACGCAGAAATACAAAAAAATACAACAAATTTTACAATATAATTATAAAATCATACTAACCTACTCCATCCATTGTACATGCTGTTACAAATGCCCCAGTATACATTCCTCTCAGATGACTAGCATCAATAACTACGATTGGTCTACAATGATCGAATCCCTTAATGAATGTATTTAGAGCGATAAATACATACAAGAACTCATTCTCATCTGTCTTATTCATTCTTATATATGACTCTGGATAGGTAGTATTCAGTACATATAAGTATGATGGTAGTTTCCCATAAGATGCTGATGACTTACCTCTCAACTCTTCTAACGCTCTTTCTTTCGCCCTCCAATATAAAGTGTATGTCAGATCCATACCAAAATCTTCCTTCATATCATTTTTAATTGTTGTTGTACTGTATTTTCTTTTGTGGTTCTTAAATTTTTGTTTAACCATACCATCTATCAACATACTAGTAGCATGCATCTTTGGATAGATCTTGTCCTTCACCGGACATGTATGTTGAGGTCTAAATGCTCTTATTCTAAATATTTCAATTTCTCCCATTCCTGATGCACGCATTAAAAACTCGCAGTTTCTTGATTTGTAAAACAACGTATACCTGCATCCAACATAATTTAGTATTTTCAAAATACATATCCAAACTAATACTAAACAAGAACAAAGTGATATAGAATATACGTACGTTTTCTTACTTGACTTTTTACTTCGCGTTTGAAACTTCTTCCTAATTGAATAGTCCTTCATGACTGACTTCAATTTTTTTTCTCAAGTAAACCTGGTCTTCCTCAACATGCTTGTGATGTGGATCTGAGATAATCAACTCAACAATGTCCATTTCAAATACATCTAATGCTTGTGTATCTTCACAAACCACCAAAGCTCCTTCATTTGTTGTTTTTATCAGTGTTTGAATGTTGTCACAGTTGGTTATTCTTTCAGCAACACATATAGATAAACTTGCCACGTTGCTTCCTACAACTTTCTCTGAAATACTTACATATAAAGAAAGACAATTCATATCTTGTATCTGCTTTTTTTGAAATATAAACACCTTTAAACCCATATCATTATGTATTTCTATCCGCCCTGCATTAGCAGTAGTTTGATATTCCACTAGAATACGTTTCCTCGTTAAATTCATACTTAAGTGAGATGCTAATTCATCGTGTAGCTCAATGAATGTTGTTGATGTGCTCAACAGTATAGCATCAGTGACATATTCTTCGTAGTTTTTTTCATACGTCCATCGACCAGAGTGCTTCACAAGCACTGGTATGCTTCCCATTTCTACTTGGTTTAACCAAAAAATAAACAAATATAAATATTTTGTCAAATTATAACTTGTTAAAATAAACACTTTTCAGCTTTAACTGCAAACAAACTTACACAGCCAACATCTCCATTCAAAAAATAAATTTAAACAAAATTTGTTTGACGTAAAATGCAAACACAAAAGAAGTTTTAAACCAAATACAAAAACTACTGAATTGAACCGAAGAAAAATTTGTATAAAATATATTTTTAGCAAAAACAGTTATACTCTCAAATTCCGACAAGCAAACCAAAAATACATATGCAGTGTTAACATTAAGCAGTTCAAAAATACATATGCAGTGTTAACATTAAACATATCAAAAAATACATATGGAGCATACCTAATTTGTATTTTGATATGTGTGAATAGAATTTCATCACATTCAACAGCTCAATTCAATCATCCATTGATCAAGGATTTTCAAAAAATAATTGAATCAAATTCAACTCGAAATTTTTTAAAATTGTTTTCATAATCGGGGAGCTTCACAATTTGATCAATTGTTAAATCAATCAAAATAACAACAGTCGATACTGAAATAAATAGTCGAACAATGAAATTTAAATAACTGAAACAACTTCTAAACTGAAATTTTGCAAAGAAAAAGTTCAATTCTGAAGGTTTTTGTTATATATGTTGAATTTCCTCCTGCTTTGATTATAAATCGAAACTAAATAGGAGCATCAGTAATGACTGAAATAAAAAATCCAACTGGAAAAATTTAATGATTACGTACCTTAAACAACAGTAACGGATGAATTTTCAACTGATAGTTGAATTCGAACAATTTGAACTGAAGAATCTATGATTGAATTTGATTCAAAGAAATTAATGCTTTGTTTTGAAACTGATGTTGAATTAAAATAAGATACTGTAGAATTTCATATGAACAACAACAATGGTTGAACATAAAAACACGGTTGAATTAAACGAAATTGCTCATAAAAAAGAAAAGCAGATTTTGATTTTTTTTCTCAGATGAACTCGTTAATGGAGAAAACTAAAATTTAAAATTTGATCAATGTTGTTAAGCTAAAACGAAAATCACGTGATTGAAGTTGTTTGAACGGAAAAGGAATCTACAAAATTAATTAATTGGTAATTATACCATATTTATCTCAACCAATTTTAGTTATTTAAGGGAGGTAAAATTAATTGTATATGTATTTTTATAGCAATAGTTTTTAAAAATACATAATACAAGTTGCTACAAAATGTAATTATGAAATTGTTGCTATAAAATTAATAATTAGAGCCTCAAGTATTTTATTTCTGAATTTTACCCTAATAGGAATGCAATTATTAGTAGGCTAATTATAGTTTCAATGCTTAGTGGGCTAATTATAAGGGAAATAAAAAAAGGATGAATATTTTTTGTATTTGAGGAATTTGATTTGCAGAAGAAGATAAAATTACCACATAAATCGATTACTTTGGTTAATTCTAAAGAGTAAAGATCTCATCATGGTTCAATAAAGTGGATAGATAATCTGCTTTGTATATCTTCAAGATATATCAATATCTCCACACAAACACATTGCATATTTGAGATCGAGATTTATGCTGGTTAAATAAATATCCAACATCAGCATAATTAACAAGATCGAGGCTGCAATCTTTAGAATAAAATAAGATCATATGTTTAATCTCATTTTGATGTCTCCTAGTAGAAGCAGAACTATACCTTGCTAACAAATTTATCGAAAGGCTATATCGAGCCTTGTAATATTTGCAAGATACATGAGTGCACCACTTGTACTAAGATATGGTACTTCATAACCAATCTAATTTGGTATATTTCTCATTTTAGCAAATAATCTATTGCTTTAAAAACTCTCTAAGAGGTTCAATAATTTTCAAGTTATAAACTTATATAATATAAGGATTATCAATAAGTTTCCCAGAAACTTTTATGTTTTGAATCCTTAAAGAAGTTTTCATATAAATTTTGTCAAGTAATAATATTCAACATTTCATGTGTGACATCTTCAAGTATCTGGACTGCAAATTAAATAAGTTTTACGTTTATCAAGATTCATCTTTTCATGTCGCTTGATAAATGTTTCTACGTCAGTATATTTAAATAAACGTAAAATTTAGATCCTCGTAATCTTTTACAATATATATTTTGCCAATATTGTATCAAAGATATTAATGATATATCATTTCGTATCGGTTCACAGCGTGACATAACATTTTTGAGATCTCATCACTTCATTATTTTTAGGTACATGAACCTCTCATAAGGGTTCATAAAATGTTATGTCGTAGGCTCTTCAAGAGCACATTGCCTTCTTATTATGATTATTTACTCCTTATTTTTCAAGGATTATTTCATTTGAAACCGATTAGTCTATCATGTTTCATGCATGTGTAGACTTTGTCCTATATGAACACAAAATAGGAGCACTTGCAGCTTAAATATGATATGCGTTCGACATTCGACTTGAATTATCTTTTGAATGAGGATCTGATGATAATTCCTAACATATTTCATAGCTGCTTATAATCTCCCCCTTATGTTAGGAAAACTAACATACATCCTCTATCTTCTTTGAGGATTCTATCTCTGTCCATCATGATATATTTTTAATCGTATACCGCGCATCAAAACTATTAGACAGAATAGTTTGTTCCTGACCCTGAACCAATTGAGAGGGAAGAAATAATCATAATTTATTGATCTAATGCATACAAGTGCTATTGTATGCAACATATCATATTTCAGACCAACACATGAAGCTTTGTTCTCATTAGTAATGATTTAGCTATTTATGGAAGGCTTTCAATAAACGTACAAGTGATCATCTTATATCGATGCATCTTAATGGATCACATGACTGGTGAATGGGCCTATATTCACCTTTTATATTTTTCAGATTTTGAGGGATCAAATCCCAATATTAGTTGGTCCAACCAACTTGTCATGAGAACAAGCAACATAAATAGTTCTTGAAGAATCTTTTATTTCTTCAACATATGTCTAATACCCAATATGCACATCTTTAGGATGTCGCAATCGTTCATGTCAATTTATGAACTTTGAATCTAGTAAAGTCCAAGTTTACCATGATATGTACTTTTGTTTTAGTAAATTTCAGATTTACTACTTCACAAATAGATTTTACAATAATTCTTCTCAGTTATTCAGCCTCAGATTTACTATTACATGAATAAATTTCAGATTTACTAATTCAGAAGTAGATTTTAAAATAACTCTTTTCAATTATTCTGCCTTATTCGGAGGTGAGTTGTGATGTATTCTGCCTCATTCGGAGGTGAGTTGTGATACCATCACAATCAAGTGCATGTTTGTATTGAAACAATTGAAATCCTCATTCCCCAGGAATGATGAAATATAATCAAGCTTTAAGCGTATCAAATTATGATAGCCACAAAAGCAAATTGAGGCATACATATGATTTATTGCTACCAAATTCATTTCAAAGAATGGGGCATATTTAATGAGACATGTTTCATGACTTTTCACCAAATACTCATTATTTTGTCTTAGCCATCATAATGTCATCAATATGGTGCATTAAGATTCAAACTCAACATCTTATCCATATAAAGGCGTCTTAAGCATAAATCGATGGGACTTGAACCCAACATATTATCATCCCCTTTGATAATATTGTTCTTGAGGAAAAAATTTAAAACATATGGTTCCAAACCAATTATTTTTTCTCAAATCCAATAATAATTATATCAAATTTGAACTTTGTAGATTTGAATTCATTAATTTATTTTTCATTGCATGCAGTCTTTCTGCTCTTACGGTATATATATATTTGGCAAAGCCCACAAGACAAAGCTATAATGCTGAATTTTTAAATGGGAGAATAGTTTATAAACCTGTGTTTGTAAATTGGTTACCAAGTTTAAATTGGTCATTGGTGTCATAATGAAGTATGAATGATGTTTAGATTCACGATCATCCCACCCCCAGCAAAAATATAAAAAAGAAAAAATTAAGACGTCGAGAGTCTTGATGAGATTAGTACAATGTGGTATCATTTGGTTATTTTTGATCTTGCTTTTTCTTAATTATTATTGAGCAAGTAAAATTTTTATCTGGATCGAAGTGAAAATAATATTTTTCTTCTGCATATTTATGAAGTTTTGAAAAATCCAAGTATCTCGAACATAGATAGACAGACAAGTAGAAATTTCTCGAACGAACAATACTCCTTTGTATACGTTAGAAGTCAATTGATGAGCAGGAGCTACCCCCAAGTTTTTGTAAAATATAGTAGTAATAAATATGAGCCTAAAATGCTACAAGCAGATCTATGGAGATAGATGAATTACACGAGCTTGACACATGTATTTATTATTTAAATATTCTTTCTATCTCAATTTATGAGGCATATTTCATTTAATTAATGAGATTCAAATAAGATAATTTTGATCATGAATTTGAACATGAAATCTTCAATTTTTTTGAAAAATAAAATTATATATTTGAAAACTACGTAAAAGTATTATAAGTCACAATAATTGACTATTCAAAAATTTATGAAGCCTATAAAAAAAAATTATGATCAAATGTAGACATATTTGAATCTGATTAAGCCAAATATGCCACATAAATTTAAAGGAAGGAAATAACTTTTCTTTTCTTTTCTTTGTTTTACATCTTTTCTTCGACTTTCCTATAGCGTACTTGTACGCTTCACGCGATCAAAAAAATATCAATTATATTTATTTTATACAAATTTTTTTGAATGTGATAAAATATATCCATATAAAATTTATCTTAGATTCTAAATTTACATTTTTAAGATTAAAAAACAAAAGAA
The DNA here is from genome assembly GCA_030864225.1 of Capsicum baccatum var. pendulum. Classification (NCBI taxonomy): domain Eukaryota; kingdom Viridiplantae; phylum Streptophyta; class Magnoliopsida; order Solanales; family Solanaceae; genus Capsicum; species Capsicum baccatum. Next base: position 129,072,474 of record CM061551.1, on the reverse strand, counting down.
AAAAAAATGACGGTACATCATTAGAGTTGAAATTATTATCAAGAGGAGCAAAAAGTGATACAACAATGAATATTTAAAACCTAAAATTTTCAAGCATGATAGAGGAAATTTTATACAATAAATATCACCCTAAAGTATTTTAATCAGATTTTGTAGAGATACACGCCTGACATAAGTATTTCTCATTTAATTAACTGTTTTTTCATTTTTTAAAACATCTTCTTCTGCCTTTTCATTTTCGTTCACTGTTCATATCAAATTTAAAGTTTATTAGTTTTTGCAAGTATCAATTTTAGAATGAAAATTTAATAATTTCAGTTTTTTCTTCTAATTTTTCTTATTGAATATTACTACATGCTCAAATTTTAAACTTTCTTGTACTTACGGTGGGACTTTAATCCATCCTCAAAGAATTAATCAAAACACCTAATATTATGGACATGTAAAAGAGAAATGTTATCCCTACTCAGTTTGACAAGCTTATTTTGAGCCTAGCGCTTGACTTGATCGAGTAGTCAAGCAGCAGGTTGAAGTCTTTGACTTCACAAGTCCTCCTCTTGTTGAAGATAAGAATAAAAAGAAGTAAGTAGACAACAAAAATTGTCAATTGGTAACGTAAGTAAATATAGAATACACACTCTAAAGGTGCTGAGTTGTGAGTTGAAATCCCATTCTAACTCCATGGCTTGAATATGATTATTATTCCTGGGTCACAGTACATCATTCCCACCTTCCTTCAGTATATCACTGGCAGTCTGTGACTTCAGGAGGTATTCACATTTGACATATGTCTGCTTTGACCGAGATCTTTGGGGATGCTGACCCGCAGTGAGGCAGAGATGATGAAGTGACCGGCTCCTCCCGAAATTGCATTATCAAAGCCGAGCCAGTTCAATTTCTCATGGAGTCAATTTCTTTTTGAAAAAAAGTTAACATTTTTTTCACCAAGTTGTGTCCTTCATATTTTCAATGTCATCCTTCACATTTATAAAATATCTCCTTCTATAAAAGAACAATTTATTTTATCAAAATAGTGATACCTCAAATTTCAATAAACAGTAAATTTACTCAGACAGTAAATCACACTTGAATACTTAAGAAGAAATGTAGAAGTACATGAAAATTGTGTACTCAATATTCGAGGAAGAGTTATATATTTATCGCCAACAATAATTGCTTAAAAAAAAGCAACAGTTTTGAATAAATTACACCGATTTGGGTGTGGCGTGCACGTGCAGTCTGCACATCTCATGGTGCAGACGCACATTAGACACACAAGAGAACCATAAAGATGATGGAAAAAGTCATCATTTCCACCTTAAACTATACTCGAAAAGTTGAAGACACGCTAAACTATTGGAGTGACCTAATACACACCTAAACTATAAAAAAGTGAAATTATTTACCCCTCCAAACTGATCTGACAAAGAATGTGATATCACATTCCTATACACACGTGAAAAGCAGAAAAGAAAATTAAAAGCTTATTAAAATGTACGCATGTCATTATTCAATTGCATTTTATCAATCAATTATATTTAATTAATTTTTTATTTATATTTATATAATTTTTATTTTCTTTCTTTGCCTTTTAATTTGTCTTTTCTTTTTCTTTTTTTCTCTTCATCTCTGTCTTCTTTTATATTTTCTCATTTCTTCCTTAACTTCATTTCTTATTCCTTGCCTCCTCTCAACCTCCATCAATTCATCAATGAATTCACAAATACATTTATTATTTTATTTTTTTCCTTTATTATTACAAGTAGGAAGAAGTTTGTTATTATTGATATATCCTTTTGGTTTTGTTAGAAAAAAATAGTACGAATATAATTTGATATTGATGTGTTCTGTCCAATTTATAATTGATATTTTTCTATGAATCTAGGTATTATTTAGACGAAATTTACTCAATTTTAATTTAAATTAGATTGTAGTTTTTTTGAATTTTATAAAATTGGATTATGGATATCTTGAATTTCACGAGTTGGATTGTGGGTTGTTCGAATTTTACAAGTTGAAATGTGTGTATCTTGAATTTCATGAATTGGATTCTGTGTTTCTTGCATTTTACTGAATTGTGTTATGGGTTTCTCGAATTTTGCAAATTGAATTCTAAATTTATCGAATTTCATGAAGTTGATTTATGGGTTTCTTGCATTTACGAATTGAATTGTAAATTAGTTAAATTTTATTGAACTGAGTTATGGGTTTCTTGAATTTTCAAGAATTGAGTTCTATAGTTGCATTTTACGGTCTGGGTTATGATTTGCTCGAATTTTATTGAATTGGGTTGCGGGTTTCTAGAATTTTACAAAAAATAGCGGAAGATTGTGAAACAGTGAAAGAATTGAAGTGATTTTGTTTGTCGGATGTGGATTGCTTTGATCCGATCGAATTCGTTTATTTATCAGTAAATGGGCTTTGCCCAGATTTTAACTAAAAGAAGAAGGATTGAAGGAGATGATATTTTGGAGTATATATATATATATATATGGGATAGAGGTGGTGGAGATAGAAAGGGGGGGGGGGGGGTGATTAATTTAGGGGAAAAAAAAAGGTGAAAAAAAATGTGTTTGACACGTGTCAGCGCGTGTAGATACATTTAAGATAAAAACTGGTTATGACATTTCAAGGGTTAAAAAGTTTCATTTTTGTATAGTTTAGGTGTGTATTAGATCACTCTAATAGTTTAGGCATGTCTTCGACTTTTCGAATATAATTTAAAATGGAAATGATGATTTTTCCCTAAAGATGATTGGCTTTTACATGGGTTTAATTTGTACATAGCATGTGTGGTTCGTACATGGCCTTGTGTGGTTGCACATCCTTCCTTCCCCATTCTTATCCCTTTAACAATATGAAGAAGTGTTTTTGTGTTTAAGCACATGAAAGTATTCTTTCACCGTCAATGTGTGAGAAATATTTTTTTCAAAAAATAAAAGGAACATTTCATTTTTCCTCTATATTTATTCCCTATATTTTCTATTCACTTTTCACGCTAACACCCATTAATTGTAATATCACTGTTGTAGTTTTTTATTATTTGAGTTTGGTTATTATTTGTTGTTGCTTATTTCGATGATCATATTATTTTGATATAATTACTATTTAAAATGATTTGTCATATTGTCTATAGTATTTTATCATGATTTCTTTACTTTAATTATTTCCTTTTTTATAATATTTAAACTTGATTGAGAGTTTATTAAAAACAACCTTCTTACCTCCGATTTAAAATTAAGACCTATATCTTCTATTCTTTCTAAAATTCACTTGCTGAAATTACGTTAGATCAAGGTCCAACTATAAGGGACTAATTTTGGTCTAAGGGCACCACAAAATAAAGGCAGGCAAAAGAGCCACGCGAAACATTCCGTTGGTCAATAACAAGTTAACCCACTGTCACACGGATAAAAAGGGGGTGAAATTGAAAAGACAAGGATTGTTGAAGTTACATTTGACAAGACTAGTTGATGTGATATTTAATTTGTCCTCTCTAAATGTCTCTTGTCACTATTTCTACTTTTATTTTATGTGTGTCGTTTAGATTGAAGTATAAGGAAAATTTAGAATTTTTAAATTTAAAAATAGTTAACGTTCTTAGAGCCCGTTTGGACAGGTCGACAAAAAATGGCTTTTAAAAAATATTTTAAAAGTGTTTTTAAAAATGTTGAATTTATTTTAAAAACAAGCAGTTATGTGTTTGGATAAAAGTGTTGAAACTGAAAAAATTTATTGATGTGTTTGGTAAATAAGTGCTTTAAGCACTTTTTTTATCAAAATATCTGAAATACCTTTATAACTGTTAGTAATATATAGAGTTCATTATTATTAATTTTATTGTTAAAATGATTCAAATTAAAATTAATATATATATATATATATATGTATATATATATGTATATTAAAAATATTTTCACGAATGACTATTAATTTATACGCTAAAAAAATATTTTTTTAAAGAATTTAAGTGTTGAATATTTTAATGTGTTTGAAAAACATAGTTATGTATTAAATAATTATTTGAGAGCAAAATGAATATGCTATGTTGTGAAAGAAAATTAGGGCTACAAAAGGGTATATTTGGAATAAGGGACAATTACATGGGACATAAATGTTATTTGCTTGGTCAACAATAATGACTTATAAGTCCCCCAAAAAGCAAGGGAATGACTACTTCTTACTTTTGGCTTTTAAAAAATTAAAATTGACTTTTTTTAAAGCAATTTTATACATGAGAAAAGGAAATGGGGTGACCATTAAAAAAATAAATAGCCACAATATGAAAAGGTGGACAACTGTAGCCAGTCGGCTATTTTAATTCCCCTTTTTAGCCATTTAACCCAATTGAGTACATGCAGTCTCTATACTCAATTGATACACTTTTATACCAAATTGATACACCTTTATAGTATATTGATTCAGTTTTTGAAAAAAAGAGAAAGAAAATTCTATGCAAGACATGCAGTCCCTATACCCAATTAATACACTTTTATACTACATTGATACACCTTTATACTACATTGATACACTTTGATACCGCATTGATACACTTTTATATTAGATTGATACACTTTTATACCACGTAGGTACAGTATATATACCATATAAATACACCTCTATTGAAAGTTTTGATCAATTTATGTCCCAATAACTTCATTGTCTTCAAATTAAGCAGGCAAATCCACAACGCTATCATTAAAATACAATGAAGCTTAAAGATAGAAACAGAAAAACTCTCTGAATCATGTGTCAAGTAAGTGTCACAATAATTACAATAGTACCTGAAATATCACGTAAATGATTAACGCCAGAAACGAAATCACAAAAACGAGCATAAACCTAAAAGAATAGTTCACTGAAAAAAATATTGTGCCTACCGAGGCATTTGGTTAACAAAGGTAGCTGAAGAAGTTACTTTGCCAATGCAATAGTCAAATTTTGTGTACAATTTTTTTGTCAGAGTACTGTTACCGATAATGAATTTTGATTAATCGAACAGAAACAAAATTGGAATTCGAAATCCTTGGTGAAATTCAGAGGGAAAGGGAAACTGGTCCCTCAAAGACTACTATTGGATTGAAGCGTTAGAAGGTTCAATTTTGATATCTGAGATTGTGAATTGGGGTGAAATTGGTTGAATTTTGATGAGTTGATTTTTTTAATTTTTTTTTTCTAATTTCTATGTGAAAGCATTGTATGGTTGGAATGGAGAAGAGCGGGAGAAGAAGATGAAATGATACACGATTTATATTGGGAGTGACTATTTAGTGGGTATTTAATTATGAGTGTTATTTTTGTGGTATTATTTTAATTTTACGTGTCATTTTTGTCCTTTCTCCTTTAAACATTACCAAACACTTTCAAAAGTAAAAAATGACTTAAAAGCCATTTTGACAAAAAATAAGCTTGCCTAAACACCCTCTTAATATATGTGTTATTATTTCACATTAATCTTTATAATATTATTTAATCCAACGAAAAAATACTACTACCACCAACACTAACATCATAACTAGGTAGACTATAGCCAAATAAACTTATTTCTATATCAGAAGTTAATTTAAAGAAGAACGAGGTTTTTCTATACTTTATTTTAACAGTTTTATTTCTAAATTTTCATTTAATACTTAATAAAATAATTTTTAGTCAGATAAATAGCTATAACTCATTGTAGATCGCATATTTCAATTTTTTTTTCTTTTGTTATATTTCATATTAACTTAATCTAAACCCGCATAAATTAGAATAAAAGCAGTAGTAGAGTATTAAATTAACTCAATACTATTTACACTTGTCCATCATCCCAAACTAAAAAATTATGAGAACTATTGAACTCTCTCACATCGTCCTATATATATATAGTGATGAGGCAGATACCCTCTTTAACAACTTCAAAATATTCACAGCCATGTTAGACGTGTATAGTAGTACCATCACTTGTGTCTCACAAAACTTCTCTCCACCGCAGCCGCCGCCGCTAATACCGCCGCCGTCATCTCCACCAACGGTGAGCCGTTACGAGCTACAAAAACGGCGAGACTGGAACACATTCGGACACTACTTGAAAAACCACAAGCCACCATTAATACTATCGCGATGCAGCGGAGCCAACATTCTGGAATTCTTAAAGTACCTAGACCAGTTCGGGAAAACTAAGGTACACAACTGTTCTTGTCCGTTTTACGGCGATCCTAATCCGCCGGCACCGTGTAATTGTCCGTTGAAACAAGCGTGGGGGAGCCTTGACGCGCTTATTGGTAGGCTACGCGCTGCCTTTGAAGAGAATGGAGGAAGGGCGGAGACGAATCCGTTTGGTGTAAGAGCAGTGAGATTGTATTTAAGGGAAGTGAGAGACACGCAAGCGAAAGCGAGGGGGATTGCTTATGAGAAGAAGAAAAGGAAGAATGTTAAGCAGCAGCAATACTCTATATAAAAGAAGATGCATGCCATAATTAATTAATTGGAGTTTGAATTAATTAGCTAGCTTGTTGGTGATATATGTAAATGAATTAGTGTAAGTATATAAATTACATCTAATATGTTTACTACTTATGGATATTTTTGTATGGGAGTATGTTTTTGTCAGTATCATCCTCTGCTGCAATTGACTATTGCATTATCATTTTTTTTTTTTTTTTGCTTATTGTTGTTGTCTCTTTTCCTTTTGTGTGGAGTAGAGATCTATTGGAAATAACTTTTGTGTGGAGTAAAGATATTTTAGTGAGTATACTATTGTTGTTATAGTAGGAGAAAATCCTAGTATTATTTTTTCATTCAGTTTAATATTTTATATACATAGAAGTTCGAAAGATTTAGTAGGAGAAAATGAAAATCTAGAACATAATACCCTTGTTTAAGTTGAGAAAATTTCTCTCGCGACCTATTGCATTTCGCCACACCATTGCTAAATGAGTTTGTATGAGTTAAATAATTTTTTAATTAAGAAATTAAAATTTTTAATATGACACATGATTAGGATTTTGTGGTTTACTGTATTCTGAGGACAGTAACATAAGAAATAAGAGTTGAAAGATGTTCTACTCCCAAAAGAAGTGAGTGATTTCAGTAGGCAAATTGATCATTCAGCAAATTAACTCCAAGGAAATTCAAAATTATTTTAGGTCACATATTTAAATTGCATTGTATTGTTTTATTGAATTTCGTTATTACAACTTCACGAGGACATAACCGTCAGATGTCTGTGATCATGACTATTTCATAATTTTGTTGGTTGAAATAATGTTTTTTTCTCCGAATATCAGGTCATTTGCATAATGCATATACTCACTGTACACCTGTGGGCTGTGGCTGTCGATAAAGTTCGAGTAGCAATTAAAGACATATTAGTGCTTCTAAATCAAATGTGTAATTTAATTGGATTCTTTTTATAACTTTAAAATATATAAGCACCTAATCTTACGACCACATAATTTTTCCACTTTGTAAAATTAAACAGATGATATGATCTTGTGAAAGAAACTATATTCCCCATTGTATTTCCCTCATAGGGGAATCACTCATTTTGATTGTTTGTGAAACACTAATTGAGTCTCGTAGGCTCAGATTTTAATAGTTTGGTTAATTGTCTATCTAAACGTTCACCTTATTAGTGAACATTTAATTTATCAATTTTATTTGTTTACTTTTAATTTGTTATGTCAAGCACACGGTTTCACTTAATAGCTAGCGATGGGACATGTAAACTCCAAAATGGAAAAAAGAATCCTACCACTTTAAGTGTGTCTCCAATATATATATATATATATATATATATATATATATATATATATATATATATACTATCTTCCTCTTGTTAATGATTGCTACTAGAATAAGTTTTACCATCTCCTGGATTGCATTAAAACATCTCCTAAAAGCACATTCTTCACTGAAGAAATGTGGTAGAGAAAAAAGGAGGACAACAATTGGACTAAGATTCTTATTTTGGGTTTTTCAATTTGTGGTAAATATGCTTTTGCTTTGTGTAATGGATTCATTTTTTCTTGTTTTGGTCTTTAAATTCCATCATTGCATAAGTTTTAGTTTGCCACTACTAGTCTTTTCTTTTTTTTTGATTGTGGTGTCAAATTGTTCAATTAGAATACCACAACAATAGTATATCTAATATAATTTACAAGAGGAATCCGAAAAAAGTAAGATATACACAAACATTACACCTACAAACATACTGTTTTCAGTATTCCATCGGCTCAAATAAAATATAACCAAAGCAACATAGAAAGAAAATAACAACAATAAAATGGATATATTTCTTATAGACACATACAAATAATTGCTTGTACATTTCACTCTCCACTTCAAATATATCCAATCCCATAGTGGGATAGAGACAAGAGGGCAACTCGAGTGAAAACTAGAGGAGGATATTCTCTCATACACTGATGATGTGTTGTTAACCATAATCTTTGAAATTTTGTCAATCGACTATCAAGTCCTGAACATTCAATTAAATCTTTTCTGTAACATCCCGCATTTCGGGCTAGAACGAAAACCGTCATTTCTATGTGTAGATGATCCAAAAGCAATAAATCCTATTTAAATATGACATGTTAATCATTTTAGTAGTGTGGGGAATTGAATGAGTTTTCCGTCGACATAAGATTCATCCAAAACGGATACTCGGTGAAGGAGTTATGGTTAATTTAAGTCATAGTCGTAAAACACCGTCATTCGTGTCCTTGGCGCGTCGCAAAGAGAGTTTAAATGAAGATGGCCAATTTTCAGTGAGACTCCGCGATGGTGGCGCATCGCGGAGAGGGCCAAATTCCCATTCGTCAATTTTCAGTGAGCCACCACGATAGTGGCGCGTCGCGGTGGCCCATAATCTCGGGTTCCCAGTTTAAATTTTTTCAATTTCGTTCAGAAGTTAACAATGGTAGTTTGGACTTTTTTGCAAGTCTCTTAAAATGTCCAAACAAGAGATTAAGACCTCTACAAGCATAATATACGACATTCTCTAGACTTCCCTCAAAACAAAAACCCTAGTTCATATACTTCTCCTCCAAGAAACTCAAGACTCAACCATGAGTTTTCAAAATTGATTGGAGATTTGGAATCCCCAAACCGTAGGCTTCAAGGATCAGCCGTTATTCTTCATAATCGAGGTACGCGGGGTTTTTCTTAAATCTCAAGGGCATAAAAATCATGATTCTAAGAAAGGAGTTTTCAGATTTATGAATACATTCATGTTTTAGAAATCTTGACGGTATTGTTTTGGTCTTTTGACCTTCCTCGACATTGATTCGAAATTGTATATATATGTATGCTTGTGTTTTAAGGTTGATGATTTAATTGAGAGCATGACTTATGTAAAATCCCTCTCTTGTTTTGATTTTCCTTTACTTATCATATGTTATAGATGTTTTGAATGCATCCTTGAAAAGCATGGTTTAAAATGTTTTGAATTGTGTTATGATTGGATTAAGATTTGGATTTCAAAAGAGAGGGTAGTAGTGTTGATAAATATTGAAAATATTCATATAATGAAAGAGTGCATGATTTTGTCAAAAACATATGACCACCATATGTTTAAAGGATTCTTGCATAGTTTTAATTTATACTTTAGAACATAAAATCTCTTATACTATTTGCATGTTTGGGTGTTCTGAACTATGTTTTAATGAAAGATCATGCTTATTGTACTATGGCTCATAAATAGGACTTGCAAGTCTTGGTGTAACGACACCTATTCAGATTATGCCATGATAATTCAGAACAGAATAGAATGCTTGTTTGGAATTAGATTTTAAGATTTTAAGATTTAGAATGATGTATGTTTAGAAGTGGTTAAACCTGGGCATTAAAGAGACGTTAGGTGGTTCCCTGAAGGAGGCATGAGTTCAGACAACTCATTCCCCAAAATCGTGATTTGTCGATCTGGGTATATTATATTACGCTGGCCTAGTGCCGTGTGGCGTATCAAAAATAGGAACTCCAACCCTTGCGGCACACTCGGGTTGGGGCCTTTCCCTCCGAGTCAATGACGGATTTCATATAGCCCGTGAGATTTTAGAATTGTTTGGGCGTACCACCTAACTCAGAAGTAATACAAAGAACAGAGAGTGCATTGACAAGAATGACTTATGGTTTTCAGAAAGTGCCTATGTGTTTTGAGAACTGTTTATGCATGATGTTTTAACAAATTGCTCTCCACTATTTTACTTATATAAAAGTTTTATCTTGGATTACTTTCTGTACCAGTACATCTGTATTGACCCCCCTTCCTCCCTCCAGGTTCTAAGGCTCAGTCTAGGGGTCGAGAAAAGCAATAGATTTTATTAGACAGAGTTGCAGTGTTCAGTTGGTGAGCCTTCTTTATTCCAGAAGGACTGTTTACTTTTAGACAACTATTATTAGTTATGGTTTTGGTCTACTGGGGGCCTTGTCCCAATTTTCAGAATAATTTTGAGATGTAGTAGAGATTTCGCAGATCGAGTCACATCTTATTCAGATGTTTTGAATTGCAGTTTTTTTTCTTTCTTATGTCTTGAAATCCAGAGTTAATGACCATGTTTCCGTATCAGATTTTATTTTCACATTTTCTTTTATGATATTAATGTTGTGCATGATTACCAGATTAGATAGAGAGGGACGTCCGGGCCTTCATGGTTTGGGATGTCCGTCATGGCCAGACCCTAGTTCGGGTCGTGGTAAATTTGGTATCAGAGCACGGTTCATGATCTCAGGGTATGCGAAATAGTGTCGGGTAGAGTCTTATTTATGGGTGTGTAGCACGTCACACTTATAAGCAGGAGGCTACAAGGTGTTTAGGAATGTCTTTTTTTTTCATATTCTAGGTCGTGCAATAGAGTCAGAATGTTCCTCTTTCATACTCTAATTAGTGTTGTGGTGTTGCCCATACGAAAGTAACAGTCATCCCAATTCTTTCCCTACTCTGATGTTCTCAAACATGTCTTATTGTTGGGGTGATTCAAGTACAGAAGTTTAGAGTCTAAATGACATAGTTCTTTCTGATTGAATCATATAAGATTTTAAAATTGTGCAAGGACTTGTGAAGAGTCCGTTAGTGCCTCAGAGTGTATTGATTCTAGTATGAACTTTGATTCTGATGAAATCGTACTTTTCAGCCTGTGGTATTGAGTGTATTCAGTCCTTTTTAGAATTTATGTTACTGATGTCACGCTTAAGGGGGTGATGTGTAGCAGAATGTTGGAACTGTATTTCCACCCGAGTAGTAGTATAAGTTAAGTGTCGGTGTCATGACCTATTGGTAGTGATGTTGGATCAAGAAGTTGGTGATGTGAAGTCACAAAGTTAGAAGTCAGAGTAAGAGTGACTTTTGTGTAAATAAATATTTTAGTTGAATAACCGATGTTTGAGGATGATTTACCCCTTTTTAGTGATAAACTAATGTGGTAGCTAGTAGCATGTGTAGATTGTATGGTAGTTTATGGGGGAAGTGTTTGACTCATATTTTTTTATTTATACAGAATAAGATATGTATCCTTAGATCATTGATTATTGTGTGTCAAGTTTCTGTCTTTTGCAATCTTGTTATCATTGTGTTGTTGAAACTCAAAGTCTAGTGAAGCCGTGTGAGGCCTATTTCTATTCACTAGCAACTTATTATCCATTTTGTTGGTTCTTGTGTTGGATGGAACTGGGGGTTTAGAGGCATAATGACAGGAAAATGGTAAGGGCGATTTATTGAATGTATGTATAGCCGAATCTTATGGCATGAGATTGAGTTGGTATTAAAGTGATACGTCCTTGTGTGCTAGTTTAGTAGAAGGTAGAGAAGGAGTAATTAGCTAAGCTGAGTTGTTGTTCGCTCGAAGTATGAAAATGGCTAGATTAGCCAGTAAGTTATAATTATAGACACAAGGTTGTTTGTGGAATTTGAAGGTAGTCTAAATGTACGCTTGGGTAAGTAAGTGTGATATGAGAAAGCCGTATAAGTAGATAAGATTGTATGGGGTTATAATATAAGATTAAGTTTAACCATGTCTATTATGTAACTCTACCCCCTTGATTTTCTTTTCCTTGGTAGTTGTAGACTAGTACTACTTGTGAGAAGGTATGTAGTAGATTTTGAGGCATAGCAGTGATGTCATAAAGGTGGATATGATTATTTCATGGTTAATGATACTAGTTTTATAGAAGCGATCTAATAGGCTTGAATAGTGCATGCAAGAGCTTAAGTTTATTTGGCTCGTAATGAAGTATGATGTTGTATGTATGAAGTAGAAGTATGCCAAGGTGATATGAGGTTGCAATATTTTTCTAAGGCTATTACATGTTGTGTGTGGCTAGTGGTGTCGTTGAGTTGCTAGGTGGAGAAAGAGTAGTTAAATGGTATATGGTGTTCTAAATAGTCAAGTTAAGGAGTTTTGATAGATAATATTACGCCTTTTGATATGATATTGATTCTCATAGTAGAGAGATATAAATTTGGAGTTGTGATGCTGGTAGACTATGACAAAAGTGGTATGGTCCGACAATGGTTTGGAGATATCCATGTTTAGTGTTAGAAGAATCTGAGTTGGTGAATGTTTAAGCTGTTATATGATGACTTTTAGGGATATAGAAACCTAAGGGTTGAATCTTAGAAGTAGGTATTAGCATTGGTTGTTATACATGAAGATACCGTCTTACAGGGTAAGTTTAGTTTTATGTGTATTGTTATATCCCCAACTCTAGAGTAAAGTAATTTCAGTTTATACCAGAGTGTATATAGTGGTTCACGTCTTAGAGTAGTGGCTTAAATCTAAGGGGGAGATGATAGAACGAGTAACCAAGTCAAGTTTTCAGATGATAATAGATGTGCCAGTAAGTTGTGAAATTGGCCGTGAGAAAAATGATGCTCAATCTATTCTTATTTCAGCAGTTTACTTCAGTTATTCTGATACATACTCATGCTTTATGTCCAGCTTCATGATCATAGCTTGTGTTTAGGCATATGATAAGGAATTATGTACTATCCTAGTTCCTAGTATGATGAGTTCTCAGTTTGTTTAGCAGTCAGAATTGCTTTGCAGTTCATGACTCTTGTGCACATGTGATACTCTTAACGATCAGTGAAAATTCAGATTTATATCAGGTACGTCCTCAGATTAGATCTCTTTAATGAGTCCATGCCGTGAGCGCTCTATTCCTTACGCCTCAGTAGGTTATCAAGTTACGCTTAGTACTCCCCTCATGTTTCAGATTCTGGTATTCCAATTTTTTTCGAGTGACCTTTTCCCTTAGGTCGAGATAGTGATGATGAACAGTTGTCTAGATGGGAAAGAGTAAAATTTCTTGTTGATGAAAGATAGTTGTGTGCTTATTTGAGTTAAGGCAATAATTATGGAGTAAGACTGAGGCCAAGTCTTTGATACATGTCAAGGTTAGTTGAAGTTTTATGTGTTATATTTGGAAAAAATTATTGTGTGCTTGTTTTATGTAAGTCTATAAGTTGAAAGAATTTTGGGGTGAAGTTTCATGTATGGCTTGGTTAGTTGAGGATATTTTATGTGTATCATCTGAATAGTGCAGGGAAGTTGTTATGGATAGAAGTATTAAAGCATATGAGAAATATAATTTATGAGTGGTTGTTTAGAAGTGCACATGTGGGTATGAAGATAGGATTGAATATCATATTTGTATGCATATGGATGGATGCCTTCAGTGTTTGTGAATGTCTAATACGAAGTTGAAGGTGATTGTTGGAACGACAATAAGAATTATGCAGGAGATGAGGAATTGTGAAATGCAGGGTGTGCTAAATTCATGATCCAGACTAGTACTACAGTATTATGTGGCGCGTCTTGTGATTTTGAGTTAGGCTTGAAGATGCTGAGGAGATTTAGTTCACTTTAGACATTAGTAGATGGAAATATCAGCGGTCATGTGAGAAAAATAAGTGAAATCAATGAGCATGGTGTTTAAGAGGAAAGTATAGTTGAGAGAGTATTTTTGAAGTGTGGCTAAACTCGAAAGTAAGATGTTGCATTGCCTAAGATTTGGTAATTCTATCCTAGTTTATGAGTTATATGTCTATATTTCATGCTATAGAGTAGTGTCATTATTGTGATTCCTTAGTTGGATGTCTTGTATAACTCATGTCAGAGATTCTTTGCTCCCTGACGCTACTAGAACTTCTTTAGAAAGATTGTTGAAGAGATACTCCAGTTAAGTATAAGTGTCCCGTAGAATTCAGTTTAGCAGTTAGGCAGACAAGTTACTGTGGTTTTCTACCTTTTCACCCAGTCCTACTATCTGAAGTCCAATGTGTATGACCATTCCAAAATATAATCTATTCCATCCGTGTAAGTTGCGAACTCAGTTCAGTCCAAGCATCATGTTTCAGATTCAGTTATTTAGTCATGACTCAGTTCATAAGAGTTCAACACATAATCTCAAATTTTTTCAGCTATTTTAGCTCAGACAGTGTAATACCTTTGTACGATCTAAATCTTGTTGCCTCATGATTCGTACTTACCTAAGCTATCACTTCCAAATCCAATATGTGTGATTTGAGCATAAACGCTTCGGGGGGGGGGGGGGTATCCTAAACTCTCAGTATGAATCAACTCCTTAATGCAAGTAAAGTCAAGTCAGCTCAGAATTCAGTTTCATGATAGAGTGTTGTGATGACAACTTGGTATGCTATATCCCTTCTTAGAAGACATATCATGTACACGTTATTCCATACTTTTAAGATTCAACGTTTCTACCCATCATTCGGGGACGAATGATTTCAAGGGGAAGATAATGTAATACCCCACATTTCGGGCTAGAATGAAAATCGTCATTTCTATGCGTAGATGATTCAAAAGCAATAAATCCTATGCAAATATGACATGTTAATCATTTTAGTAGTGTGGGGAATAGAATGAGTTTTCCGTCGACATAAGATTTGTCCAAAACGGACACTAGGTGAAGGAGTTATGGTTAATTTAAGTCATAGTCGTAAAACACTGTCATTCGTGTCCTTGGCGAGTCGCGGAGAGGGTTTAAATGACGATGGTCAATTTCCAGTGAGACTCCGCGATGGTGGCGCATCGCGGAGAGGGCCAAATTCCCATTCGTCAATTTTCAGTGAGCCACCGCGATAGTGGCGCATCGCGGTGGCCCATAAGATCGGGTTCCCAGTTTAAATTTTTCCAATTTCGTTCAGAAGTTAACAAGGGTAGTTTGGACTTTTTTTAAGTCTCTTAAAGCGTCCAAACAGGAGATTAAGACCTCTACAAGCATAATATACGACATTCTCAAGACTTCCCTCAAAACAAAAACCCTAATTCATATACTTCTCCTCCAAGAAACTCAAGACTCAACCATGAGTTTTCGAAATTGATCGGAGATTTGGAATTCCCAAAACGTAGGCTTCAAGGATCAGCCGTTATTCTTCATAATCGAGGTACGCGGGGTTTTCCTAAAATATCATGGGCATAGAAATCATGATTTTAAGAAAGGAGTTTTCAGATTTATGAATACATTCATGTTTTAGAAATCTCGATGGTATTGTTTTGGTCTTTTGACCTTCCCCCACATTGATTCAAAATTGTATATATATGTATGCTTGTGTTTTAAGGTTGATGATTTAATTGAGAGCATGACTTATGTAAAATCCCTCTCTTGTTTTGATTTTCCTTTACTTATCATATGCTATAGATGTTTTGAATGCATCTTTGAAAAGCATGGTTTAAAATGTTTTGAATTGTGTTATGATTGGATTAAGATTTGGATTTCAAAAGAGAGGGTGGTTGTGTTGATAAATGTTGAAAATATTTATATAATGAAAGAGTGCATGATTTTGCCAAAAGCACATGACCACCATATGTTTAAAGGATTCTTGCATAGTTTTGATTTATGATTTAGAACATGAAATCCCTTATACTATTTGCATGTTTGGGTGGTCTGAACTATGTTTTAATGAAAGATCATGCTTATTGTACTATGGCTCAGAAATAGGACTTGCAAGTCTTGGTGTGATGACACCAATTCAGATTATGCCGTGATAATTCAAAACAGAATAGAATGCATGTTTGAAATCAGACTTTCAGATTTTAAGATTTAGAATGATGTATGTTTAGAAGTGGTTAAAACTGGGCATAAAGAGACGTTAGGTGGTTCCCCGAAGGAGGCATGAGTTCAGACAACTCATTGCTCGAAACTGTGATTTTTCAATCCGGGTATATTATATTACGCTGGCCTAGTGTCGTGTGGCGTATCAGAAATACAAATTCCAACCCTTGTGGCACACTCGAGTTGGGGGCTTTCCCACTGAGTCAATGACAGATTCCATACAGCTCGTGGAATTTTAGAATTGTAGGGGCGTACCACCTAACTCAGAAGTAATACAAAGAACAGATAGTACATTGACAAGAATGACTTATGATTTTCAGAAAGTGCCCATGTGTTTTGTGAACTGTTTATGCATTATGTTTTAACAAATTGCTCTCCACTATTTCACTTATATAAAAGTTTTATCTTGGATTACTTTGCGTAACAGTACATCTGTATTGACACCCCCCCCCCCCCACTCCCTTCAGGTTCTGAGGCTCAGTCTAGGGGTCCAGAAAAGCAATAGAGTTTATCAGATAGAGTTGCAGTGTTCAGTTGGTGAGCCTTCTTTATTCCAGAAGGCCTGTTTACTTTCAGACAACTATTATTAGATATGATTTTGGTTTACTGGGGGCCTTGTCCCAGTTTTCAGAACAATTTTGAGATGTAGTAGAGATTTCGCAGACCGAGTCAGATCTTATTCAGATGTTTTGAATTGCAGTTTTTTTTTCTTTCTTATGTCTTGAAATCCAAAATTAATGACCATGTTTCCGTATCAAATTTTATTTTCGCATTTTCTTTTATGATACGAATGTTGTGCATGATTACCTGATCAGATAGAGAGGGACGTTCGGACCTTCATGGTTCGGGATGTCCGTCACGGCCAGGCCTTAGTTCGGGTCGTGACATTTTCATACTTGGTTTTACTTGTCTTATGTGAAGCAGACAAAAATAATATTAAGTGTTAGGTGATCACATCAGTTTATACACATTTTTCAGGATTCAGTTGGCCATGAGAGTTTTGCCCCTTTTTTTGATTTTTTTTTTTAACTTTATTTGTACCATTTAAATGGTGAATCTTACTATTAAGTAGTAAGTATTTAAATTAGCATAACTTTCCTCATATAATAAAGCCTATTGTTTTTTAACTGCTCATGGTGGAGTTAAAGAGTCTATCGAAACAACTTCTACACCCAACACAGATAGGAGTAATGTCTGCGTACATTCAACCCTCTTAGACCCTACTAGTAGGATTACCGTGGATATTTTGTTGTTGTTATTGTTGTGGGTGGTGGAGCCATTTCTCGCTTAAGTATGCTCTGATGTGTGATCCATTTTATATGTCTAGAGTTGGTGCTCAATTTGCTCTCACATTTGTCCCTACTGATTACTGGAATTCTAAGATAGAAGCCTCAGGTGATTAAGAAAACTGCTAAATTCAGGACTTTACTTTGTTACAAATGCGCATTTCTATGTATTCTGTATGAATGAATCAAATGAAAGAACCAAAAAAAGAAAGACTACAATGTACATGTCAGAAGAAGAATTTCCCCCTACTTTAGATCATTATTCACTTGTAAAGTGAGGTCAAATATAATTTAATCAATGCTGCAACACAAAGATGAAATGTCTATGCTACCTGAAGTGTGGCTCTATTCATTTGCGGTGGTTAATCGTGAATTTAATCAGAATCAACAGAGTTCTGGGGATAATGAATCTTGTATTTGACGATCAATATGAGGAACATAAACCTCATTTTGCAGCTCCATTAGAAGATTATCTAATAAAAGATATATCTCAGCAGACTGTGGGTGACTCGCGTCTGCAGCAACAAAAATATGAGTGCTATTGTTTACTTCAGTCCAGCTGTAACCGGGTACTTTCTGCACTCCTCTTTCCTTCATCATATGACGAATTTTGGAAACCATATCCCATTTACCGGCGTTAGCATGTAGATTTGATTGTAACATATAGTAGCCGGAATTTTGAGGGTCCAAGCTCGAAAGATGCTCAGAAGCCATTTCAGCAAGCTCAGTATTTCCATGTAAACGACAAGCCCCAAGTAATGTCCCCCAAATGCCGGCATCTGGAGCAAATGGCATGCTCTTAATCACTCCAAATGCTTCTTTGACGAGACCAGCTCTTCCGAACAAGTCAACCATGCATGCATAATGCTCGGTTCGGGGTGTAATTCCATATTCCTTAGTCATGCAGTTGAAGTAGTGTTTTCCTTCTTCAACTCGACCAGAATGGCCACAAGCAGATATGATTGCAAGAAAGGTGACATGGTCGGGCTGGAAACCATCTTTTATCATTCCATGAAATAAATCCAGACACTCCTTAAGTCGGCCATGATTTCCATAAGCTGCAATAATACTGTTCCATGATACTTCATTCTTGTGTGCCATCAAGTCAAAAACGCACCAAGCTACCTTCAAGTTTCCACATTTAGCATACATATCTATTAATGCACTTTCCACAAAAACATCAGAGCTTAATGCACTTTTCATAATGAAGCCATGGATCTCTTTCCCATAATGGAGAGCTGGCAAATTTGCACAAGCAGAAAGAGTGCTGGATATGCTGACACAATCATACTTGGCTCCATCTGCACCCATCTGGTGGAAGAAGTCAATGGCCAATTCCGGTTCAGCATTCTGGCAACAGCTCGTGATCATTGAATTCCAACAAACAACATCTCTTTCAGACATCCTTCTGAAAACTCTTTGAGCAAGATCCAATCTTCCGCATTTTGCATACATGTCCATCACCGAACTTCCCACATAAAGTATTCCTTGAAAGCTGCGTTTAACAGTGACACCATGCAGTTCCTTACCTAATATCAAAGCAGCCAAATTAGAACAAGCTGGTAAGGCACTTGCTAGAGTAACAGGATTGGGCCTCATCTTCTTACTAAGTAACCATCGGAAAACATCTAGTGCATCAGAACTCATGGCATTAAGAATATATCCTGAAATCATAGCAGTGCAAATAACAACATCCACAGCAGGGCTGCAATTAAATATGTTGCGTGCTGCCTCAACATTCCCGCACTTGAAGTACATATCAATAATGGCATTCTTTAAGAAAACATCAATAGATACATCATGTCTCACAATATAGCCATGAATTGCCTTCCCCAGGTACAAATCTTCTGACATAGAAACACACGGGAGCAAACTGGCAAAGGTGATAGAGTCTGGTTTGACACCAGTAGCTACCATTTCCTGAAATAATTCCAGCGCCTCATCCATATACCCATTCTGTACATACCCTCCAATCATCCCATTCCAAGTCACGGCATCTGCTTGTGGCACCAAGTCAAAGATCCTGCGTGCATCAAACAAGGAACAGAATTTTGCATACATTGCAATCAATGTATTGGCTACCGGAGAATCCATTTCAAACCCACATCGCGCAACAAGCCCATGAATCTGACAACCAAACTTAACCATCGTTTCCGAGGCACAAACAGAAAGAATACAAGCATATGTTACTGAATTAGGCTTAGTTTCACTTTTCCTCATGTCCATAAACAACCCAACCACATCATTCACTGACCGTTCATCTTTAGCATAGCCATTAAGCATCACATTCCACAAAACACTATCTCTTCTAGACATTTTATCGAACAAAAGACGAGCATCATCCAAACAACCACTCTCAGCATAAAACTTGATAAAACCACTCCCCACAAAAACATCATCCTCAAAACCTAATCTTCGTACCAACCCATGTACCCATTTACCTAAACTCACAACATTTAAACCAGCACAAGCCTTAATCACATAAGGAAAAGTATATTTATCAGGACAAGTACCAAAAACCAACATCTTAAAAAACAAGAATATTGCTAAATCAAAACGACCCATTATTGTATACCCTCTAATCATCCAATTCCAAGGGGAAGCATAACACAACTGAAGCTGAAAAAACAATTTCTTGGCATCAATAAACCTGTTACACAAAACATACATTCCCAAGATTCTTGTACCAAGAATACCCAAGTTGTTAATTCCATTTAAAATTACTTGGGCATGAACTTGCTGTCCTTTACGAATAACAGGACCAAGATCTTGCCTACAAGCAGTGCAAGATTCCAAAATTGGAGCTAGTTTTGATGCTAAAACTTGTTCCGTGCAGTGAAAAACTGAGTCTTGGGTAAAAGGGGAATTGGGTTTTGCGGAAAATGCAGCAGCGACTGAGATAGTCCTTGTGTAGATTGAACAGATAGTCTTTCTTTGAAACAACATTTATGACTTGGGTGTCCCTCTTTATCAGGCTTACTGTTTTCCTTTCTCCATTTTTCTGTTATATCCTTTCCAACATTCTCACTTTTTTTTACAAGTGTATGGTTTTATTATAATTAAAGAAAATGATGTAATAATATTTGTTTAATAAGTGAAAATGCTAGTAGTATCTGACTTCAATCTCACATGAATGCAAACCTCTTTTACTATTACCAATCGAATGATCTGTTGTCCCTGACTTTTTAAGCCTGTGAAAACAACCAGAAATGTAAGGATAAAATTGCATGTAATAGATCACTGTCCTTTATTCGAATTCAACGCATAACTTCGCTTAGTACACCACCCTTTTTATACTATCTATCAGTGTTTTAAAAGTAATGAGGGGAGGCATAACTCCGAAACAGGAAGCATAAGTTTCATGGATTTACGAGGCATATCTCATGTATCTTCAATTTTATAATTTTATTACTAAGAAAATAAATAATAATAAAATTTTGCAAATAAATTTACATAAATCACCAATAATATAGAAAAATAGTAAGTAATTATTTTCTAAAAAAGTTGCTTTCTTTATTTATATATTCAAAAAAAATACTACAATACTAAAAAAATAATAGCATAAAGTATAAATATCATTACACCATAAATCAAAGATAGATCAATAATAAATACAAAAATTAATGGCCAAGACATAGTTTTTACGCCCTATGGATCTACAGCTTTCATTTACGCCGCGAAGCATTTTTGGTATGGCCCGCCCCAAAACGCCTTTAAAAACACTGCTATCGTGTTTTGTTATACACGTTTCATTTTTTTTTTCCCTATTTCTGTCATTTAGGATTTTCAACGTTCGGAGCACTTAGGCATACTTCAATTGCAGGAATTATCACACTAACCTTGTTGGCATTGAATCATAAGGAGCTATTCTTTACTTCTCTCCTTATTCTCTTCATGAAGTTTTTCCCTTTAATTAATGATAAGTCTCATTTTGTTGTTTGCCAAATCAATATCAGACCCAGAGGATTTATTTCTGGAGAGTTGCTAGAGGATACAAAACATCTGTTCATTACACCATGGATGGATATAAAAGAGTTAGAAGGGATGGTTTTTAGGTACATGTACAAAAATAGTTAAGATAGAAACAAAGAATGTCAATAACATGAACTGGACAAGTTATTCTGTTTATGGTCAATATTAGTAGTAGCTATTATGGTGAAACTATATGACCAAATTTCTAGCAAACTGCCATATAGGATATCTCCTTCAATTCAGTCCCAGTGTGACTATATATTTACATCTTCCCAATTTGCAGAATCCAATTCGACCATAACTTGATTCTCAAGCACTCTTTATAGGTCCTGTAAAACTCTCAATGATTTAAAGTAAAAGATTTGTGAAGAATAACCTGAACCAAATTTCATTCTTTCGGACCTGCATGAAATTGATGCCAATATACTTATTATTATGGTTACGTACATATTCCTTAACATGATAATGCTAACGGTATTCGTTGTATTCTTAATTTGTTGGCATACTTGCACTGATAGACAAAGGAAACAGCCTCTTGAGATGCAACTATTCACATGACAAGCATCTGAGGATAGTAAAACTCAACTATTTATGTCTATAGAAGTCAGGGAAACCATAAGACAAATGACAAGAAGGCCAAGCCAAGACGGACAACTTGCTAATCGTGCAATACAAAAGCCAAGTTACTGGCTTTTAATTCATCATTCAACACACAATCAAAGCCACTGGCATCAATGCACATCTTGAAAACACTCTCTTGTTTTCTATCTAAATTGCTGGTGGACATGGAGAATAGATTCCAGGCGAAACCTAACTGCGGTCTGCTGATGCACATGGATGCAGCTAAATAATAACCGGAGGAAACAACGTTATCAGAACCCAAGTATTTACATGGTGAAGGAAATTGGACCAGGTCACCTATGTGGGTCAATCCTAATCCATCTAAATGAGAAGGATGAATAGACACAACCAGACTCTTCCTGAAGCGGCGTGTCGCTTCTGTTGAATAAAAGGGAGATTAACTTCTCCTGCATACAACATTAAGAGAAACAACAGACACAACATTCGTATCCTTCCTCCTCCTCTAATTCCTCTCAAGTTTGCGTGAAGATTCTTGGAAAGGATTCATAGACCGTGATCTTTCAGTGTAGTTCGTATTTTATAAATGTGATTGCACTATTAGACTAGTGAAACATATTCAATGATCCTGCAAATTATGTGTCTGATTAGATTCTTTCACATGGCCAAAATTTCAGGATGGCATTCTCATATTCCTTAGAGCATCCAACGGGTGTACAAAGACTGAGGAACATAAATTCTTATTTCACTTGTTTGGTAAGTATACTAGTATAGGGATGGAAAATCAGTTTCCTCTTAGAATCACTTGTTTACTTGAATAAGATGGAGAAAGGTATAGTTCTCTTGTATCTATCCTGCTAATTTCATCAACCCCCTAAAAGAATCTTCACTGAATTTTAACTATGACATGAGAAAATTTTCAAAAGATAAGGTGTTTGAAATAAAAGAAAAACGGCCTAAATGAATGATGATAAGGGCTTAACCTACTACTTTTGCACCTTATGGAGTATAAATTTAGTGAGAATGTGTCCTTAGAAACTTCTTGATACATAATATGTGCAGACTTCATCAGTGCATCATTTTTTGGGCAAGGTTAAAAGACAACTACTTAAATTGAGATCTACATATACGAAAAGTAATCTACTATTGATCTCATATACTGAATGTGAATCTGAATCAGCAAATGCAAGCAAGCCTAGTTAGTCATTCTGCAAACAAGCAAAGAAGGAAATGCCAAAAAATAAAGAAACAATGCTCACATTTGAGATTGAAAAAAAAAAATAGTTCATGAGATTCCAAAACACAGAATTTTACACATACAAAAATAAAACAAAGCAAAATTCAGCTTTATTACCAAAAACTAAGAGACAAAATCTTTTTCGTTTTTGCACAAATTATTGATCAAAGTTCCAAATACAGTTGCAGAAGAAAAGGACGGAATGAATGTAAAGGAGTTACCATTCTAAGTCAGACTTTTTTCAAAATAAAAGTGTGCTAGGTGGGTTCAGGAAAAAGTTAGATTTTGTGGTCTATTATATAGAGCCTCATCTTATATTTCTATAAAAGATATTTTTATGAGTTGAATCTTGTCACATGCAAAAACTTTACCATTACTTCAAGCTTCCCATTTGAAAAAATTCTCAAACAGACAACCAAATTTCTTTCGGCCATGAAAAAATAAAATAAAATATACAGTATTTCTTTTAATTTGATCAAACAGATAACCAAATTTCTGCTTCTTCTTTATTGTTTCTTTCATCTCTCGCTGCCACTCCTCACAAAACACACAATGCACATCATAGTCATTTGTTTCACTAGCAACTACCAAGACACACACAAAAAAAAGACTTAATTATATTGAAGAGATTGGACATAAACGTCTACTCAAATCCAAAGGCTAACAAGTTGTATTAGTATAGGCCATTATTGATTTGCCGATCCGTCAGGTATCTCATTTTTGTGGGCTTTTTCTTGCTCCTCGGTTTCACTTAATCTTGTGGTCCTGTCTGAGTGAAAAAATTGAGGTCTTGTCTAAGTGAAAAAATTATAAAAAAAAATTTGAAAGTTATTTTTTAAACGGAGTAAAAAAAATAGGTAAAATAAATTGAACAAAGAAAGTATTTAATTGGCTCTAATTGTTTCTAGTAAATAAATATATTTGAACTCCATGTTAATTACTCTCTTCGTTTAATAATATTTGCTAACTATTAACTTGAAAAGTAGGTTAAAAAATGACAAATAATAGGGATTGTTTTATCATATCACTTGTTGAATATAAGAAATTTTAATCTTTCAAGACATTGAATGGTGAATAACATTTAATAATAAGGATAAATGGATGGAAATGAATAAATTATGGTTTATATAAATTATGCATTGATATTCAAAACTGGAGAAATAATATTGAACATCATTTTTTAGTAAAGTGGACAAGTACTATTGAACATAGAAGTAAATAAATAGATTAAAATTGATTTCGTGGACGACCAAGAATCACTATTTGGTGACAAAAAATTGATTAATGGCCTATTTGGATTGATTTTTTGCTTATAAATTCAAAGTCATAAGTCATTTATTTTTATCATTTTAACTTAAAACTACAGGCGCTTCTTTTTAAAATTTTATTTGAATACCACAAATATTTAAAAACTTTTTTTAATTTAAAAATACTTTGAATAAATCAATTCAAAAATAATCTAATAAGTACTCCCTTGGTATAATAATATTTGTCCATTATAGTAAATATAGATTTACAATAATATTTATCCAATTTTAAAAATCAAATAGATAATGTATCCTTTCCTAACCATTTTATCATTTTTCTACTGTATAGAAAGGCCAGTGGCAAGACGACCAGTGGCTGTTTGAAAATTCTATCTTTATCTAAGGGTAAAATAGTAATTACAGTCATCAGTAAAAAGGACTCTAGAAGTATCCATATTTTCTTTCTCATCTCTAAAGAAGAAAATAAACAGACACAATCGACAGAACCATCTAATCTCCATAATTCTCTTGCGTTATATGTATTTATTATTTTCTTCTATCCAAGTCTACTCTCATACATGTAGCTTTACCTTGGTGTAGTAAAATTTTGGTCATTATTATATTTTTTAAGCTTACAGAGGAGCTTCGAAAATCTTTCTGCTTCAAGTTTTACCTAATCATCAGTAAAATTTACAAGGTAATGAGTATCGTTTGATATGTTGGTATGATTTTTTTTTCGTTTACTGAACTCTGAATCATAAGTCGTTTTATGGATTTTATAATAGCATAAGAATGCGGACAAGAAAAAAGAGACGAGTGATGATCAAACTATTGTATACATTAAAGTAGAAGATGAAATCTTTCACGAGGTACCGACTTTTTTTAAATTTTCTGTTTTGCCTGTTTGCGAAAAGTCTCCGATTCTTCCTTTTATTGCTTATTTAGTTAAGCTCTTGGTCCTTCAGTTTTCCTTTGCATAGAAAGCTGGTTAGGACTGACGAGGTAAGTGTTTTTTCTGTAGTATCAAAGATTTTATGTGTTTTATCGAGGTGATTTATATTTAGTCTATATATACTGATTTCATGCAAAAGAATACACCAATAAAGTGTCACTCTCACACATACTAGAATCATTCAATTGGGATAGAGGTTAAGATAAATTGAAGGTACAACTGTATCACTTTGTTGATCTCTTTCTAAGAACGATGGTTTGCATTTATAAAATAGTAATAATTTGCCATTCAGTGCTCAAAATCTATAGCTCGAAACTTTAAAAGTGCAGTTGTTAACTATCTGTTGAGAGACCATGTGTTGACTTTTTGGATCACACTATATAAATATACTTTGTGATACTGTAGTATTCAAGTAGCTCAAAAATATATTATAAACTTAGCCTAATATATGAATACATTTAGCCTACTATATAAATATACTTTGTGATTATTGTAGTATTCAAGTTTCCTTATATATGAATAAATTTAGCCTTTGGAAATGCAATATTATTTAACATAGCTAAAACAGGTAGAAAGGATAATTATCCATTAATTTTTCAAATTAAATAAATATTGTTGAATATCTATTTTTAGTATAGTAAACAAATATTGTTAGAAAGAGGAGTATTAAACCTCTTGGTTGATTTTTGATAAATATAGGTCCTAGAATGTGTATTATGTGATACTGGATTAGAGGAGACATTCTCCCACCTTTTTTATGACTGTACATACTTTAGTGCAATCTGAAGGGGCTTATTGAAATGGTTAAATATCACAAGGCAATCTACATGCTGAAAAACTGAAGTTAGATGGTTGGAACAAAGAGTTAAGAGTACAAGACCCAAAACATCAGGCGATTCCAAGGGCTGCAGCGAGTGTGTTCTGATAGAGTATGTACCTCCGAGGGGTTCATCAAGCTAAATGGAAACCACATGCTAGAGGCTCTTAATAGTTACCCGAAAAAAAATGTAGTCATTGATACTGTTTTTTTATTATAGGAGTGTTTCATAATTCTGAGATCTAGTTCTAGCGTACACATGAACTAGCAATTGTAACTTGGATCACTCTGCTTCAATAAAATTCTTCTGTTTCGACCAAAAAAAAAAATATAGGTACGATACACAAATGTAAGAAATCAAACAAGTCTTTATTATATTTACTAATATACCTTATTAAAGTCACTTTAGTGCTATTTTTTGGTGAACGTTTCTTATTAAACGTGATCCAATGAAATTAAAATAAAAATTATATTATTAAATAATTAATAAATTAAAAAAAAAAATTGAACAAACTTAAAAAAAAATATATCAAATAAATCAAAACAGATAAATAATATAATATAATACTCCTTTCCCGGTCCCCTCATCCTAAACTAGCGCAGCATATATTCAAAAGGGTTGTTATTATTCTTATGTCTACACAGGGATAGGTTCTCTGTGGGGCGGAGCCATCTTTCATATAAGGATTCATTCGAATTTTATTCGATAAAAAATTATATTACTTTTATATGAGTAAGAATATTTTTATGTATATATAGTAGAAGTTGAATTTTCTAGAATATTTTTATGTATATATAGTAGAAGTTGAATTCCCTAAAATATTTTTATGTATATATAGTAGAAGTTGAATTCCCTAGAATATTTTTATGTATATATAGTAGAAGTTGAATTCCCTATCATCTAGTTCGTATGTTTGTTTCTGAACCTCCCCAAAAAAATTCTACCTCCGCCACTGAATTTACAAGTTCTACATATTCGATCTTAAAAGTTTCAGCATTACACTGGTTATACTAAAATTATGGATCGAAATTGAATTTGCTTATAGAAATATCTATAATTTTGTATGGATCTATTCCACCAGAGGAAGAAGTTCCCAGTTTTATAGAGATGTAGATCTAAAGAAACAGGAGAATGAATACCTGTAATAAAGCACAGGCCCATACGTTAGTAAGTATTGCTCAAAGAAGTCCAAATTATTATTCCTTTTGTTCGTTCTTACATGTGCATTTTAGATTTTAAATGTCATTGAAAGTAATAATTAATATGAAAATATATCTTGATACCTATATTAACGGATAAAAATAATTTATAGAATATATAATCATTGTTAAGGTAAAATGTGAAAAAAGAAAGATTATTATCTTTTCTTAATATAGTAAAAGTGTTATAAATATATAGATTTGAAATAATAGAGAAGTGAAAATGAACGAAAATAATACTATCTCATTAGCCACAAATTCAAGACTATCAATTGAATTCAAGGACTATTGAAGAAGAAAGAACCTGTCTAAAAGTATTTTTGTGATATCACATTATATATATATATTTTTTTTGGGTAATTGATATCACATTATATTTTCAACTTCTTGTGATTCAAAGAAGCCGGGGGTCTATCGGAAACAGCCTTTCTACTTCTTCAGAGGTAGAGGTATGGACTGCGTACATCTTACCCCCCAGACCCCACTAGGTGGGAATACACTGGGTTTGTTGTTGTTGTTGTGATTCAAAGAAATTATTAAACCCTTTGGCCACTGCAATTTTTCATATCAACCAATATTAAGGAACAAATTCAAACAGAATCTCCAAAATCTAGTACTAACTTGTATAAACAATTAGTATTAGATTCTTGGCACTCAATAATTGTACAATATTTTAAGTAGTAATTTTGTTTGGTGAGAGACAAAGACATTTAATTGTTTCAGCAAAATAATGCCATGCAAAGCGGACCCCTACGTCACATGTGGGCTATATGTTATTCTGTCCTTTTATTCGTATATAAAACAAACTCACTTTAACCAAAAACAGATCTAGCCAAAAATAATAATATTAATAATGATTGAAAAACCTTTTTGTCTTTTCACAAATTACTGAACAAAGTCTCAAATAAGACAAGATTTTTTTTTGTTTTTTCATTAATCATTGAACAAAGTCTTAAATAAGCCAAGCAAGATAACTTGAACTGTGAGCAACCTTCACCTATTCAATCTTGAATTTGGAAATTCAAGTTATCAAAAATACTTCTTCCATTTCAATTAATGTGTTGGTATTTGATTGAACACGAAATTTAAAAAATAAGTGATGAATTTATAAAATTTACAAAATTGCTCTTCTTAAAGTCACATTAATTTTTACATTTTAGTTGTTTTTTTTATTAGATGAGACTCAGTAAAGACAAAATGAATATTATGTCACTAAATAGTTGTCAAATAAGAAAATATGATATTTTTTTTGAACGAACGAAAAAAAATATTCCATAGAAATTAAGATGGAGGGAGTATAAAAAAAAAGGAAGCTTTTAAAAAAATTACAAAAGAAATCCGCAATACAGTTTGGAAGAAACGGGTTAAAAATGAATGTAAAGGAGTTAGCAATTTTTTTATTTTCCAAACAATGTGTCGAGTTAAAATAGTTATCTTTTAAAACAAAATTAGAGGGAACAATTGTTTAATTTTATTTATTTAATTTAAAATTTAAAAGATAATTTATCATTTTTATCTAGAGAAAATGACATTTTCAGTCCCTGAGTTATTGTGTTATTTCAATTTCAATTATGCTAATATTTGACTAATCACTTTAATCTTCAATCAATCAATGCGTGCTAGTTTGATCCTTTTCTAATGGATCTTATCAAATTAAGCGGAATGATAACTATTAATAAGACACTTTTAACCTTCAATTAGCTATCTATTGTTCAAACAACTAACCGTGCAAATGAAAAATTGTATGAGCTATATCCAACGTGTCATATTAATATTTATCATTCCTTTTAATTTAATGAGATCTGTTAGCCAAGGATAAAAATAACATGCATTGTTTAATTGAAGGTTAAAAGTACTTAATCGAATATCACAGGGACTAAAATTAAAATAGCGTAATAGCTCAATGACTAAAAACATCATTTCACTTAATATCAAACATTAATTAATATGTGCATTATTGTAAAAATTAATCAGTCATTACATCTTAAAGGCGTGCAAGGTCCATAATAAAGTGAACGGAGGAAAAAATTGTTTACATCATTAATGATAATTGTCACAAATTAGTAATTACTTGTTTGGTTTATAAAATTAAAATAGTAGTAATTATATTTTTATTTTATTCCTAAAAAGAGTTTTTTTAAAATTGTAAATAAGTTTGTAAAACTTCAAAAAAGGAAATTCTCAAAATTAAATTAGTAAATTTTTTTTTTTAATATGTCTCATTTATCAATTACTTCCTCTAACTTATTTTATGTGTCACCTTTTGATCAGGCATAAAATTTAAGAAATAAGTAAATTTTTTGTGAAGTTTGTCAAATTATCTTTTTTAGAAAAGTAAAAAAAAAAGCATTAATAAAGCTCCTCTATTTCTTTTATTTGCCTCCCCCCCCCCCTTTTATAATCAAATGATATACATAAAGGTGTCAAAATGAATTCAAATTATGCTAATCCGCTCAATTCGTCCAATAGTTAATGGGTTGGTTCAAGATAATTTACTATTGGATAAATCTCAATCAATGAAGTTTTAATCCCTTTTAAAATGGGGAAAGGACAGAAACGACACTTCAAATTAAACTATTTTCATGAAAATGACTATGAAATTTAAATTCCACTTTCTAGCCATTTCAATTTACTGACTTGTTCTATACCGTTTCTACACACATTCTATGCAGTTTCTATACAAATCTTATACATATAAATATTCTATACAAAAATTATACAGTTTTGATACACAATTTATATAATAACTGTACAATTTTTTTACACGTTTTATACAACAATTGTATAATTTTCATACACTTTTTATATATTTTTTACATATACATATTTGATAGAACTATACAATTTCTATACATATATCTTATATAGATACATATTCTACTTATTAATTATATCATTTTTATATAATTTAATTATTATTTCTAAACAATTAAAAAAAAAGCAGAATATTTGACCAGTTAAAAAATTTATAGCAAAAAAAATTTAAAATATTTTTAAAAGGGCCAAATTGTCCATGTTGAATATTGTATCAGTATTGTATATAGACTATATCAGTATTATATATGGACTGTATATGGACTACGTGGACCAAAATGAACCAAATTGAGAAAGAATAGGAAATGGTCATAAAGTGACATTTGTTTACCCGACATTATATGTCCAAATACTCAAATTTGAGCTATTGCTTTTTAAAAAGGTTATAGAGTGTACCTTTTAAAAATTGAGTTCAAAAAAGCCCAATTCAATTTTTACTTCAACCCGTTTAATAGAAAAATATTTTTTTTGATGAAATTAAAAAAAACAAGCGACAATGCATTCTTCCACTCTCAAAATGACCCACCTCACCCCACCCTAACCCACTACACCACCAGCTTACCCCACCCCCACGACGCTTTCATTAAATATATTATTTTTATTTCTAAAAAAAAATTAGCTTAAGTTATCGACAGACACTTAAAGTTGTCCCAAAAATTCACTTAGACCGCTCAACTTAGACCTGTACCTATCAGGCCCCTAACGCACCCGAATTTTGATCCAATCAGACCTTTTTTGCCTAATCAGCAAAAGGTATAAAGTGTGTAATACACTCGCGTGACGTGGCAAAATTGACAAATTAAAAAGTGACATGTGACATTAAATTCAATAATTATTAAAAAATAATTATAAATTTTTTTAAAAAATAAAAATAAAAATTTGATTATTAAATAATAATTATAAATATTTTTAAAAAATGAAAACCAAAATCTGGTCCCCTCCCCCCGCGTCCCCCTTATTCATCTTCTTCTACATTTCGTTGTCAACCCCCCACCCCCACGTCGGAAATCTCCATTTTTTCCGACGATCAGATTAAGACACAAATTAAAAACTAAATTATCTCCTCCATTGCCAAATACCATTGAGATTTCAAGACTTGGATAAGATTTGGACAAAGAAATCTTAACTTCAAGATTTCAAGATTTGGACAAGAAAAATGGTATCTTTCTTATACCATTGAGTGTTTAAAATGATACTCAAATACCATTGTCAAAAGTGGACAGCTATTTTCTGTTGCTTTAATACCATTGACGTCCATTTTCAGGAACGTTCATCTAATATTGCATACCTTTGATTTAAACGAGCATAATGGATCACAGAATCATCCTTGGGATAGAAATGTGCCAAGTTAGCGACTAATACTAGTTCTTTTAGCATCGTTTCTCTTAACAATTCGATTTCCTTGTGTAGTTGATAGAGTTCAATAAGACAAATTGATGGTCAGAGCTAGGGGTTGAGGAAAATGATGAAGGGGGGTGGGAGTTTCTTTTTTAAAAAATAATTAAGAAGTTATAATAATTAAAAATTATATTAATAAAATAATTTAAATATAATTTTTTTAATTATAAAAATATATTATTTATTCTACTATTAAAAAAAATTCTTTCTTAAAAGAATTTCAATTTTGATTAATTGAATATCAGAAAATTTGATTTCAATTTTTTGTTTTTGGATTGAAGATATTATGGTTCAAATTTAATTAAAATAAGTGTAGATTGGATTGAATTTTGTAAGTTTGATTGTGAATAGTTGAAATATATACTTTTTAATTTTGACTTTTAAGCTTGTAAGGTACTATGATAATTAACACCTCAATGCATTACTCATATACTCTTTGTGAATTTCAAATCTTAACTTTTTAAATTCTTTCTAAAGACTTTAGTAAGATTTTATCAATTTGGGTGGACCCGACAGCTAATATCTTTCTTTAATTCTCCTCCGTTTATTTATTTATCTGATATTGCATACGTCTGTTATTTTGTCTTTTGTAGATATCGTCATTGCTTACGTATCCAAATTGTGTAAAGCTTCTAAGTGAAACTCCATTCCTGAATCATCATATGCGTTTGGATCTTGGGTAAATTGATCCATAACTGAGTTTTATTCTAGTCCATACTTATCACTGCCTCCGTCTGATAATCCCAGTCTTGTTTCAGTTCTAGGTGATCTTGTTTCTTCTCTTGGAATTAAAGAAATTCTGTATCTTTGCTCTGATGGTTCTGGATTCATTGTTATCTCCTTAGGCAATTGTTCTGCTAACAACTTTTTAGTTGAGTCTACTACAATTTTTTCTATACATATATTTTTTTATTTTTCTTTTTTCTTAATGAAAATCTCTTCTTATTCTAAGAAGAACTTTCTTCATCTGTTGTCTAAGTACCTGTGATTTTAAAACTAGCTGGGAGTATTCTCCCTACACTTTTTGATAAAGTGTCATCCGCCAACGGATTTAATAAGTCTTTACCATCTACCGTTTGAGCTAGACTAGCTGTATCATTACCCAATACAGTAGGTCTTTCTGCATTCATTGGGGAACGTACACCTATTAATGGATTTAAGAAGTCTTTACCAGCTACCATTTGAGCTGGACTAGCTGTATCATTACTTGATACAGTGGGTTTTTCCATTTTTAAAGAAAATGGAGAACTCTTTGGTTGAGTCTCATAAATTGGCTGAGTTTGTTGTGAAAGTTCAAAATGAAGAATTTTTATACGGTCTTGTAAAATACTTATATGTTCTAACATTTGTCCTTTTTCTTTTACAATGTTTTCATTATCTTGTCTTAAAACTTCATTGGCTTGATTCAGTCTTTTAAAATTTTTTATCATAGAGGAACAATGATCAAAAAATATAATCTTGTCTGTATCTTTATTAATATTATATTGAGAAATTTTTTGTGATTCTGGTCTTAAAGCTGGAGTAATAAAATAATTTGGTCCCAGATTTCTCCGGGCATAGTTTAAAGTCTCTGAGAGGTCATAAAAATCTTTATACAAAGGTGTTTTATAATCTTTTATAGCGTCCATGACCTTTATCAAAGTCTGGAACACTCCTTGTTGCCGTCCTCTGAGAACAACATAGAATTAAAACCTGTTAGAAGTATTTTTCTCAGTAAAATAATAACTTAATGCATTTAGAACTGAAATAAAATAATTAATGTCTCTTCTATTATATGTTATCCATAAATTGTGTAGTAGATATACCTGCGGCTTGTCCACTTGCACATCTGGCTTCCGTCTGAAAGTTAAGTTGGATGGTTCGTAACATACCAAATTGTGAGGTTCAAATATTATTCTATCTAATTTTGGTTGTTCTAGCATCGTAAGTGATCTGAAATGAGTGTTGCTTATTAGTGTCTTTAGATAGTCTTGGGATGATGAGGCTCCTGCCTTACCTTTTCCTTTCCCTATATTTATACTGAAACAAAAATCGTTAGTTGTCTTCTTTCATTATTCTACTTAAATGATCTGCTAAGTTATTATCCTTTCCTTTAATGTGTTCTAAAACAATATTATAGATTGAAGTAGCATCTAGGAAATTTAACCATCTCCTTTCACTACTATTCTTATCCTTTATTTTTTGATAAAACTTTACTATAACCTCGCAGTCTGTTCTTACTAGTATTTTAGGCTTATTTAATATATAAAATTTAAAACTATTCAAATCATAAATTACTGCCAGTGTCTCCGCATCTACTATATTTAACTTTTCATTTTCTTTATATTTTCCACTTGAATAAGCATAAATTTTTTCATCCTGTTTATCACTGTATTTATTGGGTTTTGCCTTTAATATTGCTCCTCATCCTTGAAGGCTTCCGTCTGTTTCAACTATTAAATAATCTGTTTCTAATGGTAATGTTAAGTCTGGGATGTCTTGTATCATGCGCTTAAATTGTTAGACTAATTTTATGTTTTCAGTATTAAAAGATTTTTGGCCTATCGATCCTGTTTTAGAGTATAGTGCTCCTGCTATTTTTCCTAAATCTTTAATAAAAGTTCTAGGATAATTTAATAATCCTAAGAATTTTTGTAAATTTTTAGTTTTGTCTAATTTATCTTGCATTTCTAAGACCTTTTTAGCTATGTGCGGTTGTAATTTTATTCTACCATCTCCAATAACTACTTCTAAGAAATTAATACTATTTTTACATAATTCCATTTTCTTCCTGCTTATTATTATTCCATTATCTACAAATAATTTAAAAATTTGATGTAAATGTCCTAATTGTTCTCTCATATTATTACTAAAAACTAAAATATCATCTACGTAAACTAATACAAATTTTTTATAGTCTCTAAAAATACTATTCATTTTTCTTTGAAAAATTGGAGGAGCCGTCTTTAATCCGAACGGCATGACCAACCATTCAAAATGTCCTTCTGGACATGTGAAAGTTGTTCATTCTATACTATCTTCATGCATTTTAATCTACCAATATCCAGATTTACAATCAAATTTACTAAATACTTTTCTTCCTTGTATTCTATTTATTAATTCTATTTTGACTGGTAGCTTATACCCATCCATTACAGTATTATCATTTAGTCTTTTATAATTTATTACCATTCTTGCTTTTTCAATTATTATTTCACTATGGTTTCTTACTATGAAAGCTGCTGACCTATGTCTTGATGTAGATCTTCTAATTATTCCTAATTCTAGTAGCTCTTTTATTTGTATTTCAGTTCACAAATTTATTTACCTATACAGTTTAACAAATAATGTGCTAACAAAAATAATAAATAAACCAAGAATGACTTCAAGACAACAGTTAGAAGAGGTAATAGACGTAGATAAAGAAATACAATTATTCCAACAAAATAAATTAAAACTTATAAGATATACAGGTGAGTAGTAATATAGCTATATAGATAGGTAATATAGACAGATAATAAAAGAGACAAGTGGTTAGCTAGATAAATAATAATAGGTAATATAAGCAGATGATAAATAAAATAGACAAGTGATTATAATAAAAACAAATATATAATAATAATAATAATAATAATAATAATAATAATAATAGATAAACCCAAGATAATAACAAAAATAATAAATAGTAACTAGCAATATAAGTCTCACTCTCTCTCTCTCTCTCTCTCTCTCTATATATATATATATATATATATATGTTAGTAAGTATATATATAAGTAGTGAATATATGTATATTAAGTATAAGTATATATAAATGTTAGTAAGTATATTATACATGTATTTTATATATATAATATTAACAAGGATGTATATATTATAGTCTTATATATAGACAAGTTATACTACTACTAGTAACAATAATAAGTAAGAATATATATTACTTATATATGTATATATATATTCTTTAGTATATGTATTAAAATATATAGTAGATTATATAGTTAGTATAATACTATAGACAGAAAAATATAGCAAGCAAATTATTATAACAAGTTATTAAAGCAGGTAAGTAGTTTTTAAGTTATTAAAGCACGTGAGTAATATTAAGTTATTAGAGTAGAGTTATCGTGATATTAAAGCAGAGTATTCGTGGTTGTGTTTTAATATGGTGTAAAGTCCTACTCAGTACTTCCTCCTTCGTTGTCCTTAGTCCAGTGTAAGTGTTCAAGTAATAAAGGTCCAAGTGTATTTTCTCCCAATATATATTATTTTTGCATTTTTTGTTTTTTTTTTATTTTTTTTATACCCGGTTCATCTCTTTCTCTTCAGTTTTAGGTATTTTTGCAATATCTTCTTTAATCACACCCCGAGAGAATAACAACAGTATATCCTAGATAAGCTAGAGATAATCGGAGAAAAATCCTGCAACATTGGGACAAGAGTGAGAAAGTTCTCTTTTCTTAAGTTCTTAGTTTCTAAAGTTTGTAAGTTACTTCAAAAAAAAAAAAAGAGTGTGAAAAGTGTGAGAAATTTTCTTAGTCCTTCATTTTTCGGGGTTCTTGATAACCCTGTATATGTTGTATGTAGTCCGCTATAACTACATTTTTCCACATGTCTATTACATTATTCCATGTCTGAGGGTCATGAGCGGGTAAATTTAGAATTTTTCCTTTATTACCTCCTTCTTGTAATCTAATGGATTCTTTTATTGGCATTTTTTTTCCTCTAGGTTTTATGTCTTGTTCTGTCAGAGTGTTTGGGTTTGTCCAAATAAGTTGAGAATTACAGGGAATTAATATTGACATATCTAATCATAATAAGAGAATAAGTCATTATAAGAGACAACGTGAACAAGTAATTATTTCTTTAGGGTAAAAATACATGAAAAATGCCTATAAATACCCCACTTTATGAAAGACTAAAACACGTACCAAAGAGAAAAAAAAATCAAGAAAAAATCAAAAGTGAGAAAGTTCTCTAGTTTTCTTAAGTTCTTAGTTTCTAAAGTTTGTAAGTTACTTCAAAAAAAAAAAAAAAAGAGTGTATGACAAGTTTTCTTAGTTCTTCATTTTCATGTAGCTGTCAAGTTTTCAGGGGACTCCCAAAAGGGAAACCTCACTTCTTCCTTAAAACATGTAAGTAGTAGTTATATAGGTCTTTGTATTTTTCTCCCAAGTTTGTAAATTATGTTTGAATTAATCAAGTTTATATTTTCCTTCACATGTGTTTTATTATTATTAAGATCCGGATCACCGGCGATTTTTCGTCAGTTTTCTGATCTTGTAAAATTTGTAAATTACTTATAAAAATACCCTCAATATATGGTTATTCTCTCAGTGTTTTAGCAATAACGATGGATTAATCTGTAAATTTTTAGGGACTTGAAAAGTTCGAAGAAGATGAAAAAAGGACTGTTGTTATTATCTCGGGGTGTGATTAAAGAAGATATTGCAAAAATACCTAAAACTGAAGAGAAAGAGATGAACAGGGTATAAAATTTTTTAAAAAAAATCAAAAAAATACAAAAATAATATATATTGGGAGAAAATACACTTGCACCTTTATGACTTGGACACTTACACTGGACTAAGGACAACGAAGGAGAGAGTACTGAGTAGAACTTTACACCATATTAAAACACAACCGGAAATACTCTTCTTTAATATCACGATAACTCTGCTTTAATATCTTAATATTACTTACCTACTTTAATAACTTAAAAAATATTTACCTGCTTTCATAACTTGTTATAATAATTTGCTAAACCAACAAGCAGAATTAGACAAAAAATTCAAAGTTTTAAGAGTATTGCTTATTAGTGTCTTTAGATAGTCTTTGGATGATGAGACTCCTGTCTTGCCTTGTCCTAAAAAATTTTGTAAATCTTTAGTCTTGTCTTATTTATCTGGCATTTTAAAGACTTTTAGCTATGTATGGTTGTAATTTTATTCTACCGTCTCTAATAACTACTCCTAAAAAATTAATACTATTTTTACATAATACCATTTTCTTTCTACTTATTATTATTCCATTATCTACAAATAATTTAAAT
The DNA here is from genome assembly GCA_030864225.1 of Capsicum baccatum var. pendulum. NCBI lineage: Eukaryota > Viridiplantae > Streptophyta > Magnoliopsida > Solanales > Solanaceae > Capsicum > Capsicum baccatum. Next base: position 129,034,887 of record CM061551.1, on the reverse strand, counting down.
TTTTTTTGTAAATGTCCTTAATGTTCTCTCATATTATTACTAAAGACTAAAATATCATCTACGTAAACTAATACAAAAATTTTACAGTTTCTAAAAATATTATCCAATTTTTTTTGAAAAATTGGAGGAGCCATCATTAATCCGAACGGCATGACCAGCCATTCAAAATGTTCTTCTGTACATGTGAAAGCTACCCATTCTATACTATCTTCATGCATTTTAATCTGTCAATATTCAGATTTACAATTAAATTTACTAAATACTTTTCTTCCTTGTATTCTATTTATTAATTTTGTTTTGTCGGGTAACTTATATCCATATATTACAATATTATCATTTAGTCTTTTATAATTTATTACCATTCTAGATTTTTCTCTTATTATTTCACTATGGTTTCTTACTATGAAAGCTGCTAACCTATGTTTTGATGTAGATCTTCTAATTATTCCTAATTCTAGTAGCTCTTTTATTTGTATTTCAAAGTCTTTAAGGTCTTCATTTGTAGCCTCTATGGATACTGTCTTTATAGTATATTCTGGATTAATTATTTCTAATTTGCAGGTGATTTGATTGGAGTTCCAATGTTGCAGGGATTTTCTCCGATTATCTCTAGCTTATCTAGGATTTGTATTATTTTTTCTAAGTCTTTTTTATCTTTTATTACTTCTATCTGTTGTATATCTTTCTTAAAATTACATAATTCTGTGTCTATTTCTATTAAAGTATAGTCTTTTTCTATTTCTTCTACTACTAATAAATCTTATAACTCCTCATACATTGTTGTCTTTTATTATCATTACATGTACAATTTTCCCCTTTATCACATTCTAGTGGTATTTCGAATTTTATTTGGTCATTTGAGTTTTCATCTGGCTTATCCTTAAGAAAATGATATTTAGTTAAAGTAGGTTGTGTCTGCACTGGTGAGTGGGTGATATTACTAGTGAATATTATCCAATTTTTTGTAACTAAACATCCTTCATTATTTTGTACCATAAAGTCTAATCCTAACACAAAATCTGCTTTTATGTTTAAATCTCTAACTAGTATTTCACTAAGTATATATGATGGTTGGTAGAACTTTTCACAAGTATTAATAAAACTTATTTTTGCTTTTGGTATATAGTCTGTATAGGTATTATATGTTCCGTCCATTCGCATGGATTCTTCAGGCTTTGGTAATTTTTTAATTAATTTCGCTGGTAAAATTCTGCTATTTAAAATGCTCTTTGTACACCCTGAATCAACTATAGCTAAAGTCTCGAATTCATAGTCTTGAATTTTTATTCCTGCTAAAACTTTGACTGTACTAATTTTCTTTTCTTCATTACATACCATTCCTTCAAATGGTACTATCATTGATTTTTTCTGTCTAACTCTATTATTTTCAACAAATTTATTTAATAATTCTACTTCTAATAAATCTTCCGCTGAAAGTCTTTATGTTTTTTTGAGGTTAGAAACTCTCATTTCAAATATTTTTAGTCTTTCTTCTAATTCTAATATTTTATCGTCTGGTGTTTTAACTATTGGTTTAAGTTGTTTCTTATGAAAATTACTTAAATTGTTTGTTGATTTTTGAATTTTTAAGATCTCTGAGTTTTTTTCTATACATTTTATGCATCCTTCCTTGTAATATTTCTTACATTTTGCCCTTTTATCCGTACTTGGAAATCATTACAAAAACAACACTGATTACTGTCTAATCATTTTCCTTCCTCAAATTCACGTTCACATTCTTCTATCAAATTTACTAAATCATAATAGTATGGGTTTGTCTTTTCTAATCCTATTTCATTTATAAATTCCTCTTCTCCAGAATCTAAAGAATCAGATTTAATTATTTCTTCTTCAAATACTTCAATACTTCTAATAGAGTATATACTTTCATTATCTGACATATATTCGTCTACATTTATTAAATTTTCATTTACATCTTCTATTAATTGTGCATTCCTAGATTTATTATTGATTCTTCTTGGACAAGTATTTGCTAAGTGCTCTATGCTACCGCAGGTAAAATATTCTAATTTATTTTTGTACATTCTACTGGTGTTATATTTTCTTACATGTTTATCCTTATCTAGGTATGGCTTCTTTGCAGTTGATCTTTTTAAATAATATTTCTTCTTAGGGCGATAGTTTTTTTTTTATATGCCTTTCTATATTTTTTCTTTTTATAATCTTGGTCATAATGTTGTGTAGTATATATGTTTTTACAAAAATCTGTATCACTTCTTTTTAATTGCTTTTGTATCTGTATATTTGTACATTTTTCTTGTAATATATTCATTACATGTTGTATTCTTTGTCCTATTGACCACAGGTTGTTTGGATTTTGTATTACTCTTCTCTCTTGGACCATTTTTCTTCTATCTCTCTTCCTAAAACCCCTGGTAATTTATTAAATAATCTAACTCCTAGAGTCTGATCAAATGAGTTTCCACTAACTGTACAATAATAAAAGTAATCATTTAAAAATTCTTTAATTCTTGACCAATGATTAATGCTTAGTTGTTCTAAATTTATTAAATCTCTTTGTTGTAATACTACTAATCCACTATTGGGATCCTGGCCTGAAAGTAGAGTATGTACTTTGTTTACAAAATTATATGGATTTGAGCCTAGTTCTACTAATTCTTGAAAGTCTTGTGCGAATATTATCTTATAAGCTTCCCAAAGTGCTTTAGTACCTTCTCCTAGAAATGTTTCTAAATATCTATACATAATTTCCGTATCTGGTTCTTGATTACCCTGTATATGTTGTATGTAGTCCGCTACAACTACATTTTTCCATATATCTATTACATTATTCCATGTCTGAGGATCATGAGCTGGTAAATTTAGAATTTTTCCTTTATTACCTCCTTTTTGTAATTTAATGGGTTCTTCTATTGACATTCTTTTTCCACTAGATTTTATGTCTTGTTCTGTCAGAGTGTTTAGGTTTGTCCTAAATACGCTATGTCTTGTTAAATTTTCTGTTGTTAATGGTACGCTTGGCATACCGGTTGTTCTTTGAAAAGGACTTGAGGAACTTGCTGCTTTTTCAAAAATTCATTTATATTTTCGTCTATACTATAAATCGATTCGGAGTTTTCACTTTTTATTTTCTTTTTACGTGTATAACCATTATTATTTGTTCTTAATTCACATTTTATAAAATATTCTTTCATTTCCTCAAGGTGTTAGTTTCCTAATTTACAGTAGCTTCTGCTTTTATTATAGCTTTACTTACTTCAAGACCTTCTTCTAATATTTCTATATTCATAAAATTAGTATTCTCACATTCTTCCATTTCTTCATCAATCTCTTTTTCATTGTATATTGGTAGTCTGTGAATCTTACTGAAGCTTTTCCTTTACTGTTTCTATACATTAAATGATCAGTTGGTTTTAATATTTCTTTCTTAGTAAATCTTTCTAAATTCCATTCAAATCCTGCATATTTTTCTGAGTTTATTTTTAGGGGTTTCAGTAATTTAATACCTTTATTTTCCATTAAACTTACTACATCATCTATTTTTAGATTAAACTTTATACTACTGTTAGTGGTAAGTTTTCCTATAAATCCTACACATATAAGTAAATTATTTCCATTATTCATTTCTTCATATCCTTTAGTCTGTACACCTATTTTAATATGTTTTTCGAATTCTTAAGTATTTATCATATAGTCTGGACTACAATAGAAAAGTCCTTCATTATTAGTCATGTCTACTTCAGTTATTCCTATTATAGATCTTTCTGAGTCTGACCATCTCTTATCATATATTGTAATTAATACTTTAGTTCCTAAATTTTTTCTAGTTAATCCTTTTATGCCTATTACTATTAATCCTATGTGCATAAGATTCATGTTTAATTTTATAATTTCCTTTAAAGAGTCTAAGCTTATTAAATTTATGCTACAACTATCTTCTTCGATAACACACATCTGTTCTTCTCTATAATGCCTATATAGTCGTGCTCCTGAAAACATTCTTTCATTATATAATGTTTTAGCATTTAATAGTTTTAATTTATTTTGTTGGAATAATTGTATTTCTTTATCTACGTCTATTACCTCTTCTAACTGTTGTCTTGAAGTCATTCTTGGTTTATTTATTATTTTTGATTTGCACATTATTTGTTAAACTATTTTGGGTAAAACTTGATCTTCGTCTAGTAAAACTTGATCTTTGTCTACCTGTGGATACTGAAAAAAGGTCCATACTTTTGGCTTAGTTGGTTTAGTTATTTTAGCTTCTTTTAATTCCTTTTTAGGGGTTATTTCTATCTTTTTAAGTTGTTCTATTAATTCTTCTATATTTTTATCTTGACTGTTTTTTTGTTTTTCTTTTTCTAGGTTCTTATTCAGTTCTAATAGTAACAAAATTATAATATTATTTTATTTTATGATTAAAGAGTCCGCTTTTTCCTGAGGTTGATGATCTGATAATCCTTCGGGATTTTGTTGGATTTGTGCTGCTTTTTGTAATATTGCTTGATAAAGTTCATCTTGAAGTATATCATTCATGAGAGTATTATATTTTTTATTTTATTAATTTCTTTTTGTACCTCTTGTAATACTAGCCTTATTTCAAAATTTTCCAAATTACCTTTGTCTTTATTGATTAAAACTTTGAATTTTTTTTCTAATTCTGCTTGTTGGTTCTTTAAGAAATCAAAATTTAATTCTATTTTATCTAATAATTTCTTTTGTTTGTTTTGCAGGTCTTCTAATATCTCTAGAGTTATTAATATTTTTGTATTTTCTTGTTGAGTCTTTCTCCTAAGTTTATTATAAAATCTGTAATGGTATTTAATTGTGGATTTTCTCCATGTAATGTATGTTCTTCATTGTTAAAATTACATCTAATAAGAGAATTCTCTTTAAAACGTCTGTATTTCTTTTCAGTTGGGATTGTTAGATCTAAATATTGTAGCTTTTTTAAATTATCTATCTTTACACTACTATTCTTTATCCTAACGAGGGTGTATTGCTACTATACTGTTTTCTAGCTGTTTGTATTCTAAAATTTCTATAGTCTATACAATATCTAATACTTTCCAATCTACACTTTAGCAAACTTATATGATTTATGCAATTTACTGAATTTATAAAGTCTGAAATAATGATTGCTTCTGGAAATTCTATAGTTTCTATTATTTCTATTTGATTTATTAGTCTTTGTTCTATTCTTAAAATTTCATTTCTTTGTCTTATTTCTTTATATAAATGAGTATGTTCTCTTTCTATTTGTCTCGCAAAAGGATGCATTTTTATGTATTTTTACCCTAAAGGAATAATTACTTGGTCACAACGTCTCTTATAATGACTTATTCTTTTATTATGATTAGATATGTCAATACTAATTCCCTGTAATTCTCAACTTATTTCACTTACATGTTCTTTGAATAATTCTGATTGTGAAGTGTCTATACATTTTAATAAATCTAAATAAATACTTAAAAATATTTCTAGTTCTTCTTTCTCTGTCTTTTATTTTATTTCTTCGTTTAAAACCCAATATCTTAGTCATATATTGTTAGCAAAAGGATGTCTTTTCATTTATTATTATTTCTAGTCTTAAGATGTTTTATTAAATAATATTCTAATTCGGATATTGTACTAATTAGTTTATCTAAAGTTATAGAGTCTTCTTTTGTAGTACTAAGTCTTTTATCTTCTATGTATAAACTATACAAATTATTTTTGATTTCTTTTAATATTTTTGTATTTTTAGGTGGTATATTCATTAAGCCAAATAAAAAGGGTGCATATCTCTTAAAATCTTGTCTACTCAAAGTTCGTGGTTAATATAAGTTATTTGTTCTCTAACTTCTCTTAATCTATTATCTATCTCTTGTGATTCAATCCAAACTTCTTCTCTAGATTGTGGAGAAAGTTCGAATAATTTAATACTTAATTGTCTATGTTGCAATAAGACGTTATATAATTTTTTAAGTTGTTCCTTTAAATTTCTCTGAGACCAATAATATTTTGAATCTAATAGTATTAAACGTTCATAGGGTCTAGACTTTCTTTTCTGAGTTCTTGAAAACATATATAATAAGTTCTCCTAGAATCTTACAGCTCTGATACCAATAAGATATATAGATGAGTAGTAATATAGCTAGATAGATAGGTAATATAGACAGATAATAAAATAGATGTAATATAAGCAGATGATAAATAAAATAGACAAGTGATTATAATAAAGACAGATATATAGTAATAGTAGATAAACCCAAGATAATAACAAAAATAATAAATAGTAACTAGCAATATAAGTCTAAATATATATATATATATATATATATATATATATATATATATATATATATATATGTTAGTAAGTATATATATAAGTAGGGAATATATGTATATTAAGTATAAGTATATATATATGTTAGTAAGTATATTATATATGTATTCTATATATATAATATTAACAAGGATGTATATATTATAGTCTTATATATAGACAAGTTATAATACTACTAGTAATAATAATAAGCAAGAATATATATTACTTATATATATATATATATATATATATATATATATATATATATATATATATATATATATATATATTCTTTAGTATATGTATTATAATATATCGTAGATTATATAGTTAGTATAAAACTATAGACAGATAAATATAGCAAGCAAATTATTATAACAAGTTATTAAAGCAGGTAAGTAGTTTTTAAGTTATTAAAGCAGGTAAGTAATATTTAACAATCCCAGCTGAAAAGAAATACGGACGTTTTAAAGATAATTCTCTTATTAGATGTAATTTTAACAACGGAGAACATACATTACATGGAGAAAATCCACAATTAAATACCACTACAGATTTTATAATAAACCTAGGAGAAAAGACTCAACAAGAAAATACAAAAATATTAAAAACTCTAGAGATATTAGAAGACCTGCAAAACAAACAAAAGAAATTGTTAGATAAAATAGAATTAAATTTTTATTTTTTAAAGAACCAACAAGCAGAATTAGACAAAAAAATCAAAGTTTTAATCAATAAAGACAAAGGTAATTTGGAAAATCTTGAAATAAGGCTAGTATTACAAGAGGTACAAAAAAAAATTAATAAAATAAAAAATATAATACTCTCATGAATGATATACTTCAAGCTGAACTTTATCTAGCAATATTACAAAAGGCAGCACAGATCCAACCAAACCCCGAAGGATTATCAAATCATTAACCTCAGAAAAAAGCAGATTTTTTAATCATAAAATAATATTATAATTTTGTTACTATTAGAACTGAATAAGAACCTAGAAAAAGAAAAACAAAAAGACAGTCAAGCCTAAAATGACGGGTGACCCCTGGGAAGAAGTCAAAGCCTAAACTGACGGGTGACTCCTTATATCCCACGCTGGCTACGTAGTTTTGAAATATAGAGACTACTACTAACGACTCCGCCTAACTGACGGGGAAGCCGCCGTCCTGCATTCGCCGATGCTAAATTCTACTCCCAACTGAACTAACACTGATTACTTGACTGAACTGAGTTTAACTGAACAAACAACAGATCTTAATAACCGACTGTATAATAATGCTCATGATTTATCTGAAACTGTTCTGTAGATACTGAAACTATGTAAATAGCTAAGTTTCGGATATTCATAACCCCCAACACTGAATGGAATTATCAATAAGTATGAAGCTTTAAAATCATAGTAAAGGATCATTGTTCAAAATCCAAGTCATTTGGACATTTCATCAAACATATGTGGGTCATGAATTAAAGCATGGGAATGGCTTAAAATATGTAATAATAACATAGCTTCAATACTAAAAAAAATCATGAATCAAGGATTTAACATGAAAATATCATCATTCCAACGTGTAAGGGCTAATTCCCTCAAAAGCAATTGTAAACATAATGTATAGCCAAAATTTATAAAACTCATGGAGATAATTCTTCATAAACATATAATTTCATAATTTAAAACATAAAGATGGATTCTTGGACTTAATGGGTGAAAAGGACCCATGGATGAAAATCACACATACCTTAACCCTTAAGCTTGAAAAGGGGAATAAAAATCTTGAAAGCTTTCTTAAAAGTTCTTAGATTGGAAAACTTGAATCCTTGGTTTTTTTGAAGGAAATATGATTGAATTTGATGTTTTTAGGAGATGGTTAGGGTTTATTTGAGAGAGAAATTGGGCATATAATGCCCTAAATAACGATTTAAGTCGTGTTTTTACGAATTGAGTTGAGGGAAAAAAATATAACTGCCCCTCAGAGATTTAAATTCGTAACTGAAACACGAATTTATGGGAGACCGTGACGCAAAGAATGCCTCATCGCTATATCTGGCATGACACGATGCAATCGCGTTGAGTTACCATAATCGAAATCCAAACACGACCCAATCCTCATTCGAAAAATTTAAAACATCTCCGAGACATGCCCCTTACACCCCTGAACATGAATTAACTCACAAACCTACGTCTCGAGGTCGGAAAGGTCACTTTAAAAATTTTCAAAGTTAAGAGGCAAAAAATAAGACTAAGTCCCCAACACTTAGTTAAATTTTCAGGTTCTAAGCCTCTTATACAAGCACTAGGAGCTGAACTGGACTAAGAAAAGTACATGGTATTACAATTATCCCCTTTTTCATATTTACTTGTACTAAAAATAGACGACCAACAATACTTATTGAGTTTGAAAAATAAATGCATAATTTATCAATTTTATCATTGATATGAAATATTATTTATTATTCAATATATTTTTAAAATATTATTTATTATATTCAAAGGGTCATACAATAAAATTATACCTATGATTTATTTTGACAAATTAATAATGAATAATTATTATTGGACGGAGAAAGTAATTATTGAAGGCATTTTTATTAAATAGATAGAATACAAAGTCAAAAAGCTTCTTTAAGCTATCTAAAAGAAGTAGTCCAAGTACGTTATTACAAAATAAACACATTGTAAGAATGTGTAAAATCTTATTCTTGTAATTGTGTTTTTAATTCCCTTTTAACAGATGAATTTATTTGAGTGTTTTTCAATTCTCTTTTAACGGATGAGTTAATTTAGTTGAATTAAATTCTCATTTAACTCACCATTAATTCTACTTTTGAAACATCTTTTGTTTATCACCTATATAAAGTATAAACTACTTCATTTGTGAACAAAAAATGCACCAACAAAGTGAAAGAAAAAAATCCTCCTCCTTTCTTTCTAAGTTTCTTATATTGGACAATAGTTTTCGGCAACCTCCAAATTTTCAGCCACAAGTGCACGTGATTGAAAGTAGTTATAAAACCTTGGGAAGCAGTTGGCTAGAATAATTTGCATCGGTGATCAAAATTGATTTCAAGAAAGTGGTTTATCACGACATAGTATTTGTGATTATTTTTTTATTAATATTAATTTTAGTTTTATATCAATATTGTAGTAATTCTTTCAATAATTTAAAAGCAATTATTAGGACTCTTGTTGCTCTCGCTGCTATTCATAGTTTAGTGGTACACCAAATGAATGTCAAAACTACACTTTTGAATAGTGATTTAGAAAAAGAGATCTATATGACTCAACCGAAGAGTTTTGTGGTCCTATAACAAGTGGATAAAGTATGCAACTTGAGAAAGTCCTTATATGGACTAAAGCAGACACCTAAGCAATAGATCAGATTGTATGATCATGCATTTATATGTGGATGACATGTTAATTTTTGGCCCTAATATGGATATTGTAAATAAGACTAAGCAATTTTTATTTTCAAAATTTTAAATGAAAGATGTTGGAGAAACTTATGTGATTTTAGGAATTATAATCAAAAGAACTAGTAATGATTTCTCTTGTATTAGACTCATTATATTTGAAAAGGTGATGAAAATATTTAATTATTTTGATGTTGTTTCAAAGAGAACTCCTTATGATCTTAGCATACATTTAAAAAAGAATAAAGATTTTAGTGTTTCTTAAACTGAATATGCTAAAATAATCGGGAGTGTAATGTTTCTCATGAACTATACTCGGACGGTTATAGCTTATGTTGTTAGCAGATTGAGTAGATATATTCATAATCCCAGTAGTGAACATTGAAATGTTCTTCATCGCTTGTTAAGGCACTTGAGAGATACTATGAATTGGTATTTGAATTTTAATAAAGTTTCTGCTGTTTTAGAATGTTTTTATAATGTAAACTGGGTAACTAACAATGATGAAGCTAGCTCCATCAGTGGCTATGTGTTTATTTTGGGTGCAAGTGTTATTTCATGAAAGTCAGCATGCTCTATCATGAAATTTGAATTCACTGCTCTTGAGTTGGCAGAGTAAGAAAATGAATAGCTAAGAAACTTTTTAAAAGATGCACTGTTATGGGGAAGACAAGTGTCACCAATTTCTTTACATTGTGACTCACAAACAACAATTAAGATCGTTAAAAATAGTATGTACAATGAAAAAAAGACATATTCGCATAGACATGATGTAGAAAAAAATTATCGAAATAGGGTGTTATTTATTTGAAATATGTAAGGTCCAAAAGAAATTCTATGACCAAGGATTTGACAAAGAAAATGGTCCTTGAATCATCAAGAAGGATAGGTCTAAAGCCTATATATTGAAGTAGTATGGTGGATATCCATTTGTGATCAAACGAAGCATATAAGTCCTCAATATACACTATATTTCATATCCCTATTGTATGAGGTAGTGTATTTTAGGGTTGAGCTTAAGTTTGCTTTTGATGATCCATAACCTTAAGGTGGCCTATGAGACAGATTTGATGGATCACCTACGTAAGTGTAAAAGGTTGGTCGCCTTTTATGAAAGACTTGGATCGTCTTTCTAGAACACTCATGAGACTCAAGGTTTGTATGCATGACCATAAAATCACTTCGTAGTATCGCGGAGGTTGCTTAAATTAAGGATATAATATGTATTGTGAGGCTCTTAACTTATGTCCATGCAGTTCAAGAGTACTTCAATTTTTAAATATTTGTTGTTGCCTCATATCTTTACATATCAATTCAAATTGAAAGATATTGAGACTTAAGTATATTTTTTTTTCTTTGACCAGAAAGTATTCCTATTCTTTCATATGTGTATTTGTGAAAAATTAAAGGCATTTTTATCGAATAGTTGGAATGCAAAGTCTTAAAGATTTTTTAAGCTATCTAAAAGAAAAAAAATCTCAGATACGTTATTACAAAATAAACACACTATAAGATTGTGTAACATCTTATTCTTGTAACTATGCCTTTAATTCTCTTTTAACGGATGAATTTATTTGAGAGTTTTTAAATTCTCTTTTAACGGATGAGTTAACTTAGTTGAATTGAATTCTCATTCAACTCACCATTAATTCTACTCTTGAAACATCTTTTGTTCACCACCTATATAAACTACATTTGTGAACAAAAGACATACAACAAAGTGAAAGAAGAAACATCTTCCTCCTTTCTTCCTAAATTTCTTATTTTGGACAATAGTTTTGGGCAACCACCAAACTTCCAACGACGAGTGCATATGTTTAAAAGTAGTTGTGGAACCTTGGGGAGCGACAGACTAGAAGAATTTGCACCGAAGTTGAACCGAAAGCGCTTTCAATGCAGTGGCTTGACACGACACAATATTTGTAATTATTTTACTAATATTAATTCTAGTTTTATATCAATATTGTAGTAATTTTTTCAATAAATACTACTCATTTTTCAATACTTATATGACTTAAAATTAAGAGGGTTGATATAGTAAAAAATAACTATCCTTTTATTTATAATTTCTTAAGGAATGTATCAAGTTAAATATAAACAACTAAAGATGAACAAAGGAATAAGTGAAATTAACCATATAAAAAATAAAAAGTTCAATTAAAATTTAATTTAATTTGAGCAGTTAAATGAAATACTCCCTTAATTTAAAATAGAATGATCTGTTTTGACTTGATACAGAGTTTTAAAAAAATAAAGAGGAGTTTTAAATTTTATGGTCTAAAATTAACTTATGTCAATTATACTAAAATGTCTTTTAATCTTGTGTCTTAAATATGTCACATGAAAAGTTAGAATTAGAATATTATCAAAAAAATAATTATTTTTTTTAAAACAGACTAAGGGTGTGTTTGGTATAAAGGAAAATGTTTTCCATGGAAAATGTTTTCCTCGAAAACAGGTTGATTTCTTACTTGTTTTCCTATGTTTGGTTGGTGAATGAAAAATATTTTCCAGAAAATACTTTATAGTGTTTGGTTGGTGAATGAAAAAATATTTTTCAAAAAATACATTCTAGCATTTAGTTAAAGCATAAAAATGCATTTTAGAAAAGTAATTTTTGATCTCAAAAAATACTTTTTTTAGGGTGCGTTCGATATGAAGGAGGAAAAATATTTTCTAGAAAAATAAGTTATTTCTTACATATATTCGAGTGATCGTTATGCAAATTGGATAAATATATGTTTTCTAAAAGTATTTGTATATATTTAACAAAAACAATGAGAACAAATAGCATAAAAAGGGTGGGATAAAAAAAAGTTTTAAATTTTTTCTAAAAAATAAATTTAAAATATTAATTTTTTTTGGAGAGGGGTTTGATAGGTGGGGGTTGGGGTTGTCAAAATAGGTAATAAGGATGGGGTAAGAAAATAATTTTGATTTTTTAAAAAATAAATTAATTTTTTGGGGGGTTGGGGGGCTTGTAGGGGCGGGGGCAGGGAAAAAATAGTGGGGTAAGAAAAAAATTTGAAATATTTTTTTTGAATGGGGAGTATTAAGGGGTGGGGGTCGGGGGAAGAGGAGTGAGGGTGAGGTAAGGAAAAAATTAAAATTTTTTTAAAAATTAATTTTTTTGAGGAGGAGGGAGGAGGAGGTTGGTAGGGGGTCAGGTAGGGGAGGTAAGAAAAAAGTTTTAATTTTTTAAAAAAAATTATTTTTTTTTTTTCGGGAAGGGAGTAGAGGTTTGAATTTTGGGTAGGGAGATGAGGTAAGAAAAAAATTTAAAATAATTTTTTTAATAGGGATGGTAGGGGCGGGGTGGGGGTGGGGGTGGAGTGGGGGATTGAGGGTCGGAGTAGGGATGGATGATTTTGAGAGTTATACAAATATTTCAACTTAAGAGTGAGGTTGAAAGAAAGTTTTGAAAAATATTTTCCTTACTTTTTGAAGGGAAGTCATTTTCCTTAAAGTTGAGAAAATTGAGTTAATTTGAAAAACATTTTCCAAAACCTTTAAACCAACCAAAAAATTAAAAAACATTTTCTAGAAAATATTTTCCTTCCTACCAAACACACCCTAAAAAGAAAAATAGACAGAGGACGAACACATTGAGACAAAAAACATTGACTTCACGTCAAGCCAAGAAGATTTTTGCCTAACAAAGGCAACATAATTAACGAACGAAAATGATTATTCTGCTTTAGCCTATACAGCAAGGCCAAACTTTACCCAACCTTTCATGTCTACTTCTCATGCCATGTTGTCCTCTTTTATAACTCGTCTCAGTTTATGTAATATTACTTAATGGGGTATGGAGTTTAACATAAGATAAAGATTCAACACGGAATAAACTAGGAGAACTAGCTAAATAAGTTAAATAGAACTCTTAAATTATCGTATGAAAAAATAAATATTAACTCAATTCAACTTTAAAAATTAGTTTAAAAATAATAATTAGTAAAATCATATAAAGAAATCAAAGCTACACATTCGTCTCCCTCGATGTGGGAACTCATACAAAAGCTTTTTCACTGACAAAAATATATGAAGTAAATTCAATTAAAATAGTTTTGCCACTACCTAACACGTGTTTTATATTATTTTTTTGCCTCAATTTATTTGATATTTTTAAAATTTTGAGATTCAACTAAATCTAGTTTTTTATGTATTTTTTTAAATACTATCAATAACTACAATTTATAATATTTGTTACGCAACTTTTAACAATAAAAATCTTATTTTAAAATAACTTTAATATTTTATATTTAAATTTATGATCAAACTTAATCTATTTGAGAAAAGAGAATTGAAAAGTGACACCGGTCTAGAGGGAGTATTATATTGGAAGCCTTAACCAACCTAAAAATAAAAAAACTAGATCTCAATTATATGTCTTTTGTTAGATATTAAATAATACGTTATGGATGACATGTGAATACATCAAGGCATTCTTGTAAGACAAGATACACAAAACAATTTTGTAAAACAAGATGCACAAAAGCCTTCTTGTAAAATAAGCTTTTTCATTGGCTTAGTAAAAAAGTTTGTAATTTGTCTTTCCATATATAACTTCCATTGTACATAAAGAGATGAGAGTAATAAGCAAAGAACTACTACTATCTTTATTTTCTTTGTTAGTGTTTCACCATTAAATTTAATATTTTTCTTTAATTATTTAATATCTTGTCGTTTTCCATGTCCTTTTCTCAATTATATTTGTATCCACCCATACATATATAATTAAAAAAACTCTAACAAGATGCATTATTTGAATCGAGCTAAGGGTGTGTCACAGTGTATAGTACGATTTTTTATTTTTTCCGTTGATTAGAATGCTTTTTAAATACTTTTTAAAAAATTTAATGAAAATGACTTCTTTCATAAAAATAAAAATAAAAAGTTTTAATTGACATGTTAAAGTTTATTTTCTCCTTTCCATTCTCATCCCAATAATATGTCGCTATATTACATTCCTTTCATCTTAATTTATTTGTTTTATTTTAATTTGATACAAAGTTTTAGAATAATTTTTTTTTTTAAATTTTGTTATCTTAAATTTAAAATATATCAAAATATATCAAAATTTTCATAAATCTTGAGGTCATAAATCGATCGCATAAAAAGTTAAAATTAAAGAAATGTCAATAAAAAAATAAATATTCTTTTTTTAAATGATCTAAGAAAAGAAATAAGACAGATAAACTAAAATGAAGGCAGTAAATATATATAAATACTCCGGTCTAGAAACAATTATTTACCCATTTAATCATAAGAAAATAATTTTTCTTCAGTACAAACACACCTAACTCTGCATCTGGATATGTTATTTCATATCATAATTTAAAATTAATATTTAGATGTGCGATTTAAAATTATGATGTGGTGATTTTATATCTCAAATTTTCCACAGAAACATGATTTGAAATTTTAAATTATGATTTCAATTATTTAAAAAAGTAAGGCTTAAGTCATAAATTTATACTTTATATAAAAATTCGTAACTTGATAAATATATTTCTAATTGTACATTGTCACATAATTTTTTGGGGGAGTACCAAATAAGTGCTGAAATATTCATGAATATGAATATGATGATATAATTGCTCGTAATATCAACCAATAAATGGTTCAGAAATAACATTGTTGGTTCGTTCTCTCTGTCAATTAATCGGAAAATATATATTCAACGTGAAGAAATTGTTCGTGTTAGTTTCTTAAGAGGTGTGAATAGAAAATAAATAAGTATTTTTTTGAAAAAAAAAAAACATCAAGATAAAGAATGCAATTTAAATAGGCACATGTTCGATTTGAACGGTTATGACCTTTCAATGGGAAAATAGTATATTGTTAGTAGTGAATTATTTTGAAATACTATTCTTTTAGAGCAAATTTGATTGTATGTTTTAGGTAAAGTATTAAAGTAAATTCAGTAATGTTGTTAGTTCTTAGTAATTGAGGGATATAAAGCATAATTTTAAAAACTTACAAAAAAAAAAAATTATATAATTTTTGTGTAAAGTATGGCTAAACACAATTGTAACTTCAATTTTTTTTTCTTTTAAATGATCAAATGCTCACTTAATCTATCTCATCACACTAAATCATTTAGAGGGTGTTTGGCTATGTTTTTTTTTTCTAAGTCAACTTCGAAAAACATATCTAAACGTAAAATTTCGAAATAAAAAAAATTAAGAGAACCTACAAACTACTGGCTAGGAAACAATATACCAATGCCAAGTATTTGTAGAATTAATTGTGAATCCAAAACAATAATTGGAAAAAAAAAACAAATTAGTTGAACTTCAAAATTTTCAAGCATTTAAAAAATAATAAAATTATGTTATTTTTTTCACTTTAAACTTCTCATAAAAATTCAAAAATAACTTCAATCTATATACATTGTCAACTGTCATTTTTTAATCAAAAAATAAAATTATTTTATTTAAATTTCACAATAAAACATTACCAAACGCCTACTAACACTCGTCAAATTCTACATATATACTCTCGTCGTACTGTTTTATTTGGATTACTTACTAAAAATAATTGTTTTTAATTTACTTGTCCAATTTATGAAATAAAAAATTTTATTATGTTTTTTTAATATTACTCCTATCATTAAATGATTATATAAAGCGTGTAACACTCAATTCATATTGTTAAAACATAATTAACAAAGTTAATTTAATAAAACAAGTCTATGTAAAGAACAGTTTGAACAAAGAAGGCAATAAAAAGAATTTAATGTTCTATTCATTCACCGAAAAAGAAGCTGATTAAGTTTCGCTTTGAAATAAATGATCCTTCCGCTTTAAAGTTAATGGTATTTTAAATTTTGCCTTCGGCTTTAAAATAAATGGTGTTTTAAATTACGTCTGATGCTTTAAAATAAATGGTGCTTTAGTTTCCTAGATTATTAATTTTTTTTAAAAAAAATTGATTTGATTAATAAGTATTATGATCTTGTAATAATATATTTTAAATATTTATATTCTTAATAATTTAAAATTAAAATTAAAATTATAAAATATATATTTTAAAAAGTGGATTGGCTCAAGGAGGCCGCATGAGCTTGTTGTTTTCTGGATGGGTTAGTCCGACCTGACCCGTTAAATTTTAAAGCCCGTGTAGGCTAACTCTGGATGGACTGAGCCGATCCGTATTGACAACACTAATCAAAAGTTATAAATATAGTGCAAAAAAAAATTAAATAAAAAATAGTAATAATAAGAACAATTTAATCAAATTATACTCTAGTTACTTGGGACTTTAAGTTGTAGGTGACAAAAGAGTTCTAAAATAAGGTGTAGGTTTTAATTATTGAGTGGAGGTGACAATTACTTTATTATGAATAAAGAAAGTTGGAGAAGTTTGAAAATAACTCACAAGTTTTTTAATTTATATTTTGATTCAAATGTTAGTTAATATAATAGGAAACGGAGAAAAAAAGACGTGTTTCTCTCTCTTCACATCCGTTGTTGTTTTCTCTCTTCATGATTATTGTTGTTCATTGTTGTTGCTGCTTTATTCATCATCTTTTGCTTCATTATCATCATCTTCTACTTCATTATCATCTTTATCTTCTTCTTGTCGACCATTGTTGTTGTTGTTGTTACCGCTACTGCTGTTATCTGGTCAATTTCTTAGGTCAAATTTTGTTTCCTACATCACTTTCCACTTTGGCATTACTTCATAGGTGACTTTGGTAAGTCAAATTATGATTTTTATTTGAATTTTTCATCGGGGTACACAGTTACTATTTTTTTTCCAATAATGGATAGAACCCGATCATGAATTCAACATAAGTGCCCACAATTCAAACAAATCACTCATCTAGTGCATCAGATGAGTAATCTGTTGCAACAAAAGATTTATCTGTTGCAACAGACTAGTTAACTGTTGCATTAGACTAGTTATCTACTGTATCAGACTGCTTATCTGTTGCAACAAATAATTAATCTGTTTGGAACGACACAAATCAGCCCCTGCCACAAACCCAACAGATAATCAATATGTTTTAACTCTTGCTATTGCTACTGAATTCAAAATTATTCCTTACGTGTAATCGTCGACATATTTGTTGAGAAGACAATAGACAGAATGGAAATTAAATACTCCCCCCGTCACAAATTATCCATCCCAAATTTCCTAATTTGATTTCTCATTTTACTTGTCTTTTTTCATTAATCAAGAAGAGATAAAAAAAAATCCATGTTTTACCCTTTTCATTAATTATTTTTTCTTCAAATTAAAATGTAAATATCATTTAATAAGGGTATTATGGTAAACTAGGCATGTTATTAATTATTTTTCTTAATCAATATTTCATCTCAATTTGGGAAGGATAATTTGAGACGGAGGGAGTATGAATTAAAACGTCAAAGTCATGCAACAGACTAGTTATCTATTGAAATATACTGGTTATCTGTTGCATCAGACTGATTATCTATTGCATCAGACTACTTATTTGTTGCACATATGAGTAATCTATTTTGAACAGCACAAATCATCCCCTGCCACAAACCCAACAGATAACCAATATGTTTACATTCAACTCTTGCTATTGCTACTGGATTCAAAATTATTCCTTACGTCCAAGCATCGACA
This sequence comes from Capsicum baccatum var. pendulum, assembly GCA_030864225.1. Lineage (NCBI taxonomy): Eukaryota > Viridiplantae > Streptophyta > Magnoliopsida > Solanales > Solanaceae > Capsicum > Capsicum baccatum. The sequence goes on along the minus strand of CM061551.1, from coordinate 129,016,583 downwards.
TGTTTGTTGAGAAGATAATAGACAGAATGAAAATTAAATATAGATTAAAACGTCACAGTTGATCAAACATAATTTTTTTATTAAACAAAAATAACTAAAAATACATATACATAGACTAAAAGAAAAAAAATCTAATTATTATTATTATTATTATTGTCAGTCGGCCAATCTTCAACCGATAGCAGCAAGCTCCACCTCAGCCCGCGGATCTCATGGATCATCCTTGCTCTAACTGCTCCCAATTTCCATTGCAGGTCACGAACCTGCATCCTAAATTAATTCATGGCGTCTTGCAGAAAAGCAACATCCCACCCTGAATCGGTCATATCTAGAACACATATGAATTGACAAAAAACGTAAAATCAAAAGTAAAGAAAAGAATATCCGAATGTAATACAACGTATACTACAAATTGACAAGAAAAAAATATACCTGAGTCAGGGAAAAGAAAGTGGTGGAAGGTGTAATATGAAAGTCAAGATACAATAAATAAATATAGTGTAGTTGAATGAACGATTGAGTAAGGAAGGATCTATTTATAGAGGATTGAATATGAATGAGTGGCAAAAAGGCGCAACTGTTCATCTCCATTTATTAATTATATTTTTTTATTACTGTGAAAATGTATGACTTAATTAAATTAAGAAATATTGTGATAAGTCATGACTTTTCATATTATTATTATTAATTAGTTCTTTCCAAGAATCATTTTTATTGAGTTGTGACACCAGATTCTATTTTTGTTGCATCAGATAACTCATCTGTGACAACAGATATATCATCTGTTGCAATAAATTGAAAAAACTGTTGCATCAAATAATCTATCTGTTGCAACATATAAGCTAACTGTCCACCTCCATTTATTAATTATATTTTTTATTATTATGAAAAGTTATGACTAAATTAAATTAAGAAATATTGTGATAAGTCATGACTTTTCAGATTATTATTATTAATTAGTTCTTTCTAAGAACTATTTTTATTGAGTTGTGACAACAGATTCTATTTCTGTTGCATCAGATAACCTATCTATTGCAACATATAATCCATCTTGTTTTTTTAAAAGATTATCATCATATCATTAGTCAAAATTTGCTGAATTTTTTGTTATATAAATTAAAAAAATACCTTATAAATAATCGTTTCTTCAATAAAATAATAATAACCATTTTTATTGAGTTCTGGCAACAGATTATATATCTGTTGCATCAGATAAACCATCAGTTACAATAGATATACCATCTGTTGCAACAAATTGACGATCTGTTTTAATAGCTTTTTTTATTTCCTCTAACAGTTGATACATCAGTCGTAACAGATGGGGAATTTGATACATCAACAACATTGTTTGTTGAAATGTATTTTAGATAAAAAGTCATGACTGTTCATCTTTTTCTTAGCAATCATAATATAAGTTAATTAATCCACTATTGTAAATTTTTTTAAATAAATAATTGTAAAAAATAAATTTAAAAACAAAAATGGTGAAAAGTCACGAACAGTTATTAAAATCAAATAATCGTTCTTTTATGATTATAAATTATGTTTTTCATTAATTTCCTTATTATTTATTTACGAACTATTTTTCATATTAAATAATCAAAAAGTCATGTCCTTTCACTCTCTCAATAACAACAATAACCCTTTTTATTAATAACCGTCTGTTGCAACATATGATCAATCTGTCACATCAGATTAACCTTTGTTGTCACAAATGCTCAATCCCTATCACCAACCGTCGATATGTTGAGAATAAAGAATAAATAGAATGATAATTAAATACTAAATAAGAATTAAAAATTCAAAGTCAACCACCAAACATAGATTTTTGAATCCCTTGGGTAGATCCGATACACAAAAGGAAGAGAATACATACGCTAAAAGAAAAAACATAATCTAATTATTATTACTCTATTATTATCATTACTATTATTATTATTATTATTATTATTATTATTATTATTACTATTATTATTGTCAACCAGATAATTTTTATCCGACAGCAGCAGGGCCCTTCTCAGCGTGCTCTGAAGTCGGTCAAATCCCTATGGAGTTTATCAAATAGCCTTTGAAGTTCCCGCAAGGACTCGATATGAATCTTCTTGTACGAATTTGGATCAGCCTTATTTGTAAGTGTAGTAGGATGAACGAGTAAGGAGAGACTTATTTATAAATGATTGAATTAAAAGGGGTTAGTAAAAAAGTCACGACTGTTCATATCCCTTAATTAAATAAAACCGGTGACTTTTCGAATACGTAAATTAAAAAAAATGGATCTAAATAAAATATTTTATCTTTTATTGTATTTCGAAAAGAAAAAAAAGTTGCTTTAAAATAAATCCAACAGATGGGTAATCTGTTGCAAAATATATTCCATCTGTTAGATAACTTACAACATATTGACAATTTGTTGCAACAGATGGATATATTTATTTGATTTTTCCAGCAGATATGTCATATGTTGCAACAGATTAATCGTCTGTCATAATAGATGTCTGCAATTGTTTGACATTTTAAACAGATGTGGCATCTGTTGCAACTTTTTAGTCATCTGTTTATTCAATTTAAGCCATAGATGGGCTAGAAAGAATAAGGTGCGTCCAGATGGAAGGATCCACTGTCATGTGTGGGAGTTAAGTATTACTGATAAGGTCATCGGGACAACACACACAAAGTATAATATTTTTGTGAATATAATTTTTAACCGATTAGGCACTGATCATTCAAACAAGATACTGCATTGTACCGTTAAGTTTGATGGGTTCAAATTGATAAGGTTGAAGGCCCTATGAATATGGTGCAGATACCCTATTACAAATTACAGACGGTTGTTGCTCATGTTTATGCGTGTCAACTTTTGAGAAGCAATCCATATTTGGTGTCATTGCAGATATTCAATAGCGATTGGACTTAACTTTAAGTGTGCATTGGACTCTAAGAAGGCCTTCGAAGCCTCGCACTACATCAAACAAGAACGAAAAACAAACAGAAATTCCCCTGGTACAAATTTATATGGAAGGGTTGTTCGAGAAGATGATTATATGCCAGAAAGAGCTGAAAGAGATGTCTATGAGGGAAAGGAGAGTTGACAAAAGACTATATCATTTAAAAGCTAATTAAAGAAGAGACATAGGGTAGCAAGGAACTTCCAGTGAATTTGGCCTATGAAAGTATCTTAAAACATGAGAAATCTGAATCAAATAAAAATATGAAAGTGTATCCAATAATGTAAATTTGTCCGTTGTCTCTCTGAAAGAAAAATAATACAGATGGACACTTCGCTAGAGAGCTACATCTAAGTAGCATGGTCGGGATTATAACCTAGATAGAAAATAACAGAAGACCAAAAAAGCAGCCTTACAAGCATCAAGGGTTGAAATGATATACAGTAAGTCTAGAAAACTTTTGCCAATAGTAACTGCAGTTAAACTAAGGAATTTAAGCGATGACGACAATTTGTTAATTTTAAATTGCATCCCATGCCTTCTTTTTTGTGGTTTTGATTAGGTCCACTGTTGTTGACCTGATCAGAATCACAAACAAGATTGAAATACAAATTGAGTGTCATTACTTTCTTAGCAATATGGATTAATTGATTGTGTTTTCTTGTCTTAGCATGCTTTCAGCATTCCTTGGAGAAGATCAGAAGCTTGTTGTAGTATGTGAATCCCGATAATTTTCAAGCTTATCTCAAACTTGCGATTTAGCATCCTAGTTTGTCATTGCCATCTTTGAAGTTGGTATAAAGTTTCTGGTCTCTTGTGAGCTCGATCAGGAACACTTTCTCCTTTGAAGTTGTGGCATTGAAGAAGGTCTTCAAAAAACTTTCATTGAAGAAGGCCTTCAGAAAACTTTTTTCAGAAGCCTTAAGGATATATGAAGGATCGTTGTGTTTATTTTAGGTCAAAATCTGTTGATGCACACTCAAGATGTGGTCCCAACTATTGAATAGCTCACTTTTATCGAGCGTTGCTTAATGCATCTTGCTCAACCAACCTTCAAGGAATTTGATAAATTAATAAGCAAGGAGTTACATAACGTTTGATCTAAATTGACTCTACTAAGCCTATCAAACGTTACATAACTCCAGTCTCGTTACTCTATCAAAAAACTTTATCCGAGTTAGTGGACAAATTAAACGGGCTCAATCTCTCAGCCTTTCTGCTGATTGCTCTTCTCCAATATAGATGATAAGATAATTACAATGCAAAAGTCTACACCGTCAGCAACAAGCATTATTAGTAATGTACAAGGGCCACAGAAGAAAAATATCAACTCCTCTGTCTTGCTCAAGTATCCAAAAAAGAAAATTTTCAACTCCTCTGTCTTGCACTCTTGAGTAATGTACAGAGGATTTGAAATGTACGACAAACTTGTACATAGCTCAACAGTGCAAGACAGAAGAGTTGAAATTTTTATTTTTTGGATACTTGAGCAAGACAGAGAAGTTGATAATTTTTCTTCTGTGGCCCTTGTACATTACTATTTAGCTTTCTGCTGACGGCATGTCATCTGTATTAGAGAAGAACGATCAGCAGAAAGGCTGAGAGATTGAGCTTGTTTGATTAGTCCACTAACTCGGGCAAAACTTTTTGATAAGGTAATGAGCCTGGATTTACGTAACGTTTGATAGGCTTGGTAGAGTCGGTTTAGATCAAACGTTACGTAACTCTTTTCTTATTAATTTATCAAATCCCTTAAAGGTTGGTTGAGAAAGCTGCATTGAGAAATGCTCGATAAAAGTGATCTATTCAACGGTTGGGACCATATCTTGACTGTGCATCAACACATTTTGACCTAAAAACATACACAACGACCATACATGTATCCTTTAAGTCTTCTAAAGATAGTATTTTGAAGGGCTTCTACAATGCCACAACTTCGAAGATAGTGTTTCTGATCGAGCTCACAAGAGATCAAGAACTCTATACCAACTTTAAAGACGGTAATGACAAGCTTAAATATCAAATCAGCAAGCTGGAGGCAAGCTTGAAAATTATCAAAATTTACATACTACAGCAAGCCTCTAATCTTCTCCAAGAAATGTTAAAAGTATGCTAAGGCTAGAAAACACAATCAATTATAACCATATTGCAAGGGAAGTAATGACACTCAAACTATCTTTCAATCTTGTTTGTGGTTCCAATTACGTCAACAACAGTGGACCTAATTGGAACCACAAACAAGAAGGCATGGGATGTAATTTAAAATTCAAAAATTGCTGCCTTCGCTTAGATTCCTTATTTTAACTGCAATTGTTGTTGGCAAAAGTTTTTTAGATTTACTGTACATTATTTCAACCCTCGATGCCCGTAAGGCTTCTTTCTTAATCTTCTGCTATTATCTAGAATCTAGGTGATAATCCCAACCACGCTACCTAGACGCAGCTCCCTAGAAAATGACTATTTGCACTATTTTTCTCTTAGAGAAATAATAGATGGATTTTTCATTACCGGATACAATTTTATATTTACACTTGATACAAATTTCTCATGTTTTATGATAGTTTCATCGATCATATTCACTAGAAGTTACTTCTACCCTATGAATCCTCTTAAATTAGCTCTCAGATGATATAGTCTTTCATCAACCACCCATTTTCCCTCGAAGGCATTCTCCTACCACACCTTCTGGCGTGTAATCATCACTCGGAGTAACCCAACCATATAAATTTGGGCTAGGGTAATAACAATATTGATTTCGTTCTTGGTCGACGTAGTGGGAGGCTTTGAAGGCCCTCTAAAGGTCCAATGCACCCTAAAAGTTAGTCCAATCGCTATTGAATCTCTTTACAATGCCACCAAAACTAAATTTCTTCACAATACTTGACACATAAACATGAGCAACAACCGATATTAAATATTAACAAGGTATTAGAACCATATTCATGGTCCCTCAGCCTTATCAGTTCGGACCTACTAAACTTAACTGTAAAATTACAGATATCTTATTAGAATGATCAATGACTAATCATAAAAAATAGCATGCACAAAATTAATGCACTCTATGGGTGTTTCCACGATAACATTGTCAGTAATACATATCTCCCACATATGAAGTGGTTCCATCTGCATGCAACTTATTCCTCCAAACCCATCTTTACTGCAACCTCTTGTGTTGGTCGAGCAAAAGTTGATCAACTTTTAATTCCTTATATCTACAAAGAAGAGGAAAAAAATAATGTCACAAAAAAAATATTATTCATCTGTTGCATCAGATGTGGAGTCTGTTGCATCATATGTAGAGTTTGTTGCAACAGATGTGGAGTTTGTTGCAATAGATGTAGAGTCTGTTGCAACAGATGTGGAGTCTGATGGAATACATCAAATCATCCTTGCTGGTGGTTTGATTTGTTTCAAAAGTTGCCCAGTCTGTTTAATATCAATAACAACATAAACTACAAACAAAACAACAAATAAAAAACATCAACTACAAAGAAACAGTAACATTTGTTCCAACACCATCAACAACTAGAAGCAACATCCTTTGTTCCAACACCATCAACAACACCACACCACAAGTTTCAACAACACCAACAACAGCATCAACAACAAAAAAATAAATAAAATACATACAAAAAAATAATACAGCCAACAAGGCTTTTAAACTTCTCCTAATAGATGACTTTTTTGTATATTGTAATAAACATTTTTGATTCGTTTATTCAACTGTTAAAAGTTCCTTCAAATTTTTTAAATAAATATGATATGGGTAAATAGTAATTAAATAAAAAACAGATGTAAATAACTTGGAAAGAAGAAGACAAAAATAAAAGAGCAATAGTGAACCATACCTTAATGTCAAAAGGGGATCAAAACAAATATTTCAGTCGAGGAAAGATATGGATAGGTTTAGATCCGAAAGAATTTTTATGAAAAAGAGAAGAGAAAAGAGAGAAAAAGATTGTGATAACCCTAAAGAGGAGAGAAATAAAAAATGAGAGATGAATAAAATAAATTTATGGCTGAAGCTAAAGGAGAGATGAGATAATTCTACATGTATTGTTTATGTAGACGTGGGTTTCAATATTCATTAATAATTTGAGGGACAAGAGAAAGACTAGTGATATTGAAAAGACAAGATAAGACTACTCAATGACCTCATTTTTGAGTTATCCAAGAAATATTTTTTACCGTCTTTAGTAGTACTACTTTATCTACTCGGACAGAAGCTTGCTTTAAAATTAAAAGAAAAAAAAGATTTTCAAACAGATAAGTCATTTATTGCAACAGATAGTAATATCTGTTTCCATTTGATAATTAAATCAGATATGTTACTTGTTACGACAAATATCAATATTTGTTTGAAAATTTCCAACCGCTCAGTCATCTGTCACAACAAATGCAAATGTCTATTTGATAATTAAATCAGATATGTCATCTGTTGCAATAGATATAAATATCTATTTGAAAATTTCCAACAGCTTAGTCGTTTGTTGCAACAAATTTCATTGCAATTAATTTAAGTGGAACTAGTGATGAATGAATGAGTTCATAGGGTTAACTAGAACTTCAATCGAGTCTTTGCAATTGCATATTATTGGTATTGCATTCATCCCGACCTGAGTTATCGATCGATCACTCTGAGTTAAAAAAATTCTCATTAGATTAATGTTATGCTAGTACCTAAATTGATTTAGGTGGAACTAGGGATGAATGAGTTCTCATTAACTTAATGTGAAGATAGTACCTAAATTGATTTAGGCAGAACTAGGGATGAATAAGTTCATAGGGTCAACTACAAATTCAATCGAGTGTTTACAATTTCATGATGTTGGTATTGCGTTATCTTGACCCAAGTCGTCGATCTATCAATCTGAGTTAAAATAAATTTTCATTAACATAATGTTAAGATAGTACATAAATTGATATAGGTGGAACTAGGGATGAACGAGTTCATAGGATTAATTATAACTTTAATCGAGTCTTTGCAATTGTATGGTGTTGGCATTATGTTCATCCCGACCCGAGTCGTCGATCGATCACTCTGAGTTCAAATGAGTTCTTATTAACATAATGTTAATATAGTACCTTGATTTAGGTGGAACTAGGGATAAATGAGTTCTAATTAACTTAATGTTAAGATAGTACCTAAATTGATTTAGGTGGAACTAGGGATGAATGAGTTCACAGGGTCAACTACAACTTCAATCGAGTCTTTGCGATTACATGGTGTTGGTATTGTATTCATCCCGACCCGAGTCGTCGATCGATCAATCAAAGTCGAAATGAGTTCTCATTAACTTAATGTTAAGATAGTACCTAAATTGATATCGGTGGAACTAGGGATGAATGAGTTCATAGAGTCAACTACAACTTCAATTGAGTCTTTCCAATTGCATGGTGTTGGTATTGCGTTCATCCCCACCCAAATTGTTGATCGATCACTCTGAGTTTAAATGAGTTCTCATTAACTTAATATTTTAAAAACTATATCTTTTAAAATTTTAAAAATTAATTAAGATTAAAATTACAAATCAACACATACAAATCATCTGCTTGAAAAACTTTTCCTCATTTCAAATCTGAAGTTCTTGCTCATCTTTGCCTCTCTCTCTCTCTCTCTCTCTCAATAATACAGACAACAACTACTCAATATATTGTTCAACCCTTCAAAACAGATCGATTTTCTTTCCATTTACGACCATATAGTTGTTATTTTCGACTTCATTCTAACTTGTATTCGTTGTTTTTTCTATCTTCGAAGGCAACATAGTTCGAGAAGAGTTCTACAATTGTTCTTTATTCTAAAAATTAGGGCTTTTTAGTTAATGATGAAAAAGAAGACTTTTAGTTGTATTAGCTTCAAAACTTTTAGTTGTATTATATTCGATAATGGATTAACAATTTTGAGTTTTGATGCTAAAAAAGTAGGAAGCACACAAAAAATTCTAATTTTTGTCTCAGTATTTTATTGACTGTCATGGTATTGTTGGATGATGTTTGTGGTGGTGTTGCTGGCTGTTGGTGGTGGTGTCAGTATTTATATTTTTTATGGTGGTATTGGTGTTGGTATTAATGGCATTGGTGGTGGTTTTAGTGGCATTCGTGGTGGCATTGGTTGTGGTGTTGGTGGTCCATCTATTGCAACAGGTGGAAGATCTGTTGAGAGATATTAAATAGGTCTTCAAATAGATTCCCCATCTGTTCCAACTGATGGGTTATCCATTGGAGTATTATTTTGTAATGTGGCGTAGAATAATTTATTGAAATTTGTCCATCTGTTTCAATAGGTGAAAGATCTATTGGGAGCTATTAAATAGGTATTCAAACAGATTCCCCATCTGTTCCAACTAATAGGTTATCCATTGGAGTAACTTTTGTAATGTGGCATAGAATAATTTATTGAAAATTTATCCTACCTTTTTATAAAAAATTATGCATACATCAAATGCAATGTATTTTTTATTTTTCTATTGTTTTTAGTTAAAATATGTCTACCGAAAGAAAAGAAACTGAAAGTGGATCAACTTCTGACCACCCAACAAAAAAGCCTAGAGTACAGCTAGATTCGGAGGAACTTTCTGAACAATCTCAGTCAGAGAAAAATGAAGCTGAGGAAAGTGATAAATCTTTCTTTGAATGGGGCGTAAATTAATATCAAAATCTCAGTATGATTCTATCAAAACTATTAGTATCGACACGTTTCGAGTTACGATATCGATGGATCGCCCTAAAGAAGTAACTAGTGATCTTGTACTTAAATGTCAATTGGGGAAAGGTTTTGATGAATTTAGGAGTATTATGAAGAATGAAAACATAGACGGACTTTTTAAGAAGAGCTATTTTACCTACTTTCTTAAGCTGCCTGATGACCGCACTCTCTGTTTCCCAATGAGCATGGTATATCGTCTTCTCAAGCGCAGGATCAAGTATGCGAGGGATGATAAAGATTCAAAAGAGGGCAAAAAAATATTGATGAAATCTAGACTAACTACTGTGTTATGTTAGTTTGTTTTAGATTGAAAGATTTTCCAATAGTGATGAGCTTGAGATGCGATCGTCCAGAAGAATCTCTCATCAAGGAAACACTCCACAAAAGGTACAACAAATGTAAGGGAAAAAAGATAGGTTTGTTGGGCATTGTTGGACGTAGCTACAAAACGGATGATTTGATAGCAGATCTCGAGGATAAAAATATACCACAGCATTATAGGGAGAAATTGTCTTTCATTTGGTTTGTCCATTCCATTTTATTGGCAAGAGATGTCAGGAAAGTCATAGAATATGATTTATTAGCGCAGGCAGATGATTTTGAGAAATTCAACGATTATTCCTAGGGATATAACAACTACTACTTGACTGTCAAATATTTACTTACAAAGTTATCCTCAAAGACGATCACATTATACGGCTTTCCTTGGGCTTTCATGGTAAAATTGATCACTATTTTTACTCATCCATTAATTTATATTGAATATAGTTATTATGACTTTTTTTTTTGCTTGCTTCTTATTTACATTTTTTAGGCTTAGACATGTGAAGTCATTCCTCCCCTCCAAAATTAGTTCAAGGATTATCCGGATGAGGTTTCTCATTCAAGAATCCTTAGGTGGTTGGCTGCAAAGGGCTGCAAAAAAATTACTAAGAAGGCTGATCTCTTTCACCCTCTAGGTGATGCAGTATGTCTTCTTTTAACTAAAATAATTTTGCCTCAAAGAAAGTTATTGAAACAGATGTGCCATCTGTTGCAACAGATGGGTCATCTGTTGCAACAAAATACCCATCAACTATAACTGGTGCAACAGATGGTAATCTATTGTGACAGACGATCAAATTTTGCAATAGATTAACCATTTGTTGCTCTAGTTCTCTGAACCCGACTCAACACATTACCTATCTACTGCAAATTATGCAATAGATGGGCAATCTGATGTAACATATTATCAATATATTATGAGATACAGATAAGTCGTTGCGGCAGATAGATCCTTGTTGCTTAAGTTGATTATGTTAACATGTAACCAAACTGACTGTAAATTATTATTATATGATTTAAATTCCACATGTCTTTTTTATAGGTTGTGCATTCTTGGATCGTGCCTAATGAGCAGGAGTTGGGGATGACTTCTTATATTACTCTAGGTCTTGTTGATACAAAAGTAGACCTAACGGTAGAGTTAATAAAGAAGAAATTGGCTAAAGCAACATCCATAAGAAGAGCAGTTAGGCAAGGTCAGCCTAGTGTTGAAGCTCTTCATGACCAACCTACTGTAACAAATTCGGGTGCTTCTTCTGAGGGTGTTGCTGGTGGAGTTGTTGATGATAGTGGCAGCCATCCTGATACTGTTGATCCTGCCAGTCATGATTATGACCATGTTGGTGCTCAGAAAAATATAAATACATTCGAAAACACCCCTTGCACAAGTTTCTCTCACCCATACACCGATCTCTTCTATCCTTATAGTGGTCCCTCTCACCCCTCTTCACCCTCATATTCTTATTGCAAATGTAAAGTGTGCTAGGACAGAAAAGATAAACTCCTTGAAAAACTAAAGATTAATGCTGAAGCTGCCAAGGAGTTGAAATCCAAAAGGGGTGTCATTTCATCCAAAAAGGTGAGGGAGCCATACACTCCTACAATGGCGGTTGTGACGGTTAGGAGGAAGAAAAGAAACATTAGACAAATACTATTCATTGTGAAAATGAAAAAAATTGCATCTCCTCTCGCTCCAAAAGTTGTTGAAGTTCAGGGGTCGCTGAAGAAGGTGGACATATACGCAGCACTTGGCGACAAGGATAAGAAGGAACAATAAAAAATCATGACTGATGAGACAAAACCTCTAGAAGAATACACCATGCATTTATTTGATGCCCAAGACTTCAGGAGTATGACAAATATGCGTGTGTAGTACGTGGACAATGTATGTTTACTTTTACTAACCTATCCTTCCAATAAACTCCATGAAAAAGAAGCTACGCAGCAGATGTGTAATCTATTACAACAGTTGGGTATTCTGTTGCAACATAATACACATCTGTTGCATAAGTTGCGTTAGATGGGTAATATGTGAACTGATTCAGAGAACCGTCTGGAACAAAATCTTTCCACTGTGTTTTTCTTCTTTACAATTACTAAACTATTTTAAAATTATCTTCTTATACCACATTATGTTGATGAAATTCTCTGCCTCATAAGGGACAGGCAATTAGCGTACCCAGATGCTTATGATGCTACCAATAGGATAATAGACCTCAACTTCTTCAACAATTTCAAGAGTAGGTATGATGATCTCTGTAGGCAGGCTAATCCCAATGACCGGAGATTTAATAAGTTAGTTTTTACGTTCTAATAGGATGAATACGTGATTAAATATGTTAGAGGGAAGAAGCCATATCCACACAGCAAGAGCTGGACCAAGGCAAAGAGAATCCTTGCAGTCATAAATGTGGAAGTCAAACATCTCGTTGTTGACATGCTACTCTACGAGGGAATGATTAAGGTTTATGACTGCAACTTACCTATCTTCAATGAGGATACGTTTTTAATCCACATGAAGCCACTCTTAAAGTTATTCCCCAAGTTGTTGACGCAGAGTAAGCTGATGGATCATTTGTCGGCGGAAGTCTTGAGTAAGAAATCATGGGATTTTGAAAGTCGAGATAAGAACATCCAGCTCTAAAAAAATAAAACTGATGCAGCGTGCGGGCCGTACTCGCTTGTATACATCGAGTATTTTCTGATCGATATAGAAATGACTGGTATATGCGACGCCGTTGTGGGAAAGATGCAAGAGGTCTGGGCTTATGGGGTACTAACTAAATAGTTGGAGCCCGTGTGTGAAAAAAATCTGTACAAAGACAGAAATAAATATGATAATAATTTTTTATTTCAAGCCACTTCACTTTACATGTAGTGGCAATAATTTTTATGTCTGGCAAAATTTGAATTTTTATAATGCAACAGATTGTATATTTGTTATAACAGATATAATACCTATTGTGATAGATTGATTATCTGTTGGAATAAGTTGGTCATCTGTTGCATTATTTAGATGTTTCTCAGTTTGTCTGTCGCAACAGATATACAATTTGTTGCAACATATATCTATTTGTTGCAACTATAGGTAATCAGTTGGAATAAATTAAAAAAGTAGGAAGACTTATTACATAATTTTCAGCAGATGACCTAATTAAATGGTTGGAGCCGTATGTAAAGAAGAATATGTATAAAGACAGAAATAAACACGATAATAATTTTTTATTTCAAGCCACTTCACTTTACATGTAGTGGCAATAATTTTTATGTCTGGCAAAATTTGAATTTTTATAATGCAACAGATTGTATATTTGTTATAACAGATATAATACCTATTGTGATAGATTGATTATCTGTTGGAATAAGTTGGTCATCTGTTGCATTATTTAGATGTTTCTCAATTTGTCTGTCGCAACAGATATACAATTTGTTGCAACATATATCTATTTGTTGCAACTATAGGTAATCAGTTGGAATAAATTAAAAAAGTAAGAAGACTTATTACATAATTTTCACCAGATGACCTAATTAAATTGTTGGAGCCGTATGTAAAGAAGAATATGTATAAAGACAGAGACAAACACGATAATAATTTTTTATTTCAACCCACTTCACTTTACATGTAGTGGCAATAATTTTTATGTCTGGCAAAATTTGAATTTTTATAATGCAACAGATTGTATATTTGTTGTAACAGATATAATACCTATTGTGACAGATTGATTATCTGTTGGAATAGGTTGATCATCTGTTATATTATGCAGATGTTTCTCAATCTGTCTGTCACAACAGATATACAATCTGTTGCAACATATATCTATCTATTACAACTGATAGGTCATCTGTTGGAACAAATAAAAAAAGTAGAAAGACCTGTTATATAATTTCTAGCAGATGACCTACAAGTTGCAACATATGTCTAAATCTATTTGATAAGATATATCGTCTGTTGCAGCAGATGTATTATCTGTTGCGATATTTGAATCTAGTATTTCATTTCAATTAATATTTTCATAACTAAGGATTATTTTATATTCATAGACAATATAAAATGAATTGAAGCCTTCGAAAATTATATGAAATAACTCAACAAATAAATGAAATGTAAAAAAAGTATTATGGGTGCAAATGATCTACTCTACAAATAAACCAACAAGTGAAACCAAGGAGGATAGGTTATTACATTGACGGACTCAAGCTATAAGGATCTAATCAATATGGACAAGTTGTTCTTCATCCGGTGCTACGAAATTTGGCTTTGGTCGTCATGGATCTTTAATGTCACTTGCATACGGCTTCTGAGCTTTCACTTCTCCATATTTCCATAAAAGAGCAGCATATCTTTTGCGGAGTAATCTGGCATCAAGGCCATCATTTGGTACTTGTAATCCATGTAAGCGTTGTGAAATTTATGAAATGGAACTAAATCATAATACTTATACTTACAGGCTACCAATGGTTTGTTGATCAATTTCTTCAACATATTGTACATCAAATAGATTATCCATTTTATCCCGGTATGCTTCAATCGTTGATCAATCAGTACGAACCTTTTTATCCAAAAAGTCACTCATATTAAGGTAAGTAGGGAATATTTTGGCCAGATTTTGTATCTCAGACGATGGCCCAAAATGTCTCCTTAGCGACATCGATTCATAAACTCGGATGCGCCTCTCTTTTAGAACGACGACAGCCAACACCCAATGAAATTCATCACCATAATTGATTGGGATGTACATTTCGTCGACCAAATAACAAGGTAAGCCAGCTGGAATGCTAAAACCTTTGATGATGTTGATTAAGCATTCCTCATTTTGGGAAACTTCCAGCTGTTGTTGACAATACCTATCGTAGGCATTATTGATGTAAACTTAGTACGAATAATTATTTGTTGCGTGTCTATTTTATTTCGGTGTTTACAACTTGGCCTTCTTTCGGAGGTAGTAAAAATAACATAGATGTGCTGCACATATTATCAAATATTTTGGATTACGTGATGAAAAAATTAATATGCAGATGCAACTAAATAAAATATTAATTAATAGTAATATGTATGACATTTAAACCTCATCATTCTAGCAAGTTTTGGGTTGTGACATCAAATAGAACCAATTCTTCATTTCGGGATGTGCATCAACAAAGTCGAACATATCAAAACTAAAATTGATTCATTCACTTTGTAGTGTTCATCATTGTGTTTTCTACATGATGATTTATATATGTTAATGTCATGTTCTTACAACAAAAATTGTATAAATCAATATCTTTAAAGTTGATTTATGTACCTGGCGGCATGATGCATTAACAGCCCATTGGCAATCCATTCTGAATAGTCGTTGATCAACTTTGTTAGTTTTTTTTTAAGCCTCGTCCGAGATGTCGAACCCTTCAAATGAATAATTCTTCCATTCTCTCGAACTGACAAGCTCCACTTTTTATTTTTCTTTGGAAGCAGTTGATGGATTATCAACTGTGATATTATGCTCTTTAGTAGTAACTTCTATTGTGACATCCACCTGAAAAGCCAGAATTGTCAATGCTAATTACAGATATACAACAAATTTTTTATCTATTGCAACAGATGAGTCTTATGTTGTCATAGATAAATCATTTGTTGGGATAAATTCGAATACTTAAAATAGAGCAGTACGATAACTTCAAATAGATGACCCATCTGTTGCAATATAAGACTCATCTATTGGTTGAAATTAAAATATTACAAAAACTTATGTGATGTGCTCAAACAGACGGACATATGTTGCAACAGATAATGCATCTGATGCAACAGATTAGACAACAGTCGCAACAGATGTATATATTCGTTTGATAATTTTCAGCAGATGTATCATCTTTTGAAATAGATATGTGCCTGTTTGTTTGTTGGAACAAATGATATACATTCACCTTCTTCAACTCATGCTGCTCTCGGGTGGCCCTTGCACACTGAACAACGATGTAAGACAAAGACAAAGGCATTGTAATTTTGTTTTTTTTTTATGCTTGATGATACCTTGGAAATACCTTTCCTTCTCCTCTTAGCCACCTTAATCTCTAGTGGAGTGTATGGATATGAAATCCTCTTTGATGGAATAACACCACTCTTAGATGTAATTTTCTTTACAAAAGCAGTTAGTGCATTAATAGTATTAATCACTCCATAATATTTCGCCTTGCAGTCTTAAAATTTACATGCAGAACATTCGTTAGATGTGGCACAATCTGGAGAAAAATTTGTATAACCAGTATGATCATAATCATAATGGCTTATTGTATCAAAAATTGTAAGAGGAGCATCATTAGCCCCAACAACAGCACCACTACCACTACCACTACTATAATCAACAACAACAAGCCTACCCTCCAAATTATTTTTCTTGTGATGGTTGTTGCTTTAAATAATTCTATTTTTATTCCATCAATGACCTTAGGATCCGATAAAGTTTGCACAGACCGTAAAGTAAGAAAAAATGACATCTTCAACTCTCGATTGGTCGAAACAGGCCACGGATGGACAATCTAAAATAAATCATTACATATATTAGAATGGTGATGAAATTATTTTAAATAATCATTAATTAAAATAAAAACTTGATTAGAATTAGACTTGTTGCTTCCTTGGGGGATTGAAAAGATTAAAAATTTTTACATTTTTATCAGTTTTGGCCGACAACTATCTTAGGATTCTTGGACAGAAAACTTCTTCCTGGTAGTTCACTTGTTGTCTCAAATAAGGAATGACTTCAAATTCCCAAACCTATAACATAACGATAATAAATCAAAAGAATTATTGAATAAAAAAAATGAATCATATCATGATAAAAAAAAATATTTACCATGAAGGCCCATGGAAAGCTATATAAGTTGACTGTCTTTAGCATTAACGGAATCAACAAATATTTGACAGTCATTTTGAAGCTTTCATAACACCAAGGATAGTTGTTAAATGCCTCAAGATCCTCGGAGAGATTTATTAAACCGAGGTGTATGTTGTTGTTAACGTCTTTCGCCCAAAGAATATTATGTACAAACAAAATCAAGCATAATGATTGCTTGTGCTTTTTAGAAAGTCCTTTACCTTTCAACGCTTCTATTAAATTTTTATTTTTGAAGCTTAGAACAACAATGGACACCAAGTTATCACGATCACTCGACTTGCCTTTGTCTTTTTTGGGTGTGCGGGGTGTTTTTTAGGTTAGAGTAGGTATAACTTGAGAAGGAGAAGAAGAAAAATATTTTAGTCCGGTAACTATGGCAAACTCCTTCCAACCAAAACAAACAGGCATGCCACAGTAATTTATCCACATCTCATCCATCTTATCTTTGTTATCATACATAAACCTGCGCTTGAGATGATCATATACCATTTTCATCTGAAAACGAGCATTGTTGTCCTCCGACAAATCAAGATATTGCCCAAATCAGCTTTCCCTGGAATAAGAATTCAATTTTTGTTCTAAAAGTATTTTTTTAAAGGCGTCGAAAGATTTTTCCATGGATGACTTTACCACGAAATCACCCGTTAAATCTGTGGCACCATCGCACTATATTCTCACGGGATAATGATCAATGCTGAAGGTTTTGACCAAATCTTGGGCGAAAGGGCTATTAACATTTGGATCATCTATTTTGAAACATTCTTCCTCCCCGTGTTCATTATCTTCTGCTTCTGATTGAGATAGCGCTTGTAAAGCAAGCTCATAGAGTGGTGGATGTAGCCGATCTTCTTCACTTGTTCCTTTACTTGGACTTGATTCGATTTCTTTTTTTTTAGCCATATTATCTTAAATTAACAGAAACATAAAATATATTATAATTGATTAATGCATCATTAAAAAAGGATAACCTTAAATCTAACATGCACAATAGTAAAATAATAGTTCCAACAGACCATACATGTGTTGCACTAAGTATATTATCTATTGTAACATATAGGATGAGAAAATCATTGGAAACAATAAAAATAGATCACTAATCTATTGCACCGGGTAGTTTATCTGATGCAACATATAACCAACTATTGCAATAGATGAGTAAACCATTGGAAACCATAAAAATAGATCACTAATCTATTGCACCAGGTAGTTTATCCATTGCACAATATAACTAACCTGTTGCAACGGGCAATTAATTCATTGGAAATTGTAAAAATAAATCACTCATCTGTTCACCAGGTAGGTTATTTATTGCAACATATAACCAACCTGTTGCAACAGATGAGTAATCCATTGGAAATAGTAAAAACAAATCACTAATATGTTGCACTAGGTAGTTTATCTGTTGCAACAATAACCAACTTGTTGTAACGGGTGAGTAATCCGTTGAAAACAGTAAAAACATATCACGCATTTATTGCACCAGGTAGTTTATCTATTACAACATATAACCAACCTGTTGCAACGGATAAGTAATTCATAGGAAACAGTAAAAATAGATCACTGATTTGTTGCACTAGGCAGGTTATCTGTTGCAACATATAACCAATCTGTTGCAATGGATGAGTAATCCATTGGAAATAATAAAATAAATCACTGATCTGTTGAAACATATCACTCATCTGTTGTAAAATGAGTTATCTGTTGGATCAATATTGTTTAGATTTCTTCCAAATAGAAGAGTCGTCTGTCGCAATAGATAAATGATTTGTTAGATTATTCATCTGTTGCATCAGATATTTCATCTATTGCAACACTATTTTTACCAAGACAAACAACAAATCAACCCAGCAGCACCAACATATCATACACACACATTAAGAACATCAATGGTAATAAAAAATCACCGATAAATCCGAATCAATAGTTCTACAATAAGAAGAAGAAATGCCAGAAATTAGGGTTTTATTCAGTCCATATTCCAAATTTAAGCAAAAAATATTAAAATTATTAACCAATAATAGAACAGTAGTTGGCTCAAGTTCCTCTGTTTCTTCATAATTTTTTATCTGTGAACAAAAAAAATGGGACGATGAAGAACTCGAAGTTGTTTTCGCCGAAGAAGTCTTCACGTCGATTGATGGTTGAAAGTTGAAAAGAAACTCGCCCGACTATTTATCGTCAGCGGCTGAAGTAGCCGGGGATTGAAGGGAGAAATTTTGCAGAATTGTTGATTGAGAGAGAGTTGAGAGAAGCTGTCGAGAGAGAGAAAAGAGACGGATGATTTGGATTGAAGAGGGGTGTGGGTTGATTTGTATTTTTGAAAATATTAAAAGTTACAATTAACTTAATCAAGTTTTCTAATTATGTTTGGCCCTTTAAGTTGGTCAATGTCGTCAATCCTTCATTCAAGACTTAAAAGACACCTTTCCTTCAATTTTCTCTAGTTACCTCCTCCATTTTTTTTTATTTTCTCCGATTGAATTGTGCTTGTATTTCGAAATGTTTGCTCCTTTAATCTTTCAAGAATAGTTTAAATGAAATCTTCTTATTATGTGATTGTACAGTAAATATAATTGTTATTGATTTGAAAAAGGGTGTAAAATTTAATTAGGGATATATTGATAAAATACCTTTAATTTTGTACAAGTAAAGGGCTTATTAAGGTGTGCCCAACATAAATGAAGCAAATAAAAAAGAATGAATAGAGTAATGATTTTCTAAAAGAATATAGTTAAACCTCTCTATAGTGTCCGCGTTTGTCCCAAAAATTCATGGCTACTATAGGAATGTATTGTTGTATATATAGTCTGACATTTGAATTTTATTTAACTATTATAAACAAAAGTATGCAAAATTAGACAGAGCATGAATATAGAAAAGACAAACATCAATATCCTTTTCCTCGTGAAGTTATAAAATAACTAATTTACACTATTTAAATATAACTTTTTCTTTAAATTAGATATTCGTATTTGAAATATACCGGGTGCATGACATTAATAATTATTATCATAAATGCTTTGTACTTTATTTTGTAAATAACATATTTCTTACATAATATTTGAGTATGTTGTTATTAAGAGGTAATTTTATAAAGAGTGTACCACTATAATAAATGTTATTGCTATTATAGGTAGAATGTCATAATAGAGAAATAAAATATAACATGAACAGACTATTCAATTGCTGAATAAAAGAGATGTTGATATTTTTAAACGCAATTTTAATTATATGCATATTGGCTTAGTTCAAATTGCTTTCCGGCCTTTAACTTTAAAGGGTCTTCCGGAAACATTTTTAGCAACTCTAAGAGATGCTAGAAATTTAAATTTCCGCAAATCGCTTATGGGATCTATTGAATCAACTTTGGCATATGGCCCTGTTTATTTCAATACTCAGCCTAATCTGTTGTTGTCCTTAACTGATGTTAATATCCTTCATGCTTTAACTCTGAATATTAAAACACATGGATATAATTATGCTCCTGGATCTGAGCTTATTGGTTTATCGTACCGCATATATTATCGATTGTTGTCTACTTTAAATCCTCGTTGTAAATTGATAGATGATAATTCTGATTGCACTCTGCTTATTGAGACTAATTTTATTAAGTCCAAAATAACCACTCGAAGACCAATTCGATGGGATGAAATTGATTTCCCTCAGACTTGGATCTTAAACTCTGTTACTTCTCCTAAGCAATTGGCGGATGAAGCAACAAATTCTGAGTTAACTCATGTAACTCAAAATTCTGATGGACAGATTTGTCTACAGTTTGACAATAGTCTTCCTGTCTATCGAAACTCTTTTTCTATTCCAAGAAAACTCCCTCAAATTCAGCATATTTCTCCAATAGAACCTTCTGCACCAGTTTATGCTCCAGCTAGGAATCGCGCTGCATCTTTGCATACAATAAACTCTTCTGATCTTCCTACTTCTTCTAGAAATGTTGAAAAAATAAAAATCAATCCTAAAACGAATATTGTTCAAGACTTCAATAATGAAAACCCTACTCCTTCGGAGATGGATTTTGATATAAATTCTATTTAAATATGTCTAAACAACTTATTGATTTTAGTCCTGGCTCACAAGCCAGAAAATACATTCAAAAAGAATTCTTTGCTGAGAAATGGCAACCGTTTAGAACATGGTTCTTTGAAACCTATTCTAAAGATGAACTTCGGAATATTTCTGAAGAATTTTATGAGAAGTGTGCACTGCATAATCAAATTATCTTCTTTGTTCCTTGGTTTATGTCTGCATATTTGCCTTCTTACATTAAACTCATTGAGAGATCCTACCAACACCCTGACGGTACGACTACTCAATCTAAATACCCTCCACAATCCTCTTTTATTCTACCAAATAATACTGGTATGACTTTTAACGCTTTTCAAAAATTCATTAATGATGATATTGGAAAAATCACAGTTTCTGAAATAAATAATCTTATTTCTCAAAATAATTATTTGAGTCTTTATGTTAAAGTTCTTGGTGAACATATTGGTTCTTTGGATACTAAACTCGATGAACTTATTTTATTAGTTAATAAACTTAGTACTCAGCTAAACACTTCTAATATCGCTTCAACTTCCAAATCATCTGACGATGATAAAGGATTCATATTTTCTGCACCTTGCATTCAGCCACCACTTGAGATAGAAGGATTCACTACGACCTCTTCTACCTCTTGGGAACAATTAGAAACACTTTTCGATAAAAAATTTAAGGGTCTTAATCTCCAACCTCTTAATATGGATATTGAAAATATTCAAACTATTGAGTCCAATTTTGCTGACAATATTGCTTCTACCAATGACCCGGGTGAAGTTCTTTCGTCAGAATTAAATAAACTTTGAGGAATAATGAAAAATCAACCTGGCAAAAAATATGCCGATATTCCTCGCATGACCACTGCATATTATCCCCGTCCTACTCCTCAAGATGTTCTGATAGAGGAAAGGGATTGGAATATTACAAACACTTCATATAATGGTGATGCCATCTATGAATGGAATATTGACGGATTATCCGACCGCCAAATCTCTATCTTAATTCATCGTATGTCTATGTATGCCACTATTTGTATGGCTACTCGAGCTACGGTTCGAAATGACAGATCTGACCAGACAATCTGCAAAATGATTGTTGCTGGGTTTACCGGCCAGCTTTGTGGCTGGTGGGATAACTTCCTAGATGATGACAAACGCCAGGCAATCTATAATGCCACAAATCCAAATGAAGGCAGAGACAATCTCGGCCGAACTCTAACGGCAGGACGATCCGATGCCGTTTATACTTTAATGCTGACTATTATTGAACATTTTGGTGGTAGATTTACCAACCATCACGAAAATATTCGAACTCTTTTGAATGGAATCAAATGCCGCCATTTAGGCGAATTTCGATGGTACAAAGATACCTTTCTCAGTCGGGTCATGGATTTACCCGAAAGCAGATACGAACACTGGAAAGCCAAATTCATTGATGGGCTTCCTCCTCTCTTCGCAGAACGTGTTCGTAAAACTCTTCGTGGATCGTATGGAGCGATCCCTTATTCAGAAAAAACTTATGGTCAATTGATCGTAGCTTGCACTCAAGAAGGCTTAGCCCTTTGTAATGAGTTAAAACTGGCTAGACAGATCAAAATTGATAAACTCAGAGAAAAATCTCAGTTGGGTGATTTCTGTGAACAATTTGGCATGGAAAAACCCATAGTTCGAAAACCCCAGAGGAATTCGAAATATCAGTACAAATCTAAACACCCTAGACGTCGGAGTAAGGAACAGCGTGAAGCTCGTAAATCCTTCCGAAAGTCTACACGATTTGTAAAAAACTTTTCAAAAAGACCTTTGTCAAAGATTAAATGCTATAAATGTAATCAGTATGGTCATATTGCTCCTAACTGCAAATTGCAAAAACTAAAATCTCTAAATCTTTCTGATGAAGTTCATGATCAAGTTTATAACTTGCTATATACATCTGATTCTGATTCTATGTTTGAGTCTACTTCTGAAAATGAATTTGAATTGCCTGCTTCTGATAGTGATTTAAGTCAGAATAATTGTGCTGATTGCAACAAACCCGACTGCAATTGTGATGAGGTAATGTATAAAATTCAAGCTCAGTTCGAAGAACTTGATTTAGATGTTAAAACTCTAACTGCTGAAAATGTGCTTGAGTTATTAAAAGATGTCACGGATGAAAAACTTCGTGAAAAAATCCTGCATTTGGCTACGCAAAAGTCCTCTATTCCATCTACTTCTCTTGCTTCTAAAGACGAATTTGAAAATCAGCCTATGGCATATTCTTTAGCTGAAGTTAATCGAAGATTAGCTTTAAGCAAAACCCCTGGTAGAGATACCACTTTTGATAATTTAAAAATCGAAATTGAAAAACTAAAAAAGGAAATTGTTTCTTTAAAACAAAATCAGCTTATTTCTGACCATCGACTTTCCACACTCGAAGAAAAGGAAAGATTTTCAAACTCTTCAATTTCTTCAAAAGGAAAAGAAAAAGATTTGACTTCTGAAGAAACAGAAACTCTTCAAATTGAAAAGTTTAATATAGAAAACCTTCAGAATGATTCTTTTCTAGGAATGATGCAAATTGTTACTGCACATAAGTGGTATATTAATTGCACCATTCTAATAAACAAAGAATTCTTTATCACTAATGTCGCCATGATTGATAGTGGGGCAGACGTTAGTTGTATTCAAGAAGGTTTAATACCTACTAAATATTTTCAAAAAACCACTCATCTTGTAAAATATGCAACTGGGCATTCTCTTGATATTAATTATAAGCTGCCTAATGCGCATATTTGCCGTGATAAGATCTGCATTCCGCATTTCTTCTTTTTGGTTAAAAACCAGATTTATCCTCCTATTATTTTAGGAACTCCATTTATAAATGCTATTTATCCTTATACGCATATTGATGCAAATGGCTTTAGGGCTACTTATAAAAATCAGCCTATCTCTTATCCTTTTGTTACTCAACCGGTAACAAGAGATATAAATGCTCTCATAAATATGAAGCAAAATCAGTTGAATTTCTTACAACTGGAGATAATGAGTATCAACATCTCTGACACTTTAAAATCTGTCAAAGTACAAGAAAAAATAAAAACTATTTCTTCACAATTAATTACTGAGGTTTGCGCTGACCATCCAAACGCTTTCTGGAACAGGAAGAAGCATATTGTTTCTCTTCCTTATGAAGATGGCTTCAATGAAGCCAAAATCCCAACAAAATCTCGACCTTGTCAGATGAATGCGGAACTTGTTGAATTCTGCAAAAAGGAAATCGACAGTCTCCTGCAAAAGGGTCTTATTAAACCCTCTAAATCTCCTTGGTCTTGCACTGCATTTTATGTTAATAACGCTGCAGAAAAGGAAAGAGGAGTACCTCGATTAGTTATCAATTATAAACCCTTGAATAAAATTCTGAAATGGATTAGGTATCCAATTCCGAATAAAAAGGATCTTCTTTCTAGATTATATGATGCTAATATATTTTCTAAATTTGACTTAAAATCTGGCTATTGGCAAATTCAGATTGATAAAACTCATACTTACAAAACTGCTTTTAATGTGCCTTTTGGGCAATATGAATGGAATGTTATGCCATTCGGTTTAAAAAACGCTCCTTCCGAATTTCAGAAGATTATGAATGACATATTTAATCCTTATATGGATTTCATTATTGTTTATATTGATGACATTCTTGTATTTTCAAAAACTCTTGAAAATCATTTTAAACATCTGCATATTTTTAAGCAGGTAATTATTCAAAATGGTTTAGTTATTTCTAAACCTAAAATGCATTTATTTCAGACTAATATTAGATTTCTTGGTCATAATATTTGTCAAGGTTCTATTGAACCTATTCAGCGAGTTCTTGAATTCGCTACCAAATTCCCTGATGAGATTACTGACAAGAAACAGCTTCAGCGATTTCTTGGTAGTCTCAATTATATCTCTCCATTCTACAAAAATCTATCTAGAGACTTAGCACCTCTGTATGATAGATTAAAGAAAGATCTAAAAACTCCGTGGACTAAAACCCACACTGATTTAGTAAAATTAATTAAAGCTCGGGTTCAATCCCTTCCTTGCACTTCTCTTGCTAATCCTGCTTGGCAGAAAATTATTGAGACAGATGCGTCAAATATAGGGTATGGTGGAATTCTTAAACAAATAAATCCCCATACAAAAACTGAATGTTTAATTCGTTTTTATTCAGGAAAATGGACAGAGAGCCAGAAAAAATACGCTACCGTGGCTCATGAAATGCTTACTATTGTTAAATGTGTGTTGAAATTTCAAGATGATCTGTATAATCAGAAATTTATAATTCGAACAGATGCTCAATCTGTTAAGTTCATGTTTGATAAAGATTTCAAACACGACACCTCTAAACTAATATTTGCCAGATGGCAGGCGCAATTAGCCCCATTTGATTTCGAAATACAGTATAAAAAGGGTAGTGAAAATTCATTACCTGATTTCTTATCACGAGAATACTTAACATGACTATCTATACTGATCTTCTCCCCGATAAAATTATTATTACGATTCTTAAATTCTTCCCTCTAAATATAGATTGTAAAAAACAAATTCTAGAAATTCTAGTCTCTGACCTTATGTTAGATGAAACATGGTGGTATAATTACATTCATGAAAAACCCTGGTGGTATGCCGATCCAGAACCATATGATGATTGGTTAGAAGTTGTAAATGAAAATTAACTCTATGTTTGATTTATGCAGTATGGCAGATCCCCCCTGGCAGACAGCCAGAGGACGCGGCCGTGGCCGAAATCAAAATTCTGCATATTTGCAGTATGGGGGAAGGACCAATCCTTCTTACCCTCGAAGCACTGCCAGATCAAACACTGCTTATAGCACATCAAGTTCCAATTTTCCGGTACTCAGACACGGAAATAAAACCTTGATAAACTCCAGAATATCTCAAGACGATGCGTCGTCATCTCATCAAGATCAAACTCCAAATATTAATCTTGATGAAATTCCTGAAACACATCCGTTATATCAGCAGATTAAAGAGTATTTGTCGGCACAGAAAAAGACTGCAGATACCTTTGCATCAATTACTGCTGAAAATACTGAAGATAAACCTTCCTATGAGAAACTTGATGCACGAGAACTTATTTTGTATATTGAAACTCAGCATATTCCTTCGAAAGAAAACTCTGAAGAAACCTGGCGGATTCTGCAAAATTATCTAACAGCTCATGTCTATGTAGCTGGGGAATCTTACAAAACACGGACTTATTATGAGCAGATTTTAATTCAAACGGCTAGTGCCACTTTTGAGCACAGCCCTTTGGGGGAGTCTACTCCGGGGGTACATGGTTACTCCAAAATTGTTATTAAAAAACTCATTCCCATTGAAGAATGGGGAATCTCTTCCATGACCCAGCGAACTCTACCAATGGGTCCAACAGGACAAACACTTGCCAATTTCACATATTGGGATTACATTAAAGCCTTCTCCCAAGTCTTATATTATAATAATTATAAACACAAACATACCTGGTTTATAAAAATTTGTGCAAAAGTATTTGAAAAACCCATTCCTAACTGGTTCATTCAATGGTGGACAAATCACGGCCCATCTATTAAAATCCTACCATCTGAATATTCATCACTATACCATGATTGGAAAAATTCTTCTCCTTTTTTAACTAACCTTTACCTAGGAGAACATGTCTGCAAATTAGACACTATTGATCAAATGTATTTTTTCATTGAATTTTCTATTCCTTGGATACATCGATGGTCCATAGAATTGGGCTATGATTCTCAACAAATCCCAGCGGTATATCGCACTTTTTACTGTAATTTCTGGGATAAGTTACTCAGAATAGACCCTGCAACTAAGCTCCCTTATGGTCATGACCAGCGGGAAGAAATTAAAAACAAAATTTCGGCATATCAGCAAGCTCCCAGAAAATCAATTTTAATCGAGGATAAGTCCCTCAATTATATTTCAAGACGCATCTCCGCACATGACGGAAACAAACTCCAACTAATTGAAGAATATTTGGCAGAAGTGCGAGACAAGCTAATGCTAAATGTGGAACAAGCTTCAGACACTTCTATGAATAGCACTGAGGCAAACACAGATGACATCATCACTGATTCTCAACCTCCGGAAACCCTAAATGATGAAGAGGTTCTCGCCAATGCGGAAGACTTTTTAAAATGGGGACGAAAAAAGCTCTGAAGATTGTAATAATAAAAAATACTGTTGTAATAGTAAAACACTATGCACAGGGACCCACTATTACTGTGCAAGATTCCTTTAAATCTTCTATATAAGAAGCCTCATTCTTAATAGAAGAGGCAGAAGAAAATCTTTAATTTTCTCTTACTAGCTCTCTCTCTCTCTTTCTGTAATAAGCCTCCGGCTTTATAAATAAAAGTTTGCTTTACTATTCCGACCTCCCTCCGGCGAGCTAAGGTACATATTTACTTTTTGTTTTGTATTTCTTTAAATCTCTCTCCCAGATCTACGCCGTGACTATGTCCGGCTAGACTTCTTTTATGTTCATACTATAGTTCTAACCTCTCGAGGTAGGTTAACTATGAAAGATCCAGACTCTACTTAGATAAAAAAGAAATTTTTAGAATTCTCCGACTTGGTTCCGGAATGGTGGTACAGTCGGATCTGTAAACTTTGCCTTTGTGGCTTCGTCTAGAGAGTTGTGCCTTTGAAGCCCGTATTGATGAAAAGAAAGGGCGATTTATTTGCACAATTAGAACTTCTAGACACATGGGTTTACTGATCTCCGACAGGCCCCTTGTCTGGGTGAAAATATTTTACCATACAGTCAGAAATTCTCTAAGTTCTTTTCTATTTCGGTTGGTGCTTCGGTTCGGTTTTCCGACTTAAGCTTATATCCGATATTATTACTTGGTCTGGCGGGCTGAGCGGCTTACCCCAGCCCGAGAGATCCTGTCAATGGTTCACTATCAAATTTTATTTTTATGTTCAAGATTTTTAATTAAAAAAGGAGAAGTTATATTCACTACACTGCATTCGTTGGTAATTATGTATGTATTGAAAAGTAAATATATGTATTAGTTTAATGTATATTATTAATACTTTATTTGATATATTTTTTCACTTTATGTATAACAAAACATTTTATTTTGTATTGAGTTGTGTATTATTAATACCTCAAAATTTATAATATTAATAATGTAATAGATTCAATGCATACATTAACATGATTAAAGACACTGTTATTCCACAAAAAAATTTCACATCCTTTCCAACATATATATGGAGGATTTATCTATATTTTTTAAAAGAAATTATATAATTTATGTTATTTTTAATATCTCAAATCAAATATTATATAAGAAAAATATAAACATAACTAATATAAATATATCTAACACATTCATTATTAATATATCATATTTTATATTATTCTGATTTATTCTAATCCGCTATTGTTTGAAGAAAATAAGGGGAAGCAAAGCGGACCCAACGTCACGTGGTTTTGCCAGCGCCCTGTATGTTACTTTGTCCTCCACAACGTGTTCCAGATTCTTGAA
This sequence comes from Capsicum baccatum var. pendulum, assembly GCA_030864225.1. Taxonomy (NCBI): domain Eukaryota; kingdom Viridiplantae; phylum Streptophyta; class Magnoliopsida; order Solanales; family Solanaceae; genus Capsicum; species Capsicum baccatum. Next base: position 128,988,137 of record CM061551.1, on the reverse strand, counting down.
AAATGTAATACAACTATCTGAATATCACAGTGATAGAACTTGCAATAAAGTTGTTTTCTTTTTTTTTTTTTTTTCAAGAATCAAAAAATTATACTGGTATTGCAACGTATTAGTATTAGAATTTATATAGTACTTTTTAATTTTTTCAATCTTACCAGTTACCATTTGAGATGCGATTCTTTATGAGTTTGACTTTTGAAGTGGAGTAATGCTTTGTCTTTTTTTTTTTTTTTTTGAAAATTTCAGAAAAAATTCGCAGTCGCTACACCTTCTACCATAATCTTTTTCCTTTGGGTAAGCACTCTGTGGCGAGCATTGTATGCTTACTGGGTAAATTCCTCACTGTGCAATAGCTCACAAACCACACAGGAGATGTAAACTGCACTAAGTAAACCCCGTGCGACGATCTCGATTGAAAAAGTATTAGGAATGAATCGAATCCACGACCTCTCCTCCGCTATGAAAAATCCCCCTCAAACTAACTCAACTACCCCCTCAAGGGCAATGCTTTTAGTCTTATTAGACACTTTCTTTTGAGTTCATCTAAAAAGATGTTTTGGTTATTTCAATTTGTTTGTTTGCTTTTGATTTAATTTGACACAATATTTAAAAATTTATATATATTTTTTGAACTTTTCAATCTTAAATTAAAATATATTTTTTTTAATTTTATGACATTAAATATGTACGTCGTATGAAAAAGTAAAACTAAAGAACCATCGAAAATGGAAAAATATGGACACTATGGATGTCAAGAAACACGACGATCTTCATCAAACAAGATGTGCAGAATACTGTTATATTGAAAGAAAAATCGAATTGTTAAAAGTTGTTTGGTATGAGGTAGTGGATATAATAATTTTGAGATGAAATACAAATTATTTTATCATACGTTTAATTGTAATTATTATTTAATTTTATAATAATTTATTAAATAAATTATTCTATATATATAAAAAGATCTAATGAAATGATCTATCAAAAAATAACTAATTTCAAGTAACTTATTTCAATCAAACAGACAGAAGAGAGATTGGGGGTATACATGGAATCAGCTAGAGGTAGGAAGAATAGTTATCTTATTGATTCAATAAATAGTATGGGTTTCTCTAGGATCACTAGGCATGGGCAACTTTTCTAGAAGGGGGCCAAGGCTATGAGTACTCCTTAGGTGCATGCTTCTTTTTTTGGTAGGCTAACAATTTCTCTATTTCGTCTGACTAGTGATATGGAGTATGAATTATGTCTCGATTATTTTTTTAGATTTCATTTTATAAAAATATATTGAGTATCTTATTATTATATATTTTTTTATATTGATATGATAATATTTCGGTATTTATTAAAAAATTAAAGAAAAAAAATGAAAAATATACCTCCTTCGTTTCATTTTATGTGTCGTTATTTTTTTTTGTTCGTTTAAAAAAAATGTCTTCTTTTCTTATTTGATAACTTTTTAAATGCATAATTCTACTTTATCTTTATTGGTCCCACTTAATTAAAAATAATAACAATATATTATTTTAATAAAAGATAATCTATGTTTATAATAATTTATAATACATTAAAAGTGTGAAAACCCTTAAAAAATGATTTGAAATTTTTATTCTTCATTAAAACACTCTGCAATAGATAAAATTATCCTTTTATTATCGTAAAATATATGGTAAGAGAAAAATATATGATAAGATATGAGAATAATCAATAATTAAGGAATCTTAAAATATATAGTAAACAAAAAATATATTTTAATAATACCACTTTCCGAATTATGCTCCTAATCTATTTAATTAAGGAAATATTCAGTTTATCAATCAACAATATGTAGCCACGTTTTACAAATACTTAAAACCTATCCATTCTTCATAAAAGTAGAAAAAACTATTTTTAATAAAAGTATAAATTTGCATAGAACTCTATCATGCTAAGTTGTTTGATTAGTACATGAATACTAATACTTCAATTATCTATATAAAGAGTTATATAAAGAAGTTATGAAGCCTACATGTTGCATATATTTTTATCACTACGTGCAAGACTACATGATATAATATTTTACTGCATATTAAACATATATTGTTTGAGCTTTTAGTGATCTTATTGTAGAATTTGTTGGGAGGATTTAAAGCTGATAATATAAAAAAAAAAAAAATTATGTAGAGGAAAAATAAGTTTAGGTATAGAATTTTCTACCAATTGAAATCTTGATAATATCTATGATTAAAGAGATAAATTTACTTATGATTTTAGGTATATTTTCTAAACTTTAATATGTTCTTGAAGTTTACAATATATAAATTGCATGTATGTTTGATATACAGTTGCTAATTGAGAAGTTAGTTTTGTGAAATCTTGACATATCTTAGGAGAGACTACTTTGTTTGTGATTTGAGGTAAGTTTTCTAAAATTTAATCAAGTTTGTTATGTTTATAATCTTGATAATATGAATCAATGAAAGAGATAAATTTGTTTGTGATTTGAGGTAAGTATTCTGAACTTTAGAATGTTTTTGATGTTTACAATAAATAAATTATTATGTATTCTTAATAAATAATTATTAATTGAGAAGTTCTTTTGTGAAATCTTGACATATCTTATGATTAAAGAGACAACTCTGCTTGTGATTTGAGGTAAGTTTTATAAAATTTAATTATGTTCTTGATGTTTACAATCTTGATAGTTTCGATTTATGAAAGAAACAAATTCGCTTGTGATTTGAGGTAAGTTTTTCTGAACTTTAGAATGTTTGTGACGTTTACAATAAATAAATTATTATGTATTCTTAATAAATAATTATTAATTGAGAAGTTTTTTGGTGAAATCTTAACATATCTTATGATTAAAGAGACAAATTTGTTTGTGATTTTAGGCAAGTTTTCTAAAATTTTGGCACATTTTTTTATCTTTAGAAAAATAAATTATCATGTATTTTCGATATACATTTTTATGTTTTGTGTGTGTTATATTGTTATTGGTTCTAAGCCGGGGACCTATCGGAAACAGTTTCTCTACTTCACCTGAGGTACTGGTATGGTCTACGTACACTATACCCTCTCCAGACGCCACTAGGTGGAAATACACTGGGTATGTTGTTGTTGTTGTTGTTATGTACTTTCGATATTATAATGATTCATCTATAATATATTAAAATTGTAAAGACCCTTAAAAAAGAGATCTAAATTTTTTAATCTTCGTTAAAAATCCACGCAATAAATAAAATCATTTTTTAATATTTTTAATTTATTATTTAATTATATTTATAATAGTAACTCATGAAATATATAAAACTGAGGATTTCTAAAATATATGATAAAAGAAAATGTAATATACATAAACTACTAAAAAATATGGTAACCTCCCCCCCTCCCCTCCCCACTCCTAAATTAGTCACGTGAAGCATGAAAAGAGTACAAGTCACTTAAGAACTTTAACTACAATTATGATCTGAAAAGAAAAAGAAATTAAATATTATCCTAAATAATTTATTTAGTTAATAATATAATAATATCTTAAATATTTAATAGCATAGTTGATTCTTCCTTTTTTCAAAAGAAAAATAACTTTTTCCCATATCTAAACAACCTTTTTCCTAGAAGAAAAAATTTTGAAATTCTATAAATTAATTATTGTTTCTTTCGCAATAACGCAGTCGTGTAGAGAAGATTATTCTCTCAACATTATAATTATATATTTTTTTGTATCAGTCATATGTAGATTTAGTTCATTACAAAATATGTTTTATAATTTCTCTTTGTTATCACCATTCAAAATATCTTTGTTTCTTGATCATTTAAAGAAAAAATAAAAAATAAATATTTGTATTATTCCTCATCTTTCTCTACTTTTCTATTGATAATGTGTGTCTGTTCTTTTTTCTTTTTTATTGTTTGTGTTGTAGGAATATGTAGCTTCTTTACAAATTTATATTCAAATATTTTCAGTTATATTTTTTTATGGATTTTGTATTGTTAGGCTATTACTTTATGATGCTCTCTGTGATTAATAATCAAAGAATTCTAATATATATGACAGTAGGAAAATAAATTTTTCTTTTTTATCATCGTTGAAAATTTCTTTATTTCTTGATGATGTAAATAAAAATTAAAGACTAATTATGTGTATTATTCTTCATCTTTCTCTAATTTTCTATTGATAATATATGCCTTTTCTTTTTCTTTGATTTTTCTATTGTGTTGCAAAAATATGTAGTTTCTTATTGATTTATATCTAGGTACTTTCAGTATATTTTCTATAAAAAAAAAATTGTTAGACTATTATTTTATAATTCTCTCTATGATTAGTAATTAAAGAATCATAAAATATATGATAGTAGGAAAATAATAACTTAGCTCATTAAAAATAAAATTATTATTTTAATAGTTTATTTGTTCATGGAAAAAAAGTACCACTAATGCCTTCATTAAAAATATCTGGTTTAGATAATATTTTCTTTTCACCTTTTTTTCCCTCTAATTAAAGTATCAATATCTTTATAAATAAATAGCGAGACTCCAAAATATATGACAGTTGTAATACAAGTCATAATAAATGGACACAATGTTATAATACTAATGTAATGAAATCAGTAAGCTGGCGTGGAAAAAGTAGAATTGTACATGAAGTAAAATTGGTGTTTTTCATTGGCACAATAAATAAACACGCCCTTTAATTTGGTCTCGGATCAAATCTATGACCTCCAACTTTGGGTGTGCACAAGTAGACACTTGTATAAAGTTGAACAAGTAGATTATAAAGTTGAACAAGTAGACGCATATCCTATGTGATGTCCTACGTGACTAATTCTTGTCCTACATAGTGTTCTATTTGTATTATGCCACATAAGATGCGTATGTTTACTTGTTTAACTTTACACAAGTTTAAGTATCTACTTATGCACACCCAAAGTTAGAGGTCATAGATGTGATTTCACGCCAAGTTAAAGAACATGTTTATGTATTATATATTTTTCATTTGTTGAAGGTTAGTTATGGACAGTGTATACTTACCCTCTTCAGATCCTACAGATGTGCTGGTAAGTTATCATATTTTTCTTTAAGTACAATTTTTTATCTTAACAAATTTACGTTAATTTTTTTAAAAAGTTGTGAACTTAATATTATTACATACAAACAATAAAAAAAAATTCTTATAAAAAAATTATTATTAGTTAACGCGAGACATACGTGCAAAGCACGTACACTTGACTAGTATATTAAAAGTGTGAAGACCCTTAGAAATATGATTTGAACTTTTTACCCTTCATTAAAATTTTTTTTTTTTGACAAAATCGTCTTTTCACCAATTTTCTTCAATTATTATCTAATTAAATTTATAAAATTAATTATAATCTTAAAAGATTAAGGAGTTCTAAATTATATGGTAAGAAAAAAAATATATAAAAAATAAATTTTGGTTGGTTTTATTTTGTAAGTGAAAAAAGAGTAATAAAATATATGATAATTAAAAAAGAGTATTAAAAAAAATCTATAAATATGGTAAGAGACGTGGGAAGATTTATTGCATTAGGTGTGTTAAGGTAAAGATTCTTATTTTCCTTTCCTCAATTTTATATGATTCCAACGTTAATTTTTTTTTTTTCCAATTTGGAGTCCTTTTGTCAATTTTCTTCAACTATTATTTAATTAACTTTATAAAATTAATCATTTATCTATAATTTATAATAATGATAATAATAATATATTAAAAGTGTGAAAACACTTAAAAAAGTGATTAAACTTTTTGCCACTCTTCTTTAGATAAAACTGTCTTTTCACTATTTTCTTCAATTTATTATTTAATTATTTTTATTATATTAACTATACTCTTAAAATATATGAGACTCCTAAAATATAGGAAGGAGAATCAATTAATATTTTCCTTTGTATTGATCAATTAGAAAAATACTTCTAAAATAGAATAGAAAAATACTTCTAAAATAGGACTCTATTAAGTTAATACTTCTATAAATATTGAGATGCGCGTTAAACAACCGAAGAATTCGGTTTACTTATTGGAAAAATATAATTGATGCTCATTTAACTTGATTCGGTTACATGTCTAGAGTGATGGATGATTAATCTTTTAACCCTCAACTTCTTTACTGTTTTTGTCAACATAATAGAAATCAACTGTGTGTATATATATCTTCTTTATTTTTATTCAAGTCATTTTTCAGGGTCAAAATTTTCGCTCAGAAAAAAATTATTTTCATCAAAACTGAAACTTTGTAATCACTATTGTATTATTTTGTTGTAGTTTACAGACCGTAGATGGATTTACAGGTGGTAGATGAATGTCGGTCGGCTTTGAGGAATTTTTTCAGGTAAAAGTTAGGTTTAATTGTATTATTTTTATATCTCTGTTTTGAGATTTTTTTTTATGTGTAAAAATTAAGTTTAGTTGTATTATTTTGATATCTTTATTATCGTATTATTTTGTTATAGTTTATAAGTAGTAGATGGATGTCAGAAGGCCTTGAGAAATTTTTTTATGTAAATGTTAGATTTAATTGTATTATTTTAATATCTCTATCATCGTATTGTTTTACTGCAATTATAGGTGGTAGATGAATGTCGATAGGATTTGACATTTTTTTTTTTTGATAAATGTTAGGTTTAATTAAATAAATTCTCCAAATGATGTTGAATTTAATTATTGTATTCATCCTTATTATTTAAACAAATATCTTATTTAGTGTAACGTTTGAAGTCAATAAGGTAAGTTACACGCGCAAGACGCATACAACTAAATTAATATATAATAAGTGTAAAACTAAAAGCAAGTATGAAACATCCTGAATTTTTGAACCTTAGAAAATTTCCTGGATTTCTGGTTTCTGAATATCATACGACTAGGGGTACTAGTTTGATGAAAAGTATCAAGCTTTTATTTATTTCTTAAATTCCGTGTTCAATCAAATTATGACGTATAAAATGAGAGAGAGAGTATATTTCATGTAAAAAATGAACTTAAAATAAAAACTTAAACTGAGGAAGTAACATATTTGTAAAACAGTTTACATTTCAGAGATCTTTTTAAATTTCTTACTTTTGTTGGATTCCAATGATTATCGAACAGAGCGATTCTCAAAAAGTAAAAGAAGAATATAAAATTATAGTGATACTAATTGTTCTTAGTCCAATAATTGTAGTAAGTAAAGGGCCGTTTAGTTGGTAGAATAACGATGTAATTTCATGATATATTTTATGATTAATAGTAAATATTATTTAATCATATTTTAGTAAAAAATTAAATATGAGATAAAATATATCGTAGAAAGTGAAATCAAATAATTTATGGGATATAACATCCCACCAACCAAACTTCTTTTTTTTCCATAAATGCCCCTAATGTTGAAAGCTCTCTATAAAGCACACAATTGGCTTTTCCAAAATCATGTTTCCTTTAGGAGTAGTATATATCCTGTGCACTCCATTTATCAGGTACCATTTTTTCTTCACTTCTCTATCATTAATTCTTAGTTAAATTATTATTTTGTTAAGTTCGTGGCAATTCTAAAGCTATTTATTCTTGAAATCATAAAAAGTGTTGAGAATTTAGCAGTAAATTATGTGTTGAAAAGCCTTTGTTTTTTTACAATGCATGACATATTTGGAGTAGAACAAATTAGTTTGTTGGTGAATATGTTGTTGTGTTTCATGCATGCCGTAGTTCTCGGTTTAATTTTTCAAATTATTATACATCAAATCTATAAAACTAATTTTTTGTTAAGAGCAAATAAAGTTGTTGCTGAATCAGTTGCTAGTTTGAAGTGATTAAGGAGCATAATGTTAAATTTGTTTGTTTTGCATGTTGACATGAATTGTCATTTTTGCAATGAGTTACTTTCTCTGTTTTGGTTGACTACTGTTCCTCCCTAATCGTTTAGAGAACTTGAATGGATTATCCTCAAATATTGAGAATAATCTAAAAGGCGAAATAATCTGGTACACCGTTATACTTTTTCTGAATTTGCATTTGGATTTCTATATTTTACGAGGTTTCATCGAGACTCTAAGCGTGTTAATTCAAACCAGGTAGTTTAAACACCTATGACTAGAGGTGGATATTCGGTTTGATTGTTGAATATTGGTTCGGTTTTTCGATTTTTGAATTGACGAAAATGACAACTATAATCAAACCAAAATTATTTCGATTTGGTTCGATTTTACAAATTCGGTTCGATTATGTCGGATTTAATGATTAAAATAATGAACATTTAAAATTGATGATTTTTCTAGAAAAATAATCTTTTTTTTCAAATCTATTTTAATTTCCTAATATAATTAATTCAACACGCATGAAATAACCATAAATATCGACCTTGTTGAGTCATCGCTGTTGGCGTGACGGCAGTGACCACACTTGGCAGCAACTGCCGATGACAGTGACGAACTGAGCAAATGACTGCTGACTGACATTGACGATGTTGAAATTTCAAATGAACTGACGAACTGAGGATAATTGAGCGTCGTTGCAGCCTTCACGTTAATGTTAGGGGTTAAAGCAAAACAGTATATTAGGTTTTAGGGTTACTAAATGATTATAATTTATATATTATATTTTAGCATATTACATATATAATAAAATATATATATAAATTATAATATATTATTTATATAATTTTGGTTTTTCGGTTTATCCAATTTTTTTTTTTTGAAAATCCAAACACACCAAACTGTTTAACCAAATTTTTAAAATTTGAAATCCAAACCAATTCAAAAAACCAAAAAATCAAATCAAAATTAAATTTTGATTCAATTTTTTAATTTTTTCGGTTTAAATCAAAATATGTACACTACCTGTGACTGTTTACCAAACTTATATGACAGACAGAAATAGACAAAATGCATGATTTACACTACATGAATTTTAGTATAATTTTATTTCATTAAAAAAATTAAAATCAGAAGAATGAATAAAGAAAAGAACCTCCCCACCCCTCCGCCTATCTGGAGTTCTCTTTAAATTTCCTTCTATTAATTTAATTAGTTTCCTAAATATTTTATAGTTGAACTTTTAATGGATGGACGACTTTCTTGGAAAGAGTAGTGAGGGTAAAGATTGTAAAATAAAGAAGTTGATATTGGAGGTGAGGGTCCCTATGGGGGAGGGCCATGGCAGTATTTGAAGAAGGGAGGAGGGATCTCCCTTCAATTTTAATTTTTTTTTTTTTGTCTTTCTCTTTTTGTTTTTTTATTTATAAAATTAGAGTTTTGTTTAATAATATGAAATTAAACTGTTGTTTTGGAATAAAATTTGACGTAGATGGTGATTTTGTCATTCACGTCAAGCAAGTGAGCATCACACAAATTTAGAGGGGTTTAAAATAAATAATTTGAACATGTTCAGGGTTTTGGATAAAAACTCGTGAAGTTCAGGAATTGGGATGACAATCCGAAACAAAAAGAAACGTCTCTTGGGTATTCCGCCTAAGAGAAACAACAAACAAGAAAACAATATTTACCCAATAATAATGTAATTAATAATGGTAGCAATTAAGAGTAATGAAATATAATTTTCAAAAGATTATCTATAGATAAAAATCTTAATCTAGAATGGAACTTTCAGGGCTAAGATTGAATATTTTTGAGGGTCTAGGTTAGGCATTATCATGACTTCATTTAAGCTGTTGATTTATGGTGCGTCAACTTGAACAGGTTTGAGAATTAGGTAGTGTTTAAGTGTGTTGGGGTCCAAATAAATTGAAATAGTAATAATTTTTTAAATTATTTTATTTTTGTGAATATTTGTAGTTATGCCATTTAGTAGATATATCAAAAATTATATTTCCGACTAAAATGATCATGGAGGCCAACTAGATGAAGTTAAATGACTTTTGGCGGGGAAAATAAAGATCGACTTTAATGGTAAAATAGTATGTTGAGGTGAACATTCAGGCATTCAGCTAGATCTTTAGTCAGTTTTACCTTTGCATCAGTTGATTTTACAATGATAAATTAGTAGCAAGATTGTGGACAGTCAATGGTTATCGTGCATCAATTTCAACTTAGTTTCAAGATTATATGCAATGCTATGTTCTTATACTCATCATGTAAAGAAGGGATTGATCTTCTTCAACTCTTGGCGATATAGATTGTTGCTATATGTGATTTGATGACAAGATTGCTCTAGACTATTTATAGCTCATCTAAATTTATTTAGATATGGACATTAAAGTCATACTCTGGATACGCATGTAGTACATTTCATGTCTGTGGTTCATAACTTGGTTTCATCGTTGTTACAGCTGAAGATGTCGGACGCTAAGGCCTCCCCGGCCCCTGTTCATTCCAAGAGGAAGATCCAATTGGTGGACTTTCTTCTCCAATTCAGATGGATCCTTGTTATCTTCTTTGTCCTTCCTTTCTCGTGCCTGTATTACTTCTCCATATATCTAGGGGATATAAAATCTGAGAGGAAATCTTTCAAGCAGCGACAGATGGAACACGAAGAAAATGTTAAAGAGGTTGTGAAGCGCCTTGGACAGAGGGATGCATCAAAGGATGGTCTTGTCTGCACGGCAAGACCTCCGTGGGTTGTTGTTGGAATGAGAAATGTTGACTATAAACGTGCTCGTCATTTTGAAGTTGATCTTTCCAAGTTTAGAAATATACTTGAAATTGACACGGAACGAATGATTGCCAAAGTTGAGCCTCTAGTCAATATGGCCCAAATATCAAGGGTTACTGTCCCAATGAATCTTTCCCTCGCAGTTCTTGCTGAGCTCGATGATCTCACTGTTGGTGGTCTGATCAATGGCTTCGGAGTTGAAGGAAGCTCTCACATCTTTGGATTGTTCTCTGACACTGTTGTGTCACTTGAGGTTGTTCTAGCAGATGGACGGGTTGTTAGAGCTACAAAGGACAATGAGTATTCTGATCTTTTCTACGCTATCCCGTGGTCTCAGGGGACATTGGGACTTCTTGTTTCAGCTGAGATCAAGCTTATACCAGTCAAGGAATACGTAAAACTTACCTACAAACCTGTAACTGGTAATCTTAAAGAACTTGCACAGGCTTACGCGGATTCTTTTGCACCTAGAGATGGAGACCAGGACAATCCTTCTAAAGTTCCAGAGATGGTAGAAGGCATGATTTATAGTCCCACGGAAGGTGTTATGATGACCGGTGAATATGCTTCGAAGAAAGAAGCCAAGCAAAGGGGTAACGTAATCAACAACTACGGTTTGTGGTTCAAGCCATGGTTTTATCAGCATGCTCAAACCGCGCTGAAAAGAGGGGAGTTTGTGGAGTACATTCCAACTAGGGACTACTACCACAGGCACACAAGATCCTTGTATTGGGAAGGGAAACTAATTCTTCCATTTGGCGATCAATTCTGGTTCAGGTTCCTTCTTGGCTGGCTCATGCCACCCAAAATTGCTCTGCTCAAAGCCACTCAAAGTGAGGCTATTAGGAACTACTACCACGACCATCATGTCATTCAGGATCTTCTTGTTCCTCTTTACAAAGTCGGCGACTGTCTAGAGTATGTCCACCGCGAAATGGAGGTAAAACTCCTATACTCATTCCATTTCAATTAGTTTGTCTTGCTTTCTTTTTTTAGTACATTTCAAAAAGAATGTTCGTTTCCTTTTTGACAACTCTTTTAACTCCAACTTTCCACGTGACATGCTTCCATGTTTCTCATGTTCTGATGATATCTGAATTAAATTGGTTTAGGTGTATCCCATCTGGCTCTGCCCGCACAGAATTTACAAGCTGCCAGTGAGACCAATGATCTATCCTGAACCAGGATTCGAGGAACACAAAAGGCAGGGTGACACCAAATATGCTCAAATGTACACTGATGTCGGCGTCTACTATGTTCCTGGAGCTGTCCTGAGGGGTGAGCCCTTTGATGGTACTGAGAAATGCCGCCAGCTGGAGCTTTGGTTGATCGAAAACCATGGATTTCAGGCTCAGTATGCGGTGACTGAGCTGACAGAGAAGAACTTCTGGAGGATGTTTGATGGAGGGCTGTACGAGAAGTGCAGAAGAAAATACAAAGCCGTAGGAACATTCATGAACGTGTACTATAAATCAAAGAAAGGAAGGAAGACGGAGAAGGAAGTACAGGAAGCTGAGCAAGAGAAAGCTGAAGAAGAGAGTCCTGAAGTCGACGAGCCTACAGAAGATTGATTGATATTAGACCACCAGTTTCGTTGGAATTTCTCTGCATTTTATCATCAGTTTAGTTGTTTCTAGTCTGAATTTTCATTTTGAATAACCAGCTACAATGGACTGCTTTTAGTACGGTATGCTTGCCTGTTCGAATGAAACATTGTTCCAAATAATGTTTAGTGCAGTTCAATACTCATGAAGGTACAAGTGATGCAGGGTCAAACATTGTTTGTGTTATGCTTTATATTGTTAGTTGGACCTAGTTCAACGAAATTAGTTTCATAAAGTAAGGATTGTTCAGGACCATATAATGTCCGTTAACCCTCCAATGTGGAATGTGGGGAAAATTGGATCGGATCATCTATGTAGGTCAACGAGATCAATAAAGGAGGTCACTACCTTAGGATACTCCTATAACCATTGTGTCTCTTTAAACATATTAAGAAGAGGAGATTGTGGAACTTCATCCTCTCTTATTTAATGTTTCCTATGCAGAAATTTTGTAAAGAATCTACTCTGAAACGCAATGTAATATTTTGTAACAACTTACAATTTTAGATTGTGATTTTATACAATATAGTTTTTTATACGCGCTACACTATCTGACTAGTAAAACAAATTCAATGAGCCTATTATAAATCATGTTTGATTCGATTCATCATAATTCAACACTGTCGTGACATTTGGGTAAAAAGGGCAGTCCGGTGCACTAAAGCTACCGCTATGCGCGGTGTCTGAGAAAGGGCCCCACCACAAGGGTGTATCGTACGCAGTCTTACCTAAGGCTTGAACCCATGACCTCCTGGTCATATGGCAGCCAACTTTACCAGTTACTTCAAGACTCCCCTTCGAGTAGAATAATAATGAATTAAAATGAATCAGACTAAATCATAATAAAGAAATGAAGGAAAAAACTTATTCACACCCAATATTTACATCAAGCCAATATATGCATATCATGTGTTTGAATATAGAGTTCATTTTACTTAATCATACTTGATGAACATGTATGTTATTTCATTAAATCACTCAACCATGGTAAACAGAGGTGGAGCTAGCCCTCTTTAGGGGGTTCGTCCGAACCCCATTCGACGAAAAAATATACTATTTATACATGATTAAATTATTTTTTATGTGGTTATAGTAGGTATTGAACCTCCTCCGACTTAATTTTCTTTAAATATTGATCCCCCTTACTTGAAATCCTGGCTCCGCCTCTGATGGTAAATTACATTAGCTTGGCCATTAGCAGTGGCAGAGCCAGGATTAATACTAAGGTGATTCAAAAATTGAACAAGTCGAAGGGAGTTCAACTTCTACTACTATATATACGTATAAAATTATTTTAACCATATCTAAATAGTATATTTTTCAGTGAAGGGGGTTGGAATGAACACCCTACAGCAAAGGTGTCTCCGCCCCTGGCCATAAGTGTTATTCACAATATTTATGAATACGTTTTTACTTTATTCCGAAATACTTATTTGGCCATGAAGATCAAAAACGTATTTCGAAATTTTACTTTTTTGGACTAAATTTTTCCTATCACTTTATAAAACATACGCTTAAAGTTTAAAATATTTTTAAAAATATTATGATCAAATACAATCCTAACTCTTTTTCAACTTCAAAAACACCAAATAAAAAGAATATATTTCTTTTACGACCAACCAAATCCTAACTCAGCCTCAAAAGTTGAAGAAGCAAGACTTACTGGCCAAAAGACTCATAAAAAAGAGACCAACAAATATTCCATTTTCTTTTCAGAAAACAAATGAAAGTGGACAATGAAACAAAAAGTATCCGTTGGAAACTAAAACGTTTTATGCCTACCGTTACAATCCAATTATTTCCTCCACACCATTTGCCTATAAAAATTGTGTATGTGCACACTTGAATACATCTTCACTGGATTCCTCTATACTCTTTCACCACCAAACTCCATTAAAAGCAAAAAAATTAGAATAGAAAAGTAGGGGAAAAAAAAGAAGAAGGATGGGTATGGTAGTAGTTATTTCTCTTCCATTTATACTCTTCACAATACTTATTGGATTTGGTTGTTTTTTCTTTGGAAGAGCTAAAGGTAGACAAGATCTCAAAACTAATCCCCAAGTCTTTGGTGTACCCACCCCACCCCCTGGTACTAATTGTGATATTCCTACTGCTACCGCTGCTGCTCCTTTTCCTCCAACTCATAATTTCAAGCAAGATAATACTTCCAATGTGTAATTATATTATTTGTGATTAATTTTATTTTGTGGGATTGATTCTACTTGTGCAGAAATGAAAAGTGTGAAATGATTTTTTTTTTTCCTTTTCCTTGAGGCTTGAGTTGTACTGTGAATTACTAATGGAAGTAATTGTATGAATTGTGTATCAAGTTTGTTTTAGTATGATTTTATTTAGTTAGCGTTTGGTCTCAGAATATGAAAATTTATCTTCAAATATTTATTTGATTACATTTTGAAAATATGATCTTCAAATATTTTAAAGTATCCAGTAATTTTGAGACTTTTACTCATAAACTATCAAAGAACAAAACAACAGTAAAATATATGTCCAAACATGATTTCAAGAAAGCCTTCCAGCTCAAACGGAGGGAGCATAGATTATTAAAAATTTGTTAGCAATGGACTTGAGTGATAAAGTTAGCCAGCAAATTCCGTAGCTAATTCTTATTAATTATAATCATCTCTTAAGAAAACCTTGTGAATTTCAATTTATATACAGCTTCCACAAATGCTCATCCGTCAATCATTATATTGAAGCATTATTAATTAAATAATTCTTCAAACAAAATGGTTTAAAAAAATTGACCTTTCAATCTTGGATAACGTTTTGCAATTAGTAGTTTGTCCATTTATTAAGAAAACTAATTTAATCAATTATGTATTTTTAACGGAAAAAGTACATAAATATCCTCCTTTCACCTTTAGGCTCAAAAATACCCTTTGGGTGTGTTTGAAATGATGGAAAATGTTTTCCTATTTTCCTTTGTTTGGTTGCTATAAAATGTTTGGAAATTGTTTTTCATAACAACTAATTTTCCTCAATTTGAGCCTCACGGGGGGCAAGAGAAGTCATTTTCTAGAAAATGACAAATGTAACTTATGACCTCACCCGCATCCCTCTTCCTCACCCCAACAACACTCATATTCACATGACTCAAAAAATTCATATTTCTCAAAAATTTACATTACTCAAAAATATTTTTCACTGTGTTTTGCTTCAATTTTTCACTGCTTGAAATAAAAAATAGTGAACCCCGAATTTTTCTCATTTTCGATATTCGTTAAATGTATTGTTATTTTTATATGCATAGAAGAAGACTTAAAGACTTACCTATGTTACTTTTGCTAATTGCATATTTTATTTTGTCATCGATGTAACTTGTTTCATGAGGTTGAATAAGCTTGTCGCTCCGTTATATTTTTATTGATTGTAGTATCTTGAGGTTGTCTTGACGAAATATTGAAAAGTGTTTCCTATATTTGCTAATTAATAGTTTCTTAAATCTAGTGATTGTAATATTTTAGTATTCAATATTGATATTATTTGTCATGCTTAAATTAGTTCTTACAAATTATTGAGTTGCTAAAGACACAGATATACTATTTAACAGCTAGTAGTATTTTCTAAAAAAAATATTTTTTTCATTCACCAATCAAACACTAGAAAATATTTTTCTAAAAAATGGTCTCTACCCACCAACCAAACACCATAAAATATTTTTCATTCACCAACCAAACATGAGAAAATAAGTAGAAAACATACTTATTTTTCTGGAAAATATTTTCCATCATATCAAACACAATGTATTAGAAATGACTAAAAAATGTTCTTCTTCCTCTATTGATTCAAAAATACCCTTCCATCCATCTATTTGAGTCAAAAATATCCTTAATGTATTAGAATTGGCTAAAAAAATGTCCTTCTTCCTCTATTGATTCAAAAATACCCCTCTATCCACCTATTTGGATAAAAAATGCCCTTAAAATTAAATTTAAGTTAAAAAATATTTCCTCCTTTTAACAAATTCTGATGTGAAATATAATTTTATTTAAATTAAATACATAACATTATTTTTATTGGTTCACATGTAATTAGACTCAAATTCATTCACAATTTAATGGTCCTCTTTTCACTAACTTTTTTAGGTATATATAAAAATTTAAAAAAAATTAATTAATTTTTAAGTGAAAAATTAGAAAAGAATTCCTTAAATAGGATAATTAGCAAAGGGCAAATACTCTCATAGTTAATGATTATCTATGTGTGCTCAAATATTAGAAAACATATTTTAGGTAAAATTTTGAAGACTTTTAGTTCTTCTTAGGTTTTGAACTTTTTATATATAAAAAAAAACTTGAAAGTATTTAAATCTTTATTTAATTTTTTACACTTCTATCCTTCTCCAACATGAAACCATAAAAATAGTAATAATACAAAGAAGAATAGTAATTATATATATATATATATATATATATAATTACATATAAATATATATGTAATTAAAATGTAATTAAAAAAAACACCCCTACGTGAAACCAAAAAAAAATAATAATAATTTTTTTTTAAAAAAAACATTCTCCCTTAGAAGACTTTACAATAGATAAAATCATTTAATATTTTTTCTTTAATTTTTATTTTATTAAATAAATATATAGAATGGAATTAAGAGTCCTAAAATATATAAATATGAAACCCAAAACATATAGAAACATTAAGAGTCCTAAAATATATGGAAGGAAATTAAGAGTCCTAAAATAGAAAAAATATATTTATTGAAAAAAAAAATTACCATAAATATAGCTATTATGATGTACTATAAATTACTTGATAACTTGGTACCAACCTAAAACTAAAAAAATAATAATTAAAAAAAAAAAACTCACCCCTGACATAAAACCCACAAAAACCATATAATAATAAAAAATTATAATTAAAAAAACCTATAAATAATATAATAATAAAAACTTGTAATTAAAAAAAACCCAAAATAATATAATAATAAAATAAATTGTAACTAAAAAAAGCCCACCACTACATGAAACCAAAAAAAATAATATACTATTTAACACATATCTATTCCACCAAAAAATATATAATATTATAATTAAAAAATTGTAATTATAAAAAAAATCACCCCTACGTGAAATAAAAAAAATAATATAATATAAAGAAGGAGACATTTTTGTACTTAAATTTAATGTTAAGGGCATTTTTTATCTAAATAGATGGATGGAGGTGTATTTTTGAACCAATAGAGGAAAGAAGAATATTTTGAGCCATTTCTATTATATTAAAGGTATTTTTGAGCTTAAAGATAGAAGAAAGGTATTTGTGTACCATTTTCAATAGTTGAAGGGTATTTTGCAATAGGAAAGGTTTTCATAGAAGAAAAAAGGTAAAACAATCTTCATATATGTTTCAACAGTGTCATATTATTGGTTTATTGGAAATTATATATTATTCGGTCTCCTATAAATAATGGATTAAATTTAGTGCAATTATAAATATTATTGTGTAAAATATAATATTATAAATATTATATTTAGTGCAAAATATCAATGTCTTATTTACAAGTAATATTATTGTGGTTAACAAAATGATTTAGGATGATATACTATAAGAATTTAAAAATAAGCTATACACCGTAAAACATTGTGGTTAACTAAATGATTTAGGAACATATGATATAAGAATTTAAAACTAAGCTATACACCATATAATACTTAATAGAGTACTAACCAATACATACGTTAAAATACTAGGAAACAAGATTAAACAATACTACTGCTAATTGCCCTTCACACATTAAACTTACCTTTGACGTAATTATAGGTAAAGTTATATAATAGACAGTATTAATTAGTGACTTCTTAAAATGGTACTTAACTTACTATTACTTATTAAACTAAGTAAAGAATAATGTGAAAATCTTGTATTCCATCTATATAACTTAATTTACATATTATAAAGAGGAAAATGAGATACATCATTATAATCTAATGCATCCTCACATTAAAATTGAGATTTAATTTGGATCATTTCCATTTTCGACTATACAGACTAAATAAATATCCCAGTAATCATTTGCAAGTGCTAACTTAAAATTTCCACATCTTCCACAAGTATTGGAAGAGAATAGTACAAAATCAATAGCGCTAGCAATGGCTTCTTCTTTTTTCTTCTTTCATTTCCTTTCTTTCTTTATTATTTTCTTGATAATTATTAAGGTTTCTCAGGTTCATGGTAAAGGTACAGTGCTTAATATTCAAGATTTTGGTGCTTTGCCTGATGGGAAGACTGATAGTAGCCAGGTAAAATCACAATTGTTCGTAATAAGTGAGACTAGTAATCTAAAACTATTAAGACAAGTAATTTATAATAACGTATTATTATACCGTTAGTGTAAACGTTTAAGGATGTCTCGATAAAATTAGTGACCTAAAGCAAATTCAAATTTGAGGCTTAAAAATATATATTTACATAATATATAAAAAGTCAATGTTGCTTTTTGTTAATTGTTCTTGTTAGTGTAGTATTATATTTCACATAGTAATATTATTATTTGTAATAGTAAGAAATGATTCAAGTTAATAATACTTTTGTCATGCATTTTCAATACATTACCTTGGATGTCATTGTAAATATATTATTTATTATTATAAAGATTTGAGTAGTTTAATTCAAAATTTTAAAATTTTCTATTGAATGATGATAGCTTTTTTTTTCTTAACTATATTCAATATTGTCGAAAATAAAATAAAATTATAAAATTAACAATTAAATTTTATTGAGTCCTTAAGATTGTGAAGGCCTAAAGCAAAAGCTTTACTAGCCTCACCCTTAAGTCACCCCTGCATACGATGGTGGAGTCATATATCCTTGTCCAAGGGAATATGTCATGTGTCTTTGGCTTTCTCGTGCATTTATCTTTTATATTTTAAGAAAATTTCTAGTTCTACAACTAACTAAGGATGCTTTAGAATTTTTACGCAGGTAGCCGGTCAAATTCACTTTAATTTTCTCTTTTCTTGTTGATATACATAGATATTATTATAATTAGCACTATTCTTAATCTTTTTGTTTCTTATTGTGCATGTAGGCAATTTTGAAGGCATGGAACCAAGCATGTAAAAGCAAAGTAGGAGGCACAATCTTCATTCCAACAGGGACTTTCTTGTTGAATACAGTAACATTTAGTGGCCCATGCAATGGCCCAACTATTTTCAACGTAAATGGAGTTTTGAGAGCTCCCACTGGTAAAAGCAGATATGAATTCTGGATATTATTTCAGCATATTAATGGACTGACTATTAATGGAAAAGGTTCTTTAGATGGTCAAGGTCCATCTGCATGGTCCCTATATAATGTTAAAGCCAACAGCAGGAATCCTCCTTCGGTAAAATATTTCTTACTTCACCATATTAAATATTTTCTTTCCTTCTAGTTTTTTATTTTCTTAGTATAGACAAAGTAAATCAGAACAAGAAAATAAAATAGGAAAGGAAGATAACTGTAATATTTGCCATAAGAATAAAAGATAGCCTTCCCCTTGGCATGAGTTTAAAATGAGAAACTTACGTAAATATATTGAGCCATCTAGTTTATCAATATGGTCAAATTATATGCTGTCTTATACTTTGGTTGTATCTGTTGTGTATATTTTATGTATTTACTATATAAAGTATACACTACTTACACATTGTGTACATATTTTGTAAAGTAGATGACCCAGAAATATTGATTGTAATTTTCCCATTTAAAAAATTAAAATGTCTTTAGTTTGGAGTTGTATCAACAACAACAAACCCAATGTAATACCTCAGGTGGCCTAGGGAGGATAGATTGTACGTACACTTTATCATAGAGAGGTTAGTATCAATAAGTAGACCCTCGGCTAAAAGAACCATAAAAAAGAGGCAACAAGAAGAAGCACAAGCAACATATAGATCATAACTTATGTTTGGTTTGGAACATTTTCATAGTCTAACAAGATTTTATTTTATTTCCTGTATATTGTGCACAGTCTATAAAATTCAATGACATGAGCAATGTCTTGATACAAAGCATAACATCAATCAACAGCAAGTTCTTCCATTACCAAATTGATGGTAGCCAAGGAATTCATTTCGAGGACGTGACCATAACAGCACCCGGCGATAGCCCAAACACTGATGGGATTCATATAGGCAACTCCAACGATACCATCATTCACAAAGCAAAAATTTCTACTGGTGATGATTGCATTTCGATTGGTCCTGGTACATCGAATATTCACATTTCTGAGGTCTATTGTGGCCCTGGTCATGGCATTAGCATTGGAAGTTTAGGAAAGTACCAAAATGAAGCTGATGTGAATGGAGTTGTAGTGAGGGATTGTACACTTGTGAGGACTCAAAATGGACTAAGGATAAAGAGTTGGGCACCTTCACCTCCTAGCAAAGTTTTCAATGTCACCTTTGAAGATATTGATGTGAATCATGTTGAAAATCCTATCATCATTGATCAACAATATTGTCCTCATTCAACTTGTAGTAAACAGGTACATTACTTATATGTCACATTTTCTTCTTCGCCACACAGATGTCTATAACTTGTTTTACACTACAATTTTCAAAAATACTTTGATGTCTCTTCTAAATTGCCTGGTCAAACGTTGCAACATGCATAAACGATTTTTCATGTTATGTTATGTTGTAGTATTAATTATTTATGCTCCATAACAACACTTCGCCAGAAGAAACAAATAATATCCGGACAAACGTCTAAGGTTTGACAGTATACTTTATACAATTGTATGTCTATTGGTAAAAACTTATATGCGTTTTTTGAAGACAAGGTTTGAAAAAGTAAATAAACATTTTAATGTTTTATTGCATTTTTAATCCTTGTAATTAATTAAAGTATATTTCTCCACAGGGTGGTGAATCACAAGTGCAGATTTCAAATGTTAAATTCATCAACATAAGAGGAACTTCAGCATCAAAAGTGGGAGTAGTGCTTAATTGCAGCAAAAGTTTGCGATGCCAAGGGATTGAGATAAGGGATTTGAACTTAACTTTCAATGGCCATGAAATCACTGCAACTTGTTCAAATGCAAATATTAATTTTTATGGACAGCAAATTGCTGCTCCTATCTGCACATGATTATTCTTATAGGAATTTTGCTAATAATATTAATTAGGGGCTTATATTTCAGGGATTGATACGTGAGTATAAGAGTGGAAACTAAAAAATAGGAGTAGTATATTTTGGTTTCTAATTAGTTATCATGTCAAAGGAAATGAAACCCTAATTTATGATTTCACTTTGATAACTTTTTGGTAACTTTATCTTGTTCTCTTTTTGAGTTTAAATGATACGATCAGTATATTATAAGTGCTGCTCATTGATTGCCTCCTTTTCAACACAGCATATCAAACGGACACTCTCTTTAAATATGTATCAAAACATACAATTTACTTATTTTTAAACGCACTGTTTATTAATGTTGTTAACCTCCGTTTACAAAATTCAAGGAGTTCACCCAAGAACTGGCAAATTCCATTTCTTTCTTTTAAAAAAATAATACTAATAATTTGGCCATTTATGGGCTAACTGCATTCTACTATTTTTATTGAGTTAAGAGCAAGTTTTCCCTTGTGTTTTCTTTGTTTGTTGCATCTAATTATTTATATTATTTTAACTATACATTATTGATCAACTGATTTTGTATGAGTTTGTTAATTTAAATTTCTATTTTCACCGTTCATTTTTAATTGTCCACTATACTAAAAATTGATGCTCAATAATATTTGTCCAGTTTAAAAAATCAATGGATAATTTATCGATCTGTGTCATCTTACCCTTGATATAAAATACTAATCATTATTCAATCCATTTTCAAAACATTAAATTTATTATATTCAAAGAGTAATTTAATAAAGTATTGTTGGACCGAGGCAGAAAGTATTTTTTTTTTGGACCTTTGATGTAATTAGATTCAAGTTCGCGTTTAGTATGTGCCACTTAGATACACTAATTATGAGTTAAGTACTTCTATAAATTTATTAGTAACTTAAAACTTAATGGTATACTTTATTAATTACAACATTTATTTTGAATTAAAACTAGTGATGTGGTGAATTTTATCTAATTTAATGGTATGTAACAACCTCAAATTCACACCGCAACTCTAATATATATTATACATTTAAATCTGAATACAAATAAGAATTCGAGCAACAATGTAACAATGAACAATACTGATGAGAAATTTACGAATAATAAAAGAAGAAGGTAACTAGAAGGAGATGAGATAATAGACTATTGAAGGGGAGATGAAAGAATATAGATAAAGCCAAAACTTCAACATAATCTGCATAATCTCTTCAGTGGGTAACTGTTCCTATTTAACGTGTTTGCTTAACCCGAATTCCAAAGGAGATCCACTCTTTTGTTGGGTTGTAACTTCACCTCAGGCCCAAATTCAAAACCAATGACAGAGTTTATAACATAATATGATGTAATTAGATAAAATTCACCTTTAGTTTAATTATTTGATAACTATCTAGTGATATAATCACATTTTACCTCTTCGGGTCCATTTAACATTTTGTTATAAAGAAAAGTAAAAGAGCATTAACGTGACTTTAATAACACAATTTGATAAACATAACAAAGTAGTCCCTTATTTATTAAATTTCACATTCGATCAAATAATATCATATAAATTAATACATAAAAAATATTTTATTTTGGCTGAAAGCCTTGTCTCGATTAGGGGTGGTCATCGGTCGGTTATTGGTCAAAATCATAACCAAACCAACTTAGTCAGTTTTTAAATTTCTAAAACCAAATCAAACCAAACAAAAAAATAACCGTCGGTTTGGTTCTTGTTGGTTTAGTTCAATTTGGTTCTATTTTTTTTATTTATAACTTTAGTTAATGATAAAAGTTGAAGATTTAAAAAAACAAATCCAACCTAACATATGAGATGTCAACCAAGTGTTGTATCTCAACCTTGAAACTAAGATGTCAACTGAGTGTTATACTTCGACAAAACTATGAACAACACCATATGAACGCTTCTAAACAAATATTGAAAACTACAATTAATAGAATGATATGATAACCCCCCAAAAGATGAACACATAAATTCTTGCTCAACAAGATTGAAAAAGAAAGTTAAAATTAGTGATTGTCTATAGTCTAATAAATCTCAATTGAAAATTTCAATATACAACAAGATATTATTTTCACAATTAGTATCATTCGTCATTCAAAGTGCGAAATTCATTTAGAATTTCATAAGGTAGTGTCAACTGGATGAAGACATATGACTGAATGTGTCTAAAGTTAAATCATGATTAAAATATAAAATGTAACAAATATTTATATTGTATTTATAAATATTATATAATTAATTAATTCGATTCGGCTTGGTTATTTTGTTAGTTAGTTTAGAGTAAAATCAAACCAAACCAAATTAGTATCGATTTTTTAAAATTCAAAACCAAACCAAATATCAATTTTTAAATCAATTTGATTTGGATCATAATTCGGTTTGGTTAAAAATCAAACCGTGAATACCCCTAGACTCTCGATATCTTGTCGACACATTTTGATCAACTAAGGATGAGGAAACGGGTTATTGATGTGTTCCATGTGGGTGAGCAAATATTCTTATTCTTAGGTTAAAAATCAAATCGTGAACACCAGGAGCGGACCCATGTATTATTTTGGGAAGCAACCACTAAACTCGATGTAGAATAGATATTATTATATAAGAAATACCGAAAAAATGATATAAAAAATAAAAAAAACACCCATAGAATTAAAACTTGTCTGGGTGTTCTGGCTTTAGGTGGATCTTTCATGTCCAGGTGCTTGAGATTGATTCCCCTTAGCTACACTGCATTTTTGTATAAAATTTTTTGTAACTTTTCAGTCATTTAATGCACACATGCACAAGACCCAAGTACTTTCGTACACTAGTTCACACGTATATGAGTTTGACTTTTTTTGTTTTACTTTTTTTTTTTACTTCTTAATTTATTAAACTAAAAGTACTTTTTGTATTTTTTTAATTACTCAAACAAAAAAATTGAAAAGCTTATGGCCTTCTCCACCAAAAAACTTACTCTTCCAAAACTTAAAGATCAAATTTAAATGTTGCATTTAAATAGTTATATATTTATATTATGTGATCATTAGTAAATTATGTTAAAAAAAATAAAATTAAAATCAAATACGGAGTCAGAATTTGAAGTCAGTGGGTTATGAATTTAAAGAAATATAAAAAATCAAAAAATACATATGCTATAATGGGGTCAAACACACATCCGCGGCAACAGAGAGGCTCTTAATATTGGTCCATCTACCACTAGGCCAAGCGCTAATGTTTGTCAATGGGTTCACACTATGTAATCATATACATATATTCAAAATTTTAGTGTAAATATAGAGTTTACGTAAAAGCTACTGGATTCGCCCGAACCCTCGTAGGGTACTGTAGCTCCACCCCTGATTAAAGCACCCACAACCTTAAAATCCTGGGTCTGCCACTGGTGAACACCCCTAGACTCTCTAAATGAAAGTACTTTTTGTATTTTTTAGTTACTCAAACAAAAAATTTGAAAACCTTTTGGCCTTCTCCACCAAAAATCTTACTCTTCCAAAACTTAAAGACCAAATTTTAATGTTGCATTTAAATAGTCATATATTTATATTATGTCATCATTAGCAAATTATGTAAAAAAAAAAAAATTAGAGTCAAAGACGGAGCCAGAATTTGAAGTCAGTGGGTTCTGAATTTAAAGAAACATAAAAAATCAAAAAAATAAATATGCTATAATGGGATTCGAACACACGTCCGCGGCAGAAGAGAGGCCCTTAATATTGGTCCATCTACCACGAGGCCAAGCGATAATGTTTGTCAATGGGTTCACACTATGTAATCATATACATATATTCAAAATTTTAGTATAAATATAGAGTTTACGTAAAAGCTACTGGATTCGCCCGAACCCTCGTAGGGTACTGTAGCTCCACCCCTGATTAAAGCACCCACAACCTTAAAATTCTGGGTCCGCCACTAGTGAACACCCCTAGACTCTCTAAATGAAAGTACTTTTTTGTATTTTTTTAATTACTCAAACAAAAAATTTGAAAACCTTTTGGCCTTCTCCACCAAAAATCTTACTCTTCCAAAATTTAAAAACCAAATTTTAATGTTGCATTTAAATAGTTATATATTTATATTATGTCATCATTAGCAAATTATGTTTAAAAAAAAAAATTAAAGCCAAAGGCGGAGCCAGAATTTGAAGTCAATGTGTTCTGAATTTAAAGAAATATAAAAAAATTAAAAAAATAAATATGTTGTAATGGGGTTTGAACACACGTCCGTGACAGAAGAGAGGCCCTTAATATTAGTCCATCTACCACTAGATCAAGCGATAATGTTTGTCAATGGATTCACACTATGTAATCATATACGTATATTCAAAATTTTAGTGTAAATATAGAGTTTATGTAAAAGCTAATGGATTCGCCCGAACCTTCGTAGGGTACTGTAGCTCCACCCCTGATTAAAGCACCCACAACCTTAAAATTCTGGGTCCGCCACCGGTGAACACCCCTAGACTCTCTCAATGAAAGTTCTTTTTGTATTTTTTTAATTACTCAAACAAAAAATTTGAAAACCTTTTGGCCTTCTCCACCAAAAATCTTACTCTTCCAAAACTTAAAAACCAAATTTTAATGTTGCATTTAAATAGTTATATATTTATATTATGTCATCATTAGCAAATTATGTTAAAAAAAAAAATTAAAGCCAAAGGCGGAGCCAGAATTTGAAGTCAGTGGGTTATGAATTTAAAGAAATATAAAAAATCAAAAAAATAAATATGCTGTAATGGGGTTCGAACACACGTCCGTGACAGAAGAGAGGCCCTTAATATTAGTCCATCTACCACTAGGCCTAGCGATAATGTTTGTCAATGGGTTCACACTATGTAATCATATACATATATTCAAAATTTTAGTGTAAATATAGAGTTTACGTAAAAGCTACTAGATTTGTCCGAATCCTCGTAGGGTACTGTAACTCCACCCCTGATTAAAACACCCACAACCTTCAAATCCTGAGTCCGCGACTGGTGAACACCCCTAGACTCTCTAAACGAAAGTACTTTTTGTATTTTTTTAATTACTCAAACAAAAAATTTGAAAACCTTTTGGCCTTCTCCACCAAAAATCTTACTCTTTCAAACCTTAAAGACCAAATTTTAATGTTGCATTTAAATAGTTATATATTTATATTATGTCATCATTAGCAAATTATGTTAAAAAAAAAATTAAAATCAAAGGCGGAGTCAGAATTTGAAGTCAGTGGGTTATGAATTTAAAGAAATAAAAAAGATCAAAAAAATAAATATGTTGTAATGGGGTTTGAACACACGTCCGCGGCAGAAGAGAGGCCCTTAATATTGGTCCATCTAACACTAGGCCAAGCGATAATGTTTGTCAATGGGTTCACACTATGCAATCATATACATATATTCAAAATTTTAGTGTAAATATAGAGTTTACGTAAAAGCTACTGGATTCGCCCGAACCCTCGTAGGGTACTGTAGCTCCACCCCTGATTAAAGCACCCACAACCTTAAAATCCTGGGTCCGCCACTGATGAATACCCCTAGACTCTCTAAATGTAATTTAACAACTTTTCTTCTTTTATCTGTGTTCCTATTTTACCATGATGTAATACACAAAAAGAGTAGTACTGTTGTTTGCGAGAAATGGAAGAAGTTGTGTACAAGTCGTAGAAAGAAAAAAAAAGGTGTAAATCACAAAATAAAACGTAAATTACGGGGCTGTTCGGTTAGAAAAAAGTTATCTCAGGTTAATTAATCCTCCAATCATGTATATGAAATAATTTATTCCATCACTATAGTATAAATAATGGGATAAATAATTCTGATACTAACTAATACCTGACACCACTTAAAGCTATTTTTCCTTTATATCTCAGATCGAACGACCCAAGAGGAAACAAAAGGGCACATATACTTATGATGAGGTTGACAAGGAAGTTTTTACTTTCAATTCAACAGCCAACAATCTCCATTACTAATTTATTAAGTACTATTAGTATTACTTTCGTTACGTAATTAAACATAAACATAAATATACAGTGTAAGTTGTATGTTGAATTTTGTTAGGGGAGATGTAAACTTTAACACTATGGTTACAATTTACAAATACTAAGAAAGTGACCACAATTGTAAATTACCCAAAAGTCAACATTGAGGATCTAGACACTTAAAATATGAAGATATTACACCCAAAAATGAAATTAAAAGTTCCCCCAAATTACTCCTCCTTCGCCTCTCTTACTTTATTTCTTACTCAAACTGGTACTCACTTAATAACGTGTAGTTTTAAACTTTATAATTCTTTCACCCACAAAAAAAATTATGCTTAAGATCAAAAGTCATTCTGTTTTTTGGTACCAATTCAACAGAAATTAATTAGTAGACGTTTGACACTGTAATTTGGAATTATTGTTTAATATTAGTGCTTCAATATGTGATTTGAAATCATATGTTCTGATAATAAATTCTTCAGAAAACATTATTTATACATTCAAAAAATTTAAAATGTAAAACTTTATATTTAGTAAAAACGACTCATCCTTTTAGATTTTATAAAAAAAAAGAAAAATAAATTCACGCTCGATAAAAAGAGATTATTAATACCACGTCAAAGAATTATATTAAAAAATTAACTCGTTAATATTTATAAAATTATGTATATTTAAAAGTTTATAATTACAAATACTGTACTTATTTATAAAAAGAACATGAAGATTGTGAGTTATTATGATATTTTAGTATCTTATTTATGAACTATCATTTTGCTCGTTAATTTGATAAAATTATATAAAAATTTAAAAAAAATTAATAATTTTTTTTATTATAATTTACTAAGTTTTATATTTATGAAAGAAAAAAATTTAATAAATTTAAATTACATATGAAAAACGTACTTCAACTTACAATAAATCTGATTTCAAATCACTGTCAAATCATATCCAAACGGGTCTTAATTAAATCAAACCAGGCGTATCATACTTGTCTTTTCATTTATATTTTAAAAAAAGAAAGAAGAGATCTTTTATTATTCTCTAAATCTTAAAATAGTTTCTTGTTTTCTTTTCTTTCTTTCTTTCTGTTTTGTCTTTTTTTTCCTCTCATTTTTCTTTCTCTTCTTCTCCAATTTACCATATCCTATATTTATTACAAATCGTCAAACCCTAATATCAATTCATCTCTCTTTCGGTTGGAAAGAGGAAGAATGTCAGGGGCATGGAGCAAACTTCAGAAAACGCTGTCGTTTCGGCAACCTAAATCTCCTCTTCCAACAGCGGAGAATTCATCTTCCGATTCCAAATCATCATCATCATCTCTTCGGCCACCTTCCTCCCCATCTTCATCCACTTTTTCTCGTTTCTCTAGAAGCTTCAGTACCACCTCCCGATCTTCTAAGGTCAGTATTTTTTCTTATCATTTTTTTTTTATATTTTATTTTATTTTTGTGTTTTATTGTGGTTTCGTCACCGGTGATGACAAACCTTTTTTTTTAACCATGTGAACATAAAATTCTGTGCATGAGAAAGTGTAATTGTTATCGTGATTTAGTAAAATCTATGATTTGTTCCGTTATTTGGAGATCTGAGGTGAGGGTAATATTGGAAATTCAGTTTTAGTTTTATCACGTTTGTTTGGATTGATCTAATTCAATGAATAAACTAGATGAAATCCACCTTTGTTTTAGCATTATAAATGGCGAAATGCATGAGCAATTTACTGTATTGCCCTCTACTTTGGTATCAACCTCTTATAAAAGAGGTCAAAAAGGTCATTTTATTGCTACCTAAAAGTTTAAAGCAGAAAAAGTTGACCTTTCTTGGATTTTTGTGCTTATTTCCTTTCTTTAATAATAAAGTTTTGACTTTGTTGAAGTACCTTTTCCCTATTAACAATGCCAGTGCATAATAACCACCGGTATAAAAAAAGTACAGAGCCTCAATTTTTTTACCTAATGAACAAACAAAGCAGTTTAACACTTGCTACTAATTTTTGTTTTCTTTTATAAATTCTAGGTATAAGATGTGTGATTTGTTTGTGGGTTTGCTGGTAAATTATGATGATTTCAGCTTTTGACAAATTGGGGATCTTTTATTGTTTGTTAAGATTTTTTGGACACATTCTTACGCCAGCTGTGTGTATGCATGTCTATAAAAGGGGTTGAATGAAGTTGGACCATTTCTGATGTTATAATCTTTAATTAATAGCTTAGAGAGAGCCTTAGACGTAACAATAATTGACTTTTCTACCTACAAGAAGTTATTTTCCTATATACTATGTATTTGCTTTTTATGTACTTCCTCCTGTCTCAATTTATGTGAAGGTGTTTGACTGAAACGTTGTCTGGGCCAAGAGCTGTAGTTAATTTTATTTTTGATTGTTTCTTCCTCGTTGTTGATACCGGCAAGACCCAACCAAATGATGTATGCCGATTGGTAGCGAAAAGACTCTTACTATTTGCGTACCCAAAAGAGGGCGTGTTTAAGTGAAACACATAAATAAGCTTTAGAATACTTGTGTGGCCTATAAATCACATCAACGGTAAAATAAGTAGTTTAAGTTAAAGTTAAATAATTATTGAATATAGAAATGTATCATTTTTTAGAACATGACCTATAACAGAGGAAGTGAGGAAGTGTCACATAATTCATACAGGGGAGTGGTATATTAGTTGTCCCCATTTGGCTTTTATTACATTGAAATGTAAATTTGCTAGTTTAACGGACTTGATTAGTAAGTACTATTCTGTTCCAATTTATTTGTGTTAATTTTTTTTTTAATCTATTTCGAAATATGTCTTTCTTATTTTGCTATCCTTTAAGTAATAAGTTTTCCACATATTTAACACCACATATATCTTTTAGTTAAACACCACAATATTCAAAAACTTTCTTTATTCTCTCCAATTTTGTGCGAACAACCTAAAATTCTTTATTCTCTCCAATTTTGTGCGAACAACCTAAAATTGAAGGAGAAGTATTTTTGGTTGAACCCTATAAAACAAAATTGAAGGATGGTCTACATTTTAATGCGTCTTAAATAGCTTAACGTAAGCCTATGCAATATTATGGTCTACATTTTAATGCGGCTTAAATAGCTTAACCTAAGTCTATGCAATATTATTTGCATCTTGTTATCATATAAACTTGAGTTTTTAAAGTAATTTGAGATCAAAACATTATTTGATTTGTTTATATTGTCATGAAGCAATGATTTGCTTCGTAGCAAAATAATTTTAATAAAATTAGTGGACTAAAGTCAAATTTTAATATGAGACCTTAACTATATGTACATAACAAAAATATTATCAATAATTTAGAGTTATTTTTTGATTCTCATGTATTAATTTTTTAGTAGACATTAAACATTTAACTCCACATACTAATATTATTATTTATAAAGTAAGAACTAGTTTTAATTAATAAGATATTATTATTTGTTTACAATGCATGACCTTGAATATTATTGTAAAAATTTTATTTATTAATATGAAAATTTGATAAAAGTTCTAAGGTATTTTTATTAAAAAGTAGATATTTTTTTTAAAATTTTAATTTTGTATCTATTGTATTTTACAATCTTTAATATTATTTTAAGTGAAATTAAAATTATATAATTTATTTTAAATATTTTGAAGCCTAAAGCAAATACTTTACTAGGCTTACCTTGAGCCACCCCGTTCCTTAGCAAAGTAGCATGTCATATTTTTTTTTTTACACCAGCAAATTGGTTGTGTTTACCTATGAATTCCATGCAACTAACTCATGCTTATAATTTCATACTAAGTTATGTTTGCTAAATGCATAAGATTAATATTTCAATAGTTTTTATCAGTACTTCATTTTGGTAAATTTTTCTAGATGACTCAAGTATATTTTGTTCACAAAGTTGTTACTGTTTAAACGATTCATGTTATTTTAGTCAATATTTCATAAAGTTAATAATACCTTATAGCCCAAGGTTACAAATACCTATTCCAGCATATTACCAATGAAGTCCAGGTTCACAATTTTGTGACTTGAAATGATATGTGCAGTTGGTAACTGTGCAAGATAGTCATCTATTTCCATTCAAAGCCCAAGAGCTCTAGAACCTTTTTAACCAGTGAAACTATTTTCTGTGACTGTATTAACCATGAATGTCACACTGGTGGCAAAGATTGCAATTGCTTGGTTGAGTGGATATACCTAAAGGGTCATAGGTTTTTCAAGTTAAATGAGAAGTGATTAGGCAATTGTGATTATGTATTTGCCTCATTTATCATGCACACATTTATTTACTGATTACAATATTCTGACTGTTACTTGCCACTTTATTCTATTGTGATTGTAGAGAACATGTGCCATTTGCCTTGGGAGTATGAAACCAGGGAATGGTCAGGCCATATTCACCGCTGAATGCTCGCACTCTTTTCACTTCAGCTGCATTGCCAACAGTGTTAAGCATGGAAACTATCTCTGCCCCATCTGCAGATGCAAATGGAAAGAGATTCCTCTCATGTCGTCCTTCAGTACTGATGCAAACACTAATAATGCTGGGCGGACTCGTGTCTCTCCACTTGAGGATAATTACCTTGACAATATTCCTCGTGTTCCACCACCTGTGTCCCTGCCCCTTCCTGAGCCTCTTCATTTCTCTGATGATGAACCTCTTCCCAGCATCATTATGGATCAGACCTCCTCCCCTTCCACTGTTCATCCAGAGACTCTGGTCTTGAAAGCATTTCCAGAATATTCTGCCATTATTGCTTCTGAAACTATTTCAAAATTTGCTGTTCTTGTTGGAGTAAGGGCACCCCCTCTTGCTGATGATGCTCGGCACCAAGAACGCGCACCTATTGACCTGGTCACAGTTCTAGATATTAGTGGCAGTATGGCTGGATCAAAATTGACTCTCCTGAAGCAAGCAGTTTGTTTTGTCATAGATAACTTGGGGCCTTCTGACCGTCTAGCTATTGTTACTTTTTCATCAGGAGCTCAAAGAAATTTTCCCTTGCGAAGGATGACAGAGCAAGGTCGTAGAGAGGCTACACAGGCTGTCTGTTCCATTTCAGCAAATGGTGGGACAAATATTGTGGAAGGACTGAAGAAGGGGGTTCGAGTTCTTGAAGAAAGACGTGAAAGGAACCCAGTTGCAAGCATTGTTCTCCTCTCAGATGGAAGAGACACATATAACGGTGATAATGCCAATCAACGGCGGAGTCCTCGTAACCGCAGATCCTCGAATGCAACCTCAGGTCCAGACTTTTTGAATCTATTGCCTTCTTCTATTTGTACTCATAATAGAGAAGCACTAGCAGCAAGACAACTGCCAACTTTCCATGTACATACGTTCGGATTTGGTTTAGACCATGACTCCTCTACTATGCATGCTATCTCAGATGCATCAGGTGGTACATTTTCTTTCATTGAGACTGTTGGTACTGTTCAAGATGCTTTTGCTATGTGTATTGGTGGTCTCCTTAGTGTTGTCGCCCAGGAACTAAAGCTTACTGTTAGGTCAGCATCACGTGGAGTATATATTGGATCTATTCCTTCAGGAAGGTATGCAAATGAAATTTCTGAACAGGGAAAGCAAGGGGTAATAAACATCGGAAATCTGTATGCAGATGAGGAAAAAGAATTTCTTTTCTACTTGTCTGTTCCTTCCGCTGATATTGAGCAAGGCGCAACAAAGACATCTCTGTTGCAAATTACATGTAGTTACAAGAATACCACATCCGAAGAAATGGTCAGTGTGGAGGGTGAGACAGTAGAGATACGTCGGCCACCAGTGTTGTCTCCTACAGATGTGTTAATAAGTCGTGAGGTTGATAGGCAGATAAATAGGCTGGCAGTGGCAGAAGCCATTGCAGAGGCACAACAATTGGCAGAAATGGGAAATCTTGAGGGTGCCCAAGCAGTGCTAACTAGCCGAAGAGCTTCTCTTCTATCTTCTGTATCTGCCCAAGCAGGCGATGCTCTCTGTAGCTGGCTTGACACGGAATTGACTGAAATCAGAGAAAGGATGGCAAGCAGAGAGCGCTATGAACAAACAGGACGAGCTTATGTCCTCTCGGGTTTGAGTTCACATTCTTGGCAAAGAGCGACAACTAGAGGAGACACGACAACACAGATATTACTGCAAGGTGGTAGTTCAAGCAATAGTGGCGCCACCATCGGGTATGAAACTCCATCTATGGTCACCATGATCTCAAAGTCACAAAATTTAAGTCTTGTTAATCGCTCCGAACAAGCTCCACGCCAGAACAAGACATGCAACTTGAGTCCCGGATCTTAGAAAACATTTCTAACCTCATAGTAAACATTGTGACGATAGACAATTGAACTCTGTTATACTTTCGTTTATTTGTTCCATTTATTTTTTTACTTTTAATTTCTGGAAGGATCATTTGCATATCAGATTCTTTTAGTCTGACAACTCGACATATTGTAATAATATGTTAGAGATAACTGATTGTCTGCTGACCTCGATTTATGTGAACAACATGCTTTTACTATTACTTAACACTTCCTTTTTCTTTGTTCATTCTTTAAATGAAATTGTTCTGGGTTTCTGGTTTGGGTTTGTAATTGCATCACAATGACTTGTTATGATTTTGGGCGCGAAATTGTCGCTAATTAGATAAATCTTAAAACAAACAAATGCCGGCAGTTCTTTTAACACACCAATTATTTTTTAAGACAAAATTTTGCCATTCCAGTTACTTTTACATGCTTCTTTGAAATAAAATGTACATATACGAATCTCATAAGTTTTAAATATGTCAAACGGGCTTAAATAGAAAGCAATCAATATTCTGATATTCTATCTTTCGTCAAACCATTTTAGGGCCAATAAAGATGTGTCTACTGTCGCCCTTTTGGCTTTTTTCTTTGTAAATTTTAGTTCTTCGCTATGTCATTTCACTTCTCAAATTCCCCTTGCAAAAAAAAATAAAAATAAAATTCCAACTATGTGGAGGCCACACGAACTGAGGCGTATCTATATCTGCAATCCCTGGTTGTTGCTCTTCCACAGATAGATAAAATTTCAAAAGAAATCCCCCAAACTGACAAAATCCAACTCAATTACCCAATCAAATCTCTCCACCTAAGCTCCCTTTCAACTCCAGTTCCCTACCTTATCCTCTCCCTTAATCACCATTTCTCCCACAAATTCTAAAAACCATCCCTTCACTCTCCACTCTCCAAACTTCTTCTTTTTTCCTTTCTCTTTGTCTACCATTTTCTTGAAAATAATACATTAAAGACAGAAAGAACTACAACATGTCTCTCACAATTCCTACAAACCTTTCAAAACCCATTTCATCTTCTAAGTTTAGCTCACAATTTACCACAAAACCAAGAACTTCAACCATAGTATGCTCTTCAAACCAGACCCCTGCTTCTACTAAGACAGATGAAAGTTCTTCCTCATTAAAAGCATTCTCAGCAGCACTTGCTTTGTCTTCAATTCTTTTGTCAGCACCAGTGCTTCCAGCTTCTGCTGACATCTCTGGGCTCACACCTTGCAAGGAGTCAAAGCAGTTTGCTAAGAGGGAGAAGCAACAGATCAAGAAGCTTGAGAATTCTTTGAAACTGTATGCACCTGATAGTGCTCCTGCACTTGCTATTAATGCCACTATTGAGAAAACTAAGCGCAGGTTTGTCTTTGTTACCTTTTCTTTTAAATTTTGCAAGAATCTTGAAAGTTCCTTTCTTTCTTATATGCTAAATTTTCCTTGCTTTATCCTTAGTAATCGTTTTCTATTTAATCATATTCTTACACTTTATGTGGATGTATTTGATTGTGTACAAATTTTTCTTCTTTAAAGACTAGTATTCTTAGATTCTTCTTTTGGTGAGAATAACAGTGATCCCACTTACCGGTTTGGTGGAGGTGCTCAAGTCTCACTTATCAGTATTCTTAGAATTGTGATCTCAGACATTACATTTTTATAGTTATGATAGCATACGAGTAAGATAAGAAGCTTAAAATTAAAAAGCTCCGAAATATAAAAATGTAGAATTCCTTTTTGATATACATTCTAGAACCCGATAATGCTCATAAAAACTCGTTTAGTCCTCCGTTTATCCAACCAAAAGTGTGATAACGAGGCTACATTCAACACCTTCTCCCTATTGGAGCGCACGAAGTAAATTTGCTTATGAAAGAATGGCAAGTTATTTTGTAACAGATTTTCAACTTTTCCTTGCATAAGTCATTGACATAGACCAAGTAAACATAGAAAAATAGAACATTCCATTTGATTCAAACTCCTTGATACTCGAGTCCATGTTTTATTTCACTTACAAAGTCACTCAACTATTGACATTGCAGATTTGACAACTATGCGAAACAAGGACTGTTGTGCGGATCGGATGGACTGCCACACCTGATAGTGAGTGGAGACCAGAGGCACTGGGGTGAGTTCATCACTCCTGGGATCCTCTTCTTGTACATTGCTGGATGGATTGGGTGGGTAGGAAGGAGCTACTTGATTGCAATAAGAGATGAGAAGAAGCCAACAATGAAGGAGATCATCATTGATGTTCCATTGGCTAACAGGCTCGTCTGGAGAGGCTTCATCTGGCCTGTTGCTGCTTACAGAGAGTTAGTGAATGGAGAACTCATTGACTCTAATGTCTAATTTGATGTTCTCGTGTAATTGCTCTTTCAATTGTTTATATCAATGAAAGATTGTGAATTTTCTATACTAAGTGTTGCTAGATCTTGTGTTAGATGATGGCTTCTTGGCTCTGTAATGTTTTTTTTGTTAAATGATTAATTTGGAAATTGTTTTGGCTTGTCAAGGATCAACAGAAATTGCCCTCACAAGTTCTAGTGGTTGGCAAGGTGACCGGGCATCTAAAGAGTGTCTCCATTAATGCTGAGACATAATATAATTAACTAGCAGTGTGTTTTCTCTTAGATGAAAGTCATTCATTTCCACCCAAACCAAATATTTCACATGTACGATCCATGAAAATTATCAGGGCAGCATGTAGTGGTGTGCATATTTCAGGCCAGTCACACGGCTGGAGAGCCCTCTGTGACTTAAAGCATGAAGTTGAGGAAAATATAGCATGTCTGCCTGGAAAGGTAAAAACATCATTCTGGTATGACAACTGAACAAAAACGAGAATGCTCTGTAGTCATTTACCTGATGGAGCAAAAGCCGGAAATATCCCTTCTTAAGGAGGCACTTGACAATGTCACTTGGCAATATGGCATGCTAGCACAACACCAAATTACCTTATTCCATGCAGCTCCAGATAGAGTACTAGGGTTGGCTAACATCAATGGCAGGTTCTCACTAGCCTCAGCATGGGAGCTCCTAATTTAGAAGAAAGAACAATCAAGTAAGTGCCCAAAAAATGTGGCATAAACAATAATATTATTCAAGATGACATTTGTAAGGTGGGGAGCTTCATACGACAGGGTACCAACTGATGAAAAGGTCTCAAAATTTTGATATAATCTTCCAATCAAGATTCTTGTGTTGCTTGCCCCACTCTAAGAAAGTGGAAATTTCAGACCATTTATTTTGCTCAGGAAGCTTTGCTCAAAGCAGTATGGTCAAAATTTTGCTGGCCGCTTTGGTAGTATGGGGTAAAACCGGTCTTGACAGATGGATGAATAAAATGCCGGCACGTGAAGTTTTTCTCCTTCCCCCTAGTATAGTGAAGGAGGTAGATAAGACAAGTAGAGATTCCTTGTGGGGTATTATAGAGGGAAAAGGAAGGTAGCACTAGTAGCTTGGGATAAAGTTTCTCCAAAAAGCAGGGTGGTTTGAATATTGTGTGAGAATTGGAACTTGGCATCGGTAGGCAAGGTTTTGTGGAAAGTAGTTGTAAAGAAGGAGTCATTGGGGCTGAAGTAGGCACCCGAAATATATATCAAAACTGACACTATCTGGACACAGAAGCCAGCAGATAGTAGTGTTGGGTTCATAGTATATGAAAGAAGTGTGAATGGAAAAATAGAGAATAAAATGATGGAGGGGAAGGAGACATTAAAATGAAAAGTGTACTCCCAAATTAGACAATTTACTATTTCTCCCACATTGGTGGAAGAAGAGAACTTGAAAGTATTTATAATCAAGAACACTTACTCCACATGGCAAGTGAGGCAAGAAATAATAGATGCCTTGTGTTGTTGTTGTTGCTTGCTTGGCTTGGATTTGGATTTGGATTTGGAATGATCAATGAGATTTATCTTTTTGGACAAACTTTATTTGAATTCCGAAGAATGCCAAGGAAAAGCGCAGTAAACTGCAGTGTTTTGGACCTCCATTTATATATACATGCAATAACAGTTGCACTGTTTCAAGTGAACTGATGCATTGTTTTCGAACTGGTGCTTCAGAATTGATACATTGTTTTGAACTGAGGCTACAGAAGGTTGCAATGGTTCAAAATGATGCTTCAGAGGGATGTAATCCTTCAATGAAGTGACACACTGATTCATGAAATGAGATGACTGTTCAGACATGAACTTACAACAAAGGTGTAACCTTTGGAGTGAACCATTGCTTCTTTTCAGAAGAGGTATGTTATGGCTATATAAACTTGCTTTCATCCACAGGTTTTGATACGAAAATTTCAAAATACAAAATTACTTCTTGTCTTCCAAATTACTCTGTGTGATGAATCAAAACGTTCTGTGCGTTTGAAGATATTCCAACCGTTTGAGGTACCACTACAGTTGGTCTATTTAGCCATTTTATCCTGGGAGGAAAAATTCCACAACCTCGAGAATAGTGAGGGGAATTATTTTCTTAAGGAAACTTCGTGAATTCGGACAACTTGGCTATTTTCTATTTCATCATAATTTCTGAAAGAATAAAATACACCTCTTGGAAAGGTCATTTCGATCTTGTGTTGAGGGTATTTGATATACTTCATTGTGTTCTTGTTTATACTTGAACTTTAGTTGAAGTTATTGTTCTGCATTTACTGATTCTGTGTACCCGAAGTACAAACAAAAATAACAATCTTAAGGAAAAAATTAATTTTATAGAATTTGTATAACTTGTTTTTGGAGATTAAAGCTTTAAGCTTTCTACTCCACTTGAATTTAACTAGTGATTAGAAGGCATAAAATCTTCATCACAAGTTAAAGTTCACTTGGTTGACGATTTGAAGTTATAAAAACTTCATCATTTATTAGAAACAAGAACAAAAGTTGAAAAGTTATTTAACTTTATAAGTAGTATTCTGAAAATACTAAATTTTTCTGTCTTGTGTTGACAGAAAAGATTACTAACGAAAGTCAAATGATGGATGTGACAACGTCTGTGGGGGCAACTAATATTGCCACATCAAGTCGCACAAATGCTCCGCCAACAATGACACCGGCGGAGAAGCCCAGAAAATTTCGGGCATTGACTTCAAGCGGTGGCAGCAAAAGATGTTCTTTTACCTTACCACTTTATGTCTGCAATGGTTCACTAGCGAAGACGCTCCTGAGGTGCCCGAGGAAACCTCGGACAAAGACCGCTTCGTTATTGTAGAAGCTTGGAAACATTCAGACTTTCTTTGCAGGAATTATATTCTGAGTGGTCTCCAAGACGACCTCTACAATGTTTATAGTGGAAACAAGACATCAAAGGAACTATGGGGGGCACTTGAACGAAAATATAAGACGGAGGATGCGGGAGTTAAGAAATTCCTTGTTGCACGGTTCCTGGACTTCAAAATGATAGATAATAAATCTGTTGTCTCTCAAGTACAACAGTTGCAAGTCATCATACATGATCTCCTAGCAGAAGGTTTAATTGTGAATGATGTTTTCCAAGTAGCAGTGATAGTTGATAAGCTACCACCTTTGTGGAAAGACTTCAAAAACTACTTAAAGCATAAATGCAAGGAGATGACTGTTGAAGAACTTATTGTCCGACTTCGTATTGAAGAGGATAATAAAGCTGCCGAAAGAAGGTCAAAGGGGAATTCTACAATTAATGAAGCACATCTTGTAGAAGATGACCAAAATAATTCCAAGAAAAGAAAGAAAGTTGAACAAGGAAGCAATCAACCCAAGAAAAAGTTCAAGGGAAAATGCTTCAACTGTGGCAAGATTGACCACAAGTTCACAGATTATCGTGCCTCAAAGAGAGACAAGAAGAAGGATCAAGCAAATATGATTGAATCCAACAAAGAATGCGATGATCTGTGTGCTATATTCTCAGAATGCAACTTGACAGAGAATCCTCGCCAATGGTGGATGGATTCTGGTGCCACCCGCCATGTATGTGCCAACAAGGAGTTGTTTTTGTCATTCGCTCTGGCTCAAGTAGAAGAAATGATCTACATGGCTAACTCCGCTACGGCTAAGGTAGAAGAAACAGAAAAAATTTGCTTAAAGATGACTTTCGGAAAGGTCTTGACACTTAACAATGTCTTGTATGTTCCGGAGTTATGTAGAAATTTAATTTCTGTTTCACTTCTGGACAAGAACGAATTCAAATATGTAACCGTTTCTGGAAAAATTATAATTAGCAAAAGAGAAATATATGTAGAAAAAGGCTATCTGACCGAAGGCCTTTATAAGATGAATGTAATGACTGTTGAAATAAATAAAAGTTTGAATTCTTCTTATTTGCTTGAGTCTTATGATTTATGGCAAGAACGTTTAGGCCATGTTAATTATAAAACGTTATGAAAACTGATTAACTTAGAAGTTTTGCCAAACTTTGAGTGCAATAAATCAAAGTATCAAACGTGTGTGGGATCGAAGTATGCAAAGCATCCTTATAAGTTCGTTGAAAGGAATTTCAATTCCTTAGACTTAATACACACTGACATTTGTGATATGAAGTCAACACCATCATGTGGTGGGAAAAAGTATTTCATAACTTTTATTGACGATTGCACTAGATATTGTTATGTCTACTTGCTAAATAGTAAGGATGAAGCAATAGATGTGTTTAGGCAATATAAAACTGAAGTTGAAAATCAGTTAGACAAAAAGATCAAAATGATAAGAAGTGATAGGGGCGGAGAATATGAATCTCCCTTTGCGCAACTATGTGTAGAGAATGAAATAATCCATCAAACTACGGCCCCAAATTCACCTCAATCTAATGAAATTGTGAAAAGGAAAAAACAAACTTTGAAGGAAATGATGAATGCCTTACTTATAAGTTCTGGTTTACCGCAAAACTTATGGGGGGAAGCTATCCTTACGGCCAATCGTATACTCAACAGAGTTCCCCATAGTAAGACACAATCAATTCCTTACGAAAAATGAAAAGGAAGGAAACCTAACTTGAAATATTTCAAAGTGTGGGGGTGTTTAGCGAAGGTTCAAGTTCCTATACCTAAAAGGGTTAATATAGGACCTAAAATGGTGGACTGCGTGTTCATAGGATATGCTAAAAGTAGTAAAGCATGTTGATTTTTGGTTCATAAATCCAAACATCTGGATATTAATAAAAATACGGTAATTGAATCATATAATGCTGAATTCTTTGAAAATGTTTACCCCTATAAACTTAGACATGAACAGTCTAGTGGAGGATCTAAATGGCCTCGTGATGAACCAATTGAGAATGAACATAATGAAGAAAATCCAAGACATAGTACATGTCAAAGAACGTCTACTTCATTTGGATCGGATTTTGTGATATTTCTTTTGGAAAATGAGCCTCAAATATTTAAGGAAGCGATGACATCTTCGGATTCATCCTTTTGGAAAGAGGCAGTCAATAGTGAGATAGATTCAATTTTAAGCAACCATACATGGGAATTGGTTGACCTTCCTCCCGGAAATAAACCTTTAGGTTCTAAATGGATCTTCAAAAGAAAGATGAAAGCGGATGGTACTATTGACAAATACAAGGCAAGACTTGTAGTAAAAGGCTTCAAACAAAAAGAAGGACTTGATTACTTCGATACATATTCGCTAGTAACAAGGATAACATCGATTCGAATGTTAATTGCCTTGGCTGCGGTATATGGTCTTGAAATCCATCAAATGAATGTGAAAACCGTTTTCCTAAATGGAGAATTGGAGGAAGAAATTTACATGAAACAACCTGAAGGTTTTGTGGTTCCAGGGAAGAAGAATAAGGTATATAGACTTATTAAGTCATTGTATGGACTAAAGCAAGCACCTAAACAATGGCATGCGAAGTTTGACCAAACCATGTTGGCAAACGGATTCAAAATAAATGAATGTGATAAATGTGTTTATATTAAAGACACTCCAAATCATCAAGTCATTGTATGTTTATATGTGGATGATATGTTGATCATTAGTAGAGATATTTCTGACATAAATGTAACAAAACAAATGCTCGAGAGCAAGTTTGATATGAAAGACCTTGGAACTGCAGATGTGATCTTAGGTATAAGAATCCATCGAACTCCACAAGGATTAGCATTGTCACAGTCTCATTATATCAAAAAGGTACTTGACAAGTTCAAGTATATGAAATTCGGTATTGCCAAGACTCCATTGGATGCGATCTTTGCACTTCGAAAGAATGAAGGTGAAAGTGACTCACAATTGGAGTACGCAAGAGTATTTGGATGTTTAATGTATATAATGAACTGTACACGACCAGACATAGCATGAACTATCAGTAAATTGAGTCGGTACACAAGTAATCCCAACAAAACTCATTGGATGACAATGAAAAGAGTTTTGGGGTATCTTAAATACACTCAAAACTATGCTTTGCATTATAATAAATATCCTGTGGTACTTGAAGGATATAGTGATGCAAATTGGATTACCGGATCAAACGAAGTAAAATTCACAAGTGGATATGTATTTACTATCGGTGGAGGAGAAGTTTCTTGAAAATCATCCAAACAGACTTGTATCGCTCGCTCTACAATGGAATCTGAATTTATCGCATTAGATAAAGCCGGTGAAGAAGCAGAATGGCTCTAGAATTTCTTGGAAGATATTCTGTATTGGCCCAAGCCAGTGGCACCAGTATGTATACATTGTGATAGCCAAACGAAAATAGGTAGGGCAGGGAGCATGATGTACAACGGTAAATCTCGTCACATACGACAGAGACATAATACCGTTAGGGAACTTCTCTCTAGTAGAATTATCACTATTGACTATGTAAAGTCAAAGGATAATGTGTTGGATCCACTTACAAAAGGCCTATCTAGAGAAGAGTGGAAAGAACATCCAAGGAAATGAGTTTAAGGCCTAGGACGAGTCAGCATGGCGGTAACTCTACCTAGCAGACTGGAGATCCCAAGAGCTAGGTTCAAGGAGATCAAACAAAGTTGTGTCTGACAGGTTCAACATTGTCAATTACCCAACCCATTCTCATGATGTAGGCAATGTATAGTAAACTAGGATAAGACTTAAGGTGAAAAGTCTTTTAATGATTATCTAAATTTGGCAGATTTGACCAAACAGCTTAATCTACAGGATTGAACGTTTAGAAATCACCTATGTGAGGGTAAAGTGGAAGCCGCTTCAAAGAGAATGTTAGTAAAGGCCTATTCTCTAAGCTCTCATGAAATCTGAACGTGTTCATGGATGAAAAGAATTAAACCGTGAGAACCATAAACGTTAAAAGGCTGGTTGTATGACATGTATTATCTAAGTATACATTAAAGCTCGATGGTTCAAAGATATCAAATCTACCGATTGATCGAGTGCATCCGATGCATGTTCACTACGTAAAGATCAAAGGGAAACCCACTTATCCAGATGCAATCAGTTTTGCTTGATGATCACATACTTTTCCGTAAAATTTGTATGAAAAATAGTCATTCCCCATTCATGTGGGGAATTGTTGGGTTCATAGTATATGAAAGAAGTGTGAATGGAAAAATGGAGAATAAAATGGTGGAGGGGAAGGAGACACTGAAATGAAAAGTGTACTCCCAAATTAGAAATTTTACTCTTTCTCCCATATTGGTGGAAGAAGAGAACTTGAAAGTGTTTATAATCAAAAACACTTACTCCACATGGCAAGTAAGGCAAGAAATAATAGATGTATCGCGCCGTCGTCGTCGTCACTCGCTCGGCTTCGGATTTGGATTTGGATAATGATCGATCGATGAGATCTATCTTTTTGGACAAACTTTATTTGAATTCCGAAGAATGCCAAGGAAAAACACAATAAAATTTTTCTGCAGTGTTTAGGACCTCCATTTATATATAGATGCAGTAACAGTTGCACTGTTTCAAGTGAACTGATACATTGTTTTCGAACTGGTGCTTCAGAAATGATACATTGTTTTGAACTGAGGCTACAAAAGGTTACAATGGTTCGAAATGATGCTTCAGAAGGATGTAATCCTTCAATGAAGTGACACACTGATTCATGAAATGAGATGACTGTTCAGGAAAAGATGCAATCTTTGATGAACAGACATGAACTTACAGCAAAGGTGTAACCTTTGGAGTGAACCATTGCCTTTTTTCAGAACAGGCATGTTATGGCTATATGAACCTGCTTTCATCCACAGGTTTTGATATGAAAATTTCAGAATACAAAATTACTTCTTGTCTTCCAAATTACTCTATGTGATCAATCAAAACGTCCTGGTAAGAGCTGAACTCATATATGTGAACTCAATCAAAACTTCCAACTCTAGTTGCCACATATTTGTTGACTGGTAAGAGCTGAACTCATATAATAATCCAATATTTCACTGTCCGCAGGAGATGTGAAGACTACATTTGAGCTGATTAGAAGAGAGCATTGGAAGAAGTTTAAGAAGGAAGCGGCAGCTGCATTATGGGGGACTATGGTGTATTACATCTAGAAAGCAAGGAACTGAATTCAATTTAAAGGTGCAGTGGGGCAAATCACATGCGAAATTATAGAGAGAATTGAATTTTATAGGGATAGAAAGAGAGCAGACAGACGAATTAATTTTTGTACCACAGTTTTCTGTTTCCTCGAGGCCTAATTAGTAGTACAACCTTCCTAGGAGTGGGGAGATGAGACGAGATGCTTTTAGTTTGTATATGTAAAATTTTAATTTGAGTTTAATATGCCTGTAATAGTTGTATGAGGTCTTTAATATTTTGACAAATGGACTTTGTGG
Source organism: Capsicum baccatum var. pendulum (assembly GCA_030864225.1). Classification (NCBI taxonomy): domain Eukaryota; kingdom Viridiplantae; phylum Streptophyta; class Magnoliopsida; order Solanales; family Solanaceae; genus Capsicum; species Capsicum baccatum. The sequence continues at coordinate 128,943,850 of CM061551.1, read as the reverse complement.
TCCCACAATCAGATCATTTTCTATATTCATTTATTTATTTTACTTTTTCGATCATTAACTTTTTTTGGGCAAAACATTATTTGCTCTTTTTTTTTTGGTTACTTTTTTGTTTACTGTTTTTTATTCTTTCTTTGTCTTTTTTCACAAATTGATTTTTCTTCCTCCTGTTTCGGTACTAACTAGAATGAATCTTTTTTTTCATCCTAACTCTTATTTGTGCATATTTATTAAAAAAAGAAGAAGTTTTTTTGGCCATTCAATCATGACAATAATTTCTATTTTTTATTATACTCTTTTTTTGTTGGTGTTGAAAAATTTGAATATCGAAAATTTAAAATTGAATTTGATAAGTGATAAATCTGTTTTTTTAATTGAATTTATATAATATTGTTTATTATGGTTCAATGTTATTAGGACATCTATAATATTTAGCATGTTAAAAATGGAAGAACAATTATATTTTTTTTTAATTATCAAGATAATTTTCTGTATAGTAAAATTATTTCAAGGCGGTCTGTCAAGAATTGAATTGAATTTAGAATGAGTTGGTCCTAAATGAATCTAAATATTGATTTTTTAATTTTTAAAATAACTTTTCTTAGAAATTTAGGACTGTCACATCATTAAATATATATCGAAAATTATATTTCAAATTAAAATAATTACAAAATCTAACTAGACAGAACAAAAAGACTTTTGAAACACAAAATAAAGTTGAGTGAATTTGATGGTCAATTGTTGTAAGTTGAGTTATCAGTCATGCATTTAACTGATGGAAATAATATTACCGTTTAAATTTATTTGTCTAATTATTCTTTTGCATAATTTAAAAAATAAAAAAGACTTTAAACCTTTTGATTTTAAATTAAAAATATGTAGAATTTAAAATATTTTAAATAAGTCATGTAGAAAGTTGAATCTAAAATTATCTAAAAATCAAAGAAATAATATTTTTAAAATAAACTAAAAAAAAACACATAAAAAAGTAAGTACCATTTAATTTGAGTATAAATATTGACAAATAAAAAATTAAAAGAAAAAGAAAAACCTTCAATTTACTTGTATCAAGAGTACTAAGAAAAATTGGAAAGAAATAGGGTAAATGAAGAAAAATAAAGAAAACCATAAGTAAAAAGTAACCCAAAAAGAAAGAGCAAAAGAACAAAACATTATTTGTTGAAAAAAAAAAGAAGTTAAATGACAATGAGATAGAAAAGAAAATGGAGAGGAAAAAATAAGAAAGAATTCTTTGAGAGGTAGGACCCAAAAGGTTCATTTGCCAAAATATTAAGGCTAAATACATATACAGATCCCTTAACTATTTCACTTTTCCCGTATAGACACTTCAACTAAGACATATACCTATTGAACCCTTTACCCCTTCACAAATGATTTCAATTGAGCTCAATTGTCTGACATGACACCTTTTTAAAGCTTTCTTTTTTAACGTGTTAAACGCGTGTATGTAGTCGCCGCCTACCTGTAAATTTTGACCAATTAAAACCAATTATATTTTACACCCCACCTTTTCTTTTAATTAATACATAAAGATAATTTCCACTTCATTTCCCCCCCTTATAACGTCAAATCCCTCATACCCATCCCCAAATCTATCAGAAACCCTAAAATCGCGATTTCACTCCTAATACTACTAATTTATGCTTCGTCTGTTGTATAATGAAAAGTTACATAGTATTTTTGAGTGATTAGTTCAAGTTTGACACTGATTTCAACATTTCTTTACTGGTTGCAAAGAATCTGGAGTTGGATCTCAAGAATTGTTGTTGTTTTGTGTTTGAATCGCACTCATATATGTTTCAAATGTCAATATTGTCACATTTTTATCATTTATTGTTGTTGTAAATGGTTTATTAGTTCTTTGTTAGTATATTACGTTAGTAATTATAGTTTGAAAATATCCGAAAAAAGCTAGGGTTTTTACTATTCATAACTTGTCAGGTATTTTTGGGGTTTTGTTTCAGGAATCTGATAGCTAATATTATTATTACAACTCATTTTCACCACGGTGACAAGTTTATTTCTGATGAAGAATATGGTCCACGCGACATAGGAGAAAGTGAGGTGGAATATGTAAGTATGAACAAGGACCACTTTTCTATGTTCGAGTTGCTTTATTATATTAAAGAATTTGGGTATATGACTGTTGGTGGGTTCTACTTTAAAGACCTTAAAAAGAAAGTCTTTATTGAAGTAGAAAATGACTTGACTTTGGTAAGTCTTGTTGAAGACCTAGAAGATGGGGACTTTTTGGACTTATATGTGAACCATGTTGTGGATAAGGTAGAAGTGGTAGAAGATGAGGTCCCATCTAAATTTTTTTGTGGTACAGTAGGTGATCAAAGTAGTAATGTGGTTGGTGAAAATAGTAATGTGGGTAAGAACATATCAACAGCTCATGATATTAATGTTGAAGGGTTTTATGAGGAACCTACCCAAACTGACAACATAGATATAGAATCTGGTGCAGATGAACTCTCAGATCTAGAAGGGGTTGAAACAGATCTTGATAGTAGTGCTGATTCTCAAGAGTTTAATATACCAGAAGATGATGATTCTAAGGATGATGAAGAGTTAAGAACTCTTAGAAATGAAAGGAGAAACTGTGTGAAACAAAAGAAACCTGTCCAAAATGAAGAAATAAAACTTGGATCAGTAGGTGTTGATAGGGGATTTGAAGATATTGGAAGGAATAAGGCTGCTAGATACAGTGGAGGATTAGGGGGAGATGAGGAGTATATAGATAGCTTAGAAGTTGATAGTGATGATAGTGATGATGGATTGGAACCTGAAGCTGCCAGGGGTGCTGATTTACCAGCAAGAAGGAAAAGTAAAAAGGTAAGATTTCATCCTGATTGTGTTGTGGCTATATTTGAGCTTGGTATGATATTTGAAAATTCTAAGCAATTTAGAAAGGCTATGGCTGAGTATGCTGTTGAATACAAAGTTAGATTGAAGCTTAAGCCTAATGAGAAACATAGAGTTAGAGTTAGGTGTAAGGATAAGAAATGTAAATGGTTGTTGTTTGCTAGTATTGATAAGCATTCTGGTGACTTTGTTGTCAAGCACTACTATCCTGTACATGTATGCATTACTACTACAAAAAATAAATTGTGCACATCTAAATTTATTGCAAGTAAGTTCAAGAATGAAGTAACTTTACAACCTTATATAAAACTGTGGGAAGTTCAGAAATTGGTGAGAAAATAATTGGGTTTGTATGTGGAAAAAATTATTTGTAGCAGGGCAAAGTATAGAATCATTAAAGAATTCTTGGGTGATTGGAAGATGGAATTTTCAAGGTTGTGTGACTATGCAGACATGATAAAACATATTAATCCTGGCAGTTTTTGTTGGGTGAGGATAGATAGAGAGTCTCAACTTGGAAAAAATCTATTTATTTATTTTTATTTGTGCTTTGATGCATTAACGAGAGGCTGGCTGGTAGGGTGCATAAAAATTATTGGGTTAGATGGTTGTTTTTTGAAAGGTTCTTGCAAGGGTGAATTGTTAGTTGCAGTTGGGAGAAATGAAAATAATCAAATGTATCCAATAACCTAGGCAGTGGCTGATCAAAAGATAAAACATAGCTGGAGTTTCTTCATTAACCACTTGATTCAAGATTTGAACTTGGGCACTGGACATGGACTGACTGTCATGTCAGATATGCAAAAGGTTAGTCTACTTTTTAAACTTTAATTTTGATGCCTTCTATTTATTTACTATACAGTCTATGTTCATATATTTTGTGTTTTGATTTTGTATTTATGCTGATGTAGGGTCTTGTACCTACTATACTTGAGTTGCTACCAGATTGTGAAATAAGGTGGTGTGCAAGACACATCTGGTCCAATTGGCATCAGATCTGGAGAGGAGAAGAAAGAAGAAAATAATTTTAGAGGTGTGCTAAATCCAGTTTTAAAGTGAAGTTTTTGGATGAGATGGGCAAACTCAGTCAACTTGATAAGGATATTTGTGAGGACTTATTACATTATGAAAAAAAATCATGGTGCAGGGCATATTTTATGGAGTATTCTAAATGTGACATTGTTGAGGATAATATGTGTGAGATTTTTAATTCATTGATTTTAGCTGTTAGACATAAATCTATAATCAGTATGTTAGAGGAGATTAGACACAAGATAATGGATAGAAATGTTGAAATGAGGAAATTTGTTGATACCTGGATTTCAGACATCTCTTATGGCTTTGTTAGTACTTGAAGAAAACAAAGATATGGCTAGAAATTGCACAGTTAGGTTCAATGGACAGATTGGGTATGAAATTTTAGATGGTCCTTATAGGCATATAATTGATATTAGGGCAAGGACTTGCACTTGTAGAAGCTGGCAATTGAGAGGCATACCATGTCAACATGTTGTATTGGCTTATCAGTATAAAGGTATAGAGCCTGAATTTTATGTGGAAGAGTGGTATAAGAAAGATACATTCTTGAAGGCTTATGACTACTTTCTTCAGCCAATACCTAATATGGAAATGTGGCCTAACACAAGTGGTATAGTGATTGATCCTCCTGAGCCTAGACCAATGCCTGGCAGACCAGGAAGGAATAGAAAAAATGGAAGAATAAGCCTAAGAAGAAATATGGGAAGCTATCCTGGAAATGACTGAAAATTTCTTGCTCCAAATGTCATCAAATTGGTCATAACAGAACTCTCTGTAGAGCTCAGGTAATGCACTCATATCTTTTAATTCAATAATTAAATTCTGATATTTATAATATATATTTAATATCCTTTATTGTTAAGATGGAATGGGACAACCTGAAAGCTCTAGCCAGGTAGCAAGTTCTAGCAGGCCACCAAGCTTCAGCCAACCACCAAGCTCTTGCAGGCCACCAAGCTTCAGCCAGCCACCAAGCTCTAACAGGCCACCAAGCTATAGCATGCCACCAAGCTTCAGCCAACCACCAAGCTCTAGCATGCCATAAAGTTTCAGCCAGCAACCAAGCTTCAGCAGTTCTATGTGTGTTGATACCTCAGCAGTTATAAGAGTGCAGCCAGCTGGAAGAGGTAGAGGTAGAGGTAGAGATACTGCAAAGGATCTGGAAGAGGCACTGGCAGAGGTAGAGGAAAAGCAAGTGTATCTGATCCGCAACTTAGGAAAAAAAGGACCATTGGAGCATCAACATCATCAGTAGGACAAAAGAGGTCTAAGACAGTAGGATTTGGTATCTACACTGATCAAATGAGTTGCAGTAAAACATTTAATGTAAGTGTGAATTACAACTTCAATTCATGTAATTTTTAATTATCTTTTGACAAATCTAATTTTACTTTATTTTATACAGCCTGGAACTAAAGGTGAAACAGTTGTCACTCCGGGTGTTTACAAAGATGCAACTCAAAAAAATATTGATATTGGTTATAAGCCTCGAGGAATGAAGTGGAAGGAAAAGAATGTTGTCATAACTTCTCAATTGCAGAGTATGAGTCAGTCAAAAAAGAAGCCAACTTGAAAGTTCTAGTGCACCAGGAGGAATATGAAGTTGTTGAATCAATTGTGTTTTTAGTACAATGTATAGTTTGGTGATTAGTTGTATGGATACTTTGGTATTTTGTTGGGGTTTTTAAAGATTCTGAACTATTTTTTGTGGTTTTTTTAGATTAGTTTTGAATGAACACTTGATGTATGGTTGGAGCTCATTTTGAGCAGTTGAATGGTAGATTATTGTGTTTAAAATGTCGATCTGTTGCACTTGTGCTTTATATAATTATTGAATGGTGGTTCCTTTTGTGTTAAACATTTGACAGCTTTGAATCATTTAAATGAATCATTCGAACTCTAAAAAAATAGAGTACAGTAATCTAACTAAATCAATTACAACAGAATAGCAAAATCAAAGCATAGTAAGAGAGTAACATTTCACAACTTATCTTCATTCCTTCTTAATTATTTCATACACAACAATCCCACTACAACAAGAAATCCAAAGCAAAACAGTCTCAATACAACTAATATATTTCAGAATTAGCCAAATCAAAAAAGTCCCATATATAAGAAACCTAAGCCAATATTTGCCAAAATCTAAGAACATTTCTTGAAGAAATTTCATGTAGCCAAAATCACAATCGCCCCAACGCATATCACTTTAAATTTTCTTGATCGATTCCTCTCTTCTTCAAATGATTTGACTTTTTTCAATAAACCCCACATCACCCTCTTTGCTTGAGGAGGCATTTCATCATCATACCAATCAAAGTAATTGCATCCACCTCTAGCTTACAGGTTTAAAGAAAAAATTAAACTAAAAAATTACATCCACTAATTGAAGTAATTGCATTTCATCCAATGAAGTAGCAAAAGATGAATACCTTTGAAGTTTTCAGCAAAAGAATCTTCGACCAGTGTTGAGTTGTGTCCACAAGGTCTTAATTTCAGCTTTTACCCCACATAAACATACTCCTTTTGAAATTAAAGAAGATGAAGACAATGAAAAAGATGAATTGGGCATTACTACTAAAAACAAGTAAGAAGAAAAAATTAATAAGAGTAGGAGAGTTTAAGCGGAGCAAGAGAAAAGGCTGAAAAGAAATTTAAGAGGAAAAAGAGAGTTTAGGAGACAAAAATGGTGGATATAAAGAATTGAGTATAAAAAGAGGAAGAAAGTGGAAATTAGGATTTTTTTTTTAAGAAATTCGGTATAAAAAGAGGATACAAGATCCATTGGGTGCCACATAAGCTGGTTCCATGACATTTCACGCGCCTCCCAGACGTGAGTACACACAAAATGCCACGTCGGAGAATTGAGCTCAATTAAAACCATTTTTGAAGGAGTAAAGGGTTCAATAGGTACCTTTCTTAATTTGGGTTCTTATACGGAAAAAGTGAAATATTTCAATGGCCTATATATGTATTCCGTCAACTATTAAAGACCTCATACAACTATTACATGACATATGAGACTCAAATTAAAAAAAAAACATTTTTATATGACTGTTTTATTGATGTTAATATTCACATTTGTTGTAAAAAAAAGACATGAAAGACATGATACATGCATCTGACTATGAAGGGACTGTCGGGAAGCACCAGAAGAACCCTTCCAAAGGACCGAGCTCGGAGTGATGTCCAATTTTAGAGGGATCCTGTAATCCTCGACATTGGTACCGGCCTTACTAACATGGCCTGTCTAACTTCAGAAAGGCAGAATCTTGATACGGAGATAGTAACTAGTAATGATGATAAGATAATCTTTCCAACCCGACAACCAAAGAGCTACTGCTCAACTGGAAGACATTGGTTCGAACCCTATGAAAGCAATGATCTAGTTTGTTACCTATAAATATCCCATTAGGAATCAAACGTTCGAGGCTCTGAAAGTTTTTACAAGACACACTTGTTCATACATACTTTCTCTTCTTAAGAAAAGGCTCTGAGTTTCTCAATTCATCAGCTTCCGGACAGAGAACACCAAAGCCACCTAGGCCCAATTTTAGGATCTAATTTAATTGTTTTCTTGCTTTGTATTCATTACATCTCGTTGTTGTGATTCATTTCATTATTATTTCATTTTTATGATCAATTTAACTCGCGTGCCCTTAAAACACTTACACAAATTCAACTGTATAATTTTGATTGCAAAAATTGAAAACCACTTTAAAACAAGAGCAATCCATGCAAACATTTTGTCCTCAAATGACATGACAGATTAGGTCATTTAATTGCAATTCGCCTGTCGAATTTTAAGTTTTCGCAATTGAAATTATATCTACTGGGACAACTACCTTATAGGAGAGGACCATAACTCATGAAATATTATTATAAAATGATTATAAACTTATAAAAAATTATTTATTTCATGGGAAAAAGTGCAAATGACAGTAGCATATGATCTGTAGTTTCGGTGATGGAAACTTATAAAATGGGTGAGGCTCACCCAACAATAGTTATGTGAGGGTCTTTTTGCTTTTGACATGTGTTCTTGTGGGGTCCATTGTATTAGCAAATGTTCCTCTTCCAATATTTCCTCACATTTCCTTCTTTTTCCTGTTTTTTTTTTTTAATATTGCCTCCTTATTTTATATTTCTATCTTCCCCACTCGTATTTTAGTTTTTATTTTAAGGAGTGTTTAGCCATGAAAAGTGTAAATATTTTTTAAAAATTATTTAAAAGTAAAAAATATTATTTAAAAATTAAAGTTATGTCTGATCATAAATACGAATTGCAGGTGTTTTTGAGTTTTTAGGAAGAACTTAGATTAGAAATAATTTTTGGTATTTTTTAAATTTTAATTTATCTGAAATATTTTCACAAACCCAAATATGAAAAGATTGTGGATTTTCACTAAGGGATCGTTTGGTAGAAGGGATAAAAAATAATTTTGGGATAAAAGTTGAAATTAACTTTATCCCATATTTGATATAAGGTATTACTTAATTTCAAAATTATTTTATTCCACCATTTATATTAAAATAATGAGATTACTGTCCCACGGAGAGAGATGGATAAAATAATCTCATGAAATATCTCACTTTAGATATTCTTATTTATCCCATTCAGTGTACCAAACGACTCCTAAAAGAGTTCAAAAAAAATAAATATACTTGAGATTAAATATAGAACTTTAAAGTGAATTTTAAATTTCCTAAATCATTGATGCTACTCATAATAGACTGTTTAAAGAAAACTATACAACTATAAAATCTTGGCTAGCCACTCTTTTTTTCATATTTCTCTTTTTATTTTTTCCAGCTCTTTCATTTTTGTTCACTTTTTTAATCTGACAACTCCTAATTAATCATAAATAAATTCATATAAATTTTGTACTATGGCGAGGCTCATCTCGTTGCTGCATATATTAGCAAAATTAATGTCTAGCTATATAGTTTTTTTTTTCAATCCCCTAAACAATAAATTAGAGTAGGATCAATAGTTTAGAAAATTCAAAATTCACTTTAAATTCTAAATTCAAATCTCAAGAAATACATTTTTTTTAACTCTCTTAGTGAAAATCATTTTTTTCATATATGATTTTGTGATAATACTTTTCAAAAAATTAAAATTTGAAAAGTAATTCAAAAACACCTTCAATTGATATTTATGATCAAAACACAATTTTAATTTTTAAATATTATTTTTTACTCTGACATAATCTTTCTAAAAATATTAACACTTTTATGGCTAAACACCCCTTAAGATAAGATCTAAAAATATAAGTGAGAAAGAAAGATTGAAATATAAAAGGCAAAATAGCTCAATGGACCCTTGTACTATGTCTGTTTTGTAATGTGGACACTTCTACTTACATGTTTGTCATCTGAATCCTTGAACCCATTAAAAATGAACATTTTAAACACTTTTTTTGATGTGGCATCCTATGTGGCTGGAATCACATAGGAGCGAATAGTTTAGCCTCCAAGCGCACGACCATCAAAAAAAGTCCCCCAACAGTCATAAAGTCCTTATAAATGCTCCTTCTTCCTCATATGCTTCCAACATCATTGTTGAAACAATTTGAGCTTTTTTTCTTCCTTCTTCTCCATTTTTCTCTCTATAAGTTCTTGTTCCTTAATTTTTTTTCCTGTTCTGTTTGTAATATTGAAAAGTTAATTTCTTATGTAATTTTTTGCAATACCATGACAGTTCGGGTATGTTATTGTGGGCTTTACGCTGAACTTAAGATATCAAGAATACCAACCAACCCCGGAAAAATATTTTGGAGCTGTCAAAAATATGAAGTTGGTAATGATTGTGGATTCTTTCGATGTGCCGATGAAAATAAATAATATAAAGGCAGACATAGAAGGCAACGAAGACAAGAAGGACTGGAAAGATATGAAAGGCACGAAAGACATGATAGATCAAGCACTAGCATTGATGTCACTGTTATTATTGTTGTCATTTGATTTCTATCTATTATATTTACGATGGCTTGATTTTTGTAGTTGCAATGTACAATGAAAATAAAATTCAAATTTAATGACAAACACCATTTTGCCAACTTAGAAATCTTCAATATATAATGTGTTAACAAGAGTTGAAATGAAAAAGCTTGTCTTAACAACATCTTTAATGAGAAATGCATCAAAAGTCTTAAAAATTTATCTTAACAACACTTGGGATTAATACAAAAAGAGAATTATACTAATGTGTTCCTTGAGTGCTTGTTGTGGACTGATTCTTGTTGTCTTGAGTGCTTGATGTGTCTTGAGTGTTTGTAGATGATTTTGCCTTTGATCTGTTGTAACTCTGTTCTTGTAGTTGTCTTTGAGTTACTGCAGCTCCATCTTTCCACCTTAGTTCATTTGGTTTGAAACCCAAGTTAATATTGATTGGAACTAAACTAATAAGTGTTGGACTATGTAACACTCTATCAGTATTTTCAAACTGTAAAAATAAAAAAATCAATTATAGATACACTAATTAATACCAGTTAAATGCAAATTACATGATAGAAAACTTACCCTCTCCACTACGCTGCCACTTAGTCCAAACAGCATAACAAAATTAATATTTTTTGCCTTTTTTTGCCTTGATCTTTTATATGCAAGATTTGCACCACCTCTCAAAGCTGTACTAGTACTCCTCTTTTGGACACCAACACCACTAGTAGACTACTGAGTTGTAGATTGTGTAGTATTATCATCTACTGCTGAAGTGGTTGCAGGCATCACAGCAGTTGTAGGCCTTATATCAGTTGTTAAGGCACTTGCAGGCATCACACCACTAACTGATACAACATTTGTAGGCCTTTCTACAGCTCTTGGTGCATGGTGAGCATTTGCTGGCCTTCCTGCAGGACTTCTGTTTCTTGGTTTAGCATTTGCAGGCATGTCTTCACCTGCTGAAGCATTTGCAGGTCTCTCAGCAGCAGCAGTACTAGCACCAGCTTGCACACTTGGTTGACTGCCACAACTTCTACTGAAATTTTTTTTCTACAAAAAAATATTTAAAGATAAAAAACACATTCAAAAAGAGTAAATTCATCAATAAGAAAAGATTTAGCTTACCAAAATTGGGCATCCTTTCTTGTTGTGTCCAATAGACTTGCACACAAAACATGTCATTTTTCTTTCTTTTTTTGTAGCCTTCCTAAACTTTTTCTTAACAGACTCATCTTTAGCTTTCTTTCTATTTTTACTTGGCCTTCGTGTCATAGGAGTAATCTCAGGTGGCTCAATTAGTGATCTTGTGCTTCTTGGCTACATCTTTATATTTGTCATTGATTGAATATACTTATCATATGCCTTCAAGTATGTTTTTCATTGATACCAGTGATTATCAAATGACTCTACATTCTATCCCTTGTAATGCATTGCAACAATTGCATGTGCACAAGGAATTTTCTTTAGTTGTCATGACCTACAACTACATTCCTTCCTCTTCACATTAACAACATGTGTTTATGGTGGATCACCAATATCAAAGCCTATTTCACCATTAAACATTACCTCACACTTGATTGCATATTATTCTCTGCAAGAACTTTCATATCCATTGGTGACATCACTGATTCATTTTTCTAAAAATTTCTCATTGATTCATTCTTTCCATGACTTTGCATTTTATTTTCTCCAACTTAGTGATAATTGTATTGAACCTAGCAGCTAAAATTCAACTATTGAAAGTCTCACACATGTTGTTCTCAACCACATCACACCTGCTTTGTTCTTTAAAAAAAATCCTACACCATGCCTCTTTGTTGTACTTGAGCAAATATTTCACAATTTCAACATCCAACTCATTCATTTTATTAAGTTTTTGTTGTAAATACACTTTAAATCGAGCCCTTGCAACCTTCCAGAATTTTTTCCTTCTTTCTTCACCTCTCCAAACTTGCTTTCAGTCGGCCCATATATGTCTAGCACATCTATGCTCAGCATTTGACAGTAGCTTAGTAAGTGCCAAATGAAGACCCTCTCAAAACATGTAAAACAATAGTTAAACATTAATGACATCACTAAGCAAATTGAAAAAAATAACTGAAAAAAATATGACACTTCATACCTTCTGCATATAAGACATTAATGTCAAGCCTTTACCCTCATTTTCTCGAAGTTCCAAATTATGGTTGATGCACCTAAGAAATCAAGACCATATGTCCCTGGTTTCTTTATCAACCATTGCCCATGCTATAGGATACATTTGATTATTTTCATCTTTGAAAATGCAAGACAACAAAATACCTTTACATATACCCTCGAGAAAGGCACCATCTAAATCAATTATTCTTCTAGAACCCTTTTTTCATCCACTTTTTAAGGCCCCAAGACAAATATAAATGCCCATAAACACTTTGAAATTGAATTCTTGGATGTCCTAGTAGATATAGTGGTATTAGGATTGGTGATCCTAACTATTCAGCATAGTCATACAACCTAGCAAACTCTTCAACAAAATCACCAAAATATTCATTCATAATTTTGATTTTTGCTTTTCTATGGGTTGTTTTACTAACATACAACTCATAGTCCTTCCTTAAAAGTGCTTGAATCTGATGCAATTTTATTGATGGATCGCTCATAATCCTATCCTTGTAATGCTTACTAATCCACAAAGGATTACACATCTCATTTCTTATCTTTTTAGAACATTTGTGGATAAGAAAGTATGTTTTCACACTAAAATTTTTTGTGTTATCAACACTTTTAAGAATAACCCAAGGACAATCCTTATGCTTACACTTTGCCCTTACTCTTTTTTTCTTATTAGGTTTCAATTTAAGGTTCACACCTTTTTTAATAAAGTCTGCAGTGCCTCTCTAAATTCAACAGAATTCAAAAAATCATGTACAACTAAAAATATATCTTCTTTGCAGTTTCATCAAAGTAGATCTTGCTAGATGAAGTTCTAGGTAATGGATCTACCAGTTCATCATCATCAACAGGATCTCCTTTCTCTTCACTAATGTCACTATCCGAATTTAAACTACCAAAATAAGGGTCATTCCTACCTAGTTTACCTTCATATCTGACCCCCTTGTTCTTACAAATTTCCTCAAAATCAGCATTTATACCTACTGGTCCAGATTGTATCTCATCTAGATTTACCCTATCAGCCTTTTCTTTTGCTTGTTTTTCAATGTTAGACTTCCTAGCTTGAAGCAACTTTTTGTCAAAATCACTCCTCTTCAATATTTTTATTAATGTCATAAAGCAAATCAACATCATAATCAGTGGTCTGAAAATTTAATTCAGAATCAGATGTTTGAAGGTGGTATGTAGAGAAATCATTAACTTGAACTTCCCATAAGTCTTCTAAAGAAACCTTAGCTTTTCCTTTGTCTGCCCTAGGAGGCTGATTTTCATTTATATACTCATCTTCATTTATATTCAATGGATGAGATGAAGACACATAACCTTATCAGTTTCAAAAGGGGCTGCCACATCACCATTGCTAAGTAGTAATAATGGTGGAGTAGCTGTCACATCTTCATTAACAACTATAAGTTCACTAATTTGGTGAACAACATATACATTAACAAAATCTTTAACTTTTAAACTATTGGTAAATCTTAAAACATCAGCATCAGTATCTAACATGTAATAATAACCCTTTTTATTTACTCTATATAAAAAAGTTTTAGTTTTTTCCACATCCAAATCTACTGCTAAGTTATGAAATAACATAATATGAAGCTCATCTACATCTACTCTAATTTTTTCAAGAATACAAGCTTCATTTGCATACCTTAGATCAGGGTCTGACAAAAAGACCCCCCCTATAGGTGAATTGAATTGTTACAATTGTGTCCATTTACTTAGAAAATCTGTACAATGACAAGATAACATATATAATTAGTTAATTATCCACAAAGACCTAATTTTTAAAGAAAAAAATAAAGGAATAAGAAACTCAATTCTGATTTTATCAAAAAAAAAAAAAACTTTAAAATGTAATCGAAATAACAAAACATGCTATTGAAGGTACAAAACTGTTATACACACGTCTAATTGGAGCATTAAACAACAAAAAAATCACAAGCCCCAAAATTTTCGAACCTAATTTGAAATTTACCAAAAAAATTCTAAAATGTAATCGAAATAACAAAATATACCATTGAAGGCACAAAACTACAATATATAGGTATAATAGAAGTATTAGACAACAAAAAAAAAAAATCAAAAGCTCAAAAATTTTCGAACCCAATTACCATTTTACGAAAAAACTCCAAATTTTGATCAAAATTTTAAAATATGTTATTGAAGGCATATCACCACTACACATACTACCTACAACAACACTAGATATAAAATAGAGCAAAACCACCCAAAAAATTGAAAAAAAAGTTCATAATCGCAAAAATCCTAAAATCACTAAAACAAACTTCATTAAATCGACAAAAGAGCCTGAAATAAACTACGAAATACTACAATTATCACAAAATATTAAATACTTACACGGAATGCAATAACCACCAACAATAATCTACCTAAATTAAGTTAAAATCGGGGAAATTTTAAACTTCGGATGAAAGAGACGAAGAAGAAGGGTCTAAAATGACCTAATTTTTCGAACTTACTTTTCTATTTATACCTTGGACACGTTATTTCATATGTGAAAATTATTTTACAAATATTTGATGACATGTCCGTGATTGTGCAACACGTTCAAAGGAGTAGACCGATCAAGGGCTTAAAATACTACTTTTTAATGGATTCAACGATTCAGATAACAAACATGTAAGTAAAAGTGTTCATATTACAAAACGGACATAGTACGAGGATCCATTGAGTAATTTTGCCAATAAAGGACAGTCTGGTGTATTAAAGTTACTGCTATGCGCGGTGTCTGGGGTAAAGCCCCACTATAAGGGTGTATCGTACGCAGTCTTACCTTGCATTTCTACTAAAAGATGTTTCTAAAGCTTGAACCTATAACTTCCTGATCACATGACAGCAACTTACGAGCTACTCCAAGAATAATATGGCTCCAAAGGAGTCGTATCTGTATCTGTTACATCCCTGGTTCTTGCTCTTTCACAGATAGATAAAAGTTTCAGCAAAATCCACCAATCTCACAAAATCCAACTCAATTAGCCAATCAAATCCCTCCACCTAATCTCCCCTTCAACTCCTTTATCCTCTCTCTTCATCACCAATCCTTTCTTCCAAATATCCTAAAAAACCATCCTTTCACTCTCCACACTTCAATCCCCTCCTCCTTCCTCTCTTTTTTTCTTGAAAATAATACCATAAAAAAAGAGAGGAGAAGACACCATGTCTCTCACTATTCCTGCAAACCTTTCAAAACCCATTTCAACATCATCTAAGTTTAGTTCTCAGTTTACTACAAAACCAAGAATTTCAACAATAGTCTGCTCTTCAAACCAAACTCCTGCTTCAACAGATGAAACATCTTCCTCATTAAAGGCATTCTCAGCAGCACTTGCTTTGTCTTCAATTCTGTTGTCAGCACCAGTGCTTCCTGCTTCTGCTGACATCTCTGGACTCACACCTTGCAAGGAGTCAAAGCAGTTTGCTAAGAGGGAGAAGCAACAGATCAAGAAGCTTGAGAATTCTTTGAAGCTATATGCACCTGATAGTGCTCCTGCACTTGCTATTAATGCTACTATTGAGAAAACTAAGCGCAGGTTTGTCTCACTTTCCATTTTCCCCTAGTAATCATTTTTTATTTAATCCATCTATGTAATTCCTTATCATAGAGTTAATTTCGCATATGATCATTCGAATTTTGTTTAGTAACACAAATACTGTTAGTAATCAAATAAATTCTGGAAACTAAGATTTGACAAAATATACATGAGATGAAAGCTGAAACTAATTCGAGCCTACTGAAATTCATAGTGTTCCTAATACCTGAGGTATAAGATTATTTCCTCCCAAGATAGAGCAGCTTACTGTCACTTGTGTAAAGATACTTCAAACACCGGTGTTCAACGAACATTAAGAACAGTTGAATCACACTTCAAATTTACTTCGCAGAGCAGAAAGTAATATGCAGAAAGAAAGAGAAATATTTTTAAAAAAATCGTAAGTAAAAATCTGAATCAAAGGACAGATATATATAAGCAGAAGTCTAGTCTCAAACGAAGAGATGCAACTCTTCCTGGTGGTTCTTTGCGAAAATGGTTGTTTACGAAAAATATGGCTATGACAAAACAATAACATGGAAATTAATTACAAAAATGTTACTGAAATATAAATATTAACTAAATAAATTTGATCCAAAAATATATCAATCAATCACATCATAAATTCAAATTCAAGCCCAAGCCAGCTGAGGGACAACGATGGCGCCGGGAAGACTCTCTTCTCAATTCTTTAAGAGCTAGAAGAAGTGCTTCTGTATATAAGCACAACTGTCTTGCTGTCCCTCACCAGTGAAGGACAAAACTCCTTTGAAATTACTCAACTAATGGAAATTATCTTGATAAAGTCACTCAACTTTATTTTGTAATGGAGAAGTCACATAACTAGTTTTATTTCACTTACACAAAGTCACTCAACTATTGTCATGGCAGATTTGACAACTACGCGAAACAGGGACTGTTGTGTGGATCGGATGGACTGCCACACCTGATAGTGAGTGGAGACCAGAGGCATTGGGGTGAGTTCATCACTCCTGGGATCCTCTTCTTGTACATTGCTGGATGGATTGGGTGGGTAGGAAGGAGCTACTTGATTGCAATAAGAGATGAGAAGAAGCCAACAATGAAGGAGATCATCATTGATGTTCCATTGGCTAACAGGCTTGTCTGGAGAGGCTTCATCTGGCCTGTTGCTGCTTACAGAGAGTTAGTGAATGGAGAACTCATTGACTCTAATGTCTAATTGCTCTTTCACTTGTTTATATTATGAAACAATGAGAATTTCCTATATACTATGTGTAGATCTTGTGGTGGATTCTTATGAATTAGCTCTATATGTAGCGTTTTGGTGATTCATTGGGAAAGTTGTTTTGGATTGTAAGTATCAATACATATTGTTGTCTCATCACCAACTGATGTGGAGGGACATATAAGATCACTTTATCCTAAGTAGAGACCACGATTCAAACTCTAGAGAAAAGAAATTTTGAAAGGGAGTTCTTCCCCCCCTTAAAATGGATTATAGTCTCGGGAGAACAGAGTGTACGCAAACCTTACCGGGAGCGGATGCATGTATCTTTTCTAGGTGCTTGAGCACCCACTGACTCTGGTAAATTTTTTGTTATTTATATAGAAAATACAGTAAAATCGGTTATGATGTAATGTTAAGCACTCGTAAACAAAAGTGGTTGTTGGGTGCTTTGACTTTGGTGCGAAACTTAAGCACCTTGATGCCTAAAGTGGCGTGGGTTTGATTTTTGGTAACAACACACTTTTTTTTTCCTTAAAGAAAGTGAGCATCCACAACCTTCAAATCCTGAATCGACCCTTGAACCTTACCCTACCTCAAAATGTGGAGAGGTTGTTTCGAATAGACTCTCGAATGAAATTCAGATATCAAATTGTTAAATAAGAGTTTGAGTTTTATGATTCGTCAATTGTAAAAATATATAGGGACTTTCTTCCAACAAGTTTGGAAAATAAACACACTGTCCCCTTATGAAAATTGTCCTATCACATATTATAGTAGTTACATATATACACAAGAACAAAGATAATAGTATAATCAATTTGGCCAAAAGGCCAACACCACTTGAAGGGTTTTGTATGAACTCATGCTAATACACCCCATAAAGGGTTTGATTTCATTCTAACACACTCACAAACAGCAACCTAATCATCACCTTTGCCCTTTATAAGAAAAAGATATAGAGGCAAAAGGACACATGGGAATTTTTGAACTTAAAATAGACGAAACTCATATACTAATATGGCCACATGGGCTCATTGAAGCAGTTGGACTGGTCTACATCTAAATCCATATGGAAATGGGAATATCCTTTAGGCTGGGAGCTCGTAATGGGAGAGTCATTATTTGGTGGGCTATTATTAATAATGCCTGTGGATTGTCTTAGCCTCAATTGGACCACTTCAGCTTGGGCCATGGCCAGTTGAGTCCGGAGCATATCGATTTGCTGTTGGAGAGATGAAATGGCTCCTACACATCCATACACTGGATCTCTAACTCTAGCGTTTGCTTCATACACCATGCTACTCACTGCATCTCCTCTCTTATGCTCCGGCAATTCCTGCAATTTTACACCATTTGATTTGAACTTTAATTAACTCACTCCAAAATTTGGCTACAAATGCAGATCATAATAATTACACTATGGGCAAAATTCTCTATAATGTATTTTATTGTAGACCAAATGAAACGAATTACGAATGTAGTGTAGTTTGTGTTACCGTCTTTGTTATAAGTTGGTCACTTTGGTGGCAGAATCCTTATGGGCTTACTAATATGATTGGCAGGCTAATTAGTGGGCTTGGGTTGTACTTTGAGGACCTAAGAGAGTATTGAGTTCCAAAGACATGTCATATTGACATCATTTTTGTGTCATAAAATTTTCTGAAAATAGCTAATGGAGTGTTAGTTGAAAAAGATGAAAGGAAAAAAAGGAAAAAGAGAAAGAGAAATCACCTTTTTAAAATGAGGTCAAACCAGAGAAGTCTTTAATTATGGCTAAGAGGTGATATGTACCTATCAACAACACTATATTTGTGGTCAAAAGAACAAATGTGTGTGTTTGTTTTCTTGAAGTAAGTTGATTCTTTTGGCCTTTAATTGTTAAAATAGGAGACCATTTAACCACCCCCGAAATTTTATGAGAAATGACGATTGGAAAAATATCACGTGTCCACTTGAAAATTCAGTTGTAAAAAGTACTACTATATATTGTGATAGTGACCAAATTCATATTGAATAAATTAGTTGACTTTCAAATATTAAGTAAATAAATAATTTACAAAGAAAGAAAAACAGTTGGATATGGAGTTTATGGCTCCAAATTAGTTCTACATTGAACCTCATTCATCATATTCAATAGTCAAAAATTTTCTACTAATTCCTGTCTTGATCCTAGGTTTATTAAGAGTGTATTTTATCAAATTAGTTTTATTAATTATATTTTTAAAATTTTAATTTAAATATTTACACTTTGTATAGTTATTTAATAATACAAATAGTATTGAAAGAACATAATAAAATCTTTTTTATTTCATAAATAGAATAATTAAATATTTTTAATAAGAGACCAATTAAAATGAAGCGAAGGAGATGATTGTTTGTGGGACCATAAACATAGACTAGTTCAATCTTTTTCCACATTTGACTAGTGAAACGGTTTTTCAACAACTAACAAACATCTCTTTGTTCCCCTCTAACGACCCCACAAATTGCTAAATTAATCATAACTCTTTTTACTAGATTCTGAATAAATTAAATTATTTGTACGTACATATTGAAAAAATTTAATAAAAATATAAATTATGAGTCAAAATTACTGATTTATGTTGAACCCGCAGTTAGTACTGCGGCTTCACTACTGAATCTAAGATCAGAGTGAAACTTTAATCACTTAATGTAATGTTTTTTTTTTCTAGTTGTAAAAGAACCTGAAAATATGACCACAGGAGCCTGAAAAAGGTGTTCAGCAAACATTTATTCTTTATATAAAGTATAATTACTTGCTTGTTATCTTTTTACCGCCAAAATAGAGCTTAGAAAAGCAGAAGCTTGAGTAACAAAAGATCATAATTTAAACTTTAATAAGGAAAAAAAAAACTATAATCAAAGAAAATATGACCTAGTTACCTTATAAGGGGCTAATTTTAACTTGAAAAGAAAGAAACAATTAGTACGTTGTACATTGGTTTTCTTATGCGAGTGTTTGGCTCATTTGACCAGTAGCAAGAGGGACACATTAAATTAAATAGGGTTAAAACGGCAACTTTTTATACTGTAGGCTCAATCATGAACATTATTTAGTGCCTTTTAAAAAAAAAAAAATACTCCAAAATATATAATTTGAATTAGAGGACTTAATTTAGCTAATTAGGGTAGACAAACATGGACTATATTTATATACTTGGAGAAAATGAAGTAGCAGTATTGAGAACAGGAAAGAAGTTTGATACATTATTTATCATCTATACTTGTCTGTTATGCTTACCTTTTGGATTTTATTGCATGTGACCTGTTAAATACATTATCTCTTCTCTATTATAGCATGTTCATAGACCAAGTGCATGTGTAACTTCCGTGTCCAATATTTTTGCTAAACAACCTTATCTTTAGATCCATCTCGTGTTGAGTAGTTTATATTATATGCTAAATCGTGTTCACACTCTATACCCTTAATTGACAACCCCCCTCCTATCCCACCCCACCCACCCACACCAGAAAAAAAGTATGGTATACTCTCATGTAGGGTCCAAAAAAGGGCAACATTCAAGAGGGGAGGGATGTGATGTAATCGGTCTATTCTGATTTCCGACGCAAGTATTAGTGACTGATTCCACGACTCTAACTATAATTCACATAGAGAAAACCCCATAAACAAAAACTAAGGTGTTGATACCCAATTAGAAGTAGAGATGAAGATTTGCCCTTTTTTTTTTTTGAAAAAAGTTGCATATATATTAAAGAAAGTTAAGTTGGAAAATAATTGAAAGAGATATATAGAAAGTGGAACCTGTAACATCTTGCTGACATTACTAGCACCAAAGACCTTATGAACATTGGCAAACTTGTGGGGTTCATCAGCAGGGAAATAAGGTGCAAAGACACAGTCATGACCACATCTTCTTCTCAATAACTTGCAAGCTGCACATGGTGAGCTGCTATTCTTCCCACACTCCTTCATTATTATGATCTTGGACTCCTAATTGTGGTATATTACACTTGAACACTTAGCTTGTTGGAGGAGAGAGGTATGCACAAAGGTAAATTAAAGATTAAAGTCAAGTGTTGGTATGTATATATAGTAGAGAAAGAATAAAAGAGTATTTAACAAGAGAGAAAAAAGAGTATAGGAATGGAAAAGGGGAGGCAGGTTTGAGGATAGTACAAGGTGACAAAAGACTTACATGCACCCGGTCTATAGACCAAGCCAATACATACATGTTAAGAAAACTATGCTAATGCAAGGGTTTGGAATTTATTTTATTATATCATAGAATTTCCTCCGTCTTAATTTAAGTGTTTCTATATTCAGTAAGTTTTACAATTCCAACAACCTCCTTCATGATAAGTGTAAGATTATAAAAAAACACTACACACATCTTTAATTTAACGTCATAAAATTAAAAAATCTCACTTTTATTTTTTAATCTCTACGTTCTATCAAACTAAGACACTTAAAACTGTGACATAGGGAGTACCTTCTAAATAACTTACACATACTGATAGTCCTTGTTGAAAAGTGTCAATGCACTCCTTTACTAAAATATTATATAGTGTAAATTAAGTAAAACAAATAATGTACATATATTATATGTAAAATTTTCTTAACTTATTTGAGTACTTATTTTTTTAAATATTTTGACTCCTTGTTGAAAATTCTGGTGTTGTTCACTAAAGATAAAACCATTTCATTTAATTTATGTTTAGTGTTTCCCTCATTAAGATCAACTTATTAATTAATTTTGTTTTGATCTATATTGGTATGACATACTACTATTATTTATGCTGTCGGTATATATTTAAGTTATTTTACAATAAGCATAATTTTTGAAGTGGGCAAGAGGGTCCCAAAGTTGGAAGTCTGCAGGTATATTGGTCTAACAATTTAAAAGCAATTTCTCCTCATAAGACTTCTTTTGGCGCCATCTTTCTTTTTATCTTTTTTCACATTTTCTCCTCCCAATTATAAACTTCGACATCAGCCCCTCCTTTCTACTATTTTAAATAGAAAAAAAAAAAGAGAGAGAGAGAGAGAGAGGAGGGGGCTTGTCCTTTGTTTGAGAACTGGACATAAAGGAAAGAAAAAGGGATTCCTTTTCTTATTTGGTTTGCAAAGAGAATAAGTAAAGTAACTAATATAGAAGAAAGTAAATAGGTCTACTATATACTTTAGTTTAATGAAAAGAAAAATAACTTCCTTTAGCGCCTCACTTCTTTTTTTAAAAAAAATTATTACTTTTATCGCAATAATAATATATATCTATAATCTATAATTATATCTATATCTATAATCTATAATACACTGAAAATGTGAAGGACTTTAGAAATATCGTTTAACTTTTTATCTTTTTACTTTAGACAAAATCGTCTTTTCACTATTTGTTTTTTTAATATTTAAGAATTCAAAATTAATTAAATATATTTACAATAAAACCTTTTTCTTATTAGAAGTCATCATAATTAATGACAACTAATATTTTTTCTATTAGTTTAAGAATTCTAAATCAACTAAATTTGATTTTAAGAAGATATAAAAAATCTATAAATCTACATCTCATGTACATCTACTTCTACATCTACATCTACATCTACAATCTACAATATATTAAAAGTGTGAATACACTTAAAAAAGTAATAGTTTAAAATCAACTAAAATTTAAATTTTTGCAAAGTTGCCCAAATGTTAGTATAGAACATGTTATTACTATTCTTAATGTATATTGTTTTTGCTTTGTATAGAATTAAGACTTGATTTATTTATTTTACAAAACTGTTTTTTATGTCCTTTTTGTTGGACTTTTTTTAAAAAATCAAAGTTGGTTTGGGATTTTTATCTTTAAATAAGTCAATATTATACATTATTTAGGTTGAGACTTTTTCTAAAAAAAATAAAAATAAACCAATTATACATTATTTAAATTTTTAAAATTAATTAAAGTCCTTATTTCATCTAGACAAGAAATTATAATATTTAATACTTCTAAATCAATTAAAATTTTCCCTTATATAAAAAGAACTTTTATAATTCTATTTAAGTAATATTTTCAATCAAATTTTACAAGAAATATAAATATTGGCTTATTCTATTTTTAGTTTTCTTCTTATTTCTATCCTGATTTGAGGCATATTATTGCGTTCATTGTCATCATCCTTTTTGTCTTCCTTTATTTAATTTTCAGTTTACTTACTTCTTTCTTTTGTCTTTACTTTTGCATATTCCAAAACGTACATAAGGGAAAAACAAGTTCATGTATAGAATTTTCTTATTCAATGAAATCTTGATAGTATCTATGATTAAGACGATAAATTTGTTTGGGATTTGAGGTAAGTTTTTAAAAAATTTAGTATATTTTTGAAATTTACGATAAATAAAGTATCATCTATTTTTAATAGACAACTCTTAATTGAGAAGTTAATAATTAATCATGTATTCTTGACAAATAAATATTACTATTGATAAATATTTTATGATTTTTGTTTTTGATGATCAGTATGCAATTAATAATTTAAAATTAACTATTTGCAATTTTAAAGTCTTAAAATATATAGTAAGAAGAAAATATTATCAATAGTGTAGGTAGATTTTACCTGAAAAAATAACTCCTAATTTTATTGTTTAACAGACTCTATGTGTCTGTTACATATGTGTGCATTTTTTTGTAATGTTTTATACTTCAGTTTAATTGTTTTATCAAATTTACTTGAAAATTACATAATGAAATGACACTAGCATATATTTTTCTTTTTGGTAATTAACTTTTATTATAAGAGAATGACAGTAGCATATAAGTTGCCATCAACCCACCATGGTCGTTTGATACATATTTATATTTATATTTATAATTATATTTATATTTATATTTATATATTTATGTTTATATTTAATCTATAATTTATAATCTATAATATATTAAAAGTGTGAAGGATCGTAGAAATATTATTTGACTTTTCGTTATTAGAAGTTATCAGAATTAGTGACAACTAATATCTTTTTCATTAGTTTAAGAATTCTAAATCAACTAAAGTTGATTTTAAAGAGATTTAAAAAATCTAAAAACAAATATGAAAGCATTAGTGAGAATAAGAAAAATATAAGAAATATCAAATTTATAAAAGTTTTAAGTAATAAAAAATTTCTAATGATTTAATTTTAAAAATAAGTAAAGATTTTAAATATAGAAAAAAAAATTGTACTACAAATATGATTCGAACCGATGTGTTTCTCTTAGCTCTAGCAGCAATGAAAAGAGGTATTGCATAACAAACGCAAAAGTATCCATTAAGCACTTGAAACTTCCGGTAGTAAAATATATATGTGCTGATGGTAAAATATATGTTTTGAACTTTTTGCACGTCATTAAAAACCTTTGTAATATATAAAATTGTCTCATTTTAAATAATCAAAAGTTACACGTGTGAAACACGTACGGCTAAACTAGTAATAATATATATTCATTAACTCTATCTAATTCAAATTCACGCGCGTAAGATTTAGAAAGAAACATTATCTATTATGTTTTTTTCTTTATCCACGGATCTTGAACTTGAAACCTCTTATTAAAGGTACAAGAATATTATCCAGCTCCCATCAATGGCGGACCCAGGAATTCAAGGTTGTGGGTGCTCAAAATTTTTTATAAAAAATAGTATGTAGCTGTAGCGATTCGAACCTAGAAAACTGGACATGTGAGTCGCATCCTCAAGTCACTGCACCCAATTATATATTTGTTCTCAGGGTGTTTTTTAATAAATTATACCATTTATTCTGTGTTTCTTATATAATTATACCTAATCTACATCGAGTTTAATGGGTGTCGGAGCACTCCAAAATTACACATGGATCCGCCCCTGCCCCTGGCTCCCACCATGCCTCTAATCAGGATTTTAGTTAACTCCTTTATGAAACGAAAAAAAAAAAAAAAAAGAATCACATTTAGGATTAACTCTTATATTTTATGGAGTATATAAACTTTTTTGATGAAAAATTATCTTCATCACCAAATTTTGTTTTCCCATCCTATTTCGTTTGGCTAATTTACTTTCCTTTCTTGCCCGACAAGGTGTGAGTTAAAACATGAAAATGATGCTTCCTAGGAAGAAAAATAACTCTAAGTATCATGCATATTTTAGAAGAGGCTTACAAATTAAAGTCAGATTAATACTGCCAAAGATTAGAATAATGTAGAGACGTACTATATAGTATAATTTAGTTGACTGATCCTCTTTTGCATGCTTCTTGCTATTACAATAGTTGACATGTGTCATCC
This sequence comes from Capsicum baccatum var. pendulum, assembly GCA_030864225.1. Lineage (NCBI taxonomy): Eukaryota > Viridiplantae > Streptophyta > Magnoliopsida > Solanales > Solanaceae > Capsicum > Capsicum baccatum. The sequence continues at coordinate 128,918,804 of CM061551.1, read as the reverse complement.
ATTTGAATTTTGGGAAATAGTAATGGCATCTTCTTTGTCTTTTTGAACGTAAATGGACGACTTTTGACAATTATTTGGAGTCTTTGGTTATAGATCCAATGCAAATGTCTAATTACTCCTTTAAGTATCGAAACATATCATGCTCCTTTAATTTATGTTTCACGCTTTTGAGTAGTTATTCCTCCGTCCATCTTTATTTATTCACTATATTAAAAATTGAAATATAGTCAAATAAGAATAAGTAATCATTGATAGAAGAGTATTATTTCACCCTCCTCCCAAACAAAAACTAAAACAATAAAAGAGGCGGTGCACGTATGTGTTCATGCGTAATTAAGAATGAATAAATCGAAAGTCTATAAGAGGAAAAATTCAACAATTTTGAATAATATAAGGAAAATCTAATTCTTTTGATTTTTTTCTTTCATTATTATGTTGATCAAAATTACAAATTGAATTATTATAATTTAAAATATATTTATTTATTATCAGGTTATAAATGACGGGAAAAGAAGCACCTCAAGCTATCTTTCCTTTTTTTTTTTTTTTTTTTTTTTTTTTTTTTTGAAGAACTAAGATTCACAGAATGAACAAGAGTAGATGAAGTTTGCAGAAAGGCATTAGAAAAAATTTGAGCCAATAAAATAAAATAAAAATAAAAATCTGTTGTGCAAGAATATCCATTGGATAGTACAATTTATTGACCACTGAACAAAAGATAAGAATCATCAATTCGATCAGCATATAGGGAACAAATCGAGAAGTGTAACATTTTCAAATTGTAACAGCAAAATTTGTAAAAAAATTCAAAGCAGGAAGAATTTAATTTTGTTTTTAGTATCCTATGCACATTTTCATGATGGCATATATATTTTAGTATTCCAAGTCTTCTATAATATTTATCTGTCCGCAGCTACCTAACATCGAGTAGTTGTTACTACTCCCTCCGTTATATATTAGTTGCTATTTTCTAATTTTTTATAAATCCTTTAAGAATTATAAATAATAAGAATACATTTAGTAATTTTTCTTTTAAATCTTTTTATTATATTTTATATCTGTGTGTCTTATCAATCAATGCCAAAAGTAATGATGGAAAAAACTTTTTAAAAACTTCATAATATTTATACAACGATTAATTTAGGGAAGAATGAGAAAAATTAAATTAATTCTATCTTGATTCTATAAATTATCAAGTAGTTTGAAACATATTTTTAATAATATGGGCAAGTAATATGAGATGGACTGAGTTTAATATACTGCTCCTTCTTGAATTGTGAGTATGATTTATGATACGCTAGCAACCTTGTTCGGAAATCTATAATTACTAAGTTGTCTAAATATTGGGAGAGTGATCATGGATTTACTATTCTATGCTAAGATAAATTCTTGAGTTTAAATTTTAAGATTTGACAGTACTGTAAAAAAAAATTGTTCAATCAAGTTATTTTTATATGGTAATTTCATATAAATATTCATATTTAAATATTAATTAATAACCTGATAAAAATTATACTCCATAAACATGTTATAAGTATTACATTAATTGTGTAAAACGACATTTACTATCAATGCATATAATTAAAATCCTTTAAACAATTGGACATTGTTAAACCAGCCCCCCCACGACCCACCCCCACCAATCTTCTCTTTGCATCTTGTTTAGACCATAATGGTGGAAGGATAATTTTTCCCACGAGAACTTTTCTCTTCTCATTTTGTTTGGAAATTAGAAGGCAAGTAAAAGGAAGAGAAGGAGTAATTACATATCATATCTAATTATTTTTGTTGTATATCCAAGGTAAAATTGATAGCATTTGCACCATTAGGACTCTTGAAACTTTCTTCCACTTGTTAATTAATTCCCTCTTTTTATTTGTATCGTTACTTTATTTGATTTCCCCTATCCTAACTAATGGTTGAAGAAAAGGAGATGTAACATTATATATGTACTCCGTATATATTTAATTAAATTATTATTTTTAAGTTTTAATGGGGACCAAAAATTATAATCTTTCAATCATTTCTTTCGTCTTTGTAACACCTTGTGAACTCCAAATTTTTATTTGTTCTCCAAATTTGGAAGTCAAAAAGATTGAAGAATTATCTTTGACAATGGCATAATGACTTTGACTTTTTGGAAAAAAAATTCTTTAGTTAGTGCTCTCCTCATTTTCTCTAGAAAAAGGGTTTCCACTCTTCCCCCTATCTTTTTTCTCGTGTTGATTTGTCCTTAAGCAAAGAATAATAATGTGAGAAACACATTTGCTTTTGGAAGAAGCTCATTAATTTAATTATTTTAAAAATATTTTAACTTATTACCTATTAATTATTCCAGATACAATTGAAAATGAGAATATTTATGCTCAAGTCATTTTCTAAGAACAAATTTGGAGAAAGTTTTGGTGTTATGAAATAACTAATGATGGTGCAAAATGCCCACTTTAAGAATGCACCTCACCACTTCGCATCCAATAAAATTTACTTTTTACGATACCAAATCTTCAAATTTACAATTTATACATAGTACAGTTTTTTCCGTTTTTTAATCAAATGGTATCATTATAATGTTTAGCATGACTAACTTAACTAACCAAAGGTAAGCTATTTAATATACACGATGAAGAGTAATAATTAAGGAAATAAGAGTATGGTCAACTCGAATAGTTTAAACTCTTAGATGAGTTGATTGTATATTCACATATGATATAGAGATTCTGAATGCGAGTCTCACTATCATCCACTAAAAAGAAGCAAGCCGAACGTGAGAGGCATCTTAAAAGATATTACTAAATAAATAAAAGTATGCCCTCTATAACAATGTTACATTATTGATAATCGCATCTCATGAGCTAGATTTTGAGCATTCATATAGTCAGGGGTGGATTCGGAATTTTTAGTGAGGGGATTCAGTAGTACATATACGGACTAGTCGAAGGGGTTCGACCTCTATTATTTATACATAAAAAAAAATTTTACCATGTAAAAATAGTATAATTTTCGACGAAGGGGGTTCGGATGAATCCCCTGGAATACATGTACATCCGCCACTGCATATAGTAACATCACTTGGGATGAACAGATAAAATTTTTTTATTTCATGAACTAACTTTTGGGATCGAGTTAGATCAATATTTGATTTTCTTATATATCAATATGCTATTTGAGCTTTACAAACTTAATATTCATGATAGTTGCAAGCAAACAATAATTCTCTTGGCCTAACCCAAGTTAGCAAGTGAACTATCTATATGTAGCTAGCCTTTTGCTTATTTACTTATTCTTCAAGCTAACCACCTACGTTATTTTTCTATAGAAATTATAAGAACAAAATTTTAAAGGGACCAAAAAAGTGGGAGTATGTGGAACCAAATCTTTTGAGTCCATGAGGGGTCCGTAGTACTCTTTGTTGTAAGTATTTTTGTAACAAAAGCAAACAAAAAGATGATTTTATCGTCAGCACTCTAAGAAAGTAGGCAATTGGTGTTGATAATGTTTGATCTTGATTTATTTGAAAACGTTAGGAGAGGGGGGGACAACCATTTGCTTTATTGTCTCTTAGGTTGTGTACCTCATGTATGCAAAATTATTATGATAAAGCCTGAACTACTCATTTTGTTTACAAGACTAAGAAGAGATGATTTTCTATACACTATATCAAAGTCACTTAGTATGTTTACCAAAATTTAGTACTTTTGATGAGACCATGTTTACATTATTTAAGGAGAAGTAGTTATATGGTTTAGTTATGTTGTCCTTTTTGTTTTTTTTTGTTTTTTTTTTGGAGGGGGATATGCAGAAGCGGAGCCAGCTTTTCACTATGGGTTCATCCGAACCCCTAACCCTTTAAGACGAAAAATTATACTATTAATACATGATTAAAATAATTCTTTATCTATATATTATAGATGTAACTTTTCTTCAAATTTTGAACCCCTTAGACAAAAATCAAGGGATTCGATTGGTGCTCAACCATCAACTAAGCAATCCTCGCACTCCACAAAGCTACATTATCATAGTTTTATTAATGGAAAAAATAATTTTTTACATACCTAATAAAAGAGGAGAGTACCTAGATGAGTTTTTTTGTTGTTGTTGTTGACAGTCTAGCTGAGGTTAAACCAAGTAGTATCATGAAAACTAGCCACTTCACATTTTAAAAACAAATAATATTTCAACTTTAATTGCAATTAAGATTGACCTATTTTTATAAAGGAATAATAAATGAATAAATATAAGAAGATCCGTAATTAGGGGAAAATAGTTATAATCTTATTTGAGTTCTTACCAAAATTATAGAGACAATTAAAAAATTAATTAACTATAACCAATTTATAAAGTTAGGAGAGATTTTTGAGAAGTATATCAGTAATTAGGAAAAAAACAGTTGCTACCTTATTTGAGTCTTTTCCAACATCATAAAGATAATTAATAATCAATTAATTATAATCAAACTATAAAAATATGAGATATTCATGGGAAGTAAATATGTAATTAGGAAAATCTAATTTTTTTTTGTCGAGTCCTTTCCGTAATTATAGAGGTAATAAATATAATCAAATTTTAAAAATAGGAGAAATTTATGGGAAGTACATATGTAACTACGGAAAAAATAATTGCTTCCGTATTTAAGTCCTTTATCTAATTATAGATTAACTAAGTAATTATAAAATTAGGATAGATTTATAGGAAGTAAATATGTAATGTAATATTAATTTTACTATAATCAAATTAATCAGATTAAATTAAGGTGAAAATTAGTTAATATTGACAACTATTTTAATAGTAAGTATATGTAGAATTTCATAACTGATATACATATTGTGGTAAAGAACACTTAATATTGACTACTATTTTAGTCGTAAATTTATTTGAAATTTACGATATTAAATTTAAGCCACTTGAGTTTATATTTTGATCACAAAATTGATTCTATTTAATTGAAATTAATTTTATGATTTTATGTAATCCATTGCGATCTTAATACAATTATATTATACATTATTTATTAAATGAGAACACAAATAATCAATTAAATAATTTTGTGCAATCTACTATTGTCTTATTATTTTTTTTTCAAATGAAATGGATTTCAAATGATAGTTTGGTCCAAAAAAATCAACTTATAATCAACAAAAAATAATAACCAAACCTAAAAAGAGAAATATTAGTAGTATAAACCACATAAATTCCTTCTATAGTGAAAATATTTACATATAATCTCGTAAGACTTTTTCTTTGCCTAATTTGTAAAATATACTTATACATTAGGTAGGCTCTTATACATTACTGTAATGAATGATAAAATAGATTTGTCTATTTTTATGGAAAGAGAAATTAGATATTATCTTTCTCTACCTTAATTAACGCAATTAATTATCTATCATTATGTGATGTATGATTAAATATAATAACTGAAATTTAAATTCAAAAAAATTCTTAATCATCACTATTAATTGTTCTCATTTACAATAGTTTATGTTGTTTATTTATTTTAACAAATAAAAAAGTCTTATTATTTCATTCTTATATTATTTTTAGTAGTAATAAATTACATAAATAATAATAAAATATAATTTTAATTAAAACCTTTTTAAAAATTATGTAACAACAACATAAAATAATATAAAATTTAGTGGGAGTATTTATTTTTCATTCTCTTTCCTTTACTTTAGTAGGAGTAATATTAATACCTATGGATTATTTGTGTTCACACTGATATGATCCATTAAACTCCTATAAAATTGATTTTTAAAGTATGTTTTGACGAAAGAAATTATCTTTCATTCACAGAATCATATAAATTTATTATAAATAATTTAAAATCCATGAAAAATAAATATCAGTTCAAAATAGTTAAATGAGAATAATATATATCCAAATACAGTTGATATATTCAGTTTTATTATTCAATATGTGATGTATTTACTGAATCAATGCAGATAACAAATAAGCTGAAATTTAAAAGATAACACTATACAATAGTTGCACATGTATGTGGGCACATTATACATTTAAAAAATAATTTGCTGTAATGTATAATGTCATACTATACATTTAAGTATTAACATTAAGCATGTATACTTCTATATCCTTATCAGAAGGTATAATGTAACTTTATACAATATTAATACTTTCTAATTGTATAATATCAAATAATACATAAAATGCCTCTTAAATGTAATAAGAACTTTTTAAGTTGATGCCGTATACACACTCAAAGGGTGTCATCCCCGTGCTTGAGTGTATAACACGATTATAAGTAAACTCAATCAACGGTAATTGCTCCTCCCAAGAAGTCATTTTCCCCTTAACCATGGACCATAGCATGAACCCTAAGGTCCTATTTACTACTTCTGTTTGACCATCGGTTTGTAGGTGACATGAAGTCGAAAACAACAACTTAGTACCGAGCCTACCCCACATGGACTTCCAAAAGTGGCTTAGGAATTTAGAATCCCTATCACTCACTATGGTCCTCGGAACACCATTAAGTTTTACAATATTATCAACAAACAAAGAGGCTACACTAGGCGCATCATCATATTTAGTACAAAGAATAAAGTGAGCCATCTCCACCACAACAAAAATACCATCCCGCCTTCTTTTAGTTCTCGGTAATCCCAACACAAAGTCCATTGATATGTCAAGTCAAGGATGCAAAGGGGTGGACAACGGGGTGTACAATCCGTGGGGTTGGATCTGTGACTCGGCTCCTTTGCACTCAATACATTGGCCGCAAATCTGGGCCACATCCTTGTGCATTCTAGGCCAATAAAATTATTCTTCCAAAATTCTGAGGGTCTTCTCAACCCCAAAATAGCCCATTAGACCGCCATTGTGTGCTTCTCTCATAAATAATTCTCTCCACGAACTTGAGGGAACACACAATCGTCTACCTTCAAATAAGTATCCATCAAATTTGGTATAAGGATGGGAACCCATATCCATAACCCACCTATCCCTATCTAACTCTTCACTTTCCCTATAGATAGGAGCGAAGTGAGGGTCCTCGGGCTATAAGGACTTGAGGCTTTCAAACCCCATCAACTTAGATGACAAAGTACACACAAGAACATGTTTTTGAGACAAAGCATCGACAACCACATTGTCTTTACCCTTCTTGTAATGAATAACATAAGGGAAAGTTTCAAGAAATTCAATCCATTTGGCATGCCGCCGGTTAAGCTTGTCTTGTGCCCGTAGATTCTTTAAGGATTTATGATCCGTTCGGATCACGAATTCTTTAGGCCACAAATAATGTTGCCAAGTGGCCAAGGCTCTCATCAAGGCATACCAATCTAAATCATTCTTAGAGTAGTTTAGAGTTGCTCCTTTGAGCTTTTTGCTAAAGTAGGCAATAGGCTTCAATTCTTGCATTAAAACCGCACCTATGCTGACTTTGGTAGCATCACATTCGACCTCAAAAGTCTTGTCAAAATTCGACAATTGTAGCAAAGGGGTCGAGATGAGCATATCTTTCAAGTCATCGAAGGCCCTAGCTTGTTCATTTCCCCACTTGAAAGGTCGATCCTTTTTAATCACTTCGGTCAGGGGGCAGAAATGGTGCTAAATCCTTTGACAAAACGTCTATAAAGACTAGCCAACCCGTGGAAGCTTCTCACTGCACCTATGGTTTTGGGGGTTGGCCAATTTTTAATGGCGTCAATCTTAGATTCATCCACTTCTACCCCTTGAGCTCACCACAAACCCAAGAAATACAAACTCATGGACACCAAAAGAACACTTTTCTAGATTGGCATATAACTTCTCTTTTCAGAGGACATCAAACATACATTGTAAATGCTTTACATGCTCATCTAAGGACTTACTATACACCAACACATCATCAAATTAAACAACAACAAACTTTCCAATAAATGGCTTTATCACATGATTCATTAGCCTCATGAAAGTACTTGGAGCGTTTGTTAGGCCGAATGGCATAACCATCCATTCATAGAGACTGAATTTGGTCTTGAAGGCGGTTTTTCATTCATCACCCGGTTGCATACGAATTTGGTGATATCCACTCCTTAAATCAATTTTAGAAAACAAACACGAACCATTCAATTCATGAAGCATATCATCTAGCCTAGGAAAGGGTGACGATATTTTACCGTTATCTTATTGATGGTTCGGCAATCAACACACATACGCCAAGTCCCATATTTATTGGGCACTAGTAGCACCGGGACAACACAAGGGCTCATACTCTCCTTGATATAACCTTTGTTGAGGATTTCCTCAACTTAGCATTGCAATTCCTTGGTATCCGTCGGGTCGCTCCTATAAGCCGATTTGTTGGGCAATTGTGAACCCGGCACAAAATCTATTTGATGCTCAATTTACCGAAGTAGGGGCAATTTTTGTGGTAATTCCTTCAGGAAGACATCTTCGTAATCCTGCACAACATGAGAAATAGAAGGAGAAATGGAAACGTTAGTGGGGTTAGTATTAAAATAATGAGCCAAGAGGAGCATCGGAGTGTCCTCGTCATGATCCACAAATAGTTCTTTCCTCCTAGCCATCATCACCACATTCCCTTGCACCTTAGAAATTAGGAGCTCCTCGGTTTCTCCTACTCTCTCACTCTCAGATTCCCCTCTTTTCCCCTCACTCTCGGCCTTCTTTCCCTTCTTCCTCAATTCTGATGATAGGCGAATTTACACGCCTATAGCACTAGATTTTGCCCATATTTTAGCCAAGTTTTGAGAACAAATTATATATTTCATGCACTTTTAGTCCTTTTTCCTATAAGTGAGCTAACGAACATGATTAGCAAGTTTTCAGGTATAAATGATGCAAAATTCAGCATTTTATGGATAACTTGATGCCAAAGAAAGCTTCACGAAAGGAGGAGAGCAAAGCTTGGACGCCAAGGACCAAAAGTGGCGCATGGAAAATCTGTCCCGGGCAAAAGCAACAATTCTGGAGACTTTGGGGACTAGCAGTAATTTATTAGGATTAGGATAATGATACATTAACCTAGTAGGATTGGGTTAAGTAATTCATTAGCTTAGTAGGAATAGGATATGTGTATTATAAATACCCTATCTTGCTAGAGATTTTTATTCATTCCTCACAATTCCCCCATTCCATCAATTCCCATCCATCCACCATCCATCCATCCATCAAAATAATTCTCTTTATTGTTGACATTATTTTTCATCTATTCGACTTTTAATTTTACAACAAGAGAATCACTATTTTGCAAGGAATTCACGCCTAACACCACACCATACTACACGTGAGATCTTTTATTGTGGTATAATGATAATGTCTATTGTGATTTCCATCGCACTCATGAATAGCTAAACTTCTCTGTTGGGGTTATGGAAGCCTTATGAGATACTATCTAAGGCTATGAGTTTGTGAATTCGTGACACGTGTGTTGCTTATATCATTATTCTCTTCATTTTAATGCAAATTCTTGTGGTTGCAGACGCATAGAATAACGCCAGTATAGCATTAACTTGTTCGAAAGAAAAGTTATATGTCTGGAAAAGAGATAATGTCAAGGTAATAGGGTCCCATCCCCTATTAAAAAGTTAGTGTCGTAACTGGATTAACCTCTTGGAGAATTTGTACCGTTAGACACGCTTTAAGCTCGAAAGAGTTAAAGTGAAATAGTCCTTGTTGAGGTTGAAAGACGCTTGGATTTACCATCGAATACAATTCTCTATAAGCACATGCATGTCTGAATTTCGCACACTCATAGACAATAGAGACGTAAAACTCATAAGGTGGACATAACCCCAACTCCTCAATTCCCATTGTTTTACAACCTACTAAACATTCTTTCTTTTTACTTTACTATTTTCAGTTTTTACTTTAATAATTTGGTTACACTTTACAATGCCCCCTTTTACGAGACTTGCACTAAAAGTCTAGTAATCTTTGCTTACTTGTTGACCAAGATATTCCCTGTGGGATCGATACCCAACCCAGTTGGGTTATATATTTGACAGCGAACGCTTTACACTCCTACGAGAGCTGTAGATTGAGCGTTATCAAATTCTCGCATCTTTTGGTGTAATTCATTCACTTGGGAAGGCAATAATGGATGAAGAGCGACCTTTAATCCATCCTTCTCAAGTGTATATTGATTGGACCTTCCATCATGTTTGGTCGACCTATCGTATTGCCAAGTCCTTTGTAACAACAAGTGATAAGCTTGAATTGGTATCACGTCACAAAGCACCTCGTCATGGTAGTTGGCTACCTTAAAATTTATCACGCATTGCCTTGTGACCTTTAACTTGCCGCATTTATTCAACCATTGCAACTTGTAAGGACTAGTATGAGGTGTAGTCGGCAATTTCAAGAAGTTCACCATTGGAACACTAACCCCCATCGCACAACTTCCACTATCTATCACCATAGTGCACACACTTCCCTTCACAAGACATTTAGTATGAAATAGATTCTCCCGTTGTCTAGGATCATCTATCGCCTTACTAATCATGGCACGCCTCACTACAAAGTTTGGAACCACAGACTCCCCTTCTTGCGGATATGCATCCTCACAATCATCGTCATCATCATGTGGCTTATTTTTGGGTTCCTTTCCATCTTGAGGCTTGGCCTTATTCTCTTCATTTTTAAGACTTACTTTCTCACCAAGGTAATACAATCTGCCTTACCTTAGGATCACATGCGTCGGTTTGGACATTCATTGGCTTTATGTCCCCAACCTTGGCACTTGAAACATTGGAACCCCTTAGGATTAGGATACTTGTGAGCCTCTTGCCTTGGTGGATATTTTTCCATTGCCTTGGCCTCGGGTTTCCTTGTAGTGGTGGGCTGGTCTTTGTTTTTGTGCCAACCCATGGTGGAGGAAGCAACCTCCTTACCCCTCGGCCAACCCGAGGGTGCTTAACCCTTGGATTTGTAACTTGTTCTTTCCTTAAGTTCTCTTTCAATTTCAATGGCTGCTTTAAAAATGCCTTCAACGGTATCAAATTTATGGAGAGTCAAGTGAGTATCAATCTCCTTATTCAACCCAAACTTGAACCGAATAATGTCATGGCCGATTTGTTCTCCCCGATGGTCAAACTTCAACATGAGTTATTGAAAATCATCATAGTATGCCATAACACTTTGATTCCCTTGTCGCAAGTTATACAACCTTACAAGCAACTCATGATGATAACTTTTGCAAAGGTATCGTTGCCTCATTAGATACCTTAACCGAAACCATGGTGGTGGTTGCGCATCTATCAACTCGTTGCCAAATCACTTGATGTATTACCACCAAGTGTTAGCATAGCCTTCAAAGTGGGTTATGGCATAACAACTCTTCTTCTCCTTTGAAATATCATTCACTTGGAATACCTTGTCACACGCTGATTCCCAAGCGAGATACACCTCGGGGTCACTTTCACCCTTAAAGATAGGTAGACTCAATTTGATGGTATTGATGCCTATGTCTCTCTCTAGGTGTCGATTTCCCCTTTCTCCATACCCGCAGTATCTATTTGGATCCACACGACCCTCTCTCATCTCCTCCTCCCTCATGTAGTCATCGTCAAAGGCTCCATACCCTTCATAATACCCTCTACCATATTACTCAAGGTGGACGGGATAGTTTTGGACATTTGGAACTTTATTCGAAGGAATTAGATTTTATAGAGGTGGTGGTCTTTGGTTTAGTGGAGCTTGGAAAGGGGGGTTCAATTTTTGTGGAGGCATTTGACGTCCGAGTACCTCTTGAGGAACTTGAGGTATTTGGGAATGGGTTGGTCTATTGGAGTCTCAATTTAGAATGTTATGAGTGGTTTGACTTGCGGCATTTAGGGGAGCTAGTGAAGAAATTGGCAATTGTGGCCATATTTCGGGAGTAACGGTGGCGGAGAAATTTCTATCATGTCCACTTGATGAAACATTTAGAGGAGTAAAAGGATGAGAGTTCCTTTGACTCTCAACTTGTTCTAACCTCCCACTAATAGTCGTCACTTCTCCTCTTATGGCTCCCACTTTCGTACTCAATCTTTTAAGAGCTCAGGTCATAGCCTCAAGAGTGACCCTCACATTCTCCATTTCATTAGAATCCACGGTTTGAGACGTGGTTTCCTCCATTGTCAAGTTATCACCTACACAAACAACAAATAATTTAGTTAAAATCCCTCTTCTCACTCACACTCTTTCGGTTCACTCACACTCGAGCTCCACAGGTGTTGTAGATTGGCTAGTAGAATCCTTAAGGTATGAGTATGCTCTTGTCTGGAGTGAATTTTTATTGGAAACTCAAAGAATTCTCGTCGGAATAGAGCCAAGATTTACAACGTATTCAAACGACAAAAGTACACAAACAAACATTGACATGAACACAAAGCTTCAAAGGACTAATTAACAAGCTAGTAGGAATGTACTAGGTTGTCAATTAGTGTTCGAACCGAAAAACGAAACTAAGAAACAATAAAATGAAACTAAGAAATCTAAAATTTGAACTCAAAATATTGTGTGAACAGTAATTTAATGATGTGGCAGTCCACTATTGGCCTCGGTTTTGTCAGAATTTTACTCTTCAATTTCAAGTCTTGACCAATCTACAGTTTGGAAATGGTGGAATTGGTTAATGGAGGGAAATTTGGTCTTGAAGCTTCCTTTTCAAGTTCAAAACAAGACTTGACCTTCTTGGTACTTTCTCCTTGAAACAAGGTCATTAAATCAAGGAAAGTAGGTGAAAAGTGGTTGTCAAGTCTTTTGAGTGATGTGATCAAGTCTTTCATCAACAAATACTACAACTTGGTGTCTCACCTTTTGTGGATCTAATGTTCACTTTTTGTTTTAACAAAGATGAAAAGGGTGAAGAACAACAAAAACACAACAACAACACCAAGAACAACCAACAACAAGCATGGCCAAAACAATCCACCACAACAACAATGTTCAACAATGGACAGCCAAGTTCAAGTTCACAATAACAACATCAATTTTTAGAGTTCAAATCTAGATCGACTCAAAGTGTTAGTGAACAAGAGAACTAACACTAGAAACAACACTCAAGACAATTAAAAATGTTGCCAAGACACAACAAGAATACAATTTTTGGCCATGAACACAACAACGGACATATTTGACTATTTCTGGAATTTTTTAGTTTTCAATTTTTTTTGTAGTTTTCAAGTCCCAAGACCAAGATTGATCTTGTTAAAATAAAATTGAATATGGATTTGATACCAAATGATACAAAAGTGAGTGTGTATCAAGAGAGTCAAGCCAACACAAGAACACAAGAATAACAAGATGAACAACAACAATGCTAGTGAATCGAAATAGACCACACACGGTTTCACTAGACTTCAAGGTTAACAAAAATGACAAGATGATAGAGATTACAATAACTACAAAAAGAGCAACAAAGTGGCATCAACTATAGTGAATCGAAAATAGCCCCACACGGCTTCACTATGTTACCACACAAACAACAAGATTAAAAAATTAAAGATAGTAACTTGACATACAATATTCAAGAATCTAAGAACCCTAACAACATGAAAGGACCCTAAGATTAAAGAATATCATCACCAAGATCTTACTTGGACCAAAAGGAACTCAATGACCTCAAGATCCTAGTTTCTTGCCAAGATTCAACCCAAGTGTCACTCAAATTGGGAATTTCGATTTTGAGCTTCTCCAATGGAAGAGAAAAGTTTAAAATATTACAAGTTTTGTGTTCTCAAAATATCATGAATGAACTATCACAAGACTATCCCTAACAAATGACTTATATAGTCAATTACAAAGGAGGGACAAAAGACCAAAATACCCTTGGCATTAAGTGGTTGGTTTGGGGTATTTTGTTGGGCCTCTTCACATTTTAATAAGTATAGGCCCTTGGATGGGCTCATAAGGGCCTCACACAAGGCCAAGGATGTGAAAAAGGCTTGGAGTCGTTGCAACTCACGCGCTTGGCTTTGTATGAAAGGTCTCAAGCTATGAATTCTCGTATCAAGTGTTCCATCGATTTTGTAAACAAGCTTTGTTTCAAGTGTGTGTTGATACAAAAGAATGAGTATGTATTGGGGAAATCAAATCGACAAATAAGCTTTATTTTGAGTGTTTCGAGCTTGGCAAGGTTAATTTTTTTTTTTTTGAATAAATAAAAAAGAAAAATTCAAAATTTTTGTATAATATTTGTATAGTACTGTATATGCATATATTATACAACTCTTATAATTTTGTATATATCAGGGGTATATATACAATTACACAATAATATACAAAATTATACAAATATATGCATATGTATATATAATGTTTAAAAGTGTATCAACATTATATATGAAGTTCAAGAGATGGGGGATGAATTAAAAATTTCTGTGAGTCAACTGTTGAGTCTTCTCAATTGACTATCCTACAAATCAATATACTTCACAAACCATATTAGATTTAAATAAGCAGATAAGTAAATAAACAACTTGAAATAGAAAACACGAAGATTTATCCTAGTTCAGAATACCAATGTGGTGCCTACTTTCAGTCCCCTTGGGTTTTAAAGTTTTCTTAGATCTGTCAAAGTGGAGATTGAGTACAATGGTGGTAAACAAGTCCTGAAGACTTATTTTGTTTTTCATATCTTGTGACACGGCCTCAGTTTATATTATAAAATTGACTTGATCTTATTCTTTGTATAACTATTGTAAACTAAGAAGTACAAAGCTATTTGAGACTAATATTGAGACACACTGAGATTCTTTCTTTAAGTTGCGTAAGTGCTTTGATATTTGATCTTTTCTTTTATAATCTTCATCTGTAGACACGTAATTTTTTCCCTTCCAAAAGTGAACTTTTACGCATTTACCATCGTCTTACCATGAACCCTACCCCCATGTGATAATTTTTCTACAAAATAACAAAAATAATCAATTCTTAATAAATTCATAACAAAAAATAACAACCTACCCCTATCCCACTCCTACCCACGTTCTACCCCTACTCTTACCCCCTAACATTTTACACACACACTTCCAATAACAGAATGAGGAAAACTTTTTTTTAGATCACCATTCCATTAACCAAAATACACCATATGATACACACACCCCTTAACTCTCATATACAGACAGTTGTACATATACACACTCACACACACTGGAACATATATAGAAACATAATACTCACAACAAACACACACAATAGAATATATACATCTCACAAATACCCAAAAAGAAAATCTCTCACAATTCTCACAGACTTACCTCACTATACACATACTCAAAATACACTGATTCACATACATAACTTTACTCCCATAGCTTCAATATCCACAAAAAATTCACACACAACACGAACACACCAATATAGGCACACACAGATATAGAGATTAGGGGAATACACACGCAATTCAATTTTTTGTTGACATATACACACACAGTTCATAACTACACACCACATCGGAGAAGAGAGTTGAAATTGAGGGAAAAAAGAGAGAATAAAAAGAAACAGAGAGAAATGTGAGAGAGATTCTTCCAATGAGTTTTCATTGAAAAACCTTGCTACCACCAGTTTATTTCTTTGATTCTCACTACTGTTGATCTTGTTGGAGCTTCGGCAAAGCAATGAATAGTAAAACAGCTCCATACTATTACAAAATACATCAAAAATCAGTGGCACAACCCACCGAAAAACAACATAATCCGACTCCCATTTCCAACTTTCGGTGAAATCCACCAAAATAATAATAATAATAGTCAATGTCGGCGTAAAAAATAGATAAAAAATAATCGGGTTTAGGCAGAACAAAGTTTGAGATCTAATTGTCAATTTGGTGGTTCGTATCGAGATGCAGTTTCGTTGGTTGAGGTTTGAGTTATGGTTATCAGAAGTAGATTTTACCTTTAAATCAGAATAATACTTTAATTTTGAAAGATTCTTTTAAGGTTCAATTCTCAACTCTACTCATGTTTATTATCTCAGCGTGGTTGATAATGTGATTTGGTAGTATGTTTTGAGTATATTTGAGCTTCTGTAACTGTCGTGACCTGATGGGTTGATTCTATATTGAAATTGGTTAATCGTGTGGTTGAAAATGAATTCGGGAGGGGTTAATCTCGATAAAGTGTATTTGGATTAATTATGATTCATTGATGATGTTGAATGTGATAGAATCTTGATAAATTGATACAAAATCGACAAGGAAGACACAAAAATATACACCAAATCAGTCCATAATCTTAAGGATTCGAGGACCAAGAAGGAGACCACGCTTGAATTCGCTACCAACAACAAGAATACAAGAATTAGTGGTGTCTTTGGCACCAAAACACGAACCAAAGCTAATGTTAACAATAATTTATGAAGAGAAAAATGAAAAATAACAATGTGAAGAACAACAACACGTGCATGGCTTCACAATAACAACATAGAATCGATTACAAGATTACAAGAAGACAAAGATAGGAAGATAGACAAATGGATGGTATAATATTAACAACCCAAGAGCTTATTCCACTCTAGGACCTTTAATACCACACACAACATAAACCTATCTCTTATGTGACTTCAAGGGAATGGGATCCCCAAGCAATCAACGTCTCAAACTAACTACCAACACAAGTGATTCCACACTTTACAAGGAATCCACCTTGCAAGACTCTTTCTAGAGTTCTCAAATATATCATCAATGTTGTGGATAAAATAACCTATCATATTCTATTTATAATCTAGGTTACAACTTATTATAAAATGACTAAAATTTCCTTAATGAGCCATGGCAAAGGGGCTGCTTTGGCATGCAGAATTGGGCAGCCTTGGAGTATTTTGAAAGGCCCTCTTGACACTTCAAGGCTTGTCCTTCTTGGTTGGGTAGATCCCAAGCTTGGGTCTCAACGCATTGGCCTCCAATCATGTCCTCGAAAGTTAAGAGCTTCTTTGTCCCATATCATAAATCGAAATGAGTAAGCAAATGGTAGGTCGGGTAGGCAAAACATAAGGATTATGGTCGTTGAATGTTTGAAATATTTGTTGAATGATTTTGATTTTCTCGCATTGAAAGAATGTATTCATTTAGCCAGGGAATGCCCCGAGGCATCGGGTAGAGCATAGTTCAGGGTTAGTATAGGTTTATTTTAGCATTTTTATTTTGGACTGTAATAATTAGACTGGACACTAATTTTTAGATTTGTTTTATGTGGTTTCTTTTTTTATTCATTTTGTGCGTTTTATGTGGTTTATTCACTTCATGACGTCAGATTAGCCGATACAAGTCAAGAAGCGACCATGCTAGAACCACGGGATCGAGGGATGCCTAACACCTTCCCTTCAGTTAACATAATTCCTTAATCAAGATCTCTGTTTGCAGATAAGTTTTTGAGAGTCAAATTGATTTTGAAAAGGATTTCTAAAGGTGACTTGGCACACCAAATCTATGTAAAGTGGCAACTCTGAATTTAAGTTTTAAAATCCTTTCCTAAACACATTTTGTTTATTTTTGTCATTTTTAATTATAATACCCTTTTCAAACTCAATTATATCCTATTTTGGTAAAAAAAAAGGGTGTGACAGCTCTGGTGACTCTGCTAGAGAAGTTTTCTAGAATTCGAGATTATTTTTGAGTTGTATCGACTTAGTTTGACACTATAGGTGTATAGACATTCTATTATTATTGGTGTTATTATTTTATCATTGTTGAGTGCTTACGTGCTACATGTTTATAGTTTTTCTCTTATGTGTTACCGTTTTATATCTGGCATCATATGCATTATCTCAAGTCATTTTTTTGAAACAAATCACATAGTACACGTGTGTACACGACCTTTAGTTGAGTCACCCTTACTTTAGGAGGAAGGCCGTTGGGTGTTGGAGTAGGTGGAAAGTTGTCGTAGCTACTATTGATCATGCGCTCCGTCGAACAGCTTTGTTAGTGGACCCTAGCCTAGGTCAGCCTTTACGTCATTATTATCTGCATCGTATTGAAACCTAGCGGGATCCGCTTATTCCTTTGTAGGAGACCCCTAAAGCATCCCTACGTGCTAAGTGTTGCATCTTTGAGGGTAACAGGGTCATTTGACGGACTGATTTGGGCAAAGAATGTATAGAATTAAAGATTGTGTTTAGGCTAGGAAAAATTCAAAAAAAAGAGGAAAAAGAAAGAAAAAATGAGTAAAAAAAGAGTTTTGTAGTTTTTAGAGTTCTTTATTTGTTTTTTACAATTCAAAAATTCAAAAAAAAAGAGTTTTTTTTTTTGCCTTTTGCACTCATTTTCTCAAAAAAAATTAAAAATATCAAAAAAAAGATCTTTGTTTTGTTCTCTTCGTAAGCATTCATAATTCGAAAATTTAAAAATATTTTTTTTCAATAGGAGCTTTTTATAAAAGAAAAAATACAAAAAAGATGGTAAAAGTTTTGTACATTTTATATAATGAAAATACCAAAAAGATTTTTTCTTTCATAGTTATTGGTGTCAGTTTTATGTGAAGTGTCAAATTAAAAACCCAAAAAAGATTTTATTCATGTTTTCTATTGTCTGTCTTTGGCCGTGTCTCTTAAGTCAAGGCTTAGTTTGTTTAATCTTTAATTGTTCAATCTGGATGAACTATGCACACCTGATTCTCCTCTTTTGAGAGTGAGATACGTAGGTAACCCTTCTAAGGTTCGGTGATCTTATTTGGAAAATCCAAAAAGATTTTCTTCACTCTTCATTTAGAGTAGGTGTCATATACATATTTTAAAGAAAACTACAAAAAAAATTCCTTTAATAGTTTCAAGTTTCATTTTCGTCTGAAATTCAAAATCAAAAATCCAAAAAGATTTTCTTTGGTATTCATAGGTTTCATTTTTTATTGAAGTTTTAAGCTGAAAAATTCAAAAAGATTTTCATCAATTCTTTTTATAATTTGTTATTTTCTTTACTTCTTAAAGTTTTAAGAAAAAGAAAGAGAGTTTGATTGGTCATGTTGTGTCAAAACTTTATGAACTACGCATACCTGATTCTCCTCTCTCGAAAGTGAGATACGTATTTGCCCTTCTTGGGTCGGTGATCTTTTATAAAAGAAGATAAAAGAAAATGAGTTTTTTTAGGAAGTGTTGAACTCAAACATATTTTCTATCTCTTGTTCAGTTAGTTTAAGGTGGTTGGTTTGTGGCATTTTGGCTGGTAGTTCATATTGCACCAAGTTGAAAAGAAATTTATGGTCAACAAGGATACTAAGGTTGTAGTCACTAATCAGATAGGGAGTTCGAAGAATGAGAATTTAGGAGCTAATGAAGAAATTCAGAAATTAAGGCAGCAAATGATAGAAATGCATCGAGCTTGGGCTAATGGGTTGCCACGTCCTCGATTTCCCACTAATAATCTAGATTATCTTTCTATCTTGACTTCAGTGTCACATGAACAATGCCCTATTTTTGTTGACACTTCTTAACATGTACTAGGATTCACTCAGGGGCAATACTATTATCCCAACATTTTCAATATTCATTTCCTAGATCCTCAACACGAAACTACCACATACTCAGCTCCACTTGTTGTTCATATTTTTGTGGTGCCAGCCTCACCCGAAGATCCTACTTTTGATGTGCATTCACCTTCTGTGCCTCCCTTCTCTATAAGAGAGCATGTATTGAATATTTCTGGTGATCAGCATTATACTCTTGAGCCCACATCTAAGTTGACTGGTCCTTATGGCGACATTCAACTGCTTGAACTTCCTTTTAATGCTGAAAAGCCCATTGTGACAGAAGAACAAAATGAAATGACTAGAAAATTAAAAAGTTTGGAATAAGCCATGAGAAACTTGCAGGGGCTTGGGGGTTATAAAAGTGTATCGTATAAAGTTTTGTGTATGTTTCCAGGTGTTAATCTCTCTCTTGGTTTCAAAATACCGAAGTTTGAAAAATATAACGGACATGGAGACCCAGTGGCTTATTTGAGACGTTGTTGTAACTAACTAAGAGGCGCTGAAGGGAAGGAAGAATTACTAATGGCTTATTTCGGTAAGAGTTTTTCAGGCTTAGCTTTAGAATGGTTTGTTAACCAAGACATTGATAAGTGGAATAGTTGGGATGACCTAGCTAATAAATTTATGCAATAATTTCAATACAATGTGGAGTTGATTCCTGATGAGAAATTCCTAACTAATATGAAGAAGAAGAGTACTGAAAATTTCAGAGAATATGTGATTAGATGGCGTGAACAAGCTGCTAGGGTGAAATCGCAAATTACAGAAAGCAAGATATTGGAGGTATTTATTCAAGCACGGAATGAAACATATTATCAGTACTTGTTACCTGCATTTGGTAGGCCATTTATTGAGGTCCTTAACATGGGGGAGATGATAGAGGATAGAATTAAGACTGGTCACATTGTAAATTTTGCAACATTGAAAACAACTACTCAAGCAATTCAAAAGGGTTCAGGGAGTGTTGGAGGAAAGAAAAATGGGGAAGATGCATCTGGTATTGTAGTTGGACAATGGGCGTGATGAAGAAAACCACATCATCGGTACACTCAGGCTCAAACCCAAGATCATACCCCAAGCTATACATTATTACTCCCAAAATCCATTATACTCTATTCCCCCACCTTCATATACAGTATAAAATGCACAACCATATATTCAACTCCCATCGCACACATAAACTCCTCAGAGTCATATTTCAAATTCACAAACATACTAAAGCCCTTCTAGGCTCGATTTTTGATATAAGCCAAATAATGAAATGAGGCAAAAGTCAAGGGATAGTTTCACACTAATTGGAGAGTCATATGTTAGTTTATTCAAGAGATTGGTAAAGTCGAGCATGATCACTCCTCTCCATGGGTATACTCCTAGCCCATATTTAAGATATTTTGATCCTAATATACGATGTGCATATCATTCCGATGTTCAGGGTCACAGTATTGAAGATTGTCATACTTTAAAAAGAGAAATATAAAAGATGATTCAAGATAAATCGATTATAGTGAAGAACATTGACAGTGGTGAAAGTTATAGTCATGTTGATGTGCAAACTAGTAGCTAAGAAGTCAGACTCAACAATTGAAAAGTCACTCCTCTCCTTACTATGAAGGGGTTTGGTAGTTTTTTTTATTTTGTTTTTTGTTATTCGAATTATTTCAGGATTGTAGTTTGGGATCTATCTTGCTTTGTCCCTTGTCATTTATGTTCAAACCCTTCTATCTTTCATTTCAACTAAATGGAGTGTCCCTTTTCCCTTTGTGTTTTAAATATATATTATTTGTTTGTTTTCTTTACATAATACATTTTATATTGGTTCTAGTGATATGACATGCTGGCGGGACTTTCAGCTAGATCTTAAAACCAGTTTAAGCATGAACTTTGAATCATAGGGCTAAAGTTATAGAAAAGTATCTGAGAAAATAGGTAGAGTGTTGAGACATTTGGTGACAAGTTTAAGCCTTCTTTGAAAATTAAGAAAATTATTGTGAGAATCATAAGAAAAACTTGGTCATCAACTGAAGAACATGTCTCAATTAGGTCAAACAGTGAATGTGTTATCCTATATCAAGAGGAACAGAAAGATAACCAACTCCACAAAAGCATGATCCATTCAACGTAAGGGATGTACAACAAAGGTGGAGTTATATGTTGGACAAGCGCAAAAGAAGTAGTGACACACAGACTCAGTTAAAGTTAGTGTTGTTAAAAATGTCACAAATGATCTTTATCTTTAATTGTCATATTGCATGATATGTACTTGTATTTTCAAGGATTGATATGACAAAGGCATTTCAATCTGCTATCCAAATATTGGGTCATCCTTTGCTTACCTAATTTGAGCTTTAGTTCTATTTTCTTTCATACCCCTCTTTTGGAATCAAGATAGAGTTAGCAAAGTTTAAAAAATGTGGCGAGTAAAAGAATAGAGTCAGAAAGGTTTCAAAAAGAAAAAAAAAGAAAAATATGTCAAAAATAAAGAAAAATGATGAGTGCCAAGAAAAATAGAGTCAGAAAAGTTCCAAAAAGAAAAAGAGTCAATAAAAAGGAAAAAGGAAAGAAATGAGAGTTAAGAAAAGCAATAAGTTGTCAAAATTATGTTTGACCCGATTCTCTTTTTTTGAGTGTGAGATATGTAGGCAGAGCTGCTCTAGGTTTGGTCCAACTAAATAAATAATTTAGAATTACCCAATCAAAAAAAACTGGGGCATGAGTTAATATTTGTTGTTTGAGTTGATTCTAAAAGTTGTAAGTGTCACCCCACTTCAAGTGTTGTTTGAGCCTCATACCATCCTTTCTTTCTAACTCTATCCGAAATCTAAGTTACAACCAAAGAAAGACCTTCAGATCAATATTTGAGAATGTCAAGTCTAAGCATGTAACGGATAAGATGCATTTGGGTACTACTTGTCTTACTCAGCATGAGGAATTAGTTAAGAGAAATGAAATTGAGAGAGTCTTATTGGTGAAAACCCTCACAGGCACCGTAAGGTGGTGGTAAGTTGAGAGATAAAAATGAGAGAGCCTTCTAAGTGAAAACCCTCATGGTCACTCTAAGGCGAAGGTGAGTTGAGTGAAATAAAATGAGAAAGATTTTTTGATGAAAACCCTTCAAGGTGTCACTAGCCGAATGAGTTCTATAAGTGTAATTGACTTAAGGAAGCAACTTTGTTTCAAGGTTTTCAAAAAAACAACAATTGGTAAGAGTTTGGATGGAAAGATCGGGCAGTTCAATCCAAATGCATGTCATAATCATTAGAGCTGACTATCATTTTTAGAGAAATTTTTCTTTTATCTATTTCAATAGAGACATTCATTGTCTTTTATTTCTTCTCTATATTTTTATTTTTGTTTTCTTGAGTCATCTATTCAAATAAAAGGTTATTTTTCTTGTGTCTTTAAGTCAAGTCAATGTCAAAGCAAGCGAGAAATGATTCCAAAACTAGCTACCAACTTCTTCAATTGCAAAGCAAGAAAAAAGGACAACACATGAAAAAAGCATAATCGTAAATAGACAAATTTGGGGGATTCATAAAAATACCAGGGATTATCTAAGAAACATAGCAAAGTAGAGATACTGTGTTTTTTTTAGAGTCACTCTTAATAATTTGAATTTGGATCAATGGCGCAGCAAGACCATGATATGTCAATAGATGGAAGCAAAATTAGAGGTAACAAGTGCAAGAGCAATTACCTCAAAAGATAAAGCTGCAAGCCAACCACCGTGTTTTTAAACTCACAAGTTTTCTTTGTATGAAATAGAAACACATGTTACCTTCAAATTAAGGGCTTTAGAGCTTGAAATATCAAAAGACAAATTGCCTCATTTTTGCAAATACAAGAGGCAGTATTGCTACACAGGTTTGGTAATCAAAACCATGGTAAAAACTCACAATCCAATATCTCTAGGAGACATACTTCCTTGATTGGGTAATTTAAGTTCATTTATTAGGTGATGGACTTTTTAAATTAAGACTTGACTCCTAGAAAATGAACTTTCTAGTCGAGTCATTCTATTTGACCTTTAGGAAACACACTTCCTTGTTGGTATTCAAGTTTCTCTTGTTAGGTTGTTCACTTCCTAACTTAAGCCTTGACTCCTAGAAAATGAACTTTCTAGTTGAGTCATTCCACTTGACCCTTAGGAGACACACTTCCTTGTAGGTATTTAAGTTTCACTTGTTAGGTGGTTCAATTCCTAATTTAAGCCTCGACTCCTAGAAAACGAACTTTCTAGTCAAGTCATTCCACTTGATCCTTAGGAGACACACTTCCTTGTTGGTATTCAAGTTTTTCTTGTTAGGTGGTTCACTTTCTAACTTAAGCCTTGACTCCTAAAAAATGAACTTTCTAGTCGAGTCATTCCACTTGACCCTTAGGAGACACACTTCCTTGTTGGAAATCAAGTTTTTCTTGTTAGGTGGTTCATTTCCTAACTTAAGCCTCGACTCCTAGAAAATAAAATTTCTAGTTGAGTCATTCTACTTGACCCTTAGGAGACACACTTCCTTGTAGGTATTTAATTTTCGCTTGTTAGGTGGTTCAATTCCTAATTTAAGCCTTGACTCCTAGAAAATGAACTTTCTAGTCAAGTCATTCCACTTGGCCTATAGGAGACACACTTCCTTGCTTAAGCCTTGACTCCTATAAAATACACTTTCTAGGGAGTCATTCCACTTGATCCTTAGGAGACAAACTTCCTTGTTTGAGTGTTTCAAGTTTCATTTGTCAGGTGACGCACTTCCTAACTCAAGCCTTGATTCCTAGAAGCCACACTTTCTAGTTGAGTCCTTCCATGTAACCCGTAGGAGACAAGCCTCCTTATCCGCAAGAAATGAATTCATTTATCAGAGTCTTGAGTTTGAATTACATATCTTGCAAGTAATTGTGATTGGGTTTGACACCCACCAAAAGTTTTCTAATGATAAAATGGGCAAAAATATTTAATTTATGTTACTGGAAACATCATTTTAGGACTCTCTTGAAAAATGGGACATTATTTTAGAAAAAGTGAGATCTCTCTTTATCATAACCTTTGTTTGAGATAATTTTCTTTCTAGTTTTAATGTGATTTTAGGAGCCTGTCTGGAGAATGGAGTGAAGAAATAAAAAATTAAGCAACAAGGTGAAGAAATTGTAAATTAGGAGCCTGCCTGGAGAATAGGGTGAGGACTTTCAAATTCAAGGTCAAAGTTCAGAAGTCCCACATGAAAGAACATGATCAATATTTGAGTTCATCTCCAACACCAAATTTTGTATGAGAAAGAATCTATTCTTAAGTTCAACCCAAGGAAGATCAGATCTTTTGCTACTTTTGAAAGCATCAGGAAGTCAAGTCAAGATCTAGAGAAGCTGCATATATAGAATTTTTGTAATATTAGTTATCTTTAAACTTGTAATTTTATTTTTGATGTAATGACAGAACCGCGGATCGGAACCTCGACAAGACCTTACTTGACTCTCCAACTCGGCATAGTCCGTCTCCTTATCAACCCTGAAAATACGTATGACTTGACTTCCACACAACTTTGGATAGGTAGGATGCCAAAAATCAAGAGTCGGTTGTCCTCCTTCTTTCTATTTCTTTCTTTTAAATAATGGTCAGGATAAAATTCTATTTTTTTGTGTATTTCTTTGTTTGAAAACACTATGTGTTTACACCCAAAGAAGGGCATGATGTAGACACGTAATTTTATCCCTCCCAAAAGTGAATTTTTATGCATATACCCTCATCTTACCATGTACCCTACCCCCATGTGATAATTTTCCATAAAAGAACAAAAATAACTAACTCTCAACAAATTCATAACAAAAAATAACAACCTTACCCTACCCCACCCTTACCCACGTGCTTACCCCTACCCTTAACCCCTTACATTTTACACATACACTTTCAATAATAGAATGAGTGGAATTTTTTTTTCAGCTCACCATTGACAACACTCAAATTACACCTCTCTTACGAGAGAGTAAGTGGTCGTTGTCAAATATAGAACCCAACTAGGTTGGGGTCGAATCCCACAGGGAATATGGTGTTAATTAAGTTGTATGCAGATTCGTTGACTTTTAATCGTTCATTTTCACAAATTAATGGTTTCAGTTTAACAAGATGAAATATGTGTAGTAGTATTCAAATTCAGAGAAATAGCAAGCTAGGGTTATGTCCACCTTGTAGTTTTCAATACTTACTAACTATGGGCTTTATGAATTCATACATGCATTGTGCTTACAGAGAAATGTGATGTATTTAATAACATAATCCTAGTGTTTCTCAACCATCAAGGACTAATTCACTGTAGTTCTCTCGAATAAAAAACGTTCACCAAACACAATATGAAATCTCCAAGTAGTTAATCCTGCTAAGGCATTAACATATGAAATAGGGATTGGAAATCCTATTTTCTTGTCACTACTCTCTTTTCCAAACAACAACCTTTCTCTCGAACAAGTTGTGTTTTAAAGAACATCCTCTATGTTTGCAACCATGAGAATTCAAAATAAACGAAGAGAGTATGATGTAAACAAATCAATGCATAATGAATTCAAAACCCAAAGTAATAGATTGTATGTTACAAGGCTTCCATAACCCTAACTAATAAACTTAGATATTCATAAATAAAATAAAAATCACCATAGAAAGATTCATCATACCAAAAACTAGAAGACGATCTTGGTGTGCGAATTGTGAAAACAAGAGAGAAAAACGTTTCTCTCTCTCTCTCCTCAAGCTAAGCCGTCTTTCTCCTCTCTCAAAATAATATAGAATAATGAATAATTGAATAAAAATTCAGCATTAAGCCTTTTAATAATCTTTTCTCTCATAATTGCCTTCTAAGTCCCTGAACTAATTATAAATGACAAACCAGTCTTGGACATAGTTTCTAGGCTCCATATTTGGTCAAGATTGTTACTCTCTCTTGTGTCATATGCCATCCGCATTTCATAGTCCCATAATGTCTTCATCTACCTCATTAATACCTAAAATCATGCTAATCACATCGGTTAGCTCAATTACATAGAAGTAGAGTAAAAACATAAAAAACACTAGGCACTTTGTTCTCTAAACATAGCTAAAATATGGATAAGTTATGGTGCTTAGGTGTATAAATACACCCAAGATCAACCATTTAATTAACAAAAATACACCATAAAATACACACACCCCTTGACTTTCATATACATACAGTTGTACGTATACACACTCACACTCACTAGAACATATATAGACACACAATACTCACAACAAACACACACAATAAAATATATACACCTCACAAATACCTAAAATGAAAAACTATCACAATTCTAACAGACTTACCTCACTACACACACTCGAAATACACTGAATCACATACACAGATTCACTCTCACAGCTTAAAAACCCACAAAAAATTCACACACAACACTAACACATTAATATAGGCACACACAGATATGGAGAATAGAGGAATACACACACAATTCTATTTTTTGTGGAACATATACACACACAGTTCATAACTACACACCACTCAGAGAAGAGAGCTAAAATTGAGGGAAAAAAGAGAGAATTGAGCGAAACAGGGAGGAAATATGAGAGAGATTCTTTCGACGAGTTTTCACTGAAAAATTTGCTACCACCAGTTTCTTTCTCCGATTCTCGCTACTGTTGAGCTTTCCAGAGCTCCGACGAAGCAGAGAATAGTAACCCATCTCCATGCTGTTTTGGAATCCACCAAAAATCAGTGGCTAAACCCACCAAAAATGACATAACCCGACTCCCGTTTCTAAATTTCAATGAAATCCACCAAAAAGTAATAATACCAATTAATGTTGGTGTAAAAAATAAATAAAAAATAATCTTGTTTGGGCAAAACAAAGTTTGAGGTCGAATTGTCAATTTAAGGGGTTAGTATTGGGATGCAGTTTCGTTGGCTGAGGTTTGAGTTGTGGTTATCGGAAGCGCATTCTACCTTTAAATCGGAATAATACTTTGATTTGGAAAGCTTATTTTAAGGTCCAATTCTCAACTCCACTCCTTTCTATTATCTCATCGTGATTGATAATGTGATTTGGTAGTGTGTTTTGAGTATATTTGAGCTTCTATAATTGACATGACCTGATGGGTTAATTCTATATTGAAATTGGTTAATCGTGTGGTTGAAATGAATTCGGGAGGGGTTAATCTTGATAAAGTGTATTTGGATTAATTTTGATTCTTTGATGATATTGAATGTGATAGAATCTTGATAAATCAAAATGAGTAAGCAAACAGTAGGTCAGGTAGGGAAAACATTAGGATTGTGGTCGTTGAATGTTTGAAATATTTTGATTTTCTCACATTGAAAGAATGTATTGATTTAGTCGGGGAATGCCCCGAGGCATTTGTATTTATTCACCAGAAAATAACCCAAAGTATTTTGTACGCGAAGGACATTAGTGATGAAGGCCCTATGCATCGGGTAGAGCATAGTTAGGGTTAATATAGGTTATTGTAGGTTTATTTTAGTATTTTTATTTCTGACTGTAATAATTGAAGTAGACATTATTTTTTGAATTTGTTTTGGATGGTTTGTTTATTTATTCATTTTGTGTGTTTTATGTGGTTTATGCACTTCATGGAGTCAGATTAGCCGATACAAGTCAAGAAGCCACCATGCTAGAACCACAGGACCGAGGGGTGCCTAACACCTTCTCCTCGATCAATATAATTTCTTAACCAAAATCTCTGTTCGCGGATCAGTTTTGAGAGTCAAATTGATTTTGAAAAGAATTTCCAAAGGTGAGTTGGCACACCAAATCTATGCCAAGTGGAGACTCTGAATTCATGTTTTAAAATCCTTTTTGAAACATATTTTGTCTTATTTGTCACTTTTATAATACCCTTTTCAAACTCAATTATATCTTTTTTCTGGTAAAAAAGGTGTGTGACATTAGCTGCTTTGGTTTCTATTCTTCGTAAGGAAAGCCAAGAGATTTCTTCTCAATCACGGATTTGAATTGATTCCTTGATTGAGGAATGGAACCATAAAGTATGTCCATACGTGATACAGCTTCCACATCCATAGATGTCCATATCAGATATGTCCATGTAGAGGGTGTTTCCATCTTTCCTTTTGTTCTTAGTCTTGATTGATTTGATTTTCCATAATTTGGGGAGGCCAGTAATCTTCATGATTGATACTGTGGTCTTCTTTCCTTTTGCTCTTGTTCTTGATTGATTCACTTGCCATAAGTCTTGGAAGTAAATAATTTTCGTGATTGATGTTGTTCCATCTTGTTAGTAGATGTGTGCTTCCTTTTTGGATTAATTCTATTTGATCCTTTGTATCTTCAGTGTATTCTGCAAGATATTTGTTTATTAGTTTGTCCTTATTAAAACATATAGTGAGAATATTGGGCTAACAATCTCTCCTTTTTTTATAATGACAAATAATAAACATCAGTTGACTTTTCTATTTTTTGATGATGTGCTCCCCTGTCTCACAAACACCTTCGATGTTACTATTTTCTTTGAGCATTAGTTGACTCTCATCCTTTGATAGTTGGCTTTCTCCCCTTGTTTTGCAAGCACTTCTAATGTTCCTCTTTTCTTTGAGCGTCAGTTGACTCTCATCCTTTGATAGTTGACTTGTTCCTCCTGACTTGCGGGCTCCTCTGATGCTCCTGCCTTTCTTTCCCTTTTGGCATAATAAAAAAGAACAACACAACAAAAGAAAATAAAAGAAACAATAGACATATAGCAGGTAAATAGTCTAATTGATTATCAGGATTAAGTAAAAATAAAAAAAATATGGTTGACAATATGTAAAATTTATTTTACAAACCTAAAAAGGGGACATGAACCCTTTTTAATAAAAGTCATCATTCACCACTTAGCCAGAAAGTATGTGAGGGTGTTATGCATGTTATCGCAGAATTTGTCATAAGATTTATCAACGTTTTTAAAGAAGGAGGAGTAGGAGTTCTGGATGGATATCATAAGATCATCATTTGAAGAGTTGACCTGAGTCTTGAGAGAGTCCATACGAGCAAATACTTTGGTGAATAGCTTGATGCCTTCTTGTTTAAATCCGGCAAGGGTCAGCTATAATGAGGATATATCAGTGTTTGTGCTCTTCCCAAAATCTAGCAGCCTAGAAGTCAACCCCTGAAGCAGAATTACACCTTCCTTAATAGCTTTGAAGTAATCTTTGAGTTCCTTCAATTCCTTTAAAGCAGAAATCATGGGGTTAGAAACAGACTTGCTTACCTTAGGGAGTTCAGATTTTGCTCGAGTAGAGTTTTTTTTACACCATTCATTATCGACCAAAACATATCCCATGTTGGAAAAACTTTTAGAGATATAAGTAGTGGAGACTTCCACCGAGGGGTAATCAGAGAGGTCAATATAGTAATACAGGAGAATTCGAGTAATCAACAATCTATATGACATACTGGCAAAGGCATGAATATCCACTGCACTCTAAAGCATATATTCACGAATTTAAGAAGCCCAATTTATCTTGTGCTTTTTCAATACAATACAGGACAAACACATCGTGGCAGGTTATATTTAAAAGGATACCTTCTTTGGAATCAATAGGATGGCGATGATATGAGCCATGATACGGTACTTAAAACATAGAGACAAGGGACCAAAATTAAAAGACATTGTGTTCGGGTTAGACAGGATTTTTTTAACTTCTTCAAAGCTTATTTCAAAATCTTCGGGATATGAGTCATTCAACAAGGGGATTGCACTATAGAACTTTGTACCAAATACCTTTACAAACAGAAAAACATTTAGTATGATTCATGTGCCAAGCACAAGATTCTTAAGTTTGTTGCTGTCAGGAGAGAGGCAGAAGAAATTGGCATAAAATATTCGAACAGGATCCTCATACACTACAAGTCCACATAGGCGAAAAACCAGTGTCAAGTCATAAAATTTAAAGACTGACTGACATTGAAATGATCTTTCTTAAATTAACAAAGATTGACTATGCGATAGGGTACAATGGAACGACTTTTGAAGGCTATGAACTTTCCTTTTTATGAGCTTGTTCAGAATTTAAGCATGTCCTCGAAAGGGAAGGTGTTTAGGGAGTTTGAGTGAGGTTTCTTTATTGAAGAGCCTGGCCTGGGGGCTGGACCTTTTTTTGATAATAGTTGACTGTTGAGAATTCAACGAATATTAATTAGAGGATTCGATGATGAGAACATGATTATCGAATAGAGGTTTTCAAACATATTTTTTGAAAAACTGGCCATGGAGTGAGTTTTGGTCATGGAAGAATAGTTTATCATGATTTTAAAATGGGCGGAGGAGAAGATGAAGGAATAGGTGAGTGAATCGAGAGGAGAAGGGGGATGTTGGGAATGAGGTGACTGTTGGGAGAAGGGGGCGAAGTAAATGAGGTGACTGTTGGAATTGAAAGGACGGCAGAAAGGGGGATGTTGGTAATATAAAAGAGTGTAGTGGCGACAGACGTGGCGTAAGAAATGGTGAAAGTAATGATGAGACCTTCCTTTAGAAAATCAATTTTTAAAAGTAAAAATAAGGCAGTAAAAACATATTCCAAAATAGGTAAAAAAAAATTATTTTTCAAAGATAAAACTCACAAGTCATTAATACTGATAATACCAAGTCTTTTCTAAGGAAACAAAATTTTCTTCTAACAAAGGCATGGGAAAAATTCTACCAATTGATTTTTGGAGTCAATAAATATTAAAGAAAAGTCTCTATTTTCTAAATGATCTCAAATAAAATGATGTTTAATATCAATGTATTTAGCCTTAGAATGATGCACAATATATCTAAACAGACTAATAGCACTGGTGTTATCACACATTATAGGTACAAATTCAAAGGACAAATTAAAATCAAGTAGCTGATGCATAACCCATAAAATTTGAGTATCATATCCTCCAACGGATATGTATTCGGCTTTTGTTGATAGAGCAACCAAAGTTTGCTTCTTACTGTGCCATGAAATCAAGGCATCACTAAGTATTTGACAACTTCCACTAGTGCTTTTTCTATCATTTTTATCACCTGCAAAGTTAGCATTTTAATATCCAATTAAATTAAAATGAGAAGAACAAGGGTACCATAGTCCAGTATCCTAGGTTCCAATGTGATATCAGATTAATCTTTTGACGGCAGTCAAATGAGATTCTTTGGGAGCCAACTGAAACCTTGCAAACTTACATACGCTGAACATAATATCTGGTCGACTAGTGGTCAAGTAGAGAAGTGATCCAATCATTACCCTGTATGTTTTTTCATCAACATCTTTTCTAGATGAATCTGAATCAAGACTTGTGGATGGACTCATTGGAGTTCCATAGGCCTTTTCTTTCTCCATGCCAAACTTTATGATAAGTTCCTTTATGTATTTGGCTTGACTAATGAAAGTAACTTTAGGTATTTGCTTGATTTGTAATCCCGAGAAAATGTGAGCTCTTCTATGAGGCCCATTTTAATTTTTTCTTCTTGTTGGGAGTAGCCTTGAGTTGCAAGTCTGGCATTGTTTCTGATCACCTTACCTTTTTCAGTCAATTTATTTTTATAGACCCATCTAGTTTCGATTACTGAGCAGTTCTTGGGTCTTTCAACTAGGGTCCAAACTTGACTTCGTTTGAATTAGTCCAATTCTTCTTTCATGGCCTTGACCCAGGATTCATCTTTGAGGGCCTCATTAGTCTTCTTTGGTTCTATTTGAGATACAAGGGCAACATATGCTTGCTTTATCAATGAGGCTTTTATCTGCATCCTATCATATAGATTTTTGATAATAAAATTATTAGAATAGCTAGCATAATTTTTCCATTCTCTTAGAACACTTGTTTTGATTATTTCAACTGCGAGAGTAGACTCTAGAAAGGATGTAGTCGACTCGTCTTGCGATGGCTTAGGAACTGTGCTAGCATTGGCTCTAGATTGTGGATCGCTCACTTGTTCTTCATCAATACTTAAATTTATAAGAGGGTGATTAGTTTCATCAAAATATGATATGCATAAATTCTTTAACATCTAGTGTTCTTTTATTGTAAGCCTGTAAGCGCGACTGGTGGGAGAGTATCCAAGAAAAATACCATCATCACTTCTTGGATTGAATTTTCCCAAGTTATTCTAATCGTTGTTGTGGATGAGGTATTGGCATCCGAATGAATGAAAGTAGCTAATATTTGGCTTCTTCCATCTCCACATCTCATAAGGCATCTTTTTTAGAATAGGTCTAATGAGGCACTTGTTGATGATGTGACATGTTGTGCTTACTAAATGCTATTACTGAGGCAAGAACCCTGAAGACTCTCACTATAGATGAACTTATTGGTAATCTAAAGACTCATGAACCCAAGAAGCAATAAGGGCAAGAGAAGAAAGAAGTAAAAAGAAAAAAGTCTCTGCCATCAAAAGCATCAAGGTTTGAATCAAGCGAGGAAGACAATGATGTTGCATACCTGGCCAACAAGATTGTGAAAGCAATGAAGAAAAGTGGCCAATTTCAAAGGAAATGAAGCAGCAGAAAAAAGGGAGGTACTGTTGAAGTTTGTCACAAATATGGAAGTCTTGAGCATTTCATCAAGGATTGTCCATTACACAAATTGGACTATCAAGAATATCAAAAATCTGGAGCTAATAAAGGAAAGAGGAAAGACTATGTCCCTGAGAAGTCAAGAAGAAAAGTTGCAGCTGATTGTGCAGTGAAACAAGCTTTGGCAGTCTAACGAGATTCTTCCAGTGAATTTGATGAAGTTGAAAAGTGTGAAATGTGTCTATGCTGGCTATGGAGGGGAGTTAATCACCTATGATTCCTTTGCTTAAAACTGATCTGGAAGATTGTGTTCCAGTAGTATAGTTCTTGCAGTCTCCTGAAAGGAATGATTTTTTCATTCCACCACACTATTTTGTTGAGGAGACTAAGGTGATGAGAAGTTTTGAGAGTATCCATTCTGAGCACAGTATTCCTCGAAAGTTTTGTTCTCAAATTCTCCTTCATGATCATTGTGCACATGGGTGATGAGATGTCCTGCTTCTCTTTTTACTTTTCTACAAAAATCTCAAAATCCATAAAAATCTCATGTTTATGAGCGAGAAACATTACCTAGGTAAAACAAGAATAATCATTAACAATAACAAAAATATATCTTTTCCCACCAATACTTGTAGTCTTGGCGAGGCCAAATAAATCCATGTAGATTGTTTGAAGGAGTTTGGTAGTAGAGACAATGTCTTTGACTTTGAATGATGTTCGGGTCTTTTTACTCAATTGGAAGGCATCACAAATTTGATCCTTCTCAAACTTGAGTTTTGGCAGGCCTTTCACCAGTTTCAGTCTGCACAGTTTCTCAATGATATGTATACTGGCATGCCTAAGCTTTCTGTGCCACAACTAAGTATCATTGGTTTACACGGTAAGGCGGGTTAAGGTAGCAAAATCAGGACTATTTAAGACATAAATATTATCAACACGTTCACTAATAAGAGAAATATCTCTTTTATCATGTTTGATGGAACAACTTTTAGCTTTAAAGGAGACTCCAAATCCAGCGCCACACAACTGACTAATACTGAGAAGGTTTGAGTCCATCTATGAGATATGCTTTAATAAGTTCACATGAGAGGTTGAGCTTTATTGACCCAACTTCAATCACATTGCTTCTAGAATTATCATTGAATCTGACTGATCCTTCTATTATTTTCTTCAGAGAACAAAAGTTTTCTTTTTCTTTTGGGTCATATGTCTGGAACATCCGCTATCAATGACCCACATTTCCTTTTTATAGATTTTACGGACATGTTCCTGCAAAAAAAATCAATTTTGTTTAGATACCCAAGTGGTCTTGGGTCCTTGCGGGTTAGATGTACTTCCTTTAGGCCTCCAAACCCATGCACTTTTAGGCTTTTACTTTTAGCTGTATGATTTGTGTCCTTTCTATCCACAGGTATAGCAAACATGTCCTTGAAAGAAGAAAGAGGTCTTGGCTGATTTAAACGGTCTTGAAGAGGAACTTAAGTTGTTTTTAAAGGAATTTGATCTTACGAAACTGTGACTTGGTGATTTTTTAATGCTACTTAATTATATTTTTACATTATCAAGATCTTCTTGAAGTAAGTCAATTTCAATTTGACATGCTTCAATTTCAACTTGATAGTTTCTTCGTTCCTTTTCATATTTTAGTTTAAGTCGAGCTTCTCAATTTTTATTCTCTTGAGAGAGTTTATTATATTCATCTATAAATTTTTAAAGCTCATCAGTTATCATATCTAAATTAGATTGAAGAATATACAATTATGATAGTCGTGTGGTCTTACCTTGCTTGATTCACCTTTTACCATGAAGCACATGTTGGATGCTTGTATTTCTTCTTCGGTTTCATCTTCATTACTCTAGGATCTAAAGTTTTTATTTTTTCTAGACGACCTTCTTCTTAATTCTGGAAAATTTTGTTTAAAGTGGCCTGACCTTCTACAGTGATAACAACGATAATTATTTCTTTTGGAATCATTGTTTCTGACTCCTTGGGATCTCTATTGTCTCTGTTTCATGATTTGCCTTAATCCTTAATTTATAAGAGCAATTCCTTCGCTATTGACTTCTTCCAAAAAATCTCTCTTCATTTGGTACGGCATTGAAGGCTACTGGTTTCTTTTTTTCTTCCTTATTGTACCTATTGATATAGTTTTGTTCATATGCAATGAGATTACCTCGTAACTCATTATATGTCATGTTGTAAAGGTCTCCATCTTCTAGATTGACAATTTTAGTTTAGGGAGACTTCCTGGTCTTGCAGGCTGTGCGGATAGATCATCCCTAATGATTTTAGTTCACACACAATTTTGCTAAATCTGCAAACATTGATTTTACGTTCTCATTTTCTTCTATTTTAAAGTATTCATTGACTAGAGTAGCAATTATTGACTTCTTGATTTTGGTGGTTCCTTTATAAATTACCTCTAATTTATCCTACATTTTTTTGCGGTCTAGCAGGTCGATATCTTGTCGTATTCTTCTCCGCTCACTGCACAAAGAAGTAAATTTGTAGCTCGTGCATTATTTTGAGTTACGTCTTGTTTCTCTTTGGTGACTTCAAAGTTCCCGAGGTCTTTTATATCAGTACCGCTCGATTCTTTGTCTTTGTCCTTGCCTTTCTACTTTTCCTTGAGTTCTGGGATTGACTTTGGTCCCTTTTTAATTACAACTCATGTTTGAAAGTCATTCGATTGGATGAATATTCTGAATCTGTTCTTCCAATAGGAGTACTACTGTCCGTTGAAGTATTATGGTTTTGTGGTGGAATGGTTGTCTTGAAGGAGAGCGCCGGGATTTTGGTAGTTTGCCATCTGATCTTTTCTCACGTGCGTTTAAGCAACACTGTTGGTGAAACCTGCTCTAATACCAATTAAAATTCAAGAGGGGGTGAATTAAAAAATTTTGTGAGTCGACTGTTAAGTCTTCTAAGTCGACTTTCTGCAGATCAATATACTTCACAAATCGGATTAGATTTAAATCAGCAGATAAGTAAACATACAACTTGAAATAGAAAATACATAGATTTATCCTGATTCAGAATACTAACATAATGCCTACTTCCAGTCCCCTTGGGTTTCAAAGTCTCCTTAGATCTTTCAAAGTGGAGCTCCAGTACAATAGTGGTAAATAAGTTCTGAAGACTTATTTTGTTTTTTAGATCTTGTGACACAACCTCAATTTGTATTACAAAATTGACTCAATCTTATTTTTTTATATAACTATTATAAACTAAGAAGTACAAAGCTTTATGAGACTAAGATTGAGACACTCTGAGATTCTTTCTTGAAGTTGCGTAAGTGCTTGGATCTTTGGTCTTTTCTTTTATAATCTTCAGCTGGTTCAGCTTCTATTCTTCATAATTAAACCCAAGAGGTTTTTTCTCAATCAAGGATTTGAATTGATTCCTTGATTGAGGAATGGCACCATAAAATGTGTCCATACGTGATGCAGCTTCCACATCCATACATGTCCATATCAAATATGTTTATGTAGAGGGTGCGACCTTCTTTCCTTTTGCTTTTAGTCTTGATTAATTCGACTTGCCATAATTCTAGGAGGCCAGTACTCTCCGTGATTGATACTATGGTCTTCTTTTCTTTTGCTCTTGTTCTTGATTGATTCGCTTGCCATAAGTCTTGGAAGTCAATAATCTTTGTGATTGATGTTCTTCCATTCTTGGAACCGCCTTTCTTGTGAGTAGATATTTGCTTCCTTTTTGGATTGATTCTATTTGATCTTTTGTATCTTCGGCGTATCCTGCAAAATATTTGTTTATTAATTTGTCCTTATTAAAACATATAGTGAAAATATGGGGCTAATAGTATAAGAATGTATACAATGAAGCAAAAGAAGAAAATCACCAAAACAAAAAGACTGTATTGTATATACAACAATATACAATACGATATATAAATATAAACAACAATATACAATATAATATATAAATATATACAAAATAGACATTGTATTAACACTATATAAGTGGATGTAAAATGGTAAGGAAGAAGAAAATCACCTAAATAGACTATTATTGCACATAATATTGTATAGTATTTTTATATGAGTGTATTATAGGCCTCTTATAATTTTGCATAATGTTATATATACAATTATTCAATAATATGCATAATTATACAAATACGTACATATGTATATACAGTGTTTAAACAATATATTTATATTGTATAAGTATGTATAAAATGGGTAGGAAGAAGAAATTACCTAAAGAAAAAGATTGTATTTTATATAAAACAATATACAATCAGTATACAAACGTATACAAAAGAACAAACTTCATTTTCTTCTACAAATTCAAGCACTAATTCTCCAAAAATACCTCAAAGCTACACTAAATTATCCAAAATTTCATATTTGAGCTCCTCGGTATATAACCGATCTTTTATAACCATACTCACTCAAAATTGAATTTATCTACAAAAATTCAAAAATGTCGAATGACAAAAATAAATTTGCAACAATGTTGAATTTTTTTAAAAAAATTGCTTATGTTAACGAACTTTTCAAGTTGCATTGTATATATTTCGAGTTGAATAAGGAGTACTAATTTTTTTGAGAGGTTTTGGAGCTGAAATCGAGTAAAAAAAAAGATTCAATTTTGAAGGAAAAACCTCTTTACCCGATATAACCAACAAACAGATTAGTTTGCAGATTTGGGCTAAGTCTGATTTTGGGCCATGTAATGTAATGTAACTTTTATGCTACGAAATGAAACGTACATTTGTAAGTGTATTTTTCTGTAATTTTTTCTTTTTAATATTGAAGTAAAAAAAAAAACAATAAATTAAAAACGCATACCACGCCATTTCTGTATGCGGCCACTCCATTTTCATTTTTTATGTATGCACTTATAAACTCTTCAATTTTCTTCCTGGTATGGATGTCTCTATTTCAGTTTCATGAATTTTCAACTGATAATTTCTCTAAACAGTTGTTGATATATAATATTGTCATCGAATACCTCTTTAAAAGATTTACAGTTGCATACAAACAAATAAGTGCATAAAATAATCATCGTAAGTGCATGTGCATTGCATGTCAAAAAAATAAAAAATCAATGAAATACAAACCTCATTTTAGCATTAATACAATCGTTATGAGATGAATATGCTATTTTTTCAAGAATTTTTGTTGAGTATACATTATGAAAGAGAATTAAAGAAATCACTCATGTTATATGTATGTGTAGATTGAGGAGATGAAAGAATGTGTACATTTCTGTAGATTGAGGAGTTGAAAGAAATGTATTACATTAAAGAGATGAAGTGGAAATGGAAATTCAATTAGGGACTTACAAGTAATTTTGAATGAAGAGAGTCTAATATGCTACTACTATATAAGGGAGGATGTCCACATTTTATAATTCTCACATAATTTCTTTTTATTCTTAATTGTAGTTATATGGCTTTGTAATTGCCATAAGTTTTGGTAAATTCTAAGAACTTTAAGGATTTTTACATGTATTAAAGATAATTATATCATGGTAATGATGATAATGACCCTATAAATACACCTCAAATATACTTTCTTTTATGTGAAAATGGCAAACGAATTTAGTTAAATAGAAATTAGAAAAAAATTTCATGCATGCATTTGTTTATTTTTTTAATTAAAAAGAATCTTATATAGAAACTAAGAAAAATATCCTTAAATTTTCAGATACCTTTTTGTATCTTAATATTTTAGAAGTTATTAAAAAGTGTCAAATTAATGTTACAAAAATAAAGAAGTAAGGAAATTTTTTTTTTTTTTTTTTAAATATGTCAATTTAATTCATAACATTGATTTAAGCCTAACTTTAGCACGAACCAAATGACACTAGTTTCACTTAAAACCAGAATAGAAAAAGAGCATGTAACTTGCATGTATTTTGTTACCTTCTTTTTCAAAATAGACTTCTATAACATCATCATTTATAACAATATTTCATTACATGAATCAATTTTCATGTTATGTTATAATTATATTTTTGTAAACAATATTTTTATTACATGAAATAATTTTCGTGTTATGTTATAATTATACGTTCTCTATAACATCATTCAGCTTTAGCTTCAAATTATAGGATTAACTCTCGTACTCCCGTCCACCAATACACATCCTAATTTATTTGCTATGATAACATAAATATACACCTTAACTTATCATATTTACACAAATCTTCATTCTTATAAAGTAATTACAAAAAATTCAACTAATTATATATCTTCATTGAATGTATCGAGGAGCTTATGTATCTCAACAAATTCAAAATTAGAAAGAAAAATATCGGAAGCTTATTATGTATCTTTACAAGAAAAAAATGTATCTTTATTGGATGCATTACGTATCTCGACATATCCAAATCGAAAAAAAATGCAAGGGGATCTAATTATGTATCTTTACAAAGGAAAAAATGTATCTTCATTGAATATCCCGGAAGCTAATTATGTATCTCAACAGACTCAAAATCTTAAGTTTCAGTAATTATGTAAAATGTTAGAATTTTCTGCAGTTAAATTTTAAACTGTCGGAATTTATGTTGGTTATCCAATTTATTTCCAATGAAATAGTGAACTAGATACAGATTTGGAGTTCAACCTAACTAGGATAGTGGACTGATATGTAGGGGTGTACATAGGTCGGGTTGACTTGGTTTTTCATTAAAATATAACAAAATTAATAATGTCGGTTTTCTAAATCTATAAACCAAATCAAACCAATATACAATCGATTTTTTAATTTTGATTTTAGTTGGGTTTTTTTCGATTTTCTCGATTTTTTACAATTATAATGTGATTGAAGAAAAAAATAAATATTTTCACTAAAAAGATTAAAAAAAAAAACAATGGTCATAGAGTAGTTTCAATTAAAATTAAGTTGACAAATTACTAAGACGTCTAAACTAATAATATCTATCAAAGTAATATTATGTGAATACCTAGTGGTTCAATTTCTTAATCACTAGTCACAGTAGCTTGTAAGTTCCCTCCACATAAAATGTGAGCACACAAAAGAATGAAGAATTGGAGACAACTTATTAAAAACTTAACTCCATAAAGTAATTAACTATAACATAATTCCATTAAAAAATGAGAAAGAAGAGAAACAAACCTAAATCACAACTTGACGAACTAATGAACAAAATGTAAAGTGAAGCAATGAAGAGTTTTAGGTTTTTATATGACAAAAATTCAAATATAGGTAACTTTTAATCCATAATTACAAGACATGGTTAAAATTTGCATAGTTACAAAACATAAATATACCTTAAATTCCTCTCTTTCTCTCACTCTTTCTCGCCTCTCTCCTCCTTCTCTCTCCCCTCCTCCATTTCCGTCCCTCTATTGCCCTCCCCCCCTTCTTTCTCATTCTTTTATTTTTTATAATTTCAAGAATTGTATATTTGTATATAAACTATGCAAAATGTATATATACATACTCAATATAAATTCTGCAAACTGTATATATACAGATATATAGTTATTTAATATACACTATAATAATATACAAACATTCAGTTATACAATTGAAAAAAAAAAGTACATATACAATTAACAACTTATACATAGATGACTTATATAATTGACATATATGATTTATACATATACGACTTATTCAACTGACTTATACATAAACGACTTATACAATTACATCATATATACAATTAATATACAATTTATACATATGCGCATATATATACATATACAATTAACAACTTATACATATATGACTTATATAATTGACATATATGACTTATACAGTTGACTTAAACATATACTACTTATACAATTACATTATATACGCAATTAATATACAACTTATACATATACGCATATATAATTGACACATAATATATAATTGATAACAATTTAGTTGAATTGAAAAATAATGATTGAACTAAGTTATCTCAATCAAAATTTATGATAGAAAGAATTGCAAAATATATAAAGACAAAAAAATTAAATCTAATATCAAAAATAATGAAAGATTACCTCAAATCTTCAATAAATATTATAAACGGATTTTATGTGGTGACAAATCTGCAAAAAAAGGTTTTCCAAAGTAAAATCAAGGATGATATCTTATGATATTAAAGTCATTTTGAGAGAAAAATAAGGAGGAAAAAAGTTGAAGAAGGTCTCTTGAAGAACACTATTATGATGTTGCCAATGTTGTTGTTTCTTCAATGTAAAATCAAGGATATTAGAGTGATTTTGAGAGAAAAATAAGAAAAAAAAAGTTGAAGAAGATATCTTTAATAATCATGCATTTTGATGTTCCCATTGTTGCCCCTTTTTAGCCAATAGAACAAAAAAAAAATGATTTTAAACTACCAAATAACTATGAATTGTAATTTTTTAAAACATTAACCGTACCATATAATTAATATAGTATTTTGTCTATAATATATAATTTTTTCTTTTTATATTAATATTGGGCTTTGTATTAATTTGTTACTAATAGACAAATATTATAATTAAAGACCCAAGAATATATATCTATTTTCTGAATATAAAAAAGTAATAAAAATAATTAGAAAGTAGATTATAAGTAATATTTTTTTACATATAAAAAATTAAAATTATAGATATATTATGTCGGTTCGGTTTGGGTTCGGTTAGATTTTATTTTTGCTAATATCAAACCAAACCAAGAATGATCGGGTTTTTTTTTGCCAACGCCAAACCAATCAAACCAAACCATAAGTCGGTTTTTTTCCTCGGTTTGATTTGACTTAACGGTTCGGTTTGTACACTCCTACAGTGATATGGATGATCTTGGACTAGCATCTTGGTCCTTGAGGGCTTATCTTGTTTAGCCTGGCCCATATTCAGCCCCATTTGTTAGCCCATCCTGCAAAGGTTTGTCTCAGAGAGGTGATTAAGAGGCCCACTAAGAAGGCTGCTAAGCCCACCATTTCATTCATGTTCCATTTCCATGAGCAAAATAGGGAAACTGGCGTAAATGTCGGCCATCTAGTTTACCAATATGACCAAAGTATACACTCTAACTTTAGTTGTATATGTTGTGTATCGCTATGTATGTTACATATATATTTAGTATAAAGTACACTATTGTACATATTTTGTAACTAAGATCAATGAGGTCTATAGATATGTATATTACATATATATTTAGTATAAAGTACACTACTGTACATATTTTGTAACTAAGACCAATGAGGTGTATAGATATGTATATTACATATATATTTAGT
The DNA here is from genome assembly GCA_030864225.1 of Capsicum baccatum var. pendulum. Classification (NCBI taxonomy): domain Eukaryota; kingdom Viridiplantae; phylum Streptophyta; class Magnoliopsida; order Solanales; family Solanaceae; genus Capsicum; species Capsicum baccatum. The sequence continues at coordinate 128,876,679 of CM061551.1, read as the reverse complement.
ATAAAGTACACTACTGTACATATTTTGTAACTAAGATCAATGACCCAGACATTGAGCTGAAATTTTTCCAACAAAAATATTTGGAGGGAAAAAAGTACATGTACAGCAAATCAAATATCCTAAATTATTGGTAAACACTAAACCCCCTTGCTATCAGTATAGAACTAGCTGAATAATAAGAAGTACCTAAGAACTTATATTTATGAGAATTCGAAACTGATTTTTTTTTTTTACACTGATTTATTTATAGTTATGACTATGTGTAACAGATTTAAACATTGATTTTTTTCTTCCTGTACAGTTGTTCCTTCAACTGCCTAATCTTGGTATCAACTCTAGCAGAAAATCCAATTTTAGTCTGTTCCTTGGATTTCTCCTGCTCCATCAACCACATCGGTCCATCGACGATATCCATTCTAAAATGCTCCATTTCTTGGATCAAATGATCATCCATAGGGAAGAATGATCTTTGAATAACAATGTGAATGAAGTATGGAAGTAGTGAAGATACAACAGCTAACAATGTAACAATCCAGAACATTGCTGCAGAACCTATGGCTTCTGTTAAGAGGTGAAATCCTGTTTCAACTTCATTGTGTTTTGGAGGGATCACACCATACAAGAACAAGAAAATATACCAGCAAATGATGCTACCCCAGATGAGTAAATGGCTTATCCAAGTGAAATGGTTTATTATAAGCGCGATTTGGCAGTTCACTGTCCATATTATGCAAGTGTAAATAATTGCACCAATCTGTCCAATGTCTGCCACTCTTCCCTCTTGTGTGAATGCAGCTGGAGAAAGTGCACTTATGCTGACTGTAAAGATTGCTAGTGATGTAAATGATGCATTTAGTATCCATCCGATGATTCGTTTCCAGCTGAAGCAGATATTCTTTGGTCCTTGCTGATAAAGGGTTGGAAACTTCTCCCAATGACAGACATCAAACGAGAGTGATAAGAAGTTTGATGAAAAGCATAAGAAATTATAATACCTAGATTATGTCTTCAGAAACATTGTATGTTCATCTTAGCTATTGATTATGTGCAGCCTAAGCAGCACAAACACGAATACATCTTATTCGTGTTTCAAGTATATGATATAATGTATTGAAGTGTCTAACTTGCATGTGAAGCTTATGCATAATGGTACCAATTAGAAGGGGGTGGGGGTGGATCGGCGTAAGTTCTTGATTTTTACCTTAAGACAGACTTCAGACGAGACATCCTGTTCAAGCACACCCAGGGAGATCACTGGCAAGGATGTCAAAAGGACATTGAAGATGACAATATACCAATCATCAAATAGAACCTGTCCTGAGGAAGTGGTGAGGATGTCATAGAAGAATAGTGTGAGGCCAAAAGTGACGTTCTTGTAGACAAAATATAGAATCTGCAGCATCATAATGAAGAATAAGTCCTTTTTAGTGCACTGAGATCTAAGGATGGAAAAAAAGATCTACTGAAGTGAAAGAAAGATCATTTTCTCACCAGCTTGGAGATCCTCTTGTAGCACCAGTGTCCGTGGACTATAAGTAGGCGCTCCAGGAAGCGAAATTGAGGCATTGAGAAGTCACTTGCCATAACAGCCTGTAAATCTCAGTAATCAGGAGAATTATAATTTAGTTTGAAGATTAGGCTTCAATAGCTGAAGAATTAACCAAAAAGAGAAGCCAATCACAAATTCATGGATAGCAAGCATTTACCTGCATTCCTTCCATGCCACTGATTCCAACACCAATATCTGCTTCTTGAATCATGCCTACATCATTTGCACCATCGCCTATAGCCAACGTTGTCTTGCCAGTGTGTTGCTTAACTAATCTCGTGATCTAGAGATTTAAGTCAGAAATTTACTCATACAAACTTGTGTATTGAAACATGAATGTAAAATAGTATCAAGTTTTCTAGGATTTTTTTTAAAATTTTTTTGACAAAGATTAAGTTTCTAGGAATTAGAAAAGATCATTTCGTTTATCTGATCTCAAGCAGATGAAAAAGGAATTTTCTTTGAATGTGAAACAGCATAGGACCATCCTAAGCATAAAAAAAATATGACATACAAGAGCTTTCTGTTTGGGAGAAACTCTGCAGCATATGACAGAATCACATCTAACGGCTAGTCTTAGAAGCTGGTCCTTTATATCATTGCTCAAGGCTATTTCAAGAGCTCTTCCTTCCACTATCAAGGCGAAAGTTCGATTCTTTGTGTCTTCTTGAATGACCATTTGATAGTATCTTTCAATCTGACGTAATATATCTTCTCTCATGACCTGAAAAACTAGAAAAAAGTTGACTACGTTAATTCCAATTCTATTTTACTCCTTATTTGATGCATCGTTCTTTTATTTATTTGAAGCAAATGAAATTTCTTTTCACCTTCATGAGATTTTTTGACTCAGCTTCTTTGCTTAGAGTCAAATGAACTTGCTTCATATCCTGCCGAAGTAAACTGCAAGCATATCTGCAAGATTTGAGAGGAAGTAGATTTAGCTATAGAGTGACCTTTCCGTAGATTCTTTGAACTATAGATAATATTTCAAAAGCTTCATGCTTCTGCTTTCTGAAGAAGAAAAGTAAGGTCTCACCCAACGTTAACTGCTGTTTCTTTCTTATCTCCAGTTAGCAGCCAGATCTTCAATCCAGCCTGTGCTAGTTTATCTATGCACTCAGCAACCTGAAAACAGTTGGGCAGAATTGTTTTCAAGCTTTAAAAAAAGGTTTACTTTGCAAGGATGCAGTAATGTCTTCAACAATTCTTAAAGCCGCACATTGTAGTTATACTTTGGCCAACACATTAGCTTTCTCATCTTTCCTTTTGCCAATATAGCTTTTAGGAAGCTCGAGAAAGTTGTCGTTGGAAAATATAGCTTTTCGACTTTTCCCTCTAGACGATCATATGATGCTATATTAGCCTCTTTGTCCAAAAGTCTGGACTCTGGTAGGCGAAGGGACAAATTGCACATTGGTGTGGTGTTGCTTATCAAGAGAACACCAAGAATGATTTGTACAAGTTATGGTGGAAGAAGATATCTGGAACAGAAAACTCACCCCTTTTTGTAACTTGTCTTCAATTGCTACTGCACCTAGCAAGATCAAATCTTTCTCAATCATTTCGGAGGCATTTTCTAGTAGGTCTTCTCTTTCTGGACCTATAGTGGCCTTGGCTTTTGTAAATTGTGAATTCCACTTCTCATACTCATCCATCTTAATTTTCTTGTATGCAAAGAGCATGGTTCTCAAACCATCTTCTGCATAGTTTGAAAGATGTGCAGTTGTTGCTTGCTGGTATGTCCTACCATTATCTGCAAGTCTATCAAGAATAACACTGCGCAACCACGGAGAGACTTAGAAATATACTAGAAAATCTAATAATAATAGTTTTATCACTTAACAATTGAAGTAACGTAAGCAATTTCATCTTACTTGTCAGCCCCTTTGCATAGGAGAAAGATGTCTCCATTTTCATTTCTCACTATCACAGACATCCTCTTTCTAGAGCTATTGAATTCTAACAGATTCAGGAGCTTGTACTCCCTAGAAGCAGAAACTTGAGGAGCTAAATAATGAGCAAGAGGTGAATTAAGAGACGGTGAAATTGAAGTAAAGTAGGCGAAAGTTACCTCTTAACATCCATTCCGGAAGAGGGGTCAAGTTCTTCAACAACCATCACAGATTGAGTTCTATGACAGAACTTGAATCCAAACTCTTGTGCAGCTATCAGAAAGGATACTTCCTCAGGTGACTCAGCCTCATATTTCAGTTTACCACTTTTCTCATCTTCAACAGGAATACCAGTGTGACATAGAGACATGACGCGAAAGAACATCATCATATCTGATACATTAGATCGATTAATCCACATTTTGTCCATTAGTCTATCATCCCTGAAATTGAATCCCTTAATAACTGAGTTTTTTGTGGTAATCGAATTTTTTGGAGTAGTTGTACTTGGTGTCTCCATTCCTTGCTCCAAACCAAGGGCCATCTTCTCGGCAGCTGGATCAGCCATTGAGAACTCAAACATCTCTAGGCTTCGACCAGTGGAATCATATCCACCTACACTGAACCGATATCTCTCCACCTCAATATTCATTCTTCTCGATGCTGCAAGATCAATTTCGGTGATCTCACCTCCATATGAAATCCCTTCAATCGAACATTTCCTAAATTCCATTTGGTTACAAGTCAATGTTCCTGTTTTGTCAGTCAGAATCATTTCCACCTGTCCAAGCTCTTCATTCAAATTCGAAGTTCTTGCCTCGGCTGATTTATCTGTCACATTATCATACATCTTCTGGTCCTTATTGATGAGCATAGCTTGTAGAACTTTAACAACTTCAATCGAAACATATAAAGAAATTGGTATCAAGTAGCCATACAACACTAAAGCCCTTATAAATTGCAACAAGCATGATACAACCGGCTTTGATGGATTAAAAGATGAACCATCACGCAGTTTATTCAACTCAAGATAATACCATTTAACAGCTTTCTTTTTTGTGAATACAGCTGAAGCGATAGAGGATACCAGCGATATCAAAATGAGCATGCCAAAAAGGACATAAATTACATGATCCATCTTCCTTTCTACTCGACTGCGTTTAGATGGTGACCTTGTGGAGTTCCTCACAGCCTTTGTATCCGGTCCACTAAAGACCACAACCCCATAGATATAATCAGTATTTCGGAGCTTTGAATCCCTTAGAAGAATTTGCGTTGGAGACAAAGGATGAGATTCATTGTCAAGCTCCAAATTTCCTACAAATGTATAAAGGTTTGGATTTGGATCTTCACAACGAACCGTGGCTAAAAATTTGCTGAACTGTTCATCTCCATCTAGGCTGAGAGTGGCTTCCAAACTTCTTTTAACTTTCAGATTTGTCTCACCATCAAGATTCATAGTCTCAACATAACAAAGACCATCTTCATAGCTTGATGAAAGCAGCAGAAGATCACTTGGAAAGTACTCATTCTTGTTGACTTTAATCACATCTCCCACATATACATCTTTCCATGCTCTATCTACAAAATTTCCATTTCCTATGTGAACCTTAACTTTCCTTGCATTCACCTTCAAGTCCTGCAAGGTACACAACAAAATGAAAATGTTCAGTAAAAACAGAATACACTGTTTGACACTATGATATTGTCAAGAAACCAAAACATTTAAGGTACCTGCAAGAATCTATTCCAATCCTCCATAGCCTCCTTGAGCATACTAATCCCAACGACGAAAACAAGGGGTGAAATGACACTAACAGGAGTAAATGGAGCCAGTGAAGTGACAGAGAGCACAGCAGCTAACAAGAAATACAAGTTGGCAACACGACGAAACTGCTCGAAAAGTGCTATAGGAAAGAATGTAACAATGTTGTATTTTGTTGTGGATACATAGTTGTTAGGATACTTGTATTGTTTCTGCTTGTGGAAATGTGGTTCATTGCAAAAAACCACCCTTGAATAACCTGGCTGGCCAATGAAACTTTGAACTGATGGTGCACCAGCAGCAAAAGAAGTAGGATCACCTTCATTAGTTTGAGGATGCAAACATGAGAATGTGTACAGTTTGCTCCATTTTAGTTTCTGCTTCTTTCTTTCTGTTGCCATTTCAGGAATGGAGAAAAAAATGTACTAAGAAATTTGGTACTCCAACGTTTGATATTCAACTAGAACATATGAAGTTTAACTAAAATCTTTTTAAGGGAAAATTGCCTTGTTGATCCTTGAAAATATTTTGGAAAATTGCCTTCTTGATCTTTGAATTAACTTAATTTCAACTTTAGTCCATATTTTCAACCACGGCATATCCAACATAGTCTCACAAAGTGAGATATATACCGACCTTATCTCTACCTCAAAGATAGAGAGGTTATTTCCGATAGTCCTTCATATTTTCATAAAGAAAATAATTTCCTCCGTTTCATTTTGTGTGTCATAGTTTGATCGACCACAGAATTTAAAAAATAAGAAAAAACTTGATGATTTTTATCAAATTGTTCCTTATTAAAAAATGTACTATTGTTACCTTTAATTTAGTGGGACCTTATTATTGAAACTAAGGATAAAAGTGAAATTGTGCCTTTAAATAGTTAACAAATAAGAAAAGGTAAAAAAAATTTTCTTGGACGGATAAAAAAAATAACGACACTTGAAATGGGATGGAGGAAATACATTTAACCATTAGATGTTCTGTGCAACTAATTTTCACCACTCTGTCTTTATTTTTCAAGTCATTAATTAATCTCAATTGAATAATTTGTGTTTCTCTTGACGTAATTTGATAGTGTAAAAATTACCTATAATAAATTAACAAAAGCTTATATCAAAATTAAGGTATAATCCGTTTTGGCACAATGTTCCAAGGATTATGTTGAGCGATTACATCAAAGTGCAGGACATCACCAAAAGAAAAAACATATGTAGTCTTATCTATGTTCTTTAACTTTCATCTATCTTTGCATTTTAGGTTGTTTTATTGCAAAGACTTGGTAAAAGGTTTTAAACTAGACGGCAATCTCAAGAAAGGAAGTTTCTTTAACTTGTTTGTTGCTTAATGTATTTAGCCAAGACCAAGTTGTTGCTTGAGCATTTACCGGCTTTCTCACTTTTGGAAAAGACAATTTGCAACTGCCAAAATACTCCTTATAGTATCTCGTTTCATTTTATTTGATCTTTATTGACGTGACAAATTTTAAGTTCAATTATTATTAAGGATAATATGAAAAAAAAAGAAGTGGTAATCCTCTCTTAATTTGCGATAATTGACAAATAAATTAAGATAATTGTTTTTGGAATACGGATCAAGTAAAATGAATCGGGGAGAGTACTATATGTACTTGGGATCAAGCAGAATCAGGCCTTTTAATAAACAACAATTTCCACTGTATTTGCAGCATTGGACACTCGTTGATATTTCCTAAGCAAATTTTCTTCTTTTTTTCTATTAGTATATGTGTTCTGTTTTAATGCTAGTCTTTATCTTACAAGAAAAACAGATTCCACTAAGGAGTAGTATTCTCATCTTATGAAACATTTAACTAGCCCCACGATTTTACCATTTGTGACATGCTAACAATTATGTTTTGATTAGAAATGTTACATTTTGAACTTTTTTTAACAGAACAAGTTTACTTTATTGCCGATGAAATAAATATAGGGCAAATTTCATAAATCTAAATCGTTTAGTATTTAATCACACTTTATTTTTATCTTTTTTTAAAATTACATGAAATTTCAAATTTTGTATCGGGATACATTACTTAGGGACAAGATACATTACTTAGCCGGTCCAGTGATGGTCATGATACATTATTTAACCGGTTTCGTGAAGTATTTTCTTGGTCCATGATGTATCGCGACCCTAAATGATGTATCGTGATCTAAAATGAAATTCGGAATTTTTATAATTATTTTAAGAGGTTGGGATTTTAGATAATATTCTTTAATAGTTTGAGCTTTTAGAAGAAGCTGTCATACATGAGCATCCAATTTTGGATCGGCGGAGTATTAACCGCAATCGATGGGTTTTGAAAAAGTTAAGTTGACCATATTTTTTTCTTCTAAAGATAAGTTGGACGAGATTAATTTTCTTAAAGGAGAAATACTGAAGCTGCAATTCATAGACTATGGGGATATCCAAATTCAAACAGCAACTTGTAGCCATAATTCTTGGATCTACAAATTAAAGAAATGTTTATCCTTTTAATCTCAACTGTCAAAAGTGTATCTACATCTGGATTTGAGAATTGGATGATCCTTTTACTTAAATTACATTAATTAAACACTAAGCTAACATTTAATTTAGTGAACTGTAATATGTAAACATGTATGCTTCCAAGTTTATTAAAAAACATATATTTTTATCGTTGCCTTATTTTCTTATCGAGGGACGAAAGCATAATTAATGAATTTTTCTAAAAAGAATATTGAATTTTAATAGAATCTTTTGATTTCAGTCAAATCTGTTGGAAAAATTACTACAAGACTGATAGTGGAACTGAAATTAATAATAATAAGTAAAATAGTCACAAAAATTGTGTCGTGGCAAGCCACTGCCTTAAAAGTGATTTCGATCCGACTCTGATGCAAATTTTTCTAGTCGATCGCTCCTCAAAGTTCCACATCTACTTTCAAATATGTGCACTCATGACTGGAAGTTTGAAGGTTGTCCAAACTAATTGCCCAAAATAATTCAAGAGGAAGAGGAAAGAAGTAAGATGTTTTCTTTCTTTATTGTGTTGTCTTCTTTTTATTCTCCATAAATGCTCCTTATATAGGTGTAGAAACTAATATTACTGAAAGAGGGAGTACATTGGAGAAACAGAGATATGAATATAAATGAAATTAAAGTACTATTAAATTACAAAACTCATATAGGAACAAAATATGTTCATCTCCCACATAACGTATATGTTTTATATTCAACTCCTCTAAAACATACTTTTTTTGTTTATTTTTATTTAGTCATTGCATTATACAAATACTTTAAGGTAGAATTAACTCCACAATCTCCCCACTAATGCAAAGATAAAGAATATGAATAAATTCTAGACAAAAGGAATGAACATGTACTTAAGTGTCAATATCTTTCGATTTGAATTGACACATAGTGATATGAGGCAACAAACATCCAAGAAGTGAAGTACTCTTAAAGTAGATGGACGTAATTGAGACCTCCACCACAACACATACCTTATCTTTGATTTTAAGTAACCATCACGATACTACAAAGTGCTTTTATGGTCATGGACACAAATCTTGGGTTTCATAAGTGCTCTAGAAAGACTACTTAAGTCTTTCATAAAAGGCGACCAACCCTTTACACACACGTAGGTGATCCATCAAATCTATCACATAAAATAAGGCTATGGATTATTAAGAGAAAATTTAAGCTCAACCTTATAATACACCATCTCGAGTCATAGGTATAGGATATGTAGTATTTATTGAAGACCTATATGGCTTTATTTGACCACAAATAAGCATCCATCATATTACCTCAATCCATGGACTTTAGCTCCATCCCCTCGATGATTCAAAGACTATTTTTCTTATCAAACCTTTGGTCACAGGATCCGTCAAGTTTCTTTCGAACCTTACATATTCTAAGAAATTAACACCACATTTTAACAATTGTTTCACTGCACCATATCTGATGCGAATATGTCTATTTTTTATTGTATACACTACTTTTAGCAATCTCAATTACCGCCTATGAGTCACAATGTAAAGAGACTAGTGACATTTGTCTTTCCCATAAAGGCACACCTGTCAAAAGGTTTCTCAGCCACTTATCTTTTTTGCCCTGTCAACTCAAGAGCAATGAATTTAGATTTCATTGTAGAATATGCTGCACAAATCTGCTTTGAGGACTTCCATGAAATAGCACCTGCACCCAAAGTAAACACATAGCCACTGATGGAGCTAACTTCATCATTGTCAGTTATCCAGTTTGCATCACAAAAATCTTCTAAAGCAACAGAAAATTTATTAAAATGCAAACACTAATCCATAGTACCTCTCAAATACCTTAACAAGTGATGAAGAACATTCCAATGTTCACGACTGAAATTATGAGTATATTTACTCAATCTACGAACAGCATAAGATAGCTGGATGAAAGAGAAATTCCAATGAAGGTTATGGTAATTACCTTGAAGAGCGATAAGGAGCTTCAAGGAGAACCTTCTAAGGAAAAAATGGAGGTAGAGTATGCCCAAGTATGCAAAGTACTTGAGGGATGTGGTAGCTAACAAGGTGAAACTACAGGATATGGAAGCTATAACACTCGCTGAAGAGTGTAGCACTGTGATGACACAGAAAATCTCTAAAAAATTAAGAGATGAAAGAAGGTTTGCTATCCCTATTCAAATTGGGAGTAAAGAGTTCCATGCACTGAGTAACTTAGGGAAAACATAAATTTAATACCCCTATCACTGTTTAAAACATTGGGCTTGGGAGATCCAAAATCTACCACCGTGGTGTTGCAGCTGGCAGATGGGACATTTACACATCTGGGTGGAATAATTGAGGATGTCCTTATAAAGTTTAGTAAATTCATTATACCTTTTGATTTTATTATTATTGATTTTGTGGTAGATGAACAGGTACCAATCATATTAGGGCATCCATTTTTACCAACTGGTTGATTGATATTAGAGAAGGCACGCTCAAAATGAGGATAGCTGGTCAAGAAGTGGTATTTGACATTTACAAAGCACCTATTGTTAAACCCAAATTAAAGAATTATGTATGATTAATGTGATTGAAGAGGAAAGGTGTGGGGTGGTTAATCTACCAAAGACCTCTTCGGATTACCTAATTGAGCGTGATAAGTTGAATCTACCATTGCCCAACATGAAAAAGGTTAAAGTCAAGATAAATGTTAACCTTGAGAGTGAAAACTCGAGAGATCAAAAACTAATGAGAAAATGACTCCCCAAAAGGAGTAAAAGTGTGAAGGAATATGGTTGAGTTAAGTTGGGTCGTGCCGCGACACTAAATCAGGCACTACTTGGGAGGCAACCCAAGTTAATTAGGTATGTTTTATTTTTAGTTTTTATTTTACATAGTTTTTGTTTTTGGTTGAGTCACAGGTTAATGGGAAGTCTGAGTACCATAAACTTGAGCTAAGAAGTATGTCAAAGACTAAGTGTGGGGTCCCATGGATCTCCTTTATGTGTAAAGATGCTACTAGCTAGGCCCAGATGACTCAAGAAGTATTTCTATCACTTACCTTTAAATTCACTTTGGGGACAAAGTAGAGTTTTAAGTGTGGGGTGGGTAAAATTCTCAAATTTTAGCTCAATTTCAAAAATTTTAGGTTAGGGTTAAGTGAGATATTATTGTTGGTGCTATTTTTTATTACATGATGCAAATGGGTTTGTTTGAAAAAGCATGTTGATTGAGTGAATTGCTACTTTTGGGACTCTTAGGCTCATGTTTGTGAGTCTTGTAATTGTTGGATTAATTTTGAATTTAGGTTATTTTTTGGTTGGGAGTCTATGATGATCCTATTGAGTTGAGCATGTATGTGATATGAGTTTTTGTATATTACTTGTTGTTTGTGATGTCTAAAACTTGCCCGGTGTGTGTGTGTGAAGTGAAATAAAGAATGTGGGTTTAAGAGATGATATAGGCATTTCATTGATAGCCTTGTTTTATACCTTATATTTTTCCTACCTTTGTGCATAATCCTAGTTAAACCCCATTAAGCCTTTAACTTATTTTATTTGGTAGCCTCATATGTAGCCTAACCCCTTCTTTGAGGGACTTAATTTGATCCTAAAAGCACCTAAGTACTTTAATGAAAAATTGAAATAGTAAGGAGTTTGAAAAATTGAAGAAGAAAAAAGGTGAAATTGATGATCCAAGGCAATTGTTATTAGTGTATAATTGATGTGTGGTGGATGGTTGTGATATAATATATGCAAAACATATTGCCATGATTGTGAAAAAAAATTAGAAAAATTCAATCTTGTGGTAGTAAACTATGTGTCCACCAAGTGTTTGTGAAAATGCTTAAAAGAGATGGGACAAAAAAAAAGGGATGGGTGGATGAAAAGTGTAATTTGATTGTTGGGTATTGGTTTTAAATGTTTAGTATAGGCATTGAAGCGCTTAGAGAGGTTATTCACTATTCCAAAAAAGTTCCTATCCATCCCTTAGACTACAATAAAACCTAGAAAAGACCTAATTAATCCTAAGCTTTACATTCTAATATTAGTAGAGCATTACACTAAGAGAAAGCTTATGGTTCAATGTGTGTAACTTTTGAATTCCTTGTGAGAGTGAGCATAAATTGATTCTGGTACCCATCATATTATGAATTGCATTATTCTGAGTGGTTATGGGTAACTCTCTTGTTATAAGGGTCACATGTTTGATGAATATGGGTGAATTGTATGATGTCCTTGATTGAATGATAAGCATGAGTTTTCCAACTAGGTGAGTCAATTCTTGAGGCTAGGAAGTTTTAGAGTAGTTTTCATGAGCTTCCAAGTGTGTAAATAATATGCTTAGTATAGTAACTTGCATTCTATGTAGTCATTCTAGTACTAGATTAAGTGTCTTGCAGTTAGTAGAATTGTATAGAATCTGTAGTTGATAATGATTATAGTTAAGATTTTTTCGAAGACGAACAAGGCTTTAAGTGTTAGGTGGTGATGTTGGTTGTATTTGTGCATTCTAGTGTCACTATTCTAGCCTTTTTAGCCTTGTTTTGAGGATGATTCTATACTATATTTGTTGATAATGAGATAAATGTGTAACAAAGTGTTAAATTATTTGTTCATAAGGTTTTAACTGAATTCCAAACAAGATTGTACTTAAAAGTTTCATTTATAGTTCAACCCGGAAAAGTAGCGTTACTAGCTTGAGCTAGGTGTTTTTTTTAGTTAATTCCAGTGAATTCTATTGTGTTTAAGATGTTCCTTGTGGTTTTAAATGTGTTATTATACGTGGAACAAGTTTTTAGGAGTGTATAAATTTCAAATGAGCCAAGATAGGAGTGGAAACTTGAAATGAAAGATCTTGGAAATCAACTTAGTTTAAGCTCTTGTTTTTTATTCATCGTGATGGATGTTGTGTTTTTGTGCTTCTAATTCGTGTGGTGTGTTCTTGTAGGACCCTTTATGATATTAATAGAAAGATATATAGATTATATATAGGCTTTAAAATCATTGGAAAGATGACACAAGACAAGGGATGAACGGAGTAAGGACCAACACTTAACCAAACTTCGGAGGACAAATTCAAGTAACATCATGCTATTAGCATGCGTCGCGTGCTCTAGGACTTTGCAATAAATGGTGCGACATATGCCTCATTCCATAGTAATATAGGGTGTGACACATGCTCCACTCTACACCTAGGCGTTTTACTCGAATTTGACTTAAACACGTACTTAGCTTACCCTTATGCTATATATATACATGTTGTAACACGTTTTTACTTATCTTTTGACATATTTTGGAGATTAAAGGGCTGCTTCAACTTCATAATTAGGTTTTTATTAATTTTATTTAGTTCATAAATGTTTCTAGTCATTAATTACAACATTTTTATTGTGATTATGACTATGTGTGGTTATACGCCCAAATTACACCTCTCCTATGAGAGAGTAAGCAGTCGTTGTCAAATATATAACCCAACTAGGTTGGAGTCGAATCTCACAGGAAATATGGTGTAATCAAGTCTATTTGTGATTAAATCGACTGATAGATAATGGTTTCCTTTAAATGGAGGGTTTTTATCAATCTAACAATGGTTAACTTTCAGCTTGCTTTAGTAACTCAGAGTTAAAATTTCAGTATTTCAAATAAATGATATTGAAAAACTAGGGTTGTGATCACTATGATTATTAATCCTCACTGAGTAATAGTTGTAGAATTGGATTCTTGCGACTTGTGGGAAACACCAAATTATCAGTTTCGACAGCCCATCTAAGTGTTTCTCAACCTACTTAGATGTTGATTTCCCTAATTCTCTCGAACTTAGGAAAAGCTTTTATTCACACTGATTTTATCTCAAGTAGATTAATCTTTTTACAACATTAATCATTAGATGGAAAATTAACCTTCCCAAATCCTTGTTGACAATTCACTACCTTTAGTTAATTTCTCAGTTCATGCAACCAAAATAAGGTTGGATCTAGTGTTTTCAACCAATAGAAAACATTCATTACAAAGGAATTATCAAGATGTTCCCACAATCATTCGAATCCTAACCAACTATTAAATCAACATAGGAATAATCATAGATCCTACAACTCTAGTTGTGGGTTTTAGTTTCACATGGAATAGAAAGAGAAAACAGAAATTGAACTCATAACTCAAAGTAATTAAAATTACAAAAGATGAAGTCCAAAGTTGATTATCTTATAAATTCAATAAGGATTTCCCACAACTAAATCAGAGAATTGAAAAATTGAATTTGAAGTTCCCAGAGTCAAAAAGAAGTAAAACTCGTCCCTTGAATAAGTTCGAGATGTTCAAGAAAATTAATGAAACCCTAAAAGCTACTATTTATATCCGTACTTTAAGAAAAATTCAAAATTCAAAATTCAGCTTTTTGCGCCTTAGCTGATGAAATGTCTGACAGCATATCAGAGATTTGCTAGCTTATCAGACCATGTTGCTAGACATGCTTCCCATTTATTGCCTTCTTCTTACGTGTGACGACATGCCTAACGGCTTATCAGAGTTTTGATAGCTTATTAGAACATATCGTCAGACATGCTTCAAGTTTTTGCCTTCTGCTTCTGAGCAACGACATGCCTGACATCTTACCGGAGATCTGATAGCTTATCAGGCCATGTCTTTGGAAAATCTTAAATTTTCTTGTTCTCTGCCTATATGTGATGACATGGTCAGATAGCTTATCGACCAACTTGTCAGGTGAAGTCTTCAAAACTCAATTTCTTGCATCTTTCACCAAAAATCATCTTTCTTGATGTATCTCATATCTTGTCTTGCATCTTGACTTTCTTACAAAATCACATGAAATATCATCAAAAACAACAACAGTTACTTAGGAACTTATAATTATTCCAAATTAAAAGTCTTAAATGTGCTAACAAAAGGCTAGCATATCAACATCCTCAACTTTAAAACAATTTATTATCCTCAACCAACCACATAACACCATACTACGATGCTTAACCAAGAGAAACATAAGATACCTATAAAAGTTGATCATCAATTATAGCTCCAAACACATTACACTCTCCAAGTTCAATTAATTTTAAATCCAACTGTGTATGTTAATGAAGATCAACAATGTGACACAAAGGAATCAAAATATGGCATCAAATTAGCAACATTAACCATGGATATATACCAGTTACACTACCCAAATAAGTAAGACAATAGTGACACAACCTGTATGCCCTTACAATAAAGAAGTCCCTCTTCACTTATATATAAAATCAAGTATGGCAACGAGGGGACGGCCAAGAGACATTCACTCTCAAAAAGAAGTTCCAGTCGATGTATCCCAAATACAATAATCTAGCCCTAATTTTCATTACCGAAGCTTTCAGACAGTTCAGTTAGGATCACTATAGGATTTTCTTCAGCTTGTAACGTTGGCTTGGCGCTGGTATGATATGCAAGGACATTTAAAGTTACTAGGCCTCCTTGATTAAAGAACATTAAGAATGGGTGCGGTCTGTAATCATTCATTTTCTCATTTTCACAAATATGCTTTTCTTATTCTTTCTCGACCACACCCATCTTTACTCTTTTTTCTCTTATTTTACCCTTATTCATGATCATTGTACATCACGCACCCCTATGATAGCCACCCTCAACTTAAGTGATTTGCCTAAGTTAAAGTGCACAATTCCCAAAGAGGACCAGGGCCAAAAAAAGTTCATTGTGATACAAATGGGAAGGTGATATGTATAATAAGAAGAATAGGCTTTCAGGCTAGAAATTGGGATCAAGGGATATTATTCACACATGGAAGTTCATTTAGGATAAAAGTGGACTAATATAAAAAATGTCCTATGATCCTTTCCTAATCACTCTCCTACAACCAAGGAAAGACCAACCGGGCATGTTCTGGATTTAACACACAATGGGACTAGGTATTATCTCACACACACATGGCACAAAGGTGCATAACAAGTTACTGCCTATCCAGTTCATGCAATTGTTAGCAATGGTTATCATGTACCTAGTACTAATGCCATAAAAATATTTATAGTAGTCGCATATAGATGTATATCGCATAGTTACAAAATAGACAATTGGAGACTTATTTATCATTCCTAAAAATCAACAAAAATATGTCAACTATCCTAGATACTTATTTTTCTCCCAGTTAACCACAACAAATTACAAAATAAAACATAATAGTCCTAAACATGTCGGCTCTAATTGGAACAAGACTCCTAGGAAAAAAGGCATGACAACAAAAACCCTAAGGGGACATTAAAATCCACAAGTAGCCCTACCCTCAACTTATAATCATGCATTATCCCCAATGTGTCAAAATAAGACAAGAGAGATAGGACCATACCCGTGGCACCATAGATGCAAAGATCTTATGTCTATGGCATAATACTAATACATACAACAAAATACCTTGGGTTGCCTCCCAAGCAGCACCTGATTTAATGTCACAGCAAGAATCGGTCATCTTGACTACTAAGAATTCATCAAGATACCTTGTTCATACTTCTTTACCTTGTTTGATGGGTCAAGATAGTGTTTTCTCCCTATACTAGCTGGTACATCTCTCACCTCTTTATAGAACACATTAACGATCGAGAAGTCACTCATCTCCCTCTATTATTTCATGGATTGATGCACTTCAAAACTAACTTCTTTATAATTGAGGCTAAATTTTAGCTCATTTATCTCTATGTCAACTAACACTCTCCTAGTTTCTAAGAATGGCCTACCTAAAACTATAGGTAGTTTGAAGTCTACTTCGCAATCAAGGATTACAAAGTCGGCAGGAAATATAAAATTAGCCACCTTTACAAATACACTATGAAGAATCCCAATCGGCTTTTCACCAATCTATCTACCATTAGAAGACGCATATTGGTGGGTGTAGGATCTTCTAACCCCAACTTCTTATAAACATCAAGTGGCATCAGGTTAATACTTTCTCTGAGATCATACAAGGCCTTAGCAAAATCAAGCGACCCAATAGTATATGGGATGGTGAACGCTCCTGGGTATACTTTTTTTTGCACCAAGGATCTTGTCAAAATAGTGCCACAATGGTGAAGATTATCCACCGGTTCATAGCTCACTATTCTCTTCTTTGTCACAAGGTTCTTCATGAACTTAGAGTATCCTAGCATCTTCTCAAGTGCCTCTACTAAAGGCACATTCACTGTTAGTTGCTTCAGTATCACCATGAATTTGCTAAACTTATTGTCATCAGTCTTCTTTTTCAATCGATGAGAAAAGAGAGGCGGTGGTTTAGAGAGAGTAGTAACCACTACTTTCCCTTTCTTTTCTTTTTATTTTCAAACTTCTCAACCTGATGATGGTTAGATGGAATCTCATTACCATCCAGCTTCTCAGACTCCAATGGATAATTTTCTTCATCAACCATACCATCAATCATAGCTTTGCCTACATAAGGGTCCAATAATATTTTACCGCTCTGAGTGGTAATCGCCATGTAGGACCCATCCTTTTGAGGATTTTACACTGTATCACTCAGTAGAGTACCAGTATTACTTTGGTTGAATGTCGCTGAAAGCTGGTTCATCTACTGCTCTAGTTGTTTTATAGATGTCGAATATGAGTCCACCAACTGACTCAAGTATGATAGATCACTTTTCATCGTTGTAACACCTGTGTTGGTGGTTTCCACTTTCTTTAGCAATGGCTCCATCATGTACCCCACGGATATTTTGCCCGAGCTAGTAGCAACATTGTCTCGATTGTCAGGAGGTACATAAAGTCCACTTCTTTTATTCGTACTCTTCCAATTCCCTTGGTCATGATCTCTATAACTTGATTTATCCTGATAAGTCTGACCCTGATTCCCTTGGCCATTGCCTTGGAAACCCTCCTGGTTATTGAGATAATTAGCTTCTTCTTCAAAATTAGACTCAACCCGTCCTTACGCTCCGACGCCTTTCACTTTCTTCATCTTTACAGATAATAAATGTTTGTCAATAAGTCCATCTACGTCTTTAGATAAGCCATGTCCTAATTGCACTTCTCTTTTTTTCTGCGTTGTTTGGCAGTCATACCAATAGACCTAATAGGGCTTGACATTACATAATCTCTGGTATGCCAAGCTCTACTCTATTTAGTCATCTTGTCCGACATCTCTGAGGCTTCTGGAAATGTAAGATCGACAAATTCTCCACTAGCAGCATTATCCACAATTAGCTTCTTCTTAAACCTCTTCTAAGTCTCACAAAGGGATTCAGTTGGTAGCTATCTGAAGTTACTAATTAAATTCCTCAACTATACCCTTCTAGAAGACGGAAAGAACCTTTCTAGGAAAACCTCTTTCAGCTGTCTCCAATTGGTTATAGAATCTAGAGTTAGCTTATTAAGCCATAGTGTTGCCTCCCCAAATAGAAACAATGGAAAAAGATGCAATTGGATGGCATTCTGACCCACTCCTGCGTTATCAAAGGACTTGAAAATAGTGACAATGTTCACTAAATGCATATTATGATTATCTCCCTGGAGTCCCACCAAATAACCCCCTTAGATGAAGAAGTTGAATCAATGTGCTGATAATATTAAACTTAGCTCCCGATGCCAATGGTGGAGGAATAATAGCTCCAGTGGAACCAGCTCTGTCCATTCCATACTCATCATCATTAAGATCAAATTGCACAGCTTGACGATCTGGTCTCGCTCTAAAAGGACGATTTCTATTCACATCTCTACTAACCCGTACAACTACATCCTCTGAATGCCTTCGATTACCTGACCCCAACAATTCATAATCTCCCAGGTCCTATTCATGTGGATTAGGTACCCAACCTAGATTATCTGCATTCTATTGATTTAATTGAGTATTATCCAAGGTGGCTAATCTATCAGCTTCCAGTCTATTAGCCATTCTTTCAATGAGATGAGGTTCCAAATTTAAGGGTAATAATGTTTCGCCTGAACTCTGTGTACTTGGCATACACAATAACTACCCTATAGAGAACAAATACAACAAATAAATGTAAAACTAGTACACTTTAACTAAGATTCAATTATCACAGATATACTCAATTTACAACTGTATTCCCTGGCAATAACGCCAAAATTAGATACGCCCAAATTACACCTATTTACAATAGAGTAAGCGGTTGTTTTAAAATATATAATCCAAATACGTTAGGGTAGAATCCAATAGGGAATATGGTGTAATCAAGCCTATTTGTAATTAAACCAACTGATAGATAATGGTTTCCTTTAATGGGGTTTTTATAAATCAAACAATGGTTAACTTTTCAGCTTGCTTTAGTAACTCAGAGTTAGAATCTCGGTATTTCAAATCAATGATATAGAGAAACTAGGGTTGTTATCAATATGATTATTAATCCTCACTGAGTAATAGTTGTAGAATTAGATTCTTGTGACTTGTGGGAAACACTAAATTATCAGTTTTGACAGCCCATCTTTCTTAACATACATAGATGTTGATTTCCCTAATTCTCTCGAACTTAGGAAAACCTTCTATTCATACTAATTTTATCTCAAGTTGATTAATCTTGTTACAGTATTAATCATTAGATGGAAAATTAACCTTCCCAAATCCTTGTTGATAATTCACTACCTGTAGTTAATTTCTCAGTTCGAGCAAACCAACATAAGGCTGGATCTAGTGTTTGAAACCAATAGAAAACATTCATTACAAAGGAGTTATCAAGATGTTCCCATAATCATTCGAATCCTAACCAACTGTTAAATCAACATAGGAATAATCATAGATCCCACAACTCTAGTTGTGGGTTTTAGTTCCATATGGAATATAAAGATTTAACAACAATTGAACTCATAATTCAAAGTAATTAAACTTACAAAAGATGAAGTCCAAAGTTGATTCTCTTCCAAAATCAATAAGGATTTCCTACAACTACATCAAAGAAGTGAAAAATTGAATTCGAAGTTCCCAGAGTCAAAAAGAAGTAAAAGTCATCCTTTGAATAAGTTCAAGATTTTCAAGAAGTTGAATGAAACCTTAAAAGCTACAATTTATATTCAAACTTTAAGAAAAAATTGAAATTAAAAATTCAGCTATTTGAGCCTTAGCTAACGACATGTCTGACGACTTATCAGAGATCTGATAGCTTATCAGACAATGTCGTCAGACATGCTTCCCATTTCTTGCCTTCTGCTTATATGTGACTACATGCCTGGTGTATCATAGTTCTGATAGCTTATTAGAACATGTCGTCAGACATGCTTCAAGTTTTTGGCTTCTACTTCTGAGTGACGACATGCCTGACGGCTTATCAAAGATCTAATAGCTTATCAGGCCATGTCGTCAGAAAATCTTCAATTTTCTTGTTCTCTGCCTAAGTGTGATGACATGCTCTGATAACTTATCACAGATCTAATAGCTTATCAGAACAAGTCGTCATGTGAAGTCTTCAAAACTCAATTTCTTACATCTTTCACCAAAAATCGTCTTTCTTGACGTAGCTTTCATATCTTGTCATGGATCTTGACTTTCCTACAAAATAACAGGGAATATCATAAAAAACAACTACAGTTACTTAAGAACTTACAATTATTCCGAGTTACAAGTCTTAAATGTGCTAACAGACAGCTAGCACATCACGTGGCTAAACGCCCTCTTTCCGGGGTTGAAGCCAAGAACAAGATTATTATTGCTATAGATTAAATTTGTTTTCTTTGATTTTCATTATTGTTCATTTTATTATTCTTATTATAACTACTTTAAGGATTCGCGACCCTTTGAATACATCTATCGTTAACCTTGTGAACTCGGGAGAGGGAAAGGGGCGATAGAACATGGGAATAAGCAGAGTATTGTTCTTGATTCTTTATAAAATATGAAACTTGAATTAATATCTTGGATAGGGATTTACTTAGATAGGTTACTTGATTCATATGTAGGATGATAATTTTTTAAGTGCTTAAGTGAATTATTTCATCCTCGCACAGCGATGTAGTTGTAAGGTTCAAGTTAGGTAAAAGATTATAGGTTGGGAAACCATAATCGTGTAAATAAACCTAAGAATCAACAACCAAGATAAGAAAGTTAACAAATATAATCCATTAGCACAATATGATTGTTCAGAGTGCTTCAACCCTGGGTTTTCTCCTATTGATTGTCTCGAGACTTTTACTTTCCGCATTGTTTAATTTTAATTTACAATTTCTAAACTCTTTATTTGGTTACTCTCAGATCAAGTGAATCTAAATTGTGAACTAAAATCAAATCATTGCCAAATCTAGCCTAGTACTGGAAGGTAGGAACTACGTCAACGCCGACTGCTAGTACCCGGATTTTCATCAGAAAAAAAGATACATAAGTGTAGTATGAGTACCAAAGCAACGGGTACTCAGTAGGCATAATTGACCGACTGAGCTTGATACAGAAAAGGTATAACTACAATGCGAGGGCGTAATTTGAGTCATCAATAAATACAGATGGAAAGGTAAACAACTACCAAGCTACGCAACGGAAATAAAGGAATAAACTTAAGCGATATAGAAAAATAAATAATGCAGTAATAACAGAAAAATCAAACATAACCTAACTAGGGTCCCATAAGCCTGCTAGGCACACTAACCCAACCGTACCCTTATAAGCCGGTGGGACGCACAAGTAATGAAAATAAACATAAATAATCTATCACTGCACTGATCCCAATAAATCATGATAGTCATCCAGATGTGCATCTGACTCGAATCGATTCCAATGAGTAGTAATGAGAGACCAGAGACCAGACTCGAACCATTAGTAATGGATAATAACAAGAGGACACGTGCCAAATTCAAATCGGACATAGTGGGTAATAACTATAGGCCACATTTATAGACTCATAATCAGATGTCGGACTCAAACCGAAGCTCAGAGGAGCCACAACCATAGTCAGATGCCAGACTCGAACCGGAACTCATAATATTATTGATAATCAAATACCGAACTCGAACCGAAACTCATAGTAACCATACCCAACGGTAATATAAAAATCTATACCATATCATAACAATGTCAACGTGGTACAAAAGTTCACAATCAATGGTAGAAATAAAATATATACTGAACCTGAACAACAACTAAAATATGTCTAATTGTCGTACGCATGTCTTAATTTTAAAGGGGAAATTTAAAGATTTGTAATTTAATCCCACGTCCTAAAGTGATAGATGCAATAATATATTAATAGACAAAATACCAAAATCTACTACAACGGGGTCCTAATTCGGATAAATAAGACAGGATATATATATCAAATAATACGCGACTAAAAGCACTTATCCAAAGCTATCATAATAGTTCAAAATTTTAGTATATAAGATCAATCTAAAGGTAGGGCAAGCCTAGCCTACCTGGACGCCAAAGCTATAATATCTTTCCGCGAAGACTCCAAATAGTATCTCGCTAAAACCCGAATTTGAATAACATCAAAGAAATTATTTTTCCACAATGCCTCTTAACTTATATGAAACTTTGTAGAGCTAACCAAGAACTCTAACCAATTTTCTAAAAAAAAGAAAGCAAACCGAGAAAGTACAATTATCGGAGAACAACAATATGATTGTTTGTATATATATTCTTACAGTGAATGATTCACTTCTTCTCTAAAAGGGTCAAAAGTTACTTTTATATATATATATATATATATATATATATATAAGTAATAAAGTTAGCCTAAAGTTAGAAGACAAGCGGCAATTCCACGTGTGGTAGTGATGGCCACACCAATTAATTTTCTACACTGCGTACATATTCGAGTATTGCATAAATTCATGGTAAAATAATTATAATATTTTGAATATACCATAATTAATAGAAAATTATTTTTAACAAAATCTCTATTATATAATAATATTTTAATATTTCTAAATTTACTATCTCCAATTAAAATATTAATAAATCATAAAAGTCTATTATAAAGTGATATAACTATATCATCACTTAAAGAATTTTACCAATATCAAAAATATTCTAGAAGGGTACTAAATTATATTTCTACCAAATGTCAAATTAAATTAAATAATCCACGATACATTTAGATAGTAATAAAATTATATGAAAATACAGGAAAATGACCATAAGGGTCATTACAGCATCCACTACTAAAAGGACTTTCATCTGCAAAAGTAAAAGATAAGGAAATACGTGAAGGTTCAAACAGGTATGGATACTGGGTGCGCATATCACACTCGATCTCCCAAGTAGCCTCCTCAACTGGACGGTGATGCCACTGAATCTTAACAATCAAAATATTCCTGGAGAGCAACCGCCTGACATCCCTCACTAAAATAGACGTTGTCTCCTCTACAAATGCCAACCTCTCGTTCAACTGAACCGAGTCCCACTGAAGTACGTACGACTCATCGGGAATATACTGCCGTAATATAGATACATGAAACACCGGGTGAATGGCAGAGAAGGAAGGTGGCAATGTCAACACATAAGCTACCTCCCCAACTGTCTGTAGGAGCTCAAAAGGTCTAATATATCTAGGACTAAGCTTGCCCCTTCTTCTGAACCTCATCACACCCTTCATGGGCGATACTCACAGGAAGACCTAGATAGTCTGCTTTGACTGCCCATCAGTATGGGGATGAAAGGTTATGCTAAGGTCAACCTGGGTTCCCAACTTCTCCTGAAATGTCCTCCAAAATCTAGAAGTGAACTAAGAGCCTCGGTAAAAAATAATAGACACAGGGACCCCATGTAGGTGAAGCACCTTGTGGATGTAAACACGAGCTAGCCTCTTTTGTAGGAAACTCGAACAGGGATAAAATATGCAAACTTGGTCAATCAATCCACAATGACCTAAATGCTATCAAAACCATGCGAAGTACGAGGCAATCTATCTACGAAATCTATAATAACTCACTCCCATTTCCACTTGGGAATGGGTAGCTACTAAAGCAATCCACCAGGTCTCTGATGCTCGGCCTTTAACTACTGACAGCAAAGACATCGTACAACAAACCCTACTATATCTCTCTGCATACTACTCCACCAGTAATGCTGCCTCAAATCCCTATACATCTTAGTTGTCCCGAGATGAATAGAGTATCTGAAGCTATGAGCCTTACGAAGAATCAACTGGATCAAATCAAATCTCCAACCCTTGGAATATAAGTACGACCATCAAACCTCAAGACACCCTCAGAATCTAGGGTAGCTCGCTGAGACTCACCCCTCAACACCTGTTCTCAGATGCTACAAAGTCTACTATCCTTGAACTGACGACTCCTAATCTACTCCAACAAGGTAGATCTGGCCTCAACACTAGCAATGATTCTCCGAGGGTTAGAAATATCCAACGAACTATTATGTTAGCTAAGGACTGAATGTCCAAAGCCAACGGCTACTGAGAAGCTGAAATAAAAGCTAAGCTACCTATACTCACTGACTTCCAACTCAAGGCATCTACTACCATATTTGCCTTGCCTGGATGGTAGAGAATAGAGATATCATAGTCTTTCAGCAACTCAATCCACCTGTGCTGCCTAAAATTAAGCTCCTTCTGGGTCTAATATATTGAAGACTATGGTGATCAGTAAATTGTCACTGTGAACCCCATACAAATAATGTCTCCAAATCCTAAGCGCAAATACTACCGTTGCCAACTCTAAGTTATGAGTGGGGTAGTTGCGCTCATACACCTTCTGCTGTCTCGATGCATATGCAATAAAACGACCACGCTGTATCAAAACACACCTTAAACTAATACCAGATGCATCGCAATAAATAGTAAAATCCTTGCCCTCAACAGAAAGATTCTGAATAGGAGCTAAAGTAAGTAAATCATTGAGCTTCATAAAGCTCGCCTCACAATTCGCAGACCACTAAAATGGAACCTCCTTCATGGTCAATCTAGTCATAGGGGCAGTAATAGAAGAAAAACCCTCAATGAACCACCTGTAGTAACCTACCAACCCAGCAAAGTTGTGAACCTCAGAAGGTGACGTAGGCCTAGCCCAACTATGAATAACCTCAATCTTTGCTGGGTCCACCATTATACCGTACTTGGACACTACGTACCCTAAGAAAGCTACAGACTCAAGCCAAAACTCACACTTTGAGAACTTAGCATAAAGCCTATTGTATCTCAAAGTGCGGAGTACAGTCCTCAAATGCTGCTCGTGCTCCTCCTTGTTCCTTGAATATACAAAAATGTCATCAATAAATACTATCACGAAGAAGTCCAAATATGGCCTGAACATGCAATTCATTAGATCCATAAAAGCTGTTGGAGTATTGGCCAACCCAAAAAACATCACCAGGAACTCATAATGACCATAACGAGTCTTGAAGGTTGTCTTAGGATTGTCCGCATCCCTAACTCTCAATTGATGGTAACCGAACCTTAAATATATATTAGAAAACACTGCCGCACCCTGAAACTAATCAAACAAATTATCAATATGAGGCATAAAATACTTATTCTTCACAGTCACCTCATTCAACTGCCTGTAGTCAATACACATATGCAAGGAGCCATCTTTCTTCTTCACAAAGAAAATTGGAGTACCCCAAAGAGATACACTCAGTCTGATAAAACCCTTACCCAGAAGATCTTAAAGCTGACTATTCAGCTCCTTCAACTCAGTATGAGCCATACGATATAAAGCCATAAAAATAGGTCGGGTGCTTGGCTCGAGGTCAATAATAAACTCTACATCATGCTCAGGAGGAAGGCCAGGTAGGTCGGTCAAAAATACATCAAAAAACTTGTGAACAATAGGGACGGAGTCAAGGGGATATACTGTAACACTCCGTACTTTTACCTAGCTTAAATTTATCCCAAAACTATCAAAAACTTGCTTTAAAGTTGAATACACTTTTATACATATATAATTTTCAAGATTTTGACTTTTCATTGCATAGGAAATTCAATTAGATTTCCAACGATATAAAATTCACTAAAATCCGATAATTGGGTAAGAATTTATGGCGATTTTAAGTTTCAGTCATTAGACCCCATCATTTTAGTCATCAGCGCATCGCGGAGCCAGTGTAAATAGCAATTATCAGTTTCTAGTGAGACTCTGTGATCATGGCGCATCATGAAATAGACCAATTTCCCATTTGGCAATTTCCAGTGGGCCTCTGTGATGTTGGCACATCACGGAGATGGTCAAATTGGCATTTCAAAGGCTTGCCACGATAGCCCCGCATCGCGGTGTTTGTCCAGGTCCCAATTATCCCTTTTCTAGTAGCTTGGCGTAATAGTGGCGCATTGTGCCAAGGCCAAAAATTGGGATGATCAGTTTTTAGCTTCCATTTTAAAATTCATTTAGGGGTATTTAGGTCTTTTTCCACGGCCCTAATTAACCTAAAACATGAAATTTAATCCTTAAACACCCTAAGTAGTCATTATTATTTCAATTCTTCTCACAAATAAAGATTTCGTTTTCAAGAACAAAAACCCTAGCTCTCAAATTCAAGGCCAATCAATAAGAACTCACCCAGAACTTCAAGAAATTTACTATCCCAAGTATGTTAGATGTTCATTCATGGGTCCCTTTCACCCATGAAGTCCAAGAATCCTTTTTCAAAGTACAAAGATGGTGCATTTATGATTTTCATGTTTGAATTAGATTGAATTCATGTTTATAATATTAGTTGGGTTCCAATCCATAATTTAAGTGCAAGTTTCATGAAATTAATTAGCATGTATAACAAATATGTGATTATCTTGACTAATCCTTGAATTTATAAGGTGATTAATGCATCTATGATGTTGATTTGATTTTCAATCCATGATTGTGATAAGATTCATGAAAATAGAATAGTATTTAGGGGGGAATTATATGAATTGCATGTTGGATCCATGAAATTACAAGTTTGGGTATTGTAGTTTCCATGTTTATATGTTACCGATGATTATGTGCATGAAATTGTGCTCCCCAAGTGTTTGATAGAATGTCCATGTGAATAAAGTGATAAAATCATGACAAGTTAGTATATGTACAAGATTATGCCCTACAGTGTTTGATAAATGCCTCCATAGATGAAATATGAACATGTATATATATTGTTATGTTTTGCAAGATCATGTGATGCTTTACTTTTCATGCTATCGAATCCTGGGGGTATTTAATACCCGATAATTTAGCTGTTTATCTAGAGACAGTGTCAATTACAGAATAGTATCAGTCATATCACGATCAGTAGTACTCTCAGTCTATTTTAGAGCTCTGTAGAACTTAGTCAATTACAGAGCTCAGGAAAACTCAGTAAACTCAGTCTCAGTCTAGTCCCATTGAGTATACTCAGTTTAGTGTCTTTTAGTTGGGAGTAGGATTTAGCACCGAGGGAGTGCAGGGATGACGGATTCCCCGTCAGATAGGCAGAGTCGTTAGTAGCAGTCCCTGTACTCTAGAACTACGTAGCCAGTCTAGGATAACGAGTCACCTGTTAGACTAGGGTTGACTAACTTCCAGGAGTCACCCGTCAGATTAGGCTTGGCTCCGCCCAGGTGTCGTCATTCAGTTAGGCTTAGCATCCTGGTTTTCTAGTGTTAGTACTCGTGGAACAGTATTAGCAGCCTTCCAGCTGGGGTTATAGGTTAGACCCTAATCAGTTCAGAGATAGGTATGTTCGTTAGATGATACCTCTCACAGTTTTAGTTTCAGTCTTCAGTAAGGAATTCAGTTTAGTTCTACAGAATTAGGTCTGTCATATAGAGTTAATTCAGAACCAGTAATTTAGTTATCAGTATCAGATATCAGTTACTTAGTTATTAGAATTTAGTACTTAGCTTCAGAAAAGCTCAGTTGCAGCATGTATATAAACACACAGTATTGCATACTCGGTATTTGTCATAGTTCAGATTATCCATGTACTCTTATGTTTAGTTATTCTATATCATTTAGTCAGTTATTGTTCATGCATATGAACCCTTACATTCAGTCTTACCTCATCTAGCATACTAGTACATTCCCACATACTGATGCATACTTTCTTATGCTATGATATTTAATATCATAGGTTTGGACACTCAGGTTCCCGACCACGCATAGTAGATTCAGATTCAGCCAACAGCAGTAGATTTAGCAGTGAGTCCTCATCATTCAAGGATATTCTATTATTTCATATTTTCAGTAGATGTAGTAGTTCAGTAGATGGAGTTAGTTGGGTGATTGTCCCATGAACTCCACTTTCAGACAGATCTAGTTAGAGGCTTTTCAGACTAGATTTTCAGACAGTATTCAGTTTTGCAGTTGTTATATTTTATCAGTATTTTAGATGTTTTGAACCTTATGGCATTTTAGCCTATTTTCCATATTAATTATAATATTATTATTCATTGCTCACAGCAGATATCATTCATGGGTTAACTTGTGGTCCTTCGGGGTCGTAAGTATCGTGTGATGACTAAAGGGTAATCTCGGGTCATTACAAACTTGGTATCAAAGACTAAGGTTCAATAGAGTCCTATGAAGTTTGAAAGTCACATCTAGGAGAGTCTTGTACATAGGTGTGTAGCGCGCCACACTTATGGACATGAGGCTATGAGATGTCTTACGAAAAGTTTCTCTTCTTTCAGTATTCATGTCGTGCGATTGAGCATGAGCTCAAATAAAACTCTCAGCCTAATCCATTCTCTCCTTTTCATTTATAGAATATGTCTCCCAAAAAGACTAATAAAAGAAGAACCGAAAATCAGTCAGCACCTCAGTCCACTCAGGTAGATCCCCTGGATGAGCATCTCTATGTCTCTCATGCAAAATTTAGAGTTGCTTTCACTACTTTAGCCTATTCAGTAGTTGCTCAGAACAACCTACAGGCTGTTTTCCTATCTAGGCTTGGGGTTAATAATCAGCAGAGCAAAAGGGAGAAGCGTAAGAGGGATGATAGAGAGAATTAAAGATCAGAATAAATGGTTTTAGGCCAAAGTCAGAGGGTGGTAACCGCTTCCAGTTCCATCAGAAATTCTCAGTCCCAAATCCTTCTGTAGCTAGTACACCAGTGCTAAAGTTTAGAAATGACACTCGAGGTAGCACGCTAGGCTCTACGCCTCAGGGTAGCATGAAAAGAAGCCGTCCCTACCCACCTTATGAAGGATATAGTAGAAACCATCAGGGTGTCTGCAGAGCTAGTAGTGATTTTTGTTTTGAATGTGGAAAGCCAGGCCACAGAGTCAGAGATTTTCCTCAGCCAGGTCATCAGGGTCAGTCCAACCGTCCTTCAGCTCAGTTCGGTCACCCGACCCAGTAGGGTGCCACCACCAGTACTGCCAGTAGGCAATGCCTAAACAGGATTTATGAACTTCAGTCCAGACAAGATCAGGAAAGTTCTCCTAATGTAGCCACCGATACATTATAGATATATCATTTACATATTTTTACCTCATCAGCTCTACGAGCTTTTTTTTTTTGCATCTATTTGTATTGCAGTCAACTTTATGGTCAAATTAAATCTTAACATAACCTTTCTTAGTGCCTACCTCAGTAGATAAACCTATCTCAGCCAGACGAGTATACAGAAATTGCTCGGTTTTAGTATTCGAGAAAATTCCTTCAGTTGAGTTCAGTAATAAAGTCGTTCAATTTTAGTTTCTGAGGGGCCATTCATTAAATGAAGGGGTAGTACCTCAGTTTTAGTTTATTTAAGTTTGAATTTTTGAAGATCAAGCTATTAGAAAGAAGAGTAAGAATTCTAAGCTAGTCAGTGTTGAGGTTGCTAAATAATGATTATTGGGGCTATAGAAAACTAATAATTGTGTATCAGAAGAAAGTACTAGCAGTAGGCCTTTCGTTATTAGGAGTATTCCTTCAGAATGAGTTTAGTGTTTATGAGCATTGTCATATCTCAGACTCTGAAGTAAAGTGGTCTCAACTCAATTTAGAGTTTATTAAGGAGTTCACAGACTTAGAATAATGACTTTAAGCAAGGGGGAGATGGCAGAACAAGTTACCAAGTCAGACTTTTAGATTTTAGTATTAATGTCAGTATGTATAGAGAAGCAGTGAGAGAGGTTGATGCCTAACTCGTCCTTACCTCAGTGCAATGATTTGCACTATCATGATATCTACTTATGCCTTACACGTTAGCTCTGTGATCATAGTTCCAATTCATGCACATTATCAAAAACCATGTACGCATATAATTCCTTGTATAAGGAGTTCCAGATCACATATTGTTACGAATCATGTTCCATGAATACAGAAACTCCAAACTCATGTCATGCAACTCATGAATCATGTACACATGATTTATTGTATGTTTAATTCCAATACTCATGGTACTCTCCTAATAATCAGCTAAATTCAGATTATGTCATGAATACCCTCAGTTAGACCTCTTGATAAATCCATGATATTGATATTCTATTTATCAGGCCTCAGTTAAGTATCAAGTTTGGTAGAGTGTCCATTCATGCTTCAGGTTCTCATGTTTTATCCTTTCAGTGAACTCCCCTTATGAGATAATTTAGTGATGGGCGATTGCTTAGAGGGGAGAGAGTAGGGTAAATGTTTCGTGTTAAGGAAAGATTGGTGCATTCTTGTTTTACTCGAGGCTATAGTTATAAATATATGCTTGGATATCAGGTTAGTGTGCAATAAATGGCTAGCAAGAAGTTGTATTTAGTTATTAGAGGAAAAATTAGAATCCTTCATGAGATAAGAAGTTGAGAAAATGTAGAGTGTGAGTGTATATTCAGATCTTCTATTAATGCCAATACCCATCACGGGAGCTATCAAAATTCAGCCCAGTCTCGATGTAAAATAAGCAAAAACATATAAAAATATAGAACTGGGATCAAACAAAGCATAAGCTGGCCGATGGAACACGGAAATCGTACCTGTGATCACAACATCCGAAGCTTCAGCCCCAGATCTACTTCGAATAGCAAAAAAATTACCCTATCTACTACTGGAATGGGTATCTGCCCGATCGCCTGCCCTACCTCCCTGCAGACCACCTCTAAAACCCTGTACACCGCCTCTACGACCCTGTAGAACCCTATATACCACCCCTGCCTAATGGAAACAATAATATGATTAGTTAGGCAGCTAGTACTAAAGGCTTAATCATCCTACACTGAGGGTACTCACGAGTAAAGTGACCAATAACCCCACAGTCATAACATGCCCCAAGCACCCTGCTCTGCCTAGAAGGTCCAGTGGATCCGGAATGACCACCCCGACTCGGCAGTCCTGGCTGAGCATCCCTCTAGGGCTGGCTGCTGCTCTGATAACTAGAATTACTATAGTCAGGCTGACCCCTATCGGATATCTGAAGCGATGCCTGAACTGGCTGACTAGGCTGACCCTGATGCTGAGAAGGTTGCTAATGAGGGTACCTACCGTGAAATCCTCGACCTGACAACTGTGAACTATTGTAACCACCCTTGTAGTATGGTCTCTTATTTTTGCCCTCTTGGGCCTCACGATCCATCTCCTCTATATCCCTACGGAGTGACAATCTCAATCTCCTGACAAAGTATCTAATTTGATCGTACTCCGTAGGCAGAATCATAGTGGCGTGTCGGTCTAACTCATGATACCTCGCCAACCCCACCTTAATATGGTAAACTCATCCCGGAGATGCTCAGGCATGCTACGAGGCATATACTTCCCCAAGAAAGCCTCGAAGAACTGAATCCAAGTCACTGGTGGAGATCCAGTTGGCCTGGAATCATGATAACCTCTTCACCACCTCCTCGCTGCCGTATCAAACAGATAAGAAACAAAGTCTACTCTTCACGCCTCAACCATCCATAAATTCCACAATCTCTCCTCACAAATGGATAGGAACTCATGAGCATTCTCTCCTAGGGTCCCGAAAAACCTGAGTGAAGTCAATATCAAAAATCGATCCAATATTTTTTGCTCTTTTGAAGACATAACTGACTGGGCTACTACTGGCTATGGGACTACTGGTGCTGGTGGAACCTCCACCCTAGGCATCACTACCATAGGAAGTAACCCTAAATCAACACCACCATGTGCTGCTGGCTGAGCTCCCATGAATGGTGGACCACCAACTAACCCCAATAACTGAACTAATGTATCCCGAAGAATCAATGAAGATATAAAGCTGGGTGGACCCTGGGCTTTCCCCTGCCCCACCTGCTTATGTGGAGGAATACCTAGAGCTCTATCAATCCCGGAGCTATAACAGGATTAGGTGATGGATCCCTGGTCTAATCTCAAACAGGGGCTGCTGCTTTACCCTAACCCTGATATCTGGGTTGACCTCGACCCTAAACTAGAACCCTAGAAATAAACTCAGGGTCTCGACACCCTGCTCTCAAACCTCATGTCCTATCCATCTGAGTAGAGAGTGAACCAATAAAAAAGATTACAACCAACCCAGACTCAACACATAAAAATGGATCAAGAAAATGAGATTTTTCCCTAAAAATGCTCGGTAGCCTCCCAAGAATAGGATACAGACATCTCCATACCAATCCATGGGACTCTAAAAAATATCAACTCCAGTACGAACAATACCAGTAAGACCTAGGCTCTAATACCAAGCTATCAAAACTTGATTTCTCAAGTCATGATGGCGCCTACTTTAACCCACCGGTAGGCAAGCCAAACCATAGTCCAGAATGATAGGTAACGGGCAAACCAGCAGATACCAAATAAAAAATCACGTATAATGATAACAACAATAATAATAATTGAAAACTAAGAAGGAAGCATATATATATTATATCAAAATGAGAGGAGGAAAATTAAACAACTATATAATAAATCCCTCCCAAGACCTGATAAGGTCAGTACTAGAGCCACTACTAACAGGTACCCAAAGTACTAGACAAAAATAAAAAAATGTACACAATATACACAAGCAGTCTCGAGTGCAAAAAACTAACTAGAGTAGATAAAGGAGGATCAGCCTCGGACGATAGCAAGCTCACCCTACTCTAAATCAGTACTGGAAAGTAGGAACTACGTTAATGCCGACTGCTAGTACCCAAATCTGCATCAGGAAAAAAGATGTTAAAGTGCAGTATGAGTACCAAAGCAATGAGTACTCAGTAGGCATCATCGATCGACTGAGCTTGATATATAAAAGGTATAACTATAATGCGAGGGCATAATCTAAGTCATCAGTAAATAGAGAAGGAAAGGTGTAACACCCAAAATCTGATACCCGAAATACTACACAGTGCTAGCAATCTCGATAGACAACAAGCTAACCCATGACTTATATCTGTAACTGAACACTGCATAATATACTGCATAAATACAGAATAAAAGGATTGAAAGACCATAAGGTTCAAATATCTGCTAAAACATAACATCTAGAAATACAGTATATCAATACCAAAACTGAAATAAACTGTCTGAACATGCTAGTCTGAAAGCCTCTAAACTGTCTAAAAACTGTAGAGTTGATGGGACATGTCCCCAACTAAATACATCTACTAAAATTGAAATAATAAAGTAATAAACTAATAGTGCTATCTTTAAATGATGAGGACTCACTGCAGCTCTACTGCTGCTGGCTGAATTTGAAGCTAAGTGCGATTGGGAACTTGAGCGTCCGAACCTATGGTATAAAACACCATAGCACAGAAGAAATATATGTGTTAGTATGTCTGAATGTACTAGTATGAAAAGTGAGGTAGGATGTATGCATGGGGTTCAAATGCATGAACAATACTAACTGACTGAATAACATGAACGTGAGAATACATGCATGAATACGCAACTATAAATGAGATCATGATAATACTGACTACTGAGTATGAATACTGATAATATGAGTTTCATATAATTGATATACTGTTAACTGAGTGACGGTGTCTGACAGTCCTAATTATGATGGAACTAGCTGAGTTCCGTACTGAACTAAGTGACTGTATCTAACAGTCCTAAATCTGAAGAACTATCTGAGTTCTTTTACTAAAACTAAGACTAAAACTGTGGAAAGTAGTCATCTAACCGATATGTCACTTTTCTATATAGAGTTAGGGTCCAATCTGTAACCCCAGTTGGAAGGGTGTCAATACCGCGCCACTGGTAAGGACAAGCTGTGAGTGACCTTCATCTGACTGTGTCCCCAAAGGAGAACGGTGGGACCCTTAATTGGCAGTGTTAATCCACCTCATCAACCCTCAACTATCAATGTTGATGTCTCAACCTATGCTGGCTACATAGTTCTAGAATGCAAGGATTGCTTCTAAAGGGCACACCCTCAACTGTCAGTGTGTGTCCTTATCCCTGGGTTCGCTCGGTGTTGGATCCTACTCCCAACTGAATAGACACTGAACTAATTATACTGAGATAAACTCAACTGAGTTCACTGAGTTCCATGAACTGATGAAATGTTACTGAATTTTGTTAACTGACTGAGTTCATGAGGTTACTGAGTTTTTCTGAGTCATGTAACTGACTGAATTCTACTGAGTTCTGAAACTAACTGAGAATACTACTGATCATGGTGTGACTGAGATTATTATGAAACTGACATTGGCTCAAGACACAAAGCTAAATTGTCGGGTACAAGTACTCCCAGGACTTGATAGCATGAAACTGACAAGACATGACACTTCTTGAACACATGACCATAGTCAACGATTTATAGTACAAATGTTGGAGATTTTCATGAAGTATTTGTATGTCATAATCTTACACATGAATAGGAATACCTATAAACATGTCATAATTTTGTAAGTCTAATCTCATGAGTATTCCACCAAACCATTACAATGCATAACAATAACATGGAGGTCATTGTGAACATAAGGGTAAAGCATGGATTTATCAATTTGGTCACTATTGATTCATAAGGAATAATTCTTATATTCTTAGGCATTTTAGCAAACACCTTGCATGTATAACTTGAGGCTTAGGCATGAATATTAAAATAATACACTATGGAAATAGTATTTACTTCAAATATAAGAATTCCAACCACATGCTAACATAATCTCATTATATGTATTAAAGATTTCAACTTGGTAATCATACAACAACATAAACATGGATATGATTCAATTCATAACATGGAATTCAAAATTTATATTTTTGAAATGGTTTCTTGAGCTTTATGGGTGAAAGGAACCCATGAATCAACATTTTACATACCTTAGATGGAAGTTTCTTGAATATTAACGGTGGAGTCTCCTGGATTAGAACCTTCAATTGAATATCCTAGACTTGTTCTTGAGGGAATTTGAGAGAAACAACTATATTTTGGTGAAAACCTAGCTAAATCTTGTGTTATAGGCTTATATAGGGGGGAATTGACCCTTTTACCCTTAAAGACGCAAATATTTAATAACTAAAAACTTGGCATCGACGCGATTGGTGATGCAGCTCGGTGATGGCATCGATGCGATACCTGACGCGTCATGCCAATCCTCAGTTATTTTTACTGGCAGTCCTTGCAACAATGTTAACCAACGCGATAGGCAATCTAATGCGCTAAGATCGTGTTGGTCCACTATTTTGAGACACCAAACATGGTCTAAACAAGTTTTGAATACCGCATTGGTCTGCTATGACCTTGTCATTCTGCATGAGGACACAACCTAAACCCACTCTAGATGTATCACAGTATACCACAAACCCATCTGGAAGAGCTAAAATTGAGGCTGAGGTGAGTCAAGTCTTCAACTCCTGAAAACTCTTCTCACAAGGATCTGACCACTGAAACTTGACTTTCTTTTGATTCAATCTGGAAATAGAGGATGCAATAGAATAAAATGCCTCAACAAAACATCTATAATAACCAGCCAACACCAAAAAACTTCTGATATCTGATGGAGAGATAAGGTGAGGCTAGTTTCTTACTACTTCGGTCCTTTGAGGATCAACTCTAATGCCATCACCGGAAATGATGTGACCAAGTAATACTACTAACTTTAGCCAAAATTTGCACTTACTGAATTTGGTGAACAAATAATGATTTCTGAGAGTCTGCAATACTATTCTGAGATGGTTTGCATAATCACGCTCACTACGGGAGTAAACAAGGATGTCATTTATGAGGACTATGATGAACATGTCCAAGTACTGCTTGAACACATGATTCATCAAGTCCATGAAAGATGTTGGGGCATTGGTAAGACCAAAGGGCATAACTAAGAATTCAAAGTGATCATATCGAGTATGGAAGACTATTTTCAAAATGTCACATTCTCTAAATCTGAGATGATGATAGCCTGATCTGAGGTCTATATTAGAGAAATAGTTGGCACCCCGAAGTTGGTCAAACATGTCCTCTATTCGGGGAAGTGAATACTTGTTTTTGATCATGACTTTATTGAGCTGACAGTAGTCAATACACATTCTGAGAGAACCATCTTTCTTGGGCATGAATAAGACTAGTGCACCCCACGGGGACACCTTGGGTCTGATGAATCCCTTATCTATGAGATCTTTTAACTATTCTTTTATTTCTCTAAGCTCTGATGGTGCCATTCTATATAGCGGAATAGATATAGGCTGAGTATCTGGAAGAAGGTCTATGCTGAAGTCTATTTCCCTTTCGGGAGGAATTCCTAGAAGATCTTCGGGAAAGACATCTGAATATTCATTCACTACAAGGACAGATTCAAGACTGGGAGTTTCAGAACTAGAGTTCTTAACTCGAACAAGATGATAGACACATCCCTTAGATATTATTTTCCATGCCCGAAGGTAGGAAACAAGCTGACCTCTGAAAGCTGAAGTACTACCCTTCCACTCTAGGACGGGCTTATTTGGAAACTGATACTAGAAAACTCTATTTTTGCTGTCGATTGTGGCATAGCAGGAATGAAGCCAATCTATGCCGAGAATAATATCAAAATCACCCATCTTTAATTTGACTAAGTTTGTGAAGTGACTTTCTGAGATACCATAACCCGACAGTTCCTATATACTCATCGGGCTATGATAGTTTTACGCACTGGGGTAGAGACTGAGAAGGGCTATACTAGAATTTCAGGACTGACTCCAAAATTAACTGCTACATAGGGAGTAACAAAAGACAAAGAAGCTCCTAGATCTAGCAAAGTGTAAACATGCAAGTGAAAGATCTGTAACGTACCAGTAACCATATCAGGAGAATTTTTCTAATCTTGTCGAGACTGATGAGCATAAAGTCTGTTTAGGCATTTCCCACTCGTAGCATAGGAAGAGGTACCCTGTTGATTTGGGGGACTGGACTTATCTGAGGAATGGTTATGCTGACCCTGATAACCTGACTGAGGACAATCTCTAACTCTATAGTCTGGCTTGCCACATCTGAAACACACATCGCTACCAGCTCTACAAGCACCCTTGTAATTCTTACCACAAGTCTGACAAAGAAGATTGGTTCGAGCACTGCTAACACTACCCTGAGACTTAGAGCCTAGCGCCCTATCTTTATTACCATCCCTAAACTTAGGAACTAGAGCACTGGCTGAGGAAGGATCTGGAACAAATGACTTTGGGCATAACTAGGAACAATTTCCACCTTCTAACTTAGGTTGATTAAAATTGAAGATACCTATCTTAACTTTCTTATTTAGCTTCTCTCTCATCTTAACCTTCTACTATTCTATCAGTTGAACATAAATCATAAGTCTGGCTATGTCTATCTCACTAATCAACATCGTGGACCTGCACTCATTGACCACACTATCATTCACTCCAGAAACAAACTTACTCATCTTAGCCCTATTGTCTGCCACTACATGAGAAGCGTATCTAGCTAATTGAGTAAACATAAGAGAATACTCTTTCACTATCATGTTTCCCTGCCTGAGGTTGATAGATTCTAACACCTTAGCCTCCCTCAGCTCTGGGGGAAAGAATCTATCAAGAAAGGTAGTGGCAAACTCCTCCCACTCAAAAGGCCCTGCATCTATAGCTCTCTCTACTTTCCACTATTTGAACCATGTGTCAGCCACATCCTGCAACTAATATGCAGCTAGCTCAAAACTCTCACTAGCGATAACCCCCATGAAATCTGTAATCTTCTGAACCTAGTCAAGGAATTCCTGAGGGTCCTCATCTATCTTAGACCTAAAAAAAGATGAAGGATTCATTCGGGTGTCGTCCCGAATCCTGGCTTCAACTGAATTAGCCACTGGGTTGGATATAATGACAGTTGGTCATTTATTCTGGGTAGCAACTGAATTAGCAAGAGTAGCGAATGCAGCTCTAAACTCTGCATGAGAAACATATTCGACCAAGGGATCTGCTTGGACGGGCAGAGGGGCAGACTAATTTTCATTTCTTCTTTTGGAAGACATGTTCTGTAAGTGAAAAGGGAGAAACAAATTAGACTGAGAGTTAAATTTGAGCTCATGCTTACTGAAATGACATAAATATTGAAACAAGGGAAATTATTCTGAAAACATCTTATAGCTTCCTGTATATAAATATGGTGCGAAACACAGCCATGCAAAAGACTCTACTATATGCAGCTTTTCAGACTTCCTAGGACACTGTTGAACCTTAGGCTTTGATACTAAAATTGAAATAATAAAGTAATGAAATAATCATGCTATTCTCAAATGATAAGGACTCACTGCAGATCTACTGCTGCTAGCTGAATCTGAAGCTTAGTGTGATCGAGAACTTGAGTGTCCAAACCTATGGTATAAAACACCATAGTGTAGAAGAAAAGTATGCATCAATACGTCTGAATGTACTAGTACGCAAAGTGAGGTAGGCTAGATACATGGGGTTCATATGCATGAACAATACTAACTGACTGAATATCATGAACAAGAGAATACATGCATGAATACGTAACTCTAAATGAGATCATGATAATACTGACTACTGAGTCTGAATAATAATAACATGAGTTTCATATAACTAATATACTATTAACTGAGTGACAGTGTCTGACAGTCCTGATTCTGATAGAAATAGCTGAGTTTCATACTGAACTGAGTGACTGTATCTGACAGTCCTGAATCTGAAAAACTATCTTAATTCTTTTACTGAGACTAAGACTGAGACTGTGGGAAGTAGTTATCTAATCAACATGCCCCTTTTCTATATAGAGTGGGGGTCTAATCTGTAACCCTAGTTTGAAGGGTGTCAATACTATGCCACTGGTAAGAACAAGCTAGAAGTGACCCTCATCCGGCAGTGTCCCTAAAGGAGAACGGTGGGACCCTTAATAGGAAGTGTTAATCCACCACATCAAACCTCAACTGTCAGTGTTGATGTCTCAACCTATGCTAGCTACATAGTTCTGGAACTCAAGGATTGCTTCTAAGGGTCACACCCTCAACAGTCAGTGTGTGCCATCATCCTTGGGTTCGCTCGGTGTTGAATCCTACTCCCAATTGAATAGACACAAAACTAGTTATACTGAGATGAACTAGATTGAGT
Source organism: Capsicum baccatum var. pendulum (assembly GCA_030864225.1). NCBI lineage: Eukaryota > Viridiplantae > Streptophyta > Magnoliopsida > Solanales > Solanaceae > Capsicum > Capsicum baccatum. The sequence goes on along the minus strand of CM061551.1, from coordinate 128,837,734 downwards.
TCACTTAGTTTCATGGACTGACGAAATGTACCAAATTTTATTAACTGACTGAGTTCATGAGGTTACTAAGTTTTTCTTATCATGTAATTGACTGAATTCTACTAAGTTCTGAAACTAACTGAGAATACTACTGATTATAGCATGACTAAGATTATCATAAGACTGACACTGACTCTAGGCATACAACTAAATTGTAGGTACAAGTACCCCCATGACTCGATAGCATGAAACTGACAAAACATGATACTTCTTAAACACATGACCATAGTCAACAATTTATAGTACGAACGTTGTAGATTTTCATGAAGTATTTGTATGTCATAAGCTTACACATGAATAGGAATACACATAAACATGTCATAATTTCATAAGTCTAATCTCATGAGTATTCTACCAAACCATTACAATGCATAACAATAACATTGAGGTCATTGTGATCATAAAGGTAAAGCATGGATTCATCAATTTGGTCACAATTGAGCCATAAGGAATAATTCTTATTATCTTAGGCATTTTAGTAAACACCTTGCATGTATAACTTGAGAATAACTTGAAATCATATCCATGTTTATGTTGTTGTATGATTACCAAGTTGTAATATTTTAATATTCATGCCTAAGATTTCAACTTGGTAATCATACAACAACATAAACATGGATATGATTCAATTCATAACATGGAATTCAAAATTTATATTTTTGAAATGGTTTCTTGAGCTTCATGGGTGAAATTAACCCATGAATCAACACTTTACAATAAAATTTTCTTGAAGATTAATGGTGGAATATCCTGGATTAGAACCTTCAATTGAAAACCCTAGACTTGTTCTTGAGGGAATTTGAGAGAAACAACTATATTTTGGTAAAACCTAACTGAATCTCGTGTTATAGGCATATATGGGGGGAATTGACCATTTTACCCTTAAAGACGCAGACATTTAAGGGCTGAAAACTGGGCATCGACGGGATTGGCGATGCCATACCCAATGCATTATGCCATGATCGCGCCAAGCCTCAGTTGTTTTTACTTGCAGTCCCTGTAACAATGTTAACCAACGGGATAGGCGACGTGGTGCACCAAGATCACATTGGTCCACTATTTTGGGACACCAAACGTGGTCTAAACGAGTTCTGAAAAATTTAAAACTCGTTCAGGAACACCTATCGACCTCTCTGATCATGAATCAACAAAAATATAGACCATTAAGGGACATTAAGGCCACGAAATAAGATTGCCAACTTTTGAAGGCCAAAAATAAACTAAGTCTGGGAACTTAGCTAGAATCTTCTAAGTCTGAGACCCCTTGACAAGCCTAAGAGGATGAATTAAGCTTAAAAATTTTATAGGGTCTTACAATATCTCCCTCTTGGGAATATTCATTCTCGAATGAGACTAACTGAGATGGAAGAAATGATAAGCCAAAGTATATACTGATCATTAACAACTGAAACATGAGTACTTGACTGACATTACTGATTTACTGAGATTCATACTGAGCATGCATATCTGATGCATGACTTTATGACAGAGCTGATACATGGATGTATGACTGGGAATACTGATTCACTTGTTCATGCATATCTGATGCATAAATACATGACTGACATGTTGCATGAACACATGACTGAATATGCAATGGTAGTTGATACCAAGTTTATAATGGAAATATGAGCATAAAACTGAATACCAATTTATAACAGAAATTTAAACATGAAACTGAATAAGCTTAAAAAAAGCTATTACCTTGGGTTGGGTCTGAATTAGCAGAAAAGAGGTGAGGATACTTGGTCCGCATATATATTTCTACTTCCTAAGTAGCTCCGTCAATGGACTGATTTCACCAAAGAACTTTGACTAGAGGGACTTCTTTGTTCCTCAATCTGTGAATCTAATAGTCAAGGATTTCGACTAGTATTTCCTCATAAGAGAAACTATTCTGAATGTCTACGCCCTCAACAGGGACTACGAATGTTAGGTCACCTATGCACTTTTAAGAAAGGAGACATGAAAGACTGATGCACTGAGGCAAGATCTGAAGGCAATATGAGCTCATAAGCTACTTTGTCAAAGTGACTGAGAATTTTAAAGGGATTGACATATCGGGGACTGAGATTTCCCTTCTTGCTAAACCTCTTCACTCCCTTCATGAGAGAGATCTTTAGGTAAAAATAGTCACCAATCTCAAACTCGAGATCCTTTCTGCGCACATCTGTATAAGACTTCTATCGGCTCTGAGCAGCCCGGAGTATTTCTCTGATCAACTAGACTTTCTCTAAGGCATCGAATACTAAGTCAAGCCCTATGACTGAGGCCTCAATAACTTCAAACCAACCGACTGGAGATCTACATATTCTACCATAGAGAGCTTCGAATGGAGCCATCTGAATATTGGAGTGATAGCTATTGTTGTATGCAAACTCAATCAAAAGTAAGCGATCATCCCAACTACCCTTGAAATCAATTGCACACATTCGCAGAATATCCTTCTGCTTGACCATCTGTCTAAGGATGAAAGGATGTACTGAGATGAACTTGGGTACCAAGACCTTTTTGGAATACTTTCCAGAAGTGAGAGGTGAACTGGGTACCTCTGTCTGAAATGATGGACAATAGAACACAATATAATCTGACCAACTCCCTGATATAGAGTTTGGCATAATACTTGATTGAAAAAAAGGTATGGACTGGAAGAAAATGAGCTGATTTGGTCATCCTATCTATAATGACCCAGACTGAATCATGCTAATGATGAGTACGAGGCAAACCCATCATAAAGTCTAGGTTCACTTCTTCCCACTTCCAAGTGAGAGTATTGAACTCCTGCATGGACCCACTAGGATTTTGATGCTCAACCTTAACATGCTGACATGTAGATCATGTAGTCACAAACTCTGCAATATCTCTTTTTATCCCACTCCATCAATAGATTTCCCAAAAATTATGGTACATCTTAGTGGCCCCTAGATGAATCGAATAACTCACACTATGCGCTTCTACAAGAATTCGTTGCTTCAAGTCATCTACACCTGGCACACATAGATGATTCTGACAATGTAATACACCATTTCCCCTTGGGAGAAAACCTCAACCTTCTGATCCTTGACTGAATCTTTCAACTTGACTAGACTGGGATCTCTATCTTGTTTTTCCTTAACTTCTAAAACTAAAGATGATTCGAAACTACTCTGAACCAATATATTACCCTCGACTGAATTGACTAAGCGGACACCTAGTCTGGCAAGCTGATGAACTTCCTAAGCTAGCTTTTTCTTATTGTCTTCAACATGAGCAACACTACCCATAGACAGTCTACTAAGAGAGTTGTCCACTACATTGGCCTTGTCCGGATGATAAAGGATACTCATGTCATAATCTTTTGAAGATCTAACCACCTTCTCTGAAGGAGATTAAGATCTTTCTGAGAGAACATGAACTGAAGGCTTTTATTATCTGTGAACACATCTACGTGAACACCATACAAGTAATGCCTCCAAATCTTCAAGGCAAAAACTACGGCTGCTAACTCAAGGTCATGATTACGATAACTCTTCTTATGGGGCTTAAGTTTTCTGGAGACGTAGGCTATGACCTTACCATTCTGCATAAGGACACAACCCAAACCCACTCTAAATGCATCAAAGTACACAACAAACCCATCTGGAAGAGCTAAAATTGGGCCTGAGGTGAGTTGAGTCTGTAACTCCTGAAAAATCTTCTCGCAAGGATCTGACCACTGAAAATTGACTTTCTTCTGATTCAATCTGGACATAGAGGATGCAATAGAAGAAAATACCTCAACAAATCATCTTTAATAACCAGCCAACCCCAAGAAACTCCTGATATCTGATGGAGAGATAAGGCGAGGCCAATTTTTTACTACTTTGGTCTTTTGAGGATCAACTCTAATGCCATCACCAGAAATGATTTGACCAAGGAATGCTACTGATTTTAGCCAAAATTTGCACTTACTGAATTTAGCGAACAACTAATGATTTCTGAGTCTGTAATACTATTCTGAGATGGTTTGCATGATCACGCTCACTGCAAAAGTAAACAAGGATGTCATTTATGAGGACTATGACGAACATGTCCAAGTACTGCTTGAACACACGATTCATTAAGTCCATGAAAGTTGCTGGGGCATTGGTAAGACCAAAGAACATAACTAAAAATTCAAAGTGACCATACTGAGTACGGAAGACTATTTCTAGAATGTCACATTCTCTAACTCTGAGCTGATGATAGCCTGATCTGAGGTATATCTTAGAGAAATAACTAGAACTCTGAAGTTGTTCAAACAAGTCCTCGATTTTGGAAAGTGAATACTTGTTATTGACCATGACTTTATTGAGCTGACGGTACTCAATACACATTCTGAGAGAACCATCTTTCTTGCGCATGAATAAGATTGGTGCCCACACAGGGATACACTGGGTCTGATGAATCCCTTATCTAAGAGATACTTTAATTGTTCTTTCAATTCTCTAAGCTCTGCTGGTGCCATTCTGTATGACGGAATAGATATAGGCGTAGTATCTGGAAGAAGGTCTATGCCAAAGTCTATTTCCCTTTCGGGAAGAATTCCTGGAAGATCTTCGGGAAAGACATTTGAATATTCATTCACTACAGGGACTGATTCAAGACTGGGAGTTTCAAAACTAGAGTCCTTAACTCGAGCAAGATGATAGACACATCCCTTAGATATTATTTTCCATGCTCGAAGGTAGAAAATAAGCTGACCTTTGAAAGCTAAAGTACTACCCCTCCACTCTAGGACGAGCTTATTTGGATACTAAAACTGGACAACTCTATTTTTGCAGTTGACTGTGGCATAGAAGGAATGAAGCCAATCCATGCCGAGAATGACATCAAAATTAGCCATCTCTAATTCAACTAAGTCTACTGAAGTGCTTTTCTGAGATACCATAATCGGATAGTTCCTATATACCCATTGGGCTATGATAGTTTTACCCACTGGGGTAGAGACTGAGAAGGGATCTGCTAGAATTTCAGGATTGACTCTGAAATCAACTGCTATATAGGGAGTAACAAAAGATAAAGAAGCTCCTAGATCTAGCAAAGCATAACCATGCAAATAAAAGATCTATAACGTACCAGTGACCACATCAGGAGAATTTTCTTGATCATGTTGGGACTGAAGAGCATAGAGTCTATTTGGGCATTGCCTACTCATAGCACTGGAAGAGGCACCCTGCTGATTCGAGCGATCGGACTGAGCTGAGAAATGGTTTTGCCATATCTAAAACACACATCTCTACCATCTCTATAAGTACCCTTGTGATTCTTACCATAAGTCTGACAAAAGGGATTGGTTCGGGCACGGCTAACACTGCCCTGAGACTTAGAGCCTGGTGCCCTATCTCTATTACCATCCCTAAACTTAGGAACTGGAGAAATAGCTGAGGAAGGAGCTGGAATGGATGACTTTGGGTAGAATTGAGAACGATTTCCACCTTCTGACTTAGGCTGGTTGAAATTAAAGCTACCTGTCCTAGATTTCTTATTCTACTTCTCTCTCATCTTAACCTTCTGCTCTTCTATCTGTTGAACATAGATCATAAGCCTAGCTATGTCCATCTCACTAATCAATATCGTGGACGTGCACTCATTGACCACACTATCATTCATACCAGAAACAAACTTACTTATCTTAGCCCTGCTGTCTACCACTACATGAGGAGCGTATTTAGCTAATTGAGTAAACTTAAGAGAATACTCTTTCACTGTCATGTTACCCTGCCTGAGGTTGATAAATTCTAACACCTTAGCCTCCCTCAGCTCTAGGGATAAGAATCTATCAAGAAAGGTAGTGGCAAATTTCTCCCACTTAAAAGGCCCTGCATCTATAGCCCTCTCTGCTTTCCACTATTTGAACCATGTGTGAGCCACATCCTGTAATTGATATGCAGCTAGCTCAGCAATCTCACTAGCATTAACCCCCATGATATCCGTAATCTTTTGAACCTGGTTAAGGAATTCCTGAGGGTCCTCGTCTGTCTTAGACCCAAAAAAGGATGGAGGATTCAATTGGGTGTAATCTCGAATCCTGGCGGCAGCTGAATTAGCCACTGGGTTGGCTAGAATGACAGCTGGTCATTTATTCTAGGAAGCAACTAAATTAGCAAGAGTAGTGAATACAACTCTGAACTCTGCATGAGAAATATGTCCATCTAAGAGATCTGCTTGGACGGGCTGAGGGGCTGATTGATTTCTGTTTCTTCTTTTTGGAGGCATGTTCTGTAAGCAAAAAGGGAGAAATGGATTAGACTGAGAGTTAAATTTGAGATCATGCTCACTGGCACGACATGAATACTGAAACAAGGAAAACTGTTCCAAAAATATGTTATTGCTTCCTGTACATAAATATGACGCGCTATACATCCATGCATAAAACTCAACTAGATACGGCTTTTCAGACTTTCTAGGACACAGTTGAACCTTAGGCTTTGATAACAAGTTTGTAACATCCCAAATCTGATACCTAGAACACTACAGATGCTAGCAATCTCGAAGGACCACAAGCTAACCTCTGACTAATATCTATAACTAAGCACTGCATAATATACTGTATAAATATGAAATAAAAGGGATAAAAGGACATAAAGTTCAAATATCTGATAAAACATAACATCTGGAAATACGGTATATCAATACCAAAACTGAAATAAACTGTTTGAACATGTTAGTCTAAAAGCTTCTAAACTGTCTGAAAACTGTGAAGTTCATGGGACATGTCCCCAAATAACTCTGTGTACTAAAACTATATTAATAAAGTAATGAAATAAACATGCTATCCTCGAATGATGAGGACTCACTGCAGATCTACTGCTGGTGGATGAATTTGAAACTAAGTGCGATTAGGAACTTGAGCATTCGAACCTATGGTATAAAACACCATAGAGCAGAAGAAAAGTATGCATCAGTACATCTGAATGTATTGATATGCAAAGTAAGGTAGGCTGGATGTATGTAGTTCATATGTATGAACAATACTAACTGACTGAATAACATAAACGTGAGAATATATGCATGAATACGTAATTGTAAATGAGATCGTGATAATATTGACTACTGAGTCTGAATACTGATAACATGAGTTTTGTATAACTGATATACTATTAACTGAGTGACTGTATCTGATAGTCCTAATTCTGATGGAACTAGCTGAGTTTTGTTCTGAACTGAGTGACTGTATCTGATAGTCCTGAATCTGAAGAACTATCTAAGTTTTTTTACTGAGACTAAGACTAAGACTGTGGGAGGTAGTCATCTAAACAACATGGCCCTTTTCCATATAGAGTTAGGGTCTAATTTGTAACCCCAATTAGAAGGGTGTCAATACCGCGCCACTGGTAAGGACAAGATATGAGTGACTCTCATCTGGCAGTGTCCCCAAAGGAAAACAATGGGACCCTCAACGGCCAGTGTTAATCCACCTCATTAACTCTTAACTATCAATGTTAATGTCTCAACTATGCTGGCTACACAGTTCTGGAATGCAAGGATTGCTTCTAAGGGTCACACCCTCAACTGTCAATGTGTGCCCTCATCCTTGGGTTCACTCGATACTGAATCCTACTCCCAACTAAATAGACACTAAACTAATTATACAGAGATGAACTGGACTGATTTCACTGAGTTTCATGGACTGATGGAATGTTACTAAATTCTGTTAACTGACTGAGTTCATGAGGTTGCTATGTTTTCCTGAGTCATGTTACTGACTGAATTCTACTAAGTTCTAAAACTAACTGAGAATACTACTGATTATGGCGTGACTGAGATTATCATGAAACTGATACTAGCTCTAGGCATACAACTAAATTGTCGGGTACAAGTACCCCCAAAACTCGATAGCATGAAACTGACAAGACATGACACTTCTTGGACACATGGCCATAGTCAACAATTTATAGTACAAACGTTGGAGATTTTCATGAAGTATTTGTATGTCATAAGCTTACACATGGATAGGAATACATATAAACATGTCAAAATTTCGTAAGTCTAACTAATGAGTATTCCACCAAACCATTACAATGCATAACAATAACATGGAGGTCATTGTGAACATAAGGGTAAAGCATGGATTCATCAATTTGGTCACAATTGAGTCATAAGGAATAATTATTAGTCTCTTAGGCATTTTAGCAAACACCTTGCATGCATAACTTGAGGCTTAGACATGAACATTAAAATAATACATTATGGCAACATTATTCACTTCAAATACAAGAATTCCAACCACATGCTAACATAATCTCATTATATGTATTAAAGATTTCAACTTGGTAATCATACAACAACATAAACATGGATATGATTCAATTCATAACATGGAGTTCAAAATTTATATTTTTTAAAAGGTTTCTTGAGCTTCATGGGTGAAAGGAACCCATGAATCAACACTTTACATACCTTAGATGGAAGTTTCTTGAAGATTAACAGTGGAATCTCCTGGATTAGAACCTTCAATTGAAAACCCTAGACTTGTTCTTGAGGGAATTTGAGAGAAACAACTATTTTTGGTGAAAACCTAGATGAATCTCGTGTTATAGGCTTATATAGGGGTGGAAATTGATCCTTTTGCCCTTAAAGTAGCGGACATTTAATGACTGAAAACTGGGCATTGACGCGATTGATGCCATCGATGCGATACCTGAAGTGTCGCGCCATGATCGTGCCAAGCCTCATTTATTTTTACTGGCAATTCCTGCAACAATGTTAACCAACGTGATAGGCGACGCGGCACGCTAAGATCATGTTGGTCCACTATTTTGGGATATCAAACGTGGTCTAAATGAGTTCCAAAAAATCTAAAACTTATCCGGAAACACCTATCGACCTCTCTGATCATGAATCAACAAAAATATGGACCATTAAGGGGCATTAAGGACATAAAATGAGATTTCCAACTTTTGAAGGCCAAAAATAAACTAAGTCTGGGAATTTAGATAGAATCTTCTAAGTCTGAAACCCCTTGACAATCCTAAAAGGATAAATTAAGCTTAGAAATTTTGCGAGGTCTTATAAAAGGTAAACAACTACCAAGCTACACAACGACTGTAAAGGAATAAACTTAAGTGATATAGAAAAATAAATAATACAGTAATAACAGACAAATCAAACATCACCTAACTGGGCCCCCATAAGCCCGCTAGGCACACTAAAGAAGACAATTAACCCAACCGTACCCCCATAAGCCGGTGGGACACACAAGTAATGAAAATAAACATAAATAATCTATAACTACACTGATCCCAATAAATCATGATAGTCATCTAGATGTGCACCGGACTCGAACCGGTACTAATGGGTAGTAATGAGAGGCCAGACACCATATTCGAACTAGTAGTAATGGATAATAACAAGAGGACACGTGCTGGATTCAAATTGAACATAGTAGGTAATAATGATAGGCCACATATATAGAACACATAATCAGATGCTAGACTCGAACTGGAACTCATAAGAACCACAACCATAATCAGATATCGAACTCGAACCGGAACTCATAATATCATTAAAAATCAAATACCAAACTTGAACCAGAACTCATAGTAACCATACCAACGGTAATATTAAAATCCATACCATATCATAACAATGTCAACGTGGTACAAAATTTCACAATCAATGACAAAAATAAAATATATATTGTAAAACCCCGAAAAATCCAAACCAATATTAGCTCCATATTTCAATCTCATACATATTACATCATGATTTTTTATAGTTTTATGAGTAAGTTAGATGTATATTAAGGCTTCAAATAACTCCTAGCTATCAGACAAATCAAAACATTCCTTACCAATTGAATTCTTGGGAAGGATATTACCATAGTCAACTTCAAATGAGCATATCTATCATTTTACTACGAATTTTTGATCTCATAACCCACCAATAGATAGATGATTTAATTAAATTTCCAACTATACCAATTTCGCCAAAATCTGATATCGGAGCTAAAAGTTATACCCATTTTACTCCAGCATGTCAACCTGGAAACTGAGTGACGACCTGTCTGACGGCTTATCACATTTCTGACGACCTGTCTAACGGCTTATCACATTTCTGATGACCTGTTTGACAGTTTGTCATATTTCTGATGACTTATCAGCCATGTTGTCAAGCTTAGACAGCAACCCATAAATTCCATCTCCTAGGTGACGACCTGGGTTGACGGGCTATCACAGATCTGACGGCTTATCAGCCTTGGTCGTCAGCTGATAATTTCAACAACTGGGAAGTAATTTCATAGGGGTATTTTGGCCTTTTTCCCTTACCCTAAACCTTACCCCCATGACATAAAACACCAAAAACACGTATTTAGCTATTGTTATTTAGTTTCAAAAGCACTTAACCCTCTTTGTTCCCAAGAACAAACTTAGGGTTTCTTCTTAATTAACTTCAAGATCCCATCACACTCTCCACAAGATATTCAAGAATTAAGATTTCCAATCCAAGAACATTCAAGATAGGTCAATTTGCTTTCAAGATTCAATCCCTAAAGTATCGGTAGTGTTCATCCATGGATTTCTTTCATCCATGGAGTCCAAGAGTCAAGTTATAAATAATAAATTGTGATTTTCTTGTTATGGTGTGATCATGTTCATGTTGATGGTTGTTATTAGAGTTTCAAGATGGTATCTTAATGTATTTTTAGGAAGTATGTGAGCATGTTAGTTGAAATCTATGAGTTTGGGTGGCTCAAGATTGTTAAATTAATGAATACCCCTATGCCACAAAGTGTGCATGTAAGGTGTTTGATAAAATGCCTAAAAGACTAGAAGTCATGTATTATAGTTGAATTGTGACCTAAATGACAAATGCATGCTAGACCCTTATGAAAATAATGACTTCTATGATATTGTTATGCATCATGATTGTTGATGGAATGTTCATGAAACTAGATTGATGGACTTATGGCATGTTGTTATGTGCATTCCCTTCTATGTATAAGACTTTGAGAACTATGTGTAGTATGAAATCCCCAACTTATGGTATTTTGAATTATAAATATTGGTCATGTGTTCAAGAAGATCAAAGTCATGTTTTGTCAGTTTCCTTCCATTGAGTCCTGGGGGTACTTATACCCGATAATTTAGATGTGTGCCTAGAGCCATGTCATGTTTCACGATACTCTCAGTCAAGCTATGATCCATAGAACTCAGTCAACCATGTGACTCAAGAAATCTCAGAAATCTCAGTAGTTCAGTAATCTAAGTGATTTTAGTATTCCAAGTAAAATCTTAGTAACTACAGTACTCTCAATCAGTCCTCAGACATCAGTACATTCCGTCAGTCAACAAAACTCAGTTTAGCTCCGCTAAACAATACCACTAGTATCTGTTCAGTTAATCAGTTTAGTTCAGTTAATCAGTTTAGTTCAGTTAATTAGTTCAGCTTAATTAATCAGTTCAGCGTCTTTCAGATGGGAGTAGGATTTAGCACCGAGCGAGCCTAGGGATGGGGACTCACCCGCTAGATAGGACTGAGATCCCTAGAAGCAATCCCTAAGTTTTAGAACTATATAGCCAGCGTAGGTACAAGATATCACCCGTTATATAAGACTGACATATTCAGGGATCACTCGTTAGCACATTTAAATGTATAGGACTGATCCCAGGCGTTACCCACTAGATTAGGACTGACTCCACAGCAGTTGTCTTTACCAGTGGTGCGGTACTGACACCCTTCTAACTGGGGTTACAGGTTGGACCCCAGACTAGCTAGAAAGGGGCATGTCAATTAGATGAATACATCCCAGAGTTTCAGTTATAGAATCAGGACTGTCAGATACAGTTAATCCTTATCATTATCAATAGACTCCGAGATCACCCACTAGATAGGACTGATCTCAACTATGGTCAATCAGTATCAGTATCATCAAATTTAGAGATCACCCGCTAGGTAGGACTGATCTCAGACTAAGTCAAATCATCTTTATTATCATTATACTCAGAGATCACCCGCTAGATAGGACTGATCTCATATTTAGTTACTCCATACGGAATGGAACTCAGATAGTTTCATCAAAAGTTAGACTGTCAGATACAGTCGCTCAGTATTAGTTAGATCGGATATGCCGATCATCACAGCCATATTAGTTATATTAGTTATCATAACTCATGTTATCAGTATTCAATTTCAGGACTGTTAGACACAGTCAATCAGACAAGTTTTTCAAAATACGAACTGTCAGAAATAGTCGTTCATCTATTCAGTAATGCAATATCAGTCCCTCACTGGTAGTGACTTACATATTAATATCAGTCAACTCAGTCATTCAGTATCTCAGTATCAGTAAACACATGTTGTCAGCATTCAGACTCAGTAGTCAGTATCACCACGAGTTCAGTTACAGTTACTTATGCATATATGTACTCTCACATTCATATCAGTCAGTATTGTTCATACATATAAACCCTTTGCATTTAGCCTACCTCACTCGTATACTCAATACATTCAGTCATACTAACGCATTCGCGCTATGGTGTTTTATTTTACGCTATAGGTTCAGAGACACGAGTTCCAGAGCAACAGTAGCATTGTAGATTTCAGCAGTCAGAGTTAGCAGTGAGTCCTTATTCTCCGAGGACATGATTACTACTTTATTACTTCAGTATTTTAGTTTGGATTTTAGTAGTCGGGAGTTAGTTGGATACATGTTCCTTCCACTCCCTACTTCAGACAATTAGAAGCTTTCAGACTAGATTATAGACTAGATTCAGACTTCAGTATTTTGGTTTTGTTTTGGTATTGTGATACCACTTTATTCAAACATTGTTATTATTTAGATTATGTTCAGCATTGAACCTTATGGCCTTTAAGTTCATGTTTCTACATTTATATTCATATATTATGCAGTGTACAGGTACAGATATCATTCATGGGTTAACTTGTGGTCCTTCGGGGTCATGAGCACCATGTAACATTCCGGGTATCAGATTCGGGTCATTACATATACTAACCTAAACAGCAGCTAAAATACGTCTAATTGTCGTACGCATGTCTTAATTTTAAAGGAGAAATTTTAAGGTTTTGTAATTTAATTTCACATCCTAAAGTGATAGATGCTATAATATATCGAAAGATAAAATATCAAAATCTACTACAATGGGGTCCTAATCTAGATAAATAAGACAGGTTATATATATCAAATAATACGCAACTATAAGCACTTATCCAAAGCTAGCATAATAGTTCACCATTTTAGTATATAAGCTCAATCTAAAGGTAGGGTAAGCCTAGCCTACCTGGATGCCAAAGCTATAATATCTTTCCGTGAAGCCTCCAAATAGTATCTCACTAGAACCCAAATTTGAATAACATCAAAGAAATTATTTTCCACAACACCTATTAACTTATATGCAACTTTGTAGAGCTAACCAATAACTCTAACCAATTTTCTAAAAAAAAAGAAAGCAAACCGAGAAAGTGCAATTATCGGAGAACAACAATATGATCGTGTGTATATATATTCTTACAGTGAATGGTTCACTTCTTCTCTAAAAGGGTCAAAAGTTATATATATATATATATATAAAAGACAAGTGGCAGGACCAATTGTGGTTCACCCTTCAAATTTCCATGTGTGGTAGTGATGGACACACTAATTAATTTTCTACACTGCGTACATATTCGGGTATTGCATAAATTCGTGGTATAATAATTATAGTATTTTGAATATATCATAATTAATAGAAAATTATTTCTAACAAAACCTCTATTATATAATAATAACATTTTAACATTTCTAAATTTACTATCTTCGCTTAAAATATTAATAAATCATAAAAGTCTATTATAAAGTGATATAAATATATCATCACTTAAATAATTTTACCAATATCAAAAATATTCTAGAAGGGTACTAAATTATATTTCTACCAAATGACAAATTAAGTTAAATAATCCACGATACATTTGGATAGTACTAAAATTATATGAAAATACAGAAAAATGACCGTAAGGGTCATTATAAGTTACAAGCATAATTACATAGTATAATGGATAAATAAAGACTTAGTGGTTATAAGAGTTTCAAGAAACTCATGACCACATTCTTCCACTAACAAATATAAATAGTAATACTCATAATACACAATTTATACCCACTAACATATGCACTTAATATATTAATTTAATAATAAAATGCATATGCACCAACATTCTTCCACTCATTTTAATATTAAATTATGAGATTTCACCAATTTAGTTGAAGGTAGACTATCATGCATAATGAAGGTGTGCTCTGCATTGAACCTCGGTCTCAGATTTGAACTATGACTGCTTAGGAGAAATAAAGTATTACTGCTTACACACAATAATCAATATGTTGACATAAGCTTTAATAGCCAGCATATTACGACCATGTTCTATCCCAATTTTTCATGAGCGTTTTTTAGAATAAGCCCCATTCTCATAGGAAGCGGCCTACTTTCACACTCACATAGGTGAAATCTGTCAAGAATGGTCCTGTAATATCGACACCCCACTCATACGAGATACAAAATTTCATTAACAGTTCTTGGACTCAACCTTCACAATCATTACAGGAACAAAATGCACTCACACCATAGGGAGGGATAAAATAACAGTGCATTCACAACAAGTCATCATATGATTCGTTCTTTCCATTGAACCTGGTTATAGGATCTCTGGTCCCCACGTTGGGTTTCCTCATATATCACAAAGTTAACACAATTAATATTTGTATACCATTGATCAATATGATCTCACGATATTGTATTTTTCTCCTTATGGTCTGGATTTACCATTATAAAAATGGTTTACACTCTATCAATAAATTTTTGGTGCTATCACATAACTCAAAATTAGAGAAATCAATTTTTCAACATAAAGTGATTGATCAATTCACTTTTTCACAAGTTGAAGATAAAATAGTTAGTTCAACCTCCATAATGAGTTAGCAAATCATAATTTATTTCTCATTAGTAAATAGCACCAAGTTATTTTTTTTCTCATTTTGCATCAAAATTTAAGTACAGCAAGCCCTAAATTTTTTAACCAAATAAATATACTTAATTTGCTTGTGTAACCTGTTTAAGTACTTTTACATAATTTCATTCCAAGTGCAATTAACCATATATCTCATTTTTCTTTTATTAGGTTAGTAAAGTCCTTTTTTCACACCACGTTGACATATTTGAATCAAAAGAAGTTGCATGGCTCATAAAATGTTCTTCACAATTCTTTCTTTTCACCATAATGTGACATGTCAAGAAAAAGTTTATCACATAATTTAGGTATTTTTCATTTCAAGAATGAAATTTATCTCACCCAAATATTTAATGTCAAATTGGCTATTCAGTTTATCATTTATTTGATAACATGTATGTTAACGCCAAAGACATGAATAAATATACAAATAGTAACATGTGATTTATTCCAAGACTAATATATGCACTTGTAATTTTTTTTTAAAGTATTCTTAAAAATTCAAAATCACATTTTTAATGGTGATTTTTTCTCATTTCATTAGCCCTACTATTTTGAGACTTTAAGAAAACAATCTTTCATGAAAAGTATAATTTTATTCATGAAAAATCATAGGTAATTTTTTACCTTTCCTCCGCAACAAGTAGAAATTCTTTTTTTACCCTTCCTCTGCTTAAGTTGAGGAGTAGAAAGATACTTTACGTGGCTATCTCTTGTCATTCATCTTTTGAGATCTCTCATTTTGATATCCGTGATTTTTCAAACTGTAACTAAACATGATTCTCCTTAAAATTGTTGGTGTAATATACCACAATGACAATAAATGATTACAGTTGAAAATAAATTTAATAAAAGTGAAGAAAATAAAATAATCTTCTTCTTGGTTGAGGCGCGAATATCTCTCTTCCTTTAAGGAGATTCAAGCCCACTGCGGCATAATCTACACCGATCCAGCAGTATATGTCGTGACTTGTCCCCTCCAGGATATAACAACCCATCAACTATGTACAACTCAAACAACTCCGGATTAGTTGAAGAGTTCAAAGCTCCACCATAAGAACACCTTCCTTCAACATATATTTACTCTCTTTGTATAGTGAATATAGTTAAAGACTTAGAATATTTTCTTCGTCTCAACTCTTTCTTTCACTAATATAACAACTCTCTTTTGTATAGTGAATATAGTTTTAGACTTAGAATATTTTCTTGTCTCAACTCTCTCTTTCACTACTACACACTATAATCTTTTTCACACTTATCATATTTCCTTGTACATACAATAACATGCAAGACAACCTCTATTTATAGGTGAGGTATCAACTCTTGTATTGAATAGGAAGAATGTGGTGTAGTAAAGTGGGTACATGAATGGTTGGATGTTACATGAGTTACAAGCATAATTACATAGTATAATGGACAAATAAAAATTTAGTGGTTATAGGAGTTTCAAGAAACTTATGACCACATTCTTCCACTAACAAATGTAAATAATAATACTCATGATACACAATTTATACCCACTAACATATGCACTTAATATATTAATTTAATAATAAAATGCATATACACCAACATAAAGTATCTTCTCTTTTCTTTTTGACTATTAATTAATTATGTTATATCAACTTACCGTGAATATTAATATTTTTGGCGAACCTATTTCAATTTAGCCAAAAAAAAATAAAAAATGCATATTCATTTAGTTACTCCTTTGCTAGAAAAAAAAGAAGAAACTGCATACCTATTGATATGAAGATGAAATCTGCAATCCTCTATAATAAAATCTCCATAATCTTCAGCAGTACAATCAATCTTGACAAGCAAGGGGATGCAAAAATATGTTTATCGAACAATTTAATATCAAAGCTTAAATATGATCCTTTGTTAATTTTCTCAGGAAGACAGATCGAGTTGATGAAGTACGCCCATAAATACACTGCAACATAAATAAAAATCACGTCAGTAGAAAATAAACACTTTTCGATAAATCTAAATGACATTCATATTAAAAGAAAAAAATTTAATTAATCTTTGCAAATCCTAAACCCTCTACCTAAAAATTGAAATCGAAACAAATACATGAATAAATTTACAAAATATATTAGGTGTCCGTATTGAAATAGGGAAGGAAAATAAATTAACTAATCTAACAAATCCTAAACCCTTTGTCTACACGTATATATATATATTGAAAAAAAAATAGGGAAGGAAAATAATTTGCTTTAGCCTATTAAAAACATCACAAAGTTTTATATCTAAATAAATTCTATATCTAATGACTTTTACGTGTAAAATTGGGATTTTGCGATTTAAAATCACTTTATTTGAGCAATCGATATATTCGACAATTAATTGTTATTCTCCAATTCATTATTAATTAATTTCGTTTGTCTGCAATCATATTATATTATTAAATATGAATAAATCATATTTTAAATTTTCATATATTTAGAACTTTTACTTTTCATATATTTAAGAAGAAAATTGAGAAATATGTGAACCAGTCTAAGAGAAAATTGGGCATTAAATTTTTTTTTTTTTTTATAATTATGTGATATAGTTTAAATAGGAAAACAATTTATATAAGATAAATTTTAATGAATAAAGTTCATAAATATTAGGATTTCCTACCTAATTCAATAAGGAAATTAATAAAATTTTAATAAATTTCAAAATTCTAAATATTAAATTTCCTTGTTGAAAAACTTAATTCCTATATTGGAATTGCAACAATTACGTTGCTTTAAGTCTATTATGAACTTTCCATATATAGTATATGGAATGGTTTATGCAATTCCAATTCTAACGTGAGTTTCTCTATGAAATTATCAAAAAATTATTAATAATTTATTTTATATAATTAATAAAAAATAATCAAATGACTTTTTCTTTTATATATTACCATATATTCTTCTCTTAACATTTATTTTAGGACTCTATAATTTTGAAATATATTTTCTCTTATCATGTAATTTAGGATTTCTTAATTAAATATTGTAAAAATAATGATATAATACTTTAAGAAAAATAGGTGAAAAGATAATTTGTCTATTATAAAGTATTTTAATGAAGGGCAAAAGTTTCAAATCATTTTTCTATGGGTCTTCACACTTTTAATATATTATAGATTATAGATAGAGATTATAGATATAGATTTTATAAATCTATATCTATATCTATAATCTATATCTATCTATATCTATATCTATAATATATTAAAAGTGTGAAGACCCTTAAAAATGTTATTTGAATTTTTTGCCCTTCATTAAAAGACTCTTCTTTAGATAAAATTGTCTTTTCATTATTTTTTTAATTTATTATTTAAGTATTTTTTATTATATTAACTAGACTTCCTAAAATATATGGTAGGAGAATTAACTAATATTTTCCTTTCTACTAGACTTCCTAAAATATATGGTAGGAGAATTAATCAATATTTTTTTCTACCGTTCAATTAAAAAAATACTCCCTAAATAGGACTCTATTAAGGAAATACTTCTATAAATATTGAGATGTACGTTAAACTAGAGAACAAACCGATTTACCTATTGGGAGAATATGATTGGTGCCCATCTAACTTGATTTGATTGCATATCTAGATTGGTGGATGCTTGATTTTCTAACCCTGAACTTCTTCACTGTTTTTGTCAGCATAATAGAATTCAACATATGTGTATATATATATCTTCTTTGTTTTCATTCAAAGTCATTCTTTAGGGTCAAATTTTTATGTGTAAATTTAAGCTTAATTGTATTATTTTGATATCACTTTTATCGTATTATTTTGTTGCAGTTTACAGGTGATAGATAAATGTTGGTCAACTTTGAGAAATATTTTTATGTAAAGGTTAGGTTTAGTTGTATTATTTTGATATCTCTATTATCGTATTATTTTGTTATGGTGGTAGATGGGTGTCAGGTGACTTTGAGAAAATTTATGTGTGTAAAGATTAGATTTAATTGTATTATTTTGATGTCTCTATGATTGTAAATTTACAGATGGTAGATGAATGTCATTGACTTTTAAAAATATTTTTGATGAAAATTAGGTTGAATAAATAAATTCTCCATCTTTATATACTCAAAAGATAAATTTAATTATTATACTCATCTTTATTATTTAAACAAATATCCTATTTAGTGTAATATTTAAACTCATTAAAGTGAGGTACACGAGCAAGGCGCGTACACCTAAACTAGTATACACACACAGTATATATATATATATATATATATATATATATATATATATATATATATATGAGATTCAATAAAAAAAAATGTTTGGTTAGTAGTTAGGAGATTTTCAACAAAGTGATAAGTTACTATATTTAACTAAAAAAAAATTATAACTTACGACAAAATTCATATATAATACAAATAAAGAGAAATCATAGCGAGAACATAACGGAAAATATATAAAGCAATATCATTCTCATGTTAAGGAAGTAAAGGGAGAAAAAAAAATGTCCAATAAAGTTGAAAGTTACTATTTTGAACCAAAATAATTATAAACTTATGAAATCAGAAATTCATATAAAATACAAAATAAAGAGAATCATGGAGAGAACATATGAAAAGAATAAATAATGTAACATTATTCTTACAATTTTAATCATTAGTAAAATAAAATAATAAAGTACGACATTAATGCATAATTTTTTGAGTTTTAGTCTACAACTTCTTCTACAAGCCGATAACCATTGAATAGCCTTCATCTCATTCATTGAGTCAAACTAAAGCATGGATATAATAAGCACCAGAAACGTAACAACTTCAAAAGCTAATGTGATTATTTTTACAAAGTTGTCTTATAATGTCACTACTTATAGGACTATATTATGAAATACGTACAATAATATTAATAAAAATTTCTTACCGTATTATGTACAATAGATTTTTGTGATTTGATCCTTTGTTGAATCCTCTCCATAGCTGACCTTTTTAAAAACCATAAGAACAAACACTATTAAGAGAATAATATCTTTTGACATTAACAAAAACGATAGTGATCCACAGTATCCACAATTTGTTGTTATTCAAGAATATATCATAATCGTTGCCATTCTTCAAAGACTAATCCATTTCCATCTCTCATTTTTTATTTCGGAAGTAAAAGTTGAAAATAATTTTATCAAATAAAAAATAATCATGTCTGGTGTATAATCTCAGGAACTTAAAAAAAAAGTAGAACAAAGGTCGAGAAACTTACCATTTTATTATAGTAGATTCACTTTCAAACACACGAAATCTTCTTAAATTGTATTTATGTATTGTCGACATTTACAATATCCATAGAAATTTATCCTATATCTGATTTCATGATTATATAATAGAAGACAATATTTTCATGTCTATTCTATAACTTATATGTATCTCAAAAGATAAAAACGGAAGAGGTTTTTGGACTTCCTAATTAAAAGGAGCAATTATTCCTTATTATATACAATTTAAAATAAATAAATATCCCCCAATTTGATAATGGGGAGAAGCATGATAGAATAAATTGAAAGCTAATAGGTTTTTTAACTCTTCTTTAACTTAACTATAATAATTTTTAATAATTATTTATGATACTCAATAAATAGAGTATAATATTGCTAATTCTTTAATTTGAAAATAAGAAAACAATAAAAAAAATCTCAAAAAAGGAGAAAAAAATAAATAGGAATGGTGGCTATTGAGAGATGCCACATCATCCTTGTCTTGTTTCTCCTTTATATATATATATATATATATATATATATATATATATATATATTGATTTTAATTTTTTTATCTGTTGAGATATATAGTTAGTTCCTGATAAATCCAACAAAGATGCATAATTAGCTCCTGATACATCCAACAAAGATATATTTTTCCTTTGTATAAATACATAATTATCTTTCAATATTTTTTTTTATTTTGAATCCGTCGAGATACATAATTAGCTCACGATATATCCAACAAAGATATATAATTAGTTAGAATTTTTGTAATTACTTTGTAAGGTTAGAAATTTGTGTAAATATGATAAATTAAATTGTATGTTTGTGTTACTATTTGTACCCTATATATCAGAGTCCTCCAATTCCTCCAAGCCCAATAAAGAGTCAAGAAGGACAAATTGAATGATTGAGTGACTCATTACCACGAATTACCTTTAGCACGAAATGCTTTCTTCTCGAGGTGGAACATTTCACTCGTGCTAGTTCTGGAGTAGTTAAGTTTCAAAGTGAGTATAAAACTTTTTTGGGGGGTAAATAAGGGTAGATTAAGATAACTGAAAGTGTTTACTTACAAGCATAGCCCGTCATCTAGTCAAACTAAAAAACATAAGTATCAGAATCCTAACAGTTAGGACAAAGTTTGATGTTCCTATTAAATTGAGTTCTGAAAATGTCTGCCCAGACATATTCCAGTGCATACATAGGAGAAACTATCAAAATATGGGTGTTGCTAAAAAATTTTCTCCTTGCTCCTTTCTTTGCTAGGGAGTCTACCACTTGGTTCTGCTCTCTAAAGCAATGCTTCACTGGTGGAAGACCCACTCTTCTTAGCATAGATCTGAAAGCATCTATAACGGGGTTATAATGTAGATTACCATGTTTAAGCATGTGAACTATCTCTTCGAAATCAACATTAATTTCAACTGGATAGAGGTTGTTATCCTCAGCAAGTTTCAGACCCTCCAGGAGGGCAAGAAGTTCCATTTGGTTATTGGTTATTGTAGGAAAGCCTTTACAAAATCCCAAAATCCAATCTCCCTTATCATTTCTAATAGTGCCTCTTATACCTCCAATCCCTGCGCTGGAACCATCAACGTTTAGTTTATAAAAGCCTTGTGTAGGAGGTTTCCATTTGATAGAGATAGAGATGGTTTGAGAAACTTGGGACTGATGAGTGTTGGAGAGGTGAGTGTATTTAATTTTTACGGCATATACATTTCCAAAGAAAGGGTACATATTGAGATTGTTAAAAACATTCTCATTCCTACATTTCCAAATTTCCCAGAGATAGAAAATAGTCAAAACATAAAGATTGATGTGATTGTCAAAGGGTTTGTTTTGGATCCAAGACTTATTTACCTCCATCATGTCATCCTCATTATTATCAGGGATATTTGGTATAGGTCATCCCATTTTGATAAACATACAAGTCCAAAGTGGAGTTGTTTGTTGACATTGCCAAAAAATGCATTATGTTTTCATGGATGTTGTTGCATTTGCAATAGGTAGGCTAGATAGAAAACTCCCATCCTGTTGAGAGTAGAGTTGTAGGGCAGCCTGTTGTGGTTAAGAAGCCAGAGAAAATGCTTCATTTTATTGGGAACCTTCATGGTCCAGATCTATTTGAAGTCTTTTATAGTAGTGTGGGTCTAGGTTTTAGAGCTAATGAGACTATATGCACTACTATTAATGAAGATTTCATTACCTCTTATACCCTAAATGGGGCAATCATTAGTACTCCTTATAGTGGGGACGGAACTATTTTTGATGGTTTGAGTGATATAAAGGAGAAGCTGAAAAGGAAGAGAAGAGAAATTCCAGATGTCATTCCTCCATATATCAGATATTGAAGTGTGATAGAGGTTCCTAGTTGCAGGCCCTTGGATGATATTACTTAGGGACTTAGTGTTAGGCAACCACCTGTCAGTCCAAAATTTGGCATGATCTCCCTTATGGATGATCCATAGGGTTACCTCTCTGCATATTTTTTGGCATGTGGTGAACACTTTCAGGTTCTGGACAAACTTTGGTTGCTGATAATTTGAGAGTATTTATTGGTTAAAATTCTTTACCAGGGGGATGGGATTTTTTGTGAGTCTCCAGGATAAAGTTGAATGCATTGTGGTATTTTTTATACCAACCTTTTGGATTCCCAACCCCTCTCCCCCCCATGTGTTTGGTCATGGTGATAACCTCACAACTAAGCCTATGCATTTTCCTCTTAATATCAAAAGTACCATATATAAAATTTCTTTGGACCTTGTCAATATGACTGGTGATTTTATAAGGTAGGGAGATGAATGCATAACGTGGTTGGGGATGCTATTAAGGGAAGATCTAGCCAGGATAGTTCTTTCGGCCTGATTAAGGAACTTAGTATTCCACCCAGCTAGCTTAGAATTCATATTATCAATAATGAACTAGAAATCAGAGTTAGTGGGGGCCTTGTAGAAGATGGGGAAACTCAAATACTTCCCAAAGTGCTCCTTAGCTTGAATATTGAAGATGAAAGCAAGAGTGTTGCTGGTAGTAGAGCTGTGGAGGGGCAATTCCTAGAGAAGATGAATTTAGACTTAGTTCTATTGATTCTCTGGTCAGAGAAGGTGCTGAAAGAGTCAATGGTTATTTTAATGGTCTCACAATTTTCTTTATCAGCTTTGATAAAGAGGGTCAAGGCATTTGCAAAAAATGAGGTGGGAGATTTTGGGACCTTTTCTACTTATGGCAATGGGGGTCTATTTCAGAAAGTTAACTTTATGATCAATCTTTTTGAAAAAAATTTTCACGCACATGATGAATAGGTAAGGGGAGATAGGTTCCCCTTGTCTTATACCTCTAGAAAGTTAGAAGAATTGGGTTCTTGACCTATCGATGAGGCCAGAGATAGAACAGAATAAGATACAGGATATGATCAGCTTGGAGAGTTTAACAGGAAAATTGAATAAGTAGAGAGCTTGTCGTATGAAAGACCATATTATATCATGTCAAAAATCTTTCTCTGGATCAGTTTTCATGTTACCTTTAACCCCTTTTAGTTTAGAAAAATAGCTAATGAATTTATAGACAATGATAGCATTATCAGAGGCTGATCTATTAGAGATAAAACTATCCTGGTTTGGACCAATGATGCTGGGGAGAAAAGTTTTGTTCTATTGGCAATTATTTTGGTAATGATTTTGTATTGAGTATTGTAGAGGCCAATGTATCTGAAGTTCTTGAGAGAAGCAATATTTTGACACTTGGTATCAGAAAAAGATAGGTGGTATTTACCTCTTTTCCCATTTTACTGGTAGAAAAGACCTTAATGCAAAGGGAGCTGAGCTGGGGGCTGATGGTCTCCCAGAATTTTTGGCCGAATAGAGGATGTAGACTATCAAGGCCAGAAGCTTTGGTGGCTTTGAATCTAAAGACAACTTTCCTAATTTTAGAGACTGTAGGATTGTTGTCTAGCAGATCATGGGCTCTATCAGGGATGAAACCCTAGAAGAGGGGTTCTTTTGGCATCTAAATTGAGAGTTGTAATGATTAGTATTGTAAAAGGACATACAAAAAGATTAGATAAATTGATTTATGTCCTCTTGGGTTGTTATCCAATTTCCTTCATCATCTCTAAGGGAATTAATTCTATTTTTCCTCCTTCTACTCAGTGTGACTGTGAGGAAAAAGTTATTGCTAGCCTCTCCCTCAGTAAGCCAATTTATTCTGGATTTCAATCTCCAAAAATCATGTTTATGTTTGAAGATTTCACTATATTCTCTTAGCAGGATTGTTTCAAGGTTGTGAAGAAAGGAGCTAGTGGGGTAGTGGTTACTCCTTTTGATGCCAGCTAGTCTAGCCAAGGTTCTTTTCTTTTTAGAGAAAATATTTCCAAATACCTCTCTATTTTAGTTAGAATGATGATAGATTAAAGGGAGGTAATGGAGCTAGTGAGTTTTTCACTAGAGAGGAAATCCTGATTGATTATAGAGGAAAAGTCGAGGCGGAAACACCACATGGGTTCCATTCTGAAAAGCTTGTCCCTTATTGAGGCCTGATGGAAAAGACAGACCAACAGAGGACAGTGGTCGAAATGGGTTCTAGAAAGGTGGGTGACAGCGGACTCAGGATATAGATGGATCCATGGGTCATTAGCAAAACACCTATCAAGCCTCGACTGAAAATAAGATTCAATATAAGTACCAATCTCAAATGAAAAAATAAATTAGAAAAAATAATAAAATTGTATAATGTTCTTACGAAGCTTTTTTAACTCTTAAAACTTTAAATTTTTCTAACTCTCTAAATTTTTAAACATCTCAGCAAAATCTTTCCTACAAATACGACTAACCAAAAGTCTATATGTCTAGTGCTAAGCACACAAAAATTGCCCCACATAATTTTTCCCCAACACGTTTGCTTACTTAAAGAATAATAAGAGCTGAGATGAGGAAGAGGGTTGGATGAGGGTTTTTTGGAGTTAATTTTACCTTAATGCATTTGTATAATGCAATGAATAAAGAAAAATAAAGAAAGAAAGTATGTTTCAGATGAATTGAACATAAACATATACGTTATATCTTGTTCCTTTATGAGTTTTGTGACATAATTGTACTTTAATGTCATTTATATTCACATCTCCATTTCTCCATTTTACTCCCATCTTGCAGTAACATTAGCTTTTATATCTACATAGGGATCATCTATGGAGAACAAAAAGCAGACACCACAATCGAGAAAGAAAACATCTTCCTCATTTCCTCTTCCTCTTAAACTATTTTGGGCAATTAATTTGGGCAGCCTCCAAACTTCCAGCCACAAGCGCACATATTTGGAAGTAGCTGAAGAACCTTGGGGAGTGACCGACTAGTAGGATTTGACCCAAGTCAAACTAAAATTCTTTCAAGGCAGTGGCTTGTCACGACACATATTTTGTTATTATTTACTTATTATTATTAATTTTAGTTTTAATATCAATATTGTAGTAATTTTTCCAACAATTTGAAAATGACTTTCTTACATACAATATTGATAAATGGCTATTTCGTTGAACAAAACTTTTCTGATTTGTCAAAACTTGAGTCATTGGATAAAAATAAATTTAAATGTTGGTCACAAAATTTTCTAATTTTCTTAGAACAATTAAAAGCTCATTATGTTTTATTTAATAATGGTTCTAACATTACTACTGATTCAAACACTATTATTGTTGTTGATGAATATGCTAAAAGAAGTTTAAAAAGGATAACAGAAATGTTAGAGGACATTTATTGAGTCATATGACTAATACTTTGTTTGATTTATTTGTTACTTACAAATCTGCTAAAGAAATTAGATTCAGAGAAGGGGGAGCTTGCTGTCGTCCGAGGCTGATCCTCCTCTATCTACTCTAGTTAACCTTTTGGACTCGAGACTGCTTGTGTATATTGTGTACATTTTCGATTTTTGTCTAGTACTTTGGGTACCTGTTAGTAGTGGCTCTAGTACTGACCTTATCAAGTCTTGGGAGGGATTCATTGTATAGTTGGTTCTTTTTCCTTCTCTCATTTTGATATAATATATATATATATATATATATATATATATGTTCCCTTCTTAGTTTTCAATTATTGTTGTTGTTGTTATCATTATACATGATCTTTTATTTGGTCTCTGTCGGTTAGCCCGTTACCTATTATTCAGAAGTATGGCTTGGCTTGCCTACTGATGGGTTAAAGTAGGTGCCATTACGACTTGATAAATTGGGTTGTGACATAACTCATGTAACATCCAACCATTCATGTACCCACTTTACTACACCACATTCTTCCTCATCAATACAAGAGTTGATACCTCACCTATAAATAGAGGTTGTCTTGCATATTATTGCATGTATAAGGAAATATGATAAGTGTGAAAAAGATTATAGTGTGTAGTAGTGAAAGAGAGAGTTAACAAAATATTCTAAGTTTATAACTATATTCACTATACAAAAGAGAGTTATTATATTAGTGAAAGAAAGAGTTGAGACAAAGAAAAATTCTAAGTCTTTAACTATATTCACTATACAAAGAGAGTAAATATATGTTGAAATAAGGTGTTCTTATAGTGGAGTTTTGGACTCTTCAAATAATCCGGAGTTGTTTGAGTTGTACATCGTTGATGGGCGGTTGTATCCTGGAGGGGACAAGTCATGAGATATACTGCTGGATCGGTGTAGATTATGCCGCAGTGGGCTTGAATCTCCTTAAAGAAAATGAGATATCCGTGCCTCAGCCAAGAAGAAGATTATTTTATTTTCTTTACTTTTATTCATTTTATTTTCAACTGTAATCATTTATTGTAATTGTGGTATATTACACCAGCACTTTCCAATCCCCAAAACTATTCTAGCTTGCTTGTGTTCGGGTTACAAAGTTGTTCTTGTAGGTTCTTTTTTATGATGGTTGGATTTTTCAAAAATATTGATAGGCGTGTATTGGATCCTTCAATATTAATATATTTTTAGAGGATTCTACGCAAGTATGACATCAATTTTGGAGAGTTTGAGCCACATAGTCCCTTTTACAAGACATTTTTATATTTATACATAAGAAATTTTTTTTACAAAAAGCTAATGTTTCTATTCACCGTACAACAACCATAATATTTTTGGAGGATTCAACACGAGTATGACATCAATTTTGGAGAATTTCAGCCACATAATCCCTTTTACAAGATATTTTTTATCTTTATATATAAGAATTTCATTAAGAGAGTTCAAAATTTAATATATACATATAGTTGTATAAAATGAATAAATTACAATAAAATATGAAATATAAAAAATGTGCATGTCCTAAATAATATAAATATTTAATTTTGAAATTTAACAATGGAAAAAAGAAAAATGATTGCATGTTCCTATTATTACATATTTGATTTAGTATACAATAATATTTTCGTGATGTTGTTAGCTTTTTATTCTTAAATTAGTGACGGAATTTATACCATTACATCAGATGCTACATGCTACATTGTCTTAGATAGTTTTTTTTTTTTTTTCAATTAAAGTATCATCCGAGGTTCGAGAGTTTTTGGGCTCTCTAACCCGAGATGATCAGGGGTTGAGCCATGCACCCCCAAGCCTTATTATTAATAGACGAATTATAAAAACTGAAAGTACACGGAGGGGGACATAAACCTGACCTCCAAACCTATGGTGGTTTCAAGTCAACTGATCCACGAAAATCAGTCGACTCGTCCCCAATACTAAAATGGAAACCTAGTGCTATGCACCTACATACGAGGACTCCTCGCGGTACAAGGTAAGCTAGGTATAAATAAATGAGGGAGACTCTCCCCTTACAAGTAAGAGAAGATTCAAAATTAACATGACGACTACAAAAAATCTGAATTCCGCAGAAATACAGAACAAAGAAAAAATTCGTTTTTTTTAAAAAAAAATTGTAGACTTGAAGGAAGGAAAGGTATTTTTTTAAGTCTTGAATGAAGGATTGGTGACATTGACCAACTTAAAGGGTCACACATCATTAGGAAGCTTGATTAAGTTAATTGTAGACTTGATTAATATTTTCAAAACTTTCTAATCTTTTTTAAAATACAAATCAACCTAACCCACACCCCTCTTTAATACAAATCAACTAGTCTTTCTCTTTTCTCTCTCGACAACTTCTCTTAACTCTCTCTCCCAACCAACAGTTCTGCAAATTTCTCCTTTCAATCCTAGATGACTTCAACCTCCGAAGATAAATAGTTGGGCTTTGAGTTTCTTTTCGACTTCAACCTTCAATCGATGTGACAGCCTTGCTCTCCAGCCACAACAGCTTCAAATTCTTCAACCTTCAATTGACGTGACAGTCTTGCTCTCTGGCCACAACAGCTTTAAATTCTTCGTCGTTCCTTTTCTTCTTTCACAGGTAAAAAATGATGGCCTTTTTAGATTTGAAGAAAACCAGGAACTTGAGGCAAATTCTCTTATAGTATTGATTAACAATTTCAATATTTGTTGCTTTAATTTAAAATGGGATCTAAATAAAACCCTAATTTCTAGTATTTCTTCTTTTGTCTTTTAGAAGTCAATTATAATTTTTTGTTGTTTGTTGCGTTTTTTGAAGTTTGATTTTTGTTATTTGTGTTTATACAAATAAAACAATAATTTAGGTTGATTTGTTCTGTTATTGTTCTTGGTAAAAATGGTGATATTGCTATTTTTCTGTTAAACAAAATCGTGCTGCTATTTTTTATTTTCTCCAACAGATTATCCATCTAGTGCAACATATTAACCATCTGATGTAATAGATTTATCATATGATGCAATAGACAAACCATCAAATTAAAATTCTAGTGCAATAGAGTAATCATCTGATGCAACAGAGGAACCATCAAATAAAAAATCTGATGCAATAGCTTAACTATCTGATGCAATGGATTAACCATATGTTGCAACAGATTAACAATCGGATAAAAAATCTAATGCAACAGATTAACCATATGATGCAATGGAGGAACTATCAGATTAAAGAGCTGATGCAATAGAAAAACCTCTTATTGGATAAAATCCGATCAACTTTTCCAATAGGACATATTCAAGACTTGATTTTTCTAACTGATCATTCATCTGTCGTG
Source organism: Capsicum baccatum var. pendulum (assembly GCA_030864225.1). Taxonomy (NCBI): domain Eukaryota; kingdom Viridiplantae; phylum Streptophyta; class Magnoliopsida; order Solanales; family Solanaceae; genus Capsicum; species Capsicum baccatum. The sequence goes on along the minus strand of CM061551.1, from coordinate 128,808,455 downwards.
ATAGGCGACCCTTCTGTTGGAAAAAATCTAAATAATATTGACTGTTGATAACTTTTCCAATAGATCACTCATATGTTGCAACAGATGTGTGACCTGTTGCACAGACCATTCATCTTTCTTAACAGATAAGTGATATGTTTTGTATTATCACAACAGATTACTTAGTCGTTGCTGTAGGTTAGTTAACTGTTCTGACAGATCACTTATATGATGCAACAGATGTGTGATCTGTTGTATATATTATTCATTTTTCTCAATAGATAAGTGATATATTTTGTATTATCACAACAGATTACTTAGCCGTTGCTACAGGTTATTTAACTATTCTAACAAATTACTCATATGTTGTAATAGATGATGTTGCAACAAATGTGAGATATGCTACCCAAACCATTCATTTTTCTCAACAGATGAGTGATATATTTTGTATTGCTGCAACAGATTACTAATCTGTTGCAACAAGTTATTTAACTGTTCTAACAGATCACTCATATGTTGCAATAATGTATGATCTATTGCACAGACCATTCATCTGTCTTAAAAGATGAGTGATATATTTTGTATTATTGCAACAGATTACTCATTCGCAGCAACGGGTTAGTTATATGCTGCAATAGATATACTACCTAGTGCAACAGATAAGTGATCTATTGGAACTATTATTTTACTGGTTTGCTTGTTTGATTTACTATTATCCTATTTTAAAGATGCATTAATCAACTATAATATATTTTTTTACGCTTTTGTTAATTTTAGATAATATGGATCCCATAAAAATAGAAACTGAATCAAGTCTAAGTAAACGAACAAGTGAAGCAGCTAGGCTACATCTACCACTCTATGAGCTTGCTTTACAAGTGTTATCTCAATCAGGAGCAGAATATGATGAACACGAGGAGGAGGTATATTTCAAAAGAGATAATCCAAATCTAATAGCCCTTCCACCGAAGAGTTGGTCAAAACCTTCAGCATTGATAGTTATTTTGTGAGAATACAGTGCGATGGTCCCACAAATTTAATAGGTGATTTCATGGTTAAGTTATCCATGGGAAAATCTTTTAACACCCTCAGAAAAATACTTCAAGAATAAAAATTGGATGCTTATTTAAGGGACTACTTCTTTGGAAAATATCTTAATTTACCGGAGGACAACAATGCTCGTTTCCAAATGAAAATGGCATATGAACTTCTCAACCGTAGGTTTATGTATGAAAGTAAAGATAATATGGATGAGGTGTGGATAAATTACTATGGCATGCCTGTTTTTTTTGAATGGAAGGAGTTTTCCATAGTTACTGGACTAAAATGTTAGCCTCCTTCTCAAGTTATACCAATTCTAACCAAAAAAAAACACTCAAAAAAGGCAAAGGCAAGTCATGTGATTGTGATGACCTGGTGTCCATTGTTGGTCCAAGCTTCAAAAACAAAATTTGATAGAAGCATTGAAAGGTAAAGGACTTTCAAAGAAGCACAAGCAGTCATTATGCTTGGTTTGGTTTGTACATACTACTCTTTGGAAAAGAGACGTTAACAATAATATAAGTGTTGGTTTAATAAAGATCTCTAAGGATCTTGAGGCGTTTAACAGCTATCCTTGGGGTTATGAAAGCTTCAAAATGACTGTCAAATATTTGTTGACTCCATTAGCGCCAAAGACAGTCAACTTATATGGCTTTCCATGGGCTTTCATGGTAAATATTTCATTCTTTTATTATGATATCATTCATTTTTTTACTCAATAATGATTTTGATTTATTGACATTATTTTATAGGCTTGGGCATTTGAAGCCATTTCTTCTTTGAGACAACAAGTGAACTACCGAGAAGAAGTTCCTTGTCCAAGAATATTGAGATGGTTGACGGCCAAAACTGATAAAAATATAAAATTTATTGATCTCTTCAACCCCCCAAAGGATGCAGTAAGTATAATTATAATTAAGTTTTTTTTAATTAATATTTTTTTTGATTGATCTAATCATCATTCTAATATATGTAATGATTTATGTTAGATTGTGTATCCGTTGCTAGTTCTGTCCAATCAAGAGTTGAAGATGCTATTTTTTCTTACTTACGGTCTGTGCAAACTTTATCGGACCCTAAGATCATCGACAGAATAAAAATAGAATTGTTTGGGGCAACAACTATTACAAGAAAAATAATTTTAGAGGGTGGGCTTGTTGTTGTTGCTGGCCTTAGTGGTGATGGAGCTGTTGGTGGTGGTAGTGGTGCTGCTGTTGGTGCTAATGATGCTCCTCTTATAGTACTTAAAATAAGCCATTATGAGTATGATCATACTGGTTATACAGATTTTGCCTCTCCCAGCGAATGTTCTGCACGCAAATGTCAAGACTACAGGGTGAAACATGATGTAGTGATTAATGTTATTAATACATTAACTGCTTCTGTAAATTAATTGACATCTAAGAGAGGTATCATTCCATCAAAGAAAATTTTATATCCATCCACTCCATTAGATATTAAGGTTAAGAAGAGAAGAAAGTGATTTTCAAGGCATTATTAAGCATCCAAAAAAGCAAAATTGTAACTCCTCTGTCGTGTATTGCATTGAGCAATGTACAATGTCCAAAGGAGAGCAGCACGAGCTGAATAAGGTGAATATATATGTCTTCCAACTAACAAGAAGACACATATCTATTTCGACAGATGACACATCTGCTGAAAATTATCAAACAGATATATACATCTATTGCAACAGCTGACTAACTTATTGCACTAGATAAAGTATCTGTTGTGACTATGTCTCATCTGTTTTAAAAAATCAGACAGCTCTTCATACTATTTTTATTTGCACCAATAGACGACCTATCTGCTGCAACAGATGAGTCATATGTTGCAACAGATGGTTCATCCATTGAAAATTATCATACAGGTCTTCCTCATGTAGAAATTTGTTCCAATAGTTGATTCATTATTACAAAAGAAATATAATCTGTTTGGGATAATTTAAAATTGGAGGAAGACCTGTTTTATTTGCTAGAACAAATGAGTTATCATTTTCCATTTTATTGTATCTCCGTGATTAGCATTGACTAATTCTTGCTTTCCAGGAGGATGTAGAAGCTACTGCTGAACAACACTGATAACATGCTACTCTTTTCATGGAAATACAGAGAACAGAAAGCACAGAAACCATATGTTAGTGACAATAAAGATCCACGACAAGCAAAGCCAAATTCCATAGCACCGGATGAAAAATAACTTGTCCATATTGAGTAGATCTTTATAGCTTGAGCTTGTCAAAGTAATAACCTCACCCCTCCTTAGGAATCCTTGGCATCAATACTTAAATTGTTGAAGTATTTGTTGAGATCTGTACCTATAACAATTTTTTTACATTTTATTTATTAGTTGATTTATTTCAGCTAATTTCTGAAGGCTTTGATTTATTTTATTTAGTCTATGAATTTTATTTTCTCCTTAGATTTGAATTTATTAATTGAAATGGAATATTGGATTCAAATATTGCAACAGATAATATATCTATTGCAACAGGCGACACATCTGTTGGAAAATATTGAACAAATCTAGACATACGTTGCAACAGGTAGGTAATCTGTTGGAATTTATCAAACAGGTCTTCCCACTATTGCAACAGATAGACTTAGATAAAAACATTGATATAATGCAACAGATGGCCAACCTATTGCAATAGATAACTATATGTCAGAACAGGTAGAAAACTTGTTACAATAGATGCAGAATCTATTGCATTATAAAAAATTCAACTTTCATTGGACATAAAAAATTGCCACTACATGTAAAAAATAAAAGTGAATTGAAATAAAAAAGGCGGAACCCATCAACAGTGTTCAGTTCAACCACCTAAAATAAAATGGGCATCAAGTAGACAGTGTTCATTTTAAACACGTAAAATAAAATAGGCATCAAATGTGTCAGTTTGGTACTTTTTGCTGACTTGGCGTCTGATTTGGCCCCCAACGATCATTTTTCCCCTATTGTCTTATATATTCATCTTCTTTCTAAAATTTAACCCTAAATTTCCAAATCTTCTTCTTCATCGTCATCTTTTTTAATCTAAATTCTTCAAATTATTTGCATTTGGTCTTTCTTTTCTTCATCTTTTTTTCATTTTTTCCAACTGAACTTGACAATGTCGAGCGCATCTTCTACTATTTTTTGTGATAAATATTTTTGATATTGTAAGTGCGGTTATGAAGCTCTATTAAAGACTTCTTGGACTCAACAAAATCCCGGTCGTAGATTTTTTTCTTATAAGATTTCAAAGGTAATATTTTTTTAATTTAATTAGTTGATTAATTATTTTGTAATTGTGTTCTTGTTTTTATAGAAATTGGGTGGATGCGATTACTTTGATTGGTATGAAGAACGACACCCTTCACAAGCAAATCGTGTAATTTGGGGTTTATTGTAGAAAGTCAAGGCTTCTGAAGAGAAACAAAATCGAGCAAGAAGATACTACATTATTATCGTTATTGCAACTGGTTTGGTGTTGTTGGGCACGTAGATAATCAAGCGTAATTGCTGAAATTTTCATGATGGTGTATTTGCTACTGGTTTGGTATTGTCGAGCACATGGATATTCAAGTGTAATTGTTAGAAAATATCAAACAGATTTAGGCATATGTTGTAAAATTTAGGTCATCTATTGGAAATTATCAAATAGGTCTTCCCACTGTTGCAATAGATTAGACTTAGATTCGATAGAAATAACATCGGGATAATGTATTAGATGACTAACCTATTGCAAAAAATAAACTATCTGCCAGAACAAATAGAATATATTTTACAACAGATTGACAATCTATTGCATTATAAAAAACTCAACTTTCATCAGAAAAAATTATTGCCACTACATGTACATGTAATTTAAAGTAAGGTGAAGTGTGACTTGAAATAAAAAATTATTATTTCACAGCCTCTTCTATATACACAGGCTCCAAACTTACAATTAGTAACCCATAAGCCCAGACCTCTTGCAGGTTTTCCACAGCGTTGTCGCACAGTGCTCGGCCATTTCTATGTCGGTCAGCAAATATTTGATGTGTGCAAGAGCGTGCGAGCCGCACGCAAAACCAGTATCATTTTTGAAAGGTTCATGCCCTTGTTTCAACCTTCAAAATCCCATGATTTCGGTAAATGATTCATCAGTTGACTCTTCCTTAACAAGATGGGGAACAGCTCTATCAGTGGCTGCACATGGAAAAAAGAACGACCTCATCGATGGCAGGTTCGTTGCAGTCATAAACTTTGATCTTTCTCTCCTTGAGTAGTATCTCAATAACCTGATAATGTATGTCATCCATGCTCATGACTGCAAGAATCCTCTTTGCCTCGGTTCAGCTCTTACCGTGTGAATTTAACCTCTCTCCTCTAAAATATTTTATCATTTCTTTTTCATCCCAATCCAATGTAGAAACTAACAAATCAAATACCATTTCATAGGTTGACGCATCAATATTGATTTGATCATACTTATCTTTGAGCTTGTTGTAGAAGTCGAGGTCCATTATCCTATCGATAGCGTCATAAGCTTCCGGGTATGCTAATTGCCTTTTCCTTATGAGGAAGAGAATTTTGTCAACATGCTATGATATAAGAAGTCAATTTTAAATAGGTAAGTAATTGAAAAGATAGAACGGATGATCCCTCTATTGCATAGGGTTCTCTGAATCAATAATCCAACGCAACTTATGCAACAAATGGATAATAAGTTGCAACAGAATCACTACCAGTTACACCAGAATACCCAGCTATTGTAACAAATTTCATATTTATTGTATAGCTTCTTCATGGAGTAGATTAGAAGGCTAGGTTAGGAAAATTTCTTACCTTGTTCTCATACCACATACGTATATCTGTCATAGTCTGGAAGTCTTGGGGGGGAAAGGGAGGCGTGGGGTAATCTAGTGCACCTCGCTTGGAATTCTTGGCCCATCACAGATCCCTTTTATCGTTGGCGCCAAGTTCCGTGTATATGTCCACCTTCTTGAATGTCCCCTGAACTTCAACAACTTTTGGAGAGGAAGAAGTTGTAATTTTTTTGATTTCCAACTGGAGAGTACGTCGGTAATTGCTCTTTTCTTCCTCCTATCCTCCGCTGTAAGATTGTACGGCTCCCTCACCTTCTTGATTGGTATGACACCCCTCATGAATGGTATGATACCCCTCTTGGATTTGAATTCCTTGACATCTTTAAAGATAGCCTCTACTTTTTCAAAGAGTTTATCCTGGCTGTTCTTGTACTCTTCGTATTTGCAACGAGAACACGAGGGTGAAGACGGGTGAGAGGGACCTGTGTAAGGGTGAGAGAGACCTATGAAAAGGGTGTTTTCAAACATATTTATTTTTTCTTGAGCATCAATTTGATCATCATCACGAGTGGTAGCAGCATCAACATTTCTGCCACCAACACCAACAACTCAACCAGAAGAAGCACCCAAATTTGCCTCAGTAGGTTGGTCATAACGAGTCTCAACATTAGGCTAACCTTGCCTAACTACTCTTCTTATGGATGTTTCTCCAGCCAATTCCTTCTTTATTAACTCCATCGTTAGGTTTGCTATAGTATCAACATAACCTAGAGTAATAAAAGAAGTCATCACCAACTCCTGCTCAGTAGGCACGATCCATGGATGCACAACCTATAAAAAAGATAGATACATTTAAATCATATAATATAATAATTTTCACAGTTAGGTTATATGTTAACATAGTCAACTTCTACAACAGATTAATAATATGTTACATCATATTACCCATCTATTGCATAGTTGGCAGTAGATCGTTAAAATCTATTTGAGCCAGGTTCAGAGAACCAGAGCAACACATGGATAATCTGATGCAAAATATCAATCATCTGTCACAATAAATTACCAATTTGTTGCACGAGTTGCACAAGACGGGTAATCTGTTGGGTTACATGCTATGCAACAAATGATTTATCGCAATAGATTATCCATCTACTGCATCAGTTAGCATAGGACGGGTAATGTGTTGCAACAGATATCCCATCTGGTGCATCAGATATAATATTTGTTGCACCAGATATAACATTTGTTCAATATCTTTCATTGAGTAAAATCATTTTACTTGAAGAAGATGTACTGCATTATCCGAAGGGTTAAAAAGATCAGCCTCCTTAATTTTTGGGTTGTTATTTGCAGCCAACTGGTAACGCTCAAACTACAGCTCTTGTAAGAGTGTAAGCGGTCGCTGTCAAATATAGAACCCAACTGGGTTGGGTGTCGAATCCCACAGGGAATACTTGGTCACTAAGTAAGCAACGATTAGTAGACTGTTGATCGAAAATTCTACAAAAAGGGGGGTTTATACGAGAAGTAAAAGTATCAAAGCACCAAAGTAAAAACGGAATGTTTTGTTTAGCAAGAATTTAATCAATGAGAATTGTAAGTTAGGGTTATGTCCACCTTATGAGTTTTACGTATCCATTGGCTATGAGTTATGCGGAATTCTGACATGCATGCACTTATAGAGATTCGTATTCTATGGTAAATCCTAGCGTCTTTCGACCATCACAGATTATCTCACTTTAACTCTTTCGAGCTTAAAGCGTATCTAATGGTACGAATTCTCCAAGAGGTTAATCCAGTTATGGCACTAACTTTTAAACAGGGGTTGGTAGCCCTATTTTCTTGTCATTCTCTCTTTTCCAGACATATAACTTTTCTTTCGAACAAGTTAATGCTATACTGGCGTATTCTATATGTTTGCAACCACAAGAATTAAATTAAGATGAAGAGAAGAATGATATAAGAAGCATACGTATCAAGAATTCACAAACTCATAGCAATAGATAGTATCTCATAAGGCTTCCATAACCCTAACAGAGAAGTTTAGCTACTCATGAGTGCAACGGAAAACACAATAGCAATTATCATCATACCAAAATAAGAATCTCACGTGAAGTATGTTTTGGTAGCACTTGTGGCGTGAATTCCTTGCAAATAGAGTTTCTCTTGTCGTAAAAATTAAAAGTCGAATAAATAAAAAATAATGTCAACAACGAATTTGTGAAGAAAAGGGGAAAGGATCGAATAGGGAGGAATAAGGATGAGGGTGGCGGAAATTGGTGCTGAAAAGTTCAGCAAAATAGGGTTTTTATAACACCCATATCCTATTCCTACTAAGCTACTGCATACTTATCCTAATCCTACTAGGTTACTGCATCTTTATCCTAATCCTGCTAAGTTACTGCTGATCCCCAAGTCTTTGGAAATACTGTTTTTGCCCGGGACAGGTTTTTCCATGCGTCACTTTCAGTCCATAAACTTCCAAAAGCTGCCTTCCTTCTTTCGTGAAGCTTCCTTTGGCTGCAACCAGTCCATAACATGCTGAAATCTTCATCATTTATACCTAAAAACTTGCTAATCACGTTGGTTAGCTCACTTACAGGAAAAAGGAATAAAAGTGCAGGAATTATATATTTTGTCCTTAAAACTTTAGCTAAAATATGGGTAAATTAAGGTGCTTTAGGCGTGTAAATACGCCTAACATCACCAACCACCTAAATATCCTTGAATGAAAAACCTCATCCGGGTAATCCATTACCTGCTTTCGGAGGGGAGAAATGGCTTTAAATGCCCAAGCCTAAAAAATGTAAATAGGAAGCAAGCAAAAAAAGTCATACTCTAATAACTATATTCAATATAAATTAATGGATGAGTAAAAATAGTGATTAATTTTATCATGAAATCCCAAGAAAATCCATATAATGTGGTCGTCCCTGAGGATAGACAGTCAAGTAGAAGCTATCATATCCCAGGGATAGTTGTTGAATTTATCAAAATCCTCAGATGTGCCAACAAATCATCTTCTATGACCTTGTTGACGTCTCTTGCCAATATAACTGAATGGGTAAACCAAACGAAGCACAATTGCTCCCTGTACTACTTTGGTATGATTTTATCCCTGAGATCTGTCAACAAATTTGATGCTTTGTAGCTACGTCGAGCAATGTCCAATAACCCATCTATTTTTTCCTTGCGTTTATTGGTTTTGCTGTTTGCCTTGGATATTTTGTGGGGTATGCTCTTGGCGATAGGTGGTTCTTCTGGATGATCACATCTCAAAACCGTCACTATGGCAAACTCTCGCAAGCTAAAACAAACCAGCATGCCACAGTAGTTGATCCAGATTTCATCCATATTTTTTTGCCCCCTTCTTCGAGTCTTTATCATCCCCTATGTACTTGATCCTGTGCTTTAGAAGACCATATACCATCCTCATTTGGAAATGGGCAAGGGGCTCCTCGGGCAGCTCAAGAAAGTATCCAAAGCAGCTCCTCTTAAAAAGTCCGTTTATGTTTTCCTCCTCATAATTTTCCTAAAATAATTAAAAAATCTCCCCAACTAACATTTAAGTACAAGTTCACCAGTTAGTTCTACTGCAGGGTCATCTATCAGCATCGCAACTTGAGACCTGTCAATACTAATAGTTTTAACAGTATTATGTTGGGATGTCGATATTAATTCACGCCCCACTTGTGATCCATTATCATCATGTTGATGATCATCCTCTTTCTCACTCTTTAATTCTTTCTCTATCTCATATTTATTTTCTTTATCACCATCTATAGACTCTTGTCCACGTCCCTTAATATTGTTTTCATATCTCTCCTCAGCTTCACTTTTCCCTGACTGAGATTGTTTAGGAAGCTCCTCCGAATCCCTCTGTACTGTAGCTTTTGTTGTTGGGTGGTCAGAAGTTGATCCACTTTCACTTTCTTGTCTTTTGGAAGACATGTTTTACCTATAAACAACATAAAAACAAAAATCACATTACAATTGATGTATGAATAAATCTTAAAAAAATACATTACAAACACCCTCAATACCGACACACCAACAGCCACCACCACAAACACCACCAACCAATACCACAAATACCACGAATACCAACACCACCGACAGCCACCACAAACACCACCAACCAATGCAACCATAAACACAACCAACGAATGCCACCAACAGTCACCACCAGTGCCACCACGGTGACACCAATACCACCACCATGACCACCAACACCACAAACACCATCCAACAATACCATGATAGTCAACGAAATACCACAAATACCATCCAACAATACCACGACAGTCAACGGAACACTGTAACAAAAACTAGAGTTTTCTCGAGTTCTTCCTATGATTTTACCATGAAAACTCAAAATTGTAAACCCATTTACGAAGATAATACAACTGAAAGTTTTCTTTTTCATCAGTAACTTAAAAGATCTTATTTTTTAGAAAAAAATAACAAATATATAACTCTTCTCGAACTATGTTACCTACGAAGATAGAGAAAATGACTGATACAAGAAAGAATAAAGTCAAAAATAACACCTATGTGGTCAAAAATGAGAAGAAAATTGATCTTTTGTAAAGGGTTAAGCAATTTATCGAGCAGTTGTTGTCTGTATTGTATTGTTGAGAAAGAGAAAAGAGCGAGAACTCGATATTTGAAATGATGAAATGTTTTTCTCACAAATGGATGATTTGTATAGGTTGATTTGTATTTTGGAAAAGAATGACAAGTTTTGAAAATGTTAATTTGGTCTGAATTGATCTTAATTATTTTTTAAAATTATAAGAAAATATGCGTAATTTTTAACCCTATCATCATGCAATTGCCAAAAGACTCAATTGAAATTGTAGTTGATCCTATGAACTCACCCCTGATCCTAGATTACTCAATTTAGGTATTAGTTGAACATATGAACTCAATTGAAATTGTATAAAAACAAATATTCAACCTGTTACATCAAATTACACATCTGTCGTAATTTATCAATCAAATTAAGTCATTTGTTGCAACAGATTACCCATCTGTTATCAAAAAAATTAAGTCATCTATTGCGATAGATTACCCATCTGTTGTAAATTATCAAATGGATTAAGTCATTTGTCGCAACAAATTACCCATCTATTGTAAATTATCAAATAGACGTTTCATCTGTTGTAGTTGACCCTATAAGAACTCACCCCTAAATCTAGATTAATCAATTAAGGTATTAGTTTAGCATATGAGGTAATAAGAATCGGTTTAGCTCAGAGTGATCAATCGATGACTCTGGTCGAGAGGAACGCAATACCATTCATCATGCAATTGCCCAAAGACTCAATTGAAATTATATTTAACCCTATAAGAACTCACTCCTAGTCCTAGATTAATCAATTTAGGTATTAGTCTAACATATGAACTCAATTGAAACTATATAAAAGCAAATGTTCAACCTGTTGCAATAGATTAACCATATGTTGTAAATTATCAAACAGATTAAGTCATTTGTTGCAACAGATTAACCATTTGTTGTAAATTTTCAAAAAGATTAAGTCATTTGTTGCAACAGATTAACCATTTGTTGTAAATTTTCAAAAAGATTAAGTCATTTATTGTAATAAATTACCCATCTATTGTAAAATATCAAACAAATTAAGTCATCTGTTGCGACAGATTACCTATCTATTGTAAATTATCAAAAAGATTAAGTCATCTGTTGCGATAGATTACCAATCTATTGTAAATTATCAAATGGATTAAGTCATTTGTTGCAACAGATTGCCCATCTATTATAAATTATCAAATAGGCGCTGCCATCTGTTGTAGTTGAACCTATGAGAACTCACACCTAGTCCTAGATTAATCAATTAAGGTATTATTTGAACATATGAGGTAATAAGAATTGGTTCATCTCAGAGTGATCGATCGACGACTCTGGTCGGGAGGAACGCCATACCGTCTCATCATGCAATTGCCAAAAGACTTGATTGAAGTTGTAGTTGACCCTATGAGAACTCACCCCCAGTCCTAGATTATCAATTAAGGTATTAGTTGAATAGATAAGGTAATAAGAATTGGTTCATCTCAGAGTGATCGATCGACGACTCTGGTCGAAGGAACAGAATACCTTCTCATCATGCAATTGCCAAAAGACTCAATTGAAGTTGTAGTTGACTCTATGAGAGCCTGTCCCTAGTCCTAGATTAATCAATTAAGGTATTATTTAAACACATGAGGTAATAAGAAACAGTTTAGCTCAGAGTGATCGATCGATGACTCTAGTCAGGAGAAACGCAATACCGTCTCATCATGCAATTACCAAAAGACTCAATTAAAGTTGTAGTTGACCGTATGAGAACTCACCCCTAGTCCTAGATTAATCAATTAAAGTATTAGTCTAACATATGAACTCAATTGAAATTGTATGAAAACAAATATTTAATCTGCTGCAATAGACATCTTTTCTATTGGATATAATCAAATAGATTAAGTCATCTATTGCAATATATTACTTATCTATTGTAAATTATCAAATAGATTAATTTATCTGTAGTGATAGATTACCAATCTGTTGTATATTATCAAATCGATTAAGTCATCTATCACAACAGATTACTCATATGTTGTAAATTATCAAATAGGCACGACCATCTGTTGTATTTGACCCTATGAGAACTCACTCCTAGTCTTAGATTAATCAATTAAGGTATTAGTTGAACATATGAGGTAATAAGAATTGATTCATCTTAGAGTGATCAATCGATGACTCTGGTCGGGAGGAACACAATACCGTCTTATCATGCAATAAATGATGTTGTTTCTTTATTGTTGATGCTGTTGGTGGTGGTGTTGCAATAGTTTCCTCAACTGTTGCAACTGATGAATTAGTTGTTGGAACAGACGGAGCAACTGTTTGAAGAAAATCAAACCAGTAGCAAGGATGGTTTAATTTATTCCAACAGATGACCCATCTATTGCAACATGTCATCCATCTGTTGGGACAGATGACTCATCGGTTAAATAGATAGGTAATCTATTGCATTATATTTGTCACCTGTTGATTCACTAAATTTTGTGTTACCCTTTTATACAGACGGGGCAACTGTTTGAAGAAATCAAACCAGAAGTAAGGCTGGTTTGATTTATTCCAATAGATGAACCATCTATTGCAACATGTCATCTATCTGTTGTAACAGATGCCTCATTAGTTAAACAGAGGGGTAATCAATTGCATCAGATTGGTCACTCAATTTTGTGTTACCCTTTTGTAATATTCTTTTTGTTCTTCTCTTGTTTGACATCAAATGTATTTCTCTTTTTTGCAGATAAAAAAATGTAAAACTGGATCCACTTTTGCCCGACTAGCATTAAAGGCTAGAGTAAAGATGGGTTCGAAGGAATAAACTGTTTGCAGTTAAAACCACTTCATATGTAGGAGGTATGTATTACTGATCAACCTATCGTGAAAACACACATCCAGTACAATGATTTTATAAATGTTTGTTATTTATATATTAGGCGTTAATCATTCAAACAAGATATGACATTTTACAGTTAAGATTGTTAGGTTCGAACTGGTAAGGTTGAGGGACCAAGTAGCTGGTGTCGATACCCTGTTACAATTTAATGATGGTTTATGCTCATATTTTTGTGTCAAGTTTGGGGAAGGGTTCAAGTTTTTAGCGGCAGTGTAAATATCCAATAGTTATTGGACCGATTTTAATAGCGCAATAAACTTCTTGAAAGGCCTCCGAAGCTTTACACTATAGCAAACAATGAGAGAACCAATAGAAATTGCCCTCGTCCAAATTTATATGGATGGGTTGCTGGAGGAGACTATTATACAGCAGAAGGTGCTTGGGAGAATACCTTTGCTGGAAGGGGGAGGTTCAGAAAGCCATATATCATCTCAGAGCTTGTTTAAGAGGAAACACAAGTAGGAAGAAAAGTGTATCAAAATTGGCTGATGAAATTGACTTGAAAAATAAAAAAACTGGAGCTGCGAAAGTGAAAGTATATCAAAAATTAAAAATCCATCAGTCGTTGAAGAAAAAAAGAATGGTCAAGAGGATAGGAGCTGGTCACTTTGCTCGAGACTACAACTAGTGAGCATGGCCTCAATGAAGACCCACAAAATGTAGGACCAGAAATCTAAGGAAGCAGCTTTGCGATTAAGGAAGGTGGTAAGATTATCAGTCAAGATTGAAAGCTGAACCAACTATTCCTGAATTAAAAATATGGGATCAAGCCAGGGTGGAAATTTCTCAAGTTAAACTTACATCTCATGCCTCTCGTTTATGGCTCTGGTCAGGTCAAAGGCAGTGGAAACAACAAGGCATGGGATTTCTGCCCAACTTCAGACCTTTTCATTTCTACTGCCATTGACCTGATCATAGCCACAAACAGAAGGCATGGCATGTAAGTTAGACTTCAAAAATTGACGCTTTGGCTTCCCTTATTTTTAATTCAGGAGTTGTTGATTCAGGTTTGAATTCTGACCGACAATCTTACCAATTTCCTGTGCTCGCGAAGCTTATTCCTTAGAGTTATGGTCCTGTACTTTGTGAGAGTCTTCATTGTGACCACGTTTGCTAGTTGCATTCTCTAGCAAAGTGTCCAGCTCTAGTCCTGTTAACCATTCTTCTTTTTCCTTTAACGACTAGCGGATTTTTATATTAGGATACACTTCTACATTTGAAGCTCATCTAGTTTTTTCATTTCTTATGTCAATTTCATTAGCCTGATTCGCTAGAAGTTCTTTACTTGCTTCCCTGTGTTTCCTCTTTAAAAAGGTCTGAGATGATATAAGGCCTTTTCTACCTCCCCCTTCCCGCACAGGTATTCTCCCAAGCATCTTCTGTTGTATAAAAGTCTCCTCCAGCAATCCATCCATATAAATTTGGACCAGGGGAATTTCTATTGGTTCCATTATTGTTTTCTACAGTATGAGGCTTCGGAGGCCTTTCAAGAAGTCCATTGCGCCATTAAAATCGGCCCAATCACTATTGGATATTTACACTGTTGCCAAAAACTTGAACCCTTTCCCAAACTTGACACAAAAACATGAGCATAAACTGTCATTAAATTGTAATGGGGTATCTATACCACCATCTTGGAACCCTTCGACCTTATCAGTTTGTATCTATTAAACTAAAATGTACAATGCAGGATCTTATTTAAAGGATCAGTGTCTAATCGGCAAAATACTTCATTCGCAAAATTATTGCACTTTATATATGTCTGTCACGGTAGCCTGATCAATAATATACATAACACCCACGCATGAAAGTAGATCTATTGCACGCACTTTATTCTCTCTACCCCATCAAGACATGTCAGACAGTGTTGTTTATTCATCTGCACGCATGTGATGACTATTAAAAAAGAGGTGTGAAGAGTCGTGACTTTTTATCTTAACACATTCAAAATAGTTGATGAATTGAAATCTCCATCTGTTGCAACTGATGAATCAGCTGTTGGAAGAAATTAAGATATCTTCTCCTATATATGGTCCATCTTTCACAACAGATAATTCATATGTTGTAATAGATGGTAAATCTGTTACGACAGACCAGACAGTGTTTATTCATCTACACGTATGTGATGACTATTACTTAGAATATGCTTAGCCCTCTTACATACATAAGACTGCAACTCAGATGAAGAGTCATGATTTATTATCAAACACATTCAAAATAGTTAATGAACCAAATTCTCCATCTGTTTCAACTAATGAATCAGCTGTTAGAAAAAATCAAAATATTTTCTCCAACAAATAGTCCATCTGTCACAACAGATAATATATATGTTGTAATAGATGTCTTATATATTGCACATGCAAACTATTTGTTGCAACAGATGATAAATCAATTTTGACAGACCATCTATTGTATATTCAGACCATCTATTGCAATATATGCTAAATTTGTTGTGACAAATGGATGATCTATTGCAACAACTCAATAATACCGGTTGTTATCAAGTCTCAAACCGTTTTGAAAAGGTGAGAAGTATTAATGTAAAATAAAAAGTCATGACTTTCACAAAAAACAAAATGCCACCAATTTGAATGTAATTAATACAATGGAGCTGAACAGACGTGCCTTTTGTGCTGAACAGACGTGTCTTTTGTCCTTATTCAGATTCAATCCTCTATAAATAGGTCCCTCCTTAATCTTCATTCTGCTAAATTTTATTTATTTCTTGCATTTTCTTTTTTCGTGTGATATCTTCAACCACTTCTCTTCAATGAGCATATTCCTTTTTCGTTAAGGTAAGTTTTTTCTGGTGTAAATCTACCAGTTTGAAGTATACTTTGTATTACATTTAGACTTTTTTCTTTCCATTTATCAATTCATACGCTTTCTAAATATAACTGATCCTGTTTGGGACATTACTATTTTACGCGACACGATGTGGGAACTTCAGAGGCAAGTTAATGACCTGCAGAGGAAGTTGGTCACCATGAGAGCGACGATGATCAGAGAGATGCAGAGGATGATAAGGGCCCTGCTGCTGTGAGTTGATTGGCTGGTTGTCATTAATGATGATGATGATAATGATAATAATTATAATGTATTTTTTCTTTTAGCGTGTGTATTTTAATTTTTCTATATCGGATCTATACCTAATGTAATTTATGTTTCATTTAATAAAAAATTTATTTTTCGTTGACTTGGGATTTTTAATTCTTATTCAATTTTCATTATATCTATTTCTTCTAAATATACATGTTAACATGTCGACGGTTGGAGGTAAAGAGCAATTTTGAATCCAGTAGCAATAGCAATTTTGGCTTTTGAGTTCTTTCAACAGATGGACCATGAGTTGGAATAGATTGGTCATCGGTTGGGTTTCTGTCAATAGATTATCCATCTGTTGCGGCAGACTTGTCATCTGTTGGAGGAAAACATTTCAGTTTGATGGAACTGTGTTGTGTTCTTCCAGCTAATGTCTATCTGTTTCCACAGATGGTTAACTTGTTGAGAATAATTGTGGTCTGTTGTATTATTTAGTTCATGTTTTGCCTTTTTATTGATGCACAAGTTATTAAAAAAGATATTTTATATATAATAAATGATAATATTACGTTCACAACAATGAGCTAAATATATAAAAGTCCACAACAAACAACAACACAAGTTTTTGCAATTACAACGAACATGGTGGATTACGATCTGGCAAGTAGTTCTTTTGTGGCCAGCGCGCTTACATACGGAGCACTTGTTTCTTCTTGATGAAAATGATTCTCCGACTCCACGCCTCCTCTTATATGGCTTTCTTCCCAGTTTTATAGTGTTTGGGTCAATATATGGAGGAGGTATTAATCTCCCAAAAAGCTCTGCAGAACAATTCAAGATTCTTTGAGAGGCACCGGAGTAATATGCCCACTATATGTCATTTCATATTTTTCCACCGAATAATATTAAGAGGAGTGCTCGTAAACTTTAGGTCCATATTTTGGACCGTATTGAGCTCGAAGCGCTGACATGGCATGTGGACAAGGTATTATTTCCAAGTCAAAAACTCTGCACGTACAAGATCCTGTTTGAAGATCAACCGTGGCAACAACACCATGACCGGTAATACTGAATTTATAATTTCCTATTTTATGAGATAATAACCTATTCTCCAAACTAATGTTCGTTGATATAATTTTCTTGATTTCGAGAACAAATTGGGTTCTTTTTGGGCCCTTGAACTGCACACGCCTTTCGTTAAAAAATCAGACATACTTCTTGTTTATTACTTCAAACATAGCCTTGATGGGTGATGATAGGCTAATTTACATACCTAAAGTACTATATTTTACCCATATTTTAGCTAAGTTTTGAGGACAAATTATATAATTCATGCACTTTTAGTCCTTTTTCCTGTAAGTGAGCTAACAAACGTGATTAGCAAGTTTTCAGGTATAAATGATGCAGATTTCAGCATTTAATGGATAACTTGACGCCAAAGAAAGCTTCACGAAAGAAGGAAGGGAAAGCTTGGATGCCAAGGACCAAAAGTGACGCATGGAAAACCTGTCCCGGGCAAAAACAGCATTTCTGAAGACTTTGGAGACCAGCAGTAACCTATTAGGATTAGGATAATAATGCAGTAATTTATTAGGATTAGGATAATAATGCAGTAATTTATTAGGATTAGGATAATGGTATATCAACCTAGTAGGATTGGGTTAAGTAATGCATTAACTTAGTGGTAATAGGATATGGGTGTTATAAATACCCTATTTTGCTAGAGATTTTTATTCATTCACCCATTCATCCATCCATCCACCTATCCATCCACTCATCTACAACTCAAAACAATTTGCTTTCAATTAACTCTTAATTACTTTCTCTTCATCTATTCAATTCTTAATTTCCACAACAAGAGAAACGCTATTCTAAAAGGAAATCACGCCACAAGCACTACCAAACAACACTACACGTGAGATCTTTATTTTGGTATAATAATAATGTCTATTGTGATTTCCATCGCACTCATGAATATCTAAACTTCTCTGTTGGGGTTATGGAAGCCGTATGAGATACTATCTATTGCTATGAGTTTGTGAATTCGCGACACGTATGCTGCTTATATCATTATTCTCTTCATCTTAATGCAAATTCTTGTGGTTGCAAACGCATAGAATACGCCAGTATAGCATTAACTTGTTCGAAAGAAAAGTTATATGTCTGGAAAAGAGATAATGTCAAGGTAATAGGGTCCCATCCCCTATTAAAAAGTTAGTGACGTAACTGGATTAACCTCTTGGAGAATTTGTACCGTTAGATACGTTGTAAGCTCGAAAGAGTTACAGTGAAATAGTCTTTGTTTAGGTCGAAAGACGCTTGGATTTACCATAGAATACAATTCTCTATAAGCACATGCATGTCTGAATTCTGCACAACTCATAGCCAATAGAGACGTACAACTCAGAAGGTGGACATAACCCCAACTTCTCAATTCTCATTTTTTTACATCTTACCAAACATTCTTTCTTTTTACTTTGCTATTTTCCATTTTTACCTTATTACTTTGGTTACATTACTTGCACGACAAAACTCCCCCCTTTTTACGAGACTTGCACTAAAATTCTAGTAATCTTTGCTTACTTGTTGACCAAGCTATTCCCTGTGGGATCGACACCCAACCCAGTTGGGTTATATATTTGACAACGACCGCTTTACACTCCTACGAGAGCTGTAGATTGAGCGTTATCAAAAATTGGCGCCGTTGCCGGGAAATACGGTTGTCAACTAAGTTTGTGATAGTTACTAGACCCTTTGGTCAAAGATTCTCGTACTTTTACTTTTAGTTGTTGTTTTTGTTTTATTCAGGTTTGTTCAGTGCATCAATGGATGCACAACGTGAAATTGAAAGGATAGCTGCTCATGTGCATCAATAGAATATTGATAACCCAGGCCGAGCAACAAATCCTGACGATGAGGACCTGGGTGATGAGGAGCTACGAAACCCACAGCATACTACTGAGGAGGCGGCGCCCATGCAGAGTAGAGATCGTCAAGCGCGATTGAGGCCTGATCGCCGAGCTGTGCAGATTCCTTTTGATGACGATGATGATGATTTGGATGAAGCTGGTGCTACAGGAGCCATTATTCTACCACCCTTGGCACCTGGAGCAAAGTTCAATATCACTAGCACCATGATTCAGTTATTGCAACTCAAGGGATTATTTGGTGGACTAGCAGGCGATGATCCGAATATGCATCTCATCAACTTTATTTCTACATGCAAGTCATTTGACAATCCTGGTGTTGGTCAGAATGCAATTCGATTACGTCTATTTCCATTGTCTTTGTCTGGGGAGGCAGCTCTATGGTTGAATGGGCTGACTCCTGATTCTATTACAAATTGGAGGCAATTGAGAGACGCTTTCCTAGAAAGATTCTTTCCACCATTCAAAAGAGCACAATTGAGAGATGAAATCAGCAACTTTCGGCAGCTTCCAACTGAAGCTCTTCATGAAATATGGGAGAGGTTCAAGGCGAAGCTTATGAGGTGCCCAAACCATCATATGACCAATGTCCACCTAATGGAGATACTATACAGAGCCTTGAATTCAATAACTAAACCAGTGGTGGATAATGCGGCTGGAGGATCATTTATGGACCTCACCTTTGGGCAGGCAAGCAATATGCTAGATCGGATGACGAAGCAAAGTAGAGCTTGGCATACCAGGGATTCTGAGGTAGTAAGCCCTACTATATCTATTGGCATGACTGTTGAACAAAGGAGAAGAGAAGAAGAACGTGATCAAGATATGGCGCACATGAAAACACAAGTGGATCTTCTTACAAAGGAAGACCGAAAAAGTCAAAGCTGTTGCGTTAAAAGGAAGAGATGAATCTGATTCGGAAGAAGAGGCCAACTACTTGAACAATCAGGGGGGTTTCCGAGGTAATACCCAAGGAAACCAAGGTCGGAACTATTATGATAAATCTGGAAACAAGGACCAAAGTAGTTGGAAGAACAAGAATGAAAAGAGTGGTTTATACGTTCCCCCAGGAAGACATGACGCCACTACATCTGGTTCTGCAAATATGGAAGATGTGATGGCTAAACTGTTGAAAGGAGTAGAAGCAACCAGCGCGGGAGCAACGAAGGTAATAAATGATTTTTCCTCGATGAAGCAATTGGTTGACTCACATTCCACTTCAATAAAGCAAATAGAGCAGCAATTGAGCCAACTTTCAGCAGTACTCAATCAAAGAAAGGCAGGCACTTTACCTAGCAACACTGTGCAAAATCCAAGGAATGACGGATCATGTATGGCTATTACTACCAGGAGTGGTAAGGTGCTGGAAAATTCATCCCAAAGCAAGCAAGTGGCCGAACATAAAGAAGATGAGGGCGCCATAGAAGCTGACCAAGACGTCCATGACGTTACCCCTAGTACGTTGCAGTCTGAAAAGGCCAAAATTCGGAAGCAAGAGGAGAAGAAAGTCGTGGAGAAAACAATTCCACTTCCACCACCACCTTTTCCTCAAAGATTGAAGAAGCAGGCGGATGATACAAGGTTCAGCAAATTCATGACGATGTTAAAGCAACTGACCATTAATGTTCCATTGGTGGAGGCACTAGAACAAATGCCTGGGTATGCGAAATTTATGAAGGATCTTTTGACAAAAAAGCGGGCAGCAAGCTATGAGTTGAAAGATACTGTGCATCATTGCAGTGCAATTGCTACCCGATCATTAGTTCAGAAGAAGGCCGACCCCGGTGCTTTCACTATTTCGTGCACAGTTGGTTCTTTGAATTTTGCCAAGGCATTATGCGATTTAGGAGCCAGCATCAATTTGATGCCATTATCTATTTACAAGAAGTTGGGGTTGGGTGATCCTACTCCAACCAATATGAGGCTAGTAATGGCGGATAGGTCGGTAAAATGACCTGTTGGTATTTTATGTGATGTGTTGGTGAAGGTTTCTTCATTCATCTTTCCTGCAGACTTCATTATTCTGGATTGTGAGGTGGATTCTGAAGTTCCCATAATCTTGGGACGTCCTTTCCTTGCAACAGGAAGTATGCTTATTGACATGAGAGCTAATGAGCTTTTATTTCGGTTGAATGACGAAGTGGTCCGTTTTGATATATGCAAAGCAATGAAGCAGCCCAGCGATATGAATGTGTTCTCTGTAGCTGATGTTCATTATGAGGATATGAAAGCATTATCTGTAGCGAAACAGCTTACTGTTGAGCCATTGTCTGCTGCGCTGCTGAATGTTAAGCATGAGGATGATGAAGATTATGAAGAAACTATGTGTGCTCTAACAGAAATAGGGTCATATTCTCATGCTCCTAAGAAGTTGGACCTTGATCTCATGAATCAACCTTCACAAACAGCGAAGACTTCCATTGAAAAACCACCAATGCTAGAATCGAAAGAGCTACCAAGTCACCTAAGGTATACGTTCTTGGGAAGAGAAAATACACTTCCGGTAAGTGTTGCGGTTGATTTAGGTGAACAGCACGTAGAGGCTCTCATCTCTGCTCTAAAGAGGTACAAGAGAGCTATGGGTTGGTCTATTGATGATATAATTGGTATCCCTCCTGGGATATGTATGCACAAGAGTCATCTCGAAGAAGATTGCATGCCTACAAGTAAGTATCAGCGTCGTCTGAATCCATTCAGAAAATGATGCATCATCTATCTCGATGAAGTCTGAGTAATCGAGATAGCTATGTCGTGCCACGACAATAAATCAAGCGCTTAGTGGGAGGCAACCCATCGTTTTTAATTGTTTTTGTTGTTTTTGTTTTCCTAGGATTTTGTCGAGCCACGACCAAAACTAAGGCGCTTGATGGGAGGCAACCCATCGTTCTAATCGTTTTTGTTGTTTTTGAGCAAGTGTAGGTACAAGAGGTGTCAAAGAGGAGATTGGTTTCAAATTTTGAGTTGGAAGTATTGCATGTTGAAGGTGGTAAGTTAGGAATGAAGAAGCAAAAGGCTATGGATTGGGCATTGCTTATGAAAATATAGGCAAAGAACAAGGCAAGGCCTATGTAAATCTAGGCCACGAACAAGGCAAGGCCTATACTATGGCCTAAGCTCTCGGAATCTAGTGTGCCATAGCATAGGCGCCGCCCATGCCCAAGTATGCCATAGCATAGGCGCCGCCTATGCTAGTGCCTTTTATCTCTGAATCTCATATGCTAAGTGAAAGGCGCCGCCTATGCCTAGGAATGTCATGGCATAGGCGCCGCCTATGCCAAACAATGCTTTGCAAAAGGCGCCGCCTATGCCAAGAATAGGCAAAGCAAAAGGCGCCGCCTATGGTCACTTCTTGTCTCCAAAACCGATTTTAAATGGGTCAAAACCCGACCCAACCTTCTCCTATAAATATGAGACTTAGTCTTGAACCAAAAACACATTGGAAACCTAGCTTAAGCCCTGCCTATAGTCTCCAAATCCTCTCCAAAATTTTCCTTTTGCTCTTTTTCTCCACAAGAACATCATTCAAAGTCATCAATCAATCTCAGGTACAATGGCACCCAAAGCAAGACAAGGCAAAGATAAGGCAACTACTTCACAAAAAGGCAAGAAAAGAGGCCGAAAAGAGCAAGGAGAATCATCCTCGATGCAAGTACCACGCCGCATGTTCGGAATTAAATGGTTTTTAGAGGAGGAAGCAAAGGAATGTTATAGGAACAACAAAGAGAAGAAATATGTTCATGTGGACTTGATAAACAAGGAAAACCTAGCAAAGAAAGAACCGCGAATGTTGGCCAAGATCATGGCGTTATATCTTGATTTCATCTTCCGAGATATGGGAGAATGCAATCTCGATTTAACAAGAGAATTCTATGCCAACTGGTCACCGAAAACCACAGGAAGTGAGGTCAAGATTCGGGACCAAGTTTTACAACTCAATACGGATTTCTTCAACTCCTTTCTTGGCTTGCCTGCTGTTGATCCATCACCATTCAAAGAGCTGTACAGTAGACCTCCATATAGAGCCATTCGACACACACTCTGTGGAACAAGATCCATGGCACGGTGGAGTAGACACAAAGACACCGGTCGACACAACACCTTCCTATATGCTCCTTTGAATAGGGAAGCAAGGATATGGTTGCGCATAGTCAACTCTTGCCTCATTCCAGGGATGCAATACACAAAAATAACAAGAGATAGAGTGTTCTTGGTATATGCATTGATGATGAATGTCCCTATCAATATTGGGGCAATCATTCGGTCTACAATGCGGAAGGCTAGGCTACACAAGCGGTCCCATTTCAACTTCGGCAATCTGTTGACTACAATTTTGAGGAAGGAAGACATCGAAGAGGATCCGACTGATCATAAACTCCCACACAACCCGAATAAGGTTGACCTCACAAAGGTCAAAGATGTTGAATCAACACATGGCGTCAACCTTACTACGACAGAGAGACATGCTCGGGACGAGAGTTTCTTTCGCCATCTTTATGGCATGACTCGGTTTATAATGATGAGTGGAGGTCGTGTTCCAACAGCTGGATCATAACTATCCAATGAATGTACATGCAAGGGAGATGTGTGGAGTAGGTACATATTTTGAGAAACCTCTTGATGATCGACGAATGCCAGACTCCGACGTGGAGGAGAATTCTGATGACGACGACTCCAATGATGATTCTGACGAAGGGGTTATGAACCCAGGCATAGAGGAGGAGTCCGACTAACCAGGTTCTTCTTATTTATTTTCCACTGAGGACAGTGTGTCCCGTCTAAGTGTGGGGTGCTGGTATTTGCATGCTATACTTCTCTATCTGCATTTGCATTTATGTTTGTTTTGTTTTTTGTTTTTAGTAGTTAATTTGTTTTTTAGTTAAAAAAAAAATTTAACTTAACTTCGCATGAAATTATTCTAATAGGCAGCATGAGATTATGACAAGAGTTTATGCTAAAATCATGACTATTGAGATGTTTAGGCTCTAATTGTGACTCACTATGTGATATTGTGTGGTTCAGTTCCTTCATCTGTTGGGTCGAGAGTCTATATTGCTTCCAATAAAGTCGACCATGTGCCTTGTGTGTGTGAGGTGATAGTATATTCTGTGTTTGTGGCTGATGCTAGAACTTGCCTGGTATGTATGTAAAGCAAAATAAAGAGTGTGAGTTTAGGAGATGATTTAGGCATTTCTTTGGCAACCTATGATTGTTTACCTTCATTTCATCTACCCATGGACATCATCCTAGATAACCCCCTTTGAACCTTTAGCCTATTTTCTTTGACAACCTCATATGTAAGCTTAATCCATTTTTTTCAAGACCATAATTTGATCCAAATTCCTAGGTGTTTTAAAGTGTAAAGTCATGTGACAAAATAAGAGGAAATTGGGTGAGTATGATGCTTTAGAATGTAATGGTGCTTGAATTTGTTATGAAAAAGAATTGCTATCATAAGAGGTGTTATGAAAAGAAAAAAAAAGGGAAAGGAAAACTGAAAAGTTAGTTATGTTTAAAATTGAAAAACAAAGGTGGAAAAAAGGGGGTGGTTGATGATAGGCGAATTTACACGCCTATAGTGCTATATTTTACCCATATTTTAGCCTAGTTTTGAGAACAAATTATATATTTCATGCACTTTTAGTCCTTTTTCCTGTAAGTGAGCTAACGAACATGATTAGCAAATTTTCAGGTATAAATGATGCAGAATTCAGCATTTTATGGATAACTTGACGCCAAAGAAAGCTTCACGAAGGAAGGAAGAGGAATCTTGGACGCCAAGGACCAAAAGTGGCGCATGGAAAATCTGTCTCGGCCAAAAATAGCAATTCTGAAGACTTTGGGGACTAGCATTAACTTAGTAGGATTAGGATAATGATACATTAACCTAGTACAATTGGGTTAAGTATTGCATTAGCTTAGTAGGATTAGGATAATGATACATTAACCTAGTACAATTGGGTTAAGTATTTCATTAGCTTAGTAGGATTTGGTTAAATATTTTATTAGCTTAGTAGGAATAGAATATGGGTATTATAAATACCCTATTTTGCTAGAGATTTTTACCCAATCATTCATTCCCCCATTCCATCAATTCCCATCCATCCACCATCCATCCATCCATCAAAATAATTCTCTTTATTAATTCATTGTTGACATTATTTTTCATCTATTCGACTTTTAATTTTACAACAAGAGAATCGCTATTTTGCAAGGAATTCACGCCTAACACCACACCACACCATACTACACGTGAGATCTTTTATTGTGGTATAATGATAATGTTTATTGTGATTTCCATCGCACTCATGAATAGCTAAACTTCTCTGTTGGGGTTATGGAAGCCTTATGAGATACTATCTAAGGCTATGAGTTTGTGAATTCGTGACACGTGTGTTGCTTATATCATTATTCTCTTCATCTTAATGCAAATTCTTGTGGCTGCAGACGCATAGAATAACGTCAGTATAGCATTAACTTGTTCGAAAGAAAAGTTATATGTCTGAAAAAGAGATAATGTCAAGGTAATAGGGTCCCATCCCCTATTAAAAAGTTAGTGTCGTAACTGGATTAACCTCTTGGAGAATTTGTACCGTTAGATACGCTTTAAGCTCGAAAGAGTTAAAGTGAAATAGTCCTTGTTGAGGTCGAAAGACGCTTGGATTTACCATCGAATACAATTCTCTATAAGCACATGCATGTCTGAATTCCGCATAACTCATAGACAATAGAGACGTACAACTCATAAGGAGGACATACCCCCAACTTCTCGATTCTCATTGTTTTACATCTTACTAAACATTCTTTCTTTTTACTTTGCTATTTTCTATTTTTACCTTATTACTTTGGTTACACATTACAATCCCCCCCTTTTACGAGACTTGCACTAAAAGTCTAGTAATCGTTGCTTACTTGTTGACCAAGCTATTCCCTGTGGGATCGATACCCAACCCAGTTGGGTTCTATATTTGCTAACGACCGCTTTACACTCCTACGAGAGCTGTAGATTGAGCGTTATCAGTGGTAGAATAAAAGAAAGCAAAAAGGTTGTTTGAAAGAAAGCATAAATGGCATATTGTGATGTATTAAAGCACTTAGGGAACTTAGTCACTATTTCTGGCCAAAATAGTCCTACCCGTCCCTTAGCCTACATTACAACCCGTAAAAGACCTATTTGATCCTAAGCTTAGCATTCTGATATTTAGTGGAGCATTACACTAAGGGCAAGCCTATGGTCATCAGTTGCAACATATGAATTCTTTGTGAGAGTGAGAGCAAGGATAATCTTATACCCATGTTCGACAAATATACTATGCTTGTGAGTGATTATGGGTAATATATTGTGAGACACACATGGTTGATGAGTTTTGGTTAGTTGTGTATGATTCTTTGTGCCTTAACTTTTGGATACGAATTAACTACCATCACGAGTCTATATTAGAGGTTAAAATTGTTTCTACTAATGATCAGAAAACTACTCTTTGTTAATGATTGACGTGCTTGTCTTGATGAATATTTTGTGTTGTTACTGTGAAATCCCAAGTAGATGTTTAGATGGACATGATAGTTTGTTCGAGGATGAAAAAAGCTTTAAGTGTGGGGTGTTGATGATAGGCGAATTTACACGCCTAAAGTACTATATTTTACCCATATTTTAGCTAAGTTTTGAGGACAAATTATATAATTCATGCACTTTTAGTCCTTTTTCCTGTAAGTGAGCTAACAAACGTGATTAGCAAGTTTTCAGGTATAAATGATACAGATTTCAGCATTTCATGGATAACTTGATGCCAAAGAAAGCTTCACGAAAGAAGGAAGGGAAAGCTTGGATGCCAAGGACCAAAAGTGACGCATGGAAAACCTGTCCCGGGCAAAAACAACATTTCTAAAGACTTTGGAGACCAGCAGTAACCTATTAAGATTAGGATAATAATGCAGTAATTTATTAGGATTAGGATAATGATACATCAACCTAGTAGGATTGGGTTAAGTAATGCATTAGCTTAGTGGTAATAGGATATGGGTGTTATAAATACCCTATTTTGCTAGAGATTTTTATTCATTCACCCATTCATCCATCCATCCACCTATCCATCCACTCATCTACAACTCAAAACAATTTGCTTTCAATTAATTCTTAATTACTTTCTCTTCATCTATTCAATTCTTAATTTCCACAACAAGAGAAACGCTATTCTAAAAGAAAATCATGCCACAAGCACTACCAAACAACACTACACGTGAGATCTTTATTTTGGTATAATAATAATGTCTGTTGTGATTTCCATCGCACTCATGAATAGCTAAACTTCTCTGTTAGGGTTATGGAAGCCGTATGAGATACTATCTATTGCTATGAGTTTGTGAATTCGCGACACGTATGCTGCTTATATCATTATTCTCTTCATCTTAATGCAAATTCTTGTGGTTGCAAACGCATAGAATACGCCAGTATAGCATTAACTTGTTCGAAAGAAAAGTTATATGTCTGGAAAAGAGATAATGTCAAGGTAATAGGGTCCCATCCCCTATTAAAAAGTTAGTGCCGTAACTGGATTAACCTTTTGGAGAATTTGTACCGTTAGATACGCTGTAAGCTCGAAAGAGTTACAGTGAAATAGTCTTTGTTTAGGTCGAAAGATGCTTGGATTTACCATAGAATACAATTCTCTATAAGCACATGCATGTCTGAATTCCGCACAACTCATAGCCAATAGAGACGTACAACTCAGAAGGTGGACATAACCCCAACTTCTCAATTCTCATTGTTTTACATCTTACCAAACATTCTTTCTTTTTACTTTGCTATTTTCCGTTTTTACCTTATTACTTTGGTTACATTACTTGCACGACAAAACTCCCCCCTTTTTACGAGACTTGCACTAAAAGTCTAGTAATCTTTGCTTACTTGTTGACCAAGCTATTCCCTGTGGGATCGATACCCAACCCAGTTGGGTTATATATTTGTCAACGACCGCTTTACACTCCTACGAGAGCTGTAGATTGAGCGTTATCAATGGGAAATTCTCTTTCATCGCCAAATAATGAATTCACCGATTCAGCTATGTTAACGTCATTATATTGTACCTATACAAAAGAATCACTTAGTACAACATCATACTAAACTTGTAACTCAAACAAGACATTAAATTAATAAGAATGTACCTATCTGCCAAATAGAATGCCCGGCTCCATCTCTCGAAATTGACACGTACGAAAAGTTCTGCTACCTTGGGATTCACATCCGTTATTTGATTGAAATGGTCTAAAAACTCCTCTCTACTATATGCTTTAGCTCTCTATAAAAAAGGGTCACGACCCTTTCGTTGTGATAGTTGGTCTGAATGTTCTCTCCAAGATGCCTGATGCAACAACCAAAGTAAGCTGAAGTGAAGAAAATTAAACCTATCTTGGAATACTTGGATGCCTATCCTAAACAAAACACAACTCTTCGGTATCTTCAACACAGCTTTGCAGTTGTTTAAAAAAAATTCATAAAAGGCATCACATTCCTTGTCCGCTACATAAAAAACGGCAATAAAGATGTGATTCTCCGCATCCTACGTCACCGCCGCTAGCAGAACTTCATTATACCTGCTCCTCAAGAAGGTACCATCGATGGCTATGCCTTTTCTCAAATGTCAAAAATCTTGAATCCAAGCACCATAAGATACAAAAAAATACATGAACCTTCTGTTTTCATCAACATGCAATGTCGTCTTACTTTCAGGATTTATGGACTCAATCATGTAAAGGTAGGCATCCAGGACTGCATACCCAAGCTCGTGTGTCCCCCTAACCAAGTCCGTGGCAATCTCCATGGCCGTATATATCTTCCAATAAATGACTAGTACACCCAATTCCATAAGGAATTGATTAGCTATAACCCTTGTAGAAGGGCCTTTGCCATCGGGGAAATAACTTTTGAAATATTCACCAAGGACCTTTGTCGTGGCGTGAGGATTTTGGCCCAAGATATTCTCCAAAACACATGTGTGATCCTTTTCAGGTTAATGAATGACGAATCTGTCAGAACTTACGTACTTCACCGCTCTCAACCACCACTTGCAGTTCGGATTAGCACATTTGTAGCTAAAGACACTGCTCAAATTAATCACCTTCTTTATTCTGAAATCAGTTTTCAAGCAAGAAATAAACCAAGTGATAGATAGTTCATTCTTGTCCTTGAATGACATTCCTTTAAAAAAGTCGATCCCGTCGTCTTGAAGATTGCAAGGCTGTGTCGATCGAGAAGAACTGAATATCGTACCGGTCTCATCAATGAGCGTAGGTTTTTGATCATCATCTGGAATATTTATGTCTAGATCATCCAACCTATCATCAAAGATGTCTTGATGTTGTTGTTCTTCTGTGTTCTGGTTCTCATTCTCTCTCATCTTTTCAACCACCTACACCCTTAACACTGGCCTGGATGAATCACTAAGATAAGCACGCAATCGAACTTGATTGGTTATCTTAAAAGATAGTACCCTCTGATTTTCAAAGGAGTTGTGCATGTAGCTGGTGACGAGTTCTTCCGATTGACAATTCAGCTCACAATAGCTAACGATTAAGTTCACAAAATCATCATACGAAACATCACTTTGGACTGTCATAGCTATCGTCTCTAGCATTTCACCCTCCTTCTAAACCCATACATATCGATTGCTCTTCTCGATCCATTGATCATGACAATCTACCTCTATTGTTATTGATCCCTCCATTAGTGGTACCTAAATAAAGTCATTTGTTAAAAAAAGTTAATAATGATTTCATAGTGCCGTAAATAAATCCCAACAGGTGTGTAATCAGTCGCAACAGATTACTTACCTATTGGGATTCATGTTACGCTCCTGAAGCTGATTTCAACAGATGAGTCATCTGTTGTAATAGGTGAATCATATGTTGCAACAGACTATATATCTGTTGCAACAGATGAAGAGCCTGTTGGATTGATATTACAGTACTGAGGCACCTTTGAAGCTGATTCCAAAAGATGAGTGACATGTTGCAACAAATAATTAACCTATTGCGACAGATGACTTACCTATTGCAACATACGACAATCTGTTGGAATCGAGGTCAGGTTCTATCGCAACAGGTTACTAATATGTTGCAACAGATATTTATCGTCTATTGGAATCGAGTTTAGGTTCTGTTGCAACAGGTTAATAATCTGTTGCAACATATATTTACCTTGTTGCAACAGACAACACGTCTATTGAAATTGAGTTCAGGTTTTGTTGCAACAGGTTACTAATCTGGTGTAACACGCCAGATAACTAATATATTACAACAAATGGGTCATATTTTGCAATAGATGACTCATCTGTTCTATTCATGTTATGGCACTATAGAATCATAAACATGAATCCAACATATGAGTCTTTCGTTGAAATAAATCTGTTTAAATAGATGGCTCTTATGTTGTATTCATGTTCGCGTGCTATCTATTGTTAAAAAAACAGAACAATAGCAGTTACCCTGATGACAAATTCAACTAAAAATCATAATTTGACTTACTAAAGTCTCCTATGAAGTAATGCCAAAGTGGAAAGTGATGTACAAAACAAAATTTGACCTAAGAAATTGGTCAAATAGCAATAGTAGCGGTAACAACAACAAATGGTTAACAAGAAGAAGATAAAGATGATAATGAAGTGGAAGATGATGATAATGAAGCAGAAGATGATGGATAAAGCAGCAGCAACAATGAACAACAAAAATCGCTAAGAGAGAGAAAACAACAATGGATGAGAAGAGAAAGAAAGACACCTTTTTTCCTTCCGTTTTTCATTATATTAGGTAAACATTTGGATCAAAGCGTAAATTTAAAAACTTCTGGGTTATTCTCAAACTTACCCAACTTTCTTAATCCATAATAAAGTAATTGTCACATCCACTAAATTATTAAGACGTGTGTCACCTACACCTCATTTTAAATAGTAGAACAAACACAAAAGATAAGTGCAAAATAAACTAACACCGCGAGCAATAAGATAATACTATAACCACAAGATAATAATAAGAACTATCTAACCAAAATTATAGACATCACACAACGCCACGAATAAGAAACTATAGACACAAAAGAACGCTCCCTTATTGTTACCAACACACTCCCACCCCTTAACCTTCTACCCTAATTCGCGTTCTCCACATATTCCTATCAAGGGTCATGTCCTTCGTAAGTTGTAATTGCTTCATATCATGCCTAATCATCTCCCTCTAATATTTCTTTGGTCTACCCCTACCCCGCTTAAAACCATCCATAGCTAGTGTCTCACACCTCCGCACTGGAGCATCCGAGCCCCTCCTCATCACGTGCCTGAACCAATGTAACCTCACTTCTCGCATCTATCCTCCACCAAAGCAATTCCCATCTTCTCTCGAATAATCCCATTCCTCACCCTATCGTTCCTAGTATGTTCACACATCCAGCGCAACATTCGCATCTCCGCCACCTTACATTTTTGGATATGAGAGTTCTTAACTGGCCAACATTCCGCTCCATACAACGACCCAAACCAAAAGAAGAAAAAAGGAATAAGACAAACAAAGAATAAGAAAATGTATTCTTTATAATCAGTTGCTCAAATAAAACGTAAAAACGTGACATGTAGATTTAGTAAAAATGACGCTATTAATTCTTAAATTATTGCATTATTTTAATTTCAGTCTTTCTAATATTTAATTAAATATTTTAAACTTCAACTAAATAGTACATGCTACTTTGATGTTGGTTAATAGATCTCATCAAATAAACGAAATAATACATATTGGCAAAATGGTTCGATGGATCCTTGTACTATGTCGGTTTTGTAAGTTGGACACTCCTACTTACATGTTTGTCATCTGGACCCCTAAACCCACTAAAAAGCAATATTTCATATCCTTTGACCGTTGACTAGGCCTATGTGGCACTAAAAGGGTTGATTAGGATGAGGCACGTGTAGCCACGCGTGTCTGAGCGAGTAAAGCACATTTTTTCAGCTATTTAAATATAAAAATATTTTTAAAAATTAAAAATATAATATTTTTTAAAAATTCAACATTTTTTCAGCTTTTTAAATTTTAAAATATTTTTAAAATTTTAAAAAATAATATTTTTTAAAAGAAATTAAAAAAAAAAGCCCTCTCCCTCCTAAACCCGTCCAGCACCCCACCCCCTCCCCACGGTCCCCCACCCCATCCACCAGTCCATCACCGTCCCCCACCCTATCCACCAGTTCACCACCGTTCCCCACCCCATCCAACACCCTCTCTGTCCCTCACCCCGTTTCCCCGTCCACCACCCCACTCCCCCACCCTCTTCCCGTCTTCCACCCCCTCCTTATCCCCCTTCCCCGTCTTCCACCCTCCCCCAAGCAACACAATTACCACCACACCAGTGTTCCGCTCCTCCCCTACCCCACCCCATTGCAGCATTACAAAATTCCATCAAAACCCCAGCATTATAAAACCCCATTACAAAAAAATTTCTCCTCTAAGTTCATTACCAGCTTTGGTCAATTTTTGTGTTAAATTTTAGATTTTGGGTGAGATTTGGTCAAGACATCATGAAATCAATTCAAACCAAATATCATGGAATCAATTAAAAACAAAACTCAAATTTCAATTGTATTCCAAACTCAAGAAGAAGAACACAACCAAAGATGTTCATTACTTTACCATGGAATCACTTGCTAACAAAAAAATCTAAAATTTCACACCAAATAACTAAAACAATCAATATATCAAATGAGTATTATGAATCTTGAATTCATATGATTTTTTTTTATAAAATCTAATAATTTTAACTGTTTTTTTTATTTATTTATTGAAAGTAGAATATATTGATTGGGATTTATAAAGAAAAGAAAAAGAAAAAAGAGACAGTAGAAGAAGAAGAAAGAGGGGGGGGGGGGGGATAATAAGAAACGGGGAAAGAGAAAAAAAAGGGAAAGAGAGAGGGAAAAGAGGAAGAGGGGAGGGATTGTTTTTTTTTTTTTCTTTCTTTCTTTCTTTATTTTAATATTTAATATTTTTTATGTATAAAAATAACGTGGAAGATGACATAGTGTGTTACACTCACCAAAAAAATATTTAAAATGTTGTTTTTTAGTGGATTCTAGGATTCAGATGACAAACATGTAAGTAGGAGTATTCACATTACAAAACAGACATAGTATAAGGGCACGAAACTATTTTATCATACATATTAATAAGAACACTTTAGATATAACACAATAAATAAATAAAACATATTAATTTTACTTTAACAAAAAACGGAGTAAGTTTATATTTGCTGTTTTAGGGATTAAAAGTGTCAATTTCCCAAAAGAAAAACAAAAAAGAATATAAGCAAGGAAAAATCTAGTTGGAAGTATGGCTATGGAAACAACTTCATGTTCCATTCTCAACACTTCGCGTTTCTGCACCAACTACCACTACAATAACAACTCTTCCAAACTGTACAATATTCCAACAATAAAACACCTTCAATTCCCCCTTTTGCCTCTGAGAAACTTCAATTATAGAATTAGCAAGTCTTACGGTGATGGATTGTTTGTCAATTCATCGAGCTCATTCTCCAATACTTCCCAACAAACTCCATCTAGGCAACTCGCAGTTCTCCTTGAAGTTGAAGGGTACAGCTTCCTTTTCGACCTATACTTTGTTATGCGGCTATGTTTGCACTCACAATCTTCAGCTTTGCTCTTCTATTTGGTTTGTCAATTTTTGCCCACTGCATTGTATTTGATTCAATTTTTTCGTCCTATTACTCCCTCTGTCCATCAATAGTTGTGGCTGTTGACCTGCCACACATGTTAAGAAATAGTAAATGGTAGGGTAATTTTACCATTTCATCCTTTCAATATAGTTAATTCAATGTATTGGAAAATGTATTAGGTCATGACTGTAATTAATGACAAAGGGTAAACTGGGGAAATGAGTGAATTATTCGTTGATTTTTCAAACTGGACAAGTATTATTGACATCTATTTTTAGTACAGTGGATAAGTAAAGATGGACGGAGGGAGTAACTTCTCAAACATCAAACTGAACTTCGAGTTTAACCCATTTTCTCATAGTTTGAAGCAATTACTGCCATTTTCTTAGTCCATGGTGTGAAATTGTGAGGTTTAATGTGAAAAATGCTCTTCATATTACTTGACTCCAGTTAACCTGACATAGACCTTAAGAAAGCTTTAACTACTCCCTTCGTTTCATGGCCCTATTGACTTAGCACACACCTTAGGAAAACTTTAATTACAGGTGCATTTTACTAATCTAATCTTATTAATGATGCTTTGAAACTATTTTTTTTTCTCTTCTTATTTAATAACCATGGTATCCGGGCCAACTTGTACGCACCTCGACTAATTCCAGGGACCTGACACCTCCCACCAGCACGGGATACCTGTACCTCCCACCAGCAATAGGTATCAGGTAACTCTATCCACCAAGGCTAGAACAGATGGGAAGAAATCACCTAGTATTTCTCCGGTGGAAATTGAACTTGAGACCTCAGGGTACTCAACTCAACTTCATTGAACCATTACACCACACTCTTGATGCTTTGGAACTCTAGATTTGTCTAGTACTACTTTATGTAGTTATTTAAGGTTCCCTCCGTCCAACCATACTCGTCCACTATTAACTTGGCACACATCTAAAGAAACAATAAATAATAGGAGTAATTTCACTATATCACCCTTTGAATATAATAATATTTTATTTCTTGAAACATGCATTGGATAATGAATGGTATTTAATAGCATTGATAAAATAGGTACAACTTGTTAGATTATCAATTGGTTTTCCAAACTGAACAAGTATTATTAGACATCTATTTTTAGTAACATGGGCGAGTAAAGATGGACAAAGGGAGTATTAATGTTAGTATGGAAAAGATGAATTAGAAGTCTATTGATTAACGAAAATGAATAAGTAAATTGAAACATTTATTTTTGTTACAGGGGCCAAGTAATTTGAAATGGGAGTGAAGGTGTATTTTACTAAACTGACCTATTAATAATTATTTACAACCTAAGTTGCTCGGACTCTCTAAAGATGTTGCCGCACCCATGTCGGATCCTTCAGAATTACACTATTTTTGGAGGATCCGACACGCACCCGTAGACATTTTTGAAGAGTCCGAGCAACTTAGTCCTATAACTGCTTTTATTTTATGTAGTTATTTAATACTAAGGGTAGTATAGGATAAAAGTAATAAAACTCTCGATTTGATAAAATGGACAAGTAAAATAAAACATCTATTTTTTGGTATTGGAGCCAGCTAAAATGAATCGGAGGGAGTAGAAGAGAATCGGGGGCAGAGTGGGTGTATGGAAAAGTTGAACTGGGTAGTCAAGTTTTCAATCAAGTATGTCTGATATTTTTGGCCTAGCATATTCAATATCTGAATTGGATAAATTAGCTGAATTAAAACATATGCTCAAACCCTTCCCCATGCCCTCTCCTCCTCCCCCAAGGCGAAAGGAAAGAGCTCAACTGTATTAAACTGAAATGATGCTAACCTGGAGGGTATGTATAATCTGTTTTTATGTTCAAGGTCTTGGTCTGCTTATTTTCTTTTTATTATATTTTCAGCAACTTTTTCTGCTTTTCATCTTCCACAGGTGGTTACTTATTTTATATTACTACTTTTTTTCTTTCTTGACAACTTTATTTGTTTAGGGTTTTAATGGATGTGGACCGATTGGGCAACCGTCAAGCTTTCAATGCAGGTAAGATTTCCTTTTACTTTTATCAAGTAATTCTATGCTTTAAGGGATTTTTTTTTTTCTGAAATGACCTCTTCTTCATGATGATTACGGAAGTCATTCTCAACGACTTAATGCACCAATATGGTGCACAAGCTAATGTATAACAAAAACAAACAAAAGAAAACAAACGTACCTGGAATGATCTAAATGTCTTTTTTCTTATACTAATGTCAGCTTTCCGGAAGCTTGGATTGGACTGTGCAAATTGGAGCCAACCAGTTTATCAGGATCTTGTAAAGTACGATTTTCATGATCTTTTTTTGATTCAGTTGAGTCATGCATATATTGTCTGAATCAGAGAGTATTACATAGTTGATTCTATTTCTCTTTAATAAATTCTATCTTTTCCTGTTTTCATAACTTTCCTAGTTTTCATTTTGACCTCAGTTTACAGCATCTAAATTGTCTTACTGACTAATTACATAAACATATAATACTTGCTTAGGAAAAGCATTGGTGATGAAGAAAGGATGTTGGTCTTGTTCTTTAACAGAGTAAGCTTCACTTGGAAAAGTTCATAGATATGTGTCTTCTATTCATTCTAAAAAGCTTTTTAAGTACTCTTCCAATTTGAATAAGCTTGTTTGTTTTTCAGATTGGTTGGCCCACATCACTGCCTACGAGTGAGAAGGGGCCGTTTATGAAAAGTGTTCTGCGCGAGAAGGTATTTATTCAAACGTAAATCTTGATAGGTTAAACATATGATGATAATTTGGACTCGTTTGGCCATAGATTTCCCAAGTAGTTTTTGAGAAAAAACTTGGCAAATAGTGTTTGGCCGTACAATTTATCATTATTTGACAAATA
Organism: Capsicum baccatum var. pendulum; assembly: GCA_030864225.1. Lineage (NCBI taxonomy): Eukaryota > Viridiplantae > Streptophyta > Magnoliopsida > Solanales > Solanaceae > Capsicum > Capsicum baccatum. Next base: position 128,771,631 of record CM061551.1, on the reverse strand, counting down.
TTTTTGGCAAATAATTCAAATTTCCAAATCCTAGAAAAAACTAGTAGTTGGGGCAAAGTCCATTTTTTGGGATCTTTCAAAAGTAAAATATATTTTTCAAATATTATAGCCAAACACATGGTGAAACTTCATCCAAATCTTCACCCAAAAATGACTTGCCAAAAATATTTGGGAATCTATAGCCAAACGCTAGCAAAATTTCTTGTACTTGTTAGATATATTTTCAATATCAGTAGTAAAACTTCTAGCTGCCAATATGTTATCAACAGAAAACGCTCCTGACCCCACATCTGTAGTTGTTAATGGCTAACATAGAGCTTCAAATTGATGTAAGAACTCAAAATAACATTCTTGATAAGTTAATCCCATAGAGCTGTTGACTTGCTTAGCTCTGCTCCATTGACTAAAATCAAATTGCAATTCTGTCTTCAAGAACACGTATGAACTGATATATTTAATCTGATAGTTCTTATTTCCGGTGCCTTTCTTTTGTTTTCATTTGCAGTGGCTTAATGTTTGTGCTTTTACTAAAATCAATTTGCTGTTGCGTTTTCTCGTAGTTGTACTCACTGTTATATCCAGTGTGACAGCTGTTGTTTTCCTGTTCCTTTTTTGCTTTTGTACTCCGTCTGTCCCAAAAAGATTGTCTTAGTTATGGACGGTCAAAGAATATTTTCTTTGGCCATAATCTTTTCAAATTCTTTCTAAATATTTTGAATTGTTAACTATTGTGACAATACTTTTTATATAGTTTCTAAGTACGTAAATTTATTTTAAAAAAATTGAAGATTCTACATCGGAATTCACACCGAACATTAGTTAGTCTAGCCCACGTATTCCGAGCCAAGACTATCTTTTGGGACAAAGGCTATTTGGACTTGTTTTGGAATGGGTTCAATTTCATATTCCTTTTCTAACTAAAGATAATATTGCTTGCATGATCTTTGTTGAATTTGAATTAATAATCTGAATAATGGGTTCATTGGTTGCAGAAAATTGCATTGGATGAACTTGTCATGTCAAAAACCTTACCTTTAAGACCTGGTGTTGAAGAGTAAGTAGTTTTTCTTGCTTCAAGTCATTTGTTCATATGTTATGTATTTAAATTTCTCTACAAATGATCATCAATTTCATGATGAAGTAAATCCTTGTCTGAACTTCAGTGATTTATGCACCATCCGGATGATTTCTCCTTGTACCTTGCATTACAGTGAGGTCTCCGATGGTTACTCCAATCTTTTATTTGGGTAATGCTGTGCACTAAGTGTAAAAAGAGGAGAAAGATTTCCTTTTACATGGTCGAAACAGAATCATGTTTCCATTATATGCTTAAAGATTTATGTGTTGATTTACTTTTTAGTATTATATGCTGCTGTCAGGTGTTAGGTTTATTTTCATTAAAAATTGAGGCTATTCAGTTTTTTCTCCTATTATTTTCAGCAAATTTTAGAGGGAACCCATTCAAAAGCCTAGTTTATTTAATGTTTTCCAATTTGAGTTGGTATCAGACTCATCTTGAGATCCAAGCCGCAGTCCTCATTGCTTAATGGTAGTTCAGAGTGGAGTTAAATATGCATTTATGCAATAGGTTCATGTAGTAGTTGAGCCAATAGTTCCACTGAGATTAATCCTTGTTTGCTTTACCATATGAGTTATGATCTCTCTTGTCCCTTTCTATAGAAATTTGGGGACAAACTCAACAGAGGAAATCTACAATGTTTTGCTTTATGTCCAGAAATAATGGAGCTATATTTTTCCCCACCCAGCCGTTCCAAGACCCGCTTGTAATTCAGATATTGTGACTTTTGCCATGCAACAATCTTCGGATCCTTGACATTTTTGAATGTTTAGTTTTGTGTGCTAAGCTTAATGATTTACAACAACAACTACCTCAATCCCAAACAAGTTGGCATCAACTCTATGAATCCTATGTTACTCCACTTAAATTCATATCATGATAATATTAAGCAAAATAAAAATAAAAATTACCTGAAGTTCCTTATATTTTCTACTGGCATATAATTCTAACTCTTGAAAAAACATAGGATGTAGTGTAACATAATTTCAACCAATAAGTATTGGATTAAAAAACAAAAAGGGGCAGCCCGATGCACTAAGGCTCCCGTTATGTGCGAGGTCCGGGGAAAGGTTGGACCACAAGGGTCTATTGTAGAAGTCTTACCTTGCATTTTTGCTAGAGGACGTTTCCACGGCTTGAACCCATGACCTTATGATCACATGGAAGCAACTTTACCGGCTACTCCAAGGCTCCCCTTCAAGTATCGGATATATAGACAATTTTCTTTCGTTGTGCCTAATCTGTCGCCAAGTCACTATGGATTCTAAGATATTGTAGATCCCTTGAGCAACTTTTTATAAGTGATTTTAGGTCTACCTCGCTCCCTTAACATCTTCACTCACCATGGCCTCACATCTGGGAACTGGTGCATCTGCCGGTCGACACTCGACACTGGACATGACCATACCATCTCAAATGACCTCCTCTTATTTTATCCTTGATATTAGATTCATGAACCTTCTTGCTGATGCAGTTATTTTTTATTTATTTTTTATAAGATAGGTTAAAATTGATTGAAAAAGGTATCAAGAAGGTACAGATAAGTACAAGCTACACCGAAAATATAAATTCTGCAGACATCTATTCTTCACAACAGAAATATGAGAACTTTTGTCTTCAAAGCATCTGCTGTTTCTTCCCAACCAAATGGGCCACATGATGCAAAGAGGGATGGTTTTCCAGATTTTCTTCTTCTTTTGCCAACTTTCTGACTTTGCCAGCTTTCTAATAGAGCTTGTATACTATAAGGCATGACTCGTTGTACTTCACATATGCTTGAGTGAATTGGCTTATTTTAGGTTCTTTGAAACCAAATAGCTTTTAAGTAATTTTGGAGTGTTTGGGTAAATTAAAGAAGTGCTTATAAGTACTTGGTTTTAGGCTAAAATGACCAAAACAAAGCCAAAAGCCAATCCAAACGGGCACTTAGTCTTCCACTGCATCTTCCAAGGCTAGCTTACCTCCCACTGTTCACCCTGTCTCTGCAATCATTTCTAATATTAGTCTTTTATGACCACATATTTTTATAGCATCCACATCTCTTTGACACTCATCGTGTAGATGTATTGGATTTCAGCAGTCCAACATTCACTCCCATATAACATGGCTAAGCTCGATGGTTTAAACATCTAAATTTTGATGCGTTGAGCAATTTATCACATCTTTGATCCATAAATTTAGTTGTAACATTTTAAATGCCTGCAAGTTTACTTCTCAATGATAATTGTCATAATTTATTAAGGAGGTTACAGGTTAGAATATTTAGCAATTGTCAAGCTAACTCTTTAGCGTCTCGATTACCAGTGTACAGTTTGTTTGATTCCGTGGTTTTTGTATTTATTAATTTAGTTGGTTGTTCTTTCTTAGTTTTGTTTTATTTCTCTTAATAAATTCTGCTACAAATTTGCAGATTTATTGATGAAGCATGTGAAGAAGGTGTCCCGGTAGTGATGCTGACAGGCTACTGTAAAAGTGGGGAGAAACAAGTCAGGTTTACTGCCATTTACAACTCTCTGCTCTTCATATATGAATTTATAAGATTTTTTTCCTGAATGTTAAGTTCTTTTATATAGCTTAGGGTGGGGTACGGTTGAATGAAACTGAATAAGTTACTCTAACATCTAAAGAATGAAATTGCTGATGCCGAACACTTGAAATTGTTGAATTTGGGAATCTGTCAGTGTTAAATTGCCGTTTCTTAAATCATCCAAGGGTGTGACATAGTGATTAATTACATGGGTGAAAACAATGAGAGACGCAGTGGATACAAAACACACTAGGTGATTTTCCCACCTACCCATGCCTTGACAGAGTTATCCTTGTACCTATTTTGTGTGGGTAGTAGGTAGCCAGTAGAATAGTCAAGGTGTGTGCAAAATGGCTTGAACACCATTGTTATTTAAAAAATTCTGTTTCTTGGATCTAGATCATATGCTTTGCGGTTTTCTTATGGTCTTTGTTGCAAGAACGTCGTCATATAAACTAAATGATTCTGCAGGTTAATTCATATCAGGAAATAATTAAAATCTCTAAATTAAGTAGCAACATTAGTTATTGAAATGACTGTTAGTTGGCGTGTGTAGTAATTCCCATTTTATCCAACATTAATGATACTTCCACACTAGCCTGTGAAACAACTCGTTTTGATTTCCACCCATATGAAATTGGGTTTTGATGTGAGAGAATTCTGACTGTATACGTTCTGCCTATCAATGGAAAAGTAACCAGTTCTTTGATTCACTATAGATCTATCATTGAGAAGCTTGGAAATGATAAAATGGCAAAGATAAAAATAATTGGAATTGATGAGGTAAAACAAAGTTCCTATGGCCAAATTGTATTTGGAGAAGGAGTGACATCTGACCTAGGTGAGCAACTGGCTAAAGAAGCAAGAAAAGCAGGTAAATTACCTCAGACAATCTGGTTCAATTTCGTTGCACAATCTGCTAAAATTTCATGGCACAAACTGGTTGCCTCTCTTTGTACCATATCTCAACACAAGAAACTGCACACCTCCCCAATATTATTTTGACCCAGTTTCCGCTGAGGAGCAAAGAATTGCTAAGGAGGTTGCTTCCATGCTAAAGTTGACTGTCGACATTGATACTACTTCAAGTGAAGGGTTAGTTCTATCATTCTCTTTGTTGTTGTATTTTTAATTTATTTTTTGTTGTTTTGATGGTTTATCTTCAGTTTTACACTATATGACATTGTATTAACTGGATGAAGATGCTTGATTAAACTTGCCAAAATCAATAATCATCTACACATCAATCCCGGCATTGTTGGGAATCTTATCAACAATTAAATAGAATTGAAGATGCTTGATGGGTCCCAATATGTTGTTTCCCACATGCTTTTAAGCTGGAGATTTCATGTATCTATGTGATACTAAAGAGATGTATCAAAGGCAGAAAATAACAGTGAAGAAGGAAAAGGAAGAAGAATGAGAGATTCAGAGAAGAAAGCAGGGAATGAGATCCAATATGATATCATAATGAGTATTTCTGTAGTACAAGTCCTATTTATATTTAGAATGAGATCCAATATCATATCACAATGAGTATTTCTGTAGTACAAGTCCTGTTTATATTTGTGAAATGGAAATGAACTAGATATTACAGGAAGTGGAAAATCCAATTAAAGAATTCAAATGTTAACCACCATAACTGTTTTTTCCCGCCAAATGAAAAAGAGGCAAACGAAGCGTGTGATCAGTCCATCTCGGCACTGACGTGGCTTATTCAACACAATGCAGGTCTTCTCTCTTAATATGTATATCATAGTGGTACTTTGGGATTTGCCCAATGAAAAAGGAAATTATTTGCTGTGAATTAATTCTGGTCCAATGAGACTTGTCAATCAAAAAAAGGAAGAGGAAATCTGGTTCACAAAAAAATGTGGATCATAGTAAACACATAAATACGTTAACTTCTTATTGATCTCATTGGTGCTATTTCAGACCACGTGTTACATGCACAAAGGTATAAATATTGGCTGAAGGTTTTTTCTGGTTGAAGTAAGATCAATTTTATGCAAGTTTTTCTTGTGTATTTGAAATATTCATGCAAAATCCTTCTCTCATTAGGAACACATTGATCAAACTAGTAGACAACTTCTCTATTTGTTACAGAGCATCTTTGAATTTTAGGAACAACTACCAAATCAATATCATTGGTGCTACATGGAATTGGGTGCAAATACTAGATATTATTATGGATTCATACAGTAAACCTGAATGCTCAGTGTATTTTGAAAAATGTTGTGAAATATACCGATGTCGTACATGCGACAAAGGTATGTCAAAGGAGCAGTAGAAGTCCATGAAACATACTGGATCATATAGCTCACTTTTGGAGCTTTGATTTGTAGTTGGAGACAATATTCAGAAGCATTTGGGGACTATCTGGAATTCATGCATATTTGTATTGAGTGCCTAGTGCAATTTGGCACACAGTAGGTCTGCTGTTCAACTATCTGGTGGCTGGTAAATGTGGTCAAGTCTAATACTTTATTTTCTTCTAATAAAGATTGCAGAATGTTGTGGCTGCATTAAGGGCAGGGGCAGAATACGCCAATGTACCTGTGGACAATTGTGTGCTTGTTTCCGGAAGTCTACCTGGGGTTGCTGGAGCAGAGAGAATTGGCATGCCTTGCGTTGTGGTCCGGAGCAGGTTGATTTTTCAAAACCACGTTTAAATACCAAAATCTTGAATGCAATAGAAATACTTTTCTGTTAACAGTTCAATCAATTAGCTATTACCCTATCCCAGAATTAGGTGGGATGGGCTATATGCTCGGTGCAGGTTCATTGAATACCATTACTAAATAATATGTCCTTTTGAGGAAAATTTTTTTTTTTTGAGAAGGTAACATTTTTTGTATAACTATTTGCTGCATAAAAACTGCAGTCATTCATACTTACAATGGAATGAAGGAAGATGTACTAAACTATAACCTACTTACAGAGATCCTATAACATCAACAAAAGATTCTACATCTTCCATATATTCATGTTTACACCAAAAATAGAAAAGGGCCAGACACTTCATCTTTAGTTTCTGGGTTGAGCTATAATTGTCTTCAAAACACCTTTGATTTCTCTTTCCAAACTGTCCACCAAATGCAAGCAGGGACAATCTTCTATCTTTCTTTATGTTCTTCTGAGTGAGTGCTATATTTGTTCCAGCATTCCAGCACTCCAGCACTTCAACTGTATCTCTTGGCATGACCCACATGATTCCTTTTAAATTAAGGAAAATCCTCCAAAGTTGTACAGTTAACTTGCAGTGTAAAAAAAGATGGTTGATTGTCTCTAAATCTTCTCTGCACATAACATTTAGAGCATAGATGGAAGCCCCTTTTCTTAAGTACTTCATGAGTTAGAACCGCTTTCCTAGCCACGAGCCAAGAGAAACAAGCCACTTTGTGTGGAATTTTAACTTTCCAAATTAGTTTCCAAGGCCAACGACTAATTTGGTTGTTAGAATAATTAAATTCCTTGTAAGCTGACCTGATTGAAAATCTCCTTTGTTTATCCACTTGCCATGTAAGAGTGTCTTCCTGAGATGAGGGACCCTTGAAAAGGTTGAGGGTGTCATAGAATTCTACCAAGTTATCTATCTCCCAATCATTAAGTTGTCTTCTGAAGTTCAGGTTCCAGCCATGTGCATCTAAAGGAGAACCTAGGCATTGATTGAAATGTTGTTGTCTGTAGTTTTCTGCTTTTTTGGTGCTATATATTGGTTGTACATATTTGACCTTTTACTCTATTTAGTCAACTTCCTTTTCTTGGGGAGTTCTATTTTTCGCTGTGTAATATTCTGTACCTGCTGGATGCATCAGATAAACAACAAATCTGAACTTATTCATCTAATATAAGCAAGCTTTTTGGGTTGAGTGCATTCTCAGACTATCTCACTATCAGATCAAACAACAAATTTATATAAGAAATCTTGTGAAGGGCATTTAATCTTATGTACGTAGTTGATATTTGGTAGCAAGTGCTAAGGAAAGGAGGAAAAGACAGTTTTTCTTTGTTATACAGCGATAGTAGGAGCTTGGTCACATACATGGCACAGATGGAAAATTGAAAAATGCACTGAAGGTCTGGGAATTGTGCTGTTTTGGAATTATAGAAGTGGGACCTTTGCTGCTGGGTTTTCTCATTTATTTGTTTAAAGATGTTGTACTTGTCAAGAGGAGCCTGGAGAACATGTTCTCTGAAAGCTCTATTAAATGCCCTTCCCTTGAATTCAAACAAAACTATTGCCCATAAACTATAGCAGCCCCTTCTTGAACTTCTATAGCAATTTGAGTACATTTATAGGCTGCTTTTGTATCCTACCTTTGACCGGGGAAGCAAGTGGGCGAACCTGATACCTGGTTGGATCATTACCCAAACCGAGAATTAGGTACCTAGATTCTCATGGACAGCAAATGGTCATGAACTTTCTGCACTAATCAGCAAAGTTTGCTGAATTAACGTATAAGTTTTGGAATGAGTTTACTGTTAGTCTAGGCTCTCAGTAAGTGAAGCTTTTAATCAACCTGTTAGCACTTTGCTATATGCCTCAGGACCCTCATTTAGCTTAGAGTGGTACTGCGCATTCACGCATACCAACCCCATTGCTAATGCTGCACTTTTAACATGCGTTGCTCTTATAGAGGGACACCTATTTATCCTCTCTTATTCCTTCACATCAACTGCTAGGAAGATCAAGGAGATAGGCTTTTGGAGAAATTTGATATTAGAATAAGATAAATTATGGAAAATGAAGGTTTAAGTTTTTAGAGTATGCAACTCCTATTTTTATATCCATTTGTCATTGTTGAAAATTATGGTTAGATCATCCTAAATTAGATTTTTTTCACCTATCATTTGCACTTGATGTAGGTTGATTTTCTCATCATCTTTCAGTTGAAGATAAAGTTTTATTTGCCTTAAAAATTCTGACTGCTACCGGCCTTTTTTTTTTTTTTTTGAACTAATGGACAAGTTAGAATAATGTGGCATTGGCTTCATCTTTTTTCCTTATCTGCAATTTGTTCTTGAAGCCATGAAATTAAAGCCAGAGACTAGATTTTGATTAGTTGCTACAGTTGCTCACCCTGCATCATGGGTGGACCTATTGTAAGTTATGGTTCTTGCTGAGTAACTTTTGCCCAAACCCTGTATATGTACTAAAAATTCATCTAAATATTTGTATATATTTGACTGTGAACCCAGTTATTATTGCATATTTACTTGAGGTCGTTGTAGGAACCTATATACTTCAAATTTGGAATCGGCCTCTATCCTGCATGATATATGTGGATGAGAATAAGTGTCACTTGATTCCGTGATCAGACTAGTACCACATCCATCCTGCTAAATTAGTGTTTAGCTAATGTAACATTCTGATAGTTTGCTTTCTACATAAGCTGTTGAATATGTTACTAGCATAAACATTAATGGATATCTTTTTTGAATAATAATATCCTTTTTGTTGATGTGTAACAGTTCAACGGCCAGAGCTGAGTTTCCTGGAGCTAAAGCAATAATGGATGGATTTGGTGGTGCGGATTTAACAATTTCTAGGCTGCGACAAATTCAGGGGTCCTGATATTCCATTCATAAGCCAAATCCTGTAAAACTTTTCAAGTTTAAAAGCTAGTGTAATTGCGATTCTGTAAAACTTCTGTCTTTGAAATATGCAGCATGTTAAAATGCAGTACCATCCAATGGCCATTGACCCTTTCTGGAATTACTGCTCAATATTGGGCTTCATTTCATCTCTTTGTAAAATTTTCATACATTCTGCTCTCTTTTTTACTTTTCCTTTAGTCCAGTGCCTGTTTTGTGGCTTAACTAATCTAGATTTGTGCCGGAAAGTCCAACTTTGGGGCTAAAACACTCCTTGCCAAATGCGACGCAATCTTGAGTTTAAACTTGAAATCTCTGTTAAGAATAGAGGAGTATTACTTACCACCGCTCCAATTGGTTATGCTCAACTGCGTATTACAATGAGCATTTCTTAAGACGTGTTAATATTAAGTATTTACATGGTAATTTCAGACTTAGTTCTTTGTTAATCGTTAAAATAGAATTCCCAAATGAGCTCCAAAATGCTTGTGAAGTACTAAAAAAGCAATCGAGTGGGTAAATCATATTCAAAATGTCAGCATTAAAGGTTAGAGTGTTAATTTTGATCTACAAAAAGAAATCTGTCTAAATGGTTGGAAGAGAGAGTGTCTATTTATGGGTTAAAATGGCGCAACTCAGATCAGCCCATAAAAAAGGCTGGGTATTTGCTAGCTCTAATCATTCTAATTTGTCCATAACCAAAAGGAAGAAGTGCCAAACTCCCAACATAATTTATTCTATTGTGCAGTTAATCAGGTTTGGCAACTCAAATTATAAGTTACAAGATACACTAAAGAGAACTAATGGCAAAGTACTTTCAAGTCTACATTCTCCTATACAGATATTATTTGTTAAGCATATCTACGAAAGTCATCCTTCATAAAATTAGTCAAGGGTGAGGTATATGAATTTCCTACAATGCTGGAATATTCCTTCCACCAAGCATGAAGCTGCTTTGAGGCAAGAAAATCTCAGGGGACACCAAGAAGTTATTAATCACGTCCATTACATACTGCTCAAATTTGATCAGTTTTTTTCTAGCTGATTCTTGGTCTTGTGGGCTACTTCGTTCATCCTTCAACACTTGACAAGAGATCATAGCTTCCTCGACGTAAGCCCAAAAGCAAGAATCAACTGTGAGACTAGAAGGTTGGCTTCTCTGGTAAGTACCAGTATATTTATCAGCTAACCATTTCTCCAATAGTTTATAGTGTTCAGATCTTCCGTGATTTACATAATCTCTCTTTCCCCTACCATAATACTCAGCTATGTCAAGTGGTTCAACCATTCTTCGGTAGCTTGTTGCAGCATAAAGCAAACGCATTCTGCGAGTTCTACCCTCCTTCCAGGGCAAATTTTCCACTTCAGTTACTATTCTTTTCCAGAAGAGCTTCAGAGTTCTGTGATGCTTGATTAGGTTTTCTGTGTTTTCAATATCGTCTCTGCTTCTGGAACGTCTGGTTTTATATTTGTCATAATACCCGGCCTCTTCCAAAGAGTTTTTCATGTACCATTCAAGGTAACTCATGGACTTTTTAGTTATGTTTATTTTGGAGGGATCAAAAACCTTCTGCTTGTGTTTGGCCTGAACCTCTGCCCTTTCCGCAATATTCGTTGCAAGATTGCTCAAGTTAATATTTTCCTGTTGCGGTTAGGAGTTAAATATCTCAAATTTGAAGACAGAAAAAAAGAAAGAAAGAAAGAAAGAAAGAACATTAAGAAAAAAGGAAAAAGTACTCTGGTGTGTATGGCTGTTATAGCCCATTTAACCATTTTTGACTCAAGTTAATTTCATGTTCTACATTTCCTATCCCACCAACAAACATAGCCTTGTGCATTCTTCAATGCTTCAACATAATTCTTACTTTACAACTTTATATGCACCTGAATGACTCAAGTTTTTATCTTTCACCAATTCTCGTTGTGTGTGTTTCAGTAGATGAACCGTCAAAGTGGGAACAACACAATTTGATCAAGTAGCAATGAAGTGCATTTACCTTTAACTTTCCAACTCCAGTTGCTTCCAGCAGCAGATAGGTTCCTGCTTGAAGTGGATTACTTATTGAGTCAGGCAGCTGTGAGATTCCCATGCAAATGGCTTTATTCTTTAGCTGTTCCAAGATATGTCCATAGTCAACAACCTGAGAACAGTTATCTAGATTTTCACTTTCAGCACATCTTGAGCTCATTATCATCAACAACTCCAGAATTGCTTGTGGTTCCTTGAAGCAAGAGAAACCTGATTCTGAGCAAAAGAGATAGGTACCAAATGGCATGTAACAGGTCGGAGTAGTCACGTTAGCAGCAGAAGCATTATGGTCTGAGATCAGAAATCCTGGAACTGGATCTCTATCCAAGACCACGTGCAAGAAGCACGAGCTCCATGTCGGATGCTCTGAAATGGATTTTTGAAAGCCACTATTACCAAGAAGTGGAGACCCAAAAGTAATGCAGAGGAGCTGCTGCACACCATATCTGGGAAGGCTATCAAGCAGCCACAATGTGAAGAGAGATGCAACTGATCCTCCCAGAGAATGTCCAGTTACAATTAGAGGTTGGTTGCTGGTGAACTGCATCGAAGCAAACAACGCCACAACTCTAAAATCAGTAACACGTATAAGAGAAAATCCAGCCAACAGTTTTACACTTCATTTGCACATTATAAGCTGGAGAACACTCATTAGTAGCTTTCCTCCATTGATCTGGTGTTTGGTTACTGTTATTATTGGTTCTCCGTGCTAAAGAAGGGATATTAAACTTCAGTTACTTGTCTAATGAAGATATTAGCAATCCCTTTGCAAGCAGAGACGCGTGTAGGCCCAACTATTTACAGTCTGTGTACACTGTACCCTCCCCAGACCCCATTTGTGAAATTACACCAGGTATGTTGTTATGTGTTCCATTACTCATTTTAAATTGAATAATATGATTCTAAAACTCCAAAAACTGATCCTAACTATAGTCTCAACCTTACTCATGAATGGAAAGACTTGCGATAACTTTTTGTCACAGCGAATAGGAACTAGAATTGGAATTTGGTCGGGAGCTACGAGAGATTGGAAAAGTTTAAATAACAGTGTGCCTAGCGTCTTTTGGCTTTCTCTTATTAGAAGAAGGAAAGGGCGCGACCCCACTCCGGTAGAGAATACGTGTCAAGGGTGTTTGATTTCATGCTACTGTAGGGATCGTTAACTCCAATTAACTAACAATTTTGTCATTTCTAGAACACTAGGTACTATATTTATATCAAGAAAGCAAATATGCTAACGCTCAATCAACATGTTTTTTTGAAAAAGAGAGAGAGAAGGAAATTGAACAATAGAAGGCATAGTACCTGGTGTTTGAGAAGAGAGAGCTCATTCTCAAGAGAAGCAAAAGCAGCTTTATGAAGGGAGATGGGATTATTACTACTAGTATTACTTTTGGTGCAACGAAAGTCAAATGACCCAATTTCATCTAAAGAAACCAGCTCTTCAAAATCTTGTAGCAAATGATTGACATCACAGTTGGGCGAGCATACAAAAGCAATAATAGAACCCTTTAGTCGGTATTCATAAACTCGGTATTTAACAGAGAAAGGAAGTGATGGTTCCTCCAAAACTTATGCCATGACTGATTCAGTAGGTCTGATCCTAGCAGTACATTGCCCAATTCCAATCCAATGTTATACCTGCAACACAGGATAAACAAGATGTAATGATTAGGATTCAAGACTATTTTTGCATGTTAAAAGATGACAGGTATAGCTTGGATTTAGTCGCCAAAGCAAAAACAAAAGCAAAAGCGGGCTCAGGCACCACGATTATAAAAAAAAAAAATGAAAAAACCGAGAAGTAATAGCATTGATTGCTTACAAGGACACCATTGGAGAGAAAGCTTCAGACAGAAGTTAACGAGAGATGTAAATTGGGTTTCTGATTCCACAATTTGTCAACAGCGCGGGGAATATAACTACTTTTATTGTTTTTTTTCCTAGCAAACTGTAGCCTCGGATTATATTAAGACTAGTTTTAGGTACACGTGACTAAATATATAATATTTGTTTAAATAATAAAAATAAATATAATAATTCAATTCAATCTCTTTTGAAGAATTTATTTAATTAAACATAATCTTTACCAAGAAAAAAATTTTCAAGGTCGATCGACATTCATCCATCACTTGTAAACTGCAATAAAATAATACGATGATAGAAACATTAAATCAATATAATTAAATCTAACATTTACACAAACATTTGCTGGTTCGACACTCATCTACCACCTGTAAATTATAACAAAATAATATATCTAACATAAAATATTTGTTTGACTATCGAAATTTATATTAATGCCGCAAAAATTACGATGGACAAAGAAAAACATAAAGTAACATATATTATTTAAAAATGAGAAAACATGTAAACTGGGTCTGAGAGTATTTTTATCTTATTGAAAAATTCTGCTTAAAGCATTATAAATTACATAGTTAACACTTGAAAATATAAAAGATATAAAATATTGGATTGACTCTCGAACTTATATCAATGTTACTTAAACCGAAATAGAAGAAAAAGTACTATAAATTACAATAATTAAAAATTTAAATTATTTTACTAATTAATTATCTAAATTATATTTATATCACATAAATTAAGACAAAAAATAATATATCAGCACGGGCCCTTCGATGTCTATTATACATATATATGTGTAAACATGTAAATTTTTTGCTTATTCATTTTATTTATATAATATATAATTTATATTTTCTTTTAAGAATCTCATTGACGTTCAGATATTTGTATGAACTACTCGAGGTAAATGGCAGTATGGGTCCAATTTCGTTAAAATTTAAATTAATAGTATATTTTTAGTAAAATAATAATTTGAATAAATATAAATAAAGTATACATCATTAATTTTAGTGCAAACATATATATATATATATGTTTGCACTAAAATAAATGATGTATACTTTATTTATATTTATTCAAATTATTATTTTACTAAAAATATAAGTATATATAAGTATATATATATAAGTCTATTGATAATTGATTATCCAGAGATATAGTAAGCATCGAGGAAAGATATTTTTCAATTTTATAGCTAATTCTAGGAATGTTCCAGATAAAATTAACTGCACCGAATTAGTTATAGGGTTTCTTTAATTAAAGTCATAAATTTGGTTGGTTTTTACACTTAGAAAAAATAAATTGAAAAAAATATTGAATTGATCGAGTAAGTTCTTATGAGTACAATGTGTTTTATATATTAAGTTTAACGCTATGAAACATTAAAATTTTTACTTTGGGTTTGAGTGTTGGGTTCAAAATCGAGAGGACGGCATGTGGAAGCTATTAGTTGCAAACCTTCATTGTGTCAATTCGGACGATAAAGAAAGAATATACTAAAAATCTATTATTGATTTGGTCAAGCGACTTACATATTGAAAACTAATATAAAAAAAGTATAAAAAAAAATAATTAGGAGAAAATAGCCTCTAAACAAGACTCTTAAATGATTGCATTATGAATATTATTGTGTTGGTTTTCTATTTATAGAGTTTCAAAATCTTTCCTCCAAAAAAAGAGGTTAGCCAAATATGAAAAAGTTTTATTAAAAGTAATTATGATATTACTTTTATTTTTCTTTCAAGAAAAATAAAACTTAAACTTAGTTAGAAAATTAGGATAAAAACCCTAACATTGAGGTGGTAAAAATTACCACAAGAAAATGGATAATTAACACTAAGTTTCAATTGCAAAACAACTCATAACAATAGTATGCTCAATCAAGTAGTTGACAATATGTTTCGTACTATTAATAATATCTAATGACATACTTTATATATAATGAATTATGTTTACTTCCTAACAAAAAGTAAAATCCTATCATGTTTTTTTCTTTCGTTTCTTTTTATTTGATATATGTTGACTTGACACAAATCTTAAAAAAATATTTATTAGAAGTTTATTTTACAAAATCAACTTTATTAAGTATAATTTAAAATTTAAATTTGATTACTAATATTTCATACTTAATGATAAAAATAGTATTAGATTAAAATAATATTTTTTAATTTACTAAATAAACAAGATTTTTTTTAATTTTCCATATAAATCTGACATGAATTATTATTTTATTAATTTACTTAAATATATTATATTTAAGCTATTTTATATAAACCTAACAAATAAAAAATAATACATCAATTAAACGGGAAATAGAATAGAAGATTAAATGATAATTAAAAATGAGAAATAGAGGAAAGACCACGTAGGCATTCTGAAGACAAAGGGCTATGTGTTATGTCATTTATAGTAGCAAATAGAAAAGTAAGTGGGTCTCATCGTATTTTTTAATGCACATCTCTTGCATAACTGTAATTAAATAAGAAAGAATGAGCATTTTTCAAAGTATTTAATAAGGTCCAAACAGCAAGCGGGAAAAACAATTACTCTAAACAAGTTGATTTTGCTAAAAATCTTTCAAAGACTTAAACATCCTCACACTTATTTTTAATGCCCGCAAAGTTGATAGGTCGAAATTTGCTCTTCTAATATATCTATATCTATAATTTATATCTATCTATAAT
This sequence comes from Capsicum baccatum var. pendulum, assembly GCA_030864225.1. NCBI lineage: Eukaryota > Viridiplantae > Streptophyta > Magnoliopsida > Solanales > Solanaceae > Capsicum > Capsicum baccatum. The sequence goes on along the minus strand of CM061551.1, from coordinate 128,755,849 downwards.
CTATAATCTATAATCTATATCTATATTTATAATCTATAATATATTAAAAGTATGAAGATTGTTAGAAAAATAATTTGTACTTTTTATCTTTCATTAAAAGACCATGTAATATACAAAAATGTCTTTTCCTATATTTCTCAAATAAAATTCTAATTGTAAATAAATATTAATAATATTATATTCTAAAAATTCCAATAAAAAATAGCTCTCCTTACAGTTCCAAACAAAACCTACCGTGTTTTAAGGTTTTTACTTCCATAATTTTTCAATTTTTTCCTTAATGAATTAAGCACAGACTCCTATCACAAAAGAAATAAAGTCCAGTAATTTTATGCCCTTATATAAATCTTTTTCCTAGAAGTCTAATGAAAATTTACCAGAAATTTAGTTCTAAGAAAATTAGTATTTATTTTTTGCAATTCTAATCAATTAAAATTCTATCTTATATAACTATTTACTTATTTATTAGAGATATAAACTTCTAATATCTAATATATTTTTAATTAATTAAAATACTATTTTATATAAATATTTACTTAAACTATAATTCTATTTAAGTAACTTTTTGCGAACCTCGTGTAGCTCTCACCTGCATGCTCTTTTCTTTAATCTCCTTTATTTGTCTTTTTATTTGATTTTTGAGTCAACTAATTTCCTCTTTTTATTTGAATTAATTTAAAGTGACTTTTTTCATGTTTTTTTTAAATTAATAATGGTAGGATGATTTGTTTATGTCAGTTGGTATAGTTGTCTATGTTTATAGCCTATATCTTGTATATGTTATGGTGTATGATGATACAATTTTGGTGGATATATTTTTGCATGCGATAATATCAAAGATCGAAACAAGCAATGCAACTAAAGATGGAAAACATAGAATGGTGGATGGGAGAAGAAGGTTGCGTCAAGGATTCAAAATTGAGGGTCTGAAATTATGAAAGGCGTGGGACTAACGAATGTGAGAAGATTAACAACCTTTTCAAGGGCCTTAAAAGAGACATCAAATATCACATCATTTGGACTTGATCAAATAGGTAAATTTTTGTTGCTCTATATGTCTTAATTTATGTTTATTTATTTAATTAAGAAAAATATTTAAGAAATGAAAAGAGATTATCGAATCTAATGATATTAATAATATTCTTTTAACTGTTATTTTCTCTGTCAGTCACACACGTGCAACCCACATACACTAAACTAGTAGAAAAATAAGTGTGCATATAGTATTTGGAAGAAACGAAGATTAGGTCAATCTTTATAATTTTGACAAGTAGAATGGAGATCTAGTGGAGAATGGTAGATTAGAGCAGTCTAATAGTAGTACTATATATATTTAGTAGTAACTCAATTACTAATAAATGTTCTAACTCAAGATTGAAAGTAAACAAAAGTTAGCTATTCCAAAATTCTGGTTGCTAGTAAGTAGTATAAGGAACTTGGTTGGTTAATCTTGCCTAAGTGAACCTATGGTACCAGGAGAACCAGCACCTGGATGGTGTCCTCCTCTAGGTCCCAGAGGATCTCTAGCGCGCGGTATTTTTTGAAGTTTATTTGATATTATATGCTCTTGATATGTAGGTCATTTTTCTAATACTTTTTCTGCTGGGATTGTTGGAGATTTCATTACTTTCATATCTGATCAAAATATTATTGATTATCTAATGTTGATGCTTCTTAAGCTTCTTGTTATTGTTATTGAACTTACCTGAAAGTTTTTCACGTGATTGCATGTTATTTAAAGGAAAATTTATATATATACACAAGGTAACTTTACCTTATTACATAAAATTCATATTGGAAAAGTAATTACATAAATTCCAAACTAATTACTGAAATCCCCTATTTTTTTTACTTTCACTCTCATCCCCTCATACATACAAAAATAACGTTTTTTGCTCTATATTTTGTGCACTGTTTTTTGTTCTATATTTGTGTTCCTTTATTTATGCCTAGAAACAAGCGAAGCTAATCTGAAGAGTTTCAAATCAAGCCAGCTTTTGCTCCTTTTTTTTCCAGCCTTTTCAAATAAAAAATTATTTTAATTTTTTCTGTAATCCAATTGTATGCAACAAAGACATCAAAATAAGTCGATATCTCTAAATCGGCTTGCTCCTCCGCTAATTTAGCGAGGGAATAAGACGATGAAGAAGAAGTTGATGTTGATACTGGGTATTTTATTGTGGCGGTGGATTTGGCTTGAGAGAGGAGGTGAGCACCTTGTACGAAGTGCTTCTTGGATTAAATGTTGGAGCGATTGCTAAAATGGAGATTGGAGAGGTATTTTTTAGGGATATTGTACATGAAAAGGAACATGAATATTGAATACCATTTAATTTGTGAATGTATGCAGATTGTATAATGTCACATTATACATTCTGATCTTATATACATTATGATATTGGGCATACCTTTTATTTTGTGAATGTCTGCATATTGAATACCATTTACTTTGTGAATGTATGATGATTGTATAATGTCACGTTATACATTTTGATTATTTATACATTATGATATTGTGCATACCTTTGACTTGGTGAATGTATGACGTTTGTATAATGTCACATTATACATTCTGAACAATATCTTTTATTTTGTGAATGTATGATGATTGTATAATGTCTGCATATTGAATACCTTATACTTTTTTAATATCTGCAATTTGTATAAGGTAAAATTATACATTATGACAAACTTATAGGTCAGATATGTTGAAAGTTAATTCTTAATATGTATTGTATGATATTATACATTTCTTCATACTATTATTTAAATGTATAATATGTCCACATACATGTGTAAATATTGTATAATGTTATTTTTATACATATTAGTTTGCTGCAACTTTTTTTCTCTATGAATTTGAGTTTGTTTATTTTTAAGGGCATGAAACACCGTATTGACAAAGTATCCACTCAAATCAAAACTCATTTGATATTGAATACATTCAAAACATACCACAACAAGCGTCTGATAGTTTGTAAGTAATTTTTTTTATATGTATAATGATGTTATAATTATTGAACGGATTATTACTTCATCATTTTTTTTTCAAATCAGGGACTGCGGTGTCTTTGTCGCTATCTATGCAGAAATATTAAGTGAAGGGCATCACGTGCATTCATGTGGTTTTGATGTTGGAAGTCAACGTGCACGCTATGCTTCAGTATTATGGCATTACGGAGTGACAAAGGACAACGAAGGATCCACAAGTGATAATGACGATCCTCCTCGGACAAGGAATAGTTTTCTCCAAACAATTGATGAAAGTGCAATTGTTACTTTAGAGTAGCACTTTTTTATAATCGTCGGGATTGAAACATCTAATTTTTATTTTTGTAGTTGATGTTAAACAGTTACAATGATTTTTGTTGGATGTTAATTTACATTTGTAAATGTCTTCAGTTTGTACTATATCAGTTTGCTGCTATCTTCAAATTGTATGAATGTCCTTATTGTTCCTATACATATATATCTTCTTGAAGAATTGTTTTACAATAAATTACACTATATTGTACTGTTACTATATAGTTTGGTAGTTAGTGAGTTTGTCTTACATTTTATTATATATAACGTATAAAAAAAATTACACTTTAATGTGTTATTGTATATCAACACATTGTGTTTTTTACCAGTAGGTAAATTATGTTATATGATAATGATACATTGAACAGGTGTCTCATACATTTAAATTTATGTATTACATAACATCATAAATGTTGTTATACGTTCAAAACTTTATAGAAAATAACGAAAATAATTAATATCATGCACATGTACAAAGTATAATATAATATCATACATTATTAACATACCGTTAAGAAAATTTTCATTTAATACTTTGTGAATGTATCATCATACATTTACACTAACGTATAATCTATAATCATACACATAAAACAAAATGGAAAATGCAACTTAATTGTTCATAATTTATGTTACAAACTGATTTATGAGCTAATTTAACACTAATGAGAATCCAAGGGACCCTACATATACATATGCCTTATTGTCACTCTTATGATGGAGTTCCTTGCACGAAATCAAGCCCTGTATTTCTTCAACTAGTAAATCAATCATCAGTCGCATGCATTTCTTGAATGGTCACCTGAATTTTGCCGCCTTCTTCATTTCATAATCCTTAAAAGCAACCTTAATTTTATCCCTAGCGAGCATGTTGCAGTATGTTTTACCATCTCCGATATTGATATGGGGATGTTCATATTGATTTTAAGCGAATCGAAGAATGGAATATAATAAAAAAAATTATGTAAACCTTCACTACATTATCATTCCTTATGATAATTGGAGAAGAATTACCATCAATGATGTATTTAATTTTAATTTTTTTCGAACATCGTCAACATTCAATTCCATCGCTATCGTCGCAACCAATTTCAAAAAGTTAATACTTTCAGAAACAATAATGACATCACTTTTGTATGATTTATAACTAATTTTCGACTCCCAGACACCGGAATGACGCAACAATATGTAGATGTTCATCTTTTTTTTTTTTTCAGAAATCAAGAAAGAATCCAACTATTTTTTTTCTTAAAAACGTATTTCAACAGTGATGAAAGAAAGAAGAAGCCGACCTTTTTTCCCTCAAAAATGTATTCCAACAATGATAAATATTAATAGTAATGTTTAGGAGTTATTTTTAAAATTTAAATTTCAGTTCCTATATTAACTCGTACACTCTTTAATGTCGTAATTTAAGGAATAGGAATATATTTTCTGATTTCTCTTTCCTTAATTGTAGGAAAAATAATTTTATCATACATCAGACGAATGTATAATAAAGCTACTAATGTATAAGTGTATTTAGTAAAATCAGGAGACAGAAAACCTAAAGGGAGTTTATGTAAATACTTTCATATTACATGGGATTTGTTATGAAATATAAAGTAAGAACAACAAGAATAAATAGAGAGAGAAGAGAGAGACTTCTTTATTTCTCTTGAGGGATTTCTTGAGATCCTTGAGGATGAATTATAATGAAAGAAACCCTTTATTTATAGGAGAAATTTACTCCTAGTTTCTGACTAAAAGACAGATACTTCAAACCTTGATAGATATCAACTAGATCTTAATAGATCCTATTAGATCTTGATAGATCTTATCTATATTCTTGACAGACATTCACTATAGTGTAAATACATTTATAACACTCCCCCTTGAATGTTTAATTGATAGATAATGTGCTTCGTTAAAACCTTACTAGAAAAAACCCAGTGAAAAAAAAATCTAGTGAAGGAAAAAGAGTAAACATCTCTAACAATACGTATATAGGCTGCCTCATTAAAAATCATACAAGGAAAATCCAGCGGGAAAAAACCTCATAAGGAAAAAAGAGTACATCACGTATTACCTCCCCCTAATGAGAACATCCTTGAACCTTTGCATCCCGAACTTGTCCACCATCTTCTTGAAAGTTGCAATTGGAGGATACTTGGTGAAAAAATCAACCACAATGTCACTTGAACGAATATATTGCACATTGATATCATCATTCTTTTGTAGCTCATGTATGTAGAAAAGCTTTAATGGAGTGTGCTTCATTCTATCTCCTTTTATAAATCCTCCATTAAGATGTGCTATGCATGATGCATTATCTCCGTATAAAATTATGGGTAGATTGTCATATTTCACACCACATTTTTCTTGAATGAGACGTATCATGGACCTCAACCATACAGATTCTCGGCTTGCTTCATGAATAGCTATTATCTCAACATGATTCGATGAAGTGGCTACGATAAACTGCTTTGTATATCTCCAAGATATGGCAGTATCACCACATATGAACACATAGCCTGTTTGAGACCAAGCTTTATACGGGTCAGATAAGTACCCAACATCAGCATAACCAATAAGATCGGGACTGCAATCTTTAAAATAAAACAAGCTCATGTGTTTTATCCTATTTTGATGTCTTCTAGTAGGAGCAAAAATATATCTTGCTAACAAATTGACTGAAAAGGCTATATCAGGTCTTGTAGAAGTTGCAAGATATATTAATACACCAATTGGACTAAGATATATTACTTTAGGACCAATACAATTCGGTATGTTTATCATTTCAGCAAATAATGTTATTGCTTTTGAAAACTCTCAAAGAGTTTCAATGATTTTCAAACCATTAATTTATCCCTTATAAGGATAATAAACAAGTTTCCCAGAAACTTTATATGCTTCAAGCATTTTGAATTCTTTATTTTCATATAGATTTTTGTCAAGTGACAATATCCAACATGTCAAATATGACATCTTCAAGTGTCTGGACTGCAAATCAAATAAGTTTTACGCTTACCAAAATGCATCCTTTCAAGTCACTTGATAAATGTTTCTACGTCAGCATGCTTAAATAAACGTAGAATTCGAATCCTCATAATCTTTCACAATATTGCGCCAATATTGTATTGAAGATATCATCGATGATATATCATTTTCTATCGATTCACAATGCGACATAATATTTTGAGATCTCATCACTTCATTATTTTCAGGTACCTGAAACTCTCATAAGGTTTCATGAAATGTTATGTCGTAGGCTCTTCAAGAGCACATTGTCTTCTTATTATGATTATTTGCTCCTTATTTAATTTGGAACCGATTAGTCTGCCATGTTTCATGCATGCATAGACTTTGTCCTTCAAGGACACAAAATAAGAGTACTTGCAATTTAAATATGAGATGCTTTCGGCATATGACTTGAATTATCTTATGAATGAGGATCTTATGGTAATTTCTAACATCTTTCATAGCTGCTTATAACCTCCCCCTTATGTTAGGAAAACTAACATACATCTTCCACCTTCTTTGAGGAATCCATCTTTGTTCATCATGGTATATGATTTAATCGTATACCGTACATCAAAACTATTAGATAGAATAGTTGATTCCTGACCTTGAACCAATTGAGAGGGAAAAAATAATCATAATTTATTGGTCTAATTCATACAAATGTTATTATATCCAACATATCATATTTCGTACCAACACATAAAGCTTTGTTCTCATCAACAATGATTTAGCTATTTATTAAAGACATTCAATGTCAAATCATTTTCATCAAGATGAATTGTCTTGATTGCACAATCTGAAAGTTGTGCTCTTAACTCTATTTTATTGAGCAAGCAACTTTATGAATGTAAAACTACAGGTTGATAATAAATGTACATGTGATTATCTTATTGATGCATTTTTTCAACATATCATATGAAAGGTGAACGAGCTCTTATTCACCTTTTATACTTTTCAGATTTTAAGGGATCAATCCCAAAATTAGTTAGTCCAACCAACTTATCATGTGAACAAGCAACATTAAAGTTCATAAAAAAATTTTGAATTCTTCAATATATGTTCAATACTCAGTATGCATATCTTTGGGATGTCGATCGTTCATGTCAATTTATGAACTTTTATTCTAGCAAACTTCAAGTTTATTTTAGTACATTTCAGATTTACTATTAAATGAATAAATTTCAGATTTACTACTTCAGAAGTAGATTTCAAAATAACTCTTCTTAGTTTTTCTGTCTCACTCGGAGGTGAGTTGTGAAGCCATCACAATCAAGTTCATGTTTGTTGATAAGCTTCACTAATATCATTACATTCACCCAGGAAATGGATCTATGCTTATAACAATTAAAATTCTCATTCCCATGAATGAAATATAATCGTATCTTAAGCCTATCAAATTGATAGTTTATAACCTCTTTTATGATATTGCTACTCCAGGAGCAAATTGAGACATACATATGATCTAGAGAATTTTTCTCTAACATATCTTATGATCATAATACACGTGTGAAAATATCATCACTTTTGATGATCATTATCATATTGTCCCTCCACGCGTATATTCGTGCATTCAACCACTTGTCTTCTTTCAGACATATTATGCACTGCTATCATATACACTTCAAGAATGAAGTTGTCATATTTACGACTTATCATATATTGCTACCACATTTACTTCATGGAATGGAGCATATTCAATGGGACATATTTCATGACTTTTCATTAAAAACACATTATTTTGCCTTAGGCATCATAATATCATCAATATGGTGCATTGAGATTCAAACTCAACATCTTACCTATATAAAAACGTCTTAGGCATAAATTGATGGGACTTAAACCCAACATATTATCATCCCTTCTGATAATATTGTTCTTGAGGAATAAATTTAAAATATAAATGGTTCCAAACCAATTATTTTTTTTCAAATCGAACAATAATTATATTATTAGTAATAAAAGACAAATAACATAAGGAATCACTAACCTTGAAATAACCTTTAGATTTATAATCTCACCTTGTTTGGCAGAGTCTCATGCTAATAACGTGTTATGAAATATAAAGTAAGAACAACAAGAATAAATAGAGAGAGAAGAGAGAGAATTCTTTATTTCTCGAGGGATTTCTTGAGATCCTTGAGAATGAATTACAATGAAGAGGAAACCCTTTATTTATAGGGAAATTTACTCCTGATTTATAACTAAAAGACAAATATTTCAAACCTCGATTAAGATCTATATTCTTGACAGACATTCACTATAATGTAAATACGAGGATATTTGTCGTTTACACTTATTTAAATATGGTCAGCCCGAGTTGCTTCTGTTGTTGCTGGCTATTACAAAGGCTGTTTTAGGGGCATGTATGGGCCTCCAAGATTACTTGTTTGGGTAAAAGGATAATCAGAAGTTTAACATCAATGTTATGTATTTTCTAAAATAATAGTATCTATTATTTTTATGCATCCTATTAATTATTGAGTGAGAATTCTTTGTATCCTTATTGCAATTTTTAACTCAAGAGATTAAGAAAAGAGACAGAATTGCTAGAAAAAAATCCTTATATTATCATATCTCTAGCAGTTAGCTCTAGATTATGTTTCCATCAATACAAACTGATATACTTGTGAACTTTCTTTTCGGAAGTTTGCTTTATGTTTAAGTTTTTTCACCATTTAAATTTACTGAAATTGTTCATTCATTCATTCAATTTCTTCCATAATGATACTCCATTTATTTTATACTCCTTTCGTTCCATTTTATGTGTAACTATTTTCTTTTTGGTCCGTCCTCAAAATAATGTCACATTTTCTTATTTGGTAATTATTTAATGGCATCATTCCCATTTTATCCTTAGTGGATCCCACTTATTAAGAAAAGACAACTAAAAAGTAAATATTAAGAGGGGCAATTTTGTAAATTTTACAGAACCTTCACTTATTTTTTAAATTTCGTGCGCAGTCAAATGACGACACATAAAATGTGACGGAGGTAGTACTATATATGGGGTCTTTAGGTTAGGTACATAAAATTTTTCCAAGTATTTCAATACTTATTCAAAATGGAATTAAACTAAGTAGTACTCCTAGTACAACAGTACAAATGATTAAGAAGGTGCAAAAAATATTGGTGTTATTATGGTTGTTGACTTTGTCAATGCTAGAGTCAATTTTAATATATATATACATACAAAATAATTTACTAACTATATAGTTTAACTTCCTGACTAGGCTTAAGCACTTGTATGTATAATCTTCTTCCCCTCCCCACCCCCCAAGCAAACCACAATGAACCCCCCACTCCCTATTACCCCACTGCACAGTACAACCCCTCTCTTGCTGCATGAATTTTTTTGGGTGTAATGGATGTGTCAGTTTGACTGGATTTCTATTTGGCCTTTTCTTATAATGGAACTCTCTTTAATTTCTTCATTGCTTATTACTAGTATTATTATTAGTATTTCTCTTCTACTCCTCTCTCTTTCTTCTTTTATCCATAACTTAAAACCCTCTCCCTATCACCTTTTTTCCTCTTCATTTTGTACAACTTTCTGGGGTATATAGTGGATTCCATAGTCTTTGATATGAACTTTAAGCTTTTCAAGTTTTTGAGGGGAAGCTTCTAGCTAAAAGATACAATGTAGTGGATTATATATTTCCCATAAAGTTTCATTTTCTAGCTTCAAAATCACACAATTTGCCCCATTTTTTGCCTCAACTTTGTAACACAAGCCTTTTCTTGTTTTTTGTGTAAAGTAGCTAGATATCTTTATTGTTACTTTGCATGGATAGGTTGGTAGGGGATCAAGGTGGGAGTAGTAGCATGTTTAGGGACTATAGAAAAGGGAACTGGACAATACAAGAAACAATGGTTCTAGTAGAAGCAAAGAAAATGGATGAGGAAAGGAGAATGAGAAGGCAAGAGGGAAAACCAACAGAACTAAGATGGAAATGGGTAGAGGACTATTGTTGGAGAAATGGTTGTTTGAGGAGTCAAAATCAGTGTAATGACAAATGGGATAATCTCATGAGAGATTTCAAGAAAGTAAGGGAATATGAAAGAAGAGTTGTTGAAGCTGGTGGAGAACAAGTTGTAAAATCTTATTGGAACATTGAGAAGAATGAAAGGAAAGAAAAGAATTTGCCTACTAATATGTTGCCTCAGATTTATGAAGCATTAGTTGAAGTTGTGGACAAGAAAAGTCAAAGAATGTTGTTGCCTTCTTTGCCTCCCACATTGCAACAACAGTCTACTCAACCTCAAATTACATCTTTGCCATTTCCACCACTACCAACAACAACAACAGTAGCACCAACAGATTACACTACTAATGTTCCTTTCCCCACAGTAGGTACTCTTTATTCTCCAAATTTTTCAAAGAAAAAACACTATTTAACTAGTAGCTAGTACTATTTTATAGTCCACTCTTATTTGCTTTTAGAACCTCATTAGGATATAAAGTTTAATACTTGACATAATTGGTAGAGAGAAAGTCCTTTAATCTTGCCTTGTTTATATTGCATTTTGTCTTGATTTAATTTGCTAGATATCTTTCTAGGTTTTTCCACAATTATTTGGACCTTATTTTTTTCTTTCTTCCTACATTGGCAACATATTTTCATGAAAAAACAATCTGTTTTTTTTTGTTTCTTGAAATAATATGCTTATTAATAACCAAGTGCAAAAGCCTATAAAACCATTCTTGAATGCCTCTTTTTTACTTTTTTTTTTTTTTTAAAGTATGTTTCCCTTTTACTTAGGAGAATAGGGAGGATAGTATTTTAATGCCTGTAGGAGATGTATTCTATTTTCATTTACCTCAATCTCTAACACATCAATAATTTAGGAAGACATTGACAATTTGAACTGTTTCATTCACTCAACTTTGTTATAGTATGACATTTTATCATGATTATTTAGTATTAATGGAATTTCCTTTAATTTATGATATGCTCCATCTGTTTATTTTTTGTGGAGATGAGTGGTAGCTCAGATCCTGATCACAGCAGTGAGCGTTCAGACTCATCAGCAAAGAAAAGAAGAATGAGTGGAGGAGGTGAAGGAACAAGTGGTACCTCAAAAGACAACATATCAGCACAAGAAGTTGGCTCTGCCATCTCCAAGAGTGCTGCCATTATAGCAGAAACAATTCAGTCTCGTGAAGAAAGAGAAGAGAAAAGGCACAGAGAACTCTTAAGTTTGCATCAAAGGAGGCTACAAATTGAGGAGTCAAAGGCTGAGATTAATAGGGAAGGCATTAATGGACTTGTTGATTCTATCAATAAACTTGCTGATTCCATTCTTGCTTTGGCTGGTAACAAGAACCAATCAACTGATCCTAAATAGAGTTAGTATGTGATTTCTTCTCACTCATTTAGTGAAAAAATTAAAAAAAAAATTATTGGAGGCATGAGTACTATTAATTTCCAATTGTTTGTACATTGTTGATGGATACTTGAATTATCATCATCATGTATCTTTTTCAATCTTGATAGTATAATTATGTTGTGTTTTCATACTATTTCCTCTCATATGGTACCACTGTAACATTATTGATTCATTTAATGCAATTTGAGTAATTTCCTTTGTGTTCTTTCCTTGGTTAAAATTGAAATTCTATTAACTTTTTGCAATACACTTAATTGTACATTTTTCATTTAAAGCATACCGCTTAAATTTGATTTCTAAGCATGCAAGGATGTGAGTTAGCAATCAATAAATTGAAATAAAAATATAGGAGATAATGGTTCATTTCGCAATAAAAGCAACCTCCCCCCCCCCCCCCCCCCCCACACACACACACAAAAAAATAAAAACTGGTTTTTAATTTCTACATCTGAATACATAAATTACCATTTCAATGAACAAGAGATGATTCAAAAATTATTGTTACATATAAGTTCCTCATCCTAATTCTTACTAATGCCCATATTTATGCAATGTTTGTGTTGGTGAACTATAGCCAATACCTAATGAATTGTGGGACTTAATTCAAAAAAGAGATTGGCTCAGTAAAGGCAAGACATGACAAAATAGCAGTCAAGATAAACTGTCCCAATAGCTTCTGTGTTTACTGTTTTTGTACACCCATTTTGTGTAGTGTTATTTTCTCCTACATCTGCATTTTCAATTTAATTGAGCATTTACTTTGAGAATTCAGAAAGTGTAAGGAAAAAAATAGAGCAGTACTGGGCTACACTGACTAAAAATATGTGTAGGACATAGCAAAAGGACTGGTCAAAGGTACCTTGTAGTCAAGGATCTGTGGAATGGTCTTGACTAGCATTGCAAAATGGTCATTCATGTGCTATTATTGGTGTCAGTTTTATGAATCAAAAGGTTGGGCTTTCCCTTTCTCAATCACAGAATTGACACAGTTATTATTGGCTGGATGTGTATAAGCTTTGTTCAACTTTTCTGACATAAATTGAACACACTTTATTTTATCTTTTTTTTTTCTTTCATTTAGGGGGACATGGGAAGAGCTGCCCTGCGTATTCCAGTTCCCTTTTCCTTGTCTAAATAATCTTTTTAATTTTGTGAAACAAAATTTTTTAATATTACCTTATAAATAAAACAGATAGCACATTTGCTCAATAGTCAATGGTATCATCATTTAATTAAGCAGGTAGGATACACGGTTTATCCCCGATCTTGAGGTAAAATTGTGGTCACGCCTCTCCGATACAAATATTCTTTAGATATTAATTTTTTTAACTTACGTTTGTTCATAGATTCTAATTTTTTTCTTTTTAAAAAAAATGATGTTGAGTGAAATTTGAATTAAAGTTAAAAAATTATTTGGCCATAAGTTTTCAGAACATCTTTCACTTTTTTTTTTAATTATGAACAACATGAAAAATGATTTGATAACGTTATAATACGATACTTATAAAATGTTCCCTCTCTTTAAATATAAAGGACTAACAGGTTAAATATGGTCAAATCATAAGATGTAAGAAAATATTTATTTACACATCACAACGTCTTATATACGGTCAAACCTTTTCATAATGACAATATTTAATTTGTCTGAATATCTAATGACTGCTATAAACATATGATCTTATATCTTTATATTGAAATTTGACGTCAAAATCTCATTTAGCTGTTATAAACAAAAGTATACAAAATTAGAATGAGCATGAATATAATAAAGATAGACATTAGTAGACTTTTTCCTCGCGAAGCAATAACATAATTGATGTTACAAAATATTATTACATAATATTTGAGTATGCTGTTATAGAGAGATAATTTTACAAAGAGCGTACCATTATAATAAATGTTATTATTGTTATAGGAAGAATGTTGTAATTAAAAAATAAAATATAATATGAAAAATTAATTTCAAGAGAAATTACATCATTATAGTAATATACCGTTAAAGCAAGGTAACGTCATAGACTATAGAGAGTCTTTGAGTGTATTGTATTAAAAAAAAACACAGGATAATTTGAGAGAACTCCTTTTAGGTTTGGCTCCATAACATTGATCTCCTTGGTGAATTGTGTTGGTGTATTTTAGTATTAAAGTACATGATAATTAGAAGAAATAAAATAGAGAAATTGATGTCAATAGTCTTTATAACTTTTGTAACCATAATGCCATATTCTTCTCACTAGTTTAATGCACATGTTTTGTACGTGTATCTTACGTTAATTAATAAAATTATATATATATATTATAATTTAGAGAAAAATAAATTTGAAGAGCTGAAAAGAGTAATACTATTGACACTTCATTTTATCTCCTTTTTATTTTTCTCATTAAGGGAGGCATGGAAAGAGCTGCAAGGTATCAATTTATTCCAGTTTCCTTTTCCATGTCTAAACTATTTTATGAATTAAAAAATATCCTATTTTATGAAACAATTTTTTTTAATATTACACATAAATAAAATAGAATGCACAATTGCACAATAGTCAATAGTATCAATTAAGCAGGAAGGATACACGATTTACTTCCGATCTTGAGGTAAAATTATTGTCACATCTCTTTCGTACGAATATTTCTTTAGATATTAATTTTTTTTAGCGCATGTTTGTTCATGGATTCTCAATATTTTCAAAACAAAATGATTTAAGTGAAATTTGAACAGAAGTTGAAAAAGTTGGCCATAAATTTTCAAAATTATCTTTCAATTTTTTTTATATTACGAAAAACATGAAACATAAATTGGTAATGTTATAAGAAAGTAATTCCTCATGAGACATGAATTTAGAGAAATTTAAATCAAAGTTCTGAATTTTGGTTCATTCTTTTTCATAATAATATTTTGGAATTCGTAGTGATAATTCCGTACATTTATTGTACAACCATTAACTAAATATGTAGATGGTCAACTAATTGATGAGTTGCAAAAATAGTTGAAGCCCGTCCATTCAAAAAAGAAAGTTATTCAAACATTAAGTAATTATAGTAAAACTTGACTTATTATTTCCTTAACTATTTTGACGATACAAATATATTTAAATAATTATCGTTCTATAAAATCACAATAAAAACACTCTCTCTTTAAATATAAAGGACTAACTGGTCAAACATTGGCAAATCATAAGATGTAAAAAGAATATTTATTTACATACACTGCAACGTCTAATAAAAGATAATTTTGGAGTGACCTCAATTATGATTTACGATATAAGCTAACCTTTTTTATTTTAATTTCTTATAGCAATTCTTTTATAATCTATTTGGTCAAGTTTATTTTTTAAAAAAGTGATTATTTTAAAAATTAAGGTGTTTGGATAAATTTTTGAATAAAAATTTGTGTTTTGGAAAATAGTAGAAACAATTTTTCAAAAGCTACAAATGATATTTTTGTAGCAAAAACAGTTTTTCAAAAGCTCTAAAAGATACTTTTCCCTAAAAACGCTTTTAAAAAATTACTTTTAAGAAAAATATACTTCAAAATATTTTTAAAAGCTTGCTCAAATTCTAAGCTAGTGTTAGACATAAATTTTTAAATATTTTTGACAAGTCATTTTTGGGTGAAGTTTCTAGCTCATAAGGGAGTATCCACTTTTCCTACATTGATGAGTGAAATTGTTTATAAGTAGACCAAAGCTTATGAGTTTAATTTTTATCATAGAACACGTTCATTATAAATTGATAATACAAGTTATGGATAATTTCAATGGTTTTTAAAACTTACGATGTATAAATCATTTCTTAAAAAAGTCAAATATTTTTCTCAAAAACTATGACCAAATACATGTGAAACTTCACTCAAAATTTCATCAAAAAATAACTTGTTAAAAATATTTAGGAATCTATGGCCAACAATTAGCTTAGTTTTTGAAAAATTAAATTATTTGTCAAAAATATGTGTTTAGTAATGACAAATTGTATGATCAAATATTTTTTATCCATTTTTCTTCAAAAATTGCTTGGGTTATCTATGGCCAAACAGGTCCTAATTGTTACTCTAAAGTGCTTTTACAGAGTGCTTCTTAGCAATAATATTTTTTTTTTAAAAATACTTATTAAAATAAGTTGGTTTTATAAGTTTGAGCATACAAACTATTTATATGTTTACTAAAAATATTAAAATTTATGACTAATTTACCCTTTTTAAAAATGTTTGTTACTCTTTTGTTCAATTATAATATTCTTTTTAAGTATATTCAATGAGCTGCAAATTATTGAAGGTTTTGAATTGAAATGCATAATCAAATGACTCCATTCAAATTTTGATTCTCAATATTTCTTTAGTAAGTAATCCCTCTCCAGACAACCGTCTTCATTCCTATTATGAACTATTTTATTATTCGAAATTTCGATTGAGTTCTTGTTTATATGCGAGTTTGATTGATTATACAGACTGTCAACTTCTTGTTGTTATAGTTCTAAAACCTAAATATTAATGAGAATTTCACAATTGATAGTCTTGTCTCTGTTTTCTGTCTACATTGATCTAGTTAATAAGTTGTACAACTGAAAGTTTTATTTTGTTGCTGCTATAACTCGAAATTGATCTAAAAATTTTAGTTTTTGTAAGTTTTATTTGAAGTGAATTTTTTATTGTGGAAGAAGATAGTTGCATTCAGAAAGTGTCCACAAATGTTTTTAATTCCAGCATTAGTTGTGTTGCTATTATTCATTATCTGCAACTGTATATTGCCTAGTTCATGATAACTTTGCCAGAATTAGGTTGTGAATGGTTTCAGTTAAGGATGCTTATTGGGCAGATGTTATATGCTCAAAATTAAAGAAGAAAGGAAAACCCTAAAGAGCAACTAATCAAATTGCTCTTGAACAGATTTCACAATTAATCAGCTGAAATTGATTAGAGAGAGAAGAAAGAAGATTCCATTGATTCTCATGTCCAAGAATGAATTACAACTTATTCATCCACTCCCTATATAACCGACTCAAAGGGGGCCAAGTTAGTTGTAACTAACTTGAGAACCAACTAACAAGTGGACTGGTGCATGTGCCAGTCACGTGACTAACTACTTAACAACTGAAAATTTAAAAGCAACAGTATTGATGGATACACGAGTAAAAGGAATTAAAGGAAATTAAATTATCTAATTGGGACTTAGTTGGGATAATAACAAATACTCCCCCCCATGAAAACATCCTTGTCCTCAGGGATGGAAAGAAGGAAATTTGAGTTGAAAGTCTTGCAAACCAAGTGCTATCATCAAAGCTGATGTTGAACCATTTGACAAGAACTTATGTGATAGCCTTACCCTTCTTTTGTGCTATTCTCCTATCCAAAGTGGCTTCTGGAGCGAGCAAGACATGACCATGATCTGTGTGATATTCAGGCAATGTATGAAACCCCTGCTGAGATCAAAACTTCCTCTTGAGCTGGGAAATATCAAAGGTTGGATGGATCTTAGAGTGAGCAGGCAGTGCAAGTGTATGAGCCACAGGTCCAATCTTCTTAATAATCTGAAATGGTCCATAAATTTAGCAACTAGCTTTTGAAAGGTATGATTCTCGAGGGACAATTGTTTGTTGGGTCGCAACTTCACATATACCTGTAATACCCCGTACTTCTACCTAACTTAAATTCGTCCCAAAAAAAGATCAAAGACATGTTTCAAAGATGAATCCACTTTTATACATGTAGTATTTTCAAGATTTTTACTTTTTGTCATGTGGAAAATTCAATAAGCTTTCCATCGATACCAAATTCGCCCAAATCCGACACCCGAGTGAAGAGTTAGAGCCATTTTAGTAAGACAGTGTCCCACCTGAGCCATCAACGCGTTGCGGAGCAGGTCAAAATGGAAATTGTCAAAATCCAGTGAGCCTCCGAGATTATGGAGCATCACGCTAGGGCTTAAATTCAGAATCGTCCTTTTTCCAGTGTCTCAACGCAATTTCACAGCGTTGCACCCTCATCCCAATTTCGAGTTGGCAATTTCCAGTGACACGGTGCGATAGCGCCACGTCACACCAGCCTGCCAAATTGGAAAATTTTCTCAGAAATAAAATACGCGTTCAAGGGTTAAAAGGGTCAATTTCTCAACCCTATATAAACCCAATAACATGTGATTCAACCATATTTTATCCAAATATAGAATTTCTCTTAATTTTCTCTCAAGAACAAGCTAGGGTTTTCAATTGGGGATTCAAATTCAAGAATTTCTCCGTCAATCTTCATAGAATCAAGAACTAAGGTATGCACAGTGTTGTTTCATGGACTTCTTTCATCCATGAAGCTTAAGAACCCTATTTTAAACTATATGTCATGATGTTCTTGTTTTGAATTGATTATGTTGATGTTGTTATTGTTGTATGATTGCCAAGATTGCATTCTTATCATGTTTTCATGAAACTATGTTAGTATAGGATTGAAATTCATGCAATTGAGTTAAATTGTGGAACCATGTTGAATTAAATTGATGATCATACCTATGCCCTAAGTGTGCATGCAAGGTATTTGATAATATGCCCCAATGAATGAATGATGATCAAGTACTTAGTTTCCATGTGTCAAGATCATGTCATGCCTCTTAAGTTATGCTATACCTACTTGATTAAGATGATTCCCATGCAAAACCTATGCATTGTGATTGCTTGATGAGATGTTCATAAGATTAGAAGTATGAATTTATGCCATGTTTATATGCATTACTATCCATGTACAACATTATGATGATCATGTGCTTCATGAAATTCCCAACTATGAAATTATGAATTGTTGATATTGGTCATGTGATCAAAAGTTTCAAGCGTTATCAGTTTTATTCTATCGAGTCCTGGGGTACTTGTACCCAATAATTTAGCTATGTGCCTAGAGCCATGTCATGTTTTCACGATAATCTCAGTCAAGACATGATCAGTAGAATTTAGTCAGTCTCATGACTCAAGAAAACTCAGTAAATTTAGTATCAGTCCAGTCTTACTCAGTAATCTCAGTAATCTCAGTCAGTTATCAAATTTCAGTAATATTCCGTCAGTCAACGAAATTTAGTAAACTCAGTTTAACTCCACTAAACAATACATTTAGTATCAGTTCAGTTCAGAGTCTATTTAGTTGGGAGTAGAATTCAGCACTGAGTGAACCCAAGGATGGGGACTCACCTGTTATTCAGAGGATAGTGTGATCCTTAGAAGCAATTCTTGCATTTCAGAACTACGTAGCCACCGTAGGTTGAGATGTACCCCTATGCGTAGGGCTAATAATACATCTCGTTTGGGTTTATTCCTACAGGAGGGTTGACGGAAGAGCTTCCCATCAGAGAGGGTTACCTCATAGCTTGTCTTTACCCGTAGCAATGTACTGACACCCTTCCAGCTGGGGTTACAGGTTGGACCCCACCAGTCAGTTCTGGGGCATGTCCATTAGATGATTACCTCCCACAGTCTCAATTTCAGTCTCAGTCTCAGTAATAGAACTCAGATAGTTCTACAGATTTCAGGACTGTCAGATACAGTCACTCAGTACAGTACGAAACTTAGCTAGTTCCATCAGAACTTAGACTGTCAGATACAGTAGCTCAAGATTAGTATACTAGTTATATGAAACTCATGTTATCAGTATTCAGACTTAATACTGTCAGATATAGTCAATTAGATTAGTTTTTTAGAATCAGAACTATTAGAAACAAATATTCAAATATCCATATCAGTAAACTCAGTTGTCAGCTTACCAGTAATACAGTTAATCTATATTCCAGTAATAGTAAACTCAAGTATCAGTAAATCTCTGTTATCAATAGAATTGGTAGTCAAAACTCAGTTCAGTCCTATCACGATCTCAGTTATAGTTACGTATTCATGTATGTATCCTCATGTTCATATTATTCAGTCAGTTAGTATTGTTCATGCATATGAACCTTTTGCATCCAGCCTACCTCACTTACATACCAGTATATTCAAAGTACTGACGGATTTACGCTATGGTGTTTTATACCATAGGTTTAGAAGTACGAGCTCCCCAGCATCCTTAGTAGATAAGATGTTCAGCAACCAGACTAGCAGTAAGTACTCATCATTCGAGGATAGCATGATTATTTTATTACTTTATTATTTCAGAAGTTCGGAGTTAGTTAGGGACATGTCCCATCAACTCCACAGTTTTCAGACAGTTTAGAGGCTTTAGACTACAACATGTTTCATACAGTTTTATTTCAATTTTGGGTATTGTAATGCCCCATTTCAGACATTGTTTTATATTCAGTATTAGTTTAGTTTTGAACCTTATGGCCTTACAACTTTTATGTATTCAGCATAATTTTAGTATATTATTCAGTGCTCAGTTACAGCTATCAGTCATGAGTTAGCTTGTGGTCCTTCAGGGTTATAGGCACCGTGTAGCGTTCTGGGTACCAGATTCGGGGTGTTAAAATACCCAATCATGAATATTATAGCATCTGTCAGTTCTTCCTTTATAAGCATGGAACTTCATTCTACTTTGAGCTTTGGTCAAATGAGCCTCGACAAACCTGAGAGTTTCTCCCCTCCCTTGCGAACTCCTGTCTACCAGATCAATTTGTAAATCAAAAGCCATGTAGGGTAGCAAAGGTGTTAGGGGTTCTCCATAAACCACTTCATATGGAGTCATCTTAATAACAGAATGATAAGTGGTGTTATACCACCACTCAACTAAAGCCAACCACTGAGGCAATTCCTTAGGTCTTTATGAAGTGATGTACCTCAAATAGCATTCCAGGCATCTATTAGCAGCAGGGTTGGGGGTTCTCCATAAACCACTTCATATGGAGTCATCTTAAAGAACAATTAATCAAATTTCCCTTGAACAGATTTCACAATTAATCAGCTGAAACTGATTAGAGAGAGAAGGAAGAAGATTTCATTAATTCTCATTGCCCAAGAATGAATTACAACTTGTTCATCCACTCCCTATATATCCAACTCAAATGGGGCCAAGTTAGTTATAACTAACTTGGGAACCAACTACAAGTGGACTGGTGCACGTGTCAGTCACGTGACTAACTACTTAACAACTAAAAATTTAAAAGCAACAGTATTGTTGGATACAAGAGTAAAAGGAATTAAAGGAAATTGAATTATCTAATTGGGACTTAGTTGGGATCATAACAACGGATTAGATGCATAATTACACATAATGAATTGGCTTATCAATTATTAGTTTTAAAATATACTAATTCATTAGCTAACCAATAAAATATCGATTTGTTCGATAACAAATAAATAATTATCGAGTGGTTATCGAGTGGTGTATCAGCTAACCTATTTCTCTGATGAAGGTACCTTACAAAATAGAGGATCGAGACATTAAGAATCTTAATATTCATCAAAACAAAAAAAATCCATTTAGGCCTCCTAAATCAGGTAGCACTACAGAATCCTAAAAATCTAAATGAGGCGTTACTTTTAAGGTTACAAAAATATAATAAACCAAAACAGTTAATGGATTTAGGGTTAGTTAATAAAAATATAGCGGATAATGGATATTTCCGCATTGTAGATACTAAATGGGGCTTTAGATTTAGAATTTATAATAACATCATATATATTATATAGAGAAAATGTTCTATTTCTATCTTGAACTATATGCGAAAAGGCTGAGATACACCCAAACTTTAGGAGGGTCCTATTACCCCCTGGACTAATTAAAATCATATTTTGACAACCTTAATACCTACGTGGCACAACTCAATGAAGGATCTACGTAGGCACACATGTGCCATGTATGTGCCACGTATGTATTAAGGTTGTCAAAATTTATTCCAGGGGGGTAATAGGACCCTCCTAAAGTTTTAGTATATATATATATATATATATATATATATATATATATATATATATATATATTATCTAGGGAAGAAAGTATAAGTATGTACCTCTTAACGGCTTAAGGGTTTATCCAACAGGAAAAAAATAATCTATTGTTTTTTGGGTATACAAAATCTGTATTTTCACAACACTACTTCAAAAAAATTTCAAAAATAAATCAAGAACGCTTATGAAGTTGTCCAACACCTTCAACACAAGATCAAAATGATCTTTCAAAGAAGTATGTTTTCAGTTTCTTAAAGAAAAATAGATGAAGCAGAAAAAAGCCAAGTCCTCCGAATTCACGGAGTGTCCTTAAGGAAATAATTCTTCTTAAGTACCCGAGGTTGCGAAATTTTTCTCCCAAAATAAAATGGATTCACAACCAAAATGTAGCGGTACCTCAAACTTTCTGATTTTCTTCGAACTCACTCAACGGGAGATGATCACACAGAGTTTTTAGAAGAAAGAGAATATTTTTTATGCAGAATTTTTTCATACTAAACCTGTGAAAAAAATGTAGGTTTATATATCCATAAAGTTCCCCTTTCGAAAGGTGGCAATGGTTTATCCGAAAAGGTGTATCCTTTGAAAGAGTCACGTCTGTTCATTCTAAACATTGTGTCTTTTTTTTTAACAGACACAACTATCCGAACAACCACTTTTTTTCTAAAATAATGTATCTTTTTTGCAAAGGGTTGTGTCCCTCTATTTTTCATTCACACCAATTGAACCCAACAATCCCACACATGAATGAGGAATGTTATTCTTTGTAAAACTTTATGGAAAAGTAAGTGATCATCAAGCAAAAACTGATTGCATCTGGATAAGTGGATTTTTCTTTGAACTTTTCGTAGTGAACATGCATCGGATGCACTCGGTCAATTGGTAGATTTGATATCTTTGAACCATCGAGCTTTAATGTACACCTAGACAATACCTGTCACACAACCAGCCTTTTACCATTTATGATTCTCACGGTTTTATTTGTTTCAGCCATTAACACGTCCCGATCTCATGAGAGTTTAGAGAATAAGCCTACTAATATTCTCCTTGAAGAGACTTCGACTTCGCTCTCACATAGGTGATTTCTAAATGTTCAATCCTGTAGATTAAAATATTTGGTCAAATCTGCCAAATTTAGATAATCATTAAAAGACTTCACACCATAAGCTTTATCATTGTTTACTAAACGTTATCTACATCATGAGAATGGATTGGGTATATTGACAATATTGAACCTATCATACACAACTTTGTTTGATCTCCTAGAATCTATCTCTTGGGATCTCCAGTCTACTAGGTAGAGTCACCGCCATGCTGACTTGTCCATGGCCATAAACCCATTCTCTTGGATGTCCTCTCAACTCCTTCTCTAGACAGGCCTTTTATAAGTTGATCCGACACATTATCCTTTGACTTTACATAGTCAACAGTGATAATTTTACTAGAGAGAAGTTCTCTAATGGTATTTGTCTCCATCTTATGTGACTAGATTTACCGTTGTACATCATGCTCCCCGCCCTACCTATTGTCGCTTGGCTATCGCAGTGTATACATACTAGTGTCACTGGTTTGGGCCAATAAAGAATATCTTTTAAGAATTTCAGAGCCATTCTGCTTCTTCACCGACTTTATCTAATGCAATAAATTCTGATTTCATTGTAGAGCGAGCAATACATGTCTTTTTGGATGATTTCCAAGAGACCACTCCTCCACCAATAGTAAATACATATCCACTCGTGGATTTTACTTCATTCGATTCGGTGATCTAATTTGCATCACTATATCCTTCAAGTACCACAGGATATTTATTATAATGCAAAGTATAGTCTTGAGTGTATTTAAGATATTCCAAAACTCTTTTCATTTTCATCCAATGAGTTTTATTAGGATTACTCGTGTACCGACTCAACTTACTAATAGAACATGCTATGTATGGTCATGTACAATTCATGATATACATTAAATATCTCAACACTCTTGCGTACTCTAACTGTGAGTCACTTTTACCTTCATTCTTTTGAAGTGCAAAGCTCACATCTAATGGAGTCTTGGCAATACCAAATTTCAAATATTTAAATTTTTCAAGTACCCTTTTAATGTAATGAGACTGTGACAAAGCCAACCCTTAGGGTGTTCTATGAATTCTTATTCCTAAGATCACATCCTCAACTCCAAGGTCTTTCATATCAAACTTGCTCTCGAGCAGTCTTTTCATAGCTTTTATGTCAGAAATGTCTCTACTAATGATCAACATGTCATCAACATACAAACAAACAATGACTTGGTGATTTAGAGTGTCTTTGATGTAAACACATTTATCACGTTTATTTATCTTGAATCCGTTTGCCAACATGGTTTGGTTAAACTTCCCATGCCATTGTTTAGGTGCTTGTTTTAGTCCATAAAGTGACTTAACAAGTTTACACACCTTATTTTCTTTTCCTAGAACCACAAAATCCTCAGGTTGTTTCATGTAAATTTCATCCTCCAATTCTCCATTTAGGAATGTTGTTTTCACATCCATTTGATGGATTTCAAGACCATATACTGCCGCCAAGGCAATTGAATCTATCCTCATTACTGGTGAGTATGTTTCAAGGTAATCAAGGCCTTTCTTTTGTTTAAAGCCTTTTACGACAAGTCTTGCCTTGTATTTATCAATAGCACCATCAACTTTCATTTTCCTTTTGAAGACCCATTTAGAACCTAAAGATTTATTTTCTGGAGGAAGATCAACCAACTCCCATGTATGGTTGCTTAATCAATCTCATTGTTGATTGCCTCTTTTCAAAAGGATGAGTCTGATGATGACATCGTTTCCTTAAGCATTTGAGGCTCATTTTCTAAAAGAAATGCTATAAAATCTGATCCAAATGAAGTTGACTTTCTTTGACGTGTACAACATCTTGGATTCACATTATTACGTACATCCTCACTTGGTTCATCTCGAGGTCGTTTAGACCCCCCACTAGACTGTTCATGTCTAGTTTTATATGGATAAATATGTTTAAAGAATTTAGCATTACCTGATTTAATTACTGTATATTCATTGATATCTGGATGTCTAGATTTATGAACCAAAAGCCGACATGCTTTACTATTTTAGCATATCCTATGAACACGCAGTCTACCGTCTTAGGTCCTATCCTTACTCTTTTAGGTATAGGAACTTGAACCTTCGCTAGACACCCCCACATTTTGAAATATTTCAAGTTGAGTTTCCTTTCCTTTTCATTTTTCATATGGAATTGATTGTGTCTTATTATGGGGCACTCTATTGAGTATTCAGTTAGCTGTAAGGATAGCTTCCCCCCCCCCCCCCCCCATAATTTTTGCAGTAAACCTGAACTTATTAGCAAGACATTTATCATTTCCTTCAAGGTTTGATTTTTCCTTTCCGCAATATCATTAGACTGAGGTGAATACGGGGTCATAGTATGATGGACAATTCTATTCTCTACACATATTTGTGCAAAGGGAGATTCATCTTCTTCCCCCTTATCACCTTTTTATCGTTTTGATCTTTTTCTCTAACTGATTTTCAACTTCTATTTTATATTGCTTAAACGTATTTATTGCTTCATCCTTACTGTTTAGCAAATAGACATAACAGTATCAAATGCAATCGTCAATAAAAGTTATAAAATACTTTTTCCCACCACGAGATGATGTTGACTTCATATCACAAATATTTGTGTGGATTAAGTCTAAGGGATATGAATTCCTTTCAACGGACTTATACGGATGCTTATCATACTTTGATTCCACACACATATGATATTTTGATTTATTGCACTCAAAGTTTGGCAAAACTTTTAAGTTAGTCAGTTTTTGGCAAGGTTTTGTAGTTGACATGTCCTAAACGACTATGCCATAAATCGTTTGACTCCAGCAAGTAAAAAAAAGCCTCAACTTTCTTCATTTCAACAACCATTACATAAAGTTTGAATGACCCTCATTGAGGTAGCCCTTTCCTACATATGTTTCATTCTTGCTTATTACAACTTTCTCCAAAACAAACACACACTTAAACCCATTTTTAATAAGAAGTATTGTCTATACTATGTTTTTCCTAATAGTAGGAACATGGAGAACATTGTTGAGAGTCAACACCTTGTCAGAAGTCACTTTTAGGAATATCTTCCCACTTTCTTCAACCTTGGTTATTGTATTATTTTACATGAAGATCACTTCTTTGGGACCAACGGAATCATAAGTAGCAAAAGCTTATTTGTCCGCTCAAACATGTCTAGTGGCTCCTAAATTAAACCACCATTAATTTGGATATCCAACTAGATTGTTTTCAGTGATCACATCACATAGATTTTCAATCTATCTAGTTGTTTCCAACATGTTTATCTAATCTCTTTTCTTGTCCAGAAGACTTCTTCATCTTTTTATTATTTGGAGCATCATCCTTAACAGGATTCGCAACAATCATTGATGATTTTTTTCATTCAGCTCATTATCCTCATCTATCTTGAACTGACTCATAAGATCTTTCCAATCAGACAATTAATTTTCAATTATTATTATAATTATTATTATTATTATTTTAAGAATATGAGGATCTATACTTGTGAACATTTACATTGCAAGTTTGGCCAGTCAAACTGACATCATTTACTGCCATTCTTTGAAGTTCACACCAAAATATTTTTCTATTTCTCTGTCATTTTCATTGCTAGAGCAATACCTGAACGACTTAATGACGCAACATTATTAGTTATTGGGACAACACCATTCACAACCAAATCAATTTATTGTTCTGTTTCATTCGTCATTTTCTTGTCAATCTTTGACATACTCTTTAGTATTTTAGAATACTAACAATAATGAATTTAATCTTTAGCCAACTTGTTTCTAGTCAATGATAAAGTTCTTATATCTTCAAATTATCAACTGAATGAACTATGAAACATGACAAATTTTTTATGACTTCAAATCATAATCATCAAACAGAGTGAAATCCCACAGATTTTAAACTCTAGAAACCAATACAAAGATCTTAAAGAATCAGTGACGTTTTTATATTCTTCGACCCAAATTCTAATACTGATTTCTCGATGAAGTTTTTATGTTCTTCTAATCTAGGGAGTGAAAATCAAAAGATTTAGTCTCCATGAAATCAGACCCAATACAGATTAACCAAATACTTGATTTATAAATAGCGATAATTTTTTTTTTCACCAAACAAGCATAAAAATAAATATTTTTATACTTTCCTTAGTGTTTTTGTTTTCCTCAATTTTGATAAAATTTGTATTTTTCAATAATAACTTCAAACACATGTTCAAATTAACATATGAATAATCAAATGAAGTTTTAACTCTGTATTTACAACTTTGAACTTTTAACAATAAGTTCAACCCAACTTATGAACATCAACAAAATGAAGTTCAAACTATTATCTGGAAAATAGCAAAACCAAATGGTAAGAACTTCAACACAAGTTCAACCAAGTTATGAACTATCAAAATGAAGTTTCAAGAACTTCAAACACAAGTTCAAAAAGTTGAAGAACTATCAATATGAAGTTCAACTATTTACTAAAATAACAGTAAACGAAACAATACAGATTAGTAATTTATTTTCTTAAGATTGTTGTTTTTCGGGTACACAAAATTTATATTTTCGCAACACTACTTCAATACAACTTCAAAAATAAATCAAGAATACTTATGAAGTTGTCCAACACCTTCAACATAAGATCAAAATGATCTTTCAAAGAAGTATGTTTTCAGTTTCTTAAAGAAAAATAGATGAAGCAGAAAAAAGCCAAGTCCTCCGAATTCATGGAATGTTTTTAAGGAAATAATTCTCCTCAAGTACCCGAGGTTGCGAAATTTTCCTCCTAGGATAAGGATAAAATGGCTTTACAACCAGAATGTAGCGGTATCTCAAACTTTCTGGGTTTTTTCGAACTCACTCAACGGAAAATGATCACACAGTTTTTAGAAGCAAGAGAATATTTTTCTTATGCAGAAATTTTTCATATTAAACCTGTGGAAAAAATACAAGTTTATATAGCCATAAAGTTCTCCTTCCAAAAGGTGGCAATGGTTCATCCAAAAAGGTGTATCATTTGGAAGAGTCATGTCTGTTCATTCTAAACATTGTGTCTTTTTTTTTTCTGAACAGACATAACTATTTGAACAACCACTCTTTTTCCAAAACAATGTGTCTTTTTGTCAATGGATTGTGTCCCTCCATTTTCTATTCACACCAATTGAACCCAACATAATCCGCCTTCAAAGAAATAAATTATTCATTTATCCGATAACCCGATATCAATAAGTCAATTTTGAGATTGAGTTACCGGTTACAGTTTGATTTTTAACACCCCTAACTTCAGTTTCACATAATTTTAAGTCTCTATCCAGTGTTTAAAAATTTTGCAACTGTTATTAGCTCAAGTTTCGTCTGTCGTTTTATTACTTGAAATTGAAAGAGTGATATAGCACTTTAAAGTTTGAGAGGTTTGAACTATTTTCATTTGAAGAATAACTGCAATTTTTGGAAATGTAAGTAGGACCAGAAATTTCATGCCCTGGCAGCGGCAATACTGTCCGATTTCTGAACCTATACCTTTTTCTGTCAAGTTTTGAATCTTGCATTCTTTAGCTAACTTTTGAGAAGATTTTGGCTAGGATATGTGAGCCTAACAGTGGTTGAATTGGTGAGGATGCACTGCTAGTTTTCAGTCCCTGTTTGTTAACCAACTTTGTGTATGCAGCCAAAGTTATTTCTTGCTTGCTTATCGTTGAGAAACTCCAATTAATTGAGAAAAAAAATAAAATAAACACTAGGTTTATCTTGATATGTAACTATGTCAACAAGGGTATTCCTATCCTACAATTGCAATGTACGCGATTTATATTTGCTTTATGTTTCCAACATAATTTAATTCATGAAAAATAAACTTCAACCACAAATAAAAATATAAAAACATAATAATTTTTATTCATAAACGATGGGGGTACAAATCTGTTCCTCCCTTGATTCTTCTCTCATGATTTTCTCCATAATTTGAGGGTTGCCAGTGGCATATTTCTCGAACATAGGATTTGATATGAATTTCTCCATAATTCGAGGGCTGTTATGGCGTATTTCTCGAACGTAGGAATATTTGGATTTGATCTCCATGAAAGGAGGTTTTGTGGATTTCTTGATATATTTGATTATCAAGAAGATAAGATTTTGATCTATAAATATCCCATGAATTTATTGGGACTTTGAAGATCGTTGATCTCTTTGTGAATATCCCGTGAATTTGTGGGATACTGAAGATGCCTCTTTAAAGGATATTTGTCCCCTTTATATAGGCGTAATTTAGGGTTTAGGTAGAGTAACCATCAAGCTAAATTTAGGGTAAAGTAGCCCAAGAACTCTAACCAAAATTGAACTCTTTTTGTAGAGTCCACAAAATTTCAATGTCTACAAATGCCCCTACTTCAAGGCTTGTCGGAGTGTAGACTTGATGAAACTCAAAGTCAAGTTTTGAAGTACCACTTTCATCTTTACAATCCTGCGGTTACAGATTTGCAGATATGATTTATGAGAGAAGAGATGAAGGACAGATTTGGTCCCACTGGGCATGCCAATTTGTTTCCAAAATAATTTAATTCATGAAAAATAAACTTTAACCACAAATAAAAATATGAAGAAACAATAATTTGTATTGATAAACGATGTGGGTACAAATCTGTTCCTCCCTTGATTCTACTCTCTTGATTTTCTCCGTAATTCGAGGGCCGTCAGTAGCATATTTCTCGAATATAGGAAGATTTAGATATGAATTTCTCCATAATTCGAGGGTCGTTAGTGCCGTATTTTCAAACGTAGGAATATTTGGGATTGAATTTCTCCATAATTCGAGGGCCGTTAGTGGCGTATTTCTCGAATGTAGGAAGATTTGGATATGAATTTCTCCGTAATTCGAGGACCGTTAGTGGCGTATTTATCAAACATAGGAATAAATATTTGAATTTGATCTCCATGAAAGGAGGATTTGTTGATATTCTTGATTTATTTGATTAATCAAGAAGAAAGAGTTTTGATCCTTTGAGATCTTCAAGATCCCAAATATCCCACAAATTCACGAGATATGCATAAATCTCGAATATCTCAAAAGATCAAAACTCTTTATTCTTGATTAATCAAATAAATCAAGAATATCAACAAATCCTCTTTTCATGGAGATCAAATTCAAATATTTATTCCTATGTTCGAGAAATACGCCACTAACTATCCTCGAATTACGGAGAAATTCATATCCAAATCTTCCTACATTCGAGAAATACGCCACTAACGGCCCTCGAATTATGGAGAAATTCAATCCCAAATATTCCTACGTTCGAAAATACGCCACTAACGGCCCTCGAATTACGGAGAAATTCATATCTAAATCTTCCTCCATTCGAGAAATACGCTACTAACAACCCTCGAATTACGGAGAAAATCAAGAGAGTAGAATAAAGAGAGGAACAGATTTGTATCCACATCGTTTATCAATACAAATTGTTGTTTCTTCATATTTTTATTTATGGTTGAAATTTATTTTCCATGAATTAAATTATATTTTCTAGCTTACCAATTTACGAAGCACACTTAATTTAAGGGGCAAATATTTAAAAATATAACAGCAAACAGAGTTGCAGATTATTAGAAAATGTGCCAATTTTAGAAATTTGGAACAGAACAACATGATCAAATCTTGACTTACAACTTAAAACAACATGATCAAATCAAATCATACACCTTGCTGACTTGGATTAAGGATATCGTTTCAGTAATATACTTCCAGATGAATACAATTTGATTTTAAAATTTCAAGAAAACTAGTTGATTAAAAGAGGCGGTCCATTTGTTCAAACTCTAGATAAGCTAAGCTAGTGTTTTGAGGAAAGAGGAAAAAAAAGAAGAAGATCACAAATCAATTTCATAAATTTCAAATCTGTTGAACCAAAAACGGACGTAGGCAAATCAGTAAAAGAGCCTTTTATTCATACATAAATCCTCAAAGCATAGCAATGTGATCCCATCTTCCTAAATGTTCAAGTTTCCTTTCTAAGACCTTGTGAAAGATTTTTTGGAATAAAAAAAGGGCACAATGGTTCCGACGAATCTTGAAACATAACAACATGAACGACAAACTTACTCACCACAGTAATTTCTACAAATGGTATCAATTCTCATTAACCAGTTCTACAAATTAATAAACTATAACAAAAAAATAAAAACAAACACGTCCAAATAGGTAGGATTTCAACAAAACACAAAGAACTAATAAACAACTTCATTTATTTTTAAAAATCGGAAAGCTAATAGTGAATGTGATTACTGACCTTTTGCGGAGCAAAGAACTAGGACTTTTTCGTCGGTGATTCAAGTCAATAGTTTTCCACCAATTTTGAGTACGAGCGATGAAAAGCAACAGAGTTGGGAGGCGAGTAATCAAAAACTATGAAAACAAAGCAAGAACACTTAGGGAGCAAAATAGTATGGGACTCAAGAATTCCCCCAATTTCTCCAGCACCTAAACCTCCTTTTAATGAATGAATAGGGGTGTATTTATAGGAAAAAACGTACCCTCCAACAACTTATTCAAGAAGCTAAAAATTTAAAATTTAAAAAATGAAAATAGAGGGAGAAAAAGAGAAAAAGTCTTCATATCTCTGAGCTTAAAGTGATGGACAAGACTATTATAACCGTTAGGTATGCAAAAACCACAAAAACCGCAAAATCCGGTGGATTCATCACAATTGAAGTGATGGAAGCTCTGGTTTGTTTCAGTTTCAACGTGAAGAAGAGGAGTTTTAGGGATGTGTCAGTCGTATTGCTGATGTTGCTGTTGTTTAATCAAGGGGCAAAATTCAGAAATAACATACTTAACCCTTTAATTATGAGATTCATAGCAACACTTTCATAATTGCATATTATAGCAACTTTTGATATGTATTTTTGCAAAGTGTTGCTATAAAAATACAAATACAATTGTTTTTACTGCATTAATTATCTGATCTAAATATGGTAATAATTTAATAAATTAACAATTAACGATTACAATCCCATTAAAAGCTCACTAATCACCCTTTTTTCGTTACCTTCCGACAACCCTATTCAAATTTAAAAAAATTGTATTATCCACTCGCTATATGCGTGATTCTTCTTCTTCTTCAAAAAAAAAAAATAATTCAATTCAATTTTCCAGTCGCTAAACACATGATCCTTAAAAAAAAAATCAATTCAAATTTTTGTTGAAGCTTCAAATTCGTTGTAATTGAACAATCAAATTCAATTGTACTTGTTGATGTTCAAAAAAAAATTCGTAAAGTTCAACTATCAACATTACCTTGTTCTTGATAACACTTTGAAATTCAATTATCTTCTACGAATTAGTGCTTAAGTGTTGTTTCAGGTATTACCGTATTTTTTTGAGTATATTTTGCTTTTGCCGATCATTTTTTTTCAATTACTCAATTTGTGATGCATCGTAGATTTATTTACTGATGCTCCTATTTAGTTTTTTGTTGTCGTCGTTAAATTTTGTATGAATAATTTCTAAACGAATTTCAAGTTATAAGCAATGAAGGAGTAAATTCAACATATATAACAAGAACCTTCAGAATTCAACTATTTGTTGCCAAATTTAAGTTTAGAAGTTGTTTCAAGTATTAAAATTTCACTGTTCGACTATTTATTTGATGATCGTTTGTTGTTCTTTTGATCGGTTTAACAATTGAACAGACTGTGAAGCTTTCTAGATTTTCGATTATGAACATAATTTAAACAAATTTTGATTTGAATTTTATTCAATTATTTTTTGAAATCCTAGATCAATGAATGATCTAATTCAGCTGTTGAATGTGATGAAATTCTATTGACACATATCAAAATACAAATTAGGTATGCTCCCAGATGTATTTTTTGTGTTTAATGTTAAAACTGCATATGTATTTTTGCTATGCTTAGTGTTAACACTGCATATGTATTTTTGGTTTGTTTGTCGGAATTTCAGAATATAACTGTATATGTGAAAATATATGTTATACGTGTTTTACTTCTGTTCGATTCAGTAGTTTCTGTATTTGGTTAAAAACTTTTGTTGTGTTTGTATTTTACTTTAAACAAATTTTATTTTACTGTATTTTTTGAACAAATTGTGATGCTTTGTAGAATTTTAATTATGAACATAATTTAAACAAATTTCTATTTGAATTTTATTCAATTATTTTCTAAAATTCTAGATCAATGAATGATCGAATTTAGTTGTTGAATGTGATGAAATTCTATTGATCCATATCAAAATACAAATTAGGTATGCTCCCAGATGAATGAGACGTCTACAACAATTGTACTGCCACCAAAGTACAAACGCCCTCCTGGAAGACCTCCTGCAAAGAAGGATAGCGAAAAATTGGGTCGAGATATGTTTGGAAAGAAGAACATCAACTCATGCACTGGACATGGGGCTAAGGGTCACAACAGACATTCTTGTAGGAAATATCATAAATAATACATTTTTTCTTCTGTATTATTTTTTAATACTTTCTTCTGCACTTTTTATAATAATGAACTCATTTTTATGGTTCTAAACATTTATTTAGCATTTGCGATCTAAGCACTGTTTAATATGAATGTTGCATTTGTATATAATGCAAAATCTGAACACTGCTTATGTATTTTGAATCTACATATCATATGAATTTTGAACACTGTATATGTATTTTTAGTACAACTTTAGTAACTTTGGTTAAACTCATATGAATGTTATCTTTAGAATGAAGAAAAATTAAAATAAATATGATGTATATTGCGTATGTATTTTTAATGCAGTTTCATATGATTTTAATAAAATTTTAAAATAAATTAATTTCGTGCATTTTTCTAAATTAGTTAGTTTGAATCACCTCATATTTATTTTGAAACTATTGAACAAAGGATAAATACATATGATATATTCTGCATATGTATTTATTTAATGCAAAATATGAACACTGTATATGTATTTTTGATCTCTAAATCTCACAGCAAAAAAAATAAAACTGCATAAAATACTTAAATGAATTTCTTTCATTCAATTCACAAACTTAAAGTTGAATTCATCTCATATGTATTTTGAAAGTAAATGAACACAAATTAGAATATATATGAAGGTAAGTGCATATGTATTTGTATTGAAAATTTCAAGACTGCATATGTATTTCAGAGGTCAATCGCACTGCAACCAATATTATTGAACACTGAAGTAAAAAACATAGTACAAAATTGTTGAAAACATATTCAACTTATACAACAGAAATGAATTACTTTCATTCACTTCAAAATAAGTAACATTTAAACACTTCAAAACATGAAATAAGTTTGTACAAAAAAAAACAACATCCATACACCATTTTGTCGACTATCCAATGTAATAAATTCAACAATCATCATATTTCTAAAACTTCAGTGACACTAGTTGTTCGACTTTGCCTTCCATGCCTCAAGGGTGCTTCGACATCGCTATGAGCATTTGCTTCTTGTTTTCTCATGCCATATATAGTCCCACAATAGTGCAGCATAACATGTACGAAGTGTGTTGGGGTTGAACTCAATCAAAGGAATTCTTTTAACATAGTGTGAAGTTTTCATCTTAATGAATCAAAGCTGTTTGTAAAATGCTACTTTTCTTTCTGCAACAAGTAAGAGTACGGCGATTGCCAGCACTGACTCAGACACACACGTGGGCGGTTGAGTAGTGAAAAAGACACTCTGCGTATGTTACCATATACAGACCACAGTCCCTACAAAAAAAAATTGAATAATAAAATTTAATTTCTACAAACGATATTGGTAAATGTATATTAAAGTACTTACAAGCTTTCACTTGATTGTTGAACCAATTCATCTGCAAATAACACATCAAAAAGATCTGACAAGTTTTTATCTTTGTATATTGGATGGTTATGAAGATTAATACCTTTATTTTTGTAGAAATTACAAGCTTGGGACACAATGGGATAATCTTAGCTAATTTTTGTATCTCAGTCAGAACAACTGCATAGTGACCAGAGAATTCATATGAATTATATAAGAATATGCACCTCTTGGAGAATGATAAAACTGCGAGAACCCAATGATGTTTCTCAAAATTAACAAATTTTTATTTTTGTAAAACTGTAAAAAAAACCAACAAAACACATTAAAACTACACCTTAAACTGTATAAATCAACAAAATACAACCAACACATCAAAAAATACATATAACATGCATATGTATTTTTAATAGAATAAATCATCTCACTGCAATTCCTAAATACATATCAGAAGAAACATAAAATACATATTAACTCACTGAAAAAATACATATTACCCCAATTGATAAAGTTTTACAGAAATCCCTAAATATATAACAGTAAATAAAAATAAATATACAACGAAAAAATACCTCTTCCTCCATGTCTTCTTCAGATTCATTAGCACAAAGAGTTCTCAACATCGCCATCAACATTGTTTGACTTTTCAATTTCTTTTGCTTTTCTTTTCTTCTCATATTTTTTTTTAATTTGTTCGCCTTTTGGAGAAGAAACTTTTTTCAATCACTTTTTTCTTCAAAATATCAGCTATCTTCGAAAAAATTCAACCAACAACAACAACAAATCAACCAAAAATCATCTACAATATTCATTCAACTCAGATTATCCTCAATTTATCGCAACAAAATAAAATTCAGTTCCAATTCTCATCCAAAATTTAATTTTTTCAACTATATCAACTCATAAAACATCAAATTTAACTAAAAAACAAACAAAATAAAATTCAGCAAATTCGATGACCTTGATTCTCCGTTAACAACTACAAAAATCAAAACCTTAAAGATGAAATGGAGAAATTGTTTACAGTACAAAATTAAAAAAATAAATATTGAGAAATTGATAACATGCAATAACTAAATTAATTATTTACCTGAAATTGTGGAACAATAATCGTGAAAAAGACATTAAGAAGGAAAAATCTTGAAAGAGAAAATTTGATAAGAAGCATGAAAAATGGTAAAGTATAAAGCAATTAAAGGAAAGAAAAGTTTTAAGCATAAATAATGGAACCTGCTTTTAAGATGCGGTAATTGTGGTCCCCCACTTAAAATAATGCTACAAATGCTACACAAGGTAATTAGAAAAAACTGTTGCTATTTTTTGTAATTTAGTACTTAGGTATGCTAACATATGTATTTTTCCCTTTAACCAATTAAGGAGGATAATGATAAAGTGAGCTGAGTTAGAATGTTTTATTGGGCTGGGGTAGATTTGGTTACAGTAAAAAAAAGATTTTGGACTGGTTTCAAGTGTTGGGCTGCTCTAATGGCCCAAATTGATGCATAAGTGAATTAAATTTGCAAGAAATCTAATATTTCTCACTCATTTTTATATAATTAATTTAACTATGCTTCTTTTGTCCTAATTAATTTTTATAATATACGTATATGTATATATATATATATATATATATATATATATATATATATATATATATATATATATATATATATATATATATATATATATATGTATATAAATTCACACAAACATAACTATATTTAGAAAATATTATAACGATACGATAAATTTTGTATTGAATTAAAAATAAAAAATAACATGCTAACATTTAACTATTTATTGCGATATCAAAAATATTTACATTATATATATATATATATATATATATATATATATATATATATATATTTTACATATACGATTAAACCTGAGAAAGTGAAAGAAAATTATTTTGTTTATATCAAAATTACTGAAACTAAAATGAAGGATAAAAATGTTATTTTTGATAAAATATTCAGGACTAAGAAGCATGAAAAACTTAATTATACGAAAAGGAGAGCCAAAATTGAGTATCAACAGTTTGTCCCTCTTAGACCAAAGATGATGAAAGAGACTTTGTGCAAAGACGTTAATGTAAATCAATTTTTTCTTGATTGGTAAATTAGACCAATTATGAAAAAGCTAGACCTAAAAGGTGGAATGGTAAAGCTAGAATTGACACGATTTGAGATCATGAATTTGACCGAACACTGATTTTTTAATTTGCCTACATATCCAAGATTTGACGAGAATCAGGTAGATGTAGTTCAACAATTATGTTATGTAAACATTTTGAGAGAACCTCAAAATTTGTCCCAGTTTCAGATTTATGATGGCATTGAAATATGAGAATAGATTTATGAAAAGGTTTAGTTATATGAGAAATTCAGAAAATTGAGTCGAGTTGAGCTTTGAATCGTCGACACAGCTAGAGATGCTTGACATTCCGCTAGCTTTTTCCTAGTTCGCTGGTTAGAGATAGTTCCACGTTTGTGCTAAGGTTCCTAGAAAACTTAAACTAGATAAAATAGTTAGTATATAAATAGTAAATACATTCAGTGATTTAATGAAGAAAATGTCTCGGGCGTTACTTTATGCAAATATGGTCTTGCAAGTTGAAAACAATGTTATGCAAAATGAAGTTTTATGCCAATGATTCATCTGAATGATATCTTTCGGTTATGAAAATGAGGCCTTAAACCAAGTAAATTATGAATATGAGATATTTTCACCAAATGATAGATGGACGGAGGCTTTTCTCTAAGCCAACAATTTATGAAAAATAACTTTTTCAAGCAATAAATTTCTATAAAACATTTGTTTAGTGCATCCATAAGTTTTGTGTATTTATTAAAAAATAATTGTACAGTGCATTTGAAAGCAATTGTGGGTGTTGTAGAAGAAATTTAAAGCCATGCATATTGTGAAATAATTTAAATCGATTGTGCAGTGTCTTTTGAAGAAAATGAAAGCCATGCATAATGCGAAATAAGTTAAAGCGGTTGTCCAGTGATTTAAGAAAAATGGAAGTCATGCATAGTGCAAAATAACTTAAAGCAATTATGCAGTGCATTTGTGCCCATGCAAAAGCCAGTAAGGCCATGTGCAATGCATTCTAAAATATGTTAAAGCATTTGTGCAGTGCATGTCGGTGCATTTTAGAGCACATATGCAAAGTAATTGAAAGCCACGTGTAGTGCATTTTAAAGTAATTTAAAGAGATTGTGCAATGCGTCTGTGCTTATGCAAAGCCATTATAGCCATGTGCAATGTATTTTAACATATTTTAAAGTATTTGTGCGTGCATGTTCGGTGCATTTTAGAGCATATGCGCAAAATAATTGAAAGTCATGTATTGTGTATTTTAATCATATGAAAACACTTATGCAGTACATTAAAAGACATCTATGTAGATTAGCCAGAAGTCATGTGCATGGAGCTTGAAATCTTTGTAAGATTTTCAAAATCATTTAATCAATATTACTACAAAGGCATGATTTCTCCTAAATATTTTAAAGAAAATTCAAACCGTTCGAGGTGTAATCCTCGCAAGCCCGAACAAGTTATCAACTTTTGGCTTCTGCTATTCTTCCACACCTGCACTCAAAGAAAATTTGTAAGTTTGGAGGGTGGTTGATTTGTGATGACTTTGAAGGTCTGGTTCTTGATACTTCGTGCTTCCAGCTTTGTTTGGACTCATAACCCCGTCTATTTCAAATCTTGACCAATGGATAATAAGAAAATATTTGATTAAACACTATTTAAAGTTAAAGATAAATTAGAAGCAAATAACTTCATAAATAAAAATGTGCAAATATGCATAGTGGTAAAAGAAATTCTGCCAAACTTTTGAACTGTGACATATTGTGTGTCACGACCCAAAATCCCATCGGGCTGGACTGGCACCCGAAGCCGAGAAGGCCCGGGAGAACCCGTTCAAATACCTGTACTTTCACTTACATGTCACTAAAAATTTGGACAGCACTTCGTTGCATATATAAGAATCTAATTACCTGTATCAGCATAACACGCACAAATATATATATAATACTTGGCCGTCGGGGCCACCACATATACAAATATGACCCTCACTTCTTTGCCCAAATTGACTGCCTCTGAACCCCTGATGCTGTGGTGGAGCACTAGCTGCAGAATAAGAAAATAATGGTCTAGGTGGTCTAGCAGAAAATTGAGGTCTAAAACCTCCTTGTGGCGCCATAAACTGCCCTATAGATCTGGCCCTCTTAGAAGATCCACTTTCAAATTCCTGTGTTCTTCTTCTTTGCCTCTGATCTTCCATTTTCTGTGCAAATGCTTGGATCCTAGCTATATCCATGTCTTTATTCAGTGCAGCAATAGTACAATCCCTAACCAAATACGGATCCAATCCATCCACATACCGATGAACTCTGTCATCCATAGTAGCTATAACATTAGGAGCATATCTGGACAAGGAATTAAATCGAAGACTATACTCCCTCACACTTGTATTACCCTGTCGAAGATTTAAGAACTGATCCACATGGGCCTGACGAGTCTCATATGGAAGATAATGATCAATAAATGCCTCTTTGAACTCTTTCCAAGTAGCTGGGGGTGCATCAGTGCCCCTTGACCATTTCCAGTCTTCATACCAATATATAGCCTCACCTTTGAATCTATACGCGGCTAACTCCACTATCTCTCTGCCCGATACATGTATCACCTCTAGGGCCCTTTGGATTTGATCAATAAAGTCCTGTGGATCTTCATTAAGATCGGATCCGGTAAAAGTAGGCTGATCCATCTTAAGAAAATCTTGCGTCCGAAGACTAGCCGCCCTATCAGTACCGCTAGAACCCGCGGCAGGAATAGCTTGCCCTTGGACTTGCCCAGCAACTATACGAGTCAAAAGTTGCACTGCATTTCTAAGATCTTGATCAACAACATTAATAGGTGGCTCTGGGGATATAGTTCTCCCCCCCCCCCCCTTATTTCTTCCGGACTGGGGGAAGTTTCAAATGCATGCTCAGCTGGAGCCTCACTTTGATTAGCTGGTATAGTGGGTAACTTACTAGTCCCCTCTCCCGCAGCCACATCTACTTGCTTACCGGTATTCTTGCTTTTGGTAACCGGCATCATTACTATAATAAGAGAAACAAACTGATTCAGTGGTCAACTATGACTTCATATACAATATAAGCTCTATCGCACGATCTAAGAAATGAAGAAAAGAAACAATTCCTAAATGTCCATAGCCTCCTGTTTATAGATGTGGTGCACAACACACCGATAAACAAGACTCTACATAGACACGGCTTTGTAGACTCACTAGGACGAACCTCTCTGATACCACTTTTGTCACGGCCCAAAATCCCATCGGGCCGGACTGGCACCCGAAGCCAAGAAGGCCCGGGAGAACCCGTTCAAATACCTGTACTTTCACTTACATGTCACCAAAAATTTGGACATCACTTCGTTGCATATATAAGAATCTAATTACCTGTATCAGCATAACACGCACAAATATATATATAATACTTGGCCGTCGGGGCCACCACATATACAAATATAACATCACTATATAAACTCCCATTACTTTACCCTTCCTTATGTCTACAAAGCCTCTAGGATATACGTGACATAACTAGGGTCGGAACAAACCCCCGCCCACACATGACTCCTGTACAATAACAAAATATAAGGAACCGACTCGAAAAGCTCTGAAGCAATCTGGAGCTCACCAACAATAGCTGTATGACCTGGATCCTATCTATGCTGTGAATAAGCTGAAGCACCTGTGCCTGCAGCATGAAATGCAGGTCCCCCATGAGGGACGTCAGTACGAAATATGTACTGAGTATGTAAAGCTGTAAATAATCATATGTGATATAGGAGATCAAGAAAATCAGACGCAAGTGAATAAATCATAATAGAAGTGAACCATACTTCATAAACACTTTTAGGATCATGTACATTATCATTAATCTGAATTGGGTTCCTGAATTCAAACACATTTGTGGAACGGTATACATTCGTTTATTTCATTCTTTACAATTATCATTCGCCATTACCTCCTCCTCCCGAACCTCCAACCACCTAACAATAATCAATATTGTACCGTACTGTGACCATTAGGCTGCCCCCAGTACATATCAACTGTAATCATATCAAGTATCGGGATCAGTCCATGCTAGGCTTAAGCCCCTGAGCTACCACCCACACGTATATCAAGTAACACACATAAGAGATCTTTCCAATAACTTAGTTCAAAATCTTTTAAGGTTATTACATTAGTGTTCATGCCAATATAGTACCTTTGGAACAATGATACATCAATAGGAATCAAGTAATAGACCTTCTATACAATAACGATGTAATAAAGACTCATTGGTACAACAACAATGTGTTTCAGAATCATCAATATCACAACAATGAAATAGGAGCCTTTTGGTATATCAATGAAGCATTTTGACACTTTATAGAATGGAAACAACTTCGTTGGTAATGTAGAACAATACATGTTTTTGGACAACCTCGGAATCTTACTTGATGGAACATTGGTGTTTTCATGCCAAAGAACATCGTTAGAGTATGCTTTACATACCTCGTTGTAGATTCGGATAGCAATTCAACACAACTTCCCGCCTTTACAAATCACTTATCTACAATGAAATATTTGGCATCTAGTATTAGCAACCCAACACCACAATTCTCTTCCATAATTCCATACAACCAATATTTGCAAAGCATTCCAAAAACCAACTTGAACAATAGGTTTATGTGTATATATATATATAATCATCATTTAAATACCACATCATCACACCAAATACCTTCACAATTCAACATAATCCAACCATGCACAAGAATGATCCAACATCATTTCCAATCATCTTTCAACAACAATCAAATAACATACTTCTTATGCTCACATGCATATATATACATATCCATATAAATAACACCAACATAATTTACATCCTTACCATAAAATGACCCTTTTGATTTCGAAGTCCTGTTGGCCCAAATAAGGGGTGCTTCTCGAAGCCCTCGAGATGGTGAACATAACTACGGAATCAATTTAGATTTTCTACGGTTGAATCACAAGATAATTGGAGTTGAAATTAGGCTAGGGTTTCTTATTTTCAATAATTTGATGATAATTGATGGATATGAGACTAATTATATGTATATAATGACCAATTTTCGTCCATGAGGTGATGGAAAATGACCATATTGCCCTTAAAAATTTAAGTAAATCCGAATCTGTCCATGGTGGACTGTTTTGATAGGCTAAAGCAAATCGGCCATACCACTTTTCTCCGATATCGGATTTGGGTAAAATTGGTATTGTTGGAAAGATAATTCAAAGGTATTTCATTTCATATAAAGTAGGCCACCCAGTTCGTCCTATACAAGGAGTTATGATCGTTTGAAGTTGACCCAAAAAAACTATTTTGAGAGGCTGAAGTAAAACGAGTATAACTCCTTACTCAGATGTTGGATTTGGATGAAACCAATTGCATTGCAAAGAAGACTCAAAGATCTTTCTTTTGATAGGTCGAAGCTCTCCCAGTTCATTATATTGAGGGAGTTATGATCGTTCAAAGTCGACCCAAAAAACTGGCAGACCTCAGTAGTTTGTGTGAAAGAAATTTTCCTGCTCATTTACTGTTCACAATTATCCCGGCCACCGTTTTATAGTTTCGACCGTGCTCGATTATATCCGAAACTTATCCGTTTTTGGAAATCTTTATATCATTGGAAAGCTTATTCAATAACCTTCGTATGGAACCATCGACAGGCAAATTCCGATATAAATAAAGTCGATTCCTATACACATAAAATCAAACTATACACTTGAAACCATCTCAAAATAATCAATACTCATACTTAAACTCATATATGCCTAACTTAGGATCAATACATATACTCCAAAACATATAACCATGGCTAATGCACGTAATTAAGTACGGGGTGTTACATTGTGAAATAATGCGAACGTCTTTTGTCCAATGTGAATGTTTTTTTTTTCAAATTCTTGGTTGAACCCACACTCTTCAATATCTCTTGACGTCTTATCAATAGTTTCTCGAAATAATACCTTTTAAAAATTATCTCAGTTTGACTTGAGAGAGATGCTATCGCTTCCAAGATGATGAGACCGAGCCTTGTATAGTCTACCTACGTATGCCACCAGGGGAATTAGGCCAAGCATAGTTCATGCAATACACTTAAGAAAATTAAAAACTAAGGAGTTGAACCCTCCATGGGTTGCCTACGTATCCCACAGGAATCAGGCCAAACGTAGTTCATTCATATGAAATAGAAAAGGGAAAAATGATTTTTCTTCTAATGTGACCGAAGCTAATATGGCCGCTACGCATCCGCCATGGAAGTCAGATCAATTATAGTTCGCTTATAAGTAAACAGGGATTTTCAAAAAATTTCTACTTAAAATACCAAACCCGATATGGGTTTCCTATGTATTCCCCTAAGGGAATTAGGTCATTCGTAGTTTCATTACATAGAAAAAGGAATATTACATAAGAAAAATACTTCTAAACATGGTGTCTCTTAACAATATCTGCATTGATGACTTTAGGCCATACTTCACCATTCATTTCCACTAGAATCAGTGCTCCGCCTGTCAGTACTTGGTGAACGATGGAAGGACCTTGCCATTTAGATGCAAACTTTCCCTCAGCTTCATTCTAGTGTGAAAATATGAGCTTCAACACTAATTGTCCCAGTTTGAATTGTCTTGATCTTACCTTCTTGTTGAAAGCTTTGTCCATTCTATTTTGATAAAGATGTCTATGACAAACTGCATTCATCCTCTTTTCATCAATTGACATCGATTACTCTTACCAAGTTTGAATCTGTTTGGCATCACTCAACTCAGCTTACTGAATGTCTCAAAGATGGTATCTCTACTTTCGCGGGTAACACTGCTTTCATTTCGTAAATCAAAAGATAAGGTGCTGATCCAAGAGAAGTCCTAATATTGGTGCGACAACCAAGGAGGGCAAATGACAAATTCTCATGCCAATGATTGTAGTTACCAATCTACTTCCACAATATTTATTTGATCCTCTTGTTGGTGGCCTTAACTGCTCCATTCATCTGAGGACAGTAAGGGGTGAAATTATGATAAGTAATCTTAAACTCCTTATATATCTCATGCATCAAGCCATTATTGATATTAACTCCATTATTTGTTATAATCAACTTAGGAGCTCCAAATCAACAAATAATGTTCTTGCGAACAAAATCTGTCACCACTTTTTTGTCATAGACTTGTATTTAGAGAATCCTATCTATTTGGTAAAATAATCAATAGCTACCAAGATGAACCTATGTCCATTCGATATGGCAAGCTCAACAGGACTGATGATATCCATGCCCCAAGCTACGAATGACCAAGGAGAACCCATCATATTGAGTTCA
Organism: Capsicum baccatum var. pendulum; assembly: GCA_030864225.1. Taxonomy (NCBI): domain Eukaryota; kingdom Viridiplantae; phylum Streptophyta; class Magnoliopsida; order Solanales; family Solanaceae; genus Capsicum; species Capsicum baccatum. The sequence goes on along the minus strand of CM061551.1, from coordinate 128,712,019 downwards.
TTCGGTGGAACGTGAATCAAATCACCATGAATCTAGCATTGATGACATTTTTACATGAAGCGAATGCAATCTATTTCCATTGTCATCCAGAAATAACCAAATCAAAGAATATTCTTTGCCAAAACAAACCCATTCATATGTGGCCCACACATACCCCATGTATTTCTTCAACTAACCTAATCGCTTCCTGAGCGTCGACGCACCTTAAAAATCCTAAATCTGGAGTCTTCCTATAAAGGATGTCTCCATTTAGGAAAAAGTAATTTCCCAATCTTTGAAGTGTTCTCTTCTGAGTACTTGTTATAGCTTTTGGATAGTTTCCTTCCTTGAGATACTTCTTAATATTGTAGAACCAAGGTTTTCCATTCGGCTCCTCATCTACGTGAAAATAGTTGGTCGGTTGGTCTTTTACATTTACCTTGATAGGTATTATGAAATTCTTGTCTTGATGTTGAATCATAGAGGGCAAGGATGCCAATGCATCTGCTAACTAATTTTGAGTTCTCGAGATATGTTTAAATTCAACCTTGATGAACTTCTTAAACAACTCTTTCACGCACTCTAGACCTGGAAGCAACTTCACGTTTTTAACACTCCATTCACCTTGTACGAGATGAACCACTAAATCTGAGTCCCCTATAACCAAAAGTTCTTGTATGTTCATATCAACAACCATTCTAAGACCAAGAATGGAAGCCTCCTACTCTTCCATATTGTTAGTGCATGAAAATCTGAGCTTTGTCGAGATCGAATAATGCTGGCCTGACTCTAAAATTAGTATTGTCCCAATACCAACTCCTTTGAAGTTTGCAGCCCCATCAAAGAACATTCTCCAACCTGGATATTCTTCTGAATTATCTTCTCCAATAAATAGAACTTTTTCATCTGTGAAATAGGTTTTAAGAGGCTTATACCCTTCATCTATAGGGTTTTCTGCAAGATGGTCAGCTAAAGCTTGTCCTTTCACCGCTTTTTGAGTAACATAAATAATGTCAAATTCAATTAGCAAAATCTTCCACTTTGCTAGCTTCCCGGTAGGCATGGGATTTTGAAGATATACTTGAGCGAATCCATCCTAGATATCAAAAAAGTGGTATACGCACACATGTAATGCCTTAAATTTTGTGCAATCCAAGTCAAGGCACAAAATGTACACTTCAATAATGTATACCGGGCTTCATAAGGAGTGAAATTCTCACTCAAGTAATATATAGCCTGCTCATTTTTTCCAGTTTCATCATGTTGTCCTAATACACACCCAAATGCATTGTCTGACACAGACATATGTAGCAACAATAGCCTTCTGAGCTCTAAGGGCACCAAAATGGATGGATTATACAAATACCCCTTGATTCTATCAAAAGCTTGATGATAATCTCCTGTCCACTTGGTAGCAGCATCCTTTTTCAACAACTTGAATATGGGTTCACAGATCACCATGGACTATGTAATAAACCAACTGATGTAATTGAGCCGTCCTAGAAAACTCATCACGTCCTTCTGACTTCTTGGAGGAGGCAAGTCTTGGATAACCTTTATTTTTGAAGGATCCAATTATATGCATTTATTACTCACGATGAATCCCAATAGCTTCCTATTGGGGACACCAAATGCACACTTTACGGAATTTAATTTTAAATTATACCATCTCAGCCTGTCGAAAAACTTCTTTAGATTTGTCAAGTGATCCAAGCCCTTTCGCGATGTAATAATGACATCATCTACATAGTCTTTAATCTCCTTATGGATCATATCATGAAAAATTATGGTCATGTCCCTCATATAAGTTGCCACTGCATTCTTGAGTCCAAAAGGCATCACTCGATAATAGTATATTCCCCAAGGTGTGATGAAAATAGTTTTCTCAGTATCTTCTTCATTCATCAAGATCTGGTGATACCTTACAAATCCATTGATGAATGATTGCAGCTCATGCTTCGCACAATTATCAACGAGTATATAAATATTTGGTAGAGGGAAATCATCTTTTGGGGTAGCCTTGTTAAGATCCCGATAATACATGCATACTCTGATTTTTCCATCCTTCTTTGGAACGGGTACAATGTTCGCTAACCAAGTGGGATACTTTTCAACTCGAATGACATTGACATCGAATTGCTTAGCCACTTTCTCCTAGACTTTCAAACTCAAATCGAGCATCATCTTTCTCGGCTTCTATTTTACAAGAGCACAAGATGGATCAATTGACAACCTATGAGAAATAATGTCTTTGCTTAGACCCAGCATATTATCATAAGACCATGCAAACACATTTATATACTTTTTTAAGAGATCAATTAATTCTTTCCTCTGGGATGGAGTTAAATGAACGTTAATCCTTCTTTCTCTTATGAGTTCCAAATTCTCCAAGTTTTTCATCTCAGTTTCATCCAAATTAGGTTTTGCCTTATTTTCAAAATTTTCAAACTCTTTAGTCAACTCTTCTGACAAAGGATCTTTTTCATATTCTGCAAAGTCTTGTTCGATATTCGAAATTGTTTCGCTTGTTTCATTACATACCACATTCACAGTATTGATAGATTTATTAGTTTGCTTGCAGAAAATAGAAAAAGAAAAAATAAATTAATGAAGAGGATTTTAAATAAATTAGCGAAACATAGTTTGGATTTGACATTTAAGCTTTCAAAAGTGGTGGCAAAGCACATAAATTCATAAACACGATTCAGGCCTCAATTTCAAATTATATTGTTTCACTAATGCTAATACAATCATCTACCAAGACTCTCAGAGAAACGGGGATGCGGTACAAGTCCAATTGTTCAAAACATCTTTAGGCTCAGCATCCCAGATAGTCAGGGTCTCAATGCAATCCCCCATAATCACATTGCACTCAGCTTCTTCTTCTTCAATAATGAACAAGTTTTTGAGTCTTTCCATGAGGTCTTCTTCAACATCTTCCTTCGTTACTAAGGCAACAAACGCTTTGAAAAACAATTGATTTAGGAGCGGTACCAGCTTTCACATAAGGATGTCACCTTTCTTTTTGAGATTACCCGATAAGACTTCTTTAAGAGTGGGTTCATATCCAAGACCAAAAGTGCTCTTTTGTTTGGACAATTGTATTGGCTCTAGTATTCCATCCAAGTTCACACCAAGACCTTCACCAGGAACAAAACCATTCTTCAATATTTCCAAGGCCATCTTCATAAGTTCCCATGGTGTAACGCCCCAAAACCTGGTCCCAAGATGTCACACGGTGCTCAAGACTACGAATAGCCTTAAGCTAACCCTATCTTTCTTCTACTAAGTCAGAATCTCATAACAAAGGAAATATAGACATACGAGTCATACTCTATGCGAAAAACTATCTGAGATAATGTCTGAAATCTTAATACTGAATAATCTGAATCAAAACTAGCAGTCTGACAAGTCTCTACTAGTAATAACTAGAGAGTCACTGGGATAAACCCCCAGCTGACTTGGACTGTCTGAAAATACTGTATCATTTAATCTGTTAAGCTGAAAATAAACTGAATGACTAAGTCCCCAAACTACGAGGACTCACCAACTGTCGTATGTAGATAGAGATGGTCAAAAAATCACTCATGCTGCTGGAACTGAGCACTTGAACCTACATTTTGAGACAATATGACACATAAACATATATATGGATCAGTACTTTGAGGATGTACTGAGTATATAGGGGTGAAATGCATAAGTAAAACAAAGTCTCAATAATCATCATAATTTGTAAAACAATGCATGCTAAATGTAAATGACTAACATAAGATGGAATATCTGAAAACTAAAAGCTATAATTATAAATAGAAAATCATACTTTGTAAATCTAGTGAGTCATAACATTTATTTCTGAAAGTTGTACTAATGTTCTGTCTGTAAATCATGTTGTCTAAGTCTAGAGAGGACTCACTTTTATATCTAAAATCTGAAAGCTAAAATCGATAACTAATATCTTTCTATAAAGCATAATCTGAATAAAACTGTGAGCCTTTACACTTAGTTTTCTTAAAGCTTTTCTGTTATTCATTTCTATTAGTATTACTCTTTCTGTAGGGAAAATACTTTAAAAACTATTATGAAAGTCTTTACTATTAGGGAGGTTCTTCTAACTGATATAAACCATGTAAGCTAACATGGAGTCCAACGTCTTGTTCCCCTATAGGGAAAACCTCACGATGGGGAGAGGTGTCATACTCTTACCAAGAAGTATAACCTGAGCTAAGTGATCACATCTGTAACTATCATCCATATAGAATGGGAATAATTTGATAATCTGTACCTACGTTGGCTGCATAGTTCTGTGGAAGATAGGGCACGCTAATCCCACACTTCTCGCTCGTTGCTAAATACTACTCTCTTTAATCTGCGCTCATTCTATTGAAAATCCACTTATAAAAACTAGCATAAGGGTTTATTATAAAACCAATTATGCTTTTATCTAAGTCATTCTGTAATAAAGCTAATCTGAATTCTGTAATCTGAGATAAATATATAAAGTGGAATCCAAATCTTATCTGAAGATCAAAAGATGAAAACTTTATTGAAAATCTGTAAATAATCTGATCATAGGATGCTTAAAGCATCATCTTTCTTGAAATATCAACATATAATCTTAGGCTTGATAATCCATGCATCAGGTTCATGTCAAAACATCATAATAATTATGCTTGATAATGAATAGAATGATAATTCATCTCAAAATCTAGAATTTACTGCAATAGGAATGAAAATATGAAAATAAACATGCAATTCATCTTCAAAATCTCTCAAAAACTCATAATATTGCAAATAGCAATAATGGGTATGAACCCCAATTCAAATCTCATGGATATTCATTCAAAATCACATGAATTTGTAATTAAAACTTGATTTTGGGCACAAGGATGAAAGAGGATCCTTGTTCATAAATCCCACATACCTTAATTGATGATTAAATGAAAAATCTTGAATTTTGGATTCCTATTTGAGTTCTTGATTATCTTGATTTGAGAATCCTTAATTTAGAACTTTCTTGGAGAAATAATGGAGGAATTTGAATTTCTTGGAGAGTAAGCTTTGAGCTGTAGGGTTTTGCTTTAAGAGAGAATGAATGAAAAATAAGCATAATAGGATTAGAATGGATTTAATCTTGTGTTATTCACGAATTGGGGCTTGGGAATTGATCAAAGTTCCCCTTTTAAACTTTTAATCAAAACTGAAAACAATAAAATTTTTCCGATTTTACATGCCACTACGACGCACCATTATCGCGTGGCTCACTGGAAAAAGGATGAGTGGGAACTGAAAGTTCAACGCAATGCGGAGTTATCGCGGTGCTCTATTGAAATTCCATTTTGGCCATCACCGCGATGCGCCACTATCGTGGTGAGCCATTAGAAATTAACAATTGGAAAATTAAACCTCTCCACGATGCGATCTTATCGCGGTGGTTCAATGGAATTTGATGAATGGGAATTTACCTCTCACCGTGATGCGATGTTTGCCCGAATGGCTTACTGCTTTACTAAAAATGCCATAACTTCTCAACCGAGTATCAAATTTAGACGAAATTGGTATCGATGGAAAGCTTATTCAATTTTCTATACAATGAAGGGTCTAAATCTAGAAAATTCTATACGTAACAAAAGATATTTATTTTTGAAGCTAACTCTTGACATTCTAGGAGCAAAATTAAGCTAGGTAAGAGTATGGGGTATTTCACATGGCAACTTTAATCTTTCTACCTGAACAGTACACCTGGTCTCCTTAACATGGAAAATGGATCCGTCCAGGTGTTCCACTCATTCAATAATAGGGACTGAGTTCTCCTCATAGATAGAACTATTCTTCTTTCCATGAATCACAATCTCATGATAATCCCAAATAAATTTTAAAGTCTGGTGCAAGGTAGAAGGGACTGCGCCAACACTATAAATCCAGGTCTTTCGAGCAATAAATTGTAGCTAGCAGAAATGTCCAACACTTGGAATTCTACCATAAACTCCTTAGGTCTAATTTGTAGTACTAAATCAATTTCTCCAATAACTCCTCTTTGAATCCCATCAAAGCCTTTAACTTGCACATTACTTTCATGAACTTATCCAATGTCAATTCCCAAAGCACAGAGGGTAGTAAAAAGACAAATATTAATAGCTAATCCATTATCAATGAGAACTTTAGAAACAGACTTGTCCATGTAACTGACAGTGATGTTCAATGCTTTATTATTTCCCAGGCCCTCAGGCGGCAACTCTTCTTCATGAAAAGAGACTGTATTAGCTTTCAGAACTTATCCTATTAAAGTTGAAAGATTCTCGCTAGTTATCTCAGTTGGCACATAAGCTTCATTCAACACCTTTACCAGAGCGCTCCTATGAGTTGAAAAATTCATCAATAATGATAATAAGGAGATTTGGGGAGGAGTTTTCTTCAGCTGCTCCATAATAGAATATTCCTTAGTCGGCATTTTCCTCTAGAAATCCTCTACCTCAGCCTCTGTCACAACTTTTTTTTGACTATTCTCCTTATTAGCAACTCCTTGTACAACTCCTTTGGGGGAATCACAACTCCCAGATCTTGTCATTGCCGCAGCAGCGGCTTCTACAACTAATTTTCCCTTTTCTTTATCCCTTGCATCAGTCAAGTAATTCCAAGGAACTACTTTGGTATCTAACGAAGGTGTCTGAGCAACTAAAGTTGTGATCGTAGGCTTAGGAACAAGAACTTCTACTTTAATTAGCGCTCGCACCTCGATTGTAATTATAGGTGTAACAAATGTTGATGTTTTAAACTTTTCCTTATCATTGACCGATACAATAGTTCCTTTCAAATTATATTTTTTATCGGTGGTGATCATATTCATATGGGCACCCCCATTATTTGGCAAGGGATTGTTGTTCGCATTGAGGGGAGCTCCTTTGAGCTGAATAACTTATTCTTTGCTAGTGCCTTAATTTTATCCTTGTGAATAGCCAAATTCTCAGTGTCATGCCCCGCAACCCCAGAGTGGTAAGCAAATGCCTTGTCCCATCATACCATCAAGGAAGGGGATTAGTAATTTTACCTTGGATCGGCTGGAGTACTCCTGCAGTTCTTAATCTTTCATACAGTTGGGATAAGGGTTCAAATAAAGGTGTGTAGGTTTTGGTTGGCCTTTTTTCATAATTCGGATGAGGTTTGGGTGAATTTGAAGGATGATTTTGTAGTTGGTAGTGGGTTTGAGGTGGATAGGTAGGTTGATAGTGTGGCGGGTTTTAATAATTTGGTGCTCGAGATGGACAATATGCTAGCTGGATGGCATAAACTGGATATAGGGCAGACAAAGGTTGGTAATATGGTTGAGGAGTTTGGGCATATTGGTTATAGTAGGAAGGATAGGGTAGTGGATTTTGGTATGTTAATATTTGGTTTGGTATTTTTTCTTGAATAGTCATGACATTAGAAACTCCATCCGTCTTCTTTTTGCTGGCTCCCCCAATTAGATCAGACTGTATTGCCTTACTTGTTGCTTGTAAAGATGCCAGTCTAGCGATTTTCCCAGTTTTAATGCCTTTTTTAGAAAATTCTTCTATCCTAACAGCCTCATAGAACTTCTGTCCAACCACGGTTATCAACTTTTCATAATACGTCGCATTTTTTTAGAATGCACAAAAAGAGAAGTCATCTCGCTTTTTGCCATTGGATGTTGAACTTTCACGTCATCTGCAATCCACCACATGGAATATTCTTTAAAGTACTCTATCAACTTCTTTTCCATCTTCATCAAGTGGAACCTATCTGGTACGACTTCAGTGTTTAACCTGAACCTATCCATAAATTCTTGTGCCAAGGCATTCTATCCATACTATTTCTATGGGTTGGCTCGTGTACCAATCCAGATTCTCTCCTGTCAAACACCTTATAAACAACTGCATCCTAATGGCCTCATTTTCTCCCACTCCAACTAATTTGTCACAATTGTCCTTAAATGAGCTCTAGGATTTTGTTTTTTGTCAAACATATCGAACTTCGGTACCTTATACCCTGCAGGCAGCTCAACGTCTGGATGAACACATAAATCTTCATACTCAAGACCTTCGTATCCTTTATGTTGTTGGATGCTTCTAAATGCTTCCTTTAAACTACGAATCTCCTTTGCTATGCTTTCATCTACTTTGGACCTTGTCCCCTCTCCATTTCCTCATAAGGACCAACTTCTTACGTAGTTGTCATTGGGATAGTAAAATGTTGAGCTCCCATTACATATACTTGTCATACACATTGCGTGTTAGGAATTACAACATGTTCCACCGATATATGTGGGGCTGCTTGGTGGTCTTGGACAAGTGGGGTAGTTTGGACAAGTGAGATATTTGGGGTATATAGAGCTTGGTTAAATAGATTTTGGGTAAATAAAGCTTGAGGAAAATATGGAGTGGTGAAGAGTAATGAATTTATTTGTTAGAAATCCACTTGTTGTGGGTTATTTTACTGTGGGTTAATGGGAGATTTGGTAAAAATTGGGTTGTTTTGTTGGAGTGGAGGATTTGGTTGGAAATGCTGGGAGGCAAGAGAGTAAATAGGTGGAAAAGTAGATGGAATAATAGTATTTGTACATTTTGGGAAGTGGAGTATTCTTGGTAATGGATAGTTTGGTAGGGTTTTGAAGTACATCAATCTCACTTTGCATGTCGGCCATTTGTTCCATCATATGAGTTATATGTTCATCACGAAGGGTAGCATCCTTCTCCCCTGAAGTCTCAGGTTCACCTCTTGGGATGGTGACAGGTCCTAAGCTATCAGGTGTACCCGAATCAGTTATATTAACATTTGCCCGTGCTTTTGATCTCATAAAGTAGGGTTGATCATCCAATCCGTAGTCAACACAGACCAACCTTGGGGGAAGAAATTAAAAGAAAGAAAACCTTCAAAAGAAAGAAATATATAAGTATAGGCAAATACTTTGCATGCATAAAAATAACTCGCAATTAAGCAAACAACGTAAGAAAAACATGCATCATGTTGTAAACAACGTATGTAATAAAGGAAATTTTAATAATAAAAAACGTATCCTATTATGCATGGGACCTCTTTTGTGCGAAGAGGTGGGCCTAAGCGTCAAATATTTGAGATTATGATAAACTAATCTAAGCTTTAATTAAAGACATTGCTCATGTTTGGATTTAGAAAATGAGAAACAAACCACTTCATTTAAATGTCATCACTAGATTATTACATTAAATCCAAAACATAAAGAGGGTACATGATAATAAAAGGAAAATCCTAGCCAAAACATAAAGAGAGTACATGATAATAAAAGAGAAATCCTATCCACTAAATTAAGTCTTCATGCTCCAAAGTGTGCCAAAGATCCGGGAGTGACTTGTTCACATATTTCAGGTGGGATGACAAAGTGGTTAATTAGGATACCATATGTCTATTCTATTTCTTCAAGATCCTCAAACCCAATTGCTTGTCCTTGATGGCTAAAGCCTTCATTCTTCATATTTGCTGATAACCACACATAATATTTTGGAGTACAATTAGCTTGGTCATTGAGCATATCTATTGTCATCAAACTTCTCCACTCTTGAAGCAACTCCATTGCTCTAGGAATCTCAAAGAGTGACCCAAATCAACCTCAAATCTGCTTATATCTGAATGAAGTGAAATGACTTGATGACGTCCAAATTACCGTAGAACTCGTGAAGGAGCATATGGTTGAAGCCTTTTCAAGCCAATAAGCTCGTCGTATGGCTCCTGATAACGGTAACACGAGGTGACAACTATGGGTACCGCCACTGGATTCGATTGCCCGCGAGTACCCTCATATATGCATACCAACCATTTGGACCAACGGAAGCTACAAATTCTACCATTTTTTGTAGATGAGAGTCGATCTTATTGGGTCTGCTAAAGATTATGTTGACCATGACGTTACGTCTATAGAAATGTTCTAGAGCCCAAATTTGAAGAAAGAGGTTGCAGCCTTCTAAGAACCTTCTTCCTCTGGCACATTTGGATAGTGCTCTCATTATTTCAGCTATAATCATTGGAAACAGTGTAACTTCAACATTTTTAACCCCATGGAAAAGAGTTCGAACCACAAAACTAAGGCAATTGTTAATCCTTCTATGCCCCAAAGAAAATGCCATAGTGCCTAGTAAAGTAATGGCAAAAGTGATGGGTCATTTTTTTCTCTAACTCTCAGCAGAATAAAAGAATTCCCTACTAAAGACTTCATGACCATTCTTGTGACCAAATCTTTCATACAAGTAGTCAAGAGAAATCCAATCACAGTCCAATCATGTAAGCTTGAGGTTGTTTCTGAGCTTAAGAAGATGCATGGATTTCTTTTTAACCGTTTACGAGGTAAGATCATACCCCGTCCTTGATACTTCAAATTGGTAAATCCACCAATTTCTTCAATTGTGGGCATCAATTCAAAATTCTTAAATTTAAACACGACTCCAGTGGGATCCCAAAACTTGAGCAATGCTTTGACTATATGTCTGTCAGAAGGGATGTAAATCAATGATGTCAAGAAACCCAAAGTTTTCCTAATCTCGAACCCATGATCCAACTTGATGTTCTCCCACCATCTCCTTATCTTAAGCGGGACACACACAACCATTTGGGTGTTGGCAAAATTAGGCAAGTTATCCATTCTACCAACTAACAAGAAGACAACATAAGCAAATATTTTTTTAAACTCAATTTGGTCAAATTTTGAGGGTCGTGATTGGGTTGTGAACCCCTTGACATAAAGTCATTTCCTAATTTTGTTGAATGATACCATGGGTCAAACCAGCTATGGCTTATGCATGCATGACCTAAATCAAGAGTGACACCGCTCTATCTTAAGTTTTCTAAGATTTGGGTAGACACAATGTAACACCCCAACTTAGGAAAGAGTCCTGCATCAGCAAAACACAAGAGGGATACTGGGTATATAAGTAAGAAAGTCTTACTCCTTAGTGACACGTTTTAAACACGTGTGTCCCTGGACCCAGAGCGGACAATATCACTAGTGGGTTGGGGAGTTACAGGGGTCTCTCGGGCCTAGATGGTTCGGGATGTTTGTCGCGGTCAGGGCCTTGGCTCGGGTCGTGACAGAATGGTATCAAAGATGCTCCTGTGTCATCCCTGTCAATGTAGGCTAGATTTCAAACTGAGTGTAGGAAAATCCCAATAAGGCAGAGCAAACCTCAGTCTTGAGTGTAGGAAAATCCCATTTGGTGGGGCAAACCTCAGCGAGGACGCTGAGTCCATAAGGGAGGTGTATGTAACACCCCAACTTTGGAAGGAGTCCTACATCGGCAAAACACAGGAGGGATACTGGGTATATAAGTAAGAAAGTCTTACTCCCTAGTGAGGAGTTTTAAAGTTATGCGGGCCTGGGCCCAGAGCGGACCATATCACTAGTGGGTCGAGGAGTTACAGGGGTCTCTCAGGCCTTGATGGTTCGGGATGCCCGGCGCGGCCAGGGCCTCGGGTCGGGTCGTGACACACAGACTTGGACTTTCTATATGATAAGGCACGTGGTTCCACGACAGTGAAACTCCCGCTCACCCCACGTATGCACCAACTCTCTACAATAGATGATTTAAAATTTATTTGAAAAAGTACAATGTACAATCAACGTGTACAATGTGTGTGAATTTAAATTTTCTGAAGTAGAGAAAATATGAACGGAATGTCAATTTATATAAAGCGGTAAACAAGTAAGTAATTTATATAAAATATTAGCAAATAAACAATTTATGCCATACAAGCATGATAAAATAAGACAATTAAGGTGAAACAAATAGCAATATATAAAATATAATTATTAACCTATGTTTGTTATGGTTAAGAACCTAATACTCCCCAATGAAGTCGCCAAGCTGTAATACTCCATTTTAACATGGGTCAAACCGAGGTACAACATATTGAAAAATTTTGAAATAAATTAATGAAAGTTGCCACCTAATTAGTTCTATAGTGAATTAGCACACCTATCATAAACTATGTGTTTTAAAAAATAAATAAAGACTTTATTTTAATGTCAACTTAACCTAAGCGATTCGATGTAAGGATTCTAATTATCCTAAAGGGAAGGGATTAGAGACCCTAAAGGATCCGCCAACTGTCGACCAAACTTAGATTAGATAATGAAATCAAACATTAAATTAAGATATAGGTAAGGTGTAATAGAAAAATTTATCTTTTATAAGATAATATATACTAATTTTTTATAAGTATATTATTAAACCTCGTCATAAAACCTATTTTTCAAAATTACCTATGATAATATACTATAAGACATCCTAAAAATGTTGTAACCTTATTTTGTCAAAAAAAAAAATTTTTAAAGTCATTTTATAAGAAAAAAGATTTCAATTAATAATTAAAAGTTAATTATGTTTTGAACACCTCATTTTTTAAAATTCTAAAAAAATGAATATTTTGCCCCCTTTTTAGAATCAAATTTATAAAAATTGAGTAAGTAAGATGGTTATTTATCATCCACTAAATGAATAGATAAAATATATAGTTGTTTAAGTATATAATGACTTGAGAATTTAATATTTATTAGTATAAATAACATAAATACCAATCCTTTTGGAAGTAATTACACTCTCTTCCACTTTTTTTAATTACTTTACTCTCTCTCCCTATTAATATACATAACATAGCCGACATATACATAGCATTCTATGTATATGTTGGGATTTTTGTAATATGTTTAGGGAGTTGGAATTTTTTGTAATATTGGAAACATAAGTTGTGTATTTGTGTAATTTTTAGTATGTATTATAATATGGCTATAAATAAATAAATAAATATTTTTCTTGACATTAGAAATTCTAAAAAAGAGCTTGTGAAGTGCTATCTTTAATTTGAAATTAATGAAAAAATTGATTTACCATATCCAAAATTAGTAAAGTCGATCTTCCGAGTTTAACACAAAAACCTATATTTTATTAATCCAATGTTACTAATTAGTAAAGAACTAACTTCATTCTAAGGATAGGCTACTATTTAAAGAAGATTTAAAGGATTCTAACAGATTCGACCATTATTCTAAAGGACATATTTTTACCTACTAAAATTTAACCCTTTAACATCTAAACCTAGACATAATGCTAAAATTAATATCTAAGAGGCAAAAAAGGATACGAATAAATTTGCTATTCATTTAAGAGAATTAAACAATTTCAAATACACGAAAACCAACATTTTTAGTAAGAGATGACAACATATGTAAGCAAATAGAAGTAAAAGCTTAGAGGAGGGAGAAAAGACACTAGACTGTTAGACGAAAATACGTAATGCATCTCTTATCGCTTCTCTAATTTGGACAGAGATGGAATTAAGCCGCGAGACTCCAATGCTCCCGAGTGTACATGTGAATAAGAAAGAAAAAAATTAGAAGAAATCTTAATCTTAGCATTAAATGACACAACGAGATAACAAAAATAACATACAACTATTGTTCCAAAGTTCATGCGTTTTAGCCAAATTTATTCATAAAGTAAAATAAGGAAAAAACTAGACGTCTATAGGGGGTAACTTATCTATTAGGTATCTCAAATAAGCTAGCTATAAACTTATAACTTTATTCACATTTATACAGAGGAGCCTAAGCTTATGATCAGATTTTTAACTCAAACCTTATAGACATGGTTATAATGCACTCTTTTAACAGTGAAAAAGTAGCAGCAAGCAAAATTAAAAATAGTGAATGTTCCCCTATAATCATGATTTTGTATGCAGACATGAAATTCTCATTTTTTAGCAATGAGGAATTCTTGACCGTGATAACTATATATAAATAAACATGTATTCCAAAATCTAATTTTAAAGAGATGTTTACACCAGCTGACAATATATGGGAGCTTCACCATCAAAAATCCATTAAAAAAAACTCTTTCTACCATAATCGGGCACAAAATTTTCCCGAGAGCAAGGATCCAAGATATCCTAAAATGACTAATCGTAAAGTTGAAACATACTCCTCCCTACCAATGACTCACAACTTACTATATGCAAAAGCAAAGAAGAATTTTGAAGCAAAGCTATTAACCATGAAATCTGACATAATCACTTTTTTCATTGGGGACCAATGAACGGGAACAGAGTGTGAACATGCGGAATAAGATCCTGTCAGTATGACTAATATTCTTTTAACATTCTCTATAAATTATAAAAATGTAAAGAAAGACTAAATTAATTTTCAGAGACATCCCTTATCCCATACTTATATGTAGCTAAATCATACAATTAAAAATGCTGCTTCCATTTGAACTAAGATGTGATTATGAATATTATCAACAACAAAAATAACGAGCAACATTGGTCTTGACATCATTACAATCTACTTTCACACAACCTGCCGACAATCTCACAAATGAAACAAAACAAATTCAAAAACAACATCATCCTAAACATCATTCCCCACAATCTTGCTAACATTAAGCAGTAATGTCCTCATTATATTTTAATCAATAAATTATAGTAGTGCCTTCACTTATTCGGATATCAATGCCCTCCCAAACCTACAAATATATGTCATAAGGGCTATATTTTTGGCAATTCATCATGAGCCTAGAGAGAAAGCAAGATTAATCTCAAACGAGAAAAGAGAAAAAAAAACTAATAACAGTGCTCCATACTAAAATTTCAAGTGACAAAGCGTCTAAAAAGGAGACAGAACTTAAGAATTATCAATAACTCAAATATGAGCCAATTAATCTTTTGATAGGACTGAAAAAATAGGGGTGTGGGAGTACTAAACAACTCATGTTTTCTAGCTTACCAATTTATGAAGCACGCTTAATTTAAGGGGAAAATATTTTAAAACATAACAACAAACAAAGGAAGAATCCTAATGTACACCACCTATAATTATGAGAGGAAAAGTAATTATCGAGTCAACACTTCGGTTCTACTTATATACACACGTATCAAAAGGCAAAAACAAGTAAAAGCCTTGGTTCCATCAAATTTCATGTACCTACTAAGCTAAATTGAGAGTTGCAGATTATCAAAAAATATGTCTCCACCAATTTTAGGAATTTGGAACAGAACAACACGATCAAATCTTGACTAACAACTTCAAATTTGCGACATAACCAAAACTTAAATCATATACCTTGCCGACTTGGATTAACGAAATCATTCTGGTAATATACTTCCAGATAAACATAAACTAATTTTAAAATTTCAAGAAAACTAGCTGATTAAAAGAGGCAGTTGATAAGTCATCAATTTGACGTCATGTTTGCACCTTTTAATCCTAAATTATCACTCTTTTCCATTGATTTGATGGTAATCTCTTACTAATTCTCATTTATGTAGGTAAAAGTAAAAAGGAAAGATGGGCAAGTCATTCAAGTCAACAAGAAGCCAAATGTGAAGGAAAAGAGTCATCCGCTTCACATCCGCCTTACACCCGCTTTGCATCTACTTTGGAGATGCTATCAATCTGCTCTATATATGCTCTCCATCCATTTTAGATCCGCTCTAGCAGATCAAGAGCAAGGTGACAATTTTATTATTTTTTCAAATGTGGAAGTAGGGTCTAAAGAAGGGTTCCTAGCTCATTTTTCAAGACCTATCCTTCATCTTAGAAACTTAGTGTATATCTTAGCATCTTAGCTTCTCTCTTTTCATCTTAGCACCTATCTTTTTATCTTAAAAGTATTTTGTACCAAACTTGAATGAAAAATATATGTTAGTGATTTTTCATTGAAGAATTATTGAAATTTCAAGTTTGGAACGACATTCTCTTTATTTCTCATGGATAATGTCAATGATAACTTTTGTATATGTTTACCCTTTTTATCTATGAGTAGCTAATTCTAAATCTTGGGGTATTCTTATTTAGGTTGTGGTAGTGCATGAGTTTTAGCTAATTATTATCCTAATTAGTTATTTGTGATGGGTGTTGCATTTATTTCATGATTTAACTAAGAGTTGGGGGTTGCAAACCCCAACAACCCTAGAACCCATGTCATTCTTGAAAGAGGGGACATGGGTGAGGAATAAATACAACCAATAACTTGATTCATTTCATTTAAGGATATCTCTTAGACATAAGAATATCAAGTGAGGCAATAGATGTGGAAGATTTGTCACACTTGTGAGATGTTTGAAAGAACCCATTTGTGAAATTTGGTGTTGTAATTGAAAGATTGACACCAATGCATTGACATCTATCCTACCTATGACTTTTAGCTAAAAGTTGGATAAATTGCCAAGTACCCATGCATGAACCCACTCCTAAAATTGCATAACCTCAAGGCTTATTCTCAATTGAATTCATTCTTAGCATTTTTCAACGTCAAGATAGTGCACTAAAATTGAAGTAGTTGTCATTTATAAACACGTTCAAACTAAATCCCCCATTTTACATTTATGTTTGTTTTATTCACACTACGGGTCATCTTTTAGTAGACTATCAACACTCTTGAGTTTTGAATTTCATGCTTTCACTCCTTGTGGATTCTACCCCATCCTAAGTTAGGTTATTATATTGACAACGATCACTTACACCCATTCAAGAGTGTAATTTGAGCGTTATAAAAAATAACGTTGTTGCCAGGGAGTGAAACATAATTTTCACTCTTGTAGTGTTTCTAGTTACTTTGGGCTATCCTTAGTGTTTTATTTTACATTGTTTGATGTTTTTGTTCTTTCTCATGTTTACATAATAGTATACACAATACTATGAGTCAACACAGTAGTCATACCAAGACGATTGATGGGTATCTTGAGGACGAGGATCACCTCGGTGATGCAGGCCGAGCTAGTGTTATTCGTATTATACTGATGAAAGGAAATGTAATATTTCACATTACTAGCATGATGATTCACTTTTTTCAAATGAAAGGGTTATTTGGAGGCCAAGCACATGAGAATGCTAATCTACACTTGACGAATTTTATTGAGGTGTGTTATCTATTTGACATGCCCCACATATCTCAAGAGTAAATCTAGTTGCATCTTTTCCCATTCTATTTAATAGGAGAAGCGGTCTTATGGTTGCGGTCTTTGCCCACGGGGTCTATCACTTTATGGGTTGGGCTCACGGAGGCATTCTTGGAAAGATACTTTCCCCCTTCTAGGATTAGGGGTGTACATAGGTCGGGTTGGTTTTTTTTTTATTGAATAAAAAACAAAACAATTATGTCAGTTTATTAAAACTATAAACCAAATCAAACCAACATAAAATTGGTTTTTTTTGTTTTGGTTTTAGTCGGTTCTTTCAGTTTTTTTGGGTTTTCTCATTTTTTTTATAATCTTTATTTTTTACAGTTATATTGTGATTGAAGACTAGATCAAGTATGTTTTCATTCATATGCTAATGAAAAAACTCGATTATGAAAAACTGAGTAGCGAAAAACGCTCTTGAAACTAAAAAGTAAGATGAAGAGTGAAAAGTTTAGGCTTTAAGTTTATATTGGGTTTAGGATCATTTTATTAGCATATATATATATATATATATATATATAGAACTACTTTTTAAATATTGAAAATTAATAAAACTAATTGAAAAGTAGATTATAATTAATATTTTGTGTATAAAAAGTTAAATTATATATGTGCATTTATGTATAAACAGTTAAATTATATATATTCATAAATACATATATATATAAATATATTATGTCGGTTTGATTTGGGTTTAGTTTGACTTTTTTTTAGTTAACACCAAATCAAACCAAGAATGGTCGTTTTTTTTCAAACACCAAACCAACCAAACCAAATCATAAGTCGATTTTTTTTCTCGGTTTGGTTTGGTTCTTCGATTTGGTTTGGCTTGATGGTTTGGTCTGTACACCCCTATCTAGGATGTTGCAACTAAGGAATGAAATCATCAACTAATGAAATCATCAACTTTCTCTAACATAATGGTGAACCATTATATGAGGCTTGACAACGATACAAAAACAAGTTAATACAATGCCCACATCACGAGGTCCCGGATGAAATGCTTCTTCAAATTTTATATAGGGCATTGGATCAATTAAACAAGATGGTAGCCGATAATGCGGTCGGGGATTCTCTTATTAGACTATCGGATTCTCTTGTTAGACTATCATATAGTATTGCATCAACTTTATTAGATCAAGTGACCTGGCAAAATAGAGGGTGACACACAAGAGATACCGAGGTGGCTGTGGAGGCTCCCTCCGCATCTTTTGTGAGCCAGGATCAAAAGAAAAAAGATGAAAAAAGAGATGCAAATATGGCTAAAGTGATAACGTAACTTGGTCTTCTCACCAAACATGTGATGAGAGCTCCGCCTAAGGCGGTTAACTCCGTTGCTTATAAGAGTGCTAAAGCTTATGATGATAAGAAAATGGAGTCCCTTGATGAAGAAATTCAATTCTTGTCAAACCAATTAGGAGGTTCCCGCCCTACCTATAAAATACAAGGTGGGAATCAAGGTTAGAAGGAAAGAGATCGTGATAGAGATCAGGATTGGAGAGATAAAGAGAGAGATTATAATTAGTATGTACCTCCACATGATTGAGCAAAGGGTAAAGAGTCAAGTTCCATTGACCCATATAAGCTCAAAAATGAATATATCCTTGCTTGAATTTTAATGAGTGTTAAGGGGACCGACAAGATGGTGAGGGAAATGAAAGGTGACTTCTCACAACTAAATCAAATGGTGACATCTCACTCGGCCTCTATCAAATAACTTGAAACTCAATTGGGCCAAATCTCGGCACAACTTAATGCAAGATCAAAGGATGGATTACCTAGTGAGACAATTGTCAATCCTAAAAATAATGCTCACATCATGGCTATTGTCACTAGGAGTGGTCGGACTCTTGGTAAAGATGTGATTTTGGTGAAGACCCCAATGAAAAGACAAATGAAGAACAAGCCAATGGAAAGACAAAGTGGCTAGAAGAGATAAATAATAATGATCCAAAGTCTAATAAGACAAGTGTTGAATGGCCGACGGTAGTTGAAGAAAATGTTGAAAGTGAGAAAACTTCAAAGGTAGTTGATGATGATATTCTAAAAGCGGATGAAACTTCAATTTTTCCATTACCACAAATCAAAATTCCTCCCTCATTCCCATAAATGCTCAAGAAAAAGGATTATGATACCAAATTCAAGAAGTTTCTTGTGAAGCTTAGCAATTTATCGGTGAATATTTCTTTGCTAGAAGCCCTATAAGAAATGCCCGGGTATGCTAAATTTATGAAGGACTTGGTTACAAAGTAGTGAGTCATGGATTTTGAAACAATTAAGGTAACCCACAATTGTAGTGCTATAATGTCTAGCACAATGGTGGTGAAGAAAGAAGATCCAGGTGCAGTTACTATTCCTTGCACTATTGGAGTCTACAGATTTGAAAAAAACACTGTGTGATCTTGGGGAAAGTATTAATTTGATACCATTTGTCATGTTTTGAAAGTTAGTATTGGGTGCTCCTAAGCCTACCACTATGAGGCTTCTAATGGCTGATCATTCAATTAAAAAGCCCATGGGTGTGTTGTATGATATTTTGGTGAAACTTGACACGTTTATCTTTCCGTACGACTTCAGTATTCTTGATTGTGAGATTGATCATGAGGTCCCAATCATTCTTGATAGACCATTTTAGCTACCAAAAGGGCCTTAGTAGATGTGGAATATGAGGAGATAAAATTTTGGGTGAACAATGAAGAAGTATCCTTCAATGTGTGTAAGTCCATGAAGCAACCAATAAACTTGCAAGTTATTTTGGTGATTGATATGGTTGATGATAAGGTAGCTAACACCATTGAAATGGATCTTGTGAATGACTCCTTGGTGGGTGTATTGTGGAACTTTGGAAGTGAGGTGGTTGAAGAATATGATGAGTTGGTAGCTTCATTGACGAGTCTTGGATCTTACACCAAGAACCCAGTCAAATTGAATCTTGATTTAAAAAATTATGAGAGTCCACCCGCCAACCCGTCTATTATTGAACCACCTCAACTCAAACTTAAGCCATTACCACCCATCTCCAATATGTTTTCTTAGGTGAGGATAATATATTGCCAATCATTGTAGCGGGTAATCTTGAACCTTGTCAAGTAGACGCCTTGAAATCAATTATGAAAAAGTTCATTCGTGCAATCGGATGGACTATCGCGGACATTATAGGCATCCCTTCCGAAATTTATTCTCATAAAATCAAGTTAAACATTGATCATGTTCCTAGTGTGGAACACCAAAAAAAACTAAATCAACCGATACAATAGGTAGTCAAGAAGGAAATCATTAAGTGGCTTGACGCGGGAGTTGTCTACCCAATTTCAAATAGCACGTGGGTGAGTTCGATCCAATGTGTTCCTAAGAAAGGCATCATGACGGTGGTCCCAAATGAGAATAATGATCTTGTACGTATGCACCCAATCATGGGTTGGAGAGTGTGTATGGTTTATCGTAAATTGAACTCGTGGACCAAGAAAGACCATTTTTCCATGCCCTTTATGGATCAAATGTTAGATAGACTAGCTGGTCGAGGTTGGTATTTCTTCCTTGATGGCTATTCGAGGTACAATAAAATTTCCATCACCCCGGAAGACCAAGAAAAGACCACCTTCACTTGTTCTTATGGCACATTTGTTTTCAAGCACCTGCCCTTTGGGTTATGCAATGCACCAGCAACGTTCCAACAATGTATGTAGTCTATTTATGCGGATATGGTAGAGGATACAATGGAGGTGTTCATGGATGACTTCTCCATGATTGGGGATTCATTTGATTCTTGCCTTGCTCAATTAAGTAAAGTACTTGAATGATGTATGGATACTAATCTTATTTTGAATTGGGAAAAATGTTACTTCATGGTCAAGGAAGTCATTGTTTTAGGCCACAAAATTTTGGGAAAGGGCATCCAAGTAGATCAAGAAAAAGCTGAGGTGATTGTTAAGTTACCCCCACCAATCTCCGTGAAGGGCA
Organism: Capsicum baccatum var. pendulum; assembly: GCA_030864225.1. NCBI lineage: Eukaryota > Viridiplantae > Streptophyta > Magnoliopsida > Solanales > Solanaceae > Capsicum > Capsicum baccatum. The sequence continues at coordinate 128,691,142 of CM061551.1, read as the reverse complement.
TTAGAAGTTTTCTTGGTCATGCCGGTTCTATCGGCGTTTCATTAAGGATTTCTCAAAGATCACTCATCCTTTGTGTAAGCTTCTTGAAAAGGAGGCAAAATTTGAATTCGATGATGATTGTGTAAAGGCTTTTAATTGTCTCAAGGAACTCCTTATTTCGGCTCCTATCATAATAGCTCCGGATTGGTCATCTCCCTTTGAATTAATATGTGATGCAAGTGGTGTTGCTCTAGGTGCATTATTGGTCCAAAGAAGAGAGAAGTTATTCCACCCAATTTACTATGCAAGCAAGATGTTGAATGATGCTCAACGTAATTATACGGTTACGGAACAAGAATTGTTAGCGGTGGTGTATGCTTTTGAAAGTTTTGGGCCTATTTGTTAGGTACGAAAGTGGTTTTACACACGGACCACGCTGCTCTTAGATATCTCATGGCTAAGAAAGAGGAAAAAGCTCAGTTGATTAGGTGGATATTGCTCTTGCAAGAGTTTGATTTTGAAGTAAAGGATCAAAAGGGGTGTGAAAATCTAGTAGCCGACCACCTTTTCCTCCTTGAATCCAATCATGAAAAGTTGGGTGAGATTGATATTGATGATGCCTTACTGGATGAGCTAGTCACGTCAGTTTTGGGAAGTGTTGCACCGTGATATGCAAATTATGCTAACTATATTGTGAGCGGTGTGCTTCCTGTGAGCTCAATCATTGTCAAATGAAGCAGTTCCTATTTGATGTGAAAAAAGTATTTTTGGAATGAATCGTTCTTGATTAGGGATTATGCGGATGGTGTGATCCGTCGGTGTGTCATGGAGGTAGAAATGAGAGATATTGTTGACATTGTGTGCACATCAAGCGGTGTGGGTAGACATTGTAGGAACTTATTTTGATAAAATTGTTAAAGTCTATAGTATTCCTCCCCAAGGTGGGGCTCATCATTGTTTTGTATTAAACCCTGACTAACTGTAGTTGGGCTAACAACTTTTATTTTGTTTGATATTATCTCGTTTACCAAAAACAAAACCTATTTAGGGATAAGAGAATAGAAAAACAAAGAAGAATGTAAAAACTATAACCTACAAGATGATTTTTTTTTAGTTTAGTTATGTCACTGAAATAAAGAGATTTTGGCATAACTAAATATTTGAAATTCATTCAATTATTTTTTCTCTGACTTTTTCGTATTTATTTTATCTTTTTATCTTAGTTTAATTAGACAAAAAAGTTGCTTAACTACAATATAATTAATCAATTTTTAACTTTTACTACAATTATATATATATATATATATATATATATATATATATATATATATTACTCCTTCGAAAAAAATTTGCTCCATGATGTAGCCCTCACTCTCCCTTTCATGTATCTTTGTCTTTAGTTTAAAATTTCAATATATATTTGAAAGTTTCAGATGGTGACAACTCAAGAAGACAATCTTTAAAGAAGTTTGTAGTGAAGACAATTATGAAAATAGGTTTTAAATATTTGACGATTTTTTATTGTTATTTAAATAAAAAAAATTACTCTAAATTAACATGCAGAGCATGAAAAGGCAAGTTCATGGTAAAATTTAATTTCATGAATGATTATCTTTACTAATTAAGGATCATGGACTTGCAAATTGGATAAATACTTATAACTTATTTTAAATTTTAATTTTGCTGTGTTATAGCTTCATGAAAGTAACTTTCTTCAGCAACATTTCACTATTTTAATTTTAGTTATTAAAAATATTATATCGTAAATATACTTATTAATCTTCGTGGATTAAGTTCATTAATAATAATATACTTACTAAATTTTACTCCCTCCGTCCCATTTTACCCATCCCAAATTGGATGGCACAGCTATTAAGAAAACAATGATTGGTAATGTAACTTTATCATTTTACCTCTCTTAATTGTGTCTTGTTGTTAGTTTCAATATTGATGGATGACTAATATCAGAGCATCATTTATATTTTTAATGGTGTACTCTTAATGGTACTCATCTTTGTAATATTTTTCAAGAGTGCTAATAATAAGGAGTAATTAATTACACTAAGGGTATAATGGAAAAAAAATTTCTTGCCTTGATAAGTAAAAAATAATAAGTAAAATGAGATAATAAATTAAAAAATTTGAAACGAGTAAGATGGACAAACGGATTATTAAAATAGAGAGAGTTTCCAAAATATTCGGTAATGTAAATGAAAGTAGCTCAAACATTAGAGACCATTTTTGTTATTTTCTAACTAATAAAATAATACAAAGAGTTCTCTAACCAAACACAAAAATAAAAGAAAACAAATACTGTATCAACTCAAAATTACAAAAGAATATATTTGTAAGATGGTGCAAAAGCTACCGTTTTTTGATTGGTTGGAATTTGGGGTGATAGAGAGAGGCAACAGAGAAGACTATGAGAAGCAAAGCCTTCGAACAGCAAAGCTACTCCGAACAATCGATCGATTAAATTTATATTACCCTTTCCTTTCCAGGTTTTTTTCTTCGCTCTTTTTTTTCTCAACTTATGAGTTGAAATTTTGAATAAAACTGCCAAGGCTTTATTATTTGATTGTTTTCATTTCTTATTTGTTTTTCAAGATTCTTGGTAATTTAAGACCCCTTTTGGAATCTGGTATCTGGGTTAATTTTAGTTTTTTCATTTGGTTAAGAATGATGGTGTATTGCAAATCTTGAAGCTTACTGAATTTGATGAGTTTGAAAAATTTTGCTGCATTAGTGTTTGGCTAATTAGTTTAGAATCTGCAATTATAGTGATTTAGGATGAAGGGTTGCAAATTTTTGAATTGCCTGAATTTATTTGTTTTTTATTTTATTACCGTGGTGTTCGGACAAGCTTGCATGCGCCTCAACTAATAAAATGGGATACTACGTACCTCTGTCCATTAAGGACAGGATAGAAGTTAAGAAATATGGTGTGTTGCAAATCTTGCAGCTGGCTGAATTTGGATTCATTTTTGAAGAGTTTCAAGCTAATTTGTTGAATTAGAATTAAAGAATAGTGGTTAACTAACTAAACATAGCAATTGATGTGCATTTACCAATATGTTCTCCTTGGTTGCTTGATTAAAACTTTTGCACCAGACTATCATTTGACTGAATATAGTGTTTAGGTCATTAGATCAGAGTGTGATTAACATATTCCATGGCCTTCAGGTCATGGAGCCTTAGAGGATCATTCGCAGCTTCTACTGTAGTGCTGGGATGGTCTAATGGCTATCCGACAGACTCTCAACATAAAAAACTGAAAACCAAGAAAAAACCCCTTGCCATATAAATGAAAAGATTAAAATAAGAAGGAATGAAAGAAGAAACCCTGGGACAAAAAAACAAAAGAAAAAGAAACCAGTCAGCGACCCCTCCTCCATCTTTCTCCATCACTTCCAACCATCATCGGCCAGTTAGCTGGGATATCGTGATTATTCCGATTTACAAAGATTGAAGCCTCAACATTTTGATTCAGAAAAGAAGTCGCAAGTTTTCATACTCTTTTCTATTTCTCTCTCCTTGAGAACCTTTGATTTGGCAGTGAACATGACAAAATCCTTAGGAAATACCAAATGCTGTTAATGAAAAAGAGAAAGTTGATATGAAATCTGTATCAGATTAAATGGATACCCAGATTCTATAAACGAAGAACTTTTTCTGTAGGTTTCTGTTTCTCTGTGTGATTGGATCCTGATACATTGAGTAGTTTGTGAGTTGGGTATAGTACGCATCAACTGACTCTTTTTGTTTGATTGGATCATGATGCATTTATTATGTAATGAAGTTGATTGCTCCATTAATCTGCTTCAGTTAGTATTAATTTGTTTCGAATTACGAATTTTTTGAATTTGATTATTTTATGATGACCAATTTTGAAAATTGATTGTTATGCAATTGAAGTAGGAAAAATAAATGTTTAAACTAGCTTTGTACTCTTTATTAGTTCGTAATTTTAAATGCGTAGGATATGCTAGAAGCATGATAGAGCTAGATAAAAATTCTAAAAGAATTCATAATCGGATTTGATTTGTAGAAAATTTGCATATTCTTGTACATTTTTGCTAGATTACAGACAGGTCAGAAAGAATTGATTTTCTTGATCAGCTATTGACAGAAAGTATCCTAGAGGGTGTCATGGGGTTGAGCAAAACTGAAGTGAACTTGAAGAGGTTACTTGCAACTGCACCACAACAGCAAAATCAAGCAAAGCTTATACATGTAAGTGCACAGTTCATTCAAGTTCAACTTGGTACAGGGAAATAATGGTTTTGTTTTCTTATTTTCTTTTCATTCTTTCCTATTGCTTCTTCGGAGGTGGTGGTATGAACTGCGTAGATTTTATCCTCCTCAGACCCCATTAGGTGGAGTTTACTGGGTATGTTGTTGTTGTTGTATTCTTTCCTATTGCTTGGGTGCTTTTGGTGCATTTATGTGAGACATGTCATGAACATTAAGTTTTTCAGCTGATAGATTTTATTGTTTTTTTTTGTAATAGTTTTTTTTTTCTTTTAGATATAGATGAAGATATTATATTATTGAACAGATGATTCTAGTCCTGAAAGGCTTAAAATTTCTGTTACTGTAACATGCCTACACTCTAATATTGGCTTTTGTAATTTAATTTCATTTTTAAGTCTTTGAGTGTGGGTATACCTGGTTATCTAATTTGGAGAAGTTGTGCTTGACCTAAATCACATGTTATAGCTACACAAAATAAAACTTCTGGTAGTCTTGATTGTGCGCTATTAAGAGGCTTATTTCTTTGACTTTCATGATATGCTTCGAGAAGCTAACTTTGAGACACTAGGCCTGTGTAAATGAACCTAATAGGTTTCTTTGACTGGCAGTGATTTGATGGCTATATGCTTTTCGATATCTTTCTTCTTTTTTCTTTCTGTTGCTTATTGTTTTGCTAGAATTTTGAAGAACTTATGAATTGTGCTATTTAATGGAAGCTCATATAATCCGTGTGGACTGTGAGCATTTAAGGAAACAACTTCTTTATATGTTGGAAGCTTTAAATATTTGTGCAGCTTCAAGTGAACTATTAGCTCTGTTGATTCACCAATAGAAAAAGGGTGATGAGGATTTCCGTTGTCCGATCACTGTACTTCATCCTTAAAGAACGCTATGTATCTTCATTCTAACTGGGTTCAATATCAATCAAAGCTACTGATTAAGTGGGTCTTCTATGGACCGTTTGGAAATAGATGAACCATTGTGTCTTTGATGGGCAGAGAGGCTAATGGTCAATTCTGTCCCTTGTTGAATATATCCTCCTATTTTACTTTATTCTTGCGTGAAACTGTAAAGGAATGATATTGTTCTACGGGTTTAGTATTGGTACTTTAGTGCATATAGAGTATTTGGATTCTCTAAGGATACATCTTCTTGGGCTTTGCAATACAAATTTTGTATACAATGTTACACCCCGCTATCATGCCTGCAACACGTTTACCTGTCAAAATATTTTTTGGAGCAAAAGTACTTTCTTATCATGGTGATTAAGGTTAGTCGTACTACAATATCACCATATCTAGGATGACCAGGGCTCAGCATGGCTCGTACACCTACTGATTTTCTTTAATCAGATGTACGATGAGAGATATAGAGTCATAGTAATACCTCTTTGTCTTCCTAATTTTCTGGACAAACGTGCATCAACTGTGTTTTTGATGTCTCTGGTGGAGCCTCTATTTATTTCAATTTGCAGGAAGCTGGTGTTTTCCTTTTCCATTGTATGTTCTCTGACGTAGTTTGTGCACACAACTGCAAATTGTGGCATAGGTTGTTCCTATGAAAAGCTTTTCAGAAAATCATGGCATAGGCAATTGCTTATGCAGGGAACTGTACAATTTTTGTAATCTGATTTTTTCTTTCAATGGGCATAATGCATTTACTATTTCCTTTCATTACATCTTTCACAGTATGTTGCCACTTTGCGGGAACTACTAGAGCAGTTGGCTGAAGAGAGGAATTCTGATGGATTACCAAGGTCTATATGTTTTGTTCTTTTCCAATTAGATAATTTGAAGAAAATTACACCCTGCTACAAAAATTTCTAGATTGTTGGCTTCCTTACCATATGTGATTGTTTCTTTATAAAGTCCCTGCCTTCTGTTTGTTTAGTTGGATTTATTGTATAAATTTTAAATGTATGCTTCCTAGCCATTTCACCCTACCTAAGTAATAAAGTGGAAGCCCCTTATCATGACCGATTAGAAGGAAAGTCACCCTAGTTTGATATCAACTCGCTTACCCTCCTCCGAATTGGACATATTTTAGTTATATCTTTTATAGAACTCGCGACCAAAATGAGCCACGGAACTAAAAAAGTGACCAAAATAGGCCACTTATTAAAAAAGTTACCAAAATAGGCTAAACGTAATAATTTATTACGTTTTTCACTTTTTTTGTTAACGGTCAACTAACAGAGTTAACTTTTAATAAAACGTAATAATTTATTACGTTTTGTAAATTTATGTATAAAACGTAATAATTTATTACGCAGTGTCAGAAAAAGTATAAAAACGTAAAAAAATATTACGTTTTACGCGTTTATTGCACATTTATCGATAAAATTAAATTCAGTGTATTGTCAAATCATAAAATATTGCGTTTCAGGAAAAATGTAATTGCACGTCTCAAAATGTTACGTTTTCAACTTTTTAAAAATTCACGATCCCCACCTACTTTTGTCATGTGAATTAAAAACTAAAGACTTTTCAAAAAAGAGAGTGGAAAACGTACCATTTTATTACGTTTTAAACTTTATTACGTGTAGTACTTCAAATGTAGGGTTAATCCATTTTGATAGACATGCATCTCTATGCCTAGAAGAGCAAGGTTGTCATGCAAGTAATAGTCCATAACTGAAAATGTTTCAGTCAACACGCCACAAAAATACACAATCACAGCATTCCTAGGCTTCCAACACAAGGACAACGAGATGATAAATAAAGTGCTAGTGAATCGAAAATGGCTACGCAAGGCTTCACTAGGCTTCCAACACTTGGTTTTGGAACTAGAAAATGAGTTTGACAACAAGAACAACAAATAGCAACAATGCTAGTGAATCGAAAGAGCTCCACACGGCTTCACTAGACTTTTAGATTCAACAATATAGCGATAACAAGATTACAAAAGATAGAAACTTTCCATACAATATTCAATGATCTAAGACGGGACTACTGAAGAGTACCTACGAAAGTATACTATGATCCTTCCGTTTCTTTTTTGCCCTCATAACAGGCACGTTCGGCTCGGGTGGGTGATCCATGTATGCATCTATTGTAACGGAGAGTGGGGTGGCCATTCTTGGTGGGACAAAGTAAAAAAGAAAGTAATAATTTTGGGGGGACCAGATGCATGTCTATCAAAATGGATTAACCCTACATCTGAAGTACTACACGTAATGAAGTTTAAAACGTAATAAAATAGTACGTTTTCCACTCTCTTTTCTGAAAAGTCTTTAGTCTTTAATTCACATGACAAAAGTAGGTGGGACCGTGAATTTTTAAAAAGTTGAAAACGTAACATTTTGTTACGTGCAATTACATTTTTTCCTGAAAAGCAATATTTTATGATTTGACAATACACTGAATTTAATTTTATCGATAAATGTGCAATAAACGCATAAAACGTAGTATTTTTTTACATTTTTATACTTTTTCTGACACTGCGTAATAAATTATTACGTTTTATACATAAATTCACAAAACGTAATAAATTATTACATTTTGTTAAAAGTCAACTCCGTTAGTTGACCGTTAACAAAAAAAGTGAAAAACGTAATAAATTATTACGTTTAGCCTAGTTTGGTAACTTTTTAAATAGGTGGCCTATTTTGGTCACTTTTTTAGTTCCGTGACTCATTTTGGTCGCGAGTTCTCTTTTATACAGTGGACTACTATCCTGCCTACAGTGAAAATTTTGTGTCCTGACCTATGTTGCTCAGACTCTTCAAAAATTTCAGCAGGTGCGTGTCGGATTCTCCAAAAGTAGTGTTTATTTGGAGAATCTGACACAAGTGCCGGACCGAAAGTGAAGAGTCCCCCAACTTAGATCCTGACAGTATGGCTAGTCTATTTTGTCTCCTTCTATGGAGGAAGTTATGATGCTTGGTATTAGTAATCTCTGTGCCGACCATTTGGTAACGTGAGGAAGTAGTTCTTTTCTTCTTTTTTGATGCTTCTGTTATCTGCAATGACCAGGGATGACATAAAAGGAACTATCGTAACCTGTGTTTAGACTAGAACTTCAGCCAACAACTCTATTTTTTTCATTACTGTACTAGGAGAACATCTTAACCTTTTATTAACTAGTCATGAGAGTTTTTTCTCTATTAGAAAAACTATTTTTTGCCTGAAACACTTTGATTTAATGGATCTTTCTTTCTATCCACTAGATGCTTTCTTCCTGATGTGTTCAATTTTCATGTTTCTCAAAATAGGGTTTCAAAAGCCAAGGTGAATGAATATGCCGAGAACATTGAAGCCGTTGCTTCCAAGTTAGCTGTGGCCATGGTATGCATGAGCTAGTGTCATTTCTTGTGATTTACCAGTCTGATTCACCTTGCTTTCATATACGAAAACATATCATATTGAGGTATTTTACTTATATGTATGGAATATGAAAGAGCTGGCATTTTTTTTTCCTTCAGTAGACTCTCACTGTCCTTGAAGTTTAGTGCCTCATTGTTTGTTGTTAGTTCATAGTGCTCTGCATTTCGAACTTTATTATTCTTTTGGCATTACTACCTCTTCTGTTATCCCATCTTGTTGTTTATTTTTATGTTTTTTAGTTTGTTATACTATTATCTATCCTGAGCCGGGGGTCTATCGGAAACAACCTCTCTACTTCATTTGAGGTAGTGGTATGGACTGTGTACACTTTACCCTCCCCGGAACCCACTTTGTGGGAATACAGTGGGTTGTTGTTGGCATTACTACCACTTCTGTTGTTATACTTATACCTCTGTTCTTTCGTTGTATTTGAACATGGTTCAATCTTCTCTTCTGGAGTCTCCTTTCAACTTATATAGATCAACTTATTATAGACATATAGTAGTAGTTTCCCGAAAGTGTTCTTGCTTCTATTTATATGATCGACGAATAAATTATCTTCAACCACATCCAGTCTGATGTGCATACACCCGCGGAAGCTGTGGCTGAGACTTCCAGCAGTGGATCTCCTAAAGCAGAAGAAAGTGTGAATTCTTCTTCTGAAGGATTGAGAAGAAGATTTGGGTACCTGCAAGGGTCTTTTGTCATTTATAGTATTGCAATGTGCTATTTTATCAGCATATCTCTTGAAAGTTGTTCTTTGAGTGAAACAGGGTCCATTCGCACAATGAGGAGAGATCTCGAGATACCATTGATTCTGATCAATCATCAGCTGCAGTCAAATTGGATGATGCTGCACGGACACATATTGAGAAGCACAGGTGCTCTATCTGTACTTTTTTCCTGTATAAATATTTATCGACAGTTTTTGTTTGTTGTGAAGGGGAGCCTTGGAGTAACGGGTAAAGTTGCTTCCATGTGACTAGGAGGTCACGGGTTCAAGCCTTGGAAACAGCCTTTGGCAAAAATGCAAGGTAAAGCTGCATACAATACACCCTTGTGGTGGGGCCTTCCTTGGACCCTGCATAGCGGGAACTTTAGCGCACCGGGCTGCCCTTTTTTAGTTTTTGTTTGTTGACTTCTGTGTTTAAATGTTACTATCTGTTGTTTTGTTACTATCTTTTGTTTCTTGTTCATATAGTATGTCTTTTCCTACATGTTTTGGGCTCGCGTCGGGGGTCTCTCCAAAATCTCTACTGCACCTTTGAGGTAGTGGTATGGACTGCTTATATTCTACCCTCCCCAGATCCCACTATGTGGGAATATACCTGCTATGTTGTTGTTCTGTGACTAAATGTGATAGTAGATATGTGCTCTTATTGTGTAGTTAAGCTAATATAAGCAAAACAGTGTAGGAATATTCTTCTTCCGAAAGAAAAATATAACTCAAAAATATAACTCAAAATTTTTTATAGGAGTATTTGTCTGGATAACATACTTAAAAAAGTAGCTAGAAGGCTGAAGTTAACATTTAGTAGAGTAGTTTCATTCTCAATATGCTATTGTGAACAGAGGCAGATAATAGGAGCAACTTAAATGCTAATGAGAAGTTGGACTGAAGAAGGTGACAAGGAAAAATAGGTGTCCGTTGTAAATTAGATGTAGAGGCTGTGTTCAGGGAAGCGTGTTGCGGGAAAAAGCGACAAGGCTCCGCGTCATGCATTACACGAAGTGTGAAGCGATGCGAGCACATCATTGAAGTGAAGCGCAATTTAAAAGAAAAAAGACTAAATAGAGCTTTCAAACAATAAGATAGAACTGAAAAGACCACAACAATTATATAATAAACTATAAAAGACAATGTATATAAGCAGAAGTTTAAATTAAACACCAAAATCACAGGTTTGATCATCGAAACACTCGCTGCGCTACAGACCAGCAAAACAACAGATCATAATAGCAAAACAGTTCAACAAAATAGCAAAGTTAACTGTAGAAAATCGCAGCAGTGGTAGTCACAACAGTAGACTCTTTTTTTTTAAGTTTAAAATTGACCCTAAATATAAAATCAACATGAAGTGATTTTTTTTTTTTTAAAATCTAATATTGACCCTGAAAGTAAAATCAACATGATGCGCTCGCATCAGCTCATATCTGCTCGCATCTCTCATAACCTTGTGATGCGCCTGCTTTTGTAAGGTTGGCTCGCATCAGCCGCACGCAGCGAGAGGGGCTCGCGTCGCTTTGAATCATCCCATTATGAGATGATGCAAGTGCATTCCTGAACACCGTGTAGAGGAAGCATAGACCATGTGAAGTGGTCAGTTTTGCTTGAAGAGATGGATTTTGATAGAAATCGAGGTGTTGGATAAAGTGTAGCATTTCTCAGTTAAAGTTTTCTAGATTAGTAAATAGTAGTTATGCTGGTTTTTCTTGTCTTGAGGTAGGCAGTTCTTCTTCCTATTCCTGTTACTGAAATGTCGTGGTATAATGTTGGATAAGGCAATGGAAAAACCTGTTTTAGTGGATTTGAGGTCGACCTAGAGGACAATAACTTAAAATCTATCTTTTCGGAAAATAAAAAGACTAACTCACTTAGTTTCTTTGCCAATGATGACTGTTCAATGTGTGAAACAAGGAAAAACGTATGATATCCCTTAAGGTGGTCTATTGGCTTATAATGTTGTTTCTGGTTTGAATATAAACCTTATCAATGTCTGATGTATCCTATTAGTAGTATGGATGATAAGGTAACATTTGCAATTATATCTGGGTGCAAAAATAGGAGAATTTAATGTATCCGGGACTTCCTTTAGGAGATATGATTAATCCCATTGACAGGTTCAAGCCTTGAAAACAGTCTCTGGCAGAAATGCAAGGTAAGACTGCGTACGATACACCCTTGTGGTGGGGCCCTTCCCCGGACACCGCGCAAGCGGTAGCTTTAGTGCACCGGGCTGCTCTTTTTCTTTTAAGTTTTGCAAGTGTAAGTTTGAAAAAGGTTAGCAACTTGAAAGATAAAGTATTTTTCAATGTGGGGAAGATTAACTAAACAGTTTGATTAGACATCATTCTATCCTACTTTATATCTGTGTTTCTTATACCTGTTAAGATTTTGAAATATTTGGACAAAAGAAGAATTGGAGAAAGAACATTTTGTGGCAAGGCAACTATAACACAAAAAGTTGTATTAATACTGAAAAAAAGGAAGGGGTGTGTGTGAAATGTGGGATCGAACCAAGAAGATGAAGTTCTCTAGAGGTGTTTGCTATGTAGACGGTTATGGGATCGAACCAAGAAGATGAAATTCTCTGGTAAAGGTTGTTAATGCAAATTGTGGTATATAGATGAACATTGGGCACAAAGGCTGTTGATTCCTCCTATAGTTTTAGGTCCCCGGAGATTTATTAGAAGATTGTAGAATTCAAAAATAAGATCTGTTTCAATTTTAGAGACATGTGAAGACGAACTGTCCGGATGCTCCATTGAGGAGTGTGAAACGCTGGCTATAGATGATCTCAAGAGAGGTACAGGTTGACCAAAGAAGTATTGGGAGAGGTGATTAGAGAGGATATGACGTTGTTCCAGCCTACCGAGGACATGACCTTAGATAGGAGGCTATGGAGGTCATGGATTAAGGTAGATGGCAAATAGGTAGCAGTATGTTGTCTTGTCATCTGCCTATCTGTTCGTTCGATTTTTGTTATTATCTGTTGTCTTGTCCTTTGACTATCATACTATATTGTAATTACTGTCCTGTCCTATTACTATCTGCTACTTCTTTTACTTTTGTTACTTCTTTTTCTGGACCGTTTTGGACTCCTTTCTCTTGAGCCGAGGGTCTATACGAAACAGTCTCACTACCCGAGGTAGAGAGGTAAGGACTGCGTACACTCTATCCTCCCTAGACCCCACTTTTTGGGATTATATTGGGTATGTTGTTGTTGTAAGATAAAATAGAGTGACTCATTGCTGGGGCATACTCTTTGAAGGGAAATAATTTCTTCAGGTTTGCATGTCTGTAACAATGTAGGAAGAATGGAGGATGGGATATTTTGTAAAAAAGGATGTTTTGAAGCATCTACTTGGTAATGATACAAGCAAAATTAATTATCTGCACTTGTGGGGCCTACTTTTATCACTGAGCCGAAGCACTTCTCGGAAGCCAAGGAATTTGACATCATCTCTGCAACTAACATATGTAGATAGAAAGTTCTTTGGAAACACATTTTGGGAAATTGAAGAGGATAGATTGGAGATGTACTCTGAAAATCAGGGATGGTAGTTTTGGTGCTCTTAGGAGGTCTTTAGGCCCCCGCTCTCTGTGGAGTGATGTATGTTCCCCAACTGTTCTACTACATGATCCATAGTGCATCACTCTTTGCTACTACCATATGTTTGTCCTGTCTTTTTTGTTGTAGGAAAAGTAACAAGAGAAACTAATCACTTATTTGTGCAGTATTTATTTATATTTCTCAGAAAGGGGTGAGGATAGTTAGGTCTACTTGTTAAACTATCAGATGTTCTTCGACCTTTGCAGGAAACTTCAGGAGGATTTGACTGATGAAATGGTTGTTTTGGCACGGCAGCTAAAAGAGAGCAGCCTCATGATGAATCAATCCATCAAAAATACCGAGAAAGTAGATTTTTTTTTTGTTTCGTTTGCTTAAATTATTTGGCAACTTTCTAACAATTTTGAGAATAATTTTACTCTCTCCAATCTAAACTATTTTGCTTGTTAGGAGGCAATTTAGACCATTGGTAGCCCCAACTATCTTTTCTGACACCACAATATTTTAGTAGTCTATCTCTGATATCTCTATAAGTTTGAGAATTCTTTACTAGTTCAGTGCGAAAAAGAAACAAAATGGTCGCATTCAATTTGTTTGGATTCACCCGAATTCTAATCATCTTGTCCAGTTACTTCATTCTCTGGTTTTACTAGTCATTTGTCATATATGATGTGCATGCAGATACTTGATTCAACTGAGGAAGCAGTTGAGCATAGCCTGGCAAGTACAGGACATGCAACTTCTAGAGCTATGGACGTCTACTCGCGGAGTTTCAAGACTACATGCTTCCAGTGGCTTTTGATCTTTGTCATGACATTAGTCTTTGTCATGGTTGTATTACTTATTCGAGTGACTTAGTAACAAACCCTTTTGTTAAGTGGAGATATTGCTTTTCTTTCCATCTTTGTATAGTACCAAAAGAGACCTCGGGACATGACATGTTCAGAGGATAGACGATCCTTTAGATGCTGAAATTACTCTAATTATGGTACTTTTTTTGTGATCAATTTTATTCAACTCGATATGCTTTATGTTGGACATATTTTTGATTGTTTTTAGGAATTTTTATCACACTTTGGCTAGTTTCTTTCGCATATTTTACTGCTTAAATAATTGTTGGTTACTCACTAGCCGACACAGCTAGGAAGGTTGTAGCAGAAGTCAAATTGGTAGGTAAGCGGTGACGTCTTATTACTCTTAAAAAAATTTAAAAAAAAAAAAGAAAAGAAAAGGGCCCCTAGGGAAGGAGATTGGGGAAATTACGTGCAACTCCCTCAAATTTTTAATTTTAATTTTAATTAGTGCAATTCCGAGTTTTTTTTTACGTTGTCTTCGTAGCTTTATTATTTATTAGTTTAGTATAAGTGTGTTGCACGTGATGCTTAATGTTAAAAAAGAAAATTATATGTATACTAAGTAACACTTTATTACTATGTAAGATTTAATTTGTAGATTCATTGTATCAGATTTGCATCTACTATTTCCGCTAGCTCATTCAAGTGTCGTCTTCATCGAGCCACCACTACATTTCACAAATCTTTTCTAATTTTATTATCAGTTCGATCATTAAATAATTGACATCTACAAGTGTTTTAGCTGATCCCCAGTCTCTCGGTATCAAAATTTCTGCTGCAAGAGGAAAAGGAACTCCTATCTAAACTTTGTAATGTTTTTATTTTATCCTTTTATAGAATCATTTTATAATATATTTTTCTTAATACAAATATCACTTCAAGTAGAATTTTATTAATTGAATGTGCCGTCATTTTAACAAATGATAAAAAGTTAAAAGTATATAAGAGAATGTTTTATTGTACATAATAACTTTACTCTAGATCCTTGTGGTTTAACCATCCTCGAATCTCTCGTACATTGTGGAAACTTTAGTACACCATCCTTTTATTATATACTAACATTTAAGCTCGTATTTCAGAAAGGTGACGCTCCACGTGATATAACTCTTCAATATATTACTATTGAAATTCAACATTAAGCCAAGTTGAAAACAATGAGGTATTAATATTCGGTTGAATTAATAAATTTGTCATATTTTTTTTCAATATTTTAAAAACATTCATTCATTTTGCTTAGCCAACTACCAAGACCTTGTGAACTTAGTAACAACCTTAGTCCCTTTTAAAAACAACATGCTTAAGCCAATTCACCATGTAAAACAAGTTTGGCTGTAGTGTGAATTTTCAGAGATGTAATAGTTGACTTCTTATTGATCCTAGCCAATCTAAAAGATTTCTTAGTAAGATTCTCAAACTATCATTAATGAAACTATTTATTATATTCATTTCACTTGCTGCAAATCTCAATATCTGGATAAACCTGCTTCAGCACCTTTGTGGTGTAGATCTTGTAGATTTCAGCGTTCTTTTTTGCTTTCTTTTTCTTCTCGTAAAGATTCATGCATTAGGTAATTAATCACATCGATACGAAAACATCAATAATGTTTTTTTCCTATCTCCAAATGAAATAATTTTTATAAAAGCTTACTTTAAATTATTTCTCAATATACTCCTCGTAGACTAAGATTATAAACGTATGTAGACAACAAAGACTTGGCATCACCAACAGAAAAGATTATGTGATAGGTTTTTCAAACTAAAAATTCAACTGAGCAGTCAATCGCCTTTGTAGAACCCATATGATTTCTCTTTGCTACTTCTTTATTTTTAAGGACATTCTTTTCCTCTTTTTGTATATTTGATCAATATCCCACAAATTTCACAAATACAAAATAAAATAATTCAGAAAAAAACTACCAACAACAACATATTTTTGTTATTTTGATAGATCCTCGACTCAAAGAAAATCAATTCAAAACAGACTCAAATACGAAGAAATGAATGATACAAGAAACAATAAATAATAGCAACAAAACAACAAATAGTAACAGAATAAGAGTTCACTGTTAAAATATGTTGGATCTCATCGTTTAGAAAATTGTGATATCAGAGTATACGAATTTGATCTTAACATGAAACATGACCGAACATTATAAATTTAGTTAGAGATAAATTTAATTCACCTTTAATTCTGTGTATAAATATAAGATTTTGATGTATAAATCTAATATTAAGCAATGTGAACTGATCTCTCCTGCTCCAGGTTTCTTAATTCATAAGTTTGTATTGATAGATTTTGCAATAGCAAAAACTATGATCCAAACTTAACGTGAAGAAAGCTGAAACTGATCAAATCGCCAAGTTCAGCTACAACAAAGAAAAAACTTTTAGTGAATAATTATATATATTTACACATAAATTTAAAACAAACCAATCAAATCAATTTTTTTTTCTTTAAAAAGAGAAGGATGGAAGATTGCCAACATATAATCAACATAGGTTTGAATTTACGCACAAAAATCAAAACAAATAAAATAATTAGTACAAATAACATAGATAAAAAACAAATATATGTTGTTTTGCACGAAAAGTATATTGTTTTCAGTTAAATCTATTGTCACGTTATGGAATTGAATTTTTGTATGAATCTCTATTATATTAAAAGTGTGAAGGGCCTTATAAATCACGTTTGAACTTTTTGCTCTTTATTAAAAGTCTCCCCTTTAAATAAAATAGCCTTTTCGCATATTCTATTTAAATTACAAATTCAATAAATCAATATAAATTTGACCGACAGTACAACTGCACAATTAATATCCTATTCTAACTAAATTTGAACAAACAAAACCAAAAATCCTATACAAAACCAATAAATCAATATGTATTCCTAAATTAGCGTGTAAAAAAAGAAAAAAAAGTGTCCTAACGAAAAACCTCAAAGTGAGAAAAAATTGTGAAAAGTAAAAAAAAAAAAAGTGTATTAGCGTATTAGATACAAAATCCTTTGAAGGGTATAATTTGTGTGAAAGGTAATTTAAATAATTTAATTTTTCTTTTATGTACACAAAAATCAAAATCCTATTCTAACTAAATTATAACATACACGTTCATATTCAACCCAGAAAAAACTAATCTTATCTATAATCTATAATCTATATTATAATTTATTAAAAAAGTACTCCTAAAATAGAATAGAAAAATACTCCTAAAATAAGACTCTATTAATGCACATTAAACTAGAGAAGAAATCGATTTACTTATGAAACATATGATTGGTGCTCATCTAACTTAATTCGGTTGCATGTATAGATTGGTGGATGCAACCCTCAACTTCTTCACTATTTTTGTCAACATAATAGAATTCAATGTGTGTGTGTGTATATATATATATAACTTTTTTGTTTCCATTCAAATTATTTTTCAGGGTCAAAATTTTCGCTCAGACAAGAATTATTTTCATCAAAATTGAAGCTTTGTGGTCACTATTGTATTATTTTGTTGTAGTTTACTGGATGAATTTACATGTGGTAGATGAATGTCGATCGGCTATGAGAATTTTTTTTAGGTAAAGGTTAGGTTTAATTGTACTATTTTTATATTTCTGTTTTGAGAAATTTTTTTGTGTAAAGGTAAAGTTTAATTGTATTATTTTGATATCTCTATTATTGTATTATTTTACTAGAGTTTACAGGTGGTAGATGAGTGTCAGATGACTTTGAGAAAAATTTTGTGTAAAGGTTAGATTTTATTATATTATTTTGTTCATCGTATTATTTTGTTGCAGTTTACAAGTGGTAGATGAATGTCGATCACTTTGACAATTTTTTTGATAAATGTTAGGCTTAATTAAATGAATTCTCCAAAAGATGTTGAATTAAAATATTGTATTCATTTTTATTATTTAAACAAATATCTTATTTAGTGTAACGTTTGAACTCAATAAAGTGAGGTATACGCGCAAGGCGCGTACACCTAAATTAGTTAATAATAAATATATAGGTGAAATTGAACGACTAAATCTATAAATGACAAAATAAAAGTTACCTCTTACCATATATCTTAAATTAGTTAATAATAAATATATAGGTGAAATTGAATGACTAAATCTATAAATGACAAAATAAAAGTGTAATACCCCGTATTTCCCTAGCTTAAATTAACTCTCAGTTCATGAGCTATTTTATATAAAATTTTTGAAATGCTCGTTATTTTTTAGTTTAGATCCTGCCAATGCATAGGAAATTCAGTTAGCTTTCCAACGATATAAAATTCGCCTAAATTCGATAACCGGGTAAGAAGTTATGGCTATTTTAAGTTTCAGTCGTTAAACACCGTAATTCAGGCCAGTAGCACATCACGGAATATGTCAAAATGATAATTGTCATTTTTCAGTAAGGTACCACAATACCGGCGAGTCGTGCCACAACTTATTTTCACATTTGTCAATTTTCAGTACACCAACGTGATCCCACCACGTCGCGGTGAACTTTTAGGTCGCATACAAGGGGTAACGTGATTCCACCGCGTCGTGTTGATGGTCCAATTCTCAGTTGTTCACTTTCTAGTGACACGGTGCGATAGCGCCGCGTCGTGCCAAGGGCCCAGATCGAGATTTTTCTTTTAATTTCCAGTTTTAAGTTCCGTGTTTTAAAATCATTCTAAGGGTATTTGAGTCTTTTTCCACATCCCTATCCAGCCTTTAACCCAAAATTCAGCCCTAATAAACCTAGTTACACCACTATTCATTCAATTTTCCCCCAAGATAAATCATTTTTCTCTCAAGAGGCAAAAACCCTAGATTAAGAAATCAAGAACAAGCTTAATAATTCCTCCAAGAACCATCAAGAAAGAATCTTCTAAGGTGTGTTAGGTGTTCATTCATAGGTTTCTTTCACCCATGAAGTCCAAGAACCATTTTTCAAAATACAAAGATTGTGTATTTATGATTTCCATGATTTCGTTGAATTGAATTCATGTTCATGGTAGTAATAGGGATCCGATACATGTTTAGTTATAAGTTCCCATGAAATTAGGATAGTTATGTGGTGAATTATATGAATTGCATGCTTAACCTTTGATATTGAAATTGAATGTTGTATTCGTGCTTACATGTGTTGACCGTTATCATGTAAATAATCCATGCTTCCCAAGTGTTTGCTATATTTCCTATGTGAAGTAAATAGTGGAATTATGACATGTATTATGTGGTCCCAATCATGTACAAGTTTATGCCCTACAAGTGTTTGATGAAATGTTTATGCGATTTGACTAGTGAAAGCATGACAAGTTATTATGTGATCCCATTTGTGGACAATTCATGTATATCAAGTGTTTGACAAAATGTCTAAATAAGTGCATTGTTAGCAAGCAAGTATGGTCATGCCTTTATGATCATGTTATGTCCTTTATGCTATCGATTCCTGGGGTATTTAATACCCGATAATTTAGTTGTGTACCTAGAATCAGTGTCAGTTACAAAATCTCAGTCATGTCATGATCAGTAGTACTCTTAGTCAGTTACAGAACTCAGAAAAACTCAATAAACTCAGTATCTATCCATTCCAGTTTGTATACTCAGTTTAGTATCTTTCATTTGGGAGTAGAATTTAGCATCGAGCGAGTGTAGGGATGATGAATTCCCCATTGGAGAGAGGCAAGGTCGTTAGTAGCAGTCCCTGGACTCCAGAACTGCGTAGCCAGCACAGGATGAAGAGTCACACATCAGACTAGGTTTGACTACCTCTCAGGGGTCACCCGTTAAATTAGGCTTGGCTCCGCCCAGGTGTCACCCATCAATTAGGCTTGGCATCCTGGTTTTCCAGTGTTAGTACCCGTGGCAGGTATTAGCACCCTTCCAGCTGGGATTACAGGTTGGACCATAATCAGTTCAGAGAGGGGCATGTCAGTTAGATGATTACCTCCCACAGTTTTGGGTTCAGTCTTCAGTTTAGAACTCACTTCAGTCTTACAGAAGCAGTATTTTCAGACACAATCAATCAGTATCAGTAAATCAGTTATCAGTAACTTTTGATATCAGTTACTCAGTTTTCAGAACTCAGTACTTAGCTTCAGAAAAGATCAGTTATAATATATATATATGCATAGTATTACATACTCAGTATTTACAGCAGTATCAGTTATCCATGTACTCTCATATCCAATTACACTATATCATTCAGCCAGTTACTGTTCTTGCCTATGAACCCTTGCATTCAGCCTTACCTCATCTAGCATACCAGTACACTCCACGTACTGACCGCATACTCTTTCTTTGCGCTATGATGTCTCATATCATTAGTTTGGATACTCAAATTCCTGACCGCGCTTAGACATATCTAATCAGTAGTCGCAGATTTAGTAATGACTCCTCATCTATCAAGGGCATACTTTTATTTCAGTATTATAGTAGTTTCAGTATTTCAGTTATTAGAGTTAGTTGGGGGCTTGTCCCATCAACTCCACTTTCAGACAGTTCAGATTATAGGCATTTAGACTAGATTTTTTAGATAGTATACAGTTTTACAGATTGTTATTTCAGATGTTATATTTTATCAGTATTTTAAATTATCAACCTTATGGAATTTCAGCCTAATTCCATATTTATTTTAGTATTATTATCCAGTGCTCACAATAGATATCAGTCATGGGTTAGCTTGTGGTCATTCGGGATCGTAAGCACTGTGTGACGACTTGGGAGTAGTCGCGGGTCGTTACAAATGTAGTATCAGAGCCTAAGGTTCAACAGAGTCCTAGGGAGTCTAAAAGCCACATCTAGTAGAGTCTTGTGCATGGGTGTATAGCGTGCCACACTTATGGACAGGAGGCTATGAGATATTTTAGGAAAAGGTTCCCTTCTTTCAGTATTCATGTCGTGCGAGTGAGCATGAGCTCAAGTTAAACTCTCAGTCTAATCTTTTTCTTCCTTCCGATTAAAGAACATGCCTCCCAAAAAGACTAATAGAAGGAGAACTGGAAACCAGTCAGCACCTCAGCCCATTCAAGCAGATCCCCTGAACGAGCACTCTCCCATGTAGAATTCAGAGCTACTTTCACTACTTTAGCCAATTCAGTAGTTGATCAGAACAGCCTACAGGTTGTTTTCCTATCTAGTCTTGGGGATCATACTCAGCAGAGCAAGGGGCAGAAGCGTAGGAAGAAAGATTGAGAATAAGAGAGTTAGAACAAATGGGTTTAAGCCAAGGTCAAAGGGTGGTAAGCATTTCCAGTTCCATCAGAAATTCTCAGCCCCAAATCCTTCTGTATCTAGTGCTCCAGTGCCAAAGTTTTAAAATGATAGTTGAGATAGAGCACCGGGCTCTAAGTCACAAGGTAGTGGAAAGGGTATTCATACCTTTCCATTTTACGAAGAATGTGGTAAAAATCACCTAGATGTGTGTAGAGCTAGCAGTGATGTATGTTTTGGATGTCATAAGCCAGGCCACAAGATGTGGGAGTGTAGAGTAATGGCTCGGAGGGGAAAATATTTGTGCCAATAGGGTCAGTCCAACCGTCCTGTAGATCAGTTTGATCGCTTGAACCAGCAGGGTGCCACTTCCAGTGCCACCAATGGGCAACTCCCAAACAGGCTTTATGCTTTTAGTCCAGACAAGATCAGGAAAGTTCTCATGATGTGGTCACTGGTACGTTACAGATCTTCTATTTATATATTCATGCCTTATTAGATCCAGGAGCTTCTCTATTTCTTGTAACTCCTTGCATAGCAGTCAACTTTAAAGTCAGATTAAAAATCTTAACAGAACCTTTTTTTGTGCTTACCTCAGTGGGGAAAATCCATTCCAGCCAAACGAGTATACAAAAATTACTCGGTTATAGTATTTCATAAAATCCCTTTAGTTAATTTCTGTAATAGA
This sequence comes from Capsicum baccatum var. pendulum, assembly GCA_030864225.1. Taxonomy (NCBI): domain Eukaryota; kingdom Viridiplantae; phylum Streptophyta; class Magnoliopsida; order Solanales; family Solanaceae; genus Capsicum; species Capsicum baccatum. Next base: position 128,669,567 of record CM061551.1, on the reverse strand, counting down.
GTCATTCCATTTCAGTTTCTTGATGAACCAGTCCTTGAATGAAGGGGTAGTACCTTAGTTTCAGATGATTTAAGTTTAAATCTTCTTAGATTGAGTTAATAGAAAAAAAGAGTTGAGAATTCTAAGTTAGTTAGTGTTGAGGTTGCTATATGATGATTATTGGGGTAATAGAAAGCTAAGAATCATGTATCAGAAGGAAGTACTAGCAGTGGACCTTATATTATCAGACGTGGTCCTTCAGGATGAGTTTAGTGTTTATGAGCATTGTTATATCTCAGACTCTATAGTAAGGTGGTTTCAGTTCGACTTAGAGTTTATTAAGTGGTTCACAAACTTAGAATAACAACTTTAAGCTAAGGGGGAGATGGTAGAACAAGTAACCAAGTCAGACTTTCAGAATTTAGTAGTAATGTCAGTATGTGTAGAGAAGTAGTGGGAGAGGTTGATGCCCAACCCGTCCTTACCTCAGTGCAAAGTATTGCACTTCAGCTATCACGATATCTACTCACGCAGTCCATGTCAGTTCTATGATCATAGTTCCTATTCATGCACATTATCAAAAATCATGTACTCTTACAGTTCCAGTCACTCAGTGTTACAAATTATGTTCCATGAATACAGAAACTCCAAACTCAGGCCATGCAGCACATGACTCATATAGTTCCAATGACTTACGTTATATTCCTAATGATCAGCTAAATTCAGATTTTGTTGTGTACATCCTCAGTTTAGATCTCTTGATAAAATCCAGGATATTGATGTTTTATTCCTCAGGCCTCAGTTAAGTGTCAAGTTCAGTATAGTGTCCATTCATGCTTCAAGTCCTCATGTTGTAACCTTCAGTGAACTCTCCTTATTAAATGATGTAGTGATGAGCAGTTTCTTAGATGGGAGGGAGTAAATATTTCATGTTAAGAAAATATTGTTGCATGCTTATTTTACCCAAGGCTGTAGTTATAAAGATAGGCTTGAATGCCATGCTAGTATGCGAGTGAATATCTAGTAAAAGGTTGTATTTAGTTATGGGAAAAAAACAGAATTCTTCTTGAGATAAGAAGTTGAGAAATGCAGAGTGTGAGTGTACATTCAAATCCTTAATTTATGCCAGTCCCCATCCTGTAGCTATCAGAACTCAGTCACAGTCTCAGTTCAGTATTCAGTATAAAAATTAGTCATGTTCTCATGTTTCCGTTCATGCGTATTCAGTAAATTATCTCAGGTTCATCAGTATTCTCATCTTAAGGTGACAATCTTTCTTAGTTTTACTAAATTCCACGTCTAATTACAGTTATAAACTTAGTATTCCTTATCGTTGCATATTCAGTCATGCATTTATGAATTAGTAGCTTCAATTATGTATTCCATGCATCAAATATGCATGTTTAGTATGTAACTCAGTCTATCAGTGTTCTTCATCTTAATTAGTCTCATTCGAGGACGAATGTTCCCAAGAGGGAGATATTATAATACCCTGTATTTTCCTAGCTTAAATTAACTCTCAGTCCATGAGTCATTCTATATAAAACTTTTGAAATGCTCAGTATTTTTAAGTTTAGAGCCTTCCAATGCGTAGGAAATTTAGTTATCTTTCCAACGATATAAAATTCACCTAAATCTGATAACCGGGTAAGAAGTTATGGCTATTTTAAGTTTTAATCGTTAAACACCGTAATTCAGGCCAGTAGCGCGTCACAGAGTATGTCAAAATGACAATTGTTAGTTTGCAGTGAGGTACCGCGATACCGATGCATTGCTCCATAGCTTATTTTCATATTTGTCAATTTCCAGTGCATCAATGCGATCCCACTGCATCGGGGTGAACTTCCAGCTCGCATCCAAGGGGTAACGCTAGGGGTGTACATAGGTCGGGTTGGTTTGGTTTTTTATTGAATAAAAACCAAACCAATTATGTTGGTTTATTAAAACTATAAACCAAATCAAATCAATATAAAATCATTTTTTCGGTTTAAGTTTTAGTCGGTTCTTTCAATTTTTTTAGTTTTTTCGAGTTTTCTCAATTTTTTTATGATATTTATGTTTTATAATTATATTGTGATTGAAGACTTGATCAAGTATGTTTTCACTCATGTGCTAATGAATAAATTCAATTATGAAAAATTGAGGAGCGAAATTCTCTCTTGAAACTAAAAAGTAAGATGAAGAGTGAAAAGTTTAGATTTTAAGTTTATATTGGGTTTTGGATCATTTTATTAGCATATATATATACACACCTACTTTCTAATTATTAAAAATTAATAAAACTAATTGAAAAGTAGATTATAATTAATATTTATAAAAAGTTAAATTATATATATGCATATATACATACATACATACACACACACACACACTCTCACACACATATATATATATTATGTCGGTTTGATTTATGTTCGGTTTGAATTTTTTTTTTGTTAACACCAAACCAAATCAAGAATGGTCGATTTTTTTTCAAATGCCAAACCAAACCATAAGTCGGTTTTTTTATCGATTTGGTTTGGTTCTTCGATTTTGTTTGACTTGATGGTTTGGTCAGTACACCCCTAGGTAACATAATTCTATCACATCGCGTTGATGGTCCAATTTCCAGTTGTCCACTTTCCAGTGACACGGAGTGATAGCACCACATCGCGCCAAGGGCCCAGATCGAGACAGTGTATCATCGGAGCCTTCAGCTCATCGCGGAGATAGCTCAAATGACAATTGTCAAATTTCAGTGTTGCTCCGCGATAGTGGCGCATTGCGCCAAACTTTCAGGTCGCAGACAAGGTGGCAACGCGATAGCTCCGCATCGCGCCACCGTGCAATTTCTCATTTGTCACTTTCTAGTGACGGCGCGATAGTGGCACGTCGTGCCAAGGATGAAAATCGCGAAATTTTCTCAGAAATTAAATATGTGTCCTAGGGTTAAAAGGGTCAATTTCCCACCCTATATATGCCTTATAACACAAGATTTGGCCATAATTTAGCAACTTATACTCTATTACTCTCAAAAACTCTTGAGAAACAAGCCCTAGGATTTTCATAGAAGGTTCAATTCCAAGGGAATTCATCATCAAATTTCAAGAATCTCTCCATCAATCTTCATAGAATCAATGGCTAAGGTATGCGTAGTGTTCATTCATGGAATCCTTTCGTCCATGAAGCCCAAGAATCTCTTTTCTAAGTTTATGTTTATGGATTTCTTAATGAATTTCATGTTGGGTTTGTTTTGTTTATATTAAGAATGATCAATTGAATTCAAATCCATGTTGGGTGATCAATTTTATATGGAATTGATTTGTATAGATGTATATTCATGTGAACCTATAAATAAACCCTAGGATGATGAAATTAGATATCCATTTGATGTTTGATTGTTGTATAATGTTGTCTACATGTGCTATTCCTATCATGTGTATGATTAAATGCCTATATGAGGGAACAATGCCCAACTAGTATGATATCATGAAATCCCCATGTATGTACAAGTTTATGCATATCACTTGTTTGATGAAACGCTTTAATATATGAATTATGAATTGTGTTGTTGGTCATGTGTTCAAGTAAGCCATGCCATGTCAGTTTCTTCTCATCGAGTCCTGGGGGTACTTGTACTCGATCATTTAGCTGTGTGCCTAGAGCCATGTCATGTTTTCACGATCTCCTTAGTCAATCTATGATTCATAGAACTCAGTCAGTCATGTGACTCAGGAAATCTCAGTAATCTTAGTAGTTCAGTAACCTCAGTACTCACTAATCTCAGTAACCTCAATTTTCCCAGTCAATCTCAGTAACTTCAGCATTCTCAGTCAGTCCTCAGAACTCAGTACATTCCGTCAGTCAACGGAACTCAGTAAATTTAGTTTAGCTCCACTAAATAATATCACTAGTATTAGTTCAGTTTAGCCAATCAGTTCAGTTCATCTAATCAGTTCAGTTCAGTTAATCAGCTCAGTTCAGTTAATTAGTTCAGTTTCTTTCAGATGGGATTAGGATTCAGTACCGAGCGATCCTAGAAATGGGGACTTACCCGCTAGATAGGACTGAGATCCCTAGAAGCAATCCCTAAGTTCCAAAACTACATCGCCATCGTAGGAATGAGATGTCACCCGTAAGACAGGACTGACATACTCAGGGATCACCCGTTAGTGCATTTAAATATATAGGACTGATCCCAGGGGTCACCTGCTAGATTAGGACTGACTCCACAGCAGTTGTCTTTACCAGTGGTGCGGTACAGACACCCTTTCAGCTGGGGTTACAGGTTAGACCCCAGTTAGCTTAGTATGGGGCATATTGGTTAGATAAATACATCCTACAGTTTCAGTTACAGAATCAAGACTGTCAGATACAGTTGATTCAGCTTAGTAGTACAGATTTAGGACTGTCAGATACAGTCACTCCTTATCATTATAAATAGACTCCGAGATCACCCATTAAACAGGACTGATCTCAACTATGGTCAACCAGTAACGGTATCATCAGATTTAGAGATCACCTGCCAGATAGGACTGATCTCTGATAGTTAGCATTCAGCTTCAGGACTGTCAAATACAGTCAACCAGACCAGTTCTTCATAATTAGAATTGTCAAACACAGTTATCCATGTATCAGTAACATAGTATCAGTCCCTCAGTATTCAATATTATAGTATTAGTTTCTACTCATGTTAGTAGACTCAGTAGTCAAAACTTAGTGTCTAGTCCTATCATGATCTTAGTTGCAGTTACGTATGGATGCATGTATTCTCACATTCATGTTAGTTAGTTAGTTAGTATTGTTCATGTATATGAACCTATTTCATTCAGCCTACCTCACTTGCATACCAGTACATTTAAAATACTGATGCATTTGCGCTATGGTGTCTTATACCATAAGTTTAGAAGCACGAGATCCAGAGAACCAGTAGCATCCCAGTTTAGCGATCAGAATTAGCAGTGAGTCCTCATCCTTCGAGAACATGATGATCACATTACTATTTTAGTTTTCAGTTTATTTCAGTAGTTGGAGTTAGTTGGGGATATGTCCCATCAAATCCTTATACAGGCTGTTTAGAGGCTTTCAGACTACAGTTTGTTCAGATAATTATCTCAGTTGTTTTGGTATTGTTATACCATATTTTTCAGTTATGTACTAGTATTGAACCTTATGGTCTTTCAGTTTATTTTTTCGCATTTACGAAATTATTACTATTATTTAGTGCTCAGTTTACAAATATCAGTCATGGGTTAGCTTATGGTCCTTTGGGGTCATGAGCACCGTGTAATATTCCGGGTACCAGATTCGGGGCGTTACAAACTTGGTATTAGAGCCTAAGGTTCAATAGTGTCCTAGAAAGTCTGAAAAGCCGCATCTAGTAGAGTCTTGTACATACGTGTGTTGTGCACCACACTTATATGCAGGAGTTTATGAGATGTTTTAGGAACAATTTCCCTTCTTTCAGTATTAATGTCGTTCTAGAGAGCATAGGCTCAAAGTTAAATTCTCAGTCATGAATCAGTCCGTGGATTCCCTATACATCAGACCAGTATCTCAATAGGGTAAGCATTCTTAGAGTGACATAGTGTCCCAAGGGGGAGATACCCCATTATTTCCTCAACGTTCTCATACCTTAAATAAAGTTTCTCTTCGAATAAAGAATCCATTTTAGAAGAGAGGGTAATCATATGTTAACCCTCAAAGTCCCAACCTCAACTATGGGCCAAGTATTCAGAGGCTCAGTTCAGTTCACGAAATTTAGTTTATATGTCATGGTTCAGCCTTAGTCATGTTCTCAGGTTCCAGTTCATGCATACTTCTAGCATAATCATGGGGTCATCATTGCTTTTTAGTCACGTAACAGTTTTCTTAAACTTACTTAGTTCCCTGCTCAGATCCCCATTACAAACTTGGTACTAAGTACCCTTGCATATTCAGTCATGCATTCATATATCAGTTCAGTCATGTAATAATGCATCAGACATAGATTCTCACTACGAGAAATTTAGCTCATCAGAATATTCAGTCATGTACTCATAAGTCAATTATCATCCATGCATCAGATATGCATGAATTCAACTAATTAGTCATGCATCAGATATGCATGTTCAGTATGTTATATTCAGCCATCAGTCATGAGATCATGTTCCAGTTATTTATGTTTTGTATGTATGTCAGTTTGTATTCTTTCCCTCTCACTCAGTCTCATTCGAGGACGAATATTCTCAAGGGGGAGATATTGTAATACCCCGTACTTTTTTTAGCTTGAAAAATTTCCCAAAAATGTTAGAAACTTTCTTTGAAAGATGAATCCACTTTTGTACACATGGAATTTTCAGGATTTTTACTTTTTGTAATGTGGTATATTCAATAAGCTTTCCATTGATACCAAATTCACCAAATTCGACACCTGGGTGATGAGTTAGAGCCTTTTTAGTGAGACAGTTATCACCTGAGCCTTCAGCGCATCGCGGAGATAGCTCAAATAGCAATTGTCAATTTTCAGTATTGCTCTACGATAGTGGCACATCGCGCTAAACTTCCAGGTCACAGACAAAGTGCCAATGCGATAGTTCCGCGTCGCGCAACCGTGCAATTTCCCATTTGTCAGTTTTCAGTGACTTGGCGCGATAGTGGCACGCGCCAAGGATGAAAATTGGGAAATTTTCTCAGAAATTAAATACGTCTCCTATGGTTAAAAGGGTCAATTTCCCACCCTATATAAGCCTTATAACACGAGATTTGGCCATAATTCAGCAACTTATACTCAATTACTCTCAAAAACTCTCAAGAAAGCAGCTTTAGGGTTTTCATAGAAGGTTCAATTCCAAAAGAATTCACCGTCAAATTTCAAGAATCTCTCCGTCAATCTTCAAAGAATCACAAGCTAAGGTATGCATAGTGTTCATTCATGGACTCCTTTCGTCCATGAAGCCCAAGAATCTCTTTTCTAAGTTTAAGTTTATGGATTTCTTTATGAATTTCATGTTGGGTTTGTTTTGTTTATGTTGAGAATGATCAATTGAATTCAAATCCATGTTGGGTGATCAATTTTGTATGGAATTGATTTGTATAGACGTACATTCATGTGAACCTATAAATAAACCCTAGGATGATGAAATTAGATATGAATCATGATGTTTGATTGTTGTATAATGTTGTCTACATGTGCTATGCCTATCATGTGTATGATTAAATGCCTAGATGAGGGAACAATGCCCAACTAGTATGATATCATGAAATCCCCATGTATGTACAAGTTTAAGCATATCACTTGTTTGATAAAGTACTTCAATATATGAATTATGAATTGTGTTGTTGGTCATGCGTTCAAGTAAGCCATGCCATGTCAGTTTCTTCTCATCGAGTCCTGGGGTACTTGTACCCGAACATTTAGTTGTGTGCTTAGAGCCATGTCATGTTTTCATGATCTCCTCAGTCAAGCTATGATTCATAGAACTCAGTCAGTGATGTGACTCAGGAAATCTCAGAAATCTCAGTAATCTCAGTAGTTCAGTAACCTCAGTACTCAGTAATCTCAGAAACCTCAATTTTCCCAATTAATCTTAGTAACTTTAGTATTCTTAGTCATTCCTCAGAACTCAATACATTCCGACAGTCAATGGAACTCAGTAAATTTAGTTTAGGTCCACTAAACAATACTACTAGTATTAGTTCAGTTCAGCAAATCAATTTAGTTCATCTAATCAGTTCAGTTTAGTTAATCAGCTCAGTTCAGTTAATCAGTTCAGTGTTTTTCAGATGGGAGTAGGATTCAGCACCGAGTGAGCCTAGAAATGGGGACCTACCCACCAGATAGGACTGAGATCCCTAGAAGCAATCCCTAAGTTCCAGAACTACGTAGCCATCGTAGGTATGAGATATCACCCGTAAGATAGGACTGACATACTCAGGGATCACCTATGTACGTATTTAAATGTATAGGACTGATGTCAGGGGTCACCCGCTAGATTAGGATTGACTCTACAACAGTTGTCTTTACTAGTGGAGCAGTACTAACACCCTTCCGCTAGGGTTATAGGTTGGACACCAGTTAGCTAAGTATGGGGCATGGCGGTTAGATGAATACATCCCACAGTTTCAGTTACAGAATCAGGACTGTCAGATACAGTTAATTCAACTCAGTATTATAGATTTAGGACTGTTAGTTACAGTCACTCCTTCTCATTATAAATAGAATCTGGGATCACCCATTAGACAGGACTTATCTCAACTATGATCAACCAATAACGGTATCATCAGATTTAGAGATCACCCGCCAGATAGGACTGATCTCTGACAGTTAGCATTCAGCTTCAAGACTGTCAGATACAGTCAACCAGACCAGTTCTTCATAATCAAAACTATCAGACACATTTATCTATGTATCAGTAACATAGTATCAGTCCCTCAGTATTCAATAATACAGTATTAGTTTCTACTCATCAGTGACTCCGATGTCAATATCAGTAGACTCAGTAGTCAGAACTCAGTGTCCAGTCCTATCATGATCTCAGTTATAGTTACGTATGCATGCATGTATTCTCACGTTCATGTTAGTCAGTCAGTTAGTATTATTCATGCATATGAACCTATTGCATTCAGCCTACCTCACTTGCATAGCAGTACATTCAAAGTACTAACGCATTTGCGCTATGATGTCATATACCTTAGGTTTAGAAGCACGAGCTCCAGAGAACCAATAGCATCTTAGTTCAGTGATCAGAGTTAGCAGTGAGTCCTCATCCTTCGAGGACATGATGATCATATTACTATTTCAGTTTTCAGTTTATTTCAATAGTTGGAGTTAGTTGGGGACATGTCCCATCAATTCCTTATTCAGAGAGTTTAGAGGATTTCAGACTATAGTAGGTTTAGACAATTATCTCAGTTGTTTTGGTATTGTTATACCATATTTTTCAGTTATGTACTAGTATTGAACCTTATGGCCTTTTAGTTCATGTTTCCGTATTTATGATATTATTATTATTATTCAGTGCTCAGTTTACAGATATCAATCATAGGTTATGTTATGGTTCTTTGGGGTCATGAGCACCATGTAACATTCCGGGTATCAGATTCGAGGCGTTACAAACTTGGTATCAGAGCCTAAGGTTCAATAGTGTCCTAGGAAGTTTGAAAAGCCGCATCTAGTAGAGTCTTGTACATGCATGTTGTAACGCCCCAAAATTAGGTCCCGAGATGTGACACGGTGCTTAAGGTCACAAGTGACCCCAAGCTAACCCTTCTACTGGCATAACTCATAAGCAACTGAATAGAAATACAAATCCATACAAATCAGCAGAAATTAACTCTTTTCTGAATCTGATCGATATAAAAATGGAATTTTACAGGATTACAATTCTGCCTTTACAACCAAAATTGAAACAAAATACATCAACTTCTACTGACTGTCTATGAAGCCTCTACTAGTACTGACTGTAGGTAGCCGGGTCATGACTCCCGACTACCCCAACTCAAACACTATAAACTCTGCATAACTAACTCAAGCCCTTGAATCAAAAGGACTCATCACCTACTGAATGGATACCACAAACTGACTGGATTTGAAGGTACAACTATACCTTGTACCTACATTCTGAGAAAATATAGACCACATACGAATATGTGGTCAGTACCATGGAAAAATACCGAGCATATGGGGGTGAAATGCATATATAAAATAATATCTTAATATCATCACAGTTTATAAAATTCTGCATGTTGATATAGATGACTCACTTAGCTCGAATTAAATCATCAAAATCATGGGTGAATAATACATGTAAAGTAAAATAGGTGAATCATTACAATACGTTCTCAATTCACTTTCATCTCAATTTCAAATCATCAAAACAATCAAATCTCATGTCAATTCTGATTAGAATATATTCCTTAAATCTTTTAAGAATAATAACTTTCTCAAACTCAGCCTTCTAAGCAAACATGTTTTCATCTCAGATAGAAGAGTACACACACACACATTGGGAGATCCTATAACCGACATAAACCATGTGAGCTACATGGAGTCCAACGTACAACCAACGTTGGGGAGAGCCGTCCTATCCTTGCCATCGGAGTAGGACTTCCAGCATCAATTCAAAAACAATAGTGATCACTATATAAATCAGTCTCAGTCTCACATCCTATGGGGGCACATAGTTCTAGGAAAGTAAGGTCACTTTATACCTCCCACTCGGTGCTAAAAATTACTCCCGGACTTAGCTCAAAAATTTAAATCAGCCTCAGGCTCACATTAAAGAAAATCCACAATAACACTTCAACAATTTTCATCGGTAGCCAATTTGCTACCCCTTTATCATAATCAATAAAAACGTGGATTTCTTTCACAGTCGAGTTCAAAATAACTCATTCACGACCAAAAGGTCAAATCATTCAAAATATCTCAAATATTCAACATCAACGTGCTTATAACACACACTTTCTCAAAAAAAACACAATTTCCAATGGGGATTCACGACCCAAATATCAAAATCATGATAAATATCATTCAAGATTCATGTTTTATATCACCACACATGTAAATTCATCTTTCAAAATCATAAATATCAATATTTCATAATAATCATCATAAGATATGGGTTCATGCTTCAAATTCATAAAAATCAAATAAAAATCATGTCTTTGTAAAGAAAATTACTTTTGGGCACAAGAACGAAAGAGAGTTCTTGTTGAAAAACCCCACATACCTTGAATGATGAACTTTAGATCGATACTCATTTTTGAGATGTTAGTCGTGCCTTTGAATGATGGTTTTTGGAGTTCTTGAAGTAGGAACTTGGAATCTTGAATAAATTTGCAAAATTAATGGTGAACTTTGGAGGTTCTTAAAGTTCTTGAACTAGGAACTTGGAATCTTGAATAATTTGCAGAATTAATGGTGAACTTTGGAGGTTCTTGAAGTTGAATGTAGGAGCTTAGGGTTTTCTTTTTGAGGGAATTTAATGAAATATAACATATAATGCTTCTAATAGGCTTTAATATAGGGTTTGGATGGATTTTGGGTGAGGAGGAATGACCAAAACGCCCCCAAAAATTAAATAATTCTCGAATCTGTCCTTTGATGGACTGTTTTGATAGTTTGAAGTAGATCAACCATAATATTTTACTTAGATATCCAAATTGGATGAAACTAATTTCATTAGAAAGAGGACTCTCATATCTTTCTGTTGATATATAGTATCTCACCCAGATCATTGTGTACGAGGAGTTATGATCATTTAAAGTTGACCCAAAAATTCACTTTTGATAGGCTGAAGTAGATCGACCATAACTTTTTGCTCCGATAGACAAATTGGATGAAACCAATTTCATTGGAAAGAGGACTCGTAGAGTTTTCCGTTGATATACAGTAGATCTTCCAGATCATTATGTACAAGGAGTTATGATCATTTAAAGTTGGAGCAAAAATACGTCAGACCTCAGTACTTTTTTTCCTGCACGTTTTACTGTTCACAGTTCGATCAAAATGGTCATAGTTCGATCGGAATGGTCGTAACTCATAGCTCGAGTGTCCGTTTTTGATGATTTACATATAGTTGGAAAGCTTATTCGACACTCTACGCAATGGTAGGTCAACGTCTTAGAAATATTGCACAAAAAATTTATGGATCGCTCTAAAGCGTAGAACTCGATATGTTTCTCACGAAATCTTTACGAAGAAAATTTTCTGGGGTATTACACATGTGTTGTGCACCACACTTATGTGCAAGAGGATATGAGATGTTTTAGGAACAGTTTTCCTTCTTTCAGTATTAATGTTGTGTCAGTGAGCGTAGGCTCTAAGTTAAATTCACAGTTATGAATCAGTCCGTGGATTCCCTATACATCAGACCAGTATCTCAATAGGGTAAGCATTCTTAGAGTGACATAGTGTCCCAAGGGAGAGATACCCCATTATTTCCTCAACGTTCTCATACCTTAAATAAAGTTTCTCTTCGAATAAAGAATCCATTTTAGAATAGAGGGTAATCATATGTTAACCCTCAAAGTCCCAACCTCAACTATGAGCCAAGTATTCAGAGGCTCAGTTCAGTTCACGAAATTCAGTTTATATGTCATAGTTCAGCCTTAGTCATGTTCTCAGGTTCCAGTTCATGCATACTTCTAGCATAATCATGGGGTCATCAGTGTTTTTCAGTTACGTAACAGTTTTCTTAAACTTACTTAGTTCCCTGCTCAGATCCCAATTATAAACTTGGTACTAAGTACCCTTGCATATTCAATCATACATTCATATATCAATTCGTCATATAATTATGCATCAGACATGCATTCTCACTGCGAGAAATTTAGTTCATTAGAATATTCAGTCATGTACTCATAAGTCAGTTATTAACCATGCATCAGATATGCATGAATTCAGCTAATTAGTCATGCATCAGATATGCATGTTCAATATGTTATATTCAGCTATCAGTCATATCAGTTATGAGATCATGTTCCAGTTATTCATGTTTAGTATGTGCGTCAGTTTGTATTCTTTCCCTCTCACTCAGTCTCATTCGAGTATGAATGTTCTCAAGGAGGAGATATTGTAATACCCCATACTTTTTCTAGCTTGAAAAGTTTTCCAAAAATGTTAGAAGCTTTTTTTGAAAGATGAATCCACTTTTGTACACGTGGTATTTTCAAGATTTTCACTTTTTGTCATGTGGGAAATTCAATAAGCTTTCCATCGATACCAAATTCGCCAAATCCGACAACCGGGTGAAGAGTTAGAGCCTTTTTAGTGAGACAGTGTATCACCTAAGCCTTCAACGCATCGCGGAGATAGCTCAAATAGCAATTGTCAATTTCTAGTATTGCTCCGCGATAATGATGTGTCGCGCCAAACTTTCAGGTCGAAAATAAGGTGGCAACGCGATAGCTCCGCGTCGCACCACCATGCAATTTCCCATTTGTCACTTTTCAGTGACTTGGCGTGATAGTGGCGCATCGCGCCAAAGACTAAAATTGGAAAATTTTCTCAGAAATTAAATATGTGTCCTAAGGTTAAAAGGGTCAATTTCTCACCCTATATAAGTCTTATAACATGAGATTTGGCCATAATTCAGCAACTTTTACTCAATTACTCTCAAAAACTCTCAAGAAACAAGCCCTAGGGTTTTCATAAAAGGTTCAATTCCAAGGGAATTCACCGTCAAATTTAAAGATTATCTCTGTCAATCTTCGTAAAATCACAAGCTAAGGTATGCGTAGTGTTCATTCATGGACTCCTTTCATCCATGAAGCCCAAGAATCTCTTGTCTAAGTTTAAGTTTATGGATTTCTTTATGAATTTTATGTTGGGTTTATTTTTTTTATGTTGAGAATGATCAATTGAATTCAAATCCATGTTGGGTGATCAATTTTATATGGAATTAATTTATATAGATGTATATTCATATGAACCTATAACTAAACTCTAGGATGATGAAATTACATATGAATCATGATGTTTGATTGTTGTATAATATTGTCTACATGTGTTATGCCTATCATATGTATGATTAAATGCCTAGATGAGGGAACAATGACCAACTAGTATGATATCATGAAATCCCCACGTATGTACAAGTTTATGCATATCACATGCGTGATGAAATGCTTCAACATATGAATTATGAATTGTGTTGTTGGTCATGTATTCAAGTAAGCCATGCCATGTCAGTTTGTTCTCATCGAGTCCTGGGGGTACTTGTACCCGTACATTTAGCTGTGTGCCTATAGTTATGCCATGTTTTTATGATCTCCTCAGTCAAGCTATGATTCATAGAACTCAGACAGTCATGTGACTCAGGAAATCTCAGAAATCTCAGAAATCTCAGTAATCTCAGTAGTTCAATAATCTAAGTACTCAATAATCTCAGTAACCTTAGTTTTCCCAGTCAATCTCAGTAACTTTAGTATTCTCAGTCAGTCCTCAGAACCCAGTACATTCCGTCAGTCAACGGAACTCAGTAGATTTAGTTTAGCTTCGCTAAACAATACCACTAGTATCAGTTTAGTTCTGCCAATCAGTTCAGTTCAGTTAATTAGCTCAATTCAATTAATCAATTCAGTGTCTTTCAGATGGAAGTAGGATTCAATACCGAGCGAGCCTAAGGATAGGGACTCACCCGCTAGATAGGACTGAGATCCCTACAAGCAATTACTAATTTCCAGAACTATGTAGCTATCGTAGGTATGAGATTTCACCATTATAGGACTGACATACTCAGGGATCACCCATTAGCGTATTTAAATGTATAGGACTAATACCAGGGTCACCCGCTAGATTAGGACTGACTCCACAGCAGTTGTCTTTACTATTAGCGTGGTACTGATACCCTTCCAGTAGGGATTATAGGTTGGACCCCAGTTAGCTTAGTATGGGGTATGTCATTTAGATGAATACATCCCATAGTTTTATTTACAGAATCAGGACTGTCAGATACAGTCAATTCAGCTCAGTAGTACAGATTTAAGACTGTCAGATATAGTCACTCCTTATCATTATAAATAGACTCTGGGATCACCTATTAGACAGGACTGATCTTAACTATGGTCATCTAGTAATGGTATCATCAGATTTAGAGATCACTCGCCAGATAGAACTGATTTTTTACAGTTAGTATTCAGCTTCAAGACTGTCAGATACAGTCAACCAAACCAGTTCTTCATAATCAGAACTGTCAGACACAGTTATCCATGTATCAGTAACGTAGTATCAGTCCCTTAGTATTCAATAATAAAATATTAGTTTCTACTCATCAGTGGCTCAGATGTCAATGTTAGTAGACTTAGTAGTCAAAACTCAGTGTCCAGTCCTATCATGATCTCAGTTACAGTTATGTATGCATGCATGTATTCTCACGTTCATGTTAGTCAGTCAGTTAGTATTGTCCATGCATATGAACCTATTGCATTCAGCCTACCTTACTTGCGTAGTAGTACATTCAAAGTAGTGATGCATTTGCTCTATGGTGTCTTATATCATAGGTTTAGAAGTGCGGGCTCCAGAGAACCAGTAGCATCCCAGTTCAACGATCAAAGTTAGCAGTGAGTCCTCATCCTTCGAGGACATGATGATCATATTACTATTTCAGTTTTCTGTTTATTTTAGTAGTTGGAGTTAGTTGGGGACATGTCCTATCAACTCCTTATTCAGACAGTTTAGAGGCTTTCAGACTATAGTATGTTCAGACAATTATCTCAGTTGTTTTGGTATTGTTATACCATATTTTTCAGATATGTACTAGTAGTGAACATTATCTATCAATTAGACATTTAAGGGGAGTGTTATAAATGTATTTACATTATAGTGAATGTCTGTCAAGAATATAGATAAGATCTACCAAGATCTAATAGGATCTATTAAGATCTAGTTGATATCTATCAAGGTTTGAAGTATCTGTCTTTTCGTCAGAAACTAGGAGTAAATTTCTTCTATAAATAAAGGGTTTCTTTCATTGTAATTCATCCTCAAGGATCTCAAGAAATCCCTCAAGAGAAATAAAAAAGTCTCTCTATTCTCTCTCTATTTATTCTTGTTGTTCTTACTTTATATTTCATAACAAATCCCATGTAATATGAAAGTATTTACATAAACTCCCTTTAGGTTTTTTGTCTCCTGATTTTAATAAATATACTTATACATTAGTAGCTTTATTATACATTCATATTATGTATGATAAAATTATTTTTCCTACAATTATGGAAAGAGAAATCAGAAAATATATTCCTATTCCTTAAATTACGACATTAAATATCTAATTAATTAGTGTACGAGTTAATATAGGAACTGAAATTTAAACTTCAAAAATAACTCCTAAACATTACTGTTAATATTCATCATTGTTGGAATACATTTTTGAGGGAAAAAAAGTTGGCTTCTTCTTTCTTTCATCACTGTTGAAACAGGTTTTTGAGAAAAAAAATAGTTGGATTCTTTCTTGATTTCTGGAAAAAAAAAGATGAACATCCCCATATTGTTGCGTCATTCCAGTGTTTGGGAGTCGAAAATCAGTTATAAATCATACAAAAGTGATGCCATTATTGTTTTTGAAAGTATTAACTTTCTGAAATTGGTTGCGACGATAGCGATGGAATTGAATGTTGACGATGTTCAAAAAAAATTAAAATTAAATAGATCGTTGATGGTAATTCTTGTCCAATTATCATAAGGAATGATAATGTAGTGAAGGTTTACATAATTTTTTATTATTATATTTCATTCTTCAATTCATTTAAAATTAATATGAACATCCCCATATCAATATCGGAGATGGCAAAACATACTGCAGCATGCTCGCGGGAGATAAAATTAAGATTGCTTTTAAGGATTATGAAATGAAGAAGGCGGCAAAATTCAGTGACCATTCAAGAAATGCATGCGACTGATGATTGATTTACTAGTTGAAGAAATACAAGGCTTGATTTCGTGCAAGGAACTCCATCATAAGAGTGACAATAAGGCATATGTGTATGTAGGGTCCCATGGATTCTTATTAGTGTTAAATTAGCTCATAAATCAGTTTGTAACATAAATTGTGAACAATTAAGTTGCATTTTCCATTTGGTTTTATGTGTATGATTATAGATTATACATTAGTGTAAATGTATGATGATACATTCACAAAGTATTAAATGTAAATTTTCTTAACGGTATGTTAATAATGTATGATATTGTATTATACTTTGTACATATGTGTGATATTAATTATTTTCGTTATTTTCTATAAAGTTTTGAACGTATAACAACATGTATGATGTTATGTAATACATAAATTTAAACGTATGAGACACCTGTTCAATGTATCATTATCATATAACATAATTTACCTACTGGTAAAAAACACAATGTGTTGATATACAATAACACATTAAAGTGTAATTTTTTTTATACGTTATATATAATAAAATGTAAGGCAAACTCACTAACTACCAAACTATATAGTAACAGTACAATATAGTGTAATTTATTTCAAGATAATTCTTCAAGAAGATATACATGTATAGGAACAATAAGGACATTCATACAATTTGAAGATAGCAGCAAACTGATATTATACAAACTGAAGACATTTACAAATGTAAATTAACATCCAACAAAAATCATTGTAACTGTTTAACATTAACTACAAAAATAAAAATTAGATGTTTCAATCCCGATTATTATAAAAAAGTGCTACTCTAAAGTAACAATTGCACTTTCATCAATTGTTTGGAGAAAACTATTCCTTGGCCGAGGAGGATCGTCATTATCACTTGTGGATCCTTCGTTGTCCTTTGTCACTCCGTAATGCCATAATAATAAAGCATAGCGTGCACGTTGACTTCCAACATCAAAACTACATGAATGAACTTGCTACCCTTCACTTAATATTTCTGCATAGGTAGCAACAAAGACACCGCAGTCCCTGATTTGAAAAAAAAAATGATGAAATAATAATCCGTTCAATAATTATAACATCATTTTACATGTAAAAAAATTACTTACAAACTATCAGACGCTTGCTGTAGTATGTTTTGAACGTATTCAACATCAAATGAGTTTTGATTTGAGTCGATACTTTGTCAATACGGTATTTCATTGCCTTAAAAATAAACAAACTCAAATTCATAGAGAAAAAAGGTTGCAGCAAACTAATACGTATAAAAATGACATTATACAACATTACACATGTATGTGGACATATTATACATTTAAATAATAGTATGAAGAAATGTATAATATCATACAATACATATTAAGAATTAACTTTCAACATGTCTGACCTATAAGCTTGTCATAATGTATAATTTTACCTTATACAAATTGCAGACATTCAAAAAGTATAAGGTATTCAATATGCAGACATTATACAATCATCATACATTCACAAAATAAAAGATATGCACAATATCATAATGTATAAATAATCAGAATGTATAATGTGACATTATACAAACGTCGTACATTCACCAAGTCAAAGGTATGCACAATATCATAATGTATAAATAATCAGAATGTATAATGTGACATTATACAATCTGCAAACATACACAAAGTAAAAGATATGCACAATATCATAATGTATAAATAATCAGAATGTATAACGTGACATTATACAATCATCATACATTCACAAAGTAAATGGTATTCAATATGCAGACATTCACAAAATTAAAGGTATGCCCAATATCATAATGTATATAAGATCAGAATGTATAATGTGACATTATACAATCTGCATACATTCATAAATTAAATGGTATTCAATATTCATGTTCCTTTTCATGTACAATATCCCTCAAAAATACCTCTCCAATCTCCGTTTCAGCAATCGCTCCAACATCCAATCCAAGAAGCACTCCGTACAAGGTGCTCACCTCCTCTCTCAAGTCAAATCCGCCGCCGCAGCAAAACACCCAGCATCAACATCAACTTCTTCGTCGTCGTCTTATTCCCTCGCTAAATTAGCGGAGGAGCAAGTCGATTTAGCGATATCGACTTATTTTGATGTCTTTGTTGTATGCAATTGGATTACAGAAAAAATTAAAATAATTTTTTATTTGAAAAAACTGGAAAAAAAAAGGAGCAAAAGATGGCTTGATTTGAAACTCTCCAGATCAGATTAGCTTGTTTCTAGGAATAAATAGAGGAACACAAATATAGAACAAAAAACGGTGCACAAAATATGGAGCAAAAAATGTTATTTTTGTATGTATGAGGGGATGAGAGAGAAAGTAAAAAAAAATAGAGGATTTTAGTAATTAGTTTGGAATTTATGTAATTACTTTTTCAATATGGGATTTTATGTAATAAAGTAAAGTTACCTTGTGTATATATATAAATTTTTCTTTAAATAATATGTAATCCGGTGAAAAACTTTGAGGTAAGTTCAATAACAATAACAAGAAGCTTAAGAAGCATCAACATTAGATAATCAATAATATTTCGATCAGATATGAAAGTGATGAAATCTCCAACAATTCTAGCAGAAAAAGTATTAGAAAAATGACCTACATATCAAGAGCTTATAATATCAAATAAACTTCTAAAAATTATAAAGATTGACCTAATCTTCATTTCTTCCAAATTCTATATGCACACTTATTTTTCTACTAGTTTAGTGTACGTGTGTTGGACGTGTATAACTGACGGAGAGAATAACAGTTAAAAGAATATTAGTAATACCATTAGATTCGATAATCTCTTTTTATTTCTTAAATATTTTTCTTAATTAAATAAATAAACTTAAATTAAGACATACAGAGCAACAAAAATTTACCTATTTGATCAAGTCCAAATGATGTGATATTTGATGTCTCTTTTAAGGCCCTTGAAAAGGTTGTTAATCTTCTCACATTCGTTAGTCCCACGCCTTTCATAATTTCAGACCCTCTATTTTGAATCCTTGACGCAACCTTCTTCTCCCATCCACCATTCTATGTTTTCCATCTTTAGTTGCATTGCTTGTTTCGATCTTTGATATTATCGCATGCAAAAATATATCCACCAAAATTGTTTCATCATACATCATAACATATACAAGACATAGGCTATAAATATAGACAACTATAGCAACTGACATAAACAAATCATCCTACCACTATTAATTAAAAAAAGACATGAAAAAAGTCACTTTGAATTAATTCAAATAAAAAGAGGAAATAAATTGACTCAAAAATCAAATAAAAAGATAAATAAAGGAGATTAAAGAAAAGAGCATGCTGGTGAGAGCTACACGAGGTTCGCAAAAGGTTACTTAAATAGAATTATTGTTTAAGTAAATATTTATATAAAATAGTATTTTAATTAATTAAAAATGTATTAGATATTAGAAGTTTATATCTCTAATAAATAAGTAAATAGTTATATAAGATAGAATTTTAATTGATTAGAATTGCAAAAAATAAATCCTAATTTTCTTAGAACTAAGTTTCTGGTAAATTTTCATTAAACTTCTAGGAAAAAGATTTATATAAGGGCATAAAATTACTGGACTTTATTTCTTTTGTGTTAGGAGTCTGTACTTAATTCATTAAGAAAAAAATTGAAAAATTATGGAAGTAAAAACCTTAAAACACGGTAGGTTTTTGTTTGGAACCGTAAGGAGAGCTATTTTTATTGAAATTTTTAGAATATAATATTATTAATATTTATTTACAATTATAATTTTATTTGAGAAATATATGAAAAGACATTTTTGTCTATGGTCTTTTAATGAAGGACAAAAAGTTCAAATCATTTTTCTAACAGTCTTCATAGTTTTAATATATTATAGATTATAAATATAGATATAGATTATAGATAGATATAAATTATAGATATAGATATATTAGAAGAGCAAATTTCGACCTATCAAATTTGCGGGCATTAAAAATAAGTGTGAGGATGTTTAAGTCTTTGAAAGATTTTTAGCAAAATCAACTTGTTTAGAGTATGAGTGTCAAGTGGGCCGGGCCGGGACAACCCGGAACCGGCCCGTTTAGTTTAGTCGGGTTGTGGGCTGAGTTGAGGTTAGGTGGGCCGGGCCGGTTCTGGGTTCAACAGTAGAAATGTTGAAAACAGCCCTGAACCGGCCCACTTAACCCAACCCGATTAAACCCACCTAAAACCGATCAAACTCGGTTAAAAATCGGTCAAACCCGTTTTAAAAAAATGAAAAATCCAATATACACTATATACACTATATACACTACAATTATACAATATATATTTTTATAAAAATATATAAACAATTATACATATATACGTACCATTCAATATATAATTATATATGACTATACGTACTACTTTAAATAAAACATATACTACAATAGTACAATATATATATATATATATATACACACACTACAATATATATATATATATATATATATATATATATATATAGTTATAGTTATATAGTTATATACTAATTTATAAAACATATACACATTTATACGTTAAATATATACGCTTATAGAAGACATATACACATATATACGCTTATAGAAGACATATACACATATATACGCACCATTCAATATTTATGTACTACTTGTCTACTTTAAATAAAACATATACTACAATATATATATATATATACATATATATATATATATATATATATATATATATATATATAGTTATATACTAATTTATAAAACATATACACATGTATACATTAAATATATACTACTTTAGAAGATATATACACATATATACGGACCATTCAATATATATGTACTGCTTTAAATAAAATATATACTACAATATACATACATATATATATATATATATATACAACAATATGTATATATATATAGTTACATACTAATTTATAGAACATATACACTTGTATACGTTAAAGATATACGTCTATAGAATATATATACACATATATACGCACCATTCAATATACATATACTACTTTAAATAAAGTATATACTACAATATATATATATATATATATATATATATATATATATATATATATATATATATATATATATATATATATATACTTATATACTAATTTATAAAACATATACACTTGTATACGTTAAAGATAAAGTCTATAGAAGATATAATATATACACATATATATGCACCATTCAATATATATGTACTACTTTAAATAAAGTATATATGTTAAATATATACTACTTTAGAAGATATATACACATATATACGGACCATTCAATATATATGTACTGCTTTAAATAAAATATATACTACAATATACATACATACATACATACATATATATATATATATATATATATATATATATATATATATACAGCAATATGTATATATATATAGTTACATACTAATTTATAGAACATATACACTTGTATACGTTAAAGATATACGTCTATAGAAGATATATACACATATATACGCACCATTCAATATATATATACTACTTTAAATAAAGTATGTACTACAATATATATATATATATATATATATATATATATATATATATATACTATATATATATACTTATATACTAATTTATAAAACATATACACTTGTATACGTTAAAGATAAAGTCTATAGAAGATATAATATATACACATATATATGCACCATTCAATATATACGTACTACTTTAAATAAAGTGTATATATATATATATATATATACATATACTACAATATATATATATATATACATACTAATTTATAAAACATATACACATGTATACGTTAAATATACACGTCTATAGAAGATATATACACACCATTCAATATATATGTACTACTTTAGAATTAAATAAACTATATACTACAATATATATGTATTACAATATATAGATAGTTATATTATACTAATTTATAAAGCATATACACATGTATACGTTAAATATATACGTCTATAGAAGATATATACACACCATTCAATATATATGTACTACTTTAAATAAAATATATACTATTCTACAATATACATTTATATATACTACAATATGTATATATATATATAGTTATATACTAATTTGTAAAACATATACACTTGGATACATTAAATATATACGTTAAATATACATGTGTATAGAAGATATATATAATAATAATATACAAAACATATGCTACTTAATATAATAAATTAATAATACTTGATAGTTAATTAATGAATGTCGAATTTTATTGATTGCAAAATGATCCAAAATTTATAATTTACATGAATAAAAAATCTACAAATTATGCATCATTTTTTTCAACTCATCCATGTTAATATTAACGGAAACTTTCATAGGATAGTTAAAATCAACGGGGGTAAACCCATGCATTGCACTTGATTCTGCTGAGTTCTCCCGCGAAGTCATAATTTCTTCAAGTTTCTTCTCGTCCTTCAGCTTCGGTTCCATTCCTTGATTTCTTCTTTCTGTTCTAATCCAATATCTGAGGCAAACTAGAACATTCATTGCATTGCTTCCCAATGACTGTCGGTTGTCTCCAAGTTGTTGTCGTCTTTGACTAAAGGCGCTCTCTGATGCAATGGTTGACATTGGAACGTTCAAGATATCTCTAGCTAATCTTGAAAGCACAGGATATTGTAATTCATTATTCCTCCACCAATCCAACGTATTGATCCTTCGTCTGCGATCCTCTGGCGGCGACCGAAGAAGTTGATGTGTAAGCTCCCTCGTCAATACTGTTCCAACAGGGTAAATCATAAAAGGAATCAGGAAAACCACAATGTGCCGGCCTTTTAGAAAATGATGGCACCTCAGGAGGATGAGGAGCGACAGTTAGACTGATATGTATCGGTACAGCTAAATCAACTAAATCATCATAGTGGTTATATAATTTATCTATATAAGCATTCGCATCAGACGTAGCCGTCCACAAATCAGGTAGTACTTGTTCAGAATCATTGTTAGTATTTATTTCTAAGTTACGATAAATAAGAATACTAAAGTGGCACATAGTATGATATTTAATGCATGGATTCAGCATAGCACCAACCAAGAAAACAGGAGGAATCGGAAAAAAATATTTTTTGAATTTAGTAAACATGGCACCAACAACATCTTCATAACCTTCTTTATTTTTATATTCTTTGAGCAAACCAGAAATATCGGTTATATATCCCAAAATATTACAAACAGTAGGATAATAAGCACCGAAAAATTCAACCGTAGCTACATAAAAAATTTTCAAAAACTTAACAAGATCATTAATTACAACCCAATCAGAATCAAGTAGCATGCAATCGGCAGAATCAGCAAATGAACCACAATGTTGGTTAAAAGCTAATGTAATAGGAACTTTATATTTATAACAAGTTTTTAAAAAATCATACGTAGAATTCCATCTAATATCAATTTCCTCAGGCATCAATATTGGTGCAAGTCCATTTTCTTGACATTTAACTTTAAATTCTTTAATTCTCGATCTACGACTATTTCCTTGTATAAAACCAACAGCAAGATTGATTTTTTCAATATAAATCTCAAAAAACTCAAGATCATCTTTTACAATTAAATTATATATATGACATGCACACTTAATATGAAAAATTTCAGGTAACGGCGGTGATAGCTTAGATTTCAACTTTATTATAGAAGTCTTGTTCTTAGAAGCATTATCAAAAGAAATACATAAAATTTTATTTTCGATACCATAAAATGACTGCAACTTTATGTATCGAGTCAGCAATAAATTGTCCAGTATGTTTATGATCTCCATCATATAAAAAAAGCAATAATATGTTTTTGCATCACAAATTACTATCCATCCAGTGACAAGTAACAGTTAAATAATCATTTTTATTTACAGCACGACCAAGATCAGAAGTTAGGGATATTCTACATTGAATATTTTTTAACAATGTAGATAAATAAAAATAATATTGTGAATGAAGTCTAAAAATATCAGACCGACAAGTACTTCTAGAAATACCATTAAACATAGGATTATAAATTGCTTGAATATAATGAATAAAAGCATCAGAAGAAGAAAAACTAAAAGGCAAAGAACCTACAACTACCATTTTTGTTATTTCTTTTCGGTTCCTCAATTTATTATACTTCTTCATTATGTGACCGGTTGTTGGGTCCATTCTAGTTTGTGTGGGCCCACCAACAGCCTCACCACCTTGTGCAATTTTTAACTCTCTTTGGTGTTCTTCAGTTTAATGTCTCATTAACGTACCCGTACCCCCTTGCTTGCCTCCTCTTTTATGCTTATATATTTTTTGACAAATATTGCATTGCACCTCAATATCTGATATACGTTCAAAAAATTGTCATGCAACACTAGTTTGTTTACGAGATCTTGGGGCACGGGGAGGACGGGAAGAGAGATTAACCGATTCGTATCTAACGCTAGCATTTCCTACTTCGGGTGTCTCACCAATATTTTCATCATCTTCATCTAAATCAACCGCATCTACTTCATTTTCTTCTTCTATACCATAATTTTCCTGAACTTCTAAATAATCCATATCGTGAGCACCTATACCTATTTCTTCCTCAAAAGGTTGACTAAATGGTACTGGAGGCGAAGGCACACGGGTATATCTAGTACTTGAAGTACCTCTACCGCTAGTAATTCACTTTTTGCTACCACTACCACTTTCGAAACAAAATTTGTTGACACGTTTACCGAGGTTTCTTAATTTATCCATAGTATAAATCAAACTAAAAAATATTCAAAATACACAAAAGTAATAAAAATAAATATTCAACAATTAATACACTAATTAAAAATTAAAAGTAAGAGATGGAACGACAATATCAAATTTTGAAAGTATCCGAAGGTTGCGACTTAGAAACTTCCACTCGTACTTAGTAATCGCAAAATTAAAAAAATTAAAGTGAGCACTTTAGAAATTAAATATATAGAATATTTGAGAATTGAGAAATGAGATTTGAGAGAGAATGATATTTGAGAGAATGAAAAATTGTGTGGAAAATGATTTGAAAGTGTAGGGTATTTATAGAAATTTTTTTGGGGTTAAAAAATAATTTTAAATAAAAAAACTTTTTTTTTAATATTTGGGACCAAACTAGCCGTTATAGTCGTTGGGCCAACGGCTAGTTTGGCCCAATTTTCCAAAATCTTTAAAAAAAAAAAATAACCGGGCTTATCCGAGCCGGGTCGGGCCGGACCGATTAACCGACGGGCCCTAAATGGGTTGGGTCCGATCCGAGTTAACCGGGCCCAAATCCAAAACCCAATCGGACCGAAATCCTAGCCCTTAAAGCCCTTGGGCTTATCGGGCCGGGTCAAACCGGTTCGATTTTCTTTAGTGGGTTAGTTCAGGCCGGTAAAAACCGGCCCGTTTGACACCTTTAGCTTCAAGACTGTCAGATACAGTCAACCAGACCAGTTCTTCATAATCAGAATTGTCAGACACAGTTATCCATGTATCAGTAACATAATATCAGACCCTCAGTATTCAATAATACAGCATTAGTTTCTACTCATCAGTGACTCAGATGCCAATGTTAGTAGACTCAGTAGTCAGAACTCAGTGTCCAATCCTATCATGATCTCAGTTACAGTTATGTGTGCATGCATGTATTCTCACGTTCATGTTAGTCAGTCAGTTAGTATTGTTCATGCATATGAACCTATTGCATTCAGAGGCTCAGTTCAGTTCATGAAATTCAGTTTATACGTCATGGTTCAGCCCTAGTCATGTTCTAAGGTTCCAGTTCATGCATACTTCTAGCGTAATCATGGGGTCATCAGTGCTTTTCAGTCACGTAACAGTTTTCTTAGACTTACTCAGTTCCCTGCTCAGATCCCCATTACAAACTTGGTACTAAGTACCCTTGCATATTCAATCATGCATTCATATATCAGTTCGTCATATAATTATGCATCAGACATGCATTCTCACTACGATAAATTTAGTTCATCAGAATATTAAGTAATGTACTCATAAGTCGATTATCAGCCATGCATCAGATATGCATGAATTCAGCTAATTAGTCATGCATCAGATATGCATGTTCAGTATGTTATATTCAGCCATCAGTCATATCAGTCATGAGATCATGTTCCAGTTATTCATGTTTAGTACGTACGTCAGTTTGTATTCTTTCCCTCTCACTCAGTCTCATTCAAGGATGAATGTTCTCAAGGGGGAGATATTGTAATACCCCGTACTTTTTCTAGCTTGAAAAGTTTCCCAAAAATGTTAGAAGCTTTCTTTTAAAGATAAATCCACTTTTGTACACGTGGTATTTTCAAGATTTTCACTTTTTGTCATGTGAAAAATTTAATAAGATTTTCATTGATACCAAATTCGTCAAATTCGACACCCGGGTGAAGAGTTAGAGCCTTTTTAGTAAGACAGTGTATCACCTGAGCCTTCAGTGCGTCGCGGAGATAGCTCAAATGGCAATTGTCAATTTTCAGTATTACTCCATGATAGTGGCGCGTCACGCCAAACTTCCAGGTTGCAGACAAGGTGGCAACGCGATAGCTCCGCATCGCGCCACCATGCAATTTCCCATTTGTAACTTTCTAGTGACTTTGCGCGATAATGGAGCGTCGCGCCAAGGATGAAAATTGAAAAATTTTCTCAGAAATTAAATATGTGTCCTAGGGTTAAAAGGGTCAATTTTCCACTCTATATAAGCCTTATAACACGAGATTTGGCCATAATTCAGCAACTTTTACTCAATTACTCTCAAAAACTCTCAAGAAACAAGCCCTAGGGTTTTCATAGAAGGTTCAATTCCAAGGAAATTCACCGTCAAATTTCAAGAATCTCTCCATCAATCTTCGTAGAATCAGAAGCTAAGGTATGCGTATTGTTCATTCATGGACTCCTTTCGTCCATGAAACCCAATAATCTATTTTCTAAGTTTAAGTTTATGGATTTCTTTATGAATTTCATGTTGGGTTTGTTTTGTGTATGTTGAGAATGATCAATTGAATTCAAATCCATGTTAGGTGATCAATTTTATATGGAATTGATTTGTATAGATGTATATTCATGTGAACCTATAAATAAACCCTAGGATGATGAAATTAGATATGAATCATAATGTTTGATTGTTGTATAATGTTGTCTACATGTGCTATGCCTATCATGTGTATGATAAAATGCCTAAATGAGGGAACAATGCCCAACTAGTATAATATCATGAAATCCCCATGTATGTACAAGTTTATGCATATCACATGTTTGATGAAGTGCTTCAATAAATGAATTATGAATTGTGTTGTTGGTCATGTGTTCAAGTAAGCCATGCCATGTCAGTTTTTTCTCATCGAGTCCTGGGGGTACTTGCACCCAAACATTTAGTTGTGTGCCTAGAGCCATGTCATATTTTCACGATCTCCTCAGTCAAGCTATGATTCATAGAACTCAGTCAGTCATGTGACTCAGGAAATCTCAGAAATCTCAGTAATCTCAGTAGTTCAGTAATCTCAGTACTCAGTAATCTCAGTAACTTCAATTTTCCCAGTCAATCTCAGTAACTTTATTATTCTCAGTCAGTCCTCAGAACTCAATACATTCCGTCAGTCAACGAAAATCAGTAAATTTTGTTTAGCTCCGCTAAACAATACCACTAGTATCAGTTCAGTTCAGCCAATCGGTTCAGCTCAGCTAATCAGTTCAGTTCAGTTAATCAGCTCAGTTCAGTTAATCAGTTCAGTGTCTTTCAGATGGGAGTAGGATTCAGCACCGAGCGAGCCTAGTGATGGGGACTCACCCGCTAGATAGGACTGAGATCCCTAGAAGCAATCCCTAAGTTCCAAAACTATGTAGCCAGCGTAGGTACGAGATGTCACCCGTTATATAGGATTGACATACTCAGGAATCACCCGTTAGCGTATTTAAATTTATAAGACTGATCCCAGGGGTTACCCCGCTAGATTAGGACTAACTTCACAACAATTGTCTTTACCAGTGGTGCGATACAGGCACCCTTCCAGCTGGGGTTACAGGTTGGACCCCAGTTAGCTTTGTATGGGGCATGTCGGTTTGTTGAATACATCCTACAGTTTTCAGTTACAGAATCAGGACTATCAGATACAGTCAATTCAGCTCAGTAGTATAGATTTAGGACTGTCAGATACAATCACTCCTTATCATTATAAATAGACTCCGAGATCACCCACTAGATAGGACTGATCTCAACTACGGTTAATTAATAACGGTATCATCAGATTTAGAGATCAGCCGCTAGATAGGACTGATCTCAGATTCAGTTACTCTGATATAGTACGGAACTCAGCTAGTTCCATCATATTCAGGATTATCAGATACAGTCACTCATGCTATCAGTTATAACAGTTATCAGAACTTATGTTATTAGTATTCAACTTCAGGACTTTCAGATACAGTTAACCAGACCAGTTCTTCATAATCAGAACTGTCACACACAGTTATCCATGTATTAGTAACATAGTATCAGTCCCTCAGTATTCAGTAATACAGTATTAGTTTCTACTCATCAGTGACTCAGATGTCAATGTCAGTAGACTTTGTAGTCAGAACTCAGTGTCCAGTCCTATCATGATCTCAGTTACAGTTACATATGCATGCATGATTCTCACATTCATATTAGTCAGTCAGTTAGTATTGTTCATGCGTATGAACCTATTGCATTCAGCCTACCTCACTTGCATACCAGTACATTCAAAGTACTGACGCATTTGCACTATGGTGTCTTATACCATATGTTTAGAAGCACGAGCTCCAAAGAACCAGTAGCATCCCAGTTCAGCGATCAGAGTTAGCAGTGAGTCCTCATCCTTCGAGGACATGATGATCACATTACTATTTCAGTTTTCAGTTTATTTCAGTTGTTGGAGTTAGTTGGGGACATATCCCATCAACTCCTTGCTCAGACAGTTTAGAGGCTTTCAGACTACAGTATGTTCAGACAATTATCTCAGTTGTTTTGGTATTGTTATACCATATTTTTTAGTTATGTACTAGTATTGAACCTTATGGCCTTTTAGTTCATGTTTTCGTATTTACAATATTATTACTATTATTCAGTCCTCAGTTTACAGATATCATTCATGGGTTAGCTTGTGGTCCTTCGGGGTCATAAGCACCATTTAACTTTCGGATATCAGATTCAGGGCGTTACACCAACGCAGGATGAGGAGTCACCTATCAGACTAGGCTTGACTACCTCTCAGGGGTCATCCGTTAGATTAGGCTTGAGTTATAAGTTGGATCCCAATCAGTTCATAGAGGGGCATGTCGGTTAGATGATTACCTCCCACAGTTTTGGGTTCAGTCTTCAGTTTAGAACTCAGTTCATTCTTACAGAATCAGGACTGTCAGACACAGTCAATCACTATCAGTAAATCAGTTATCAGTAACTTTCGATATCAGTTACTCAATTATCAAAACTCAGTACTTAGCTTCAGAAAAGTGCAGTTATAGTATATATATATATGCATAGTATTACATACTCAGTATATACAGTAGTATCAGTTATCCATGTACCCTCATGTGCAGTTACACTATATCATTCAGCAGTTACTGTTCATGCATATGAACCCTTGCATTCAGTCTTACCTCATCTAGCATACCAGTACATTCCACGTACCGACTGCATACTTTTTCTTTGTGCTATGATGTCTCATATCATAGGTTTGGACGTTCAGGTTCCTGGCCGCACTTAGACAGATCCAGTCAGCAGTCGCAGATTTAGTAGTGAGTGCTAATCTATCGAGGGCATACTTTTATTTCAGTATTTCAGTAGTTTCAGTATTTTAGTTATTGGAGTTAGTTGGGGGTTTGTCCCATCAACTCCACTTTCAGACAGTTCAGATTAGAAACTTTCAGAATAGATTTTTTTAGATAGCATACAGTTTTACGAATTGTTATTTCAGATGTTATATTTTATCAGTATTTTATATTTTGAACCTTATGGCATTTCAGCCTAATTCCGCATTTATTTCAGTATTATTATCTAGTGCTTACAACAGATATCAGTTATGAGTCAGATGTGGTCCTTTGGGATTGTAAGCACCGTGTGACAACTTGGGGGTATTCTCGGGTCGTTACAAAAAGTTACCTGTTATCATATATCTTAGGACTCCTAATTTTTAAAAGAATATTACCATATATTTTAAAGGACTGATCCTATATATTATAGGAGTCAATATTATAAACATAATTAAATAATAATTTATGAAAAATAGTGAAAATGCGATTTTATTTATTGTAGAATCTTTTCATAATGGGTAAAAAATTCAAATCATTTTTTAAGGATCTTTTCACACCATATAGATGGATAATTACCTATTTATTTTACCCCTAGTATTAAATATAATTCATTATTTAATGTAGTTTTTAAAACATTAAAATTATTATAATTAATGAATAATATAATAAAATAACTCTATTATTTCTTAATTAGCGTGCCAACTTAAAATCGTACAATTGAAGATGGCATGAGGGAGTACAAAGATTCTATTTTCTCTCTAGGATTACTCCTCCTTTCTTGCTTTCTTCCTCTGGATTGAACCTCGACAATAGTGGACATAAGTGGTAGAATTTTACAATATATATTCAAAAATTTTGCTTTTTTTTCATTTTCAGGGACTTAATTTTACATGAAGAAGACTTCTTCGAATTATATAATTGTGTCCTAGTCATCACCATATCTCACATCAGCACCACATTTTATTTCTCAGGAAATTATATTTGACTCCAACGAAATTGACTCGAAACCCACTTTTTGGCCGATATTTTAGTAATTAAATTAACAAGCAAGGATCATATTATCATTTTATAATTTTTGATACCCAAATTACCCTTCCCAATTCAAAACCAACCTTAATATTTACCTGGTTTTGATAAATCATGGTCCTACACATGATACTAGCTGACATCTTGTCCCTCACTTTCTCTTTTATCTTTTCATCTTCCCACCCATTTTCTCCTTTATCTTTTCATCTCCCCACTAATTTTCTAATGCAATGTGAAGAAAAAAAATATATATGCCAAGTAGAAATTCGCATTTCTTTCTCTTACACTTTATTTTCTTTCATCTTTATTACTCTACACGATTTTATTTATTTGGTTTTTATACTACTTTGAATAACTTTACGATTTAATCGGTTAAATAATCATATTCAGTTTTATTAATTTATTTAATTAAAAATAATCAGTATTTTTCATTTTTACTGATGTTAAATTATTGGGACAAAATGAACTTTTTATATTGAATAAATATTGCAAAAAAATTTTATTTCCTTTAGATTATATTCTGTTTAATTTCACATGCAAAATAATTTATAATTACAGTATTTCATTATTTTACCCGTTAAACTAGTTGATTCTTGGAACTTTCATGTAGTACTTCTTTTTATGGGAAGTAATAAAAATGTCATTTTCTCGAGTAATCTTATTTTAAATAAGGTAATTAACATAATGTAATTTGTATGAGTACATCATGAGATTTCATTAGCTATTACTATAACATATTATTTTCAGATTCTGCAATCGAGACTATTCATTATCCATTTCGCAAATTATTTTCGTATACCACTTTTTTCAATCAAACGGATCACACAATTCAATTTCAAATTGAATTTAATTTGAAAAATAATATTTCTAAATTCCAAACATTGAATTTCTAGTTTAACTTTGTATTTAGCTAATTAATTTTATTTTTTAAAAATGTCAATATTAGAACATCAATTTGTGTTTTGCCAAAGTTGCAACAATGCATTTGGTATTCTTTTTTAACCTTCTACTGCAACTCAAAAATATATAGTACATGATTAAAAAAAAAATTAAAAATACTTTCTCCATTACATTTTATGTATCATCATTTTTTTTATCCGTCTGAAAAAGAATATCATCTTTTCTTATTTGATAACTATTTAACGACACAATTTCACTTCTATCTTTATTGGTACCACTTAATTAAAAAAAATAGTAGCACATTTTTTTATAAAGAACAAGTTGGTAAACATTGCCAACTTTTTTCTTATTTCTTAAACTCCGTACCTGATCAAATGACGACACATAAAATGAGACGGAGGGAGTATAAAATTAAACAAAACTATGAAAATCGTAAAATAATTTATTCAACTTGGATAAAAGAATCTGACTTGTAAGAATAACGAAGTAGGGACTTTTTATGAAATGAAAATTATGATTGGCACGAAGGATTCTGTTTGTTTTTTATACTATTTCGGATATCTTTACGGTTTTAGTCAGTTAAATAATCATATCAGTTTTACTGATTTATTTAATTAAAAATAATCACTATTTTTTTTATTGAGATAAAATAATTTTTCTCTTACAAAACTCTGAGACTAATCTACTAATTAAATTTTTAAAAAATATCTTCAAAAACTTGTTTTGTTATGAAATTCATCATATTTTAAAATTTTATACTTTAAATATTTTAATCTTTCAAAAACATATCTCATGATTTTTGAAACTTTCATTTATAAAACTTCCTACTAAAAATTTAACATTTTTTGAGAAATAATACCTTATCGAACTGATCATTGATGGCGTGAGCAGTGATGAAATACAAATATATACGTAAAATATGATTTTTGTGCTAATTATAAAAATAAAATTTTAACATGACTTGATTTCGAGTTAAGTGTGAAAAAAGCAGATGTAAATGATCAACATAACTATGTTGGAGTGTTCACAGATCGATTTGAAACAATTATTGATCAAAATTAAAAGTAAATCAATATAGTCAACTTATAAATTACTAAGACCAAATCAAATAATATATTTATCAATTCGATTGTGATCAGTTTGAATTTGAGTTGGTCTGGTTGTTTGATTATTAATTATGTATACACAAAAATAAAAATAAAAATAATTTATTCAAAAGACAAAAAAAAAAAAAGACAACAATTCATTTTTACCAAAAAAATAAATAAATTCATATATTACCACATTAAATAGTAACATGACATAATCTAATACAAGATATTTAAATTATAAATAAATTTGATGAAAACACATACATACGTACGTACATCTATATCTATAATCTATAATATATTAAAAGTGTGAAGACCCTTAGAAAAGTGATTTAAACTTTTTACCCTTCATTAAAATACTCTTCTTTAGAGAAAACTGTCTTTTCATTATTTTTTAAATTTATTATTTAATTATTTTTTATTATATTAACTAGACTTTCTAAAATATATGGGACTCTTAAAATATATGGTAGGAGAATTAATTAATATTTTTCTTTCTACTAGTTCTAAAATATATGGGACTCCTAAAATATATGGTAGGAGAATTAATTAATATTTTTCTTTCTACTGTTCAATTAGAAAAATACTATTAAAATAGAACTCTATTAATGAAATATTTCTATAAATATTGAGATATACGTTAGACTAGAGAACAAACCGATTTGCCTGTTGGGAGAATATGATTGATGCTCGTCTAACTTGATTCGATTGCATGTCTAGATTGGTGGCTACTTGATTTTCTAACCCTCAACTTCTTCACTGTTTTTGTCAGCATAATAGAATTCAACATGTGAGTATATATGTATTTTCTTTGTTTTCATTCAAAATCATTCTTTAGGGTCAAAATTTTCACTCAGATAAGAATTAGTTGAATCAAAATCTAAGCTTTGTGATCAATATTATATTTTTTTTATAGTTTACAGGTCGTAGATGAATGACGGTTGACTTTGAAAATTTTCTTATGTAAAAGTTAGTTTAATTGTATTATTTTTATATCTCTATTTTTTTATTTTTTTATTTTAATTTACAAATGATAGATGAATGTGGGTCGGCTTTAATCTTTTTTTTTAGGTAAATATTAGGTTTAATTTTATTATCGTAATAATCTCTATTAATTTGTTATTTTGTGGTAGTTTACGGTTCATGAATCCCAATTGGCTTTGAGAAATTTTTGTATGTAAAATTTAAGTTTAATTGTATTATTTTGATATCACTTTTATTGTGTTGTTTTGTTGCAGTTTATAGGTGATAGATCAATGTTGGTCGGCTTTGAATTTTTTTTTTTGTGTAGAGGTTAAATTTAGTTGTATTATTTTGAATATCTCTATTATCGTATTATTTTGTTATTGTTTACAGGTGGTAGGTGAGTGTCGGGCGACTTTGAGAAATTTTTTGTATGTAAAGATTAGATTTAATTGTATTATTTTGATGTCTCTATCATTGTATTATTTTATTTAATTTACAGATGGTAGATGGATATCGATAGACTTTTTAAAATATTTTTGGTAAAGATTAGGTTTAATAAATAAACTCTCCATCTTTACATACTCAAAAGATATTAAATTTAATTATTATATTTATCTTTATTATTTAAACAAATATCGTATTTAATGTAATGTTTGAACTCATTAAAATGAGGTACACTCGCAAGGCGCATACACCTAAACTAGTACATACATACATATATATATATATATATACATACATACATACATGCATACATACATATATATATATATATATATATATATATATATATATATATATATATATATATATATATATATATATATATATATATATATATATGGCTTAAGTCATGGACAAAAATTTTAAGTTGTCCCGAAAATTCACTTAAACCCCTCAACTAAGGTCTGTACCTATCAGACCCTTAACCCACCCGAATTTTGATTCAATCAAGCATTTTTTGTCTACATGGCACTCCGCATGTTTTTCACTCAATAGGGGTGCGTGAGGAGTGAATTTTTTACTAAATCACGAATAAAAACGTGCCAAGTGGCACTGAGGGCCCCAAAAAATAATAAAATAAATTTTTTTAAAAAAGGCTCCCACCCTTATCCGATACCCCTCCCCCCTGCTCTTCATCTTCTTCTCCCACTCCCCTCCCATTTTTTCTACTTTTTTTTCTTTTTTTTTCTTAGTTTTGAATTTATGTTTGAATTTGATTTGAAATTTTTTTTGTTCTTAGTTCGATCTCATTCTTAATTCTTTCCCCCCATTTATTTGCCGGAAAAATGTAAATTTATTTTTTTTCACAAATCAATAAAATTGTAAATTTAATTCAAAAAGAAAATCAAAATGCTATTTTCATAAATCAATAAGCTATTTCATATTCCTCAATCCATTTTGAGTTTTCTCCATCTCATTTGTCTTTGTAGAAGAGGAAGAATTTTATCGAAAAAAATGGAGTTATGCCGTAGATTTTTTAGTACAAGATGAAGAAGAGGAGGGTGGTGGTGATTTTAGTACTTTTTTTTTTAAAAAAAAAAGTTATAATTCTTTTTTAATTATAATTTTATTAATTATGGAATATTTTTTAATTGCTTTTGGATTCAATGCCAAGTGTCACCTTTTA
Source organism: Capsicum baccatum var. pendulum (assembly GCA_030864225.1). Lineage (NCBI taxonomy): Eukaryota > Viridiplantae > Streptophyta > Magnoliopsida > Solanales > Solanaceae > Capsicum > Capsicum baccatum. The sequence continues at coordinate 128,633,872 of CM061551.1, read as the reverse complement.
ATTCATCATTTTTGCCACATCATTGCATGTCTGTTGCACACATTTTAGCTTTTAGTTGATTGACAAAAAAAAGGTCTGATTAAATCAAAATTCGGGTGGATTAGGGGCTTGATAGGTACAAGCCTTAGTTGAGAGGTTTAAGTGAATTTTCGGGACAACTTAAAGTGTCTGTCGATGACTTAAACATATATATATATATATATATATATATATATATATATATATATATATATATGTATGTATGTATGTATATATTGATTTGGGTCGATTTTTATCCAAATTGTGAATAGTCATGCACCCATCTATATATATATTATTAAATGAAGTTTGAAAAGTAATAATTTTATTTTTTTGTTTAGCTCGTTCACTGATTGTAATAACTTGTGATTCGTGGTTGATTTTAAATTCTGAAACATCAACTTATTTCCGTTTGTTTAATAAAAAGTTTTTATAAAAAAAATCAAAAGCAAATAAAGTTTGGCTAAAAATTAGAAATGAACGATAGGAAAGAAAAAGGAGGGACATAGAGGTATTAGGTTGAACCACCAATAATGCCACATGTCTAATAAATAACACAATCTCATACAATTTTTGTTGGTTGTACGAGACTAAAAATAAAATTTTTTATGAAGAACAATTATTAAAAGTAGTGTCCAATTATACTTGTCCAGTTTAAAAATTAATGAACAATTTATTTATTTGTTTGTGTCTATTTTATCCTTGATATTAAATCTATTCATTAGATTTAATATCATTCCTTTTTAGACTGAATAAAAAATGAGTCATATAAATTGGGACAGAGATTTAAGTGACAATGATATAATTTCAAGAGTCAGCCACATATTTTATAATTTTAAATTTTTAAAATTGTTAATTATGTGATTTAAAATATTTTTTACATAACTTTTCAATAAAATATAAATACTCTCTTCGTCCCAATTTATGCGGCACAGAAAAAAATTGCCAATTAGTCAATTTTTAAAATATTTTTATTAATATTGTTATTTACAATGCTATTTATTTCATTTTCAAATAATATATGTTGCTTTATACCTTCCTCTATCTCGTCCCAATTTATATGACACTAATATAATTTTGATAGTCAATCAAATTGTTTATGTTGACATATTATTTTGTTATTCTTAATTTTCTAATACATAAATGACTTATAATAAAGGGTGGTATAGTAAAATCATCGTTTGAAGGAAGACAATTTAATTTAAAAATCAAGAGTTATTTTTGAATTTTATGTCTATTTTATCTTTTTATTAAATATTTTTTTAATACTTAGATGACTCATAATAATTAATTTAGAGCGATTGATTATGTTACACCTATAAAAATTAATATTATTTTTCATATCCAATAGTAATCATCGATAACTACAGGTAAGGGTGTTCATGATTTGGTTAAAAGCCAAACCGAACCACGATCCAAACCAAACCGATTAAAAAAAATGACATTTGGTTTGATTTGGTTAGGTTTGATTTTAAATTTTTAAAACCGACACTATTTGGTTTGGCTATGGTTTTACTTAAAAAAAACCGTGAAAACAACCAAACCGAACCGATAATATATATATATATATATATATTATAATTATTTATATATTATTTATAAATAAAGGATATATATTTTATAAATTTAATCTTAATCTGAAATTTTACTAAGTTTTCTAAAAAATTTTAAGCCCAACCAACTTTAAGCCCAATCCCATTGTTTAAAGTTCTAAGTCCTAACTCAAGCCCAATTATCCAATTATTATATTACCTACTGACTAGTGACTACTATAATTTATAAGTGCTATTTGCTAAGTGCTAACCCTATTTTATTTTCTTTTCAAAAAAAAATTTTCACAAAGGCCAAAGTTGCGCCTACTTTCTTCTGTTCTTCAAGAACACCCAACAACTTCTTCTGTTCTTAAAAATCCTTCTGCGTATATTTTTTTTAAAAAATTTCATCTCATAAGTAAAAAGTAAATGTAAAGATTGAAGCTTGAAAAGTGAAAGCTTCAAATACAAGATTATTAATATTTTGAAAGGTAATTTTTTGTGTTTCTATTTTTTCTTTAATTTTATACAAGAATTTAAAAGTGTGCATGACATAAAAATTAAGTTTTTTTTACTAATTTTTCTGTTTGAATTTCAGATGAAAAAGGCAATAGATGATGTTGAAGATTTGGAGGCTCAACCTCAAGTAGAAGAAACTCCAACTGCACTAGCGCCTTATGCAACTCAAGAACATGGTTGTGTTTCAAATATTACTTCAATACTCAATCCTCCAAAAAAACAAAAAAGAATAGCTTTGTGTCTTCGAGATTCCAGCCTCGGCGGTAATGGTAGAAAAACATCAGAAGTTTGAAATCATTATTCAGAGATTACTAATAAAGTGGGTCAATTAAGGACAAAATGTAAGTATTGCTTCAAAGACTTTTCTTGTGCTAGTAAAAATGGAACTTCTAATCTTTGGGATCATTTACAATCTAAGTGTCTGAAATATCCTTTCAAGTCTGTTGATAGAAAGCAAACAACTCTCAAACCAATTAAAGGAGGGGGGCAGGCAGGTTTTGAGAAGCTTGTTTATAATGTTGCTGAAGTTAAGAGAGCTATTGTTGAGTTTGTTATAATTGATGAACAGCCTTTTAGAGTCGTTGAGCATGAAGGATTTAAGAGACTAATGTCGCTTATTTTTCCTAATTATGATTTGCCTTCTCGAATTACTGTTGCCCGACAATGTTTAAGAATTTATCACGAAGAGAAACAAAAGCTTAAAAGATTTATTAAAGGGCAGCGTGTTTGTATTACTAGTGATACGTGAACTTCACTTCAAAATTTTACGTATATAGTAATCACTGCCCATTGGATTGATGATGATTGGAATTTGCAAATTTTTTTTTTAATTTTTTTTCAAACTCCAGATCACAAGGGTGAGACCATTGCGTCCGCTATTAAATCTTGTTTGTTAGATTGGGAAATTAAAAATCTATTTACAGTGACACTTGATAATGCCTCGGCTAATGATGTAGCAATCACACACTTGAAACAAAAAATTGGTGATTGGAAAGGTGTTATAATGAGAAATAATTTTCTACATGTTCGGTGCAATGCTCACATCCTAAACTTGATTGTAAAAGATGGATTAAGCGAGCAAAATGAATCTATTTCTCGGGTAAGAAATATTGTGAAATATGTTAAATCTTCTAGTGTAATAGCTGCTTCTTTCAAGTCATATGTTGAGAAGGTTAAACTTGACACTAATGGACTTTTGAGTTTAGATGTTGAGACAACGTGAAACTCTACACATTTAATGTTAAATACTGCTATCAAATTTGAAAAGACATTTTCAAGAATGAATATTGATGATCATAAGTACATTAAATATTGTCTTGACTCGAAAGGAAAGATAGAACACCCTTCTTCGAAAGATTGGAAGGATGTGAATATCTTTCTCAAGATTTTGGAGATTTTCTATCAAACCACATTGAAGTTTTTCAGTACTTTGCAAGTTACTTCAAATGCTTTCTTTCATGAGCTTTTTAATCTTCAGAGCATAATTGTCAACTATTCAAAGTGTGATGATTTTATTTTAATTTATATGGCTAAGAAGATGAAAGTCAAGTTTGATAAATATTGGGGTGATTTTAGTGATATGAATATATTGTTGTTTGTTGTCATTGTGTTGGATCCTCGCTACAAAATGAAGTATGTTAAGTTTCTTTTTAAGAAATATTATAATTCTGTGGAGGGATGTACTAAGTCTGATAAAGTGCGAGATACTTTAACTAGCTTGTATGCTCATTACAAGAGTTTCATTTTTGGAACTTGTGAAAGTATTAGAGATCAAACTAGTGTGAATAGTGGAATTGATGCAATGAATAGTTCTAATATGTGGCAATCACAATGGGAGAAATATCTTGAAAAAAAGAATAATGTTGATGATAAATCTAATCTTGACAAGTATTTGAAGGATGATGTGAAAAAAATTAAGGATTTCAATATTTTGTTTTGGTGGAAAGCTTCATCCGAAAAATATCCAATTGTTTCTCGAATTGCAAGAGATGTGCTTCCTATTCCTACATCTACTGTTGCTTCAGAATCAGTTTTTAGCACTGGTGGTCGAATTCTTGATTGTTATCAAAGTTCTTTGTCACCAAAGACTTTTGAAGCTCTTATTTGTGGTCAACAATGGTTATCTTCAACATCTAAAGAGTGCAAGATTGAAGATCTTTTAGATGAAATTCAAAAGCTTAAAACAATTGAAAAAGGTACTAACAACTATAACTTACTAATTCATTTTTTTATTTTTTTTTGTTTTTAAAATGTGACGCCATAATAAAAATCTTTACTTATCTTCTTTTCCTCTCCTATTTTTTCCTTAAAAAGTTAGATCATATTTATGTAAATAGACATTTAATGTGTAATATGATAATTTTTTTTCAGAATATTCGGACTCTACTTCGAGCATTGATTAGTTTGGACTTTGGAGATCAATATAAAGAATGTGCTGAAAGTTGGCTGGTCTTTTTGCAGAAAATTTAATTGTTGTTTTGTACTTAAAGTGACTACGATTTGGATGGTGTGTTTGCTGGAATTCAGCTGCTATTTTTGCTAAAAAGTGGCTTCAACTTGGGTGTTGTTTTTGTTAGATTTTGATTGATGTTTTTGCTGGAAATTCAACTATTGTAGTGCTATTTTTGTTGGATTTTTTGTTGATGTTTTTATTGAAAATTCAACTGTTGTAATGTCTTTCTTTCAATGGTTTAAATAGACTTTAGTTGATCTTTTGGTTGATGATTTTGGCTGGAAATTCAGCTGTTGCAGTGCTATTTTTTATTGTATTTTGTCTAAAAATTCACCTGTTATAGTGCTGAAAATTTATTTTCATGTAAGTTAACTGCATGTGCAGTGATGACTGATGGGTATGCAAACCAGCTGTACTTCATATAAATTCTATGTTGCTTTTGTGGCATAATCAAACGTTTGAATTATGAGGTGTCAATAACCAAATAAAACGAATCAAACCGAACTAAATCGATAGGAACCAAACCGATGGTTATCTTTTTATTTTGTTTGATTTGGTTTTAGAAATTTAAAAACCGACTAAGTTGGTTTGGCTATGGTTTTAACCAATAACCGATCCAAACTGACCCATGAACACCCCTAACTACAGGAGTAATATATTAATTAAATACAAAATGGTATAATTTGGATACACAAAATATGATATTATTAAACATTATTGAATAGTGCATTATGTTTATCTCTCACAATAATAAAATTTTATTATAAATTTTCTTTCTTTCCTTTTTACTTGATACATATTGACCCAATACAAATCTTAAAAATATTCATTAGGAATTTATTTAAATAAATTAAATTTATTAATTTTGCACTTTAAAAATTTAAAGTTTAGTTTAAATAATAGTATTTCTATATAAGAAAAAAATTAAAATATAAATTAACTAAAATAAATAAGTCAAAAAATTAATTTTGAATATAAAAGTCATTAAAATAATAAAATTGATTTACTTTAAATATTTAGTTGCAGTAAATTAAAACAAAATTATTATATTACTAAATTACTTAAATTTAAATAAATTAAATTAAATCTATACAAAGTTGAAAAGTATTGTGGGACCCACCTACTTAAGTGTAGCTCGGAGGGCAAACTTGTAAATAAATAGAATAAGGTGGATTTTTTTAAGGGTATAATCTGTAATTAAATAGAAGATTGTGGGCATTTTTTAAAGTTATTAATAAGATACAACTAACATGGTACAAAAGACAAATTCTTTAAGCAGATTTTTCTTGTAAAAAGACTAAAATGTCCTCAAATTTTCATGAAATTCCAAGAAGCAGTCATGTTAAAGTTGGCTCCTCATGTCTTCCTCTGTTTCATCCCAATTTATGTGCATTAATATAATTTCAATAGTCAATCAAATTTTTTATGTTGACATATCATTTGTGTCTATTTTATCTTTTTTTCTGAATTATTTTAAATATTTTAATGTTTAAACGATCATAATAATTACTTATGGGTGATATAGTAAAATAATGATTGAAGCAACGAAACAAACATGTCTTAAATGACTTATAATAACTAATTAGAAACAATATAGTAAAATTACCATAAAACATATTTGTGAAAAAAAGTAAGTGGTTATCATAAGACGTCAAGTTAATTTAAATATCAAGAGTTAATTTATTATTTTATTTTTATTTTATTTTTCTATTAAATATTATTATTTTTAGTATTTAGATGACTTTTATAATTAATTAGGGGTAATATAGTAAAAATATATTTAAATTGAGCCACAATTTATCATGACTGAAGTTAACATAAATGTTTGACTTCTCTTTGAAAAGTATTGATGCAATTTATATTAGACTAAATATCGAAGGACTCGTGCTAGCACAAATACAATATTATTATTTTTTATCTCAATTTACGTGACACAAATATAATTTAGATAATCAGTCATTAAAATAATTTAAATTTTTAATTATTGTGATTTATAATATTTTTTCTTCCATTTCAATTTGAGTGAACAGATATAAGTTCGAGAGTCAATAGAATATTTTATATTTTTTATGTGATTTGTAGTGCTTTTAGCATAATTTTTCGATAAGGTATCAATACTCTCATCGTCATAATTTACGTGTCTTCTCATTTTCAAATAATATATGTTACTTCATGTCTTCTTCTGTTCTATTGTAATTTTGTGGCACTAATATAATTATAGTCAACCAAATAATTTATATTGACGTATCATTTTGAGTGTATTTTTTATGAAATATCATTAATTTTTTAATGCCTAGATGACCATAAAAATTAATTAGGGGTGATATAATAAAATCATGATTGAAACAACGAAGCAGACATGTCTTAAATGACTTATAACAACTAATTAAAAGTGATATAACAAAATTACTATAAAAAATATTTGTGAAAAAATTTAAATGGGTCTCATATAAGACATCAAATTAATTTAAAACTTTAAAAATTAATTTATCATTTTATGTCTAATTTATCCTTTTATTAACTGATTAATTTTTTAATACTTAGATGACTTATAATAATTAAAATTACGATTGAAGCAGCTGAATATGGTATCACAAAACATCAAGAGTTAATTTATTTTTTTATTTTTATTTTACCTTTTTAATAAATATAATTACTTTTTAATACTTAAATGACTTATATAATTAATTGAGAATGATATAGTAAGATTACGATTTAAGCAGTTGAAGCAGACATATTGAGACGTGCCTGCTTATTGCCCTTTATTAGTAGTAGTAAAATTAAATTAAGTCTCAATTTGTCACCACTATAATCAACGTAAATGTTTGACTTCTAATTGAAAAATATTGATTCAATCTATATTACGATTAAATTGAGTTTCAATTTATCACGATTATAATCACCATAAATGTTTGACTTTTTAAATATTTTTTAACTCATGGTGTCCGGATCAGCTTGCCGTACCAATCAATGTTAGGATTGGATTGTACCTTAATTTGTCTTGTTCGACTATAGTCAACCTAAATGGTTGACTTATATTTAGAAAATGTTGATTGAATCTACGTTAGGATTGAATTGAATTTCAATTTATCATGATTATAATCAACATAAATGATTTATTTCTACTTGAAAAATATTGATTCAATCTCTGTTAGGATCAAATCGAGTTTTAATCTATCACGATTATAGTTAAAATAAAAGATTAACTTCTAAATGAGAAATATTGATTCAATCTATGTTAGGATTAATCATGTGTCAGTTTTTCACTACAGTCAACATAAATGGTGGACTTCTATTAGAAAAATATTGATTCAGTATATATTGGGATTAAATCGAGTTTCAATTTGTGAATTTTATGACTCGCCAACACAAGTGATGACTTCTAGTAACTCAATTTCACTTCTTAACTTTATTTTTAATAAGAAGTGTAGTAGTAGCAGTAACAGTAGCAGTAGCAACAACAACAACAACGACCACAACAACAATAACAACAATAATAATAAGATAAAATACTTTCGGCTTCAATTTTTACAAGCCAATTAATTTTCAGCTTCAATTTTTACAAGCCAATTAATTTTCTTAAATAAAATAATTATGAAAATACTTTATAATTTTAGTGAAACAAAATAAAATTACTTCTAAATATTAAATATAATTTAACTAAAATAAATTTGTATGTTATCGTGGCTTGCTAGTCTCAAAGTTGTGATTCAATGATTATAAATTTTTTGATCAGTTTGTTAGAATAATATTATGTGACGATCCCAATAATTTTTATTTATATACTTAATCTTTGCATACAGTTGAATTTTCAATCAAACCTATATAAACTCAACATGTGAGTTATTTAGAGTCAAGATAAAAATTACACTAAATTTTTTAAGTCAAACTTAATCAATTCACAGTTGAAATATCACGTTGATAACTATCAATTGAATTGCTATTTAAAGGCAATTTTCTTTTGTTTGTAAGCAAAATAAAAATGAATTTAACTTTAAAAGTAATCATATTTGGATTTATGTTGATTATAAATTTAGCGACTGAACTATCACTATTTTCAATTCCAAAAATTTCATTCATGGTTTCTCTTAGTTAAATATTTTTGTTATATTGAATTCATTTTAAAAAAAGAAATTATAGGAGGAATTTTGTAGATGAGATACATGGAGGATTTAAAATTAAAAAATAAAAAAGTTAAAAGATTTGTATAGTAAAACAACTAAAGAGATAGAAGTAATGGAAGAAAAAATATATAATATAAGTTAAAAATGATGATTAAAAGATTTCAAATTAAATGAGAGAGCTTGGAATAAGTAAGGAAAAAGTAGTATGAAAGAGTAAAATATAAGGATTAAAAATGAAAGAATAGTAAAAAAAATAAGAAATAAAAAATAATAAAAAATATGAAAGAATAATAAAAAATAAAAAATAAAAGTTAAAGTGATTTTATTGTTAGAGGGAAAAATAAATGATTTTGGAGTTAAAAGGAAGTGCTTTTGCATTTTGAAGGAAAAGATGAGTGATTTTGGAGTCAAAGAACAAAAAAAGTTATTTTACAAAATTCGAGTCATTTAGCTGCAGCCTTATTTCTCACGATACCTATATAGATATATGTACCGTTACCCTATATGAATGTGAAGGCAAGAAAAATCATCTTGTCGAATATGACTGCATAAAAAAGGGTAAGTGCAGGTATTCTAAAACTCAAATGTTTGTATTGTTTCAAGAAATCAAGAAAGCTTTCTCTTTTAAAACTTCCTCTTTTTTGATTGAACTTTCAATTTTCGGCTAACAGAAGAAGGTCTCTAATTTTTCTGGTGCTATTATTTATCTTAAGAAGATCTCTATATTTTGTTGGGATGAAAATGCTGTGGTGAACCTGCTCCGCTAATTGCACCCATCTAAAGATTTCATGCCCAACAAATGCTTTGACGTTACAGATAATTTGACCATCTCAAGTGGTGATAAAAAAAATTATGACGTTGAAATCTAATCAGTGTTTTTTTTTTTGCAAAGCATAGTCTTGATCTCAATTCGAATAAAAAGAACTGTGGAAGACTACGTTGACAATCATCATAAAAATAGTTGTAGTTATGATGAAAGGTGCTGAATATGTAAGGACCCGTAATAGTATCTGAATAGAACAGGATGAATATAGAGATTCCTAACAAATTTGAGATGGACATGAAAAAATAATTCTAGCAACAAGTTGTTAAAACATGTAATGAGCTGCATCAACTAAATCTGGATAAGCTATATTCCTTGAGTGGAGTTTCAAATTAATCAATTTATTCTTCATGTTTGTAACCTCCATTTGCCAAGAAATCCGCATTCACTTTTATAAAGATAGATTTAACAAAAAAAATATTTCCACACTTCCTGGAAATCAAAAGGAGAAAGCATAGAAGCAGGCTAATGTGAATCATTGGAACAGTAAACAATGAGACATTTTAAGGACACCTAAAGACTATTCTTGAACCATGAAAAGATATGTACAAGCAAAAACAGGTTGGATTCTATATTGTAATCACCAAGTTATTCAACGGACGTAGGACATATATATTCTAGTTACTGGGCACGCACAACAGAAATCTTATGGTCATTATACAAACAAGAACTCGTTACGTGGTCCTAAAACAGGTTCTTAAAAGGACTTGTGAGAGAATCACTGGCATGTTGAAACAAACCGTAGAGGGAGTATTGCCGGAGGTTCTTAACTTCGTACCACGAGTTTAGCACATTTTGATTCTTATCTGTGCCTGAGAAGGCCAATTGTATGCTCACATTGCAGTCAATGGATCCGCCATTGTCATTGCACTTATTATTGGGGACTGCACAATCAGTTTTATTGAGGCAAACAAAAGAATCTCCTTTGCACGAATCACAGCCAAATTTCTTCCAAAACAAGTTTTGAAGGGTGCCCTTTTGAAATTCAAGTACCTGAATCAAAACAGAGGACAAAGTTCAATGATGCGGAAAAAATGATAATTTAATGTTTGTTGCAGAATTGAGATTTCCATGCAGCATAAGACTTACCAGAGTAAAGCTTGTAACGGTGTGAGTATTGTCTGCCACAAAAGCAGGCAATGATCTTGCAGCATATTTGCGTCCAGCAAAGGCAACCATATAACCACCAGATTTGCTCTGAGAAGTTGAAAAAATTCATTAAATATGATGCACTCAAAACAGTAACTATTACCACTGAAAAAGCATATAAAGACCAACATATTTAATAGTGATTGGATAACGATTTCGACAGTTAATTAGTCAAATGCTCAACCTTTTCTTCAATATAGCTGGCTAGGGACCAGCTTATGTACACCTGTCTAATCCACTGGGCAGTGGGGTCTAGTCCAAAAGCACATGTTGCTGAGGTAAACCTGTTAAGGGTGACGCACACATGGGCTCACACCCAATTTTGTAGCTCGAGAATTGGCTATATTGACTGTGTATTATATGACAAAAGTTCATAACCTCAGGACATGATCTATTCTCCAGTATTCTTATTTTTCTGTTTTGTACTTTGATCAACTAAAGTGCCTTATACTTAAGAGCGAGCTTCTAAAGACTATCTTTTTCCTGAAAAGCTTCTTCATTCTTTTTCAACGGTGTGCACCTATTTGTATATACTATAACTGATGAACATCTATGTTCTTCTCTGGCATTTAGCTCAGAGAATGAACGTTCCTATGGCAAGTATGGGTGCCTATTATTTTTTTCATAAGGAGAGTGAGAACCTGAAACGAAAAAGTTCAAAGATTGATAGCTTAATCATCTGTACTGTACAGTTAAAGTGAAAGTTGGACACTCGCCACTATTTTTCAAGTGGAAAGGAAACTATTGTAAAGTAACAATTTAAGGGAAGAATTAATGACCACCATGATTGGCGTCTAAGCATCAAGTTCGCTCAATTTTTCGATGGAAAAAAAAAAAGTTGGATAAAATAGTTTGGTAGTCAGCAGGAGGAAACTAAAGCTTGAGATACTCTTTTTCGTTGCCTCTTGTTGGAATCTAGAAATTCTACCAAACAAGTTAGTTAGACAGTTAGGTGGAAGGTGACAAATTTCTATTAAACTAACCTGCTGTTTCTACCCGGATGAAAGATGAATCTACTTCATAGACACAGATATAACCAGTCATGTAAAAATACACTCCAAACGATAATTAGTCCTCAAGGCATGAAAAAGGTTTTGTTAGTTCCTTTATCTCATCTAATATACAGTTAAAAGTATAAACACTCACACAAGCAGACTGATCAGACAGACAAAAACAAAAACAAAAATAAAAACAGAATAAAAGAATGGAAGAGAAAAAAAATATAGAATGATAATAAAAGATTTGGGATGTAGGAGGTTATACAAGATTGAAGTTGCTGCTATTGATTGTAAGGAGTGAAATGTCATCCACTTTGGGCCTAAAAACAGACAGTTGAGCTGAATTGCCAGAAAGGGAGAGCCGACGATCACATGGAGAGAGCTGAGAGTCATTGAAGAAGAATGATTCCTTTGAAGAAAACGCAAGCCCAAATGTGAAACCATCCCATCTCTGAACTCTCGTGTCTGAACAAGGATCAAAAACAGGATTCGTATCTCCAGCGTGCACATTATCCATCACGATCATCATCGACACCAAAATCAGCACCATCATAGTTCCCATCGTCACCAAACGTGATCTCCTTTTTCAATTTAATTCTGAGCAAGGAAAAATAGAACAGTTTAGAAAGTAAATGTTTCAATTGCAAGAGTTTTAGAATATTTCAAAATTGTGGTGAGCAATTAGAATCATGATTAATATCATAGCAAAGAAAGACAACAAAAAGAAAATCATATAGCAACAGAGGTAGGAGGAGATATCCTACCATCCTTATGGGTTTATAATAGAACATCAAATATTCAAATTTAGCTGCCATAAAATCATCAATAACTTATGCAATAGTCATTCAATTAATCAATTGCGCCACAATATTCATTCAATAATCAATTTTATTCAGACCCTGAATTCATTTTTTAATATATACATGATATTGTTTACATACCCCAAACCTCCTTGGATATCACAAACAAAAAGAGAGATTCAAAAGCTGAATTTATTCTTGATTCTAAAAAGTCAAAACAAGGAACAAAGAACAATCAAACTGACACAAAAATAAGATTACCCTTTCCAGCGCCTTTCAAAGAATTAGATGTTCTTCAACCCCTCTCTGAATTCAAAAAATATTCTTAATATCGATCATCTTTTTTGTGATGACTGTTTCCTTACGAAAAACTACTTTATTACCCCTAGAAGTAGATTTCAAGGATTATAACAAAAAGAAAAGAAATTGAAGGGGTCAAAATTAAGGTTAAGAATTTTTTTACTTATTTTTTTTGTAATTAATAAAGAAAGATTTTAGAAATTGATTGTCGGAAATATTTTGCTTTGACAACTTCGCCGGGTCATGGAATTTTGGATTTTCTACTTTGCAAAAGACAGTTTTACGAGAAAAGCGGCTATATTTATGAAGTGGAAGGGAAACTATGGGCCAGGTGGAGGTGGTTCTTGTCCTAGAAACGGTTATGGAAGTTAGCGTTTTAAACACGACAATGATTAATTTTACGTTTTTGACTAAAAAAATTTAATGCCATGTTGGCTATTGGGATGGGGATGGGGATCCTTCGTATCAGGGGATTTGCAAAAAAAATTTTTTACCACTATATTGAAGTTCTGACTTTTGATCCCTAATTAAATTTATTTGGCCAAATTTTTATGATAACTTATTTTGAAGGATGTATTTCAAAAAATTATTTTTTGGTTACAAGTAATTTGTGTGTGGCTAAAAAATTTTAAAAACACTTTTGAGCAACTATTATGTTTGCTCAAATTTTTTAGGAAAAAAATATCATTTCCACCCAATACTATACAAGAAAAGTCTAAGTCATACCTAAATTATATAAGTGACCTATTATACACCTTAACTATATAAAAGTGATATTATTACTTCCCCGCAACCCCCATTCTAAGGCGCGTGTGTTACACTTATTTTAGGCGCGTCCAGCCTATTAAATAACAAAAGTAAACTGCTAAAAACATTAAGGAAAAAGGCATCGTTTCCACCCCAAACTATAGTCGAAAAGTCGAATCCACACCTGAACTATATAAGTGACCTATTACACACCTTAACTATAAAAAAGTGATAATTTTTACTGACGTGGCAGCGCGTGTAAAACACTACACCACATGCAAGTGGTGGTAGCCTGACAGGGTATAATAGGTCACTAGTATAGTTTAGGTGTGACTTCGACTTTTCGGGTATAGTTTAGGGTGAAAACGATGCCTTTTTCCAACTTTTTAAAAGTGATTTTAAGTTTATTTTTTTCTTAAGTATTTTCTAGAAAACTGTTTTAGGAAAAAAATATTCTTTTAGCTTTTGAAAAAAAGTTTGTGCTACACCACAAAAATATTTATTTTCTCTCAAATTTTGATCAATCAATTTATTTTTAAAAAAAATTAAGAACTTTTAAGAAAAAACAAAGTTGGTAAAACAAACTATAAATAAATTTGTAAAAATAGCTTGTGGATAGAGCTTTGAAGCTTGCAGGTCAAAACTTAGCCAAAAATCTCCACGAATCACCAAAAGTTATGATGGTTAGGCATAGATTTATCTTGCCACAGTTCTTGCCTAATGGATCATCAAGACTTACAGTAATTAATGTTTCCATTTCTTTGAAATATCGCTTGTCACATCCTAAGGTATAGTTCTCTAAGCATCGGTTAACTACCTCCCTCATTGTTTGTAGTATTAGATTTCACTTATTTGATAGTATCATTTAAAATCTTCGGTAGTTGTTCCTAAGGAAGCTCTTCTCTTGATTTGCACAAGATCTACTTTCTATCTTTTTCAAATCTTCCTTGACTTTTCTTTCTCATTTTAGTGAAAAATTTACCCCCTTTTTCAGTAAGTATTCTTCTTTAGACAAATTCAAAATTTTGAAATTAATATTTCCCCCATATCGATGAATTAACAATAGTTTTGATGGATGGGCAAGACTTGCCTTACCATGAGTATGCAGATCTTCAAAAATTCAATACAAATTATGTCAACGTTGATAATACCAATAAGTTTCACAAAAATTTCACCAATTCGTTGTTGCTTCAAAAGTGATCCTAAGTGGTCCAAATTTGATATCCAATTTTCTAAGATCAATCTCACAACTCACGATATTGTATTTTAAAGGGTCCTTTGGTTGGAAAACGGGTTATGACGGAATTAGTTATGCTGAGATTAGTTATACTAGATTAGTTATTTTAATATTATTTTTTAGTGGTTGTTTGATTTATGATACTAAAAATAATATGCATTACATTCTTTTTAAGAATAGATAATTTGTTTACAAAAATACCCTTCACCTTATTTAGCTTAATATTTTTCTTCATATTAAACCATACAAAATAAATTTAAAAGTCACTAATTTTTTTTTTTAACTTTACTAGTTTCTTTTTTCTAAAAATACATGTTAAAAAATTTATGTTGATATTTCTTAACATGTATGAAGCTTTAATATTTCATGTTAATTACTTATTTTGTCCTAAATTCTATAAAATGTTGATAATCTCATTTTTTGTTAAAAAAATTCATCATCATAAAATGTGAAAATGAACTACTCTCATTTTCCATTATTTAGTATCATTAATATTTGAAGAGTTAAATTATATATTTTTTTAAAAGAATTAAACTTTCAAACATTTTTAGCTATATATAAAAATAATATTTTATTCAATAATCAAGCATGTCCTAAGTTAGAAAGGGAATGTCAAGATACTTTAATTACTTGTACATGATAAATTTGTTAGGAAAAATAAAAATTTGAAATAAGATTAATAAACATTTCTACACAATAGAAAGACAATAAACCTTGGATCAATTTTGAATTTGATTGTATAAATAGTTTTTATTGTGTCACTATTATTTTTTCATGACTCATCACTTTTGTAACATTTAATAAGCCCATATAATTGTTCAAATTTATTAAAATGGATGAAAATTTGTAGAGTAATTAAAATTTAAATTACAGATAAAATTGACCAAAAAAATTTAATGAGCGAACTATCAAAATCTCACACTCTCTTGAGAAAATTGAAGGAATGATGTCTTTTAAATCTTAAATGAAGGATTGGTGACATTGACCAACTTAAAAGGTCAAACATAATTAGGAAACTTGATTAAGTTAATTGTGGACTTAATTAATATTTTCAAAACTTTTTAATCTTTTCAAAAATACAAATCAACCCAACCCACACCCCTCTTCAATCCAAATCAACCAGTCTCTCTTCTCTCTCTCGAGACAGCTTCTCTCAACTCTTTTCCAACCAACAGTTCTGCAAATTTTTCCTTTCAATCCTCGACGACTTCAACCTCCGACGACAAATAGTTGGGCTTCGAGTTCTTTTTCGACTTCAACCTTCAATCGACTTGACAGCCTTGCTCTCCGGCCACAACAACTTCAAATTCTTCATCGTTCCTTTTCTTCTTTCACAGTAAAAAATTATGACCTTTTAGTTTAAAAGAAAACGAGGAACTTAAACCAACTTCTCTTATAGTATTTGTTAACAATTTCAATATTTGTTGCTTTAATTTGAAATGAAGTCTGAATAAAATCCTAATTTCTGATATTTTTTCTCTTTTCGAAGTCAATTATGATTTTTTGTTATTTGTTGCATTTTTTGAAGTTTGATTTTTGTTGTTTGTGTTTATACAAGCAAAACAACGATTTGGGTTGATTTGTTCTTGTATCACTTTTATTTATACCAACAGATGACCTATCTATTGCAACAGATGTGTCATATGTTGCAACAGATGGTTCATCCATTGGAAATTATCATACAGGTCTTCGTCATGTAGAAATTTATCCTAACAGTTGATTCATTATTGCAACAAAAATATAATCTATTTGGGATAATTTAAAATAAGAGGAAGACCTGTTTGATTTACTAGAACCGATGGGTTATCCTTTTCTGCTTTGTTCTATCTCTGTGATTAACATTGATCAATTCTGGATTTTCAAGTGGATTTAGAAGCTAATGATGAACAACATTGACAATATGCTACTATTTTTATGAAAATACGAAGAACAAAAAGCGCAAAAACCGTACGTAAGCGATAATAAAGATCCACAACGAGTAAAGACGAATTCCATAGCACCGGATGAAGAACAACTTGTCCATATTGAGTAGATCTTTATAGATTGAGCCTATCAAAGTAATAACCTCACCCTAAAATCCTTGGCATTAATACTTAAATTGTTGTTGTATTCGTTGAGATCTGTACCCATAATAATTGTTTTACATTTCATTTATTTGTTGATTTATTTCAGCTAATTTCTGAAGTCTATGAATTTTATTGTTCCTTAGATTTGAACTTATTAATTGAAATGAAATATTAGATTCAAATATTGCAACAGATAATGTATTTGTTGCAACAGACTACACATCTGTTGAAAAATATCGAACATATTTAGACATATGTTGCAACAAGTAGGTAATCTGTTGGAATTTATCAAATAGGTCTTTCACTGTTGCAACAAATAGACTTAGATAGAAATATCGACATAATACAACAGATGACCAACCTATTGCAACAGATATACTATATGTCAGAACAAGTAGAATATTTGTTACAACGGATGGAGAATCTGTCGCATTATAAAAATTCAACTTTCATTGGACATAAAAAATTGCCACTACATGTAAAAAAGTGAAAGTGAATTGAAGTAAAAAAGGCGAAACCCATCGACAGTGTTCAGTTCAAACACCTAAAATAAAATAGGTATCTGTAGACAATATTTATTTTAAACACGTAAAATAAAATCGTCATCAAGTGTGTCAGTTTGGCACTTTTTGCTGACTTGGCATCTGATTTGGCCCCCAACGATAATTTTTTTCCCAATGTCTTATATATTCATCTTCTTCCTAAAATTTAACCCTAAATTCTCAATTCTTTTTCTTCATCGTCATCTTTTTTTTATCTATCTAAATTCTTCAAATTATTTGCATTTGCTCTTTCTTTTCTTTATTTTTTTTTATTTTTTCCAACTGAGCTTGATAATGTCGAGTGCATCTTCCACTATTTTTGTGATAAAGATTTTCGATATTATAAGTACGGTCATGAATCTCTATTAAAGACTTCTTGGATTCAACAAATTTCAGGTAGTAGGTTTTTTACTTGTAAGATTTCAAAGGTAATATTTTTTTAATTTAATTAGTTGACTAATTATTGACTTGTAATTATTTTGTAACTGTGTTCTTATTTTTATAAAAATTGGGTGGATGCAATTACTTTAATTGGTATGAAGAATGACACCCTTCATAAGTAAATCGTGTAATCTGATATTTGTTGAAGAAAGTCAAGGCTTCTAAAGAGAAACAAAATCGAGCCAAAAGATACTATATTGTTGTCGTTATTGCTACTGGTTTGGTGTTGTTGGGCACATGGATATTCAAGCCTAATTGCTGAAATTTTCATAGTGGTGTATTTGCTACTGGTTTGGTGTTGTCGAACACATGGATATTCAAGTGTAATTGTTGGAAAATATCAAACAAATTTAGGCATATATTGTAAAATTTAGGTCATCTGTTAGAAATTATCAAATAAGTTCTCCCACTGTTGCAACATATTAGACTTAGATTAGATAGAAATAACATCGGCATAATGCAACAGATGACCAACCTATTGCAACAGATAAACTATCTTCCTGAACAGATAGAATATCTTTTATAACAGATTGACAATCTATTACATTATAAAAAACTCAATTTTCATCAGAAAAAAATTATTGCCACTATATGTACATGTAATTTAAAGTAAAGTGAAGTGTGACTTGAAATAAAAAATTATTATTTCACAGGCTCTTCTATATACACAGGCTCCAAGCATCCAGTTAGTACCCCATAAGCCCAGACCTCTTGCAGATTTGCCACAACATTGTCACATAGAAAGGTTTTTGGGTCAGCCATTTCCGTGACAGTTAGCAAACATACGATGTGTGCAAGAGCGTGCGAGCCACACACGAAATCAGTATCATTTTTTGGAAGGTTTATGTCCTTGTTTCGACCTTTAAAATCCCATGATTTCTTCATCCACACTTCCTATAGCAAATGATTTCTCTTAAGTTTACTCTCCCTTAACAAGATGGAGAACAAATCCATCAGTGGCTGCACGTGGATAAAAAGAATGACCTCGTCGATGGCAGGTTTATTGCAGTCATAAAATTTGATCTTTTCCTCCTCGAGTAGTATCTGAACAACCCAATAATGTATGCCATCCACGCTCATGACTGCAAGAATCCTCTTTGCCTCGGTCCAACTCTTACCATATGGATTTGGCCTCTTTTGTCTAAAATATTTTATCATTTCTTCTTCATCCCAGTCCAACGTAGAAACTAACAAATCAAACCCCGCGCCAGAGGCTGACGCTTGATTATTGAGTTGATCGTACTTATCCTTGAGCTACTTGTAGAAGTCGAAGTCTATTATCCTATTGGCAACGTCATAAGATTTCGGGTACGCTAATTGCCTTTTTCTCATGAGCCAGAGAATTTCATCAACATACTGTGATATAGGAAGTCAATTTTTAAATAGGTTAGTAATTGTAAAGATGCAATGGATAGTCCATATGTTGCATAGGGTTCTCTGAATCAATAATCCAATGCAACTTATGCAACAAATGAATTATAACTTGAAACAGAACTACTACCAGTTGCACTAGAATACCCAACTATTGCAACAGATTTCACATCTGTTGTGTAGCTTTTACTTCATGGAGTAGATTAAAAGGCTAGGTTAGGAAAAATAAACTTAACTTGTCCTCGTATTGCATATGCATACATGTCATAGTCTGGAAGTCTTGGGGGGAAAGGGAAGCGTGGGGTAATCTGGTGCGCCTCGCTTGGAATTTTTGGCTCGTCGCAGATCCCTTTTCTCTTTGGCACCAAGTTTTGTGTATATGTCCATCTTTTTGAATGGCCCTGAACTTCAACAACTTTTGGAGAGGGAGGAGTTGTACTTTTTTTATTTCTGACTGGAGAGTATGTCGCTAATTGCTCTTTTTTTCCTCCTATCTGCCGCTGTAGGAGTGTATGGCTCCCTCACCTTCTTGATTAGTATGAAACCCCTCATGGATGGTATGACACCCCTCTTGGATTTGAATTTTTTGACAACTTTAGAGATAGCCTCTACTTTTTCAAAGAGTTTATCCTGGATGTGCTTGCACTCTTCGTATTTGCAATAAGAATGCGAGGGTGAAGAGGGGTGAAAGAGACCTGTGTAAGGGTGAGAGAGACCTATAAAAATGGTGTTTTCAAACATATTTATTTTTTCTTGAGCATCATCACGAGTGGTATCAGTATCAGCATGCCTTTCACCAACACCAACAACTTCACCAGAAGAAGCACCCGGATCTGCCTCAGTAGGTTAGTCATGAAGAACCTCAACATTAGGCTGACCTTACCTAACTGCTCTTCTTATGGCTGTTGCTCCATCCAATTCCTTCTTTATTAACTCCACCGTTGGGCCTGCTATAGTATCAACATGACCTAGAGTAATAAAAGAAGTCATCACCAACTCCTGCTTAGTAGGCACCATCCATGGATGCACAACCTATAAAAAAGGCAGATACATTTAAATTATATAATGTAATAATTTTCATAGTTGGGTTATATGTTAACACAGTCAACTTTTGCAATAGATTAATAATATGTTGCATCAGATTACCCATCTGTTGCATAGTTTGCAATAGATGGTTAAAATCCGTTTGAGTCGGGTTCAGAGAACTAGAGCAGCACATGAATAATTTGATGCAAAATATCAATTTTCTGTCATAACAGATTACCAATCTGTTGCACCAGTTGCACAAGAAGGGTAATTAATTGGGTTACATATTATGCAACAGATGATCTGTCGCAATAAATTATCTATCTATTGCACCGGTTGGCACAAGACAGGTAATCTATCGCAACAGATGTCCCATCTGGTGCATCAGATAAAACATCTATTGTACCAGATATAACATCTGTTCAATATCCATTATTGAGTAAAATTATTTTACTTGAAGAAAACGTACTGTATCATCCGGAGGATTAAAGAGATCGGCCTCCTTAATTTTTGGGTTGTTCTTTGATGCCAATTACCTAAATATCCTTGGATGAGAAACCTCTTTCGGATAATCCATTACCTGCTTTCGGAGGGGAGGAATGACTTCAAATGCCCAAGCCTAAAAAATGTAAACAGAAAGCAAGCAAAAAAAATCATACACTAATAACTATATTCAATATAAATTAATGGATGAGTAAAAATAGTGATTAATTTTACCATGAAAGCCCAAGGAAAGCCGAATAATGTGGTCGTACCTGAGGATAGCTTTGTCAGTAAATATTGGACAGTCAAGTAGAAGTTGTCATATCCCTAGGGATATTTGTTAAATTTATCAAAATCCTCAGCACGCGCCAACAAATTATCTTCTATGACCTTGTTGACGTCTCTTGCCAATATATCGAATGAGCAAACCAATCTAAGCACAATTTCTCCCTGTACTGCTTTGGTATGGTTTTATCCCTGAGATCTATTAATAAATCTGATGCTTTGTAGCCACGTTGAGCAATGTCTAACAACCTATCTATTTTTTCCTTGCATTTATTGGTTTTGCTGCTTATCTTGGATCTTTTGTGGGGTTTTCCATTGGAGATCGGTGGTTCTTCTGGATGATCACATCTCAATCCCGTCACTATAGTAAACTCTCGCAAGCCAAAACAAATCGGCATGCCACAACAGTTGATCCAGATTTCATCCATCTTTTTTCCACCCCCTCTAAATCTTTATCATCCCCCATGTACTTGATCCTTCTCTTGAGAAGACCATATACCATTCTCATTTGGAAACGGGTAGGGGGCTCCTCGGGCAGCTTAAGAAAGCGTCCAAAGCAGCTCCTCTTAAAAAGTTAGTTTATGTTTTTCTTCTTCATAATATTCCTAAAATTATTAAAAGGTTTCCCCAACTGACATTTAAGTATAAGTTCACCAGTTAGTTTTAGTTTATTTGCAGGGTCATTTATCGGCATCGCAACTTTAAACCAATCCATACTAAAAGTTTTGACAGGATTATGATGGGATGTCGATATTAATTCATGCCCCATTGCTGATCCATTATCATCATGTTGATGATCATCCTCTTTCTTACTTTCTAATTCCTCCTCTTTCTCACTTTCATTTTCTTCATCACTATCTACAGACCCTTGTCCACCTCCCTCAATGTTATTTTCATATCTCTCCTCAACGTTACTTTTCCCTAGCTAAAATTGTTCAAGAAGCTCTTCCGAATCCCTCTATACTGTAGCTTTTATTATTGGGTAGTTCAAAGTGATCCACTTTCACTTTCTTTTCTTTTGGGAGACATGTTTTACCTACAAACAATAGAAAAACAAAAATTACATTACAATTGATGTATGCATAAATCTTATAAAAATACATTACAAACACCACTAATACCGACACACCAACCACCACCACCACAAACACAACCAACCAATGCCACAAATGCTATGAATACTGACACCACCAATAGCCACCACAAACACACCAACCAATACCACAACAGCCACCACCAGTGCCACCACGATGACCACCAACACCACCGCCACGACCACCAACACCACAAACACCATCCAATAATACCACAACAGTCAACGAAATACTGCGACAAAAATTAGGTTTTTCTTGAGTTCTTCCTACGATTTTACCATCAAAATTCAAAATTGTAAACCTATTCTCGAAGATAATACAACTAAAAGTTTTCTTTTTCATCATTAACTTTAAAACCCTTAATTTTAGAAAAAAATAACAAATATAGAACTCTTTTTGAACTCTATTACCTACAAGGATAGAGAAAATGACTGATACAAGCAAGAATGAAGTAGAAAATAACACCTATGTGGTTGAAAATGAGAAGAAAATCGATTTGTTTTGAAGGGTTGAGCAATTTGTTGAGTAGTTGTTGTCTGTACTGTATTGTTAAAAAAGAGAAAAGAGCGAGAACTCGAGATTTGAAATGATAAAATATTTTTCTCACAAATAGATGATTTGTATGGGTTGATTTGTATTTTGGAAAAGAATGAAAAGTTTTGAAAATGTTAATTTGTTCCGAATTGATCTTAATTATTTTTGAAAATTATAAAAGATATGCATAATTTTTAACCCTCTCATCATGCAATTGCCAAAAGATTCAATTGAAGTTGTAGTTGACCCTATGAACTCACCCCTGGTCCTAGATTAATCAATTTAGGTATTAGTTTAACATATGAACTCAATTGAAATTGTATAAAATAAATGTTCACCTTGTTGCATTAGATTAACCATCTGTTGTAAAATATCAAACAAATTAATTCATCTATTGTAAAATATCAAAAATATTAAGTCATCTATTGTGACAGATTACTCCTCTATTGTAAATTATCAAATGAATTAAGTTATTTGTCACAACAGATTACCCATCGGTTGTAAATTATCAAATTGGCATTTCCATCTGTTGTAGTTGACCCTATGAGAACTCACACCTAGTCCTAGATTAATCAATTAAGGTATTAGTTAAACATGAGGTAATAAGAATCGGTTTAGCTCAGAGTGGTCGATCGACGACTCTGGTCGGGAGGAACGCAATACCATCTCATCATGCAATTGCCAAAAGACTCAATTGAAGTTCTAGTTGACCCTATGAAAACTCATCCCTGATCCCAGATTAATCAATTTAGGTATTATTCTAACATATGAACTCAATTGAAATTGTATAAAAATAAATGTTCATCCTGTTGCAACAGATTAACCATTTGCTGTAAATTATCAAACAGATTAAGTCATTTGTTGCACCAGATTAACCATTTGTTGTAAATTATCAAAAAGATTAAGTCATTTGTTGCAATAGATTACCCATCTATTGTAAAATATCAAACAAGTTAAGTCATCTGTTGCGACAGATTACCCATCTGTTGTAAATTATCAAATAGATTAAGTCATTTGTCACAAAAGATTACCCATCTGTTGTAAATTATCAAAAAACACTGCTATCTATTGTAGTTGACCTTACGAGAACTCACCCCTAGTCCTAGATTAATCACTCAAGGTATTAGTTGAAAATAAGAATTGGTTAGTCTCAGAGTGATCGATCGACGACTCTGTTTGGGAGGAACG
Source organism: Capsicum baccatum var. pendulum (assembly GCA_030864225.1). Taxonomy (NCBI): domain Eukaryota; kingdom Viridiplantae; phylum Streptophyta; class Magnoliopsida; order Solanales; family Solanaceae; genus Capsicum; species Capsicum baccatum. The sequence goes on along the minus strand of CM061551.1, from coordinate 128,610,143 downwards.
CAATACCATCTTATTATGCAATTGCTAAAAGACTCAATTGACATTGTAGTTGATCCTATGAGAACTCACCCCTAGTTCTAGATTAATTAATTAAGTTATTAGTTGAACATATGAGGTAATAGGAATCGATTCAACTTAGAGTGATCGATCGACTACTCTGGTCGGGAGGAACCTAGTACCGTCTCATTATGCAATTGTCAAAAGACTCAATTAAAGGTGTAGTTGACCCTATAAAAACTCGTCCCTGGTCTTAGATTAATAAATTAAGGTATTATTTGAACATATGAGGTAATAAGAATAGGTTCATCTTAGAGTGATCGATCGATCGGCTATGATCGAGAGAAACGCAATATTGTCTCATCATGCAATTGCCAAAAGACTCAATTAAAGTTGTAGTTGGCCCTATGAGAACTCTTCCCTGGTCCTAGATTAATAAATTAAGGTATTAGTTGAACACATGAGGTAATAAGAATCGGTTCAGCTCAGAGTGATTGATCGACGACTCTGGTCAGGAGAAACACAATACCGTCTCATCATGCAATTGCTAAAAGACTTGATTGAAGTTATAGTTGACCCTATGAGAACTCACACCTAGTCCTAAATTAATCAATAAAGGTATTAGTCTAACATATGAACTCAATTGAAATTGTATAAAAATAAATATTCAATCTGTTGCAATAGATGTCTTTTCTGTTGGATATAATCAAATAGATTAAGTCATCTGTTGCAACATATTACTCATCTATTATAAATTATCAAATAGATTAAGTCATTTTTTGCGACAAATTCCAATCTGTTGTAAATTATCAAATCAATTAAGTTATCTCTTGCAACAGATTATTCCTCTATTATAAATTATCAAATAGGTGTTGCCATCTATTGTAGTTAACCCTATGAGAACTCAGCCCTAGTCCTAGATTAATCAATTAAGGTATTAGATGAATATTTGAGCTAAAAAGAATCGATTCAACTCAGAGTAATCGATCGATAACTCTGGTCGTGAGGAACACAATACCATCTCATCATGCAATTGCCAAAAGACTCAATTGAAGTTGTAGTTGACCTTATGAGAACTCGTCCCTAGTCCTAGATTAATCAATTAAGGTATTAGTTGAACACATGAGGTAATAAGAATCGGTTTAGCTTAGAGTGATCGATTGACGACTCTGGTCGGAAGGAACGCAATACCATCTCATCATGCAATTGCCAAAAGACTCAATAAAAGTTGTAGTTGACCCTATGAGAACTCGTCTCTCGTGTAGATTAATCAATTTAGGGATTAGTCTAACATATGAACTTAATTAAAATTGTATAAAACAAATGTTCAATCTGTTGCAACAAATGTCTTTTTTGTTGGCTATAATCAAACAAATTAAGTCATCGGTTGCAACATATTACTCATCTGCTGTAAATTATCAAATAGGCACTGCCATCTATTGTGACAGATGATCGAGCTTTGGAAATATTCAAATAGAAATTTTCATCTATTGCAAAGTATGACTTTGATGTTTTAAGATCCTTTTTTTTAAAGAAATTTAGGTATTTCCTGTCTGAGATAAAAAAGATAAAATACTAAGACTGTAAAAAATATTACTTGAATAACTCAAAAATCTCCTCAGTGAGTAGTCTTATATGATCTTTTCAATATCACCGTCTCCTCGTGCCCCTAAAAAGTTATTAATGAATATTTTAAAGCCATATCTTCTCCCTCAATTTCATTTTAGTTGACCTACATTCTAAAAATATTTATTTCAATTTAGTTGTTCCAATGATGAAATCAAGACGATTTTAATATGTTTTTTCTAATAATACCCTTATCATTAAATGACTAAACAAGTTGTATATATTCAAATTTATATTTTCAAAGCATAATTAATAAGACTAATTTGTTAAAGTAGACCCCTAATAAATATTATTCTTAATGGATGTGCCAAGTCTATAGGGGCCAACTCAACTAATATGAAACAGATGTAGTAGAATACTCTCTCCTTCAGCAATAAACTTGAGTTGAGAAACTCAACTCATCTCTTTCTCTCTCTCTTGTTTATTCTCAATTCTCTTTCTTTCCCTTTTTCCTCTCTTTTCTCTCTTCTTTCGGATGAGGATCCTTTCGAATCTCAATCGATCAATATCTTTTCTTGACTGAACTGGATTTTCTGATCCCTTTGTTTTTTTGATATTGCAGGTATGGTTCACTATTTATCTTTCCATCTCATCTTCTTCTTGTATTTTATTTAAATTAGATATTTACATCTGTTTCTATTAATGATATACCCATTACCAGTTTCTTATTTTTTAAGAAAATTGAAGGAAAGATGACTTTTAAGTCTTGAATGAATGAACCATTGTTTTTAATAAAATATTCAAAAAAATTCATCCGTTGGGAGAAATTAAAAGGCCTTGTTGTCAGTATAGTTTTTTTATGTCTTTTGTTTGTTACTTTGGTGTTGTTGTTGTTGGGGGTGGTGGTCGTGTTGGAACATGTGGTGTTTTATGTTGTTATTGGTGTTGTTTCTTTATTGTTGATGCTGTTGGTGGTGGTGTTCCAACAGTTTCCTCAACTGTTACAACTGATGAATCAACTGTTGGAATAGACGGAGCAGCCGTTTGAAGAAAATCAAACCAGTAGTAAGGCTGGTTTGATTTATTCCAACAGATGACCCATCTGTTGTAATATGTCATCCATCTGTTGCAACAGATGACTCATCGGTTGAACAGATGGGTAATCTGTTGCACATATTGGTCATCTGTTGATTCACTTAATTTTGTGTTACCCTTTTGTATAGACGGAGCAACTGTTTGAAGAAATCAAACAAGTAGTAAGGCTGGTTGATTTATTCCAAAAGATGAACCATCTATTGCAAAATGTCACCCATCTATTACAACAGATGCCTTATCGGTTGAACAAATAGGTAATCTATTGCATCAGATTGGTCATCTGTTGATTCACTCCATTTTGTGTTACCCTTTTGTAATGTTCTTTTTGTTCTTCTCTTGTTTGACATAAAATGTATTTCTCTTGTTTGCAGATAAAAGAAAGTGAAACTAGATCCACTTTTGCCCGACCAGCATTAAAGGGTAGAGTAAAGATGGGTTTGGAGGAATAAGTTACTTATAGATGGAACCATTTCATATGTGAGAGGTATGTATTACTGATCAACCTATCGTGAAAACACATATCCACTACAATGATTTTGTGAATATTTGTTGTTTACCTATTAGGCGTTAATCCTTCAAACAAGATAAGACATTTTATAGTTAAGATTGTTAGGTTCGACTGGTAAGGCTGAGGGACCAAGTAGGTGGTGTCGATACCCTGTTACAATTTAATGACAGTTTATGCTCATATTTTTGTGTCAAGTTTGGGGAAGGGTTCAAGTTTTTGGCAGCAGTATAAATATCCAATAGTGATTGGACCAATTTTAATGGCACAATGGACTTCTTAAAAGGCCTTTGAACCTCGCACTGCAACAAACAATGATAGAACCAATTTTAATTCCCCTGGTCCAAATTTATATGGATGGGTTACTGGAGGAGACTATTATACAACAGAAGATGCTTGGGAGAATACCTGTGCGGGAAGGGGTAGGTTAAAAAGGTCATATATCATTTCAGACCTTGTTTAAGAGAAAACACAGGGTAGAAAGGAAAATGTAGCTAAATTGGATGATGAAATTGACATGAAAAATGAAAAAAATGGATGAGCTGAAATGTGAAAGTGTATCCAAAAATAAAAATTCATCAGTCGTTGAAGAAAAAAGAAGAATGGTCAACAGGACTAGAGCTGGACACTTTGCTAGAGACTGCAACTAGTGAGTGTGGCCTCAATGAAGACCCAAAAAATGCAGGACCAGAACTCTAAAAAAGCAGCTTCACGAGCACGGAAGGTGGTAAGATTGTCGGCCAGAATTGAAACCTAAACTAACTACTCCTGAATTAAAAATATGGTATCAAGCCAAGGTGGAAATTTCTCAAGTTAAACTTGCATCTCATGCCTCTCGCTTATGGATCTGTTCAGGTCAAAGGCAGTGGAAAATATAAGGCATGAGATTTCTGCCCAACTTCAGACCTTTTTGTTTCTACTGCCATTGAACTGATCATAGCCACAAACAGAAGGCATGGCATGCAAGTTATACTTCATAAATCGATGTCTTGGCATCCCATATTTTTAATTCAAGAGTTGTTGGTTCAGGTTTTAATTCTGACCGACAATCTTACCAATTTACTGTGCTCGTGAAGCTTCTTCCTTAGAGTTCTGGTCCTGCACTTTGTGAGAGTCTTCATTGAGGCCACACTCACTAGTTGCATTCTCTAGCAAAGTGTCCAGCTCCAGTCTTGTTGACCATTCTTCATTTTTCTTCAATGACTGACGGATTTTTATATTTGGATAAACTTCCATATTTAAAGCTCATCCAGTTTTTTTTATTTTTCATGTCAATTTCATTGGCCAGATTCGCTAAAAGTCCCTTACTTGTTTCCTCGTGTTTTCTCTTAAACAAGGTCTGAGATAATATATGGCCTTCTCCCCCTCCCTCTCCCCTTACAGGTATTCTCCCAAGAACCTTCTTCTGTATAAAAGTCTCCTCCAGCTATCCATCCAAATAAATTTGGACCAGGGAAATTTCTATTGGTTCCGTCATTGTTTGCCACAGTGTGAGGCTTCATAGGCCTTTCAAGAAGTCCATTGTGCCTTTAAAATTGGTCCAATCACTATTGGATATTTACACTGTCACCAAAACCTTGAACCCTTCCCCAAACTTGACACAAAAATATGAGCATAAATCATCATTAAATTGTAACGGGGTATCGACACCACCATCTTGGAACCCTTTGACCTTATCAGTTCGCACTTATCAAACTAAACTGTATAATGCAGGATTTTTTTTGAAGGGTCAGTGTCTAATCGGTAAAAAAGTGCATTCACAAAATCATTGCACTTTATATGTGTCTGTCACGGTAGCCTGATCAATAATATACATAAATCCCACGCATGAAAGTGGATCCATTGCACACACCTTATTCTTTCTACCCCATCAGGACATGTCAGATAATGTTGTTTATTTATCTGCACGTATGTGATGACTATTCAAAAAGAGGTGTAAAGAGTCGTGACTTTTTATCCTAACACACTCAAAGCAGCTGATGAATTGAAATCTCCATCTGTTGCAACTGATGAATCAGCTGTTGGAAGAAATTAAAACATCTCTTCCAAGATATGGTCCATCTTTCGCAACAGATAATCCATATGTTGCAACAGATGGTAAATCTGTTGCGACAGACCAAATAATGTTTATTCATCTGCACATATGTGATGACTATTAAAAAAGAGGTGAGAGTCTTGACTTTTTATCTAACACATTCAAAATAGTTGATGAACCAAATTCTCCATCTGTTGCAACAGATGAATCAGCTGTTAGAAAAAATCAAAATATCCCCTCCAACAGATGGTCCATAAGTCACAACAGATAACACATATATTGCAATAGATGTCTCATCTGTTTCACAAATAAACCATCTGTTGCAATAGATGGTAAATTTGTTTTGGCAGACCATCTGTTGCACGTTCAGACCATCTGTTACAGTAGATGTTAAATCTATTGCAACAGATAGATGATCTATTACAACAACTTAATAATTCCCGCTGTTATCAAGTCTCAAACCATTTTGAAAAGGTGAGAAATATTAATGTAAAATAAAAAGTCGTGACTTTTCACAAAATACAAAATGCCACTAGTTTGAATGTAATTAATACAATGGAGCTGAACAGACATGTCTTTTATGCTGAAAAAATATGCTTTTTGTCCTTACACATCCAGATTCGATCCTCTATAAATAGGTCCCTCCTTAATCTTCATTCTACTAAACTTTATTTATTTCTTGTATTTTTTCTTTTCGTGTGACATCTTAAACCACTTCTCTTCAAAGAGCATATTTCTTTCTCATTGAGGTAAGTTATTTTTTGGTGTAAATCTACCTATTTGTATTATACGTTGTATTATATTTGGACTGTTTTCTTTACATTTGTCAATCCATACGTGTTCTAGATATGACTGATCCTATTTGGGACATTGCTATTTTGCGCAACACAGTGCGGGAACTTCAGAGGCAGGTTAATGATCCTCAGAGAGAGTTGATCGTCGTAAGAGCGATGATGTTTAGAGAGATACAGAGGTTGATGAGGGCCCTGATGCTGCGAGTTGATTGACTGGCTGTCATTAATGATGATGATGATGATGATAATAATAATAATTAGAATGTATTTTTTCTTTTAGCGTATGTATTTTAATTTTTCTATATCGGATCTATACCTAATGTATTTTATTTTTCGTTTAATGAAAAATTTATATTTAGTCGACTTTGGCTTTTTAATTCTTATTCAATTTCATTTTATCTATTTCTTCTAAACATACATGTTAACATGTCGACGGTTAGAGGTAAGGAACAATTTTGAATTCAGTAACAATAATAATTTTGGCTTTTGAGTTCTTTCAACAGACGGACCATGTGTTGGAACAGATTTGTCATCGGTTGGGTTTCTATCAACAGATTATCCATCTATTGCGACAGATTTTTCAGCTGTTGGAGTAAAACACTCCTGTTTGATGGAACTGTATTGTGTTCTTCCCACTAATGTTCATCTGTTGCCACAGATGGTTAATCTATTAAGAATAATTATGGCCTGTTGTATTATTTAGTTCATGTATGCACAAGTTATTAAAAAATATATTTTATATATATTAAATGATAACATTACGTTCACAACAATGAGTTAAACATATAGAAGTCCACAACAAACAACAACACATGTTTCTATAATTACAACGATCATGGTGGATTACGATCCGGGCATGTAGTTCTTTTATGGCAAGCGCGCTTACATACGGAGCACTTGTTTCTTTTTGATGAAAATGATTCTCTAACTCCACACCTCCTATTATATGGATTCCTTCCTAGTTTGATAGTGCTTGGATCAATATATGGAGGAGGTATTAATCTCCCCAAAAACTCTGCAGAAACAACCCAAGATTCTTCAGATCACACCGGAGTAATATGCCTACTTTATGTCATTTCATATTTTTCTAGCGAATAATATCGAGAGGAGTGATTGTAAACTTCAGGTATATATTTTGGACTGTATTGAGCTCGAAGCGCTGTCATGGCATGTAGACAACGTATTTTGTCCAAGTCAAAACCAGCACGTACAAGATCTTATTTGAAGATCGACCGTGGCAACATCACCATGACTGGTGATATTGAATTTGTAATCTGCTATTTTATGAGATAATAACCTATTCCCCAAACTAACGTTTGTTGATATTATTTTTCGATTTTGAGAACAAATTGGGTTCTTTTTGGGCCCTTGAACTGCACACGTCTTTCATTAAAAAATCGTCCATACTTTTTGTTTATTATTTTAAACATAGCCTTGATGGGTAATTCTCTTTCATTGCCAAATAATGAATTCACCAATTCAGTTATGTTTGATGTCATAATATTGTACCTCTACAAAAGAATCACTTAGTATGACATCATACTAAACTTGTAACTCAAATAAGACATTAAATTAATAAGAATGTACCTATCTGTCAGACAGAATGGTCGGCTCCATCTCTCAAAATCGACACGTATGAGAAGTTCTGCTATCTTGGGATTCACATCCGTTATTTGATTGAAATGGTCTACAAAATCCTCTCTACTATATGCTTTAGCTACTCTATAAAAAGGACCACGACCCTTTCGTTGTGATAGTTGGTCAGAATGTTCTCTCCAAGATACCTGATGCAAGAACCAAAGTAAGTTGAAGTGAAGAAAATTAAACCCATCTTTAGAATACCTGGATGCCTATCTGAAACAAAATACAACTGTTCGGTATCTACGACGCAGCTGCACAGTTGTTAAAAAAATCCATAAGAATCCTCACATTCCTTGGCCGCTACACAAAAAGCAACAAGAAAGATGTGATTCTCCGCATCCTGCGCCATCGCCGCTAGCAGAACTCCATTATACCTGCTCCTCAAGAAGGTACCATCGATGGTTAAGCCTTTTCTCAAATGTCGAAAACCTTGAATCCAAGCACTATAGGATACAAAAAAGTACTTGAACCTTTCATTTTCATCAACATGCAATGTCGTCTTACTTTCGAGATTTATGGACTCAATCATATAACGGTAGGCATCCAGGACTGAATACCCATGCTCGTATGTCCCTCTAACCAGCTCCTTGGCATTCTCCATGGCCGTATATATCTTTCAATAACTGACCAGTACACCCAATTCCGTAAGGAGTTGATTGGCCATAACCCTTGTAGAAGGGCCTTTGCCATTGGGGAAACAACTCTTGAAATATTCATCGAGGACCTTTGTTGTGGCGTGAGAATTTTAGCCCGAGATGTGCTCCGAACCACATATGTGATCCTTTTCATATTTATGAATGATGAATCTGTCAGAACTTACGTACTTTACTGCTCTCAACCACCACTTGCAATTTGAATTAACACATTTGTAACTAAAGACACTTCTCGAATTAATCACCTTCTTTATTCTGAAATCTTTTTTCAAGCAAGAAATAAAAAAAGTGGTAGATAGTTCATTCTTGTCCTTGAATGACATTCCTTTGAAAAATTCGGTCCCATAGTCTTGAAGATTACCAGGTTGTGTTGATCGAGAAGAACTGCACACCGTATCGATCACATCAACAGGCGTAGGTGTTTGATCATCATCTGGAATATTCATGTCTAGATCATCCAACCTATCATCAAATATGTTTTGTTGTTGTTCTTCTTCTACGTTTTGGTTCTCATTCTCTCTCGTCTTTTCAACCACGTACACCCTTAACACCGGCCTGGATGAATCACTAAGATAAGAACATAACCGAACTTAATTGGTTATCTAAAAAGACAGTACCCTCTGATTTTCAAAGGATCTGTGCATATAGTTGATGACGAGTTCTTCCGATTGATAATTCATTCCACAATAGCTGATGATTGAGTTCACAAAATCATCATGTGAAATATCACTTGGACTATCATAGCTATCATCTCTAACATTTCACCCTCCTTCCTATGCCATACATATCAATTGCTCTTCTTGACCCATTGACCATGACAATCCACCCCTATTGTTATTGATTCCTCTATTAGTGGTACCTAAATAAAGTCATTTGTTAAAAAAAGTTAATAGTGATTTCATAATGCCGTAAATGAATCCTAATAGATGTGTAATCAGTCGTAAAAGATTACTTGCCTGTTGGGATTCATGTTACACTCCTGAAGCTGATTTCAACAGACGAGTCATCTGTTACAATAGATGAAACGTCTGTTGGGATTGATGTTATCGTACTGAGGCACCTTTGAAACTGATATCAATATATGAGTAACATGTTACAATAGATAATTAACCTGTTGCGACAGATGACTGACCTATTGCAATAGACAACAATCTGTTGGAATCGAGGTTAGGTTCTATCGCAATAGGTTACTAATATGTTACAACATATATTACCATCTGTTGGAATCGAGTTTAGGTTTTGTTGCAACAGGTTAATAATCTATTGCAACAAATATTTAACCTGTTGCAATAGACAATGCGTCTATTGGAATCGAGTTCAGGTTCTGTTGCAATAGATTACTAATCTGTTGCAACAGATGACCCATCTGTTCAATTCATGTTACAGAACTATAGAACAATAAACATGAATCCAACATATGAGTCTTCCATTGAAACAGATCTGTTTAAATAGATGACTCTTATATTGTATTCATGTGTGCATGCTATATATTGTTAAAAAAACTGCACAATAGCAGTTACCTAGATGACAAATTCAACTAAAAATCATAATTTGACTTACCAAAGTCTCCTATGAAGTAATGCCAAAGTGAAAAGTGATGTATGAAACAAAATTTGACCTAAGAAATTGGTCAAATAGCAACAATAGTGGTAACAACAACAACAACAATGGTCAACAAGAACAAGATGAAGATGATAATGAAGTAGAAAATGATGATAATGAAGCAGAAAATGATGCATAAATCAGCAACAACAATGAACAACAAAAATCATTAAGAGAGAAAAAATAACAATGGATGAGAAGAGAGAGAAAGATGTCTTTTTTCCTCTATTTTCCATTATATTGGGTAAATATTTGAATCAAAGTGTAAATTTAAAAACTTTTGGGCTATTCTCAAACTTATCAAACTTTCTTAATCCATAATAAAGTAATTGTCACCCCCACTCAATTATTAAGACTTGTGTCACCTACACCTCATTTTAAAACTCTTTTGTCACCTACAGCTCAAACCCCCCACTCTCTTATATATAGTAAGCAAAGTAGTATATATATATATATATATATATATATATATATATATATATAAGAAATGTTGTTTGAAAGTTTTGCCCTTCATTAGAACTCTTTGCTTTAGACAAAATCGTCGTCTTTTTACTATTTTTTCTAATATTTTAGATTTAAAAATTAATTAAATATATTCATGTTAAAATCTTTCCTTATTAGAAGTCATCAGAATTAATGACAATTAATACTTTTTCCATTAGTTTAATAATTCAAAATCAACTAAATTTGATATTAAGAAGATTTGAAAAAATCTAAAAATAAATATAAAAACGTTAAAATAAGAAAAATTTAAGTACCAAATTTTAAAACTTTTAAGAATGTAATCAGTGATTTTGTCAAGATTTGACCTTAAACAAGGAAATTATAAATATAAAAAAAATCTTACAATAAATATGGTTCAAATTGATGTGTCTCTCTGAGCCTCTGACAGCAAGAGAAAGAGGTATTACATGACAAACGCCAAAATGATGATCAATCAACCACTTGAAACTTCTAAGGTAAAAATATATACGTGCTTACACTAAAATATAGATTTATGTTTTACATTGTTATATTAAAATGTGAAGGATCTTTGAAAAATGAGTTAAACTTTTTACACTTCACTAAAAATCTTCGCAATAGACAAAATTATTTAATTTTAAATGATCAAATGTTACACGTGCGAGACACGTGTGGTATACTAGTATATATATATATATATATGAAAAATGATAATCAAAGTGTTTGGAGAATAGTTTTATCATTTTATGGCTTTATCCCAATGTAATTTATGTTGGAATTATTTATATGTCACGGCCCAAAATTCCATCGGGCCGGACTGGCACCCGAAGCCGAGAAGGCCCGGGAGAACCCGTTCAAATACCTGTACTTTCACTTACATGTCACCAAAAATTTGGGCAGCACTTCGCTGCATATAAAAGGGTCTAGTTACCTGTATCAGCACAGCACGCACAAATATATATACATATATATAATACTTGGCCGTCGGGGCCACCCCATATACGAATATAACATCACTATATAAACTTCCATGACTTTACCCTTCTTTATGTCTACAAAGCCTCTAGGATATACATGACATAACTAGGGTCGGGACGAACCCCCGCCCACACATGACTCCTGTACAATAACAAAATATAAGAAACCGACTCGGAAAGCTCCGAAGCAAACTGGAGCTCACCAACAACAGTTGTATGACCTGGCTCCTATCTATGCTGTGAATGAGCTGAAGTACCTGATCCTGCAGCATGAAATGCAGGTCCCCCGTGAGGGACGTCAGTACGAAATATGTACTGAGTATGTAAAGCTGTAAATAATCATATGTGATATGGGGGATCAAGAAAATCATACACATGTGAATAAATCATAATAGAAGTGAACCACACTTCATAAACACTTTTAGGATCATGTACATTATTATTAATCTGAATTGGGTTCTTGAATACAAACACATTTGTGGAACGGTATACATTCGTTCATTTCATTCTTTACAATTATTATTCGCCATTACCTCCTCCTCCCGAACCTCCAACCACCTAACAATAATCAATACTGTACCGTACTGTGACCATTAGGCTGCCCCCAGTACATATCAATTGGGATCGACCCATGCTAGGCTTATGCCCCTGGGATACCACCCACACGTATATCAAGTAACACATAAGAGATTTTTCCAATAACTTAGTTCAAAAGCTTTTGAGATTATTACATTAGTGTTCATGCCAATATAGTACCTTTGGAACAATAATACATCAATAGGAATCAAGTAATAGACCTTCTATACAATAACGATGTAATAAGGACTCATTGGTACATCAACAGTATGTTTCAGAATCATCAATATCACAACAATGAAATAGGAGCCTCTTGGTATATCAATGAAACATTTTGACACTTTATAGAATGGAAACAACTTCATTGGTAATGTAGAACAATACATGTGTTTGGGGAACCATCGGAATCTTACTTTATGGAACATTGGTGTTTTCATGCCAAAGAACATCGTTAGAGTATGCTTTACATACCTCGTTGTAGATTCGGATACCAATTCAACACAACTTCCCGCCTTTACAAATCACTTATCTACAATGAAATATTTGTCACCATATGATTGGCAACCCAACACCACAATTCTCTTCCATAATTCCATACAACCAATATTTGCAAAGCATTCCAAAAACCAACTTGAACAATAGGTTTATGTGTATATATATATATAATCATCATTTCAATACCATATCATCAATACCACATCATCCCTTCACAATTCAACATAATCCAACCATGCACAAGAATGATCCAACATCATTTCCAATCATCTTTCAACAACAATCAAATAACATACTTCTTATGCTCACATGCATATATATATATACACATATCCATATAAATAACACCAACATAATTTACATCCTTACCATAGAATGGCACTTTGGGTTTTGAAGTCTTGTTGGCACAAATAAGGGGTGCTTCTCGAAGCCCTTGAGACGATGAACACAACTACGGAATCAATTTGGACTTTCCACGGTTGAATCACAAAATAATTAGAGTTGAAAATTAGGCTAGGGTTTGTTCTTTCCTATAATTGATGATGAATATGAGTTTTTGAACTCATATACATGTATATATACACATATTCCCGTCCATAATACCATAGAAAATGACCAAAGTGCCCTTAAAATTTAAATAATGTCAAATATGTCCTCCGGTGGACTGTTTTGACAAGTTGAAGTAGATAGACCATAACTCTTTGCTCCGATATCGTATTTAGGTGAAATTGGTATCATTGTAAAGATAATTCAAAGTTCTTTCATTTCATATAAATTAGGCCACCCAGTTCGTCCTGTATAAGGAGTTATAATCGTTTGAAGTTGACCCTAAAAATCTGTTTTGAGAGGCTGAAGTAAAACGCGTATAACTCCTTACGCAGATGTTGAATTTGGATGAAACCAATTGCATTGGAAAGAAGACTCAAATATCTTTCTTTTGATATATGGTAGCTCTCCCAGTTCATTATATTTAGGGAGTTATGATCATTCAAAGTTGACCCAAAAAACTGGCAGGCCTCAGTATTTTCCTGCTAATTTACTGTTCACAAAAATCTGTTTTGAGAGGCTGAAATAGAACGAGTATAACTCCTTACTCAGATGTTGTATTTGGATGAAACCAATTTCATTAGAAAGAATACTCAAAGATCTTTCTTTTGATATGTGGTAGCTCGCCCAGTTCATTATATTGAGGGAGTTATGATCGTTCAAAGTTGACCCAAAAACTGGAAATTTTCCTGCAATTTTACTGTTCACATCCCGGCCACCGTTTTATAGTTTCGAACGTGCTCGCTTATATCCGAAACTTATCCGTTTTTGAAAATCTTTATATCGTCGGAAAGCTTATTCAATAACCTTCGTATGGAAACATCGACGGGCAAATTCCGGTATAAATAAGGTCGATTCCTATACACATATAATCAAACTATACACTTGAAACCATCTCAAAATAATCAATACTCATATATACCTAACTTAGGATCAATACATATACTCCAACACATATAACAATGGCTAATGCACGTAATTAAGTACGGGGTGTTACATTATACCACTCAAAGGATGACATAATTTATCCCAGTACTATTTGTTAATCCTGAAATAAGTTATTCCAAACTTGACAGCCAAACAAAGCACCAAAAATTTTATCCCGAAACTATAATCTTGTTTTGAAATTATGTGTTTTAATACCTTACACGAAACGACCCCTAATAAAAGTCACTATCCCTTGGCATGTGTCACTTTACTAATTAGAAGATAAAAGAGTTTCCATCCTCTTGAAGTTATGGGGTCATTTCAAGTTTTTTCGATATGGTACACTTAAGCCCCTAATAGTATTTAGTGGTTAGATTCAACCTAAGCCTTAAAAAAATTAGTAGACACACTTTATTTTCTTCATCAATAAAAACTGAACAAAATCAACAATGGTATCCTTCAAGTTTCATCAATTAAATCTAAACCAACAGCAAATAACAGCGGGTCTTTAATTTTCTACTACTTATGAACAAATGGAGAAGGAATAAAAAGAAAAGCGGAGGAGAAATAATTCGGGCAAACAATCTATATTTGCAAAATATTTAAAAATATGAATCAAATTAAATATCTGTTTTCAAACAGAACACTCGATGAAACTTCCTAGTTACACATCGTCTATCCAAGCTTTTCTCATGTTTTACTTTGTTTTAAATATAATTACGCTTAATACTCTTATTTTCACTCATTTCAATTTTCTTCTTCTAGTTTCAGAAGCTTTTATAGATCAATCTATCTCCTCTGTGGGGAAGAAAAGGCTAGTCTTTCAGAATCGAAACCTAGGCTAGGGCTATCTAGAGACTATGGTTTTCTACCAAAATGAATGAAATTTGTAGAGTAATTAAAATTTAAATTAGGGATAATATTGACAAAAAAAAAATTTAATGTGTGAACTATCAAAATCTCTAACTCTCTTATATATAGCAGTAAGTAAAGATATATATAAATATATATATATATATGAAAAGTAATAATCAAAGGATTCGGAGGGTAATTTTATCATTTTATGGCTTTATTCTAAGGTAAATTATGTTGGAATTAATTATACCACCCAAAAGATGGCATAATTTATCGCGGTATAATTTGTTAATCTCAGAATAAGTTATTCTGAACTTGAAAACCAAACAAGGCACCAAAATTTTTATCCTACAACTATTATCTTATCTCAAAATCATTATTTTTAATACGTTACACCAAATGACCCCTAATAATAGTCACTATCCCTTGGCGTGTGTCACTTTACTAATCAGAAGATAAAAGAGTTTCCATTCTCTTGAAGTTATGGGGTCATTTCAAGTTTTTTCGATATGGTACACTTAAGCATCCCATAGTATTTAGTGGTTAGATTCAACCTAAGCCTTAAAAAAAAAATTAGACACCTTTTATTTTCTTCAACAATAAAAACTCAACAAAATCAACAATCGTATTCTTCAAGTTTTATCAACTAAATCTAAACCAACAACAAATAACAACGGGTCTTTAATTTTCTACTACTTATGAACAAATGGAGAAGGAATAAAAAGAAAGGAGGAGGAGAAAAAAATTCAGGCAAACAATCTATATTTGTAAAATATTTAAAAATGTGAATCAAATTAAATATATGTTTTTAAACAAAACACTCGATGAAACTTCCTAATCTTTATTACTTGATGTTGGGCGCATTTACACATTGTTTATTCAAGCTTTTCTCATGTTTTACTTTGTTTTAAATATAATTAAGCTTAATACTCTTATTTTCACTCATTTCAATGTTTTGAAACTTATATAATGTGTTTTGTGCATTATAGGTGAAAAGACTAAGAATTTGACTAAGAATAGGACAAAAACAGAGGAAGCTCGTTGATCCAAGCCCAAAGCGAAGCTTTGAGGATCGCGATGTGAGTCGCAAAGCTAATGGGGGTTAGAAATCACCTCCTTTGAAGGTTTAAACCCTGCAAAAGAAATTCTAGGGCAAGGAGAAGGACATTGCGACGCTAACGCCACGACGAAGTCCACTGCCTCGTGCCGTGAGACAGGCAAGACATGGGGAATAATTTTTGTTTCCTAATCCATTTTGGTCGTCCCTCTTAGGTATTTTCAATACTAGTTTAGAATACATACGTTGTACGTTTATCAAGCATTAATTAAGAATAAATGTATATAAAAAATAAATTCTCGTGTGTAGATTATTTTATTAAGTATAAAAAAAAATTAAAAATAACGTAAAATTTTGAAGATAAAAAAAATATAGTTAATTAAAGAAGAATTTAGCCATTTACTTATTTTCTAATTCTATAAGCATTTTATTTTTATAAAGTGTTATTTTTATTATCAGGATTCTACATATTTATTAAAACTCGGGGCAATTTAGACAATTATAAATCACTAATATGTTAAGGGGGTTGACCAAAATCAGACTAATAAATTAAAATGAAGGAAGTTTAATCTTTTAATGTCTGAAAAATCTTTACTTTGTCTTTCATGGTATTACAGTTCTACTAATTAACATGGATAAGTCAACTACCTTTGATGTCTTTGTGGTGGATGACTAGAACATATACCCTGATACTGTTGAGTCTATACATCACAAAACATTGAATATAAAAAAGAATAAATTGCATTTGAAGTTGATATATATATATATATATATATATATATATATATATATATATATATGAAATATAATTTTACTATAAGTGTGCTGCACTTATATGCCATATCAATTAATTAACACTTCCCTAATAAACATAAAAATCTTTCGCGAAACTTCATAACAAAAGAAACTATAATTAATTAATTAATAGTATATCTTTGATATAATTTTTAAAATTTAAGATGACCAAACGTGGCTTCAATAGGGTATTATAATGAGAAATATGAAGAAACTGTGGACTAACTTTAGAATTAGGAAACTTTCATGCAAAGAAAAGGAAGAAATCCAAAAGCATTATATTTCCATTCAATTTAATATTTCCATTCAATTTTTTTAAGATTTCAATATTATTTAATTATTGTTTTCAAGTTTGTCTTTGTGTGCTACTTTCTAACAATTACAATCTATTTTGGTGGATCAATAACAAATTCAATGTAGTTGTCTGCCTACCTCAATTCAATTATAAATCAAATTCATTGTGAATTTTTATTTTGAAAATCTTGTTCTTCTCGAATCTCATCCTCCATTATTACATAAAGATTTTTTTGTCGAAATTTTTCTTCATCCATCAGAGGTTTTTCAATAAGTAACTTCTCTACTTTTGTTTGTTCTTTTTCAACAATTTTAGTCTTTTTTTTTGTAGTTCAATATGTCTATGTAGAAGAGTCAGATCTTGTTGTAGAAACATCAAAATCATAATCTGTTTGATTTTTCAGAAACTATACTTCGAGGTATACAACATACTTGAATTTTGAAATTACAATCCTTAAAAACATTGTAGATAAATTCTTGAAGTCAACTTTGAATCTGTCATATTGATTATCCATTTTTATGCGGCCTACAAAAATGTCAATTCTCGATCAAAACCGATCAGATCTCCAAACCTTAGTTATATGAATGGGTAATCCATGAACTGTCTTGATTGCCTTCAAATCCAATTGAACATTCATATACCACTAGTAAAGTACAACAAAATAAAGTTATAATCAAGATTTGAGATATCATAATAATATGATTAAACCTAAATTTTAGGCAAAAATTCGATCGAAAATCATTGTCACCTGTATTAAGTAGAAAAAAACATCTGCTAACAGAAGAAAAACTATAATAAAATAATATGATAATCAAGATGTTAGAATAAAAAGACTAAACCTAACCCTTACAGAGCCTAACTCAACATTCATCTGTCACCTATAACTACAACAAAATAATACAAATAATTGGGATATCAGAATAGTATTTCTTCTAAAACTCTGAATATAAAATTTACACACAAAAACTAATAGTTAACGGTGCATATATATGTTGCACACATACACCTAATATATATACGTAAATTAAAACAGACCATCCAGACTAAACTTTAAACAGAAAGTAAAGGATGGGACATTGACAACATAGAGTCAATAGCTTTGAATATTCACACATACAAGTCATCAAAACAATAATATTAATATACAAGTCATCAAAACAATAATATTAATAGTAGTAGTAATGTAGAACAAAAGACAAACACAACACTAGCTTAACCATTTAATAAACCTTTTATCCTAATCTAATTAAGTACTCCATAACTTCTTACCTAAGGCCATATTCGATAAGATGAAACTACATCATATCCATTCCATACAACATAATCAATCTAATTACCATTTGGTAGAACTCTCCTTTACCATTCTGAAATAAAAACTCCTACAAGAATAAAGTATGTAACTTTCAAAATAGACCTTTATAATCACGGAATCTTCATGTAGGTATTATAGTACGTAGGCAAGACAAAATCACTAATGAGAAAAGGTGTTACAAGATGATAGAAACACATTTAACGAATACCTAAATTTAGGAAAAAAAATTGTTGATAAAGAACCCGTGATGCTTCTATGTATAAACAAAGCTTTGGAAACAAAATTGATAATTTGAGGGAAAAACAAAGTAGTCACGTACATATTCAGGCGAAGCAGAAAAAAACATAGATCTTCAGGAATTAAAATTTTTCAGACATGCTTTAGAAAGATTAAGCCCTAATATGCTAGTTAAATAGGTTTGATTAAACCCATCAATAACCCAATTTGTAAGTTTGCTATTCATTACTGAACTTCTCAACAAATATTTTTTTGGATCAATTGATTTAATCAAAATCAAGGTAGCCAATGATCAACTTCAACTAACAAAAGAAATTGCTTTGTCAAATTTAAATCTTTGCTTATTGATGACAGAAAGTGTCGAAGTGAAAGAGAGTTTAAGAAATAATAGCGCACTTCGACATGAAATCTCATAGAAAGCTTGAGATTGTTTTTTCTACTCTCGATATATACTCCATAATAATCTTAAACCTAATAAGCAAGGAAATTAAATTTTTACATAACTCTCAAAGTAGTTGTTTGCTTACCTCAATTTTTTTTAATCCGACGACCTTCACATTAGAATTGATATAATTTGATCTGTCTTAATTGCCTCTAAGTTTAATCGAACATTCATATACCACCAGTCAACTACAACAAAAAGTAACGATAATCAATATATCATAAAATAATATAATAATAGAGATATGAAAACAATACGATTAAACCTAAACTTTAGGTGAAATATCCTCAAAATCTGACCGAGCATCCATCTATGACATATATTAAGCAGAAAAAATAACATATAATAACAAAAGAAAAATTACAATAAAATAATATGATAATCGAGATATTAAAACAATACGACTAAACCTAACGAGCATGAAAGTTGAAACAAACTTCAAATCATTGAATCATATAAGAAGATAAAAACTATGTCACAAAGACCGACCTTTTTCTAAAAAAGAAAAGTTACGGTCTTTTATTACGTATCCAACCCAACAAAACATTCATCTAAAATTTGTAAACTACAATAAAACAATAAAATAATTGAGATATCAGAATAATATTTCTTCTAAAACTCTCGACATAAAATTTATATAAAGAAATTAATAATTAACGGTGCATATATTTGTTAACAGACATAAATCTAATATATATACATAAGCTAAAACTAACAAACCAGAATAAACTTTCAACGGAGAGAAAAGGGTAGGAGTTGACAACATATCGTCAAAATAGCTTTGTATTTTGCACACATAAAAATCATCAAAACAATAACATTAATAGTAGTAGTAATGTAGAACAAAAGACTAACCTAGGTTGTTTTAGACCTGGATTTATTGTTTTTATTAGACGATGGATCTATTACCATGTTATGGAATTGAATTTTGAATGAGAAATAGAGGTTAAATTTTTTGGAAAAAATTGGAAAAAAAGTGCAGGCATTTCATTGAAGATTAAAAAAAAATGAAGAAGACTACCTCATCAATGATTTTTGGTGATGTTGGTATTTTTCTGTCCCTATGTATATATAGAGTCCTAAATTAAAAAAATAATTAATACACAATATTAGCTTGTTTCAAAGTCCAAAACTACAATACTCAAATAAGGAAAAGTTAATACTCCTACCTAGTTTTACGGGGTTTTGAATTATAAGTGACAAAAAAGTTTTAAAATGAAGTGGAGGTGACTTAAGTTTTAATAATTGAGTATAGGTGATAATTATTTGATTATGGATTAAAAGTTTGAGAATATCCCATAAGTTTTTTAATTTACATTTTAATCCAATATAAACCCTAATATAACTAAAAATAGAGGAGGGAAAAATATGTGTTTCTCTCTCTTCACTTTTATTATCATCTTCTTCTTTTTCATTATCATCTCTTCTTATTCATCATCATTATAATCTTCTTCTTATTGATCATTATTGTTGTTGTTACCGCTACTGCTACTACTTGACCAAATTTTTAGGTCAAATTTTATTCGTATATTAATTGGGCATTAATTCATAGGTGATTTTGGTAAGTAAACTTATGATTTTTGGTTAAATTTCTCATCTGGGTACACTAATACTACTATTTTTTCAAAAATGGATTCGAACTTGAATATGAATCCAATAGATGAGTCATTTGTTGGAATAGATGACTCATCTGTTGGTTTCATATTATAGGTTTTACAGTGTTGTAACATAAAACCAACAAATGAGTTATTTATTGAAACAGATGACTCATCTGTTGCAACAAAATCTGAAGTTGATTCCAATATATTAGTCATCTATTGCAATAGATGAGTAATCTGTTACAACAGATGGTTGATCTATTATAACAGATGACTCACCTTTTGGGAAAGATCTTACAGTACTATAGAACCTAAAGCTGATTCCAATAGATGAGTCATCTGTTACAACAGGAGAGTAATCTATTACAACAGATGACGCATATGTTGGAATCAACTTCAAGTTCTATAATACTGTAACATGAATCCTAACAGGTAAGTCACTATTGCAATAGATTATCTCTACCTGAGACTACCCCTAGTAGTAACACAGTGATTAGAACCATAAGTGATCCCAAGCTAACCCATGTACTGGCATACTGCTTGCGCAACTGATTTAAATTATATATAAAAGCTAAATTTACTGAGCAAAAACATAATCATGCGGAAATCTGAATAAGTATAATACTGATAAAGTTTACAATATTACAAAACTAAAGAAAAAAACTTAAATTACATATCATGACTCTGACTGACTATCTATGAAGCCTCTACTATACTAACTATAGATAGCTAGGACATGCCTCCAACTACCACTAATCAATACATATGGATAATTAAAATACAACACATAAACTGCAATGGAATGGAATTCCCAAAACAGAAGGACTTATCACCTCCTGGCGTGAAACTGAGAATAGTCTTATTATGATGTATGGACTATAACTGGTACCTACATTATGAAATAATGTAGCCACATAGACGTATTCTGGAATGTACTGAGTATATAGAGACATGCACTAAATCATGAAAATATTTAAAACATGCTTTAAAACTGAGGACATAAGTTATTTGCTGAAACTTACATTTAAAAAAATGGCTATACGTTAAAACTGCAAGTCATAGTAAGATTTATAAATCATAAGTCAAAAATAATTCTGTAAGTTGAAAAGCGGTATAAACATGAATAATGTATGTAAATCTCATGTAAAGCTGAAAATGCTGTAAAATTGAACTGAGGATCATATATGGATACTGAGCATGAAAACGTGAACATGTAAGATGAATAGAAGACCAAGTAAAGCATGTATTGACATGGGCTGAATAACTTAACAATTGATATCTGAATAACTGAGGTCTGAATACTGAATAACTGATATCTGTATACTTGGTCATGCAAACCTAAACTGATATATCATGAGTACTGAACTGAAGTGAAATTGTGGGAGCTATCATATAACCGACATGCCCCAATCTAAGCGGTCTAACCTGTAACCCCAGTTGGAAGGGTGTCAGTAACTTGTCATGGGTACTAACACATGGCTGTGTAGATCCACTAAATCAGTGTCCCGAAGGACTAGGGAGTCACCCTTTACTAGCAGGTGCCCCTAAAAGAGTGTCAAACCTTTACTGGTAGGAAGACCTCTCATACCTATGTTGGCTATGTAGTTATGGAACTCAGGGACTGCTACAAAAGGTCACACCCTCTACTGGCAGGTGAACCCCCATCCCTGGATTCACTCGATGCTAAATCTTACTCCCAATTGAATGACACTGGTATTATTATGGGTCTAACATGATGTGGTACTGTACTTATAAGTGCTCAACATAAACATGGTAGTCTGAATAAAATAAAAAAAACATAGTCTGACTGACTTTAACTTGAAAACTGAAACATATAAAAACACATAGGTATCGGGTGTTCATAACCCGCCAGCACTAAATGATTACTAAAATACGATAACAACACTTGGAACACTGGTAGAAAGTAGACATTCAAAGACCCAAAACATATAACATTTCAATACATAAATGAGACACATGAATTTGAACATGGGAATGAGATAAACTTGGGTGGATAATAATTTCACATGATTCAATTCATAACTTGATGCTTTAACATGGAATCAATGGATATGATATGGGAAATTGAAATTCAAACATAAAATAACTTAATTCATGCGGAGACACATGTTGACATGGATTGAATTCAAATTACTAAAAAAATACATGGATTAAATTCATTATTAACATGAATACATAAAAGAAGGAGAATTTCATACTTTAATCAAAAAATGGGATTTTGGGACTCAATGGGTGGAAGAAACCCATTGATAAATACCCCACATACCTCAACGGTCAGATTCTTGAAGAATGCATGAACTTGAAAACTTGAACTCTTGGATTCTTGGGAAGGGAGGCTTGAATTGCTCGTTCTTAGGAAGGGTAAGGGTTTCTACGTGAGTGATTTTGATGATATCATCAAATAATGCCCTTTTGAGTGTAATAAGCCGTGTTTTGGACGACTAGGGTTGAGGAGAAAGGACCAAATTATCCCTTGGACCCTTTAATCTTGAAACTGGAAATACAACATCTCTGCATTGCGGACCCTATAGTGGGGGAATATCCTACACAGCGCGGACCCTATTTCGGGGGAATAGACTACGCGACGCGGAACTATCATGGACCCTTACTATTTCTCACAAAAATGGTCATAACTTTTTGCTCGGGTATCAGATAAGGTAAAGTTGGTATCGTTGAAAATCTAATTCAATTATCTATAATCTGGTGGGTCTTGAGATGCAAAATTCCATATATATAAAAAGTTATACACATTTAAATTTGACCCTTATAGAATCAAATACCAAAATTTGGCCGAATCAAAGGCTCTTAGCTCAACTTTGATCTAAGTGATTCCTATGATCATTTTTCACCTAATAAGCACTCTTTAAACTAGGATAATGATCATGACACATGTATTCAAATACAAATCATAGTACTAGAGTTTACACACATAAAAATGATGGGTCAATGTCTAGCCCAAAAATGCAGAGTGTTACGCAGATGGATAATCTGTTACAACAGATGACTCATCTATTAGAATCAACTATGAGTTCTATATTACTGTAAGATATATCCAAAAAGGTGAGTCATCTATTGCAACAGATGGATAATTTGTTACAACAGATAACTCATCTATTAGAATTAGCTTTGGGTTCTATAGTACTGTAAGATCTACCCAAAAAGGTGAGTCATCTGTTACAACAGATGGATAATCTATTGCAACCGATTACTCACCTGTTGCAACATATGACTTATCTATTAGAATAAACTTTAGGTTCTATAGTATTGTAACATAAATCTCAATATATGAGTCATCTGTTGCAACAAATCACTCATCTATTATGACTTGCAACACATTATTCACCTGTTTTATTAGATGACTCATCTGTTGGGATTCATGTTACTATTCTAGGGAAAAACCTGAAGCTTAATCTAACATATGTCTCATTTGTTGCAATATTGATAATGATAGTGTAGTATATACAATTTTTATGTTTTTGTCTATACTATCATTATTAATTTTTATTATAATGTCATTATTAACTTTTTTAACAAATATGTCTTTAGCTACTACTAATGGAGGGATCAATAATAATAGGGGTGGATTTTCATGGTGAATGGATCGAGTAAAACAGTCGATATATTAAAAATTAGAAGAAGGGTAAAATGTTAGAGACGATAGCAATGACAGTCCAAAGTGATGTTTTGTGTGATGTTTTTGTGAACTTAATCATCAACTATTGTGAACTAAATTGTCCATCAAAATATCTTGTTATCAACTACATGCAAAACTCCGTTGAAAATCATAGGGTCCAACATTTCAAGTTAAGCAATCAGGTTCGATTGCATGCTTAGCTGAGTGATTCATCTAGGTCGGTACTAAGGGTGTACGTGGTTGAAAATTGATAGAGAATATAGAACAAAAAAATAAGAACAAGAAGATATATTTAATGACATATTGGATGATGTGGACATGAATAATCCACCTGATGATGAGAGTGGATATCAAGTGAAGGTTAAGGAGGATCAAACACCTATGCCCGTTGTTGTGAGTAATACAGATGGCAGTTCTTCTCAATTAACATAGTCGTGAAATCTTCAAGATGATGAAACTGATTTTTGCAAGGGCAAGACATTCAAGAATAAGGATGATCAAGTCACTTCTTTGTACATTGCTTGCTTGAAAAAAGATTTTAGACTAAAAAAGATAATTAATTTGCGCAATGTTTATTGTTTTAGATGTGCTCATCCGGACTGAAAGTAGTGGTTGAGGGCTGTCAGTTACTTAAGTTCTGACAAATTCATCATTAAAGTTTATGAAAATCATCACTATATGGTTTGGAATATATTACAAACTATAATCCTCACTCCACGATAAAGGTCATTGGTAAATATATACAAAATAGATTTCCTAATGGCAAAGGCCCTTCTACAAATGATATGGGCAATAAAATCCATATAGAATTGGGTTGTATAGACAGTTATTGGAAGATTTATATGGGCATGGGATTGTCAAGTCTTCGGTTAGAGGGACATATGAGCACGGGTATGCAGTCCTTGATGCCAACCATTACATGCTTGAGTTCATAAATTTTGAAAGTAAGACAGCATTGCATGCTCCTAAAAATAGAATGTTCAAGTACTTTTTTGTATCCTATGGTGCTTGGATTCTTGGTTTTCAACAATTGAGAAAAGTCATAACCGTCAACGGGACTTTCTTAAGGAGCAAGTATGAATGAGTTTTGTTATCAGCGGCGGCATAAGATGTAGAGAATCACATCTTCCCTATCACTTTTTGTGTAGTAGACAAGGAATGTGATGCCTCATATGATTTTTTTTGTGAACAAATACTAAGCTATATAGACGATATGGATGAGTTGTGTATAATTTTGGATAGCCATCTAAGTATCCAAAAGATGGGTTCAATTTTCTACCATTTAGCTTACTTTGGCTATTGCATGAGACATCTTGGAGAAAATATTTGAAACAACTATCACAATGAAAGGGTCGTGTCTTATTTTTATAGAGCATCTAAAGCATATAATAGAGTTGAGTTTTTTGATCATTTCAATCAAATATAGGATATGGTACCCAAGGCAGCATAACATCTTGAACGTGTTGGTTTCGAGAGATGGAGCTGGGCATTTTGTCTGGGAAATAGGTACATTATTATAAATTTAATGTCTTTTCTGAGTTTATTTATTATAATATTATATGTCGTACTAAGTATTTTTTTTGTATAGGTATAATATTATGATGTTAAACATAGCTGAATCGGTGAATTCAATGTTTGGAGTTGAAAGAAAATTCCTATTGTGGCACTATTTGATCAAATAAAAAAGACGTTTGCCGAATTATTTCATGAATGGCGTATTGAGTTGGTGAACTCAAAACAGACTTTTTCCTTCAAAGGAAAAAAAATCAAAGTACATCAGTTCGAGGAATAAGCAATTGGCCCATCAAATAGAAAAATCCAAGTTTAGTATCGACGGCCATTGTGATGTTGCCACGGTCGATCTTCAAAGAAGATCTTGTACGTGTAGAATTTTTGACTTGGACAAAATACCTTGTCCACATGCTATGGCAGCGCTTTGAGCCCAATTTGATGCACAATATGAAACTCAAATTTATGAGTACTTATCTCCATATTATTCAGTTAAAATATATATAATGGAATATTATGAGAATATTAATTCGGTGCCTCCTAAAGATTCTTGGGTTATTTCTGCAGAGATTTTAGAGAGATTAATACCTCCTCTGTATATTGACTCAAGCAGTGTAAAACCAGGAAGAAGACAATATAAGAGGAGGCATGAAGTCGAAGAATTATTTTTATCAAGAAAAAATAAGTGCTCCATATGTAAGAACATTGGCCATAAAAGAACTACATGTCCGGATCGTAATGCACCATGATCGTTATAATGGTAAAGTCTTGTGTTGTTTGGTTAAGTTATTACTTTGCTAATGTTAAATCATTATTGGGAATGTATGTTACTATTTATTATATAAAATATATTTTTATTTATGGTCCAACAATTAATTTGTGCATCAATAAAAAAAGATAATAGAAAATTAACTAAATACAACAGACTTCAAAAATATTTTTAGTAGTTACCCATCTGTTGCAACAGATGGTCATCTGTTGTAATAAATGGTTTGTCTGCTGCAATAATACAATACAGTTCTTGCCACTGTATTGTATCCTTCCAACAGATGACCAATCTGTTGTAACACCATCTGTTGGAAGAACATAATACAGTTCTTACTATTAGATTGTGTACTTCCAACATATGATCCATCTATTGCAACAAATAAGCCATCTATTGAAAGAACTCAAAACCCTTGCTATTGGATTCAAAATTGTGCCAATTCAATTAGATTTCTTGTGATTTTGTTTAAGTGGTAGATTCAATAAATTATTGTTAAGAAATCCATCATATAGATTTCTTGTGATATTGTTTATGTGATAGTCTCAACCAATTGTGATATTGTTTATGTGATAGTCTCAACCAAACTTATTGTAGTATTTAATTTTTTCCACTCCCAAACGCTCAACCTATACCTCTCAATATCTTAAGAAAAAAAGAAATAGACAGAATTAAAATTAAATAAGAAATAAAGTCAAAGTCGACTAAACATAGATTTTTTCATTCATTACATACAAAACATTTACAACCTTAGGTAGATCTGATAAAAATAAAACAAAATACATACGATTAAAAAACACAACCTAATTATTATTATTATTATTATTAGTAGTAGTAGTAGTAGTAGTAGTATTAGTATTATTGTCAATTGAAAATTCATTGGGCAGCAACATGCCCCTTAACCTTCGAATCTCACATAGCACCCCTGCTCTCGTGGCGCCCAACTCCCACTGAAGTTCACAAATCAGTCTTTCAAGTTTTCATATGGTGTCGAGCAGAATCTCCATGTCCCAAATTGGATCAGTCATATCTGGAACATGCATGCATGAACAAAAACTGTAAAACACAAAGGAAAAGAAAAGAGTCCAAATGTAATACAACATACAACACTGTTCACATACAACAGGTGGAGGATGAGAAGAAGAAACAGGAAGAGTTTGGAGATAGGAAGGGTAAGAAGAACAGGTTTTCTGATCAGGGAGGTGCTCAATTGATAGGTGGTCAGGATGGAGGTAAATGTCTAAAAAGAAGAGGGAAAGTTTTGATTCCTTTGCTACTGCTAGCGCTCCTTACTCGAGATAGTTGGGTAATAGGCATCAGTGGGGTGGTGATAATTTCTGAGCACAGGGTACCCAATCTCTGGTGAGTGAGGGTCAGTCAATTTCTTCATGCCCCCCTTATCGATTCTATTGTAGTCCTCATCGAGTTTATTGTGATGTATAAGGGGGCAAAGGTTTCAAGTGTGGCCAGGCAGGCCATCGGCTTAGGGATTGTCTTGTTAAATAAGGTTGCTAAGGGAGTAAATAAGGTACCGGTGGATTCATCTTCTGCTCTTGCTCCTAGTGGTACATATTTGGTAACTACTCCTACTTCTGATACCAACACTGGATGAAATAGGTTATATGCTCTTTTATCTTGACGGGAATCTAAGGCATCACCGGATGTCGTTACTAGTATGTTACAACACTTTTTTCATGACGTGTATTGTTTTCTTGATCTGGGGTTCACTCTTTCCTATGTGACCTCATTTGTAGCTATATGTATTGATTTTGATCCTAAGGTTGTTTCAGATCTTTTTTCTATTTCTACCCCTATAAGTGACTCGGTTATTGCTAAGAGAGTCTATAGAGGGGCGTGGTATCTATTGGTGGTAGTGGGGTCCAACCTGTAACCCCAGCTGGAAGGGTATCAGTACCATGCCACGAGTAAAGACAACTTCTAAGACCAAGATGCCAAGCTTAATCTAATGGGTGACACCTGGGCGGAGCCAAGCCTAATCTAATAGGTGACTCCTAGGAAGTAGTCAAGCCTTAATATAATGGGTGATTCCTCATTCTATGTTTTCTATATAGTTCTGGAGTACAGGGACTGCTACTAATGACTCTACCTAACTAAGGGGGAAGTCGTCATCCCTGCCCCCACTCGTTGCTGAATTCTACTCCCAACTAAATAGACACTGATCTGATTCTTAGACTGTACTAAACTGAGCTAAATCTATTACTGATCGCACTGATTATCTGAGTTGAGCTGAGTTCACTGAGTTCCATTGACTGGCAGAATACTACTGAGTTCTATTAGCTGACTGAATGCTACTGAGTTCTGAATTGATTACTGAATTGGACTGGGATGTTACTGAGATTACTGAATTTTTCTAAGTCATGAAGTTGACTGAGTTCTATCAAATACTGTAACTGACTGAGAATACTACTGATCATGACTTTACTGAGATTACTATAACTAACACTGGCTCTAGGCACACAGTTAAATTATCGGGTATTAAATACTTACATGACTCGATAGAATAAAATTAAATCATAACAATTCTTGAATAACATGGCAATTATCTATCATTCACAATACAGTCATTGAAGCATCCTTTCAAGTATTTGAGGTCATAAACTTGTAGACGTATAGGCATGTATACTAATGTCTCATAATTCATTCACCAAAGCCTTTCAACAAACACTTAACATACATTAACTTGTACACAAAAGGGGAATTTCATATTAACATGTTTGATTCACCTAGGCATTTAATCAAACATATAAGGAGCATTCTTTGGTAATACAACCAACAATACATCTAAATAACATGGATACATCAATCAACATATAATTTGAAGGGTTTATCATGAACATCATACCAATCATTACCTACTAGGATTAACTCTTGAAATTTGAAATCTAAAATATGAATCAAAACCCAACAATAACATAAACATGAACTTTAATTCAATCATAATCATGAAAATCATAAATACACAATCTTTGCACTTCAAAAAGGATTCTTGAGATTCATGGAGAGAAGGAACCCATGAATCAACATCTAAGATACCTCAAAATCTTGAATCTTAAAAGAGAATAACTTTTCTCAAAGGTTCTTGAATGGTGACATTTTGATTCTTGAGTTTTCTTGAAGAAGGTTGTGAATCTTGTTCTTGGGGATTGATCTTGGAAAAAATTCTAATTTTAACGTTCTGGGTGAATGAGGATTTGTGTGCTTTGATTTGATGTAATTAGGTTTTAAAAAGGGTGGAAAAAGACCCAAAAATCCTTTTAAAAAATGGCTTAAAATTGCTAAATAGAGGTCCGCAATGGTTTGGGCAACGAACCGTCACCCTGGGGACAGATCGTCTATTCAACCCATCGCTTTTTGGCTAGAAGAAGGCCTACTTCCTTAGTTGTGAAGGTTTGGGCGACGGTCCATCGCAGGCGCGACAGTTCATCGGCCTTTTCGTCGCACTTTGGCAGCCCAGATTGCTCAGTGTAAAATGGTCAAAGCTTTTTACTCTGATATCGGATTTTGGATAAATTGGTATCGTTGAAAATATAATTCAATTATATATATGTTGGTGGGTCATGATCCAAAAAATTCTTTGTAGAATGGAAGATATTCTCGTTTAAAGTTGACTTTGACAATACCCTTCTCAAGAATTCAATCGGTAAGGGATGTTTTGATTCATCTAATAGATAGAACTTATTTGAGGCCTTAATATACATCAAACTTGATCATAAAACTATCAAATGACTAAAATTTATTTATCGTGAGCTTGAAGCATGGTTCTACTATTGGTTGGGATTCTCGGGGTCTCACAATATCTCCTCCTTGAGAACATTCGTCCTCGAATGAGGTTGGTTAGGACTGCTGATAGACTGAGTTTATATGATGGATATGCATATTTGATGCATGGGATACATGACTGAGTTCTTATATTGAACATGCATATCTGACACATAAATAACTGACTCGTGAATGCATAATTGAATTCTGCAATGATAACTAATACTAAGTTTGTAAGAAAAATCTGAGCATAAAACTGAATGGATTTGAGGATATGAAAGCAGTTGGGAATTATAGGGTATTTCCCCCTTGGGACATGATGTTAGGCGTATTTACACGCCTAAAGTGTCTTAATGTACCCATATTTTAGCTAAGTTTTGAGGACAAAATATATAATTCATGCACTTTTAGTCCTTTTTCCTGTAAGTGAGCTAACCAACGTGATTAGCAAGTTTTCAGGTATAAATGATGAAGATTTCAGCATTTTATGGATAACTTGACACCAAAGGAAGCTTCACGAAAGAAGGAAAGCAGCGTTTCGATGCCTATGGACTGAAAGTGACGCATGGACAACTTGTCCAGGGCAAAAACAGCATTTCCAAAGACTTGGGGATCAGCAGTAACTTAGTAGGATTAGGATAAGGGTAGTATCCTAGTAGGATTAGGATAAGTACGCAGTAGCCTAGTAGGAATAGGATATGGGTGTTATGAACTTTTCAGCAAGCATTATTACAATAAAAACAATTCTCTTTCAATTAATTCTTTTTCCCTTCTCTTCATCTATTCGACTTTTAATTTTCATAACAAGAGAAACACTATTGTGCAAGGAATTCATGCCACAAGCCCTACCAAAACATACTTCACGTGAGATTTTTATCTTGGTATGCTGATAATGTCTATCGTGATTTTTGTCGCACTCATGAATAGCTAAACTTCTCTGTTAGGGTTATGGAAGCCTTATGAGATACTATCTATTGCTATGAGTTTGTGAATTCTTGATATGTATGCTGCTTATATCATTCTTCTCTTCATCTTAATATAAATTCTTGTGGTTGCAAATATTTAGAATACGCCAGTATAGCATTAACTTGTTTGAAAGAAAAGTTACATGTCTGGAAAAGAAAGAATGTCAAGGAAATAGGTCACCAACCCCTGTTTAAAAGTTAGTGTCGTAACTGGATTAACCTCTTGGAGAATTTGTACCATTAGATACGCTTTAAGCTCGAAAGAGTTAAAGTGAAATAATCCTTGATGGTCAAAAGATGCCTGGATTTACCATAGAATATGATTCTCTATAAGCACATGCATGTCTGAATTCCGCATAACTCATAGTCATTAGATACGTATAACTCATAAGGTGGACATAACCCCAACTCTCAATTCTCATTGATTAAAACCTACCAAGTACTCCATTTTACTCTGCTATTTTCCGTTTTTACTCTTCTATTTTGTTTACATTATTTGCACGCACAAAATCCCCCCTTTATTCGCAAAACTTTTATCAAAAGTCTAATAATCGTTACTTACTTAGTGATCAAGTATTCCCTGTGGGATTCGACACCCAACCCAGTTGGGTTCTATATTTGACGACGACCGCTTACACTCTTACGAGAGCTGTAGTTTGAGCGTTATCAAATTTTGGCGCCGTTGCCGGGGAATACGGTTGTCAACTAAGTTTGTGATAGTTACTAGACCCTTTGATCAAAGATTCTCGTACTTTACTTTTAGTTGTTGTTTTTGTTTCTGTAGGTTTTTGTTCAGTGCATGCCAAACACTTGAAGTTCGGGACAATCATTATTACCCATAAATCCTGAACCGCAACTTATTGGAAGGATGGATGCACAACGTGACATTGAGAGAAGGGCTACTCAACAGGAGCAGGCTAGACTAGCTGCGTTGGCCGCTACCCAAGTACATCAACAGAATATCGATAACCCTGGGCGAGCAGCAGATCCTGATGATGAGGACTTGGGTGATGATGAGTTACTAAACCCTAGGCGTGATGCTGAGGTGGAGACACCGACAAACAAAAGAGATCGTCAAGCAAGATTTCGGCCTGAACGTCGAGCTATGCAGATTCCCTTTGATGATGATGATGACGATCTGGATGGAGCTAGTGCCACAGGAGCTATTATTCCCCCGCCATTGGCACCCGAAGCCAAGTTCAACATCACTAGCACCATGATTCAATTATTGCAACTCAAGGGATTATTTGGTGGACTAGCAGGCGATGATCCGAATATGCATCTGATCAACTTTATCTCTACATGCAAGTCATTCGACAATCCAGGCGTTGGACAGAATATAATTCGGCTGTGCTTATTTCCATTGTCTCTATCTGGGGAGGCAACTCTATGGTTGAATGGGCTGACTCCTGATTCTATTACAAATTGGAGGCAATTGAAATACGCTTTCCTGGAAAGATTCTTTTCGCCATCCAAAAGAGCATAATTGAGAGATGAAATTAGCAACTTTCGTCAGCTTCCAACTGAAGCCCTCCACGAAACATAGGAGAGATTCAAGAAGAAGCTTATGAGATGCCCAAACCATCACATGACCAATGTCCACTTGATGGAGATATTATACAGATCCTTGAATTCAATAACTAAATCAGTGGTGGATAATGCGGCGGGTGGATCATTCATGGACCTCGCCTTTGTTCAGGCAAGCGATATGCTAGACCGGATGACAAAGCAAAGTAGGGTGTGGCATACCAGGGATTCTGAGGTAACAAGCCCCACTATATCTAGTGGCATGACTACAGAACAAAGGCGAAGAGAGGAGGAACGCGACCAAGATATAGCGCACATGAAAACACAGATGGATCTTTTTACAAAGCATCTATTATCAGGGAAGACCGAAAAAGTCAAAGCGCTTGCATCAAAAGGAAGAGAGGAATCCGATTCTGAAGAAGAAGCCAACTACTTGAACAATCAGGGGGTTTTCGAGGCAATGCCCAAGGAGACCAAGGTCGGAACTATTATGATACTTCTGGAAATAAGGATCGTGATCAAGGTAGTTGCAGGAACAAGACAGACAGAAGTGGCATGTATATTCCTCCTGGAAGACGTGACACCACTACATCTGGTTCTGGAAATATGTCCATGGAAGATATGATGGCTAAGCTGTTGAAAGGAGTGAAGGCAACCAGCACGGGAGTAACTGAGGTAATAAATGATTTGTCCTCAATGAAGCAATTGGTTGACTCGCATTCTACTGCAATAAGACAGCTGGAGCAACAATTGAGTCAAATTTCAGCTACATTAAACCAAAGAAAAGCTGGCACCTTACCTAGCAACACAGTGCAAAACCCAAGGAACGATGGAACATGTATGGCTATTACTACCAGGAGTGGTAAGGTGTTGGAAAATCCAGCCAAAGGTAGGCAAGTGGCCGACGATGTAGTAGATGTTGCCGAACCAGAGGACGCCGAAGAAGCTGAAGAAGGTGTCAATGACGTCACCCCCCAACGTCCACAGCCCGAAAAGATCACCAATCCAAAGCAAGAGGAAAAGAAAGTTGTGGAGAAAACTATTCCCTTTCCACCGCCACCTTTTCCTCAAAGATTAAAGAAGAGAGCTGATGATACTAAGTTCAATAAATTCATGTCAATGTTAAAACAGCTGACCATTAATGTTCTATTGGTTGAGGCGCTAGAACAGATGCCTGGGTATGCTAAATTCGTGAAGGACCTTTTAACAAAGAAGCGGGCAGTAAGCTATGAGACGGCAGATAATATTCATCATTGCAGTGCAACTGCCACAAGGTCCTTAGTACAGAAAAAGGCAGACCCTGGTGCTTTCACTATTCCTTGCACGGTTGGATCTATGATTTGGCTAAGGCATTGTGCAATTTGGGAGCAAGTATCAATTTGATGCCACTATCCGTCTAGAGAAAGTTGGGGTTGGGCGACCCTACACCAACCAATATGCGGCTCGTGATGGAGGATAGGTCGATAAAACGACCTATTGGTATCTTAAATGATGTGTTGGTGAAGGTTTCCACCTTCATCTTTCCTACAGACTTTGTTATTTTGGATTGCGAGGTGGATTCTGAAGTTCCCATAATCTTGGGACGCCCTTTCCTCGCAACTGGAAGTGTGCTTATTGACATGAGAGCAAATGAGCTTTTATTTCGGTTGAATGACGAAGTGATCCGTTTTGATGTATGCAAAGCAATGAAGCAACCCGAAGATATGGATGTGTTCTCTGTAGCTGAAGTTAATTATAAGGATGACAAAGAATTATCTGTAGAAAAGCAGTTTACTGATGAGTCACTATCTGATGAGCTGCTGAATTTTGAGCGTGAGGAGGCTCAAGAACATGAAGAAACTATGTGTGCTCTATTAGAAATAGGGTCCTATTCTCATACTCCTAAGAAGCCAAACCTTGATCTTAAGAATCAACCGTCACCAACAGCAAAGACTTCCATTGAAGATCCCCCAGTGCTAGAATCGAAAGAGCTCCCCAATTATCTAAGGTATGCGTTCTTGGGAAGTGGAGATACACTTCCTGTGAGTGTGGCGGATGATTTAAGTGAACAGCACGTAGAGGCTCTCATCTCTTCTCTGAAGAGATACAAGAGAGCGATGGGTTGGACTATTGATGATATAATTGGTATCCCGCCTGAGATATGTATGCACAAGGGTCATCTCGAAGAAGATTGCATGCCTACAAGTAAGCCTCATTGTCGTCTGAATCCATTCAGAAAATGATCCACCATCTATCTCGATGAAGTCTAAGTAATCGAGATAGCTATGTCGTGCCACGACAATAAATTAAGCGCTTGATGGGAGGCAACCCATCGTTTTTAATTGTTTTTGTTGTTTTTGTTTTCCTAGGATTTTGTCGAGCCACGACCAAAACTAAAGCACTTGATGAGAGGCAACCCATCGTTCTAATCGTTTTTGTTGTTTTTGAGTAAATGTAGGTGCAAGAGGTGTAAAGGAGGAGATTGGTTTCAAATTTTGATTTGGAAGTATTGCATGTTGAAGGTGGTAAGTTAGGAATGAAGAAGCAAAAGGCTATGGGTTAGGCATTGCCTATGAAAATATAGGCAAAGAACAAGGCAAGGCCTATGTAAATGTAGGCCACGAACAAGGCAAGGCCTATGCTATGGCCTAAGCTCTCGGATTCTACAATGCCATGGCATAGGCTCCACCTATGCTCAACAATGCCATAGCATAGGCGCCGCCTATGCAAAAGCCTTTTGTCACTGAATCTAGTATGCCATGGCATAGGCGCCGCCTATGCCTAACAATGCCATAGCATAGGTGCCGCCAATGCTCAACAATGCTTTGCAAAAGGCGCCGCCTATGCCAAGCATAGGCAAAGCATTAGGCGCCGCCTATGGTCACTTTTGGTCTCCAAATCCGATTCCAAATGGGTCAAAACCCGACCCAAGCTTGTCCTATAAATAGAACCTTAGTCTTACACAAAATTGCATTGCAACTTCAACCTAGGCGCCGCCTACCTCACCAAATTCTCTCAAAAATTTTCCTTTTTGCTCTTTTACTTTGCAAGAACATCTTCCGAGGCCATCAACCAAGTAAGTACTTCGTTGCTCTTCTTTTATATTCTGTAAGTACTACACTACTATGCCTATAATAAATTGTTAAATCTTGAAGTAGTATTGGAGATTTGAATGTGGTTGATTTGTTGTGATACAACTAAGTAAGTGAAAGGATATGTAAGGATACTCTTGAATTGTTTCCAACTTGTATTTAATTCTTATACACTGTCATACTTTTGCGGAATTGACATGGCCAAGGAAATTGCATAATCTTGTAACTAGAAAGCTTACATATTGGAATGACTTGTTAATCAAGATGAGAATCATGGTTGACTACAAACATACGATGTTGTGATTATTTCTAAATGTTATAACTTGATTCAATCTCTATGTAGTAGTCTTGCTCAAAAGATACATCAATCCAAAAATGAAAGTATTGCCAAGATTTCATGAAATAGAATCAAAAAGGATAGTTAAGATGACAATAAAAGTATGAATGCACTGATTATATTGTTGGAACATAACACCTAAACGTATATCGATGAAGTCTGAGTAATCGACATCATTCACTTTACTAGTTTGTGCCAATAAATTAAGTGTGGGGTGGTGCTACTACTGCTTGTTTGTTGATTGTATCCACCGATATGAAGCTAACATGACTATTATTTTAATCTCAGGTACAATGGCACCAAAAGCAAGACAAGGAAAAGAAAAAGCAACCACTTCACAAAAAGGCCAGAAAAGGGGACGAAAAGAGCAAGGAGAATCCTCCTCACTGCAAATACCTCGCCACATGTTCATAATAAAATGGGTCCTAGAGAAGGAAGAAAAGGAGTGGTATAGGAACAATAAAGAGAAAAAATATGTTCATGTGGAGTTGATACACAAGGAGAGCCTAGAAAAGAAAGAACCCCGTATATTGGCCAAGATAATGGCGTTACATCTTGATTTAATCTTCCGAGATACGGGAGAGTGCAATCTCGATTTAACACAAGAATTCTATACCAACTGGTCACCGAAAACTACAGGGAGTGAAGTAAAGATTCGGGGCCAAGTTTTGCAACTAAATGCGGAGTTCTTCAACTCCTTTCTAGGTTTGCCATCTATTGATCCATCACCACTCAAAGAGCTGTATAACAGACCTCCATACAGGTCCATTAGACACACATTGTGCGGAACAAGATCTATGGCACGATGGAGTAGACACAAGGACATCGGTCGGCACAACACCTTCCCATATGCTTCCTTAAATAGGAAAGCTAGGATATGGTTGCGAATCATCAACTCTTGCCTGATTCCAGGGACACAGTACACAAAGATAACATAAGATAGAGTTTGCTTGGTGTACTCATTGATGATGAATGTCCCTATCAACATTGGGGCAATTATTCGATCTATAATGCGTAAGGCTAGGCTGCACAAGAGGTACCACTTCAGCTTTGGCAATCTGTTGACTGCAATATAGAGGAAGGAGGACATCGAAGAGGAACCTGCTAATCATAAGCATCCACACAACCCGAAGAAGGTTGACCTCACAAAGGTTAAAGATGTTGAATCCACATATGGCGTCAACCTTACCACTGCGAAAAGACATGCTCGCGACGAAAGCTTCTTCCGCTATTTATATGGCATGATGAAGTTTACCATGATGAGCGGGGGTCATGTTCCAACTGCTACAGAGCTCCAACAGCTGGATTATGACTACCCAATGAATGAGCATGCGAGGGCGATGTATGGAGTAGGTGTATTTTTTGAGGAACCTCTTGATGACGATGTGCCAACCGATGATGATCGCCGAATGCCAGACTACGACATGGAGGAGAACTCTGACAACGACGACTCTGATGATGATTCCGATGAAGGGGGTATGACCCCAGACATAGAGGAGGAGTCCGACTAATCATGTTCTTCTTATTTATTTTCCACTGAGGGCAGTGTGTCCCGTCTAAGTGTGGGGTGCTGGTATTTGTATGCTATACTTCCTTATCTGCATTTGTTTTCATTTATGTTTGTTTGTTTTGATTTTTTTAGTAGTAAATTTTTTTTTACTTTGCATGAAATTGTTCTAATAGGCAGCATGGTATGATAACAAGAGTCTGTGATAAAATCATTACTATTGAGACGTTTAGGCTCTAATTGTGACTCACTGTGTGATAATTGTGTGGTTCAATTCCTTCATCTGTTGGGTCAAGAGTCTATACTACTCCCAATAAAGTCGACCATGTGCCTTGTGTGTGTAAGGCAATAGTATATTCTGTGTTTGTGGCTGATGTTAGAACTTGCCCGGTGTGTGTGTAAAACAAAATAAAGAGTGTGAGTTTAGGAGATAATTTAGGCATTTCTTTGGCAGCCTATTATTGTTTACCTTCTTTTTATCTACCCATGGACATCATCCTAGATAACCCCCTTTGAGCCTTAAGCCTATTTTCTTTGACAACCTCATATGTAAGCTCAATCCATTTTTTTCAAGACCATAATTTGATCCAAATTCCTAAGTGCTTTAAAATTGTAAAGTCATGTGACAAAATAAGAGGAAATTGGGTGAGAGTAGTGCCTTAAAGTGAATTGGTACTTGAATTCATTATGAAAAAGAATGGTTATCATAGAGGTGTGTTATAAAAAAAAGAAGAGAGAAAAATGAAAAGGAAAATAAAAAGTTAATTCTGTTCAAAATTGAATAACAAAAGGGGTGAGAAGGGGTGGTAGATTAAAAGAAAGTAGAAAGGTTGTTTGAAAGAAAGTGTTAATGGCATAATGTGATGTATTAAAGCGCTTAGGAACATAGTAACTATTTCTGGCCAAAATAGTCCTACCCGTCCCTTAGCCTACATTACAACCTATAAAAGACCTATTTGATCCTAAGCTTAGCATTCTGATATTTAGTGGAGCGTTACACTAAGGGCAAGCCTATGGTCATTAGTTGCAACATACGAATTCTTTGTGAGAGTGAGAGCAAGGAAAATATGGTACCCATGTTTCAAAAAATGCAAAATTTGTGAGTGATTATGGGTAAAGATCTTATGTGAGACACACATGGTTGATGAGTTTTGGGTAGTTGTGTATGATTCTTTATGTCTTAACTTTTTGAATACGAATTAACCACCATCACGAGTCTATATTAGAAGGTGAATCATTTCTAGTAGTGATTAGAAAACTACTCTTTGTTAATAATTGTCGTGCCTATCTTGATGAATATTTAGTGTTGTTACTGCGAAACCCTAAGTAGATGTGTATATGGACATGATATTTTGTTCGAGGACGAACAAAGCTTTAAGTGTGGGGTGTTGATGTTAGGCGTATTTACACGCCTAAATTGCCTTAATGTACCCATATTTTAGCTAAGTTTTGAGGACAAAATATATAATTCATGCACTTTTAGTCCTTTTTCCTGTAAGTGAGCTAACCAACGTGATTAGCAAGTTTTCAGGTATAAATGATGAAGATTTCAGCATTTTATGGATAACTTGACGCCAAAGGAAGCTTTACGAAAGAAGGAAAGCAGCGTTTCGACGCCTATGGACTGAAAGTGACGCATGGACAACTTGTCCAGGGCAAAAACAGCATTTCCAAAGACTTGGGGATCAGCAGTAACTTAGTAGGATTAGGATAAGGGTAGTATCCTAGTAGGATTAGGATAAGTACGCAGTAGCCTAGTAGGAATAGGATATGGGTGTTATAAAAACCCTATGATGCTGAACTTTTCAGCAAGCATTATTACAATAAAAACAATTCTCTTTCAATTAATTTTTTTTCCCTTCTCTTCATCTATTCGACTTTTAATTTTCATAACAAGAGAAATGCTATTGTGCAAGGAATTCACGCCACAAGCCCTACCAAAACATACTTCACGTGAGATTTTTATCTTGGTATGATGATAATGTCTATCGTGATTTCCGTTGCACTCATGAATAGCTAAACTTCTCTGTTAGGGTTATGGAAGCCTTATGAGATACTATCTATTGCTATGAGTTTGTGAATTCTTGATACGTATGCTGCTTATATCACTCTTCTCTTCATCTTAATATAAATTCTTGTGGTTGCAAACATATAGAATACGCCAGTATAGCATTAACTTGTTTGAAAGAAAAGTTACATGTCTGGAAAAGAAAGAATGTCAAGGAAATAGGGCACCAACCCCTGTTTAAAAGTTAGTGTCGTAACTGGATTAACCTCTTGGAGAATTTGTACCATTAGATACGCTTTAAGCTCGAAAGAGTTAAAGTGAAATAGT
Organism: Capsicum baccatum var. pendulum; assembly: GCA_030864225.1. NCBI lineage: Eukaryota > Viridiplantae > Streptophyta > Magnoliopsida > Solanales > Solanaceae > Capsicum > Capsicum baccatum. Next base: position 128,570,232 of record CM061551.1, on the reverse strand, counting down.
CCTTGATGGTCAAAAAACGCCTGGATTTACCATAGAATACGATTCTCTATAAGCACATGCATGTCTGAATTCCGCATAACTCATAGTCATTAGATACGTATAATTCATAAGGTGGACATAACCCTAACTCTCAATTCTCATTGATTAAAACCTACCAAGTACTCCGTTTTACTCTGCTATTTTCCATTTTTACTCTTCTATTTTGTTTACGTTATTTGCACGCACAAAATCCCCCCTTTATTCGCAGAACTTTCATCAAAAGTCTAATAATCGTTGCTTACTTAGTGACCAAGTATTCCCTGTGGGATTCGACACCCAACCCAGTTGGGTTCTATATTTGACGACGACCGCTTACACTCTTACGAGAGCTGTAGTTTGAGCATTATCAGGACACTATGTCCCTCTACGAATGCTTACTTGACTGAGATACTAGGGAAAACTAAGGCGATGCACAAGGCTCCTACGAACTGGATCGTGACTGAACATCTGGGATCTGAAACTAATGCATAATTCATGAACTGAGCTAAACTCACAACTACTAGGATGCTCTGTCTAGGAATAGTTACATTCTTGAGATTCTTGATAATATGACAAGATGGAAAGATAGGGAAAAAAACTATACAAATTTGGCTGCCTGACTGCGAAACTGAATTGCTGGCTTTACTGACTAACTCATGCTCACTCACACGACATGAATACTGAAAGAAGGGAAACTATTCCTAAAACGTCTTATAGCCTCATGTCCATAAGTGTGGCCCGCAACATACCCATGCACAAGACTCTACTAGATGCAGCTTTTCAGACATCCCAGGACACTATTGAACCTTAGGCTCTGATACCAAGTATATAACGCCCTGATTCTGGTACCCTAGACACTACACGATGCTTATAATGCCAAAGGATCACAAGCTAACCCTTGATTGATATCTGTAACTGAGCACTGAATAACATACTAAAATAAATGTGAAAAACTGCTGGAAACTTGCCATAAGGTTCAAATATCTGGAATAAAATTGAATAATGTTTAACAATACCAAAATTAAAATAACTGTCTAAAAATACTCTAGTCTGTCTGAACATTTAGTCTGAAAAACCTCTAAACTGTCTGAACTGTGGAGTTGATGGGACAATCCCCAAACTAACTCCATCAACTAAAATACTAAATCTAATGCAATAATAAAATAAGAAACATCCTCAAATGATGAGGACTCACTGCTAAGTCTACTATTGCTGGCTGAATCTGACCTGCTAAGGGTGCTCTGGATCCTGTGCTTCTTAACTTATGGTATAAGACATCATAGTGCAAGAGAAAAGTATGCTTTAGTACGTGATAATGTACTGGTACGCTAGATAAGGTAAGATTGAATGCAAGGGTTTACATGCATGAACAATAATAACTGGATAACATGAGACTACAGAATGAGGATACATGCATGAGTGCATAAACTATAACTGAAATCGTAGTGACATTGAATACTAAATTCTAATAAATGGACTTCTGATAACTGAGTCTACTAATACTGATACTTGAGATTTAGCCTACCTAGCGGGTGATCTCTTGATCTACTACTACTAATATTAATTGACTGAAGTTTAAATCAGGACAAGCTAACGAGTGATCTCTGAATCTACTGATAATGAGAATGATTAATTAAAATCTGAGATCAAACCTATCTAGTGGGTGATATCCGCATCTATAGAACTTTTTAAGTTCCTTACAAGCTTGAGTGACTGTATCTAATAGTCTTGATTTCTGTAATACTAATCTGAGTTCTATTTTGTATACTGAGACCGTGGGAGGTAGCCATCTAACTGATATGCCCTGAATCTAAACTAGTGGGGTCCAACTTATAACCCCAGCAGAAAGGGTATCAGTATCGTGCCACGGGTAAAGACAACTTCTAAGCCCAGGATGCCAAGCCTAATCTAATGGGTGACACTTGGGCGGAGCCAATCCTAATCTAACGGGTGACTCCTCGGAGGTAGTCAACCATAATCTAACTGGTGACTCCTTATCCTACGCTGGCTACACAGTTCTAAAGTATAGGGACTGCTACTAACGACTCTACCTAACTAATGGAGAAGTCGTCATCCCTGCCCTCGCTCGGTGGTGAATTCTACTCCCAATTGAATAAACATTGATATGATTCTTAGACTGTACTAAACTGAGCTGAATCTGTTACTGATCGCACTGATTATCTGAGTTGAGTTGAGTTCACTGAGTTTCGTTGACTGGCAAAATACTACTAGTTCTATTAGCTGACTGAATACTACTGAGTTCTGAATTGATTACTAAATTGGACTGGGATGTTACTGAGATTACTGAACTTTCCTAAGTCATAAAGTTGACTGATTTCTACCAAATATTGTAACTGACTGAGAATACTACTAATTGTGACTTGACTGAAAGTACTATAACTGACACTGGCTCTAGGTACAGTTAAATTATCGGGTATTAAATACCCCCAGGACTCGATAGCATAAAAGTAAAGCATAACATCTTGAATAATATGGCAATCGTCTATAATTCGCAATACAATCACTGAAGCATCCTTTCAAGCATTTGAGGTCATAAACTTATAGACGTATAGGCATGCATACTAATGTCTCATAATTCATTAACCAAACCCTTTCAACAAAGACATAACATACATTAACTTTTACACAAATGGGGAATTTCATATTAACATGCTATAATGGCACTACTTTATTCACCTAGGCATTTAATCAAATATATAGGGAGCATGCTTTGGTTATACAACCAACAATACATCTAAATAACATGGATACATCAATCAATATGCAATTTAAAGGGTTTATCATGAATATCATACCAATCATCACCTACTAGGATTAACTCTTGGAATTTGAAATCTGAAACATAAATCAAAACCCAACATTAACATAAACATGAACTTTAATTAATTCAATCATAATCATAGAAATCATAAATACATAATTTTTGTACTTCAAAAAGGATTATTGATCTTCATGGGTGGAAGAAACCCATGAATCAACATCTAACATAACTCAAAACCTTGAATCTTGAAAGAGAATAATTTTTCTTGAAGGTTCTTGAATGGTAACATTTTGATTCTTGAGTTTTCTTAAAGAAGGGTGTGAATCTTGTTCTTGGGGATTGATCTTGAAAAAACCCTAATTTTGATATTATGGGTGAATGACGAGTTGTGTCCTTTGATTTGATGCAATTAGGTTATAAAAAGGGTGGAAAAAGACCCAAAAATTCTTTTAAAAATGGCTTAAAATTGCTAAATGGAGGTCTGCGATGGTTTGGATGACGAACCGTCGCCCTGGGGATGGACCGTCCATTCAACCCATCGCTTTTTGGACAGAAAATAGGCTTATTGCCTCAGTTGTGGTGGTTTGGGCGATGGTTCATCGGGCTTTCTGTCGCACTTTAGCAGCCTGGAAAGCTCACTGTAAAACGGCCATAAATTTTTACTTCGATATCGAATTTTGGCAAAATTGGTATCGTTGGAAAGATAATTCATATATATCTGGTGGTGGTTCATGAGCTGAAAAATTATTTGTATAATGGAAGATATTCTCGTTTGAAGTTGACTATGGCAATACCCTTCTCAAGAATTCAATCTGTAAGGGATGTTTTGATTCGTCTAATAGCTAGGACGTATTTGAGGCCTTAATATACTTCAAACTCAATCATAAAACTACTAAATCACTATAATTTATTTCTCATGATCTTGAAGCATGGTTCTACTATCGGTTGGGATTCTCGGGGTCTCACAACTTTCCTAAAAATGTTTTATAGTCTCTTGTCTATAAGTGTGGAGAGCTTCACACCCATGCACAAGACCCTAATAATGTGACTTTTAGACTCCCTGGGACACTTTAAAACTTTAGGCTATGATACCAAGTTTTATCATGACCCAAGGCTACCCCTAGTCACGACAACGGTGCTTACGACCACAAGTGATATCAAGCTAACTCATGAGCTGGTAATTGCTGTGAGCACTGAACAAAATAGTAATATAGAACATGTGTGGAAGGTAAGCTGATAAGATACTATAAAACTATATTTGAAATATGAATAAATATATGTATAAAATATCTGATAGAATAATAAAAAACAAATCTCTATCTGAAAATAACTGATAATATAGAAATTACTGACTGACTATGTAGCTGATTGTCTAAAATCCTCTCAACATCATGAGGATATGATGGGATAGACCCCAACTAACTCTATCTGACTGAACATAAGAAAGCACTAAAATAAGAAAATCATGCCCTCGATGGATGAGGACTCACCACTACTGCTAGTGAATAATCACTGAGTTGTCTAAGATCGGTCAGGAAACTTACTTCCAACCCTATGTTATAAGACAACATAGTGCAAAGATAAGTATGTGGTCAGTACTTGGAATGTACTGGCATATAAGATGAGGACTAGCTGATATGCATAAGGTAACTGAGCATAGATGCATGAATGTGTAATATCTGAGAATGTAGGACCAAGCATAAACATGTTTTTAAGATAATCTGTAATCTAAAAGACTAAAAGTTGTATGACTGAATAACTAAAAATCTATACACTTGGTCAAGCAAACCTTTACTGAAATACATTAATTATTATACTAAGACCGTGGGAGGTATTATATAACCGACATGCCCCAATCTGAGCTAATTGAGGTTCAAACTATGACCCCAGTTAGAAGAGTGTCAGTACCATGCCACAGATATGAACACTGGCTGTTTGGATCCACTAACTAGTGTCCCAAAGGACGACAGAGTCACCCTCTACTTACAGGTGCTCTCATGAGATATTTCATCCCTCAAATAGCAAGTGGACATCTCAAACCCATGCTGGATACATAGTTCTGTAACTCAAGGATTGTTACTAAGCGTCACAGCCTCTACTGGCAGATGAGCCCTCATCCCTGAGTTCACTCAATGCTAAATGTTACTCCCAACTGAACTGACACTAGAACTAGACTAAACGAAACTCAATTGAACATTTTTACATAACTAATAGTGCTCATCATGATCATAAATATCTGAGTAAATAACAAGACTCATGATTTCACTAAATTATTACTTAGAAGATCTGAAATCATATAATATACATAGGTATCAGGTGTTCAGAACCCACCAGCACTGAATGATCATGAAATACAATATTAAGGCTTAAAATTATAGTATGAAATCACGATTCAAAGACTCAAGAATAGAAATTTCATCAAACATGTGAGAATCATAAATTTGAGCATGGGAATATCTAACATGGGGAAACAACATGATTACACGGATAAATTCATAATTTGGGGATTTTCTTAAATCAATAGAACATGACATGGGAATTGCAACACTTAAAACATACCACTTGAAAGCACTTGTAACCATAACCTGACATTGAATTAATAAGAGATTCATGGATTTATTTCATGTTGAACATGTATAAACTCATAAAGTAAACCAAAAGAGGATTTTTGGGCACCATGGGTGAAAAGGACCCATGGATGAATATCTCACATGCCTTAACAACTGAATTCTTGAAGATTTCTTATATGGGAAGCTTAAACTCTTGATTTCTTGAGAAAGAAGCTTAAATTTTTTCTTGGAGAAGAAGGAGGGTTTTTTTAAGAGCAATTTGAGTTAAAGAGGCAAATAATGCCCTTTTGAAAGCCCCAATTCATGTTATGGATGAAATGGGATGAGGGAAAATGACACAAATGCCCCTTAGATTAAAGTCCAAGGGGTTGGACGAAAGGCATGGGTGCACCGCAGGCTCCATACCAGCGAGGTAAGCCTCACGCCGTGGGCTCTAGTCCGGCGGACTGGACCGGATGTCGGGGCCTATCCGAGTGGGGCAACTATTTTCATTTCCAAAAAAAACCTTTACGCCCATCCAAAAATTCCAAAACTTCCCTGATACATACCTTTAACAACTACGAACATGTTTTAACTCAAAAATCCAAGTCTCGGGGTCGGAAAGACCAAATTAAAAATCATTGAAGATTAGGGATCTTAAAAATGACTAAATCCTCAACACTTAGTGAAATTTTCAAGCCTTGGACCCTTTATGCATGCAACTAATATCTGAATCAAGCTTAGAATATTATGGGGTATTACAGGCTAACACGCACTGGCCCTTTCATCAGGGAGTGTTGAACCCATATAGACCGTGGGTGCTTTTAAGGAGCGAGCTACATTGTTCGGGTTAATGGTTTAAACTCTCATGTTCATGACACTTGTCCCTATCCCGCCATCCTATATATATGTATATGAATGTGGTGCATATGGTTTATGACTGGATTTATGTAAGTTTATTTTTTATCACTTCCCTTGAGTTATATTCAAGAGCTTACCCTAGTGACCGTTCCTGGACGCTATGTGGGGTCTGAAAGGTTTTTTGTTGCTCCTATCCAGCATTAGGTCATTCAGTACTTCTGTGAATCTCTTGTGAAGTGGTTAGCCTCTATTATTTTGGAAGGCCCTGTCATTTCACAGGTTTCTTTATTGTCTTAGTATTTTATTTTTGGATTCTTTTGTCGTAGTCGGGGGTATGTCCCGACTTAATTTGATATTCTGGTTTTAGGAGATTTTATGGACAAGTGTAGGATGGTTGTTGGTTTTGATTCTTAAAATTTTATTTGGTTTATCTATCCTTCATATAATTATAATTGGTTGACTTCCATTATATTATTTTATTGTGTTCTGGATATTAGGCTAAAGGGGTGGTCTCCAACTCACGGTGGGCTTGATATACATGTCACGACTAGGCTCTGATTTGAGTCGTGACACTGCCATACTAAATTCGACATTATGGACTTAGGACCTGAGCCAAGGGTCCCCCCAACCTAAAATCAACATTTTGGAGCTGATGGTGCAGTCAAAATTCTCATCTGAGTTCATTTATGATAACGCTCAACTCACTCCCATAATTAGGGATGAGGCGGTCATTGTCAAGTAACCCAATTTGAATTGGGGTCGAATCTCAAGGAGTGAAATTATAGACTTGAAACTTTATGGATGTTCAACTTACTAAGAGATTACCCAAAATACTAATAAAAATGACATGTAAAATGAAATGGGAAATTTGCTCGGAAACCTTTCGCAATACACTTAAGCAAGCGCTCGATGAATGAAACATTTACTTAGAGTTCAAGATTTGATGGAAATCTTGGGATTAAGTCTACCTAGGGGTAATGTATGTGGGTTAATTTTGGTTTAGAATGAAGTTTAGTTATTGATTAATGAATAGGCTAGGTCGAAGATCATTGGGGTCAATCTTTCAATAAAACTCTAACGATTTCACCCATTGGCTGTTTTGAGCACCTAACAAGTGTACCATTTTCATAATTACCCAAGACCTCAATCAAGCATCCCTATTTCTAGGATGATGCTCTTGACATTATTTACACTCCTAATACACTTATTTCTAAGATTGCAAAGGGTAGTAAACCATAGGCTCAATTGTCCACCATTGCTTTGTCCCCCTATAACCCTCTTTCGAGGATGTTATGAGTTACCTAATATTTATCTCCATCCCTCTTTCGAAGATGAAAAAGGATTTCTATAGTTGAGGTCTTTAACCCATCAATCCATTCGGAGATTTAGGGATTTCACCCATCAAATTCCAACCTGTAAGCTCAAGAAATTGGGAAATCCATACTCAACAACTAAAATCCATGCAAACACATCAATACCCACACACAATTACACCCTAGTTCAACATAATCCTAAGACTAAATTATTTAGATACTCATGAAAAAAGTAAAGAGAGATATACCACAAGGATTCTCCAACGCATTCATTCTTAACAATAAGTTTAAGAAATTTAGCCTTCAAAGTTGATTACACACTTGCCCAAGATTAGGGTTTCAAGTCTTCAAGTCCAAAATATCTTATAAGCTAAGTTATCCTAAAGAGGAAGGGATTTTTTCTTAAATATGGCTTGAGAGGCATTAAGTGCTTTTACAAATCTGCCCCTGGGAATATTTCTGTTTGACCGCGGTCGCGCACAGTTGTCCACAACCGCAACTATGCTCCGCAGTCATGTGTCGCGGCCCCGTTGCTCTGATTGTCTTGACTAACTGAGTTTGCGGTAACTGAGGCTGACGTAGTTCAGGTCTTCAGCTGCACTCTTTTTTGCTCCCTTTTCATCATTTTCAGCTCCAATCCGCATCTTTTGGTCTCCTCATATTTATACCTATAAAGAGTGGATATTAGTGCATCTATTCAAGGATTTTCTCTCATTTAATCATTAAAAACAAGGAAATGAGCACAAATAATGAGTGTGAATGAGTGGTAAACTCACCACTCATCAACACCCCCAACTCAAGACCTTATTTGTCCTTAAGCAACACTCTAACTTACTATAAGACAATTTCATATGTATGCCCTCTTTCTATCACTCAATGATCATGAAGACTCAACTTGATTGCGACCACCAAAAGCTTTTCACACATGGGCAAATAGGCTTTTAACGACTCCCCTCTTCATAAAATGGAATAGTGAAGGATGCAATAGACTTCGATAAGAAACTATGTAACAATTACTAATTATTCTAAAAATGACTCACATGTTGACTATAATCATTCTAGATTTCTATTTGTCTCATTGTGCGGAAGATGACAAAATCACCCACCTTGACTAGTTCACATGCCTCCTCACAAGAAAGAGAATTCCTCACATTAAGCTACAAAATATGCAACAAGGAATTTTGAGTGCACAAACTCTCTCTCACACAAAATAAATTTCAATATAACAAGTATTTTACCATAGGCTTGCCCCTATTTTCAGTCGCCACTACAAATAAAGTAGATGGTTGGAGATCTCAAAGAACTTTCTAAGCTTGTAATGTAGGTTTGTGCTAGGGTAGGATATTATTTGGGAACAACATGGCTACTCCTTCCTTGAATGTTAACATCACACTTTTCAATCTTTCTTTTTTACTATTGGCCACTTTTCTTTGTTTTTTATCCTTCCTCATGCCTACAATTTGCTTTCTTTGTACACCACTTTTCTTTTATCTCTTTTTTTTTTTAATCTTTTATTCAATTCAATTCTTTATTGGATCCTTTCCTTTTTCAAAACATTTGTTTACAATAACTTAGGAACCTTGGCATTCTACTAACACTTTGTGGTCTCAAACTTCCTTCCATTAACTTTACCATCCGTAACATAAGCTGTTAGCCTTAAATTACATGTTTAAGTTTAAGGAGGGTATGGTTCAAAAGAGGGATAAAAATAATGGTTCATGGCTTGTAATGCGTTTGCCAAAGAAAGGTCCAAAGGCTCAAAGTGGGTAACTAGGGGTTACATTCATATTTGTGTAGGTTTTTTTTAGGATATAGTGGCTTCAAAAATCACAAGGATGGCCTAAGATCATTTCTCTAACCACATACAATCAAAAATATCCTTGAGAGACCAACGGGGCAAGTTCTAGACAACCCGAGTATACAAGAGATGAATGTCAAAAGCTCACCACACATGGCAATGCAAAATTTGCCAAGGGGGTTCAAATATCCCTTCTTCTAGAGATAAATTTGGAGTATCTAACATTATTCACAAGTCAACATTATGCAGATTCATAGGAAGAGAGAGAAATTTCATCAAAAAGTTGCTCACGACTATGCTTTCGAATGATTTTTTTGTTCAAAATTTTTGGATGGAGGGGGTCGTTTTCTTTTGCATCCGCATAATTTCCTAATCAAGGTAAACTTCCAAGCTATCGTCTCACATTGAAGTTCATAGTATGGGCGATCCACCATATGGCTACTCAGACTTCACCAATGGATCTTAATGCAACCCCAAATTATCAATGCTACAGGTACTCAGACGTCCGTTGTATTTTATAGCCTTGATGCTATGGGTACGCAGACTTCCCCTTCCACCTATGGTTAGAAACCCAATCACAAAGGCAAGGCTTGTCTAATGAAATTTAGACTAAAATAGAAAACTATGAACAAAATAGTTAATCCATACAAATATGAGCACCATCAAAGAGCTTGAATATTACAGCCCAAATAAAAATCATGCTAAGAATTTTTCAAAAGGACAGAAAAGGGTGCAGTAATATCACTAATATAAGCCTAAATGAAATGAATAAGGTAATATACACCCCCAACCGAAAAGGTAGAAGTGTCTAACAAAGAGATAAGGATGCCCCCTGAAACTCCATCAAAGACCGCTATCCTTTTTAGATTTTGCACCATCACCATTCACCTTGAGATTAGACCCTTTCTGCATACAAGAACTTGGGCGAGAGTGTGAGGAAATTAGGGAGGTAGTTGGTGAATCAGTTGGATTCTGTGACCGCAATCGCAGATGACTGACCGTGATCGCAAACATGCGGGTAACTGCGATCGCTTCAGAGCAATGCAGTTGCAAAAACCAAGGGCATGTCTGCTTTCCTATTTTTCCCTTGTCCTACTTTTTTGCTCATTTGGTGCTCATTAATCCTTTAATTGGTATTCACCTCAAATTATGAACACTTCTTCCTTTCTAAGCTTAAGCAAAGCACTCTATAGTGTCATACATGCATGAGTTATTCATATGCGAGAACTAACATTAGAACTATTAAAATATGATAAAAAGGATATGATCCATCCTCGTGGTATTTTTGGGTTGATTCCACTTGAGTTATCATCGTGGAACGACGTTGACATGTATCAATTTGTCAATGCGGGTGCACAGGACCCCACTTGTCAAACTCTTATTCATCAATCAACCTTCCAACAATGCTCTCTACCTCTTTTTTTTCTATATCAATTTGAATTTGAGACAACCTCTCTTTTTATTGGGCATTGGACTTCATGCCACCCAAGTCCTCCATTACTTGCTCTTCCTTTTTCCTTTTACTCTCCGTACGCATCGCCAAGATTTGATCATCATTTTTTAGGTTAGCGATTATGCCACTAGTGGAGTCCCCCTTGGGTTTAGCATCTAGATGGGTGAAGACTAGCCCCATTTGATTTTCCAATTATTTAATAGAGACCAAATGGGAGTCTTATAAAGTGAGACAAAGTCCTCTTTTAATTCACAGATCATTTTGTCCATTCCTTCAACTTTATTCAAAATTCTTGCAAGGAGATCCTTCGTTCTACCTCTGTCGGCTTCAATTGAGCTTGACTCTTTGTTAGAATCCCGATCATGGTGAGGCATGAAATGACAATAATTATGTTCCCGATCTCTCAAAACTCGACCAACAACATTACTTCTCCAACCTTGATTCCTATTGTGCCTACTATAGGACAAATAAGAACCCCTCGAGCAGTTAGCTAGGTAACAAATGTCCTCTTCTATTCTCCTAGCTTCGTCATCTTCATAATGGGCTCTTAGTGTCATGGGGTTTACCATTTGCACTGGTGCACCCATGATATACTTGGTTAGGAGCTCAAGTTGAGTCAAGGTATTTGTCGTGGTTTGCTCTTGATCCTCTTTCCACTTTCTTTGTTCTCTCCTAATCATGGACTTGGTGGAGATCTAGTTGAAATATTGAGGTCTCAGGTGTGAAATTCCCAATTGTATTTAGTTACCTCTCTCAATAATTTTGTATTCGCATGGAAGTGGAAGTTTAAGAGAGAACCTTCCGCCACATTATTTACCACCGTTTGGCTCAAAGAATCTAGTGCTCGATAGAATATTTGGAGAAGTGTTTCCCCGGAATCTCGTGGTTTGGGCATTTGGCTAACTTCCTATGAAATCTCTCCCATGCTTTATGAAGTGGCTCCCCATCCCTTTGTCTAAAGTTCATGATTTGATCTCTCGGGTGACATAACTTAGATGGGGAGGAGTATTGATTTAAAAACTCCTTTGTGAGCTTCTTTCATGAAGTGAGCAAAGAGCAAGGAGTGTGTGGAACCATAACAATGCTTCACCCATTAGTGAGAACGGGAAGAGCCAAAGTCGAAAGGACTCTTGAGTCAGATGAGAGATGTTGAAAGAAGCACAAACTTCCAAGAAATTTTTCAAGAGAACATATGGATCCTCATGGTCTTGGCCTCTGTATAGCCCCTTTACTTGCAACATATGAAGCATGACACTAGTCACATGAAATATCCCGCTCCCATAGTGAGGTGGGATACGGTTTTTGCCCACATGACCTCATCATTTATGTTGCTCTCTCCAAAAGTATCGTCAAATGGTTCCACATGATTAGTGCCTCCACTCATGATTTTGTGTATGCTAGAATTACCTACAAAAGGTTCAAAAACAACAAGGAAAATAAAGGATGACACTCCGGTTGCTCCCAAGTAAGAATAACACCACACAAGTGAAATCTATACTTTACTCCCCGACAACGAAGCCATTTTGGTAACGCTCAACTCACTCCCATGATTAGGGGTGAGGCGGTCATTGTCAAGCAACCCAATTTGAATTTAGGTCGAATCTCAAAGAGTGAAATTATAGACTTCAAACTTATGGATGTTCAACTTACTAAGCTAAAATGCTAATAAAAACAACGTGTAAAATGAAATGGGGGGATTTGTTCGAAATTTTTTTGCAATACACTTAAGCAAGCGCTCGAGGAATGGAACTTTTACTTAGAGTTCAGGATTTGAGGGAAATCTTAGGATTAAGTCTACCTAGGGTAATGCATGTGGGTTAATGTTGGTTCATCATGAAGTTTAGTTGTTGATTAACGAATAGGCTAGGTCGAAGATCATTGGGGTCAATCTTTCAATAAAACTCTAACAATTTCACCCATTGGCTGTTTTGAGCACCTAACAAGTGTACCATTTTCATAATCACCCAAGACCTCAATCAAGCATCCCTATCTCTAGGATAATGCTCTTGTCATAATTTATACTCCTAATACACTTATTTCTAAGATTGCAAAGGGTAGTAAACAATAGGCTCAATTATCCATCATTATTTCTTTCACCTATAGCCCTCTTTCGAGGATGTTATGGGTTACCTAATATTTACCTACATCCCTCTTTCGAGGATGAAAAAGGGTTTCTAGAGTTTAGGGCTTTCACCCATCAAACCCATTTGGAGATTTGGGGCTTTCACCCATCAAATTCTAACCCATAAGCTCAAACAATGGTGGAATTCATACTCAACAACTAAAATCTATGCAAACACAATAATACCCACACACAATTACACCCTAATTCAACATAATCCCAAGACTAAATTATTTAGCTACTCATGAAGAAAGTAAAGAGAGATATACCAAAGGATTCTCCAACACATTCATTCTTCACAAAAAGTCTAAGAAATTTAGCCTTCAAAGTTCATTACACATTTGCCCAAGATTAGGGTTTCAAGTCTTTAAGTCCAAAATATCTTATGAGCTAAGCTATCCTAAAGAGGAAGGGGTTTTTGCTTAAATATGGCTTGGGAGGCGTCTAAGTACTTTTACAAATCTGCCCCTGGGCATATTCCCACTTGACCGTGGTCACGCACGGCTGTCCGTGACCGCGACTATACATCCGCGGTCATGTGCCACGACCGCGCTGATCTAAATGTCTTGACTAACCGCGCTGCAGAGAGAGGACCGTGATTGCGATAACCGAGGTTGACGTAGTCGAGGTCTTCATCTGCATTCTTCTTTGCACCCTTTTCATCATTTTTAGCTCCAATCCGCATCTTTTGGTCTCCTCAGCTTTATATCTGCAAAAAGTGGATATTAGTGCATCTATTCAGAGATTTTGTCTCATTTATTCATTAAAAATAAGGAAATGTGCACGAATAATGAGTGTGAATGAGTGGTTAACTCACCACTCATTAATTTACTAGGATTTTTTATTTGATATCAATTTCTTAACAACGAAAGATAAAAAATAAAAAATAATTCTAAAACCCAAACTAACTGTCCTATAACCGAACCGATAGTTCCGACAAGTTATAAATGACTTGTAGCCGATGTGGAAAGGATTGAAACTATAGAAATGTACATAAATCGAGGAAATAACCTAGAGGGTTATTACATAGAAGGTTAGAACAAAGAATGTGAGAAATAAGATCTTGATTTTATTATTTAAGGGTTTGATTTTCTATTAGGATAGGAATTTACCTAATTTGACTCATTTGGTTGCTATACAGAAAGAAATATAACTGCGTTTGAATTAGATCCTCACACCCCAACTCAATGAGGTAATTGTGAGGCTAATTTAAATAGAGAATTAGAGGATGGTCATTCTCGAATCATGTTATTAACCCTGTGAATTAATAACAAAGACAAACAATTAAACCAAAGTGAGAATTGATATACATGATTGTGAATTATGCCTTGATCTTGAAATCCTCAATATTGTTTACCACTCATTTCATTACATCTTTTATTTTTTGTTCATTTAGAAATACATAAAAACTAACCTATTCATGGTAAAAAATTGCACTTGTTTAATCTTATGGGACTACTTGATTTGAAAAATCGGCAAGTCCTCAAGTCCCCTATGGGTTTGGCATCCTATTTGAAAGGTCACTATATTACTTGTACGATCGTGTATACTTGCATGTGCGTTTAAATGCAACAACAATATAGTTATAAGATATGTTTTGTATTAATTTGTACCTTCTCAATTCTAATAACACGTTATGAATATGGCTTACTTTTTAGAGTTCAAAAAGGGAATGACAAGAATAATTAGAGAAAATAGAGATAGTAAATGAACCTTATAGGAAATGGGAATCGATTCTCATAGAGGATAGAATATACCCATGGACTAGCTTAATTGACATAGAAGAGAAATAACATGTACTTCAGTATCGATCAACGATCATAGTAATATATGCATTAGAATAATCGGGTAGGCTAAGAGTTGTTAGTACAATGTTCTACATGGCTAAAATCAACAACAACTAGTAACCTTAGAATCAAATTAAGCATATGATTGGATAGCTCGACTGGATTCTAAAAATACCTTAATCTTGCATCTTTTTCTTTGATTAAATCACAAAACACAAATTCTTTGACTTATTTACATTTTTTATTTATCTATATTAAAACTTAAACACTCTTAATTACTTGTCACCTATTATATAGTAAAAATAAAAGTTCAATTTAAAACTTCAATTTGTCAAATCCCTATGGGTACGATATCTGGACCTACCTCCTTTATCATTTATACGACCATATGTACTTGCATATATGAAAGAAAGAAATAATTGACATCCTCGTCTCCAGAAGTGGATTTTCAAAAAGGCCATCTTATAGATCAGTTTCCTCATAGGAATAGAGGATGTAATCTCCTTGACTTCAATTTAGGGACTTGATGAAGATCTGTTGAATGAGAGGGAAACGTAGAAGAAGGAATGAAGAAAGAGATGGAAGACTATGTGAAGCTTTAAAGAGCAGTGAGCAGCGAGATGGTAAACAAAGACGAAACCTAGAAGAGATGGGGAGTACAGGAAAGATCACTATAGAAGGTATTTATATAGAACAAAAGAGAAGGGGAAAATTATACATGGCAATGATTCAACGTGATGTTTCCAAAATAATGGCTATATGACAAGTGACCAAGACATCTAATAAGATAGTTATTCCTTGTGGAGAAGGGGGCATCCTACCAGAACACAAAAGATTGAGAAGATTGAATTTTCAAGAAGGCATCCTTAAGGAAGGAAGAGAAAATGCATTAAGGTTGGTGGACAGGTTGTACTCCAATGACGTGGGTAAAAGGACAAGAGAGAGAAAAGTGTTACAAGGGTTTGGTGCGCGAATGAAACCTAGACGACCCTGAATGTTGCAGGAATATTAACTAGCATCACTGACGGCATCACCATGTAGCCCTCCATCATCAATGTTAGAAATTTAGGGCTCAAGTGGAGCTTTCTATTGGTTAGTGGCTCACCATTGTAACCTATAAATAGTTTACTTCATATATTTGTAAAGGCAGTCTGAATTATAGCAAGATAACAACAATATACAAGGATATTGATACGAGGATACAGGGATAGCATCAAGCGCATTAAGATGATCTTTACTGTATTCAATTTCTTATTAAAATATATTGATACGAGGATACATTCGGGACCAAGATTAAAGCTCCCGAAGAAGATCACAAACACATCAGAACATACCGATCTATGCATTTTACTCTTTATTTCACTTTATACACACTACATATTGCTCAATCAACTTTTCAACTTGTTATTAAACGATCTTGAAAAGAGTTAAATTAAGACGCTTGCTCTTAACCTCATACAAATTCAACTTTACCGTCTTCTAGGGTAAACAAAAACATGATAATACTTATATGATCGGCTTGGACATAATTTTAATTATAATTTAAAATCATGTTGATTGAAGTAGACGCTTAAACTTCTAATACTTTATTTTGAAATCTCAAACAACGAAACATTGAACAAGAGGAAAATTAAATGTTGTCCGTAACATATATGACTTGAAGTTACCACGAAATTTTATAACGTAAAAGCTATAATCCTTCATTTGGAATGTGGTAAGAGAATAAAAAGGAGTGGAAAATGAAAATCAAATGTGGAAGTAACTTTTCATGGCCTCTTTTTGATTGGGGGATAAACTTTCCCGTTGAGGGGAAGTCAGTAAAATTTTGCTTCGATTGTTCTTTGACATCATCAATCAAGTTTTAATAGTGGTGATGTACTTTGTGAGCATTGCAATAACATCAGGAGATACTTCGGAGGCTGCTTTCTTCAAATGCTGAATCTTTTGCTCGGTTTCTACCTCAAGCCTCTTTTCGGTTGAGTCTGAATTTCCGCTGGTCTGTGTATAAATCCAATGAATACACAACTCTTGATCCATTAGAAAACATACAATAAAAGCAATATATTTGAAATTTGAACAATGGGGTATGCAATTGATCAAAGTTAACGATGAATATGCTAATTTTTACAAGAAAATAACATCTATTACTTCTTGTTTTTTCATAAATCATTTCACCATAATTATTTTCCAAAGAAGTTCTCTAGAAAAGTATCCACACCCGACCACCTAACACTGGAAATTGGTAGTGTTGCTTGATTCTCATAACATTTCTTCCCTCAGTTTCAAGCATTTAGTTATTATTTAATAATAATATTAATATGAAAAAAAAATTAATAGAACTCTCTTAATTTGTTAAAATGGACAAGTAAAATGAAACATCATATTTGATAGAGAAGTAAAATGAAAAGAGGAAGTATAAATTATTGGCTTTGTCCAAAATAGAACTTCTTATGTACACTCTAATCGGTTATTGATTTTGCTCTTCTTTAAGTTAACTATATCTAGTTTCAATTTCAATTTTGGCATCCATTATGACTTTGATATATAACCAATTTCGAATAATTAATCAGCTTACTTGAATCCAAGAGAAAAAGAGAAATTAATTAAAAGAGAAAAACCTCAGATAGTTTCTGCTTGTACTCAGCTTCTAGATGGGAACGATAATTTGTCACTTCCATCTCAGCTTCTTCCTTTGCTTGCCTCAACCTTGTCATTTTAACTGAAAAGTACGAAAACACATAAACATCCTTACAAATTTCACAAAGAATAGAAGCAGCTTAATTTCCAAAACACACTAAAATTTTACCATTTCTAGCAGCATACACAATTTGTTGGGCTTCCTGTTCAGCAGTGAGTAGCATCTGAATGCCACCTTGTCCTCTCATTGAATCCATCGATGCTTCTGAGCCTGAAATATGAGATGAAATAAAAAAAGATCTTTTATGTTTAAAGATATGTTTAAAATGACCCCTCAAATATATTTTTGAACAGTTTTGATCCACTATATTGTTAATAAAAATATGTCTTTTTTATTTTCATATGTTTGACAAATTCTACCTACTAAGTAGGCATTTGGCCATGAATATTATTAATAATATTCCAAAATATGTTTTCACTTTATTTCAGAATACTTATTTGGCCATAAGTGTTCTGAAACATTTTTTTTACAATATTTGAATTTTGTTTTTACTATTTTTGGATTCACTTTTGCACTTTTAAAATTTTAAAAAAAAAAACTCAATTTTTTATAAAACTCTAATTTGTTTTAGATTTATTTTGACTTTATATATTTTTTTAACTTTAAAAATTCTCCATTTTCAAAATATTATGGCTAAACACAACTTCATATATTTTCAACTTCAAACATATCAAATAAAGTGAATATATTTTTAATTTCATGGCCAAACAAGTCCTAAATTAATGAAATTGGAAAAAAAAGGTAAATAAAAAAAATCTTAAAATCTATTTATCATAAATGTACAATAATAACATTTTCATTTACTTACCCTTTACTAATATATCATTTTTTTTTATTAATTTATAAACATCTTTGTTTTACTTTTGCTACATATTATTTTGTTCATATTATCAGTACACTATTAAGTAAATAGATATGATTTTGAAATTATTTTATAATAGTAGTTTCTATGAATATAATTTTCAATACAATGAAGATGCGAAGTAAAATGCAATTTTTTAGTAAATAAATTTAGTAAAAGAAACAAAACATAAAAGAATATTACATGAAATAAAAAAAAATTAAAAGTTTTGGATGGTAGATATTTTAGAGGGGTCAGAGATGGAGATGAAAGAGTTATTGAAAGTTAAAAATGCTCGCATAATAAAAAATTTAAAAATTTATAAAAGTATTTCACTCCTTGATATTTAAATTATTTCATAAAAGAATTTGTATTGGTTATAATTATGGTAAAGGAATTATTACAAAGAAATCAAAATAATCAAAGTAAGTGTGGTATCATATATAATATGATAGGTCAACGTTATGAATTGAAACTTGTGAAAGGATTTATGAAATTATTCTGTCAATAAATAAATTAATCTATCAAGTTACACCAAATCTTGCAATTACCCCCCTCCCCCCCCCCCCCAAAAAAAAAAAAAATTACAAAGAATAAACTTCTAAATTTGACTCAATATTAAATTCTTTTTTTTTTACAGTTTGTAGAATTTAAAAAGCAGAGTTTGTTAAGTATTTCATGAAGGTTAAATGTACTACTAACCTTTAAGCTTAATCTAACAATCAGAGTTTGTTAAGTATTTCATGGTCAAATATACTCACATTTAGCAAGCTTAAAGCACCGAAATTGCTCATAAGTATATTTGGGGGCCATTTTGAACCTACCCTCAAACACAAGAGATTTTTTTATAATTTCAATTAGCAGTTACGGCTGCTAAGATGACAGTGTTTGAGAGCTTGTACGGAACTGAAGGAGAGAGACGGGAAGAAGAGGATGTATTGGCTTGCTAAGGCTAGGGATCGTAAGGATCGTGATCTTGACTAAGTGAAGTTCATTAAGGGGAAGGATGGCAGAGTATTGGTGGAGGACATTCACATTAAGAGAAGATGGAAGTCGTATTTTCATAAATTTTTGAATAACGAAGAAAATCGAGTCATTGTGTTAGGGGAGTTGGAGCATTTAGAGAAGTGTCATGATTTTGATTATTGACGGTATTTTAAGGTGGAGAAGGTCATAGAGGATATTCGCAAGATGCTAAGGGATAGGGTGACGGGGCTTGACGAGATTTTGATGAATTTTTGAAAGTATACTGGCGGGGCAGGTTTAAGGTGGTTGACCGAATTATTTAACGACATTTGTAAGACAACAAAGATGTCTGAGCGTGGAGATGGAGTACGATGATTTCTTTATATAAGAACAAAGGTGATATTCAGAGTTGTAACAACTATCAAGGTATTAAGTTGTTGAGCCACACAATGAACATTTAAGAGAGGGTGATTGAGCGGAGGTTGAGGAGGATCATGTCTATTTCTGAGAATCAATTTGGATTTATATCTGGTCGCTCGATGACAGAGGCAATTCCCATGGTGCGGAGACTATTAGAGCAATATAAAGAGAGAAAGAAGGACTTGCACATGGTGTTCATTCACCTGGAAAAGACGTACAACAAAGTTCCTTGGGAAATTTTTTGGAGGTGGGAGGGGTCCCGGTGGCATACATCAGATCAATTAAGAATATGCATGATGGAGCGAAGACTCAGATAAGTATAGTGGCAGATTCAGAGTATTTTCCTGTCTTGATAGGGTTTCACCAAGGATCAACTCTTAGTTCTTTTTTATTTGCCTTGGTGATAGATGTGTTGACTCGACGTGTACAAAGAGGGGTGCCTTGGTGTATTCTATTTGCAAATGATGTAGTTTTGATTGATGAGATGCGAGGAGGTGTTAATGATAAATTGGAGGTTTAGAGACAAAACCTAGAGTCTGAAGGATTTAGGTTGAGTAGGACCAAGACGGAATACTTGGAATGCAAGTTTAATGACTTGAGGTAGGAGGGAAAAATGGTAGTAAAGTTGGATTTCCAGGTAGTCTGTAATAGGGATACTTTTAAGTATCTTCGGTCTATGATTCAGGGTAATGGAGAGATTGATGAGGATGTTTCACATCATATTAGAGCAGGATTGATGAAATGAAGGTTTTCCTTGGGTGTTCTGTGCGATAAGAAGGTGCCTCCCGAACTTAGAGAAAAATTTTATAGAGTTGTAATTCGTTCAGCTATGTTGTATGGAGCAGAGTGTTATCCAGTCAAGAACTCTCACATCCAAAATTTGAAGGTGACAAAAATAAAGATATTGCGGTGAATGTGTGGACTTACTATGAGTGACAGGGTTAGGAATGAGACTATTCGGGAGAAAGTGAGAGAGCGGCGGTGGAGGACAAGATGCGAAAAGTAAGATTGGGATGGTTTGGACATGAGATAAGGAGGGGCACTGATATCCCAGTTCATCGGTGTGAGAAGTTGGTTTTGGATAGTTTCAGACGGGGTAGGGGTAGGCTGAAAAAATATTGAAGAGAGGTGATTAGACATGACATGGAGTAGTTAGAGCTTACTGAGGACATGACCTTGGATAGGAAGGTTTGGAGGATGCATATTTGGATAGAAAGCTAGTGCGTATGGATGTGTCGTAGTCAGTAGTTAAGAGTTTTATGGTGTAGCTTGGTTAGTAGTCTTAGTGTCTTGCGCATAGGTTGAAGCTTCTAGTTAGGAGGGTTGAGGAGGTGTGTGCCTTTTATTTGTTAGTACATAGTATTTCTGTGTAGGTGTTGTATATCTGTTATTTCTTCTTATTTCACATTTGTGACAATTGTGTTTAATGTCATTTTGTTCTGAGTCGGGGGTCTATTCGAAACATCCTCTCTACTTCTTCGGGGGTAGTGGTATAGACTGCATATATTTTACCCTCCCCAGACCCCACTATGAGGGAATATATTGAGTTTGTTGTTGTTGTTGTTGTTGTCACATATTAGGTAGGATTTTAATCAAATTTTGTCAAAGTGACTTTTGTGAAAGATAAGACAAAGTTAAATGACTTTTGTACAATAAAAAAAAAAAGAATAATAATTTCTGGGTAATAAACATAAAGCTGGATGACCACCTATGAAATTTACTTCTTATATTCATAAGTATCTTGACAAAAATTAATCCACTTAGTAACTTGATCATTTAGAGGTTGTTTGACCGAGTGTATTAACAAAAATAATGCATGTACTAGTCTTTTTTATTACTAGTATCTAATTTGATACATTATTTTAGCCAATGTATGACTAATTCTTGCATTAATTATACATTCTATTGTGTATTGAGGTGTTTATTACTAATATCTCAAATCAATTGTATTAGCAATGCAATGACCTCTAATGTATGCATTATCATCATTAAAGATACAATTACTCCTTCAAACTTTTTGCACATCCTTTCCATCATATTTATTGGAGGATATTTTTATAAAAAAATATATTTGTAAAGAAAAGTATGCAATGCATGTAATACACCAAAATATTCAAAAAAAAATTGCAAATATTAATTTTTAGTTATATATTAAATGATCTCATTGCTTAAATATATGTCACACTATATTAAACTTAAGTTTTTGTTTTTATTTTGGTCATATAAACAGATGAAATTCCATGAATTTTACTTGGCTAATATTTTTCATTTCTTTATTTTTGGATTTTAAATTAAAAGAATTATAAATTTTTCTATATATTAGTTTAGACAATTCTCCAATGCGGCCAATAGGAAGAAAATACAGGACCACAGTATTGTCAATGGAATAGGTCAATAGATTAAAAAATAGACGAAGAGGAAGAAGAGCAAAATTCATCATAATCCAGATTACATCCGACTACTTTGTCATTAGGGCGAAAGAGAAATATAATATAGAGAGAGATAGAGGGAACAACACATAATTGAGATCAATCAAATCAATAAGAGGAAGAAGACTATGAAGCAATATACATCAAAGATACAGAAAGACCGGATACATACTTAAATGTCGACGTAGTTGAACATATTACAACTAAATATCCAATAAGGCCTTGCAAGGCAAGGTCTATGAAGGATAGAATAATAGACGTGACCTTATCCTTATCGGAGAGACAACTGAATATATTAAAGCAATTAATTATTTATAGATGAAAGAAAAAGTTTGTTTCTCGAATAAATTAAATATGTACCTGAAACTGTTTATATCAGAGCTTGGAACTATGGATAGTTTCCTTTAGGATGAAAGAAAGTTTGGATTTGGATATGAAGGGGAACAAGGATTGTTCGAATGACAAAACTTGGATATGATTTTACAAAAGCAGCCTGCAGTTATCCTTTGTCCTGGTCAATAGGATGGTTGTTATAACATACTCCCTCCGTCTCATTTTACTCGTCCTAAATTTTTTAATTTGATGTTTCATTTTACTTATTTTTTTTTACTTATCAAGACAAGACAATTTTTTTTTCTCATTATACTCTTAGTGTAATTGATTACTACTTATTATTAGTATTCTTGAAAAATATTGCAAAAAGGAGTATCATTAAGAATATAAATGGTGATTTGACATTTTCAATATTGGAACTAACAACAAGACACAATTAACAGGGGTAAAATAGTAAAGTTACATTACCAATCATTATTTTTTTAATAGCGGATAATCATTGTTTTCTTAATAACTGTGTCATCCCAATTTAAAATGGATAAAGTGGGACGAAGCGAGTATTAAAGAACTCGGTCAACAACCGAATCTTGTGAATTATCGGGTCTATAATGCCTATATATTTCAAGTATGCAATAAAGCAAAGTGCTAAATAAGCTATAAGCCGCTTAGGCCTAATTCCTTTGTTTTAAAAAAAAAATCTTTTAAGTATGATTCTTAACTATTCAATTTTGAATGAGTTTCTTTTGTAATTATTTAATGTTTCTAAATAAATCTATATCTTACTCATTTGAATTTAAATATATATCTCAATGCAAAGATATTGTATTGAAATCTGAATAATAAGTAATCAATACAATAATTTTCTCAACATGTGAATGTATAAAATTTATATATACGAAAAATTAATAAATATAAGATTAAATAAAATACGAATTAATTTAGTTAATACTATAGCAACAGAGAAAAATGACTGTGATTATGGGTGCGGAGGGGCAGTAATTGTTAATGGTGGATTAATGTTTGTGGGTAGTAATGCTGGAATTCCTGACATTTATTTAGAAGAAGCTACTTCCATTTTATTGGTCTCAATTTAATTTTACATATTAATAAAAAAATAATTAATAATATAACTATTTTATCATAGTATTCATATTAAATAATATTTATATTTTAATTTGAAGATAAAATAATTAATACTAAAAATAAATAAAAAAAAAAATTATCATGTCTTGATTAATAAAAAATAATAAATAAAATAAAAAATTAAATTAAAAAATTTGGAATGAGTAACATGTGACAGAGGGAGTAATGGTGATGTTAGTAGCTAAGCATATAGATTGGTCAGTGTTATGGGTCAAGTGACAATTTTTCATTGAAAAAGTACGTTCTATATATAGGTTAAAGTTTGATTTTATAAATATAGATATTACTGTTGACACCTGTAGACAGTACAGTACACACTAAATCAAGACATAGTGATGCGGTTGAAGGGGTGGACGTTCGATATTCGATTCGATGTTTTTAAAGTTTGAGTTTGATAATTCGATATTTGAGAGTAGATATCATATACCGTACTTTTAAATATCGATTCGATAATTCAATAATCGGTAAATTAAATTCAGTTCGATATGATATTTGATAATACCAAATTAAAGTTGAATATGTTCAATTCCGTTTAAACTTCAAAGCAAGGAAACTACAGAATAGCCTCAAAATAAATGGGCTTTTAAGTTTTGACCCCAAATAAAAAAAAATTCATAAAAATAGCTTTCAACTATTAAATGATATATTTGCAGACAAAATTGCTCCAGACCAATAGACTAAATTACATAAATGATCCTCATAATAAATCACAATTTCATATTTATTCTTCTTTCAACTTTTTTTTTCTCTTCTTAATTTTATTTGATCTTTATTTTTTTAATTTTTTTCTCAATCCTTACTTTTTTCTTTTTTTTTTTCTCTCAACTTCTTTTATTTTTCTTTTTTATTTTACTTTATTTTTTTATTTTTTTTTTCCGGCCGTTACTTTTTTCCTTTACTTCTCTAAACATCTACTTTATTCGTTTCAAAAAGAAAGACCTACTTTCCTTTTTAATCCGTTTGAAAAAGAGTGACTCCTTCTCTTTTTTGGCAATATTTTAATTTCAACTTTCCATATGGCATATTTAGGACCACAAGATTAAAGAGCATTTTGATACATTTGACACAACTTTAATTTAAGGCCACAAGATTTAAAAGTCTTCTTTATTTGCTTAAATTTTGTGTCAAGTCAAAGTAGGTCATCCTTTTTTAAACATAGGGAGTACTTAATTAAAAAAAATAAATTTTTTTTCTTTTTAAATTTTTCTTGGCCTTTGTTTTTATTTTAATTTTTATCAGCCTTTATTTTTGCCCATTCTCTCGCAACTTCTACATTTTCTTTGATTTTTATTTTTTTAATATTTTTCTTTTTCTTCTTTTTCTGCAATTTTTATTATTTTTGTTCTTTTCTTCGATTTCTTCTAAATTAAGTTACATCTCATTAGCAAGAGTTGACAATATCATATTATAAAGGCAAGACTTAGGACTTTCAAACAACAAGCTACGTTTCATGGGTAAGAGTTGACACTACCACATTGTAGAGGCAAGACTTATAACTTTCAAACAACAAGTTATGTTTCATAGGCAGGAATTGACACTACCACTTTGTGTTTTGATTTATGAGATGTTCTATAACTCTTACCTTAGAGGCAAAACTTAGCTCAAGGACTTTCAAACTACAAATTATGCCCACGGGCAAGAGTTGGAACTATCACGTTATGTCTTCATTTATGAGATGTCCTAAAATTCTTGCCTTACAGGCAAGACTTAGCTCACAGACTTTCAAACTACAAATTATGCCCCATGGTCAAGAGTTGACACTACCACAATATGTTTTTATTTACGAGATGTTCTACAACTTTCTCCTTAGTGGCACGAGTTATCCCAAGAATTTTCAAATAAGTTACGTATATTGGGTAAGAGTCAATACTAACACATTGTGTTTTTTACTTATAAAATGCTCTATAACTCTTGTCTTACAGGTAAGACTCAGCCTAAGGACCATCAAACAACAAGTTATGCCCCATGGGCAAGAGTTTACACCACCCCATTGTGTATTGATTTATGAGATATTTTATAACTCTTCCCTTAGAGGCAAAACCTAGACCAAGGACTTTAAAATAACAAGTTACGCATCATGGGTAAGAGTTGGCATTATCACGTTATGTTTAGGTTTATGAGATGTTCTATAATTCTTGCTTTAGAGGTACGACTTATCCCAAAAAGACTTTTAAACAATAACAACTTATGCTCCACGGACAAGACTTGACACTACCATATTGTGTCTTGATTTTTATGAGATGTTTTATAAATCAAGAACTTCTAAACAACAAGTTATGCCCCATGGGTAAGAGCTCACACTACCACATTATATCTTGATTTGTGAGATGTTCTATAACTCTTGCCTTAGAGACACCAATTAGTCCATGGACTATCAAACAACAAGTTACGCCCCATGAGTAAGAGTTGATACTACCACATTGTGTCTTGATTTATGAGATATTCTATAACTCTTGCCTTAGAGGCAAAACTTAGCCGACAAGTTACACTCCATGGACAAGAGTTGACACAGTTATATTGTGTCTTGATTTGTATGATGCTTTATTAGTCTTGCCTTTAAGACAAAACTTAGCCCAAGAACCTCCCAAAAGGATGAGTCATGCCTAATGGATAAGTTTTGACACTATCACATTATTTTTTTTATTTATGAGATATTTTATAACTCTTGCCGTAGAAGCAAAACTTAACTTAAGGATTTTCAAGCAACAAGTTATGTTCCACAAGCAAAAATTGGCACTACCACATTATACCGTGATTTATGAGTTGTTCTATAATTTTTGCCTTCGAGGTAAAATTTATCCCAAAGAACTTCTTAACAACAATTCATGTCCTTAAACTTGCTTTGGTGTCAAAAAAGAAGATTTATTTACAGATTATCTAATTTAATATTTATTAACAAAATATAATAGGAGTTGAGAAAAAGGAAAAAAGAGATCAAATAAAATAGAGAAATAAAAAAAGGAGATTGAGAAAAAAAGACAAGAAAAAAAATAAAGATTATGAAAAAAAGCAAAGAATTTAAAAATTTGAGAAAAATAAAAATGAGAGGAAAAAAAGAAAAATGAAGTTTGAGAAAAATGAGGAAAAGAAAAAGAGAAATGATAAAAATAAAAAAATAAAAGAAAAATAAAAGTTGAGACAAATGAATTAGAAAAAGAAAAAAATGAATAAATAGATAATGTTTGAGAAAAAAGAAAAAAGAAAAAAAAATGAAGGTTGAGACTAATGAATTAAAATATGAAAATAAAATTAAAGAAAAAAGTAAAAAAGTGAAAATAGTAAAAATAAAAATAGAATTTGAGAGATAAATGAGTATGAAAAATTTAAAAATATTTAAGTTGTAGAGGGACAATATTGTATTTGCACTGTACTTTTAAAAGGAAGAAAGACTAGTATTTAAATACTTTTCTTATTGGGGTTAAAAACTCAAAGTCACCCGCTATTGGGGTTATGCCATGTAATTTCCTCTTCAAAGGGTATATTTAATAAAAAGATATTTAGTATTATTTTTTTGTGTTTTTTACGAATATATTATCAAGGTCCAAGAGATTTTTTGGTATGACTAATAGTATTTTTTATTGGGTTAGTCAGTCAGACACACACACATATATATATATATAATAATTCAATATTCGGTAAATATCAAATATCAAACGGTATTAATATCTTATACCAAACTCAATCCCGAATACTAAAATATTGAAATTTTTACTCCCAAATATCATATTATATGCCAATTTCAATTATCAATTTTTTTATTTGATTTGATAATTTAATTTTTGATATTTTATGCCCAACCGAGCACAGGATTTTGAACTTGGCTTGCAGCGTTTTAAAAAATTTTCAACTTCCTTTTTTTTCACCTTTTAAACTTGTAAGACTTGTGTAAAAAGAGAAAAGGAAGAATCGTGGCTTTACTTCAACTATGGAGTACTACTTATTATTTTTATGTAAAGAAAAAAACAAATGGTCACTTTACTTTTAAAGTTAAAGTTGACGTGAATTTATTAAATTATTTTATTTGAAAAAAAAAAACTTAATGAATTAAGGATTAAACAAATCCCAATTAACATTATGAGAATACGAAGTCAGCCTCCAATTTCAATATCGTCGTTCGTTGTAGCTAGCCAGTCAGCCACTTGTCGGTCTTCAGTCGTTGGCTATGGAACGGTAAGTTTCTTTTCGTCTTCACTCTTCATCCTTTATGTATATTTTTTTTGTTGTTTAGATTTATAAATTCTCTGTTTTGTTACAAAACTAGTAATCAAATTGTTAACTTGTTAACAAAATTTTTTTTGCTGCAAAATTATTAATCAAAAGATTAGTTAATAATTTCTTATTAGATACGTTTCCAAATAAACTTTTATTCTATAATTCAGTTCATTGAAAAGGCATTTTTTCAAACTACAAAAGTTAAATTTGGCCTCTTATAATCAATCTATTCAGAAAGAAAATGCCAGCCAATCGAAAGTACCATAATATTCTTCTCAAAGATAAAAATATAGCTTAGATTTTTTAGAGTTTGATCCGCCAAAAAGAAACTCAATCTTAAATTATTATCCAAATAATTGTGATGTAATTAGGAGAATATACATTCGGAAAGGTTTTTATTAACCTAATAATCATATTTTTCCTAAATAAACTTTTATGGAGATATGCATTGTTTTAATTCTTAATGGTTTAGGGAGTACCATAATTGGTTGGTAACGATGCAACATATTGTTTGTATTGTTGTTTATTTAAAGTATAAATAACATAAATATCAATCGAAAGTAATTATACTTTCTCCCACTTTTTAATTATTTTACTCTCTCTTTGTTAATATACATAGCATAGCCGACATATACATAACATTCTGTGTATATGTTCGAATTTTTGTAATATGTTTAGCGAGTTGAGATTTTTTATAATATTGAAAACATAAGTTGTGTATTTGCGTAATTTTTAGTTATTTAAATATGATGACATTCATCAAGGTGAAGGTGAATTATTTTTCACTATAGTATTTAAGAGTTTGAATAGGAAGAAAAGCTTTAAACAATATATTGGTGGGTCGAATGACATTCATAATCAAACAAAAACGAAATAAACAGATCTAGTGTGACAACAACAGTCTATTGTATCTACATTAGAGAAACAATCTAATCAAATTAAGTATGAATTTTGACTTCACTTGTCGGCTTCAATTAATATAGTAAGACTTCTTTTGAATCTAGAATTTACTTTCGGGGATCATGATGAATTTAAATCATCATAAAAGCAACAATTATTGATGTTCTTCTGCAGATGCCCTTCAAACATTTATGATTGCTTTTACGTTGTATTTGATGAGAAATATTTTAGAAATCACATATGAGCTCAATAAATCTTTGCAAAAGAAAGAACAGGAAATTGCAAATGCTATCCTACTAGTTATAGTAGCAAACAGAATGTTGCAAACGCTAAGGGATGATATATGGAATGCACTTACTAATAAGGTATATATTTTGTGTCAAGTATAACATTTTGATACCTAATTTTAATGAGTCATATGTGCTGATACACAATTTTGATTTTTCGTGCTTAAAATTAATGTTTTCAGATTTCTTGATCGTTAAAGGACATAAAATACAAATTTTCACACATTTTTTACAGTTGTCAATAAATTATTGATAATCATTATTTTAGAGTTTTTATCGATTTATTATCATATTTTAACTTCACATAATTTATTGATAATTATTCTTAATTTCGTAAATTGTAGAATTTTATTAATTTGTTGTCATTTTATATTTTTGCACAGTCATCTGTACATGTACACAATATAACACTATATTTATTTATTTCACACTATAATTTTAATTAATTATAGCGTAATACATTTTTTCAAAAATAATTATATTTTATTTATTTATATTTTCTGTTATTATATATCGAAATTCATATTCTTTGTATATTATTTAATACAATCCGCAAGTAATAAGTCAAATTAATTATTTTATTACACAAAACAAAAAATAAATTAAGTCAAGATCGCGTCACCTTTAGAAAAAGTAACATTTGAGGTGATAGATTGATGTTTTCATCACTTGAATAAAAAGTTTTTACACATTGATTAAAAAATAAAATATTCATTAGAAAATATCCTGCGGTCTAAATCATGCACTAAAGGGATAATTTTTTATTTTTTGATTAATAAAGGATGTCACTTTTTATTATAAATAAATGGGAGGGAGTTAATATTTTTAACAAAAAATACACACATTTTTTACAACCGCCCACACAAATTTTGTTCCTCTTTCTCCTCTCTCACAAACACACAAAATATACAAAACACACTTTAACACACACACTCATGCATACACACACCCAAAATCAAATTCCCTTAAACTCTCACTGATTCTCCATCGCCACTGGCTCGTCGAAATTGTGGCCGGTGAGCTCCAGCCCAAAACCACCAGCGCTGACCTTTCTCTCCTTCCTTCTCACTTTCTCTTTTCTCTCCCTCCTCCTGTTTTGTTGTTCCACACTGGAGTTGATCACCAATGGGCGAGCTTTGGCTAAGCCTTTACCTGTGCTGCCCCTTCTCCTTTTCCTCCCCTCTTTTCCGTCGCTGCTTCGCCAGAAATGATGACCGACGAAGTTTTTGACTGCTCCCACTATTTGTCACCTTTCACCCTTTGTTTTGCACTTTATTTTTTATTTTTTTGAATATTTGTTTTACAGATTTGACTGGTTATTATATTTTTGACTTTGCTCCGGCATTCGCCTTGGAAGTAATGCCTCATTTTTCTCTATTTATCGAGAATTTATCCAAAAATATCTCACTTCGACAACTTTATTTTCATTGAATGTTCATTTACTGTTGGAATTAAAATCATTTATGATTGTTTTTTGTCGGCTATTAATTGTTGTGTTTGATGTTTTTCGGACAAGCACTATTTTTCGAATAGATTTTGTGTGTTTTGGGCATTATTTTCAACTTGTGACTACTAATAGTTATCTTTTTTGTTGCTGTTGTATTTGTTACTATTTGGGCTATCTTTTGGCTGTTAGTTATCAATTAATATTATATTGCTCTTTGCAGAAAAGAATCTTATTTCAATCACTTAATTCATTGTCTACTCGACTTTGAAATATCTTGGGCGACGGCTTGATCCTTTACAATTCTATTGAACTGATAACAAACAGACGCTACACTACATTGGCCAATGAAGAGGTTTTCATCGATTTTTTGAGGCCTCCACAAATAAAAAGACGAATCTTACGTACACAAATACGTAACAAAATAAATAAATTTGGGCGATAGATGAAATTTTTATAATATCTAAAACTTTATCTGAGCTAATGTTTTAACAAAAATTCTATCTTATATATATATATATATATATGTTACTTACAATTCTACTGCAAGTGTTTATACATGTTCTTGAAAATATTTGTCGGGAAAGACATTCAAAGAAGAGCTTGAATTTTTATATTGTATTTTTTATATTCTTATAATTGTACAAATATTATCATAGTGAAAACTTTATTTTTTGGGGCACTGGGCGGGATATTCTTTATTTACACAATCTTCATTACGTGTTTAGGCAAGTTTAGACTATTAATATTTATATTAAATTAATTTAGATAAGTTTAGACTATTAATATTTATATTAAATTAATTTAGATATTTAATCAAATAATTTACACTTTTTGCACTAAAAAAATATTACGTAATCTTTTTCTTTGTTCAATCTTTTCATACATATTATTATATAATTTTATTTATATGTCTTCACATACTTTTATATATATATATATATATATATATATATATATTGTACGTCAATATATGTATTATATTATAATAATATATATTTTATATTTATATTTATAAATATTATTTTATTTTTTATTTTTAATAAACATAAGTCTGGTTAGGAACCATGTTTGTGGATTTTGAAGGATGCCTAACCGCTTTCTTTCGAAATAATTTGAATTCTTACCTAGAATATAAACTGGTTTCGTAGATTAAAACACAAGTCATACATGTTAATAAGTAAATAGATTTTCCTATTTTCCTTAAAAATTAGGTGGTGATTCTGTACAAAAATTAATTCTTTTGAGTTCATTAGTTGTCGTGCTTGTTTTATCCTAGGTAAAAATAGGGCATGACAATATGCTAACTCTAAAAGACCATGACATACACGTGCTGATTATACAGTCTTACATCATCATCATGTTGCAATATTTTATAAGATTATTGATCGAGAACTTCAAGAACTCAATAATCATTTCAATTAGGTGACTACTAATTTGCTTCATGGAATTTCTTATTTGAATCCAATTTACTCATTTTCTAATTTTAACATCATGAAGATAACGAGAATGACTAAATTATTTTGTGATGACTTCAATGAATTTAGTATGGGTGCTCTTGAGAATTAATTTGCCACTTATATTACCGATGTTTCTCGTATTGATGAAAAAGTTTTCTATTCTATATAGACATTGTGATCTCTCAAGAGAATTAGTTGAGATAAAGAAGCACTTAACCTTTCCTCTAGTATTTTGCTAAGTGAAATTTACTTTGCATCTACTAGTTGTCACTACATTCGTTGAAAGAACTTTTTTGACAATGAAATTTATTAAGAATGTCTTGTGAAATTGAATGAATGATGAATAATTGAGCGGTTTCTTGGTGCACTACAAGAAAAAGGACTATTTAAGACCAACATTTGGGGACGAGTCAATTATTTGGTCTCTAAAAATATACTTATTAGGATGAGATTAAATTCCGATCTCTAATTGTATATTTTTTTTGGGAAGGTACAAAATATGATCCTAAAAAAATTATTAACCGGTCTCTATTGATAATTTGGAGCCTTGAGCGGGAAATTAGGCGCCAAACTTTAATGGAAATTTTAATAAAAAAATTAAAAATTTTATTTTTCGCTAAAACATATACTTCTAGTATATTCAATGGTACCAAAAAGAAAATAAAAAAACTTTGTTTTCTATTCAAAATACAAGTCATCCCTATAAGCTTTGCCCTAATTGTTTTCAAGGCAGCTTTGCGAATTTCTTGTTGAATTTACGTTTTCCCTAACTCTCCTTTCCATCGCTCAAAGTTTTGTCAATTTTGTTTTGCCATTAACTTTTTTCCCTAGTCTCAATTTCCATCGTAGATTCCATGCCAGCTCAGGTATGATATCTCATCCAGCAAGTTGTTTGCTTGGTTTCACTTTATTTTCGACAATTTATTCCTTCAATTGCTTGTTTGATTCCAGTTGTTTTTGTTCTTTTTGTTCTCTCTCTCATTTTAATAATTAGTTAAAAGGTTACTGGGCTGGAATTCACTGATAATTTGAAGATTTTGAAGTGTCTTCAAGTTTGATTTATTAGGGCCATTTAGAGCAAAGTAAAGTTGTAGTATGTAGCCGTCGCTGAAATCACACAAAATCATTGGGTCAAGTGTACTGGTGATATTGATGCTCTTAACATTTCACCTAATCCTTTTGATATCCCTTTCGATCGCCGGTTTGAGGAAGAGGAGGAGGTTTTCACCATACGTGAGGTGAGTGGTGCTGATTATGGGAATGATACTATATTGTAAGTACACTAAGGATATCCTTGAGTTTCTTCAAGTCTTATGGGAATATACTGGTGAAGGTGAGAGGTTTTCAACGAGGCCACCCATTGCGGTGGATGAAACCAGAGTATTTGTTTAAGTCCAGCCATGTGATGAGGAGATTACATCTCCATGTCAGGTAAAAAATCTAAAAGATGAAACTTGTCCAATTTGTTATGAGGAGATTAAAGACGAGACTGAAGTGATTACAATTTATTGTTTGCCCGCCTTTCACGTACGATGTCTTCTCCTATTGCTATCCATGAAAAACACTTGCCCAACTCGTCGAGCAGTCTATCCTTTGCATTATTCTCCCCTTTTGGACCGTCAACGTCATAAGCAAAAACATAACATGTTGGAGGCCGCTGATGTTTGAATTATATATGTGCTCTTTATGTTATTGGTGCAGATTCTTTATTTTTTGTAGTGATGTGATTTTTCACATGACTAATATTAATATGAAAGAAAGGTGATTTGTTTAAATGTGCTAGAAAATATTCAATTGCTAGCTGTTTTATTTCTTTCAAATTCTTAACTAGACAGTGGCAACAATTCTTGCTCAGCATAATGAGATAAGCATTGTTAATTCTTCTTGTATGTCTTTTTGTCAAGTTCTAGTGAAGTTGGAAATATCTAACGTGTGTGAAGATCAGTCCCTTCATATGAGATGCAAGCGCATGTGAAACGCAAAACTTCACTTTATGTGTTAAAACAAGTTATTTCTTTATATGCAAAGGGAATGTTCATAAGGGACATAGAAGTAGTAGCTGGATTCATAGGATCATGTGTAACTAGTTGCTGTTTTTTCTCGATTGTTGATATTCTTTTGATGAAGTTAATCAGCAGCTTTCTTTCTGTATCAAGAAATTGTATAAAAAATTCATCGGAGACATAATTAAAGTAGCTTAGAGGAAGCTATTTTGTAACAACTTGGGAACACCTAAGTGGTTCTTTCCCAGTAACCAACAGTGCCACCGATTTCAATAGTAAAAGGTCTTTCATTGATGTTCCTGTCAGTAAGTAGAGGTGCTCTTTTATGATGATTTGAAGAAGCCATTTGAGTTGTTCGGAGAGTGGAGATTCTTAGAGTAATGGGTGAGAGATAAGATTTTAAATCTACCACTAAGAAACAGTGGGATTCATTTTTGGAGTTGCGTCTATTTTTCTGATCTTGATATTTTTTATTAGTTATTCTGATGCTTTGGAAAAAACTGAATGTTTGATAGGGTTATTCTGATGCTCAATGAAATCATAGATAAAGAATGTTGGACTGAAACTTAGTAGTTAGCCAACTACTTATACTGTGAAACTTATAAAATTTTAGTTGAAGTCATATATTAAGGCATAATATGATTAATATGTCAAATATAATATTCACCAGATCATCAATTAACCACATATTATTGTTTTATGTATATTTCCTCTAAAAGCTTGCAGTAGTCATGTATTGCTTTGCAAATATAGAGTTATTTATGACATCAGTTCAGAATTTGAGGTTAATGCATTCAACATCTGTTAAGAACTATCTAAGGCATCTGTTTCCTCCAATAATTAGTTCTGTTTGTTAAGAGCTATCTACGGCATCAGGAGTTTGAAGTCAATGTATTCAAAGTTATTTTTAAACTTTTGAGGCCTTAATTAACGCATGACTAGTTAGTCGAAGCAAACACCTTTATGAATAGACATATGGAAAAAACTAAAGCATACCAAATTGAAATCTTTATAAAAGCATTACAATAGTGAAAAAAACTGTATGTAATATTTAGAGGGATCATTGTCGCCAAGCAAATGGCTAGTTATTCAAATATGCGCTCACCTAGACTAATTCCGCCATTGCTAATTGTCTTTTTTTTTTGTTGGGTTGTATTAATGGAAACTTCAAGTGGGTATCTGAAATATCACCAAAATTCCTCGTTTGGTTCTTCTAGAAGAGACGTCTCTTACAGGTTTGCTTACTTCACCTTTTTTTTTAAAGAATTAAATTATTCTTTATTTTAATTTTTAATTATAATTCGACATGAAATTTATGATCCTAACATGAACTTGTTTTTTTATTTTATTTTATTGGTATTTCTCTTGGTTACATTTTCTTTTTTAGTAAAGAATCTTACTTTAATTTCTGATTTAAAAAAATGTGATTCAAATTGGAGTTTCTACTTCAATAGCACTTGTTTTTGAGTTTAAGTGTGTTAATATGTTCACTAAATATTAGGAAATTATTGTTTCTTGGCTCCTAACTATATTAATTTAAGATTAATCTGATGATGCTGACTTGCCATGCCCGTCTTCATTTCCGTTATTACTTTCTATATACTGGTTGGAACTGTTTTTTGATTGAGTAGAAGGTATATCAGAAATAGCACGGTAGTGGTATGGTCTTCGTACACTCTACTCTTCTCGACCCTGCTTTGTGAGATTACATTGGGTATGTTGTTGTATGGTTTAATTTTTCATTTCTTAAGTAAAGAATCTTACTTTAATATCCAAAGGAAAAAAAGGATCACTGGGAATTAGTATTTGTGTGTTATAATTATTGAGTTTGGGCATGTTTTGGTAGGTGCACTAAATAATTTTTTTGGAATCATTTTCTGTGTGTTGGTTGGATTCTGCTGTTGGAACTCTATCTGGATTTTCATCATATCAATTTTAGCATTAAATTACACATTGCAAATGGCTAATGTCAATTCATCTATTTGCTCTCATCAAAACTACCTTATATTACTGGTAACCTGCTAGTAGAAGTAGTGCACTATATGAAACTATTTAGAAATACATTGCCACACTTATCGATAATCGAAACCTAAATAATGAACTTCATGAAGAACAGTATTACTTGTTATCTACTAGTAGAAGTAGTGCAGTATATGAAACTATTTAGAAATACATTGCCACACTTACCGATAATCAAAACCTAAATAATGAACTTCATGAAGAACAACATTGTCAATGTATTGATCTACAACAAAAATAGCCCCTCAATAAACGTTCATGTAACATCATTCTAATGGCAAACCATAGACTCATCTTCAATGGTGAAATCTAAACAAGTGACTATAATATCTCCAACTAAGTTAAATAACAAAGCTGCAAACTTCCATCCATGAAACAAATGGTAACATCTTTTGTAGGAATTTGGTGTAATGAGACAAACTGTACTTGTCCCAATGTTGTAGTCTCATTCTTTCTCTTGAATTATTTTAATTACTTGCTTGCATTTTGTTCGGTGCTATACTGCTACTTTTTGATCTTCTACGTATTTCAAGTTATAAAATTTCGTAGAATCTTTTCATTCTACTTTTGTAACACCCCGTATTCAAGTACATGTATTGGCGTATTCAAGTACGTGTATTGGTCTTATTTATATGGAATTAATTTTTTATTTTATTTATACCGAAATTTGCCCGTCGATGGTTCCATACGAAAGTTATTGAATAAGCTTTCCAACGATATAAAGATTTCCAAAAATGGATAAGTTTCAGATATAATCGAGCACGTTCGAAACTATAAAACGGTGGTCGGGATATTGTGAACAGTAAATGTGCAGGAAAATTTCCTGCACACAAACTACTGAGGCCTGCCAGTTTTTTGGGTCGACTTTAAACGATCATAACTCCTTGTACAAAATGAACTGTGTGAGCTGCTATATATCGATGAGAAGCCCCGAGTCTTCTTTCTAATGCAATTGGTTTCATCCAAATCCAACATCTGAGTAAGGAGTTATACTCGTTTTACTTCAGCCTCTCAAAACAGATTTTTAGGGTCAACTTCAAACGATCATAACTCTTTGTACAGGACGAAC
The DNA here is from genome assembly GCA_030864225.1 of Capsicum baccatum var. pendulum. NCBI lineage: Eukaryota > Viridiplantae > Streptophyta > Magnoliopsida > Solanales > Solanaceae > Capsicum > Capsicum baccatum. The sequence goes on along the minus strand of CM061551.1, from coordinate 128,533,325 downwards.
TGGGTGGCCTACTTTATATGAAATGAAAGCCCTTTGAATTATCTTTCCAACTATACCAATTTCACCCAAATCCGATATCGGAGCAAAGAGTTATGGTCGATTTACTTTAGCCTATCAAAACAGTCCACCATGAACAGATTCGGATTTACTTAAATTTTTAAGGGCAATATGGTCATTTTCCATCACCTCATGGACGAAAATTGGTCATTATATACATATACTTAGCCTCATATCCATTATTTATCATCCATTATTGAAGAATAAGAAACCCTAACCAAATTTCAACTCCAATTATCTTGTGATTCAATCGTAGAAAATCCAAATTGATTTCGTAGTTGTGTTCACCGTCTCGAGGGCTTCGAGAAGCACCCCTTATTTGTGCCAACAGGACTTCGAAATCAAAAGGGTCATTTTATGGAAAGGATGTAAATTATGTTGGTGTTGTTTATATAGATATGTATATATATATGCTTGTGAGCATAAGAAGTATGTTATTTGATTGTTGTTGAAAGATGATTGGAAATGATGTTGGATTATTTTTGTGCATGGTTGAATTATGTTGAATTGTGAAGGGATTTGGTGTGATGATGTGGTATTGAAATGATGATTATATATATATATACACACATAAATCTATTGTTCAAGTTGGTTTTTGGAATGCTTTGCAAATATTGGTTGTATGGAATTATGGAAGAGAATTGTGGTGTTGGGTTGCTAATACTAGATGCCAAACATTTCATTGTAGATAAGTGATTTGTAAAGGCGGAAAGTTGTGTTGAATTGGTATCCGAATCTACAACGAGGTATGTAAAGCATACTCTAACAATGTTCTTTGGCATGAAAACACCAATGTTCCATCAAGTAAGATTCCGAGGTTGTCCGAAAATATGTATTGTTCTACATTACCAACGAAGTTGTTTCCATTTTATAAAGTGTCAAAATATTTCATTGATATACCAAAAGGCTCCTATTTCATTGTTGTGATATTGATGATTCTGAAACACATTGTTGATGTACCAATGAGTCTTTATTACATCGTTATTGTATAAAAGGTCTATTACTTGGTTCCTATTGATGTATCATTGTTTCAAAGTATCAAAAATGTGGTAGCGACCGAAATAACAATCTCAAAGATTAATTAAAATAAGTGATGGAAGTTCTCTCTTATCGGGTGGTATCCCAGGGGCATAAGCCTAGCATGGGTCGATCCCTATTTATGTGATTATGGGTGGTATCCCAGCTGCATAAGCCTAGTATGGGTTGATCCCTATTTATGTGATTATGGGTGGTATCCCAGGGGCATAAGCCTAGCATGGGTCGATCCGAGTTGATATTTACTGGAGGCAGCCTAATGGTCACAGTACAGTACAGTAATGATTACAAAGATGATAAGAACGAAGGTAAAGTGATTGAATAAATGCAATGTACATGTTGTCACAAGTTCTAGTAAGTGTGGTCCACTTCTATTACGATTTATTCACTTGTTTCTGATTTCTATTGAGCTCCTATATCATATGTGATTATCTACAGCTTTACATACTCAGTACATATTTCGTACTGACGTCCCCCACGGGTACCTGCATTTCATGCTGCAGGCACAGGTACCTCAGCTCATACATCGCACAAGTAGGAGCCAGGTCATACAGCTATTGTTGGTGAGCTCCAGTTTGCTTCGGAGCTTTCCGAGTCGGTTCCTTATGTTTTGTTATTGTACAGGAGTCGTGTGTGGGCGGGGGTTTGTCCCGACCCTAGTTATGTCATGTATATCCTAGAGGCTTTGTAGACATAAGGAAGGGTAAAGTCATGGAAGTTTATATAGTGATGTTATATTTGTATATGTGGTGGCCCTGACGGCTAAGTATTATATATATATATATATATATATATATATATTTGTGCGTGTTGTGCTGATACAGGTAATTAGACCTTTCTATATGCAACGAAGTGTTGTCCAAATTTTTGGTGACATGTAAGTGAAAGTACAGGTATTTGAATGGGTTCTCCCGGGCCTTCTCGGCTTCGGGTGCCAATCCGACCCGATGAGATTTTGGGGCGTGACAACTTTCAAGTTAGAGATCTCGTTGTATTGTTTCATAAAGAAAGAAGATAGAGAAAAGGAAAAGGAAAAAATATGTCTTATTCTTTTAATCCTTTATAATGAAAATTTAGATATAGCTTTTAGGCAACAATTACTACTCAATCTTAAACTACTTGGGGTTGGCTATATAAATCCTCATCGTTAATGACTTCATGTCACTCCGTTCAAATATGAATATTGCTTGCGACTTGTCAGATATAGAATGCGATCAAGAATTTATTAAATAATTTAAAAATAGGGTGAGTAATATGAGAAATACATAAACATTAGATTTGACTTCTTAAGGTTGTATTACTCATTTTAAAGTATTAAATGTAATCTTATGTTTAGGTCGTATAATTTCATAAAGCAGATAATAGTCGGCTCATGAAAGATCTTCTCTCATTTTCACGTGGTCCTACCAAATATTCAACACATTGTAATGGTTACATTGTAAATGGATATAGATTTTATGCAGAAGATTATGATCGATCTCTAAGGACTCAAAATTGTGGTGTTGTTGTAGCTAGCAAGAATGATGAAGATAATGAGATGTTTGATTACTATGGAGTTTTAACTGATGTGATTGAATTGCAATTTATCCCGGATAGAAGAGTGATTTTGTTTTAGTGTAATTGGTTTGATGTGCATGATAGAATAAAAGGAATAAAAAGACATGAGTATGACTATGTAAGTGTGAATTCGAGTAGATTTTTAAAAACAAACGAGCCTTTTATTTTAGTGGATCAAGCATCTCAAGTATTTTATGCTAATGATAATTTCAATAAAGGTTGGCATACAGTGAGGAAGACTCAACCTCGTGATTCGTATGAGGTTGTGAAATAAATAGATGATGATGTAGATGACTTAGAAAGTCCTTCAAATGCTGTAGATGATTTAGAAAGTCCAACACAAAAGAAACGTAAAAGAATTGATGAGGTGAAGTATCTCATAACTTACTTACTACTAAAAACTTCTATTCTTTTAGCATTAAAATTTTTAGTTATAATACTTTTTGTATAGATTTTGAGATTTTGTGAAGCACAGAGACTACGTTGACTGTATTCTTTAGTTGAATGGGTAAAAAGTTTTCTTACTATTTTTTTTACTTCTGGCTCTTTTTGCAGGTTCATTATGAAGACCGAAAATGAGGATCGATCAACTATTAAGAGTACTATGAAATATACTTTCTGCGCACCTGGTGCAATTGGAAAGGGACGGGGAAGAGGGCTAAGATCTTTGATAACAAAAGGAAAAACTCTAAGTACGAGTTCATTAAGTTCAGTTTATCAACCTAATGATGTAGTTAAGCAATACATCCTAGAATTTGAAACAAGTAAGGTTTTTTAACTTATTAGAGTTTTAAATTGCATATATAACTTGAATTAAATATCATAGCTTATTTTTGGTCAATAAAAATAGATGGTTCTTCTAACTTATTTTTGATCGTTCTTTCTTGTGCTACAAAATATAATTCCTCAGGTATTAGTAATATGATTTTTTTTCTCCAGGTTCTATTGGAAAGGGACCAGCAGAAGGAGTTACAAACTCTACCATATGTTCTAGTCAAATAATGGGAACGACAATACATAAGAGGTTCGCAGTTCAGGAGAATGAGTTTACGCTAGTTAATACTTCATTATCTCTATCTACTAATGAGGTTAAACCATATTTATAAGATGTTGAAATAAGTAAGTTTTTCAAATCAAATTTCTATTGAGGATTTTTTGTTTGTGAAAGGTGTGATAGTGGCTGTGGAGTTCCTGCCACACTCTGTGAAGGTTGTGGTTGATACTTCTTGGCGTAGTCTACTTCTTGTCATGTTTTGTTTGATATTTGTGCCAGTTGTGTCACCTGTGGCTGCGTCGTGAACTTGAAAAGTGGCTTATCTGTGGTAGTTGTGCTACATCACTTTGTCATTTTTTAACACTGGTTGGGAAATGGCCAGACCTATAAATTACTTGTAATCACTACTTATGTTAAATTACCTGATATCACTTTGACTAGTTATGACAGTTGTTTCATCTGTGCCTGCTTCGTATACCTGAAAAGTGGCTTGTCTGTGGTAGTTGTGCTACTTCACTGTGTCATCTGTTAACACTGGTTGGCAAACTGCCAGACCTATAAATTACCAGATATCACTACTTATGTTAACTTACCTGATATCACTTTGACTAGTTGTGATAGTTTTGTTACCTGTGGCTGCGTCGTGAACTTGAAAAGTGGCTTGACTAATCAAGTTGTGCTACTTCACTGTGTCAACTGTTAACACTGGTTAGGAAACTGCCAGACCTTTAAATTACTTGAAAAGTGGATCATCTATGGTCGTTGTGCTACTTCACTGTGTCATCTGTTAACATTCGTTAGGGAACTGCAAGACCTATAAATTACTTGATATCACTACTTATGTTAATTTACCTGATATCACTGCTAATGTCAACTTGCCCCAGCTGGTACCTTTTATTTTACCCATTTTAATACAAGTGGGAAAACATATTCTGTTAGGCATCCCAGCTTCCCATTACAAGATCATAGCTGGATATGCCACTCACTCTAGGGTGCACAATGCATGTATTTTCACCCCTCAACCAAAGGTCTTGCACAAAAGTTAAATTTTTTGTACCAACCACATTAATGACTCCAAATGAAGGGTATAAAAGATCCCTTTTAGGAGTGAAACAATATGGTCCTGTTATAGCTGCCATATTAAACTTAAAATTTTTAAGCTCATACAACTGTATATTTGTTTTAGAAGGTTCTACAGGGAAAGAGCAAGGAAAAGGAATTACAAGCTCTACCATGTTATCTGGTCAAGTAATGGGAACAACGATGTATAAGAACTTTGTGGTTCGTGAGAATGAGTATATGCAAGTTTATACTCCATTTTCTTCATCAACTAATCAAGTTAAGCAATGAACCAAAGAGGCTGAAGCAAGTAAGTTTTTTCAAGTAAGTTAAGTTTTTATAATTTAAGTATTAGTAACATGATTTGCTTTCTCTAGTTGCCATTGGGAAGGGACCAGATGGAGAAGACATAAGAATGGGAACGATACGTAAGAACTCCTTGGTTCTTGAGAAAGCGTATAAGCAAGTTGATACAACATTTTCTCCATCAACTAATCAAGTAAAGCAACGAAACAAAGAGGCTGAAACAAGTAAGTTTTTTTTTTTTTTGCAAGTCTGTTGTGATTTCGATGGTTTTCAAAAATGCTGAAATTCTAATTTTATCTCAAATTTAATTTTTTTTAGGCATAATCTATAGGAAGATATTTTTTGGCTCCCAACGGTTATTTTTTAATTAAATCGGATCTAATTCCTAGATTTTTGTGCTTCTTGTTAGGAGTTTTTAAGAATAGTGTGGGATCTAATGAAGGAATGCGATCAATGGGTAACAATCCTCTGATTCTTGAGAAAGAGAACATGCAAACTAATATTTCATTGCCTCCATCTCCTGATAAAGTTATGAAACCCTCCCAAACTGTTGAAATAGGTATGGTATTTACACTTTATGTATTATTAAATTTATAGAATTAAATTTTATTATTATAGTTCTTACCAAATTATGATGTTGTAGGATCATCTAATCCTAAAAAGGTAAAAAGAATTCGAGGGAGCAACAAGTGCAAGGAAGTTGCATCACTTGAAGTCGGGCAAAAGCTGAAAGTAACCTTTTACAATAATAAAATGGTAGAAAAAAATAGCAATCTATTTTCGAGAAACTTGAAAAAAATAATTCGTGACAGTAACATGTGTCCATTGGCTGTATCATCATGGAGTGATATTAAGAAATAAAATTTGGATCACATGTGGGCAGCTATTGAGGTAACAACTGTAGTCGATAGTATGAATGGGAATTTGGACCTTTTTTGCTTTGTTCTAACTAATGTTGTGTATTCATTATTGTACGATAAATTTGAGAGTGATGATATGAATGATCATTGTGATCATATCTTTGAATGGATGAATGAGTTCTGGAATAAATGGAGAGGACACTTGCATAGTAAATATGTGAAAAATAAGTCAATGGTACATGCTCTTAAATGTAAACCAGAGAAAGTAGAGAAGAAGGACTGGGAGTGGTTAGTTAAGGAACATTTTTGTTTCGAAAGTTTTCAGGTATTCCATTTCGTAGCACTATATTACTTACTTTATAATTGTGTGTGGATAGACTTCTTTTTTCTAAAAAAAACAATGGTTTTGTTTATGTTGCTCTGTATTACCTGTTAGTTCTTCCCTATAAACTTTATTTGTTGATGCAATTTCAGAATTTGCATTTGAATAGATGCTAAGTTTATTGTTTAAGAATAATACAGGCGAGAAACAAAAGGAATACAACAAACCGAGCTAATTTGACAATGCTTCATCATATTGGTAGCAAGTCTATTCGAGAGATAATGTATCAGCAGGTAGTATCAAAAATTATTTTCATTATAGAATACTTATGAGGTATTATTTGACATATTCTCTTTGATGTAAAGGGTGGGAAAGATGACAATCCTCCGGATTTAGGGACTATTTTCTATGAGACTCGTAAGAAAGACAATAAGCTTGTTGAACCTGAAGCAATTGAAAAACATGTGCGTTTGGTAAATTAAATTTGTAAATTACTAAAAATTATTATGAGTTCTGATTAAAAATGTCCTTTTATTTATCGTGTAATATCAGATTAAAGAAATTGTGAAAGCAGAACCATCTCTACCTACCATAGAGATTGTAGAAAAATGTTGGGGACCTCAAAATCGTAGTCATGTAGTTTGCTTTGGCGGTGGAGTAAAGGCGAAAGATATAAAAGGGGGCACTTCTTCAAAGACTGAATTACTGTCATCTCTACGTTCAACTCGAGAGGACAATAAATCCTTGATTGAGGAAAACAAATTAGTGAATGATCGTTTGGCAACCTTAGAAGATGAGATGGAAAAAATAAGAAAAATGCAAGAATTTTTTGCTGCTCAACAATCTCATATCCCTCATACGACCTCACCCGTTTCAAATGAATGACACTGGCTTATTTTGTTGTCCAAGTAAGTATTTATTTTACTTGGTTATTACTTAACTATATTTTATCAAGATTCTACCTTGAACTTTGTTGGAGAATTATGTTAGGCTGCATTTACCTTTATTTTCATGTATCGCATTGTTATAAGTGGACTTGAGTATGGAAATTGGGATGTGGGGGGCTTGAGTATTTCTTGGTGATGCTTGGATTATAAGTAAATGAGATGCTTGATATAGTGTATTTTTTTAAACAAAGAAGATGTATGACTGAAAATGTGGATGTATAAGTGATGCTGCGAGTAACAATACACTAAGATGGATTTTCAGTAGAGATTTCCAAGTGATGAATTGAGTAGATATTTCCAGCTGCTTCTACCATAGTGAACTTATAAGTAATGCCCTGCTGCTTCTTTTCAGTAGAGATTTGAGTAGACATTTCTCAGTAACGCCCTGATGCTTCTTGTGTGTCTATTCGAGAGATAGCGGACTGCTACTTCTTGTGTGTCTACCTGCTGCGAGTAACAATAGCAGACTGCTGCTTCTTACGTGTTTATTCGAGAGATAATGTATAGTAGATCCATATACCTGCTGCTGCTTGTGTGTTTTGTTGAAACTGTTTTGCTTCTTCAATTTCTCTCTAGTAAAACATGTCTCTGGAAAGATTTAGTTACATTATTACAAGAAAAATATATGTGGTATAATAAAACAGCTCCAGTAAAAGGTCTGTTCACCTTTAGTTTGGTTTATTTAAGAATATATGTGGTGTAAGAAAACATCAAACTGCTTTCACCTTCCTGAATGAGCAAGACCTTCACAAAAGTTAAAGCTCAATAGTTACCCACTTTATTCCACTTGTATCAACTTGAATATCATGTCATGCAACTCTATCATGTTATGTTATTGTGCAAGAGTCTTTGTCATGGTTGTTTAACTAAAGGATTGACTTTTCGAAACTTTGTTTTGACAGTTTTTGAAGATTGAAGTTACAAGAGAAGATGCAAGTTTAGATGATGCACAAACTTAATATTATTTTGCTAAGAACATTATGTAAAGCTTGACATCATATTCTAGTTCGGGATGTTAATTTGTTAAGTTTTTTTGTTTAAAAAATCTTGAAACTATTGACAATATTCTAGCTCGGGATGTTGATTGGTTAAGTTTTTTATTGTTTAGCAAATATTGAAATTATATTTATTATACTTTGTCATTTTCAGTAATAATTTTATATTTAACAATGAAATATATACATTTATGATATTAAGTTTTAGTACGTACCATTGGTGATAAATTATAGATACAAATATAATATTGTTTGGGCTAAACATTAATTTAGGACGAGTTAGTTGCTTGTCTCTAAAGGTTAATAAGGACTGGTTAGTTTCTCGTCTCTAAAGATTAATCAAGGACGAGTTAATTGCTTGTCTAGATAGAGTAATTTAGGACAAGGTAGTTACTCGACGCAAAAAGGTTTTAGCGACCACAAAATAACTACTTTTTTAAAATAAAAATCATATATTTGGAATGATATATACGGTCTCTAAAAGCATTTTTGGGACCGAAAATGTTACTGTCGCTAATAACATTTAACGACCAGATAGAACACCTCGTCGCAATTGACCTTTAGCGAAGAAGCCTATTAGGACGAGCATTTTTCCATCCTAAAAGGTCATTTGCGACTAGAATTGGACTTTTAGGGACCAGATTTTTCTTCCCTAAAGGTTGTTTTTCTTGTAGTGGTGGCTTATGTAAAAAAAGATGTATTTATTAATATTTCTAATGATACTATTGTAAAAATATTTCAAGAGATGAAAACTCATCGAGTACGGTTGTGATAATATAATTATATATTTTTTTATTAGTAAAGTTTTATTTTTTTTGTGTGTGTGCTTACTTCTTTAAAATTTGACACTCCTCAATAAAAATTCTCACTCTCTCGGTGATGATAGTTAATAGCCGCAACTAATATTTGTAGTGAATAATGGTGAGAAATAATAGTGGCGACAAGTGAAAATTTATAGTGATGTTTAGTAACATATGATTTGTGACAAATGGTTGTTGTTGTGGTAATGTGTAATTCACCACTCACGCAAATATATGTGGTCGATAGCTAATGTAAAATTAAATTATGTTCTCAAAAAAGACTTGTAATTAACTATTTGCTGGATCAAATTATTATGACTTATCAACTGGAGCATTTATAAAAAAGTGGTTGTTATAAACTAATACTACAATATTATAAAAACTTTATAATAAAGAAAATTGGGAGAGTTCAAGAATTACGAAGTCCTCGGGTTGGGGTTATAGTAGCTTACAATTCTGTTGAGTTAACCATGGGAATAAACTTATTATTTATCTAGTTTACAAATGACTTAGTCGACATTGCATGTAGGCTCTTCTCAATGTCCATTTGCCAATTAAAACTATTACAACTTCTATATTTGTTACAATCGGATTTATCAGGTGATGATAATACCAACTTCAACCCATCAGTAGGTAAGCCAAGTCATAATCCAGAACGATAAGTAACAGGCTAGCAAACGGAAGGTATAAAAACAAGAAAGATAAACAACAATAATAATAAAATAAGCGGAAGCAAAAAGGTTAAAAAAAGGGCAGCTCAGTGCACTAAAGCTCCCACTATGTGGAGGGTCTCGAGAAGGCCCCACCATAAGGGTGTATTGTACGCAACCTTACCTTTCATTTCTGCCAGAAGATATTTTCAAGGCTTGAACCCGTGACCTCCTGATTACATGGAAGTAGAAAGGATATACATACATAATACTATACAAGTGAGGGAGAGGACAAAATATAACAAAATAATCTCGCTCAAGACCTAGTACGGTCGGTTCTAAGAGCCACTAAAACCAAAAAAAGAGTACCAGATTATATCCAAAGCATACATATATAAATCGTAATCTCAAAAATACAAATGACTGTAACTAAAAATAGATGGAGAAGGATCAACTTTGGACTCTAAAAAATTCACCCCGTCTCTAGATCAGTTGCAAGGCCTAAGGACAACCTCAATATCGATGGCTCATACACGAATCTACATCAGAAAAATAACACAGAAGTGCAGTACAAGTCCCGAAACAGTGGATACTCAGTAGATATCATTGACCAATTGAGCTCAAATTTAAAAAAATCATAAATATAAAGTATGAGAGTGTAAGCTAAGTCAAGTATAAGGGATAGAAATGTAAATATCAATCTATACTAGGAAAATGCAATATATGAAATATATAACTCAAAAGTAAAAGGAAAGACAGAGGGCACACATAACAAGACAAATAACCCAATTGAGATTCCGAAATCCCGGTGAGTGCAAACAAGAGAAAATTGAATATAAGAAGCATAAATTACCTTTGACCATGCCCATGTCAAGTAACTTTCCAATCTCAGATCCATAATGGTAGTATATACTAGGCTTGAACTGGCATCAATGAATAATAACGAGAGGCTAGACACCGGGCTCAAACTAGAAATAGTGGATAGTAACAAGAGGCCAAATAATCCATGTAAAATCATTAGAACGGCCGTACCAAAAATAAGCACCTCGGCCATAACTCACAAGAATAATCATGATCAATACCTAAATAACCAGACCGTAGTCATAAAACGATACCAAAATCGAATCGGATCTCATAAGTAACATAATGTACCAGCAATGTATGAAGCCATAAGGAGTAAACCATAATCCAAAACCAAATTCCATGCCCATGCCAAAACTCATGATAGTAGCAATAGGGCACTATATTTAAAACGAAACTAAACTATAAGTATAAATATACGTCTAAAACCCCAAGCATGGAATAGCTAGCGAAAGTCCAGGTTCTTCAATCTACTCTTGGTAAATTAGATCACTAAGTTAAATCTCCAATTACTAAACCTAATAAGGTCCAACGGGTTCCTTTCCTAAGTAAAAATAAAGCGGGTCTGGGTCAAGTACTATCCGACCCGTGAAACATGCAAATAACTAGGTATAAGTCAATCACAACTTAAATTAACAGCCTAAAGTATCCTATCAAGTATCCAACTAAGCCTAAAGGAGTTTTATTTTTATCATGCCCATTCCAAGGTCCTGATAATCCAACCTGTGGTAGAACCTACTTGAATTTATTATATGGCTTCCCAATGCCATCCCAAGGTACTATAGGTGCTAATTCTCGTCGTAGAGGATGATAATATGTTATACTAAGGGAAATCGAGCCTGGATCCTACTAAAAAGGGGCCCTAACTGGCTAATTATGACAAAAAATATGCTAAAATCATAATCGGGATAAACTATCCACCCAAAACTAGCATAATAATATGTCAATATCATAATTAAGCTTAATCTAAGAGAAGGATAAACCTAGACTACCTTAATGTCACACAATGCTCGCCGAATCCTCTAAACCAAAGCTTTCCCAATGAGTTGCCAAACTATCAAAATAATTCTCTATGCATCATATCAAAGAAAAATGATACCCATATTCCATATATATGCTCCGGGTCAAAAATTAGCCTAAAAATTCCACGTGCAGTCTACTTGTGGAATCGTGAAATTGAAATCGCCATAGTGTCCTATGTAGCTCAAAGATCAATTTCCACATATATTTGGCTAAGTCCAATATCAAGGCAACTCTAAAAATGAATCGCAATACCATCAGAAAATTTAAGAATCAAGTCAAAGAATCACTAGAAAATTAATGGGACACTTGCGAATTAATAATGATTTAGGGCCCACAAACAAATCCCCAAGCTAAACTCAACTCAACTATATAGTTCCCCTGTAATTCACGAACTATAATGATTTATAATAACATTTGTACTTAGAAAAATATGAGGGAAAATGAAGGAGAAGATATATATACTGATAGGGGTTTCCTCGTTGTTGTCGCTAGGTCCCTTGGTCGCAGCTGTGACATCCCACTAATGGGACCATCGTGATTGTGGTGGCCTAGCCATGCAATCGTAATGAACAAGCTGGTTTGGCCTCATGACCTCCTTCATCGTGCTTGCAAGTACTCAAGATTTGCAATTGCCAAGACTAAGACTATGGACCCTCGCAATAGAGGGGGTCCTCATCTGGACACCAATGAAGGTTTTGGGCCTATACTAGGTGCTGATGCACCCGTAATTATTGGCAAGTTTCATATATCTTGATCGGGCTCTCGAGATTCATTCAGAATCTCGCAAGCATAAAAGAACTGTGCTACCCAACTAAATTTGCCATTATAGACTTAATGGCATTAAAATTTCCATTTGAGGTCATTTCAGTAAAAAATGGGTCCCACAATAGTTGTTTTAATAAAATCCCATGAAACACCTTGGTTTCTGTTGGGTATGAATAGTATGGTCCAGTTGTAAGCTGACCAATGTTGGTTGGTGAGATGAATTTTGGTCATTGGAATGGGTACGACTTGGTGGTATGAGTCGTATTGTTGGATACAGATTATTTGGTTTCTTCGTTTAACCTTAACTTGGTAACTTAAGTTGGATTTGAGTACGAGTGGATCACCAGGAACCATAAGCCAGGGTACGAGTCGTACCAGGGACTCGTATGATGGACAGTGTTCAAACCTTTTGTGATTCTATCTTGCCAGGGATATGTGTGAAGGGTACGAATCGTATGCTGTCAATATGACTTAGGTGGGATGATTCATACACTGAACAGTGTTGGGTCCAAGGGTTAAGGCTTAGGATACGAGTGGTGGATACCCTTCGTATCAAAGGGTATGATTTGTGAGGGTCAATCGTACCCCTGTGACGGGATTTTGTGCAACTTAAGTGGGGGTAATCTAGATATTTTTCCACTTACCCTACTAAGACCCCACGACTTCTAACTCATTTGTGAGGCTATTTACCCTATAATTCTATTCATTAACACTTAGAAACTCTTCCTAAACACTCTATAATTCTTTCAAGAGCTTTTGGGCAAGGAAGCTAGAGTTTCAACTAGAGGACTAAATTGGGGATCTTGTTGGTGGTTTATCTCCATCAACCTTATCAATTAAAGCATGTTTTCTTTCCTCATTGTTAGTTCCAATTAAAGGCATGGTTTTATACAATATTTTTATGATTTGAATATTGTATGATTTTGGGTTCTCAAATATAATTTGGGATTTTTGGTTATAAATATTTGGTTATGGTTTTCTCATGTTTTAATTGTGCTTTTAAATGCATTAATGGTTGTTTGGGATAATTGGTTGCATGGGAATGGTACTTTGGTAATGGAATTTGGTTTTGGAAATACTATGCCCCCAATGTGTTTGATAAAATGCCTTTAACAATGTGTCCACTATAATATTGGTTTTTTAATGAAACTTATGCATGGTTTTAACTTTGTAATGGAACCCTAAATGATATGAATGGTTTAAATGGATTGAAAAGGCCTTGGTGGCCACGATTTTGGTTAATTGAAAATCATGAAGGGTACATGAAATTCCATAAACCTATTTTTGGTTGGCTATGGACAAAACTTGCAAGTATTGTTGGTATGACGATACCACTACTAATATCCTTGGTTAATAAATGGTTAATGGATTGGATAGTTTCATGGTAATGGTTTTAATTAGGCAATAATAGCAGGGTGTGTGACAAAGTTGTGGAAGGTGGAGGTCCCGGAGGGACCAAAATCGGAAACTCATATTTGCCGATGTGATATTTGGTCTAAGTGATAGTGTGCATGATATCACACTTTATATTTGGGGGATGTACTAGTCATCCCAATTTTTTTTACCTGGCTGTGCGACTTCACGCACTGGGCCCTTTCAGCAGGGTGAGTTGAACCTATATAGCCCGTGGGTGTTTTAGAACGGCAAAGCTACACAACCCAGGTAAAGGTTTTAATGGAATGCTAAACACAGTCCCTCTTCTCGACATGGTTATATATATATATGTATGGTTTTGTGCATATGGATGGTTTTACTTAGTTTTATAAATGGCATTATTTTATCCTTATCCTAAGTTCATGCCAGCGATCACTCGCCAACCCGTCTTTGGGTGGCTGTACACCCACGCTATGTAGTAACCAGATGTTCTACTCTTCCTACATAGTTATTGACTTAGGGACAACAGTTGTATTGAAGTGGTGAGCTTCCATATTTTTGGAAGGCTCTATTTCATATTATGGATATTTTTAGATATTCTGATTTATTTATGGATGTTGGTTTTGGCTATGGTTGGGGGCATGTCCCAATTAGATATTCTTACTCTTTTGGCTAGAGACTTTGTGGTACTGATATGGGTTGGAATGGGCGGGATCGGTATTGGTGTCAGCCTTAGCATTGACATTGGTATTGGGGCTGATGTTGGTTAATGATATTATTGGTTATTCCATCGTACTTTATTTTGATATTAATCATATTATGTTTTGGAACTTATTTGGTTGTGGCCTGATTTATAGCCCTTATTTCAGTATTGATTTAGTTTGGTATGGTTAGACGGTTGATGTAGCATGGTTGGACTCAATTGGGTCAATCTCGGTTGTGATCTTATCCAGTGTCTTTATGTGAGCTGTTACACTATCTTGTTGTATGCTTAGAATTCAGCCAACTCAGGGCAGACAACTAGAGGTTGGGTTTGGTAATGAGAGTAGTCTCTGGTCTTGGTCTGACTTGGGACGCCCATTATGATAAGGCCCCCGGGAAGGTCATGTCAGAGAATATCATACACCATGGTTATTTGAAAACGAGCATTATTGTCCTCCGACAAATCAAGATATTGTCCAAAGCAGTTGTCCCTGAAATAAGTATTTAATTTTTGATCTCAAAGTATTTTTCTGAATGTATCAAAATATTTTTCCATGATTGACTTTATCAAAAAATCACCAGTTAAATCTGTGGCACCATCGCACTACATTCTCACAAGATAACAATCAGTGTTGAAGGTTTTGACTAACTCTTTAGTGAAAGGGCTATTAGCATTTGGATCAAGTTGACTTTTTAAAATAAATTCAACATCTCTTTTGAAACTTTCCTCTTTCTCGTGTTCATTTTCTTCTGCTTCTGATTTGATATCACTTGTACAACAAGCTCATAGAGTTGTGGATGTAGCCTAAGTACTTCTACTTCACTTATTTCTTTACTTTGACTTGATTCGCTTTTTTTCTTTTGGGAGCCATATTATCTAAAAATAAAAGGAAATAAAAAAGTTTATAATTGATTAATGCATCATTAAAAAAGGAATAACAGTAAATCTAACAAGTATAATATAATAAAATAACATTTTCCACAGATCACTTATCTATTGCAATAAATGGGTGATATGTTGCAACAGATCACTTACCTATTGCAACAAATGAGTGATCTGTTGGAAACAATAAAAATAGTTTCAATACTGTTGTGATCTCTTCCAATAGATCAGTCATTCGTTGAAATAAATGACTGACTTATTCAATAGATCATTCTTCTGTTGCAACAAATGGCTGATCTATTGGAAATAATAAAAATAATTTCAAGCAATACAGTTGTGATTTCTTCCAATAGATCACTCATCTATTGAAATAAATGATAGATCTATACAACAGATCATTCATCTGTTGTAACAGATGAGTTTTCTGTTGGAAGAAATCAAATTATCAATATTTTTTAGATTTCTTCTGACAGATCACTCATCTGTTGCAACAAATGACCCATTTGTTAGAACAAATCAAAGTTTGGACAAGTCATTTATTGGAATAAATGTTAAGATTTTATCCAACAGATGAACCATCTATAAACCATCTGTTGCAACAGATGGTTTATTTGTTAAAAAAAATAAACTAGTAGCAAAATTTATTCAATAAAACAACAATAATATTATCATTTATCAATACACCATTTTTACTAAGACCAACAATAACCCACAAACAATAAATCAATCCAGCACATCAACACAACACATACACACCAAGAATATCAATATTTACCATCAACACCAACATTGTACAAATACAAATAACAAAAAACTTCAAAAATGCAACAAACATCAATAAATTAAATCAACAGTTGTTTGTTAGATTTGGTCAGAATAGATATCTTTGAAAAAATTTAAACTTCAACTCTCACTATTTTTACAATAATGTTCGACAAAAAGAATTACAATAACAACAAAAAATCATATTTCACTCCAAAAAGAGAAGAGAAGAAATACCAAAAATTAAAATTTTCTTGAGTCCCCATTTTAAATTTAAGCAACAAATATTGAAATTGTTAACCCATACTAAAAGAGAAGTCAGCTCAAGTTCCTCTTTTTCTTCGTAACTAAAAAGCCATAATTTTTTACATGTAAAAGTCGAAAAGGGACGATGAAGAATTCAAAGTTTTTATCGTCGGAGAATGTTGTCACATCAATTGACTAGTAAAAGTCATAAAAAACTCAGAACTATTTATCGTCAAAGGTTGAAGTTGTCGGGGATTAAAGGAAGAAATTTGCAGAACAATTGGTTGGGAGAAGTTTGAGAGAAATCGTTGAGAGAGGGAAGAGAGATAGTTGATTTGAAAAGGAGAGGGTGTGGGTTGATTTGTATTTTTAAAAAGATTAAAAGGTTTTAAAATATTAATTAAGTCCATAATTAACTTATTAAGTTTTTTTTGATTATGTTTGACCCTTTTTTGGTAAACAAGATTTCATTAAGGAAAATAATAAATAGTAGCTGCAATATTACAAGGCAGTGAAATTAGTCTGGTTCAACCACAAAAGAGGAGGGACGATTCCCCAATTGAGTGTTATTTGAATTAACTAGCCTATTGTACTTAGTTCCATTGATGTCTGCCTATACTTGATCGAGGGCATGCATTGGTGGAACTACAAAAATTTGTAGTCTGCCAAGGTTCTCCTTAGCTGCATCTTGCTTTGCCAAATTATCCGCCACTCCATTCTGCTCTCTATGGCAGTGGTGCACGGGTACTCTTCCTAGTTCTCCTAGCATCAATCTGCATTTATCCAAAATAACATCATAGTGTGAGTTTCCTTCATGAAGCATTTTAATTACCTCTTTGGAGTTAGTGTTGATCTCCAGAGGTTTGAGATTATTGCGGAGGGCTTGATTGAGTCCTTCTTTGAGAGCAAGGATTTCCATTAGTAGCCCTGACAAATCTGTTATTAAAGCCAGATATCTAACTTCTGGAGTGATCTCTAAAAAATCCCCCTATACCCACTTTCTTTGGATTCCCAAGGCAAGAGAAATCTGTATTGAGCTTGTAGGAACCTAAATTGGGAGGCTCCCAGCCTATACTGATGGATAGGGTAGCAGGTTCGGGCATGCTACCTTGAAGCTGCGTGAATTCAACTACTTCTTAATAAGCTTAAAAGAAAGAAGGATGGTTGGACACATTGTTAAAGATATTATTATTCCTATTCTTCCAAATAGTCCAGAGAGAGAAAGGGAGGAGGGTTCACCAGTAAACTAGAGTATCAAAGTCTTTACTGTTAAGCAATTTCCAGGTGCTCCCCCAGTTGTGGTTAGCAAAAAGGTTAATGGATAGGCTTGCATCAGTGTTTTTCTCAATCATATTCTTCCAAAAATTATTGATGGTGTTGCATTTAAAAAAGATGTGGCTAATGTCTTCTTTAATGTTGTTACACCTATTGCAAACATTATTAGCATCAAACCCTCTCTTTGTGAGGGTGGAGTTTATTGGAAGGCTATTGTGCTGGACCTGTCAGAGAAAATATTTGATCTTGTTAGAAAGATGAAGTTTACAGATCCAGCTGAAACTGTCTAGCCTATTAGGAGGGGGTTATTATTTAGGAACATGTAGGCACTCTTTCAGGAGAAAAGTTCATTAGAGTTAAGCCTCCAAATGGGATGGTCTTCATTGAGTTTTTTATAGAAAGAAAGTAGTATCAGTAGAATCGATGATGTCCATTGGTAGAGTGAAAGAAAGGTTATCCAGGTTCCAGGTCTTATTACTCCAGATGGTACTAAGCTTAGTATTTCTATCATTGAGATTTAGTGAGCCCTGAATAAGACCGCCCAGGTGATGTTGGGCGTATTTACACGCCTAAACACCATAATTCACCCATATTATAGCTAAGTTTAGAGGATAAAATATATAATTCCTGCACTTTTAGTCCATTTTCCTGTAAGTGAGCTAACCTATGTGATTAGCATGTTTTCAGGTATTAATGATGAAGATTTCAGCACTTTGTGGACCTTTGGGCAGCAAAGGAAAACTTCACATAAGAGGGAAGACAACTTTTGGAAGCTTATGGACTGAATGTGACGCATGACGAATTTGTCCCGGGCAAAAGCAGTATTTTTAAATACTTAGGGGTGCAACAGTAACTTAGTAGGATTAGGACAAGGAGGTTATAAAAACTTTATTTGCTGAATTTTTCAGCATTCATTATTATTGATTCTATTTTCTTTTCATTCGACTTTTGGACAATTCACGTTACAATTTCTGACAGAGAAACACGGCTCTCTTAAGAAAAACGGCCAAGAAGAAAAATGTCATCCCTCTTTGACGTTAAAATCATCCCCTCGCGAAGATTATTCTAGCTTTGGTACGATGATGATGTTCATTGTGATCTCCATTATACTCATGAGTAGCTAAACTTCTCTGTTAGGGTTATGGAAGCCTTGTGATATACTATCTATTACTATGAGTTTGTGAATTCTTGATGCGTATGCTACTTATATCATTACTCTCTTCATTTTAATTAAATTCTTGTGGTTGCAAACATCTAGAATACGCCATTATAGCATTAACTTGTTCGAGAGAAAAGTTACATCTTTGGAAAAGAGAGTGTGACAAGGAAATAGGGCTACCAACCCCTGTTTACACGTTAATGCCTTAACCGGATTAACCTCTTGGAGAGTTTGTACCGTTAGTTATACACTTTAAGCTCGAGAGAGTTAAAGTGAAATAATCCTGGATGGTCGAGAGACACTAGGATTTACCATTAGAATACGAATCTCTATAAGTGCATGCATGTCTAAATTCTTCATTACTCATAGTTAATAGATACGTAGAACTCATAAGGTGGACATAACCCTAACTTATTTTTCTCTATGATTAAATCTTACTAAACAAAGCATTCCGTTTCTACTTTGATATTATTAATTCACGCCAAACCCAAAATCCCCCCTTTTCGTAGAATTTTCAACCAACAGTCTACTAATAATTGCAACACTTAGTGACCGAGTATTCCTTGTGGGATTTGACACCCAACCCAGTTGGGTTCTATATTTGACAGCGACCGCTTACACTCTTACGAGAGCTGTAGTTTGGTCGTTATCACCAGGGGAGGATGGTTTGGGTGCCATCTGTCCTTCTAGAAACTAATCTTGGTCCCAGATGAAACTATCCACTGGGTAGCCTCTTTATATTTGGCCCAAGAATTTTGAATGGCTTTCCAGGTTTTGGAGCTGTTCCTTTTGAGTTCATGGTGTTGATGGTCATATTTCCCAATAAGGATGCTAGCCTACAGGGCGTAAGGGTTTGTTTTCAGTCTCCAAGTCAAGCTGCAAAGAGCAGAATCATTTTTTATGCTAGCTTTTTAAAGCCCTAGCCCACCTTACTTTTTGATTTTGGTAATGGTATCCCAACCTATCATATGCATTCTCTTTCTAGAACTGGTGGTAACCTAAATAAAGTTTTTTTGGACCCTATCAATGAGATAATAGATTTTAAAGGGCAGTCTGGTGTACTGCATGATGTGATTAGGGATGCTACTGAGGCTAGTTTTAGAAAGGGTGGTTCTACCCACAATGTTAAAGAACTTTTTCTTCCATCTAGCTAGTTTATTATTGAGGTTGTCAATAATAAACTGAAAGTCACTTATTGGGGAGCCTTATGGAAAACCCCCAGGTATTTTCCAAAATTGCTACTAGCACAGATGTTCAGAATGCCAAGAATCTCTCTTTTTGTGTTCTTCTTGATGATTTTAAAGAAGAAGTCTTTTGACTTCCTTGTGTTGATTTTTTGGATAAAGTGGTGGCTAAAGCTATTAAGGGTATCAATGATGATGGTGCTATTAGAGGTATTGGCTTTTGCAAAGAGAAGGAGATCATCTGTAAAGAATAAGTGGGAGATCTTATGGTTGTTTCTGCTAATAGAAATGGGGTTCCATTTGAGCATGTCAACCTCATAGTCAATTCTCCTTGAAAGGAGATCCATACATAAAATAAAAATGTATGGAAACATGGGGTCACCCTGTCTATACCTCCGGAGGAAGAGAAGAAATTAGTCATTCCCCCATTGATAAGAATAGAGATCTTAGAGGACGAGATGCATGACATGGTGAGTTTGGTCAAACCTTTTGAGAAGTTGAAGAAAGGAAAGGCTTGCCTAATAAAGAACCATTCTAATCTTTCGAAGGCCTTTTTCATATCTATCTTTAAGATCATGTGGGCTTTCTTACCCTTCATTTGATAGAAGGAGTTGATGAATTCCTGAACAATGATAGCATTGTCAGAAGCTCTTCTCTTGGAGAGAAAAATAGCTTGGGTATTGTTGATGATGGAAGAAAAGAATGGTTTGATTCTATTGGCAATAATTTTTGTGATGATCTTGTATTGGTGTTGCACATATCAATGGGCCTAAAGTTCCTCAAGAAGGTGACATTATTGCATTTGAGGATGAGGCATAGGTAAGTGGAATTATCCTTTTCATCCATATTGAAAGAGAAGAAGGTGTCATGGCAGAACTTTATGAGGGAAGGGCTCATGGAATCCTAATATTTTTAGAATATAAGGGGATAAAGGTTATTTAGTCCAGGAGATTTGAGGGGTTTGAAGGAGAAAATAGCCCTTCTAATTTTCCAGGGTTGAAGGGATTTCATCTAGGAGGTCATGGTGCCTATTGTCAATGGATCCCCTTTGGGAAGGATTTTTTTGACAATACCATCTTGAACTAGAGTGTTCAGTGCTGAAGAGGGATAGGTAGAAAGCTTGGGTATGATTGTTAATGTCTTTTTGGTCATGATGCTAATTACCCAGGTCATCTTGGAAGCTGTTAATTCTATTCCTTCTTCTCCTATTGAGAGTAGAGGTGTGAAAGAATTTGGTGTCGGAGTCACCTTCCATGACCCAATTTATTCTGTATTTCAGTTTCCAGAACTCACATTCTTGTTTGAGGATATTTTTCAAGTCCTCACTAAGAGTGTGTTCCAGGTTCTGGAGGAAATTCTTGGTGGGGTAATGGATGGACTTTTGGATACCCCCAGTCTAGCCAAGAGGTGTTTTTTTTATGGAAGATGTTTTCAAACACTTCTTTATTCCAGGTTGTGATGGCCTCCTCAAAAATGGAAGTAGCCATAGTGAGGTCGGGGATGTTAAGAAAGATGGAGTTGACAACATCTTGGAAATTTAGGTGAGAACACTAGATGGATTTCATCCTAAAGGGACTAGGAGACACAGGGGAGGGGGCTTATAAAGAGAGAGTTGTATAAGGGAGTGGGCAGAGTGAGTCCTAAGAAGGTTGGTAACAGTGGATTTAGGGTAGAGATTGATCCATTGAGGGTTGGCTAGACATCTATCTATCCTTTTCAAGATAAGGTCTTTCCTTTTCCTATACCTCATGTTAGTTTAGGTGCACTTGCTACCCTTATAGCCAAGATCAATCAGGTTGCAATAGTTAATGCAATTCTAGAAGTGGGAGACCCTATAATTATTGATATTATTCCCTCTAAATTTTGTAGAGGCTCTTAATACCTCATTGAAATCCTCTCTAATGAACCGGCTGCTACTAGTATTAGAGGAGATGGAGGTGGTAAAGTTGGTGAGAAAGTCCCACAAGACCATTCTCTCCTCAAAGTTATTTCTGGCGTACACAACAATAAAGAACCAAGAAGAAATGGGGTTTCTTACATTGATAGAGACATGGATAGTCTGGTTGTTGATGGTGATGTTAGTTATGTGTAGAGAATCATCCTTTCACATGATGATAATTCGCCCCCCCCGAGCCCCATTAGCACTGGACTAAATTTGATACTGGAACCCAAGTTCATCAGCAAGACTTGAGTGATATGACATTTTGGTTTCAAGGAGAGCAAGCATGACCGACTTATGGATATTGGTCATAGACTTGCAATGCCTTATGAATTTTGGATTATTGGCTCCCCTTTCATTCCATATTATGCATGTTTTGTGAAAACTTATTGAGAGTTGTCACTTAATTTTGAAAAGAAATTAAGAAATCTTTATTAGATACTTTAAATGATCCAAAATAGAAAAATCGTTTAAGTTAGAGATTCTAAGTAAGCGGTTCCTATTAACGTTTTAGAAAATTTTTAGGCACCTAAAACGTTCACTAACTTACGGTTATCCGGACTGTTTGAAAACATCTTTTGACTAACTTAAAAAAGATTAATTTGTTGAAAAGTGATCAATTTTTTAGCAAAGACTTATGTAAAATAGATTTAGGCGACTTAGTAGGGATTTAACTATGTCAAAATAAAATTAATAAGCAAATAAACACATAAAAGGGGAAAGGGAGGAGAAAGTAAAAGATTTAGGCCATTGGGCCCAAATCAACGAGACTTGTCCTAATCTAATTGGGCTTTCGACCCATTTTCACCTGTCGTAATCTAGTTTTTGAGCCTTTGGCTAGAGTCTTGCTCCACCTGTATTAAATTTACAACTTTGTCTTTGAGACCCAAATGAAAAATAAATAAATAAAATAAATAAATAAATAAAGACAACAATAAATAAATAAATAAAAAATGAAACTTTCAAGTCTCTTGGCCGCTTCAAAGATGAATTTTGACCCGCCTTTCTTCTTTCGACTCCTCATATTTGTACACCATGTAACTAACTTAGATTTTCCCTCGGGCTCGACTCAATGAGATGGCCTCAATGGCCCGTTATGAAACGCAAAGGAAAAGAGTCTGTTTGGACTCCTGAGCGGGTTCATGCAAACAAAGAGGTAAAAGAATTAATAAAGTATTTCTAAACTCAAGTAAAAGCAACACAATATTGAATTTAGAAACATTATTCAAAAGTGGAACCAAAACAAATAGAAAGGATCCCTTCAAGATCCGTGCAGGCAATATGCTTAAAATGAAGCACTCGCAAATTGGACAACATGTTAAAAAGAGTAAACATATTCAATAAAGATGTAGGAAAAAATATTCATGCTATAAAGTGTTTATGGACACCCCGAAAGCCAAAAGGGAACAAAGAGCAACACTAAAAGAGTATCAAATGGAACTTGGAATATAAGAAGTTAAACCTTAAACACCGTTTGATCATATAGACAATGTTGGGCAAATAAATAAATTCTTTTCAATAAAAAAAAAGGATAGATGGACTAGTCTCCACTGTTTAACCGAATTGCTACTGATTTATGAGGATTAGTTACTAAAGTGAACACATAAAACATTCTTCCAAAAGATGCATCACGAGAGCAACCAACAGTTAACGTAATCAAACAGGGATCAATCTCTGTGAAAACCAGACTCGTTTTTCTTAGAATATTAAAGTTCTTATATTCAATGACTAAACCCCAATTAATACAAAACCTTTCCCGCTTCTTTTGAGTCATGAGAGAGAGAGCTTGAAAGGCAGTCTTTTGACATGCAAAAGTGACAAAAAGAAGAGAAATCAAACTTGAAAACTGAAAGATATTTAATTCTTGAAAGAAAATTTTATTCGACATTTGCAAAGGAATCAAAATCCGGAAACTAAGCCTATTTCATCCTCCTCCTCTACTTAATTCATTCAAAAAGGATTTTTACATGTTAAGAGGGTCATGGAGGAATCCTTGAATGAAATGAGCTTTATTTTATAGAATAACTCTATTGTTTCCATTGACATTATGTGTCAAGGAAACTTATGAGTGAACCTACTAAACAGCAAGACAATCTCTTGAGGTTGGAAATAAGCATAAGGTTAAAATTTCAATTAAACAAGTGATGCAGAAAACAAACACAAATAACACCTCACTTTTAGCGAGAACAAAGAAAACACGCCGAATGAAGTAATTATCGGTTAACAGAAGCTAAAGCAGTTATAAAAATGAAACTACACCCACTATAAACATACACCCACTGTCTCTATTGGCCTCAGAGGTCAAAAAAGTTAGAAGGTAGTCTGTGTACAGCTAATAAATTAAACAATTCAGGAAGATTGAAGCAAATTGAAATGAATCTACACTTAAGAAGAAGTGACTAGACTAAAACAAAAATATTCACGCATAGAGACAATAAACCAGATTATAATAAAGAAAAATAGCATGATGGCAATGAATGAAACTTAGGATTACAGTAGTTTGGATAGCAACACAACAAAATTAGGATACTAGGACATCCAACTCAAAAATTCCAAATAAATCCCAGAAACCACACATTCGGCTTTCATCAGACCAAGTTGAGGTTGGATAATGGTCTAAAGGCTCACAACAGAAATTGTTAAGTCAAGATAAAGGAAGAAATTCAATGATATACTGAAATTCACAGCTAACCAACAACATTAACACACGATGATGAAGTCATTCAATAATCAAATTAAAGATTACAACGCAATTATCGTCTTCACAAAAACAGAACAATACATTATAACAAACTTATCATATGACCTTCATAGCCATCTACAGCTACTCCCAGCCAAAAAACAACACTAATATTATAAAGAAGGAGATGAAACAGAAACAAAGAAAATGATAACAGCAGTTGAAAATGAAAAAGATGTTACCTCCTTCAAGGCAGCAAAACGAGACTCGAGCTTCGTCGGAATAAACGACTATCGGAAAGTGTCTTCGTCGGCTCTAAAACTTTGATTAGCCGATAATTTTTTACGAAACAAAATTTATTCCTAAGGAAAAATACACTGTGATTTTTCTCAAAGGTTTTTTCACCTTCCGAGACTTTTTTTTCTTTTCCACCTCTTTTCTACCAAAGTAGTGGTAGTATTTATAGGATAGAATGGGGCTTTATTTTCTCTCTTCCACCAATGTGGGAGAAAAGTATTTATAGGAAAGAATGATGATTTATTTTTTATCATCCACTAATGTGGGAGAAAAAGCAATTAAGGGTATTTTTGGAATTTTAAAATTGAAGATAAGGTGAGGTGGAAGATAAGGTGGGGAGAAATTGTACAATGTAGTACAAATTTTGAATTTCAAAACTGGAAAAGGACAAAGATGGGGGGAAATAGTACAATGTAGTACAATTTAAAATTAATTTTTTGTGAGAATTAGGTAGAAGTTATGAGAGTTTTGGGGTTATTTAAAATATAACCCCAATTGGGATTTAAAATTTAGCCATATTTATTTAATTTTGATCAAATTAAAAATCAATTGAGGGATTGCATTGCAATTATGGGCAATTTGATTTCAATTATGGCCAAATCTAATTGATTGACTAAATTAAATTGAAATTCGATACGAATTAATACTTCTTTTAATACCAAACTTCTTGATTTAATAAAATCAAATGCATATTTATCCAAATAAATTATTTTGATGATAAATTATATTAAAATCAAGATTTTAATCATTATATTTATTTTTAAAATAATCGTTAATTAAAATTTAATATTCTATAGAATAAATATTTAAGTAATTAAATTATATAATTTCGTATAACTGAACACGATAATATATAATCACTTCTTAAAATAACAAAATTACGTACAAAAAATATTTTGAAAATTTTTTATTCGGATGAAATAAATATTTCAATTTTATTAAAAATCGAAGAAACTCAGGATTAAATTTAGTCGTGGAGGGCAAAAATTAGGTGTCAACAACTGCTCCCTCCCTTTGGGTAGGGTGGATTCAAGTAACCCTGGGCAAAGGGGGTTGACGTCCCTAATTTTGTCCGACCACAAATTCGAATTTGAAAGAGGTTGACTTTCGCAGAAGTTTCATAGAGTTATGGCCGGACCTTAGTATCAGATTTCCTATATATCTCGGGTTACATGAGAATTTAGGCCACTTGTAATTCATAACGCTTGATTTTAGGCATGATTTTCAAGAAAATTCACAAGCTATCTTAGTTTTAGAGTTTTTGATGAAATCGAGAAGCTAGGGAATAAAGGGATTTGGGGGGAGGTTGGAATGCAGTCCAGTTTTCAAAATAAATTCCAGCCTACATATCCCCAAGACTCAGGGAATCAGACTGCTTATAGTTCTACTCAATCGGTAGAAAAGATAGTTTTTTATTTCAGACGGTCTTTTGCTCAGGATGAGTGACAAGTTGATCGAGTTGTGGAAAATAGGCTTGTAACCTCTTAACCATGAATGTGGGATCCTTCACATCCATAAACAAGAACTTACCCGAACATAATTTTAAAACTCTAGGTGTACTATCACACGAATTTGAAAGAAAGAGAAGTTTACCCTCGGTATGAGTTTAAAAAATCCCAAAGGTGAAGCTGAAACTAGAATATCCCAAAATTCCCACATGCCTTCTAATATGGGTGTGGTTGGATGGTGGTGGTGATCATCTTTTAGCTCGCATCCAAAGAGTTTGACGTCCCTCTCTAGACTATGTCCCATTTTGCTTCTAAGAAAGAGTTCCACATTGTCCTAGATCCTATCTAGAGTCGTCCGCATCTGTGGTTTTGATTTGAGATTTTTATCCTCTTGGATACTCTCGACAATGTTTCAAGCAAAAGTGTTAGTACTAAACATAATTCATGAAAGAGGTATGTAGTCCTTTACCATATCTCCACGTGGGTTGTCACCTAAAAAACAAAGTCATCCCTTCGTGTACCTTTTTAGAAGGAAATAACTTGCAACAACAGATACAACAACCCTCTTGGTTGTTTCATACTTGTCTCATTTGTCAAGTGAACATGTCTTCTAAGTGGGGTGTCTCTTTTGTACATCAACGACACTTTATGTAGAACGGTTCATGAAATCATGTAATCTTGTGTTGATGCAGCAACCCTTTTGGGTCACTTGTAATGCTTGTAAAATGATAACCTCTTCGGTTATTGCCAATAGATCTTTGTATATGATCTTGGGTAAGTCTTATGCATTTTTTGTATCGATACGACTTATAGATTTCCCTTGAATCGTCAATATTTGAATAATCTTGTGCATTATTTGATGTTGGATACGAGGTGACTTACAAATATCCTTTGAATTGCTAACTCTTAGGTAATCTCGCACATTATCCTACCTTGGATAAGTGATGACTTACAGATATCCCTCCAATCGCTAGTTCTCAGGTATTCCTGTACATCTCCAGCCTTGGGTACAATATAGCTTATAGATATCTCTCAAATTGGTTGTCTTAGGGTAATCCTTTGCTTAATCGATCTTGGATATGACGCGGCTTATAGAGAACCCTTGGATTTATCAATTTGATAATCTCACATATTCTCCGGTAAGGATTTAGTTGCGACTTATGGATAACCTTCGGACTATCAATTTTTGGGTAACCTTGCACACTATCTGGTTAGGATGTTGTTGCGGCTTACAGATGACCTATGGTATATCAACTAAGAGGTAATCTTGCACACTATCCTATTTCCAATAATATGACTTATAGATGATCCTCAAATTGTCAATTTCAAGGAAATCTTATATGTCGTTCGCTTTTAGGCGGCGACTTAAAGACGTCTCTTTAAATTATGTGCTTTTGATGCATTTGGATGCTTATTCATAAAGTGATAGATATTCTCGATATCAGCATTTGTTATCTCGCGTGTTAATAGATATTAGATGTTGATGATATCCTCGACGCCAACATATGCTATCTCGCGTGTCAACAGATATTAGATGTTGATGATATCCTCGACGCCAGTGTATGATATCTTGCGCGTCATCGGATATTTAATGATGATGATATCCTCGATGCCAGCTTATGATATCTCACACGTCATCAGATATTTAATGCAGATGATACCCCCGACGCCAGCATATGATATCTTGCGCATCATCAGATATTTAATGTAGATGATACCCTCAATGCCAACGTAAGATATCTTGCACGTCATCAGATATTTAATGAAGATGATACCCTCAATGCCAACGTATGATATCTCGCGCGTCATTAAATATTTAATACAGATGATAATCTCGACGCCAACATATGATATCTCGCGCGTCATCAGATATTTAATGATGATGATATCCTCGACGTCAGAGTATGATATCTCGTATGTCATCAGATATTTAATGTAGATGATACCCTCAACATCAGCGTATGATATCTTGCACGTCATCAGATGTTTAATGCAGATGACACCCTCAACTCCAGCATATGATATCTCGCGCGTCATCAGATATTTAATGCAGATGATACCCTCGACGCCAACGTATGATATCTCGCGCGTCATCAGATATTTAATGCAAATGACACCCTCGATGCCAGTGTATGATAGTTCGCTCGTCATCAGATATTTAATACAGATGATACCCTTAACGCCAGCGTATGATATCTCACGTGTCATCAGATATTTAATGCAAATGATACCCTCGACGCCAGCGTATGATATCTCGGGCGTCATCAGATATTTAATGCAAATGATACCCTCAACACCAACGTATGATATCTTACTCGTCATGAGATATTTAATGTTGATGATATCCTCGACGTCAGGGTATGATATCTTGCATGTCAAGAAATAAGCTCAAAGGTTTTTTCACCTTTCGAGCCTTTTTTTTTACTTTTCCATCTCTTTTCTACCAAAGTAGTGGTAGTATTTATAGGAGAGAATGAGGCTTTATTTTCTCTCATCCACCAATGAGGGAGAAAAGTATTTATAGAAAATGATGAAAATTTATTTCTTGTCATCCACCAATGAGGAAGAAAAAGCAATTAAGGGTGTTTGTAGAATTTTAAAATTGAAGATAAGGTGAGGTGGAAGATAATGTAGGGAGAAATTGTACAATATAGTACAAATTTTGAATTTCAAAATTGGGAAAGGACAAAGCTGGGGGGGAATAGTACAATGTAGTACAATTTAAAATTAATTTTTGGTGGGAATTAGGTAGAAGTCATGAGAATTTTTGGGAATTTTGGGGTTATTTAAAATATAACCCCAATTGGGATTTAAAATTTAGCCATATTTATTTAATTTTCATCAAATTAAAAATCAATTGATGGATTGTATTGCAATTGTGGCCAAATATAATAGATTAGCTAAATTAAATTAAAATTCGATACGAATTAATACTTCTTTTAATCCCGAGCTTCTTGATTTAATAAAATCAAATGCATATTTATCCAAATAAATTATTTTGATGATATATTATATTAAAATCAAAATTTTAATCATTATATTTATTTTAAAAATAATCCTTAATTAAAATCCAATATTCCATAGAATAAATATTTAAGTAATCAAATTATATAATCTCGTATAACTGAACACGATATAATATAATCGCTACTTAAAATGACAAAATTACGTACAAAAAATAATTTAAAATTTTTTTATTCTGATGAAATAAATATTTCAATTTTATTAACAATCAAAAAAACTTAGGATTAAAATTAGTCGTGAAGGGCAAAAATTAGGTGTCAACAACCGCCCCTCCCTTTGGGTAGGGTGGATGCAAGTAACCCTGGGCAAAGGGAGGTTGACGTTCCTAATTTTGTTCGACCATAAATTTGAATTTGAAAGAGGCAGACTTTCACACGAGTTTCATAGAGTTACGGCCGGACCTCGATATCAGGTTTCCTATATATATCGAGTTACATGAGAATTCATGCACTTGTAGTTCATAACGCTTGATTTTAAGCATGATTTTTAAGAAAATTCTCAAGCTATCTCAATTTTAGAGTTTTTGATGAAATCGAGAAGCTGGGGAATAAGGAGATTTGGGGGGAGGTTGGAATGCAGTCCAGTTTTCAAAATAGATTCCAGCCTACATATCCCCAAGACTCAGGGAATCAGACTGCTTATAGTTCTACTCAATCGGTAGAAAAAATAGTCTTTTATTTCAGACGGTCTTTGGCTCAGGATGAGTGACAAGTTGATCGAGTTGTGGAAAAAAAAGTTGTAACCTCTTAACCATGAATATGGGATCCTTCACATCCATAGGCAAGAACTTACCCAGATATAATTTCCTAACTCTAGGTGTACTATCACTAGAATTTGAAAGAATGAGAAGTTTACCCTCGATATGAGTTTAGAAAATCTTGAAGGTAAAGCTGAAACAAGAATATCCCAAAAACTTCCACATGCCTTCTAAGAGGGGTGTGGTTTGATGGTGGTGGCGATCATCCTTTAGCTCGCGTCCAAAGAGTTTGACGTTCCTCTCTAGACTATGTCCCGTTTTGCTGCTAAGAAAGAGTTCCACATTGTCCTACATCTTATCTAGAGTCATCCGCACCTGTGGTTTTGATTTGATATTTTTATCCTCTTGGATGCTCTCAACAATGTTTCAAGCAAAAGTGTTAGTGCTAAATATAATTCACGATAGAGGTATGTAGTCCTTTACCATATCTCCACGTGGGTTGTCACCTGAAAAATGAAGTCATCCCTTTGTGTACCTGTTTGGACGGAAATAACTTGCAATAACAGAAATAACAAATCTCTTAGTTGTTGCATACTTATCTCATTTTTCAAGTGAACATGTTTTTTAAGTGGGATGGCCCTTGTAGATACCGACAACACTTTATGTAGAACAATCCCTACAATCGTGTAATCTTGTGTTGATAAGGCAACCCTTTTGGGTCACCTATAATGCTTGTGAAATGATAACCTCTCTGGTTATTGCCAATAATTCTATGCATATGATCTCGGGTAAGTCTTGCGCATCTTTTATATCGATACGACTTATAGATTTCCCTTGAATCACCAATATTAGAATAATCTCGCGCATTATTTGATGTAGGATACGAGGCAACTTATAGATATCCTTTGAATTGCTAGTCCTTAGGTAATCTCGTACATTATCCGACCTTGGAGAAGAGATGGCTTACAGATATCCTTCCCATCGCTAGTTCTCAGGTATTCTTGCACATCATCTCACCTTAGGTATTATATGGCTTATAGATATCTCTAAAATTGGTAATCTTTGGGTAAGCCTACACTTAATTGATCTTGGATATGACGCGACTTATAGAGGACCCTTGGATTTATCAATTTGATAATCTCACATATTCTCTGGTAAGGATTTAGTTGCGACTTATGGATAACCTTGGGACTATCAATTTTTGGGTAACCTTGCACACTATCTGGTTAAGATGTTGTTGTGGCGTATGGATGACCTATGGGCTATCAACTAAGAGGTAATCTTGCACACTATCCTATTTCAAATAATATGACTTATAGATAATCCTCAAATTGTCAATTTCAAGAAAATCTCATATGTCGTTCGCTTTTAGACGGCGACTTAAAGACATCCCTTTGAATCATATGCTTTTGATCCGTTCAGATGTTGATTCATAAAATAATGAGATATTCTCAACGTCAGCGCATGCTATCTCGTGTGTTAACAGATATTAGATGCTGATGATATCCTCGATACCAGTGTATGCTATCTCGTGTGTCAATAGATATGAGATGCTGATGATATCCCTGATACCAGCATATGATATCTCGCGCATCATCAGATATTTAATGATGATGATATCCTTGATGCTAGCATATGATATCTCACGCATTATTAGATATTTAATACAGATGATACCCTCGATGCCAGCGCATGATATCTCGTGCATTATCAGATATTTAATGCAAATAACGCCCTCAACGCCAGTGTATGATATCTCACTCATCATCAGATATTTAATGTAGATGATACCCTTGATGCCAATGTATGATATCCCATGCATCATCAGATTTTTAATGCAGATGACACCCTCGATGCCAGCGTATGATATCTCACTCTTCATCAGATATTTAATGCAGATGATACCCTCGATGCCAGCATATCATATCTCGTGCATCATCAGATATTTAATGCAAATGATACCCTCGACACCAGCGTATAATATCTCATGCGTCATTAGATATTTAATGCAGATGATTCCCTCAACGCCAGTGTATGATATCTCATGCATCATCAGATATTTAATGTTGATGATATCCTCGACGCCAGCGTATGATATCTTGCGTGTCAACAGATATTAGATATTGATGATATCCTCAATGCTAGCATATGATATCTCGCGTGTCAACAGATATTATATGATGACATCCTCGATGTCAGTGTATGATATCTCGCATTTCAACAAATATTAGATGTGATATCCTCAACGCTAGTGTAATACCCCGTACTTCCACCTAGCTTAGAATCATCCCAGAAATATTAAAGACTTGTTTCAATGATTAATCCACTTTTACACATATGGCATTTTCAAGGTTTTCACTTTTTATCATGTGGTAAATTGAATAAGTTTTCCATCAATACCAAATTCACCCAAATTCGACACCCGGATGAAGATTTACAGACATTTTAGTAAGACAGTATGCCACCTGAGCCATCAACGCATCGCGGATCCAGCCAAAATGGCAATCATCAAAATCCAGTGAACCTCCATTATTATGGTGCATCACGCCAAGGCTCAAATTCAGAGTTGTTAAATTCCAGTGACACGACGCGATAGCACTGCATCGCGTCAGGGGTCCAAATCAGGAAATTTTCACAGAATTAAAATACGCGTCCAAGGGTTAAAAGGTCAATTTTTCACTCCTATATATACCCAATAACACGTGATTCATCCATATTTTACCCAAAATATATTGTTTCTCTCAAGTTTCTCTTAAGAACAAGCTGGGGTTTTCAATTGGGGATTCAAATCCAAGACTCAAATTCAAGAATCTCTCCGTCAATCTTTGTAGAATCAAGAACTAAGGTATGCCCAGTGCTCATTCATGGATTCCTTTCATCCATGAAGCCCAAGAATCAAGTTTTAAATCTTGTATTGTGAATATTTTATTGTGGGTAGATTATGTTCATATGATATGGTTGTATGATTCCCAAGTTGGAATCTTTGTGTGTTATTCATAAACCTATGCTAGTATGTGGTCTGAAACATGTAAAATTGAGTTGAAATATGGAGTTTTGTTGTGTTAATTTGATGGTCATGCCTATGCCCTAAGTCATACATCCTAGGTATTTGATAAATGCCTAAGAGAATAGAAATTATGCATTATAGCTTAATTGTGACCCAAGTGATAGATGCATGCTTTACCCTATGACCAAGAATGACTTCCATGATATTGTCTGCATTATGAATGGTTGAGGGAATGTCCATGAGATTAGGTTGATGAAAGTATGACATATTTATATGCAATTCCATTCATGTACAAGACTATGATAACCATGTGCTTCATGAAATCCTCAAATTAATGTATTATGCATTGTTGATATTGGTCATGTGTTCAAAAAGCATCAAGTCTTGTCAGTTTCATGCTATCGAGCCCTGGGGGTACTTGTACCCGATAATTTAGTTGTGTGCCTAGAGCCAGTGTCATGTTTTTACGATACTCTCAGTCAAGCCATGATCAGTAAAATTCAGTCAGTCATGTGACACAGGAAAACTCAGTAAACTCAGTATTAGTCTAGTAATTTTAGTGATTTTAGTACTCAATAATCTTGGTAACCTCAGTATTCCCAGAAATCTCAGTAACTTCAGTACACTCCGTCAATCCTCAAATCTCAGTAGCATTTTACCAGTCAAAGGAACTCAGTTAACTTTGTTCAGCTCCGCTAAACAATACCATTAGTATCAGTTCAGTTAATCAGTTCAGTGTCTATTCAGTTGGGAGTAGGATTTAACACTGAGTGAACCCAAGGATGGGGACTCACCTGTTATTTAGTGGAGGGTGTGATCCTTAGAAGCAATCCTTGTGTTCCAGAACTACATAGCCAGCGTAGGTTGAGATGTACCCCTACGCGTAGGGCTACTAATACATCTCGTTTAAGTTTTTCCTTATAGGAGGGGTTAACGGAAGAGCTCCCTATCAGAGAGGGTTTATTCACTGCTTGTCTTTACCTGTGGCACGGTACTGACACCTTTCCAGCTGGGGTTACAGGTTGGACCCCACCATTTAGTTTTAGGGCATGTCGGTTAGATGATTACCTCCCACACTCTCAGTTTTAGATCCAGGTTCAGTAATAAAGCTCAGTTCAGTTCTACAGAAATTCAGGACTGTCAGATACAGTCATATTAGTACAGTGCGAAACTCAGCGAGTTCTATCAGTATTAGGACTGTCAGATACAGTCACTTATATTATTGGTATTCAGAATCAGTAATCATGTTATTACGAACTCAGTTAATAGTATATTAATTATACAAAATTCATGTTGTCAGTATTCAGTTCCAGGGCTGTCCGATACAGTCAATCAAACCAGTTCTTCATAATTAGAACTGTCAGAAATAGTTATTTCTTTATTAGTAATATGACATCAGTTCCTCAGTATTCAGTAGACTCAGTCATTCAGTATCCCAGTATTAGTACTCAAATATCAGTAAACCTATGTTATCAGAATTTATGATTCAGTAGTATCACGATCTCAGTTACAGTTTTGTATTCATGCATGTATTCTCACGTTCATGTTATTCAGTCAGTTAGTATTGTTCATGCATATGAAACACGACATTTAGCCTACCTTACTTACATACCAGTATATTCAATGTACTAACGCATTTGTGCTATGGTGTTTTATACCATAGGTTTAGAAACATGAGCTCCTAAGCATCCTTAGTAGATCAGACGTTCATCAGCCAGACTAACAGTGAGTCCTCATCATTCGAGGATAACATGATTATTTTATTACTTTATTATTTCAGTAGTTTGGAGTTATTTGGGGATATGTCCCATCAACTCCATAGTTTTTAGACAGTTTAGAGGCTTTCAGACTACAATATATTTTAGACAATTTATTTCAAATTTTGGTATTGTGATACCCCACTACAGACATTGTTTTATATTCAGTATTAGTTCAGTTTTGAACCTTATGGCCTTACATTTTACATTCCACATATTTCCAGTATATTATTCAGTGCGCAGTTACAGATATCAATCATGGGTTAGCTTATGGTCCTTCGGAGTCATGAGCACCATGTAGCATTTTGGGTACCAGATTCGGGGTGTTATAGCCAACGTATGATATCTTGCATGTCAATAGATATTGATGATGATAGTATCCTTGACACCAGCGTATAATATCCCGCATGTCAACAGATATTGATGATGATGATATTCTAGACGCCAGCGTATGATATATCGCATGTCAATAGATATTGATGATGATGATATCCTCAATGCCAGCGTATGATATCTCGCATGTCAACAGATATTAGATACAATGACCCTCTCGGCAATGAGATGATATGAAATGACCGTATTAGCAAAGGCATTAAATGACCCCCTCGGCATTGGCATGAGATGGCCCTCTCGGCAATGAGATGAAATGGTTCTTCCGGTGGTTTGAAAATAGTTTCACCTAAGTTCGTTTGTCTGTGTTTTGCCTTTGACATATACCTGTACTCAAGGTAGACAGTTAGTAGACACAATGTCGCTCTCACTGTTGACCATAGTCAAGCTTTATGA
Source organism: Capsicum baccatum var. pendulum (assembly GCA_030864225.1). Taxonomy (NCBI): domain Eukaryota; kingdom Viridiplantae; phylum Streptophyta; class Magnoliopsida; order Solanales; family Solanaceae; genus Capsicum; species Capsicum baccatum. The sequence goes on along the minus strand of CM061551.1, from coordinate 128,497,874 downwards.
TAGTTTAATGACAAATACTGAGCATCATAATTTGAATGACTTATTCTGCTATTAATCTTCTCTTTTTGAAGAAATAATTAAATAGCAGATCAATCAAATGCAAGTAAATGGGACAAAACCTTGTTTGGAGATTACTCAAATACCGTTTGCTTCGCTTCAAGGTGAATTTTGAGGATGAATTTTGGCTCTTCCTTCTATTGAGTAATCCTTTAATTGTTGTATTTATTGTGCTGACTTTCTTGAATGCACCTGCACCTCAAAGTAAATATTCAATAGACAGAAAGTCGCTTTTGCTAACGACTATTTTTAGAAAAATTCTAAATACAATATTCATGAAGAAAATAAGACGTCTTTGTTTGTCCTTCATGATCTCAAGAAATGAGATAGACAATTCTAAAAGCCCTCGATAAATAGGTATTAAACCCATTTTTGGGGATATACAAAAATACCATTCTTGAGCATTATATACTCTGGTGTGGCTCTCAACTTGCTCAAGAATTTTTGAAAAAGACTCTCATTTTTGTGTGTTGATCCCTGCATTCACAGAAAAATTGATTAGTTTTGAGTGAAACTACTCCGTGTTGATCTTCTTCGATCCTTGGTTTGCTCCTCACCATCTTTCAAATACTCGATCATGTTGGGACTTCCACCCGGACTCCCCCTCCCAATAGATTCCTAGGCAATCACTGAGTAAAAAGATTTGCATAGATTTTCAAAAGTAGTCTTAATTTTAAAAACTAGTTTCAAAACTTCTGTAAAAGATCTAGAAAATTTGTGTTGTTCATGTCATGTACAAGCCTGACAAACGCCTTTATCTTGGTTCTAACTACTTCTAACGTTTGACGGAGGATTTCCAAGACTCATCATCATTGCTGGAGAGTTCTTCAAAAAGTTCTGTCACAGCCAAAGAATTAGTCTGCCTAGACTTTATAGCAGTTGGTGACTTCTAAAGCTTAACTTTGACCCCTGGTGCTGGGGGGGTTGAAATATATTCCAGTGTTTGGTGGAAATTTTGAGGCCTTCCTCAAAATTTTCTGCCCCAGTTTAAAGTTGTTTGAGACAATCTCAACTCGCTCTTTGTTAGATGATGATATTCCTCCTATGAATTTTCGAGACTTCTTCTCAAAAATTCTATCCCAGTTTCCATTTCTTGGGGTTACATAACCGAGCCATTGGGATGTCTACATATCCTGTTAAAGCAGGAATCAGGTCAAACGTAGTTCAGGACTATGCTAAGGATATATAGAAAAAAATAATGGGTTGACCAAAGCCGATATAGGCCGCCTACGTATCCTTTTTTGGGGAATTTAGGTCATCACGTAGTTCATACATGAAAGGAAAGGATAAATTGTCCTAAGGGGTTGACCGAAGCTAACATAGGCAGCCTACGTATCCCTTTCTTAGGAATTTAGGTCAAACATAGTTCGTACATAAAAGGAACGGGATTCTAGGAAATTGCACATCATATAGTTGATACTATCATAAAGGCGATTACAAATAAGCCAAGGAAACTAAAACATCTTTCAGACATAGTATCTCTTTACCACATCAGAATTGATTGGTTTGATCCATTCTTGACCATCCATCTCAGGTAGGATTAGGGCTCCTCCAGGTTGGGCTTCTTTTGGTTTTCAAATTCCTCTATATCTTTCACTAATTTCTCCCCATCACCTTCTTTTTGTTCATCATCATTCTCTTTGCTTTGTTCGTCTAACCCATGACATGGCATTGACAGATTTTTAAATTATTGCTACCCAAAATAAACCATGCTAGATAAAAGATAATAAGATAATCATATTTCAAAATAAGTTCTTAAATAAAAGGGAGACCTTTTTGGAAAATAAATAAAAACTATGGCTCATGACCCGCACAAATGCAGGCCCATTCCGTTTTGAAAGCTGTAAAACATGAAACAAAAATTTGAGACATAAAAGGGTTGATCACGGGGCCTCATATGGATCATCATCGATTTTTAAAACTACTAGTAATTGCCCTTTCATCTTCTACAATGGGCAACAGATTATGAGCAAAGTGGAGGTCCAGTTTTCAAAGACTCTCTTGGTGCAACCTTTCTCACCCCATCTGACTTTGGAAAATCTCTTGGTACTTATCCCATCCCCAAGACTATCATCTTTTGACATCTCGCATGCAAGACATGACTGGTACAGGAGTGGCGACGATTTGGACAGACTCACCTTTGACTTATCATTAATCTCATCTTTCTTTCTTCGCTGGTATCCTAACCCATACTTAGATGCTCTTTATGGGACCATAATGGGCTCAATAATTCCTTTTAAATTCTCACCCAAGATACTTAAGGCATCCACAGCTTTCTCTATCTTTCCCACTCCTTTTATCTTTTTGGAATTTTGCGAATCCACCTTAGTAATAGTCTTGCTATATACCCATTCGCCTGCTATTTCGATCATACTAACTATGGCTCTCCCATGATTAGGCAATGGATTACTGGTGACATTTGGTATCGGTGCCTGAAGAGTGATGATCTTCTGATCAATCAAGTCTTAGATCTTGTGTTTCAGATTGATGCAGTCTTCAGTATTATTCTCGGGTGCTCCTGAATGATGTACACAAACTTGATCGACCTACAAGAATCGGAAATTGAGATTGGTAGGCTTTGGTGTAATAGGCTGTAAATAACCAGCTTTCATCAATCTTCCAAAGAGCTGGGTACGACTTTCAGCCAATGAAGTAAATTTTCTAGGAGGTTCTTTTTTGAAGTTTAGATGTGAAGGGTTATATTGATTTTGATTAGTGGGATGAGGTATGTGATGATAGTTTGGAGGCGCTTGAATGTTTATTTGGCTATTTGGAAGAGTAGCTTGAACATGAGATATTTGGAAGTGAAACTTGGTTTTGAAGATGATGGAAAGTTGGGTGGTGGGTGGGGAGGAAATTGAGAGAATTTTGTGGAATTCGAGAGTAATTTTGTGGAATATAGGAGGAATTTTGTGGATTTGAAAATGAATTTTATGGATTCGGAGGTGGATTTTGTGGATTCAAGTATGGATTTTGCAAATTTTGGAGCGGGTTTTCTGGGTTCAAAAATGGGTTTTGGGGATTCGAGAATGAATTTTGTGGATTTGGAAATGGATTTTGTGGGGTTAGGGATGAATTTTGTGGATGGTAAGCATCTGGGTTATTTTTTCTATTGGTGTTTTGGACAAGTTGAGGAGCGAAAACGGATGATATGTTATTTGGATGGTCCTCGAGAATAGGCGTACTGGGGGGGATCTAGAGTGGAGTCACATGCCCTCCTGAAGCGAGAGCATTGATAGTGATGGCCAGGTTAGCCAAGTCTCGAGTGTGATCCTTCTAAAGCATTTCTAATTTTCTTGCGAGTTCAACAATTATCTCGCTTTGTTCCGCTATTGTATTTTCCCTGATGGTCAATGAATTTTCCTCATCACTTTCAGTCATATTTGATTGATGGTTATGAGATGGAATCTTATGCGCTTTTGACCGGGTGAAGCAAGGATGTTCTGCCATTTTGTTTCAACACGGAGTAATTTTTTGTTATCTGTAAAGTAAAATAACTCAAAGACAGATGTGTTAGTTTCCATATGTGATAAGTAATGCAAGATACTTGACAAGAAATAACCACGTAACGTTGTTTGTGTCATAGCCAAATTGATCCACATAAGCATAGTGGATAAATTGGCCTTTGATTCAAACAAACGCACATAAACACATAAGGCATTTATATCGCATAAAATTATAATAATAACGCGTATCGTAACTAGGGTGACCCTCTTGAGCCAAGAGTTTAGGCCTGATGAATTTTGAAGAAAATATATGCCTTTTTAAAGCCAATCCATTATCCCCCAATTTCATAAATATACATAAATGACATAAATGCCTACAAAAGTCGCACAAAAGGGATACAAGCTTTAGGAAAAGGAAAATAACATGAGAAAAAGAATGATGTCCCGCACACGAATGCTTCTTCTATCGGCCTTTGCCCTTTTAGCTATGTCCACTTCTTGTTATTGGTGACATCCATTGATAATCAAGCAATTGTCGTATAACTTTGCTCTAGATGCAACCATCCAAATCGATCAATTTCTTTCTTGGCATGCTTAAATTCCTTTCTCAATTGGTGTACGATTAAGGCATCCTTACACGAAACTAAGTAAAGCAAGACCTCACCCGACCCCCAAAGGATATTGGATTGGATTAAACAAACATATATTTCTTCAATACGTAAATATGGTTCGTCTGTAATTGACTCAGGGTTAATAGACGCAAGGCAAGTTTTCTAATGGGCCCAATACCCCCTTGGGTATTGAGTCATCCTAGGATCATGCCTAAAATAGAGTTTTGGTTTTGCTCTATCCTAGGTGTCTAGAGTGGGTGTGAACCAGGTTCCCAAGTGAACGACTTGGGTTTGAAAATACAAACAGCCTTCAAACGACTCACGTGCTAATAAACTATCGTATTTCCAACACACTTTATTTGGAATTGTACAACAGGGGCCAGGACATCCACGAAACCCCAAAACAATTTAATAAATCAATGCAAAATTATGTTATGAGATGCAATAATTAAATACCGCGAAATCAAAACATATAAACACGTAAACAATTAATCAAAAGAAGAAATCAAACATTTGGTTAGAACCTAGTTAAATATCCCCAGCAGAGTCGCCATTTCTATTTTGCAGAAATTTTGACTTATTGAGAGTCGCCACTTAATTTTGAAAAGGAATTAAGAAAACTTTATTAGATACTTTAAACGATCCAAAATATAAAAATCGTTTAAGTTAGAGATTCTAAATAAGCGGTTCCTATTAACGTTTTAGGAAGGTTTTAGGCATATAAAACGTCTGCTAACTTGCGGTTATCCGAACTGTTTGAAAACATCTTTTGACTAACTTCAAAAAGATTGATTTGTTGAAAAGTGATCGATTTTTTAGCAAAGACTTGTGTAAAATAGATTTAGGCAACTTAGTAGGGATTTAACTAAGTCTAAACAAAACTAATAAGCAAATAAATACATAAAAGGGGAAAGGGAGGAGAAAGTAAAAGATTTAGGCCATTGGGCCCAAATCAACGAGACCTGTCCTAGTCTAATTGGGCTTTCGACCCATTTCACCTGTCCTAATCTAGTTTTCGAGCCTTTGGCTAGAGTCTTGCTCCACCTATATTAAATTTACAACTTTGGCTTCGAGGCCCAAATGAATAAATAAATAAAATAAATAAATAAATAAACAAATAAAGACAATAATAAATAAATAAATAAATAAATAAAATTAAAAATGAGACTTTCAAGTCTCTTGGCCGATTCAAAGATGAATTTCGACCTGTCTTTCTTCTTTCGAATCCTCGTATTTGTACGCCATGTAATTGACTTTAGACTTTCCCTTGGGCTCGACTCAATGAGATGGCCTCAATGGCCCATTATGAAATGCAAAGGGAAAGAGTCCGTTTGGACTCCCGAATGGGTTCATGCAAAGAAAGAGGTAAAATAATTAATAAAGTATTTCTAAACTCAAGTAAAAGCAACACAAGATTGAATTTAGAAATATTATTCAAAAGGGGAACCAAAACAAATAGAAAGGATCCCTTCAAGAATCAGCGCAGGCAATATGCTTAAAATGAAACACTTACAAATTGGACAACATATTGAAAAAAGTAAACATATTCAATAAAGACTTAGGAAAAAATATTCATGCTATGAAGTGTTTATGGACACCCCGAAACACTAAAAGAGTATTAAATGAAACTTGGAATATGAGAAGTTAAATCTTGAACACCGTTTGATCATATAGATAACGTTGGGCAAATAAACAATTTCTTTTCAATAAAAAAAGCATAGATGGACTAGTCTCCACTGTTTAACCGAATTGCTACTGATTTATGAGGAATAGATACTAAAGTGAACACATAAAACATTCTTCCAAAAGATGCATCACAAGAGCAACCAACAGTTAACGTAATCAAACGGGGATCAATCTCTATGGAAACCAGACTCGTTTTTCTTAGAAGATTAAAGTTCTCATATTTAATGACTGAACCCCAATTAATACAACAACTTTCCCTCTTCTTTTGATTCATGAGAGAGAGAGAGTGAAAGGCAGTCTTTTGACATGCAAAAGTGACAAAAAGAAAAGAAATCAAACTTGCAAATTGAAAGATATTTAATTCTTGAAAGAAAATTTTATTCGACATTTGCAAAGGAATAAAAATCCGACGACTAAGTCTATTTCATCCTCCTCCTCTACTTAATTCATTCAAAAGGGACTTTTACACGTTAAGAGGGTCATGGAGGAATCCTTGAATGAAATGACCTTTATTTTATAGAATTACTCTATTGTTTCCATTGACATTATATGTCAAGGAAACTTATGAGTGAACCTACTAAACAACAGTACAGTCTCTTGAGGTTGGAAATAAGCATAAGCTTAAAATTTCAATTAATCAAGTGATGCAAAAAACAAACACAAATAACAGCTCACTTTTAGCGAATATCAAAGAAAACAAGCCGAATGAAGTAATTATCGATTAACGGAAGCTAAACAAGTTATAAAAATAAAACTGTGCCCACTACAGACATACACCCACTGTCTCTATTGGCCTCAGAGGTCAAAAAAAGTTAGAAGGTAGTCTGAGTACAACTAATAAATTAAACAATTCAGGAAGATCGAAACGAATCTACACTTAAGAATATGCAACTAGACTAAAATAAAGATATTCAAGCACAGAGACAACAAGCCAGATTATAATAAAGAAAAATAGCATGCTGGCAGTGAATGAAACTTAGGATTACAGTAGTTCTGATAGCAACACAACGAAATTAGGAGATTAGGACATCCAACTCAAAAATTCTAAATAAATCCCAGAAACCACACATTCGACTTTCATTAGACCAAGTTGAGGTTGGATAATGGTCTAAAGGCTCACAACGGGAATTGTTAAGTCAAGATATAGGCAGAAATTCAACGATATACTAAAATTCACAGCTAACCAACAGCATTAACACAACTTATTCAATAATCGAAATAAAGGTTACAACGTAATCGTCGTTTTCACAAAAACAGAACAACACATTATAACAAACTAATCCTATGGCCTTCATAGCCATCTACAACTACTACCAACAAACAAACAACACTAATATTATAAAGAAGGAGATGAAGCAGAAACAAAGAAAATGATAATAACAGCTAAAAATAAAAAAGATATTACCTCCTTCGGAGCAGCAAAACGAGACTCGAGCTTCGTCGGAATCAACCACTATCGGAAAGCATTGTCTTCAGCTCTGAAACTTTGATTAGCCGACAAATTTTTACAAAATAAAATTTTTTTACTAAAAAAAAAAATAGACTGTGATTTTTGCTCAAAGGTTTTTTCACCTTTTGAGCCTCTTTTTTTTTTTTACTTTTCCACCTCTTTTCTACCAAAGTAGTGGTAGTATTTATAGGAAATAATGGGCTTTTATTTTTTCTCTTCCGCTAATGTGGGAGAAAAGTATTTATAGGAAAGGATGGAGATTTATTTTTTGTTATTCACCAATGTGGGAGAAAAAGCAATTAAGAGTGTTTTGGAATTTTAAAATTGAACATAAGGTGAGGTGAAAGATAATGTGGGGGGAAATTGTACAATGTAGTACAACTTTTGAATTTTAAAATTGGGAAAGGACAAAGTTGGGGGGGGGGGGGAAAATAGTACAATGTAGTATAATTTAAAATTATTTTTTGGTGGAAATTAGGCAGAAGTTATGAGAGTTTTTGGGATTTTTTGGGTTATTTAAAATATAACCCCAATTGGGATTTAAAATTTAGTCATATTTATTTAATTTTGACCAAATTAAAAATCAATTGACGGATTGCATTGTAATTATGGCCAATTTAATTTCAATTATGGCCAAATCTAATAGATTGACTAAATAAAATTAAAATTCGATACGAATTAATACTTCTTTTAATTTCGAGCTTCTTGATTTAATAAAATCAAATGCATATTTATCCTAATAAATTATTTTGATGATAAATTATATTAAAATCAAGATTTTAATCATTATAATTATTTTCAAAATAATCCTTAATTAAAATCCAATATTCCATAGAATAAATATTTAAGTAATCAAATTATATAATCTCATATAACTGAATACGATAATATATAATCGCTACTTAAAATGACAAAATTACGTAAAAAAATATGATCTCCTTGACAAAAAATATTATCACATGTCAATAATGCAGTTCATTAATACAGACTTGAGGTTTTTTGGGTTGTGGATTATGATCTTCTTCCCTTTTCCCTTGGGAATAGGATGTTTCTGCTGGCTCTAGCTCTTTTCTCTTTCTTGAGAGTGGTTTTATTTTCATGATGAAGTGACTCTTTGTCATAGGGCTTGGAGGGAGTATTACCAATTCTAGTTTTCCTAAGTCTCGAGGGAGCAGTACTATCACCATTTTGTGATAGTTTTTGGCCATTTCGGAATCATCTTTGTGAACTCTAGAGTGAGGAGCCTTTCTATAGTTTTTGGCTCTGTTATTGGGACCCGTAAACTTGCTAGTAGGTCCATAATATCCTTGTTTGATTCCTTCAACATCTCTATCGTGAGTTCCATTTCCTGCATTTCCAGGGCTAGGGGTAGTGGAGGAAATGCTTGGGGGAAAGGGGCCTAGAGCTTAAGACACAAGCTGGACCCTGAGACAAGAGGTCTTGATTCAGTGGTGGAAAGAAAATTAGATTCATGCTCATTGATGTTTGGGTCTTTGTTAAATTCTCCTGGGAATTGTTATCCCGGTTTGTGTTGTTCAGAATTCGGGATATAGCTGCTAGCCATACATGCTGGCCATAGTTTAGGAGATCCCTGTTCAAGGTCTCTGTTGTCAGCTGTGCCAGCTATGCTGGGTTCTGAACAAGAATTTTTATCTTCTTTCCTTCCATTTCCAGTGCCAATGGCACTGTGATACCCGTGAGACATATTTCCAACCAAAAAGGTTGTGAGTGTATCACTAGTAATGGCTCGGAGAGGAATGTTGGGGACATTGATGTGGGTGATGATGCTGGTGCCCTTATTTCTGGTAACAGTTGTATTTTGGGGATGAAAGGTGGAGTTTGTAAGACTTCCTGCCTTATGGCGAAAGCTAGGTATTATAGTCTTAGAAGAGGAGGCTTTATTTAATGTTGAGCTGACGATTTCTATCCCATCAATGGTACTCATGATGGGAGTAGCTGTCATTCTTCTTGGAAAGAGAGGAGATATTTGAGTTCCATCGTTTTGGAAACTTGCAGATCGAGGTTGTACTAACATCTCTTTGCCTTTTTTATTTTGGGACCTAAGGAAAGATTCTTTTCCTATCGGGTCGGGCGAGTGGGGCGTATTGGAATTGGGCTTAGAATTGGTCTGTTTTGCGTAGGGCCTGTTGTGATAATTAGGCCAATGCGTCTGATATTTGGCCAAGGTGAGCCTCTGTATGTATTGGCCTAGTTCAAGCCCAGTTGAGTAGTTAGCCAAAGGCCCCATTTCCCTGGTTGAGTCATTTGGCTCAAAATTAGACGAAAGCCCTAGATTGGAGCCTCCGCCACCGTCGATAGCTTGAGAGGTGAGGAACTTACCTGAGTTTACATCAAATAGATTTACCTCGGTGGCAGAGTGTCTGTTACCTGCGTCTGAAGAGGAATTACTAGTTGGATTTCTTCTCCTATTTCTCTGATTGAAAGGTACTGTTTTCCAAGGATTTGCCTGTTGCTCCTTTTCCGTTGAAGTGGTTGTATCAGATAGCAAAGAATCTTTTCCACCTCATGGACTATCTCCTGCTTGTGCCTTCCAATGGTGACTGAGGTTTGCAGTGGTTGGTCCATGGCTACTTCAACATACAATAGTACATATCTTCATCGAAGGTTCGCCGAGGTGCATGCATCGACCTTTACTAGTTTGCCAATTTTACAACCTATCTTCGTAAGGATTTGCTGGTCATAAAATTTCAGTGGCAGATGAGGTGATCGAAGCCAAATTATTGTGGTGGTGATTTTGCATTCCTTCAAAATAATATTTGGTTCCTAAATTTTCATAGATAAGAACTTCCCCGCTATGAACCAGGGCCCTCCTTGGATTGACATCGTATGGTCCGACGGGTTGTCAAATTTTACAGTGTAGAAATCAAGCCCCAAGTCTATTAGTGGGACATTGGAGTTCTATTTCCATAGATCCTTGAGTTTTAATTTCAAGTATTGATGGGTTAGCTTTCTTCCCATAATTTTGATGATGATAGAGTGTTGCCATGGTGCATAAAGTCTCTCCTGCTCTTCAATTGAGAGAGTGGATTGTCCCTTGTTCCAAATCCACTATGTTTGGAACATCTGGGATTTCAAGGGTTGAGGTTTGTGCTGGTCTATCGAGTTGTAATTTATTTATGGTTACCTACTTACATGATTGTTGCCCTTCACTCATATCCTCCATTGGGAGATCACTCTGTTCCATTGGGGTCTGAGAGGGGGGCTGGGAGTCGCATGGTGGTGGTTCCTGGGGAATCATTTGGTGGTGATAGACTATAAGGGTCTGGTGGCGTTTAGAGGGAGGGTGGTCTTTCTCTCTCTAACCCATTTGTACAAACGTTATGAATAATATATGTTTGACCCTTTAAATCGGTCAATGTCACCAATACCACATTCAGGACTTAAAAGACACCCTCCCTTCAATTTTCTCTAGTTTTACGATTCTTACGGAGTGTAGTTTTCCAAAAATATTACCAACACTTTTTACTTTTTCTAAAAAATAAGGCAGGATTTTTATTTGGCAGGTTCTTCTGGACGATCGCATCTCAAGCCCGCACAATGGCAAACTCTTTCAATCCAAAGCAAACCAGCATGCCACAATACTTGATCCAGACTTTATCCATCTTATTTTTACCCTCCTTCGTACCTCCATCATCCTCCGCATATATGATCCTACACTTGAGAAGGCCATATACCATGATCATTGGGAAACGGAGAGGGCGGGGCCCAGACAGCTCAAGAAAGTGTGCAAAGAAACTCTTCTTAAAAAGTCCATCTATGTTTTCCTTTTTCATAATACTCCTAAGTTCATCAAAAGGTTTACCCAAGTGACATTTAAGTACAAGATCACCAAATAATGCATTAGGGTTATTCATCGGCATCACAACTCGAAACTTGTCAATACTAATGGTTTTGACAGAATCATGCTGAAATTTCGATATTATTTCACGCCCGATTGGTGAGGAGGAGTTATAACTTTCCTCGGCTTTATTTTTCCCTAACTGAGATTGTTTTGGAAGCTCCTCCGAATCTATCTTTACTCTAGCCTTTTTTGTTTGGTGATCGGAAGTTGATCCACTTTCTCCACTTTCTGTTTCTTTTCTTTTGGGAGACATCTTTTAACTGCAAATAAAAGAAAAACAAAAAATACATTGCATTTGATGTTTGCACAATTTTCTTAAAAAAGGTGAGACAAATTTCAATAAATTAGTCTTACCACATAACCAAAAAAAAAATACTCCAACGGACAACCCATCAGTTGGAACAGATGGAGAACCCGAATCTGTTTGAAGACCTATTTAATATCTCCCCACAGATATTCCACCTGTTGCAACAGGTGGAGAAATTTTAATAAATTATTCTCTGCCACATTACAAGAAAATACTCCAACGAATAACCCATCAATTGGAACAGATGGGGAATCTGTTTGAAGACCTATTTAATATCTCCCAACAAATCTTCCACCCGTTGCAACAGATGGACCACCACCACCACAACTAATGTCATAACCAATGCCACCTATACCACCACCAAGACCACCAACACCATCGCCAAAAAATACAAATACCAACACCACCACCAACAGTCACCAACAACACCATAAACACCATCCAATAATACCACGACAATCAACAAAACACTGAGAGAAAAACTAGGGTTTTCTCAGGTGCTTCCTACTTTTTTAGAATCAAAACTCAAAATTGTTAACCCATTCTCGAAAATAATACAACTAAAAGTCTTCTTTTTTATCATTAACTAAAAAGCCCTATTTTTTAGAATAAAGAACAAATGTAGAACTCTTCTTGAACTCTGTTACATGCGAAGATAGAGAAAACAATGGATACAAGCAGGAATTAAGTCGAAAAAAACAACTATATGTAGTCGTAGATGGGAAGAAAATTGACCTGTTTTGAAGGGTTGTGCAATATGTTGAGTAGTTATTGTTTGTATTGTTGAGAGGTAGAGGGCACCCAAAGAAAGAGGGAGAGAGAAGATCGAGAACTTAAGTTTTGAAATGAAAAGTTTTTCGTGCAAATGGATGATTTGTATGGGTTGATTTGTAATTTTGGAAAAGACTGACAAGTTTTAAAATTGCTAATTTGGTTTAAATTGAGTTGATGAGAACTCATTTCTACTCAGAGTGATCGATCGACGACTCGGGTCGGGATAAACGCAATACCAGCGCCATGCAATTGCAAAAAGACTTGCTTGGATTTGTAGTTGATCCTGCGAGCTCATTCATTCATCCCTAGTTCCACCTAAATCAACTTAGGTACTATCATTGTCCTAACATTGAGTTAATGAGAACTCATTTCAACTCTGAGTGATCGATCGATGACTCGGGTCGGGATGAAGGCAATACCAATGCCATGCAATTGTAAAGACTCAATTGGATTTGTAGTTGATCCTGCGAGCTCACTCATTCATCCCTAGTTCCACCTAACTCAACTTAAGTACTATCACTATCCTAACATTGAGTTGATGAGAACTCATTTCAACTCAGAGTGATCGATCGATGACTCAGATCGGTATGAACGCAATACCAACACTATGCAATTGCAAAGACTCGATTGGATTTGTAGTTGACCCTGTGAGCTCATTCATTCATCCTTAGTTTCACCTAAATCAACTTAAGTACTATCACTATCCTAACATTGAGTTTATGAGAACTCATTTCAACTCAGAGTAATCGATCGATGACTCAGATCAGGATGAACGTAATACCAATGTCATGCAATTGCAAAGACTCGATTGGATTTGTAGTTGACCCTGCGAGCTCACTCATTCATCCCTAGTTTCACCTAAATCAACTTAGGTACTATCACTATCCTAACATTGAGTTGATGAGAACTCATTTCAACTCAGAGTGATCGATTGATAACTCAGGTCGGGATGAACGCAATACCAACGGCATGCAATTGCAAAGACTCGATTGGATTTGTAGTTGACCCTGCGAGCTCACTCATTCATCCCTAGTTCCACCTAAATCAATTGCTATAAAATCTATTGCAACAAATGACTAAGCTATTAAAAATTTTCAAACAGGTACATATATGTTGCAACAGATGACATATCTGATTTAATTATCAAATAGATATTTGCATCTGTTGTGACAGATGACTGAGCTGTTGGAAATTTTCAAAAAAATATTATATCTATTGTAACAGATGACATATCAGATTTTATTAATTATCAAATGAACATTTTCATCTGTTGTCACAGATGACTGAGCTTTTGGGATTTTTAAATAGATATTTATATCTGTTGTAATAGATGACTGAGCTGTTTGGATTTCTAAACAAATATTTATATATGTTGCAACAGATGACATATCTGTTTGAAAATCTTTTTATCTCTTTTAATTTTAAAGCAAGAAGCTTCTGGTCCTAATAGATAATATCAAGTAGTAGTAATTGCTATTAAAGGCGGTAAAAAATATTTCTTGGATATCTCAAAAGTGAGTTCATTGAGCAGTCTTATCTTGTCTTTTCAATGTTAGTAGTCTTAGTCTTCCTCGTGCCCCTCAAATTATTAATGAATATTAATTAATGAATATTGAAAACCACCACATCTACGTACACAATACATCTATAGAAATTATCTCATCTCTTCCTTCAGCTGCAGCTTATTTTATTCAACTCTCATTTTTTTCTCTCTCCTCTTTAGGGTCACAGCCTTTTTTCTCTCTTTTCTCTTCTCTTCTCATAAAGATCTTTTTGGATCTAAACCTATTCATATCTTTCCTCGACTTAAATTTTTGTTTTGATCCCCTTTTTGATATTAAGGTATGGTTCATTATTGCTCTTTCATTCTCGTCTTCTTCTTTGCATGTTATTTACATCTATTTTTTATTTAATTACTATTTACCCATATCATATTTATTAAAAAAAATTTTAAGGAACTTGTAAGTGTTGAATAAATAATCTGAGAATTTTTATTACAATATGAGAAAAAAGTCATCTGTTGGGAGAAGTTTAAAAGCCTTATTGGCAGTATCATTTTTTTTGTATGTATTTTATTTGTTTCATTATTTTTGATGCAGTTATTGATGTTGGTGATGGGGTTGGCGTTGTTGGAACTTGTGATGGTGTTGATGGTTCTGGCACAAAGGATGTTGCTTATTTGTTGTTGATGATGTTGTTGGAACAAATGTTGTTTCTTTTTTGTTGATGTTTATGTTGTTGTTGATGTTGCAACAGATGGAGAAACTGTTGGAAAAAATAAAATAACCAAAAAGGCTGGTTTGATGTATTCTATCAGACTCCACATCTGCTTCAACAGACTCCACATATGATGCAACAGACCGACAATGTTCTTTTTGTGACATTAATTTGTTTTCTCTTCTATGTAGATATAAGGAATTGACAGTTGATCAACTTTTGATGGACTATCTCAAGAGGCTGCAGTAAAGATGGGATCGGAGGAATAAGCTGCTTATAGATGGAACCACTTCATATGTGGGATATATGTATTACTGATAATGTTATCGTGGAAACACACATAGAGTGCATTGATTTTGTGAATGATGTTTTTCCTGATTAGTCATAGATCGTTCAAACAAGATGTCTGTAATTTTACAGTTAAGTTTGGTAGGTCTGAACTGATAAGGCTGAGGGACCATGAATATGGTTCTGATAGCCTGTTAAGATTTAATGTCGGTTGTTGCTCATGTTTATTTGTCAAGCATTGTGAAGGGATCTAATTTGTGTCATTGTAAAGAGATTCAATGGCGATTGGACTAACTTTTAGGGTGCATTAGACCCTTAAAGGGCCTTCGAAGCTTAGCACTGCATCTAATAAGAATGAAAAACCAATATATTTATTGCCCTGGCTAAAATTTATATGGCTGGGTTACTCTCTCAGGGTGATGATTTTATTCCAGAATGTACGGTAGGAGAAAGCTTTTGAAGGAAAATGGATGGTTGATGGAAGACTATATCATCTGAGAGCTAATTGAAGAAGAGACATAGGGTAGAAAGTAACTTTTAACGAATCTGGCCGGTGGAATTATCTTAACAGATACGAGATTTGAATCAAGTGCAAATATGAAAGTATATCCGATAATGGAATTTCATTTATTGTGTCTCTGAAAGAAAAATAATGCAGATGGACACTTTGCTAGGGAGCTGCGTGGTTGGGATTATCACCTACATAAAAAATAAGAGAAGACCAACAAAGAAGCCTTACGGGTATCGAGGGTAGAAATGATGTGCAGCAAGTCTAGAAAACTTATGCCAACAGCTACTGCAGCTAAAATAAGGAATCTAAGCAAAGGTGGTAAATTTCAGAATTTTAAATTTCATCCTATGCCTTCTTGTTTGTGTTTCTGATCAGGTTCACTGTCATTGACCTGATCGGAACCACAAATGAGATTGAAAGGAAAATAAAGTATCATTGCTTCCTTAGCAATATGGTTATAATTGATTGTGTTTTCTTGCCTTGATATGCTTTCAACATTCCTTGGCGAAGATCAGATGCTTGTTGTAGTATATGAATCCCGATAATTTTCAAGTTTGCCTCCAGCTTGTTGATTCTGTATTCAAGATGGTTGTTGCCCTCTTCGAAGTTGGTGAAGAGCTCCTCGTCTCTTGTGAGCTCGATCAGGAACACTACCTTCAAAGTTATGGCATTCTAGAAGCCCTTCAGAACACTTTCTTCAGAAGCCTTAAAGGATACATAGAGGGTCTCTGTGTTTGTTTTAGGTCAAAATATGTTGAAGCACGTTGAAGATATGGTCCAAAAAGTTGAACAACACACTTTTATCTAGCGTTGCTCCATGCATCTTGCTCAACTAATTTGATGAATTAGTAAGCATAGAGTTACGTAGTGTGTGATCTAAACCGGCTCTATCAATCCTATCAAACGTTACGTAACTCTAAGCTAATTACTCTATCAAAAAAATATGACCGAGTTAGTGCACAAATCGAACGAGCTCTCAGATGATATAGTCTTCCATCAACAACCCATTTTCCCTCGAAAGCATTCTCTTACCGCACCTTCTGGCATATAATTATCAACCCGAGCGAGCAACCCAACCATATAAATTTTGGCCAGGGCAATAACTATATTGATTTTCCATTCTTGTTTGATGTAGTGCGAGGCTTCAAGGGCCCTCTAAGGGTCCAATGCACACTTAAAGTTATGTCCAATCAGTATTGGTTCTCTGCAGTGACGACAAATATTGATCCCTTCTCAAAACTTGACACGCATAAACACGAGCACCAACCGTCAGTAATTCATAACAGGATATCTACACCATCTTCATGAGGTCCTCAGCCTTATCAATTTCGAACCCATCAAACTTAACGGTATGCAGGATCTTGTTTGAATGATCAATGCCTAATCGGTTAAAAACTACATTCACAAAAATATTATACTTTGTGTGTGTTGTCCCGGTAACCTTATCAGTAATACATACTTAACTCCCACACATATGATAATGGATTCATCTGCATGCACCTTATTCTTCCTAGCCCATCTATGACTTAAATTGAATAAACAGATGACTAGTTTATTGCAACAGATAACACATCTGTTTATATTGTCAATCAATTGGAGACATCTATTACGACAGTGATCAACCTGTTGCAGAAATCAAACAGATATATATATCTATTGCAAAAAGATTGCCAGTATGTTGTAAGTTATCTAACAAAAAGAATATATTTTATAACAAATTACCCATCTGTTAGATTTATTTTAAAGCAATTTTCTTTTCTTTTTAAGATATAATAATTTATAAATAGGTCCCTCCTTACAAATATGGATGATCCAGATTCGTACAAGAATATTCATATCGAGTCCTTGCGTGAACTTCAAAGGCAGTTTGATTGATGAACTCCAGAGAGATATTTGGCTGACTTCGGAGAAAGGTTGTCGGATGAATGAAAAATGTCTGATTGACAATAATAATAATAGTAGTAATAATAATTAGGTAATATTTTTTATTTTAGAGATTATGTTCCTCCTTTTGTATATCAAATCTACCCAAGGGATTCAAAAATCTATCAATATTCATTTCATTTTGTTGTCGACTTCGAATTTTTAATTCTTATTTAGTATTTAATAATAATCATTCTGTTTATTCCTTATTCTCAACATGTCGATGGTTGGTGGTAAGGATTGAGAAGCAATTTCTGTCAACAGTTAGAGGTTAATCTGCTACGACAGATCGATCATATGTTGCACCTGACGGTTATTAATAAAAAAAGGATTATTATTGTTATTGAGAGGGTGAAAAGAGAAAGATATGACTCGGGGTACCGATTATTCAATATGAAAAATGTTTCGTAAATAAATAATAAGGAAATAAATAATAAACACAATTTATAACCACAATTTAAATAACTGATCATGATTTTTCACCATTTTTGTTTTTGAATTTGTTTTTAAAATTATTTATTATATAATAAAATGATTATTATTTTATTAAGGAATTTGAAAAGGTATTTATTTATTTATTTATAAAATAAAAAAGTAAATAAATTTGGATTAATGATATGATGATATAGTTATTTTTTGTAAAAGTAGATTATATATTGCAACAATTAAATTATCTGATGCAACAGGTTCACTATGGTTGCAACAGATGATATATCGTTGTCACAGATGATTTATCTGATGCAACCTATATCGAGTCACAACTCAATAAAAGTAGTTCTTGGAAAGAACTAATTAATAATAATAATCTGAAAAGTCATGACTTATCACAATATTTCTTAATTTAATTAATTCATTACTTTTCACATTAATAAAAAATATAATTAATAAATGGAGGTGAACAGTTAGATTATATGTTGCAACAGATATGTTATCTGATGCAACAGATATAGAATCTGTTGCCACAACTCAATAAAAATGGTTCTTCGACAGACTAATTAATAATAATAATCTGAAAAGTCATGACTTATATCACAATATTTATTTTCTTAATTTAATCAAAAATTTAATTAATGTATGGAGGTGAATAGTCGCACCTTTTTGCCTCTCATTCAAATTCAATCCTCTATAAATAGGTTAGTCCTTACTCAATCGTTCATTCAAATACACACCCTATTTATTTATTGCATCTCGTCTTTCATATTACACTCTAAAAGATAAGATTATGGCTGACCCAGTGTGGGACGTTACTTTTCTGCAAGACGCCGAGAATGAACTTCAGAATCAACTTCGTGATCTGCAATGGGAATTGGGAGGAGTTAGATCAAGAATGCTCCGCGAGATACGCAGGCTGAGGAGGGTTTTGCTACTTCCGGTTGAAGATTAGACGGCTGGCAATGATGATGCTGATAATAATAATAATTAGACTATTATTTTTCTTTTAGTCTATTATATGTATTTTTATTTGTTTAATAAATAAATTATGTTTGATCTTTGACGTTTTAATCCATATTTAATTTTCATTTTGTCTATTATCATCTCAACAAATATTTCGATGATTCAACGTAAAAATAAATAATTTAGAATCCAGTAGAAATAGCAAGATTTATCTGTTGGGTTTGTGGCAGGGGTTGATTTGTGTTGTTTCAAACAGATTAATCATTCGTTGCAACAGATAATTAGTCCGGTGCAACAGATAAATATTCTGATGCAACAGATAATTAGTCTGGTGCAACAGATAAACATCCTGATACAACAGATAATACGTCTAATGCAACAGATAATATGATGATGTAACAGATAAATAGTTTGATGCAACAGATTACTCATCTGATGCACTAGATGATTGATCTGTTTAAATTGTGGGCACTTGTGCTGGATTCATAATCGGGGTTCTATCTATTGTTGGAAAAACAGAAGTGTACCCAGATGACAAATACGAATAAAAATCATAATTTACTTACCAAAGTAACCTATGAAGTAATGCCAAAGTGAAAGTGATGTAGTAAACAAAATTTGACCTAAGAAATTGGTCAGATTACAGTAGTAGCGTTGTACCACCACCACCAACAACAACAACAAATGATCGACAAGAAGAAGATGAAGCAGAAGATGATGAATAAAGCAGCAGAAACAGAAATAATTAACAACAAAGATCGCTAGGAGAGAGACAACAACAATGGATGAGAAGAGAGAGAAAGATGTTTTTTTTCCTCCGTTTTTCGTTATTTTAGGTATACATTGAGATCAAAGTATAAATTTAAAAACTTGTGGGTTATTTTAAAACTTCCCAACTTTCTTAATACATAATAAAGTAATTGTCACCTCCAACTAATAATTAAGACTTGTGTCACCTACACCTCATTTTGAAACTCTTTTGTCACCTGTGGCCCAAACCCCCCAAGTAACCAATATGCCATGTAGTAACCAAAGAAAAAGAAAAAAACGAAAGCAAAGGAAAGAGGTTTGGCCGAAATTGGGGACAAAGTTAAAGGGATTTTTTCATTTAGTTTGTTCCATAAGAGAGTTGGCTATATTGAGAGCTTTCCATGACTATTTATCTTCTTTCTTTTACCACTTCTTTCTTTATTTAATCTTTTAAAAGATAATAATAAAATTGTAGAAAAAAATAACTATATAAAAATTAAATACACAAGTAGTATACATTTTTTTGAGAAGGAGAAATGGGATAGGAGGGGACTAAAAGATGGAGAAACAAATCCTCTTCGATACGATAGAAGTAAGTAGTCAATCATGAATTAATTCTCCAAGAATTATATATTATAAAACTAATGATATGATAAATATCTCTTCTGTTATGTAACCAAAATTAATTTCAAAAGAATTGTAAACATAATCACTTTTTCGTTTGTCGTAGTACCTTTTCCCTTGCTAGGGTAAGAGAGATGCATGAATTTAAACAATATTTATGGTAAAATTATTTTTCCCTTTTTCTGTATTCAAAATCATTTTTTTATTTTTAAAATCAAATCTTTACAAAATTATTGATTACATTCTAATTACGTACTTTAAACTTTTAAAAATTTGGTACTTCTTAAATTTTCTTATTCTAACGCTTTTATATTTATTTTTAGATTTTTTAATTTTTTTTAAATCAAAATTTGTTGATTTAGAATACTTAAACTAATGAAAAGTATTAATTGTCATTAATTCTGATTGTAAACACCTAATTTTTTACCAAACCTAACATTTTTATATCATTTTAGTGTTCAATTTTATTTTTTAGATCTAAATTAGATATTTTAAGTTTATGTTATTTTACATGGTTTGTTAAAGTTTTGAAAACAACAAAAATAAAATTACATTTTAATAAGCTTTTATTTTATTATTACTTATTTATTTTTAAAAAATAATAAAAATTATATTTATTTTCTTTTTTTAACTTTTTAATAAAGAATCTAGTGAAATTAATATTTCTTAATCATATTTCTAAGACTAGTCATTTAACTTATTTATATTTTTATTAATTTTAAATAAATTTAAAAAAAATTTCCAACATATTATGAATCAATCACTAATTTTGAAACAAAAAAAATACTTCAATAATTCAGTTGTTAAACAAGGAACTGAGGGAGTAGTATGAAATTAAAGTTTAGGGTACAAGTATATGCTGAAAGATGAAAAAGAGAGAGGAAGATCGGTTTGGTCGAGTGTCGTTTTTATTGTTGACGTCAACCCCTCCTCTTCTCCCGTGTCTAAATTCCAACCAAATGATCACTTGACAATTTCGATCAATCACAATTCACAATTTCGCAGCTATGGCAACAAGTGGAAACAAGAATATGAACGCCAAATTGGTAAAGTATCTTTTATTTATCAATTCTACCTTATGGGTTTACCTTAAATTCCATCAACGTTCTTCTCATCTTGCTCCTCTTCAATTCTTTGGTTTTAATTTTGGTCAGAAAAGTTGCTCAATTTCAATCATTTATTGTTCTTTGGCTTTTTCTATGTAAAATTTAGATATGGATTCTTTCTTCTTCTTTTTTTCTGCCTTGACTCTATTATGATAAAAAATGCATCTTTGCACTTGGTTATTATTTGCTGAGGCTAAATTGTCAACGTAAACTTGGTTATTGTTCTTTTCTTTTTTGGTTGCTATGTGATGTATATTTTATTTTGATGCCTTTTGTGGTTGTCTGTATGCTTTCTTTTCTATACTCTTTTTTGAGCTTGAGGGTATATTGGAAACAGACTCTCTATCGAGTAGGGGTAAGGTTTGCGTAGACTTTCACTTTGTGGGTTTATACTGGGTGTGTTGTTGTTGTTGCTGCTTTTTGTGGTTGTATGGAAGTGTTGCTTGTTGGAGTATATTAGTCTTGCTTTTGTCAGTAAGGTAGCGGTATGTACTGCGTACATCTTACCGTCCCCAAACCCCCGCTTTGTGGGAATACACTGGGTTTGTTGTTGTTGTTTTGTCAGTAAGGTGTGTATACTCCACCCTCCCTAAACCACACTTTGTGGGATTACACTGGGTATGTTGTTGTTGAAGTGCATACTTATTGTTCATGTTAGTCCATATTATTCGTACAATGATGAGTACTTCCAATCTTGAATTTCAATTTTTCCGTGCTCCTTTCCCCTTTAATGTTTGGTATTCTGTTTCAATAAATATACTTTACACTATGAGATCATTGTTTCAATTATTCTAATCATGTAGTTCCTGATTAAAAAAGAATTATTCTAATGATGTAGTTTTTTTTCTTAGCTGTAAGTTTATGAACTTGATGTGTTGACCCTGACATTGATAAGCTAAGGAAGTGTCTTTTGTTTTTAGGTGCTCCTTGGAGATGTTGGAGCTGGAAAATCTAGTCTAGTTCTGCGTTTTGTTAAAGGTCAATTTATTGAATTTCAGGTAGGTGCCTAAGTTTACCATTTGATATGTGAAACTGAATGGTTTCTGCACTTATATTTTTCCATTGGGACCTTGAGATTTGACTTAGCTCGCTTATTTTATATGTAGGAATCAACCATAGGTGCTGCATTTTTCTCCCAAACAGTAGCTGTAAATGATGCAACTGTAAAATTCGAAATATGGGATACAGCAGGTCAAGAGAGATACCACAGTCTAGCTCCGATGTATTACAGAGGAGCTGCAGCTGCTATTATTGTTTATGATATAACAAATCAAGTAAGTTAGTTTACCAGATTCTGTTGAATCTTTATAATTCACTCTATATTGCTTCCAAATAGCTGCTAGCATGTTAGCTTGCTAACTGGCTTTCTCAAATTCGTTATTTATAGGCATCATTTGAGAGAGCAAAAAAGTGGGTTCAGGAGCTTCAAGCACAAGGTAACTTTATCTCAGGATTCATTCTTGTAATGCTGTATGCAAACGTTCCAACTTCGATTAATGTAAGAAATAGGCAATGTATAATTAGGGTGGGTTTCAGCTTCTTAGAATTACGATAAAGTTTGATGGCCAACAAATGCTGAAAAACTCTCTTTACTTTTGACTCTCAATTGGTGGGTAATATGAAGGGATGGGCTGGATATAGTGATTCGCCCTTGGGTGAGTCTGAACTTGAACATTGTCATACAATGATGCTTTGCCAGATCAAAGGAACTAAACACTGGTTCCTTTTCCAATGTGGTGCATACATCAGTGTTCTTTCAATGTAACATATTGCTTGTTCATATGTCTTAACTTCTTTCTATCTCACGCTAGCCCCAGGTAATTCAAATATGGTGATGGCACTTGCTGGAAATAAGGCAGATTTGTTAGATGCAAGAAAAGTTGCTGCGGAGGTTAGTATACATTCTTCTAACTAATCATAGTTTCCATGCTATAGATAGTGATGTGCGGAAGCACCACAGATAGCCTAGTTTAGGCATATGATTTCATAACCTGCCCAGGTATCTAAGAGTCGGGTGAGTGATAGTTTCAACTACAAGTCCAAGATGACCAGCTGAATATTATGGTATTCAGGGTTTAGAAGGTGTATCCTAAGGGGTTGAGGCATCCAGCTGTGCTATTTTCTCCTTCTCATGTTAATGCCCATACTTGAAATGTAAACTGGTCATTGAAATTAACATGATGCATGCGCTTAAATCTTCATTGTTGGTTTGCTATTTTGTGTTTCTTTTTTTTTCCTTTCCCCACTTTTCTTTATCTTCCTGGGGTTGCTTTTGAAAAAAAAAAAAAGGGGGGGGGGGGGGGGGGGGGGTCCTCTGCCCCCAGCTCACTCTCTCTGTCAGTTAGAGTTGATGAAAAAATTGACGTGCGATCTTTAATTTCACCAAGGAATAGAGAATGAGGATTAAATATTAGTTTACATGATTCGATTACTTCTTAAGGTAGAAGTGTACTATATCACAAGAATAGTGCCTTTTCATTTGAGGATTGATTGATTTTTGGTTTTAAAGCGGTATAGAGTAACTTCATTTTCAAGGATAAAACATTGGTGTCTTCATTTGACACGCATAGCGTGGATACCAACTAAATTGCATTTCGTACTTGATTTTTTAAGGCTATAATAGCTCAGGTTCTTTGTGGGTTATCAGTGTAGACTGTAGTGGCACAGATTTCATGTATAGCAATGATATGAAGCTCATTTACTGAGCATGAAAATCTAGTGGTACATGGTTCTCATCTGTCCAATCGGCTTGGATACCAAATACAGTGAAATTTTAGTGTGCTAATTGTGCCTGAGTGCTTGAAAAAGAATACTGATTATGCATATATGCCTTAATGAGAATTCCTTTGATATGGATTCAAAGGGAGCAATTTAATTTCTACTCTTAGATTCTAGTCTGGAATGAAGATAATTTTCTTGTTCGTCTCAAATTAAAATATCAGTATTTCTGGATTTGTTGATTCTAAATTTCTAATTTTGAAGTAAACACAGATTATACTTGCAATTTTCTTGTTCTAAATTTATTTCCGTCTTGTATTGAACTGCACGTCTTTCATAGATTCAACCACCCAATGTCAGAAATCTCACCAAGAAAAGAACTATATTTCATATGAATGAGTAGGAAAATGTTTTTGGAAACACAATCTGAAATTGAAGTATAAAAGAAAAGAAACGATGAGAAATAAACAACCAAGCAAAGCAAAAATAAAATTTAATAAAGAAAAACAAAGAACTCAGGGAAGGAAGTTAGACTGACGTTACACGGACTCAACTACTGTTAATCCGATATGTAACTATGCAAGTATTCAGTAAGGTTACATGTTATCTTTTCTTTTCTTCTCTTTCTTTCTGGGAGATGAAAGGGTGGAATGTTGGTGGTGGTGGGTTTTTAGTGTCTTTTAAAGAATCCTCTGTAATTACTGTACTCATATCATACCTCTTTGACATAGATATGTTAAAGCAAATGAAGGATGCATGTATACATAGGTAAAGTGAATTAGGGGCACTCTTGGCAATAGGGGGACAGGTGAAATCTTTAAGGACCAGTGAGAAGCGAAGAGGAAAAAGTGGGAAAGTATTGGGGGCAAGGAGAAAGTGGTGTTGGATGGCTAAAGAGGGAGGGAATAAAAAGGGGGAAGATCCATAATCCATAAATTAAAAGAGTTCTGCAATTGTAGTGTTATGTGGACGGCGAAGGAGAAGGGAAGGGAATGTTGGGCAACGTCTCACTGCAATTCCGAGTGAGAATCTTTCGACCCAGCATAGGCTCTTGGTGATGGATTTGGGCATAAAGAAGAATAGAAAGAGGAGGAGTAAGGAGGGTAGACCTAGAATTAAGTGGGGCGGCTTGACGCCAGTGAAGGCGTGGGAGATAGGGGAGAAGTTGGCTGGAATGGGGGTGTGGGAGTGTAGGGGGGACGTGGATAGTATGTGGGATAGGGCGGCTAGGTTTATCAGGGAGAATGCAAATGAGGCGTTGGGTGTTTCTAGGGACCGGGCAGGGCATCATCGGGGGGATTGGTGGTGGAACGAAGAGGTGGAGAAGAAAGTGGGGACCAAGAAAGGGGCGTATGCTAAGTTGGTTGAGAGTAAGGACGAAGAAGAGAAGCGGGTAAACAGGAAAGAGTACAAGCTAGCTAGGAGGGAGGCTAAGTCAGCAGTCACGGCAGCAAAGACGGCCGCTCTTGAGAGCTTGTATGCAGGGTTACAAGGGAAAGGAGGGGAGAAAAAGTTGTTTAGACTCGCTAAGGCTAGGGAGAGGAAGGCTCGTGACCTCGACCAGGTGAGGTGCATCAAGGGTGAGGACGGTAGAGTGTTGGTGGAGGATGGTCACATTAAGAGTAGATGGCAGTCGTACTTTCATAGGCTCTTGAATGACGAAGGGGATAGAGCTATTGTGTTAGGGGAACTGGAGCACTCAGAGGAGGATCGGGATTTTGGTTATTGTAGACGTTTTAAGGTAGAGGAGGTTAGAGAGGCTGTTCGCAGGATGCGAAGGGGTAGGGCGACGGGGCCGGATGAGATACCGGTGGAGTTTTGGAAGTTCGTTGGAGAGGCTGGTGTAAGGTGGTTGACTGGATTGTTTAACGAAATCTTCAAGACGGCCAAGATGCCCGAGGCATGTTGGTAGAGTACCACGATCCCTCTCTATAAGAACAAGGGTGACATCCAGAGTTGCAATAACTATAGGGGGATTAAGTTATTGAGTCACTCTATGAAGATTTGGGAGAGAGTGGTCGAGGTGAGGCTGAGACGGATAGTGTCTATTTCGGAAAACCAGTTTGGATTTATGCCTGGCCGCTCGACGGAGGCAATTCACCTGGTACGGAGGTTGGTGGAACAGTATAGGGAAAGGAAGAAGGACCTGCACATGGTGTTTATCGACCTGGAGAAGGCATACGACAAAGTCCCCAGGGAGGTGCTATGGAGATGCTTGGAGGTGAGTGGAGTCCCGCAGGCATATATCAGAGCAATTAAGGATATGTATGATGGAGCGAAAACTCAGGTGAGGACGCCGGGAGGAGACTCAGAGCATTTCACTGTCTTGACAGGATTGCATCAGGGATCTACTCTTAGCCCCTTTTGTTTGCTTTGGTGATGGATGTGTTGACGCGGCGTATTCAAGGGGAGGTGCCTTGGTGTATGCTTTTTGCAGACGATGTAGTTCTGATTGACGAGACTCGAGGGGGTGTGAATGACAAACTAGAGGTGTGGAGACAAACTCTTGAGTCTAAAGGGTTCAGGTTGAGCAGGAGCAAGACAGAGTATTTGGAATGCAAGTTTAATGAAGTGAGGCTGGAGAATGAGGTGGTAGTGAAGCTGGAATCACAGGAGGTATGCAAGAGGGATAGTTTCAAGTATCTCGGGTCCGTGATCCAGGGTAACGGTGAGATTGGCGAGGATGTTTCGCACCGTATTGGGGCGGGATGGATGAAGTGGAAGCTCGCGTCGGGGGTGTTGTGTGATAAAAAGGTGCCGCCCAAGCTTAAAGGCAAATTCTACAGGGTGGTAGTCCGTCCGGCCATGTTGTATGGTGCGGAGTGTTGGCCAGTTAAGAACTCCCACATCCAAAAAATGAAGGTGGCGGAAATGCGGATGTTGCGCTGGATGTGTGGGCTGACTAGAGGGGATAGAGTCAGGAATGAGACTATCTGGGAGAAGGTTGGGGTGACTCCAGTGGAGCGCAAGATGCGGGAAGTCCGATTGAGATGGTTCGGACACGTGAAGAGGAGGGGTATGGATGCCCCGGTTCATAGGTGTGAGAGGCTAGTGTGGGATGGTTTTAGGCGGGGTAGGGGTAGGCCGAAAAAGTACTGGGGTGAGGTGATTAGGCGGGACATGGAGCCGTTACAGCTCACCGAGGACATGATCCTAGATAGGAAGGTATGGAGGTCGCGAATTAGAGCAGAAGACTAGGGCCAGTTTGGGTCGCTAGTGTAGGGAATTACTTGGTGGGGGTAATATTTCTTGTTATGATTCCGTGTTCCAGGTTTTATTACGAATCTGGGTGCTTGCCTCTGTTTTCTATTACTTATGGGTGCCGTATTTATGTTATGTTATGAAATCCTATTCTGTGCTTTACTATGTATTTGTGTGGTGTCTCGTGTCTTGACCCGGGGGTCTATCGGAAACAGCCTTTCTACTTCTTTAGAGGTAGAGGTATGGACTGCGTACATCTTACCCCCCAGACCCCACTAGGTGGGAATACACTAGGTTTGTTGTTGTTGTTGTCTTGTTGGGAGATAGTGTGTATAATAGCGGCAGAGGACCACCCCTAAAGAACTGTTTCCTGACCTATTTGTATTGGTGTGCCAACTCTAAGGCAATGATTAGTGAATGCTGGACAAATCAAGGTTGGAACCTATACCTCAGAAGGTTACTAAATGATTGGGAAATAGAGAGAGTAGCCAAATTGCTGGAGGAAGTGGGTGATTTTGCAGGCACCAACACTGCCTTAGATGCAGTAAGATGGTCTCACAGCGAGGACGGGATCTTCACAGTTGCCAGGGCATACAAGAAGGAATGCAATTTACAAAGCAGCAGCTACCAAAGTCTATGGAAAAAGATTTGGAGGAACTCAGCACCAACAAAAGTTAAATGCTTTACTTGGCTGGCTATCAGAAAGGCATGCTTGACATGTGAAGTTTTGAGGAGGAAAGGAAAGATCATACTTCCCTGGTGTTCTTTATGTGGGAAAACAGGGGAAACTAATAGTCGCTTCTTCTTACATTATCCTTTCACAGCACAAATATGGTCCATGCTTCTCCACTTGTCAGAAGTAAAATGGACTATTCAGAACATACAACTGACTTACTTAGTTGTTGGATCAGGAGAGGAGGTAGCAAGAGAGAAGATCTGGTAGAATCTAATCCCACATTGCATTTGGTGGACTGTGTTGAAGGAGAGGAATAGTATGAATTTTTAAGATATGTCCAATTCCATTCACAAGGTTAAATGGAATTGCGTTGTATCTCTATCTTTTGGTGTAAAGAGATAGGATTAGAGGATTCAGATCTGTTTTTAGAATTCTTAGGATCCTTGCAAGTATTTCTAAAGGTTTCCAGCATATCCTCTAGGCTCTAGCTGAAGAATACAATGTTACCAATTATTTAAAAAAAAGCGGCAGAGGGGGATTGTAGTTGAGGAATAGGTTATTCATCTATGTGATACTTTTGCCAACTTCTCTCCAACTCAGAAGAAAAGCACAAGGGTCTTTTTGGCTGGAGGTTGCCAATAATCACAAGGAAAAAGTATGAGCAATTCAGACACATTGAGGACATTTATTAAGCTCAAGGAGCTATTAAGGTATAATTTGCAATGTGGTTTGTGCAATAACAAGCACAACATATGATGAATAGATTAGGTGCATGTCGCGGACTCGATCTCAACTGCAGGCAAATGCCTGGTATTTAAGTGGAAAATAGAGGGGCGGACCCGTTATGCACCGAGTTTCGATTCAGGTGACTGCTAGCTGTCAGAGATTTCTTAGCTATCAAAAAAAAGGAAAAACAAATATGATGAAAGTGGGTAAATTAAGTGCCTGTTTGGATTGGCTTTTGGCTTTTGACTTATAAACCATACGCCATAAGCTAGAAACTCTAACTTATAGCTTTGGGCTTATTTTTAGCATTTTAAGCCAAAAGTCATTAGTTAAGATTTCTAACTTATGACTTTTGGCTTATTTTTAGCATTTTAACTTAAAAATTAAGTGCTTTTAAGCACTTTTTATATACCCAAACACTTCAAAAGTGCTTAAAAGTCAATTTTAGCTTAAAAGCACTTAATAAGCCAATCCAAATGGGCTCTAAGTACTCCAACAACAACAACAACAACAAACCCAGTTTATTCCCAAATAGTGGGGTCTGGGGAGAGTAAAATGTACGCAGTCCATACCACTACCCCCGAGGGAGTAGAGAGGCTGTTTCCGATAGACCCCGGCTCAAGACGAAGGACCGTAGACCAAAAGGCGAGAAAAATGATAAAATAACAGAGAAGCTTCATCCACAAAAAAGAAGTGCAATTACCCAACCAAAGACCCCCCTCCTCTAAATCTAGAACTACCAACCAAGCTACGCCTAACCCTTCTAAATCTAGAACTACCAACCAAGCTACGCCTAACCCTCCTACTTACAGACTACGACTCGACCACACACTTTAGCCCTCCAACTTAGTACTCTTCCTCCAAACCTTTCTATCGAGGGTCATGTCATTAGTAAACTATAACTGCTCCATGTCACGTCTAATCACTCCTCTCCAGTACATCTTCGGTCTACCCCTACCCCGCTTGAAAGCTTCCAAGGCCAGTCTCTCACACCTACGAACTGGGGCATCCGTGCCTCTTCTCATCACGTGGCCAAACCATCTCAACCTCACTTCCCGCAACTTATCCTCCACCAAAGCCACTCCCACCTTCTCCCGAATAATCTCATTCCTAACCCTGTCAGCCCTCGTAAATCCGCACATCCAACGCAACATTTTCATTTCTGCCACCTTCAACTTTTGGACGTGAGAATTCTTAACAGGCCAACACTCCGCCCCATATAACATGGCCGGCCGGACCGTAGCTTTATAGAATTTATCCTTAAGCTTGAGAGGCACCTTCTTATCGCATAAAATTCCCGAGGCTAGCCTCCATTTCATCCAATCTCTGCCCCAATACGGTGCGAGACATCCTCATCAATCTCTCCATTCCCCTGGATCATAGACCCCAGATACTTAAAACTATCCCTCTTACAAACCGTCTGCGACTCCAACTTCACTACCACGTCGTCCTCTTGCCTCGAGTCACTAAACTTGCACTCCAAGTACTCCGTCTTGGTCCTACTCAATCTGAATCCTTTAGATTCCAAGGTTTGTCTCCAAACCTCCAACTTATCATTGACACCTCGGCGCGACTCATCAATCAAAACTATATCATCTGCAAAAAACATACACCAAGGTACCTCCCTTTGTATATTCCGCGTCAACACATCCATCACCAAGGCAAATGAAAACGGACTAAGAGTCGATCCCTGGTGCAACCCTGTCAAAACTAGGAAATGCCCGGAGTCCCCTCCCACCGTCCGTACCCGAGTATTCACCCCGTCATACATGTCCTTAATCGAACAAATGTACGCCACTGGAACCCCTCTCGCCTCCAAGCATCTCCAAAGAACCTCCCTAGGGATCTTGTCATACGCCTTTTCCAAGTCGATAAACACCATGTGCAGATCCCTCTTCCGCTCTCTATACTATTCTACCAGCCTCCGCACTAGGTGAATTGTCTTAGTCGTCGAGTGACCAGGCATAAATCCAAATTGATTCTCCGAAATAGGCACTATCTTCCTCAACCTCCGCTCCACCACCCTTTCCCAAATCTTCATCGTGTGACTCAACAATTTAATACCACGGTAGTTGTTGCAACTCTGAATGTCCCCTTTGTTCTTATATAAAAGGATCATCGTGCTCCATCTCCACGCCTCGAGCATCTTAGCGGTCTTGAAAATGTTGTTAAACAAATGGGTTAGCCACCTCAACCCTGCTCCGCTAGCAAACTTCCAAAAATCCACCGGAATCTCATCGGGCCCCGTCACACTACCCCTTCACATCTTGCGAATAGCCTCACAGATTTCCTCCAACTTAAAACGCCGACAGTAGCCGAAATCACGAGATTTCTCGGTGTGCTCCAATACCCCTAACACGATACCTCCGTCCCCCTCATCATTCAAGAGCTTATGAAAATACGACTGCCATCTTTTCTTAATTAGAACGTCCTCCACCAAAACTCTGCTATCCTCCCCCTTAATGCACTTCACTTGCTCAAGTACTCCAATCATAATAAAAACATGCATTGATATTTTCCTATGGGATATTCTTGAAAAGTTTTGGGGTTTGTTAGAGTTGAGCAACTCTGCTCCCATCCACTTTTGCTTGCATGTTTAATGTTGTAGTTCAATTAAAAAATTTCTTCTTGTTTCATTTCTTTTACTGTGGTTTGGCATTGTTCCAGATTCTTAACTGAAATATTTTTGCCTTCTCACTGTTCTAGCTTGATTTTGCTGTAACCGTAGGCTTCCATATTTAAAGCTGAAGATCTGTATTTGTGATATCTTTAATTTGTATCATGAAAAATGATGGTTTTGGATACACTAATTGAATTCTCAACAATGGTGAGCCTTGTATTTCAGTAGAAAAATTTAGAGAATTTCTACTGTTAGAGAACCTACACTATAATGGTTATTAGAAAGAAATTGTTCAAATGGAACAATCTATAATGAGGATCCAGATAGTCAACCCCAACTAGATTGGGATTGAGGTGGATGTTATTGATAATGGTGGTCTGTGGAGAATTGTGCACCTCGACTAACTAATTGGGTATCTACATTCCCACCATTATGGGTACTGAGTAATTGTACCAACTAAAATTTAGGTATATGACAGAACTCACAGTGTTCTTTCTACTGGGATTGGTACCCTAGATTGTACTCCAACACTTAGACTATTGGGCCATGCCCTTGGCCTAACCTCATATGCAGTTCCTCTAAACTATATATGTCAAAAGACCTTGTACAGGACAGAAAACCAGTGAGTTCGTTAAACTGGCATTTTGAATGTATCTGTTGGAGAAAAAACATTGAACAATCATTGGATTTTTTCTCATAAAGTGGGGTTGGATAGTTAAAAATAACATCATGGTCTAAAATTCAGTTGGTTAGTGAGTCAATTTTTGATGTTTGTGACCCATTTTACAAATATAGATTTGTGTCTACGAGATTTGGGGTTATCTATTCAATTACTTATATGTGCATCCAGAAGATGTCAAAGTTCTTGGTCAATTGCATGATATCAGAACTGGTATTCTGGATAACAGCTCTTTCACTGAGATACATCATTACTGATTGGCATTACTGCTTTTTCAGGAAGCACAAACATATGCACAGGAGAATGGTCTTTTCTTCATGGAAACATCTGCAAAAACTGCAGCTAATGTTAATGACGTTTTCTCTGAAATAGGTAATATTTGCATTTATTTGTTGTGTTATGGCCTGCCAGCTTGCTTTTGTGGTAGGTCTTTGCATATGAAGTCATGTTTACACTCTTATTGGCTATGCATATCACTATCGTTGTATTATCAGTTTTAAGCCAATACTTACATGCATTTTGTATGACATGTCAGGACTGGAAACAAAAAGTTAGTTTGATACATATTAATAGAGGAACTAGAAATTATTAAACTCGTTATGGAGGATCGTTTGATAAGTCACCAGATGATGGTTTTAAAATGTGCTGCTTATTTATTTTCTGCTTTTTTGGATCTTTAGATTGGTTAGATGTGTTAACTGGAAATAATACCAGTACTTGACATATATAATATAATTTTTGGCTTGCATTTTCAATCCTCTTACTAATAAACCATGTATTATCTATGCTGCTACGGATTTCGATGTGGATAATGATACATAATATTAACGATACCATCTATTAGATCATAGAAATGACAAAGAAGGTCATTGAAATTACTGGTTTGTATATACGCATAAACACGTGTACAATATCACTCTTAAATTCTATCATTCTCGAGAATAATGATCTCGTCTTATAGTGAATAGCTGGTTCCTCTGAAACTGACAAATGTTGTGGTGGTTCATCTTTCCTATTAAATATCTCTGCAATAGAGTTTCCAAGTTGGATTTTGTTAGACTAATTACTGCATGTAACTGCCAAGCTAGCATTTTTATCAACCTGAATATTTTTTAAATCTGTTTATTCACTTAACAGCAAAGAGACTACCTCGGCTTCAGCCGGCACAAAATCCATCTGGGATGGTTCTTATGGATAGGCCAGCGCAGACACCGGCTACTGCTTCTTGTTGCTCTTAAATCTCTGCTGGTGCTTCTCATCTCAATGTTGGCTTTGTTTAATGTCTTTGTGCTGATTTTTATGAGTTTATTGTGCCATTTGTCCAACACTGTACACTGTGTACAGATATTTCATGAGAAATTGTTCAATGTGATACTCTCTTCTATGGGTTCTCCTAATGTAATGAGGTTCTGTGACATACTTTAGTATGCTATTAAACTATATATTACATCTTTCATATTAACCATTTAGTATTCGTTGGGCTTTCAGTAGTCTGAGATTGATGTGTAGGTGTAGTAATATCGGAGCCACCTTATCAGTCAGCAATCAGCTATTCATATACAGTGAAACTTCTCCTGTCCTCCGTAATCGCGTTATTTTTTTGGATATTTTCTTACTATATAGTGAAATATTGTTATAGAGCAAACGGCTGGTTCCAAAAGAAACCTAGCCGTTATAGTGAAATATTGTTTTAATAATTGTTATAAGAGAGGAGTGACTGTAGTTTAGTCAATCTTTTCTATTTCTACAGTGGTTTGGTCATGGGATGAAAATGACATAACAAATTTATCTAAGTATAATTTGGTCATTCACTTCAAATTCTAAGCTCAAATTGATAATTTTTTGTGCTTTGTTTCTTGAACCTCATGAAATTTTTAAAAAAAAAACCATTCTTTTCTTTTTAATTACCAATAATATCAAGTATAAAATTTATCATAATGCCATCACATGTATTGCATATATTTCCACACACATGGACCCTATATCTTTCATTTATTTTTCATTTTTATTTATCTTTTAATTGTATAAAATTGTTTCAAATATATTATATTTAAGTAAATTGATTAGTAAGGTGATAATTTATTGTAAAAATTAATTAGTGATACAATTAAATAAATTTTATTCTTTATTTAATTTCATATCAAATATATAATTTACCTTCTTTTTTATTTGTTACTATAATTTCACCTAATTTATTTTTTTCTAATATAGAAGAGAAAATTCTGATATTTGTGCTTATATTGTCTGCTTCAATCGTGATTTTATTACATTGCCCCTAATTAATTATTATAAGTCATTTATATATTAAAAAAATATTTAATTTTAAAAAAAAAATAGACATTTATGACATGTCTATTTCAGTTGCTTCAATCGCAATTTTACTTTCTATTATATCATTTTTCATTAATTATTATAAATTATTTATATATTAAAAAAAAAAGATTTAATAAAAAAAAGTAAAATAGACATTTATGACATGTTTGTTTCAGCTACTTTAATCGTAATTTTACTAAATATCACCCCTAATTAATTATTAGAAGTCATCTAAGTATTTAAAGTAGCTCTTCGTCGACCTGTCGGCTTCAGCTGTTTGCTCCATAATTTTACTTTATCATTCCTAAGTAATTATTATAAATTATTTACATATTAAAAAATTAATAATATCTAATAAAATAATAAAATAGACATTTATGACACGTTTGCTTTAACTACTTTAATTATAATTTTTCTAAATATCACCTCTAATTAATTATTATAAGACATCTAAGTATTAAATACATAATCAATATTTAACTAAAAACATAAAATAGATATAAAATGATAAGTTAACTCTTGATGTTTTAAAATAACTTAACGTCCTATATAAGATTTCACTTACTTTTTTTTCACAAGTATCTTTTATAGTTATTTAAGACATGTTTATTTCGCTGCTTCAATCGTGATTTTACTATATCACCTCTTATTAATTATTATGGTCATCTAAGTATCATGTCACTTAAATTATAGTAGAAAAAGTTTTACACAATAATTAAAAATTTAAATTATTTTAAAAAATATAATTGACTATCAGTGACACAAGACTTTGGACAAGGAGTGTAGCATACTTTTTACAAAAATTACATAAAAAAATATTATAAATTACAATAATTAAAAACTTGAAATATCTATAAATAATTTAATCTATTATATATTTTTATAAAATACATAAAAAATACTATAAATCACAATAATTTACAACTTTAAAAATTTAAATGATATAAATATTTGGTTGACTCTCGAAATTATATCAATGTCACTTAAATTGAAATAGAAGAAAAATATTATAGATCACAATAATTAATAATTTAAATTATTTTAAAAATTCAATTGACTATCAATGCCACAAAAATATTATAGGTTACAATATTAACAACTTAAAATATCTAAAAACATATTAAAAGGGTGATTGATTATCTAAATTCAATTTGTGTCAAAAAAAATTGAAACAAAAAACATATATTGAACTCATGCTAGATTCCGGATGAATCTTAGTATGTCTATGCAATCCATTTTTTTTTTCAACTTTTGTTTAAATATATCAAAATTGAAAAATGCAAGTTCCAATACAGTACATCAAACAGTGTATAAGAAATAATATTACCATAAATAATACAAATATTATTATTAGTGCCAACATTATTAATACATTCTATCAACATTATTTTTGTACACTCTAACAAAAGACTACACGTTTTAATGGAAGAAACATACACAAAAATAAAGTTCAATAAAATATCTACATAAGTATGTTTTATCGTGTTCTCAAAGTCAAATAATTTAAATTAATATGAAAGATGGTAACTTATGATTTTTTATTTTATATAATTTCTGAAACACTTAAAATTTGAATTTAAAATATTAATTTAGTTTAACTTCAAAGAACAAATCGACAGATAAAAGAGAAAGAGAAAATGAAAGCAAATGATGTCTATGGCGGCTTAGTAAGAGAATACAATGTGGGTTATTAATTGCAATCCACATGTGACAACTCTTTATATTTTTCAACAATTATTCTCTATTTTATACAACAAATGTCAAGTCTTATGTATCAATTTTAATCTCAAATTTTCTACTTAATGTAGCAAATCTCGATCATATGATTACAGATATAAATTTTTAAATGCATCGAATTTTTTTATTTATATGAGCAAGTTATACATAATTATCTTGTAAGACTTGGCTCCTTAAAAAATACTACCACGTAGTTAATATGTTTTGTGTATTCATGTTTTATAATTCATAATTCGAATTAATATCAATTTAATTTACTATATGTAGTAAAAATAACTTAAAGTTGGGCCGTGCTGAGACGGGTCTTGCAACTCTAGTAATTCTAGATTAGACAAAGGAGAGGTGCGATTT
Organism: Capsicum baccatum var. pendulum; assembly: GCA_030864225.1. Classification (NCBI taxonomy): domain Eukaryota; kingdom Viridiplantae; phylum Streptophyta; class Magnoliopsida; order Solanales; family Solanaceae; genus Capsicum; species Capsicum baccatum. Next base: position 128,461,846 of record CM061551.1, on the reverse strand, counting down.
TGGTTGAGTTGATCAAATCTTAATTCTTGTGTAGACAAGCACTACTTGTTTTAGATTTACGCCGCTTTCTAATAATATAAATAATGCGATCTTTAGTATTATATGATTAATTATTATATATCAATCGCTTTCACTGAGATATGTCTTAAATCTCTTTGGCAATTGTAAGACTGCTAAACTGTGACGAAGAAACTGATCTAAAGATTTAAGAACAAGCAGTATATAGTATGAGAATAGAAGCATTTAAAAGGCAATTCGGTGCACAAGGGCATTCCACATCAGGGGAAGGCTGTATAAAGGATGTGATGTTGATAGTCTATCCTTACATAAGTACTAGAAGTTGCTTCTAAAGCTTGAGCTTGTGATCTATACGGAGACAATTTTACCGTTATCCTAATGCTCTCATCAAAGAGAATAGAAGCACTTGAAACTTTTTAAAAAGATATCAGAGTAAGACCTCAAAATCGACCCAAAGGAAGTTCCAATGATCACATGATACAGGAAAATTACATGAACTTTATATACTATCGAGAACTTATTTCATTATAGCACATGCATTACCGTAATAAGATTGTAGGATTTTCACCCTTATTCTTTCTAGCAATACAAGAATATACTTCTATTCCTACGTAAAATCTTAACAATCTGTTCCTCCACCGCTAAAAAGTTAATCAATTATAAATAATCTTTTTTAATTTCTTCGGACCTCATTTGTGGGATTACATTGGACAGCTATTGTATCAATATCCGTAACATGTGCATGCACATGCATGTCGGTACTATTTTCTCTGTAAGAAGAGAAGGGTAAAATGAAAGAGAGAATAGATACTTCATATTGTTGAATGCATTGTAGATACATTTCAAAATGATTTCTTTATTTCCCAGAAACTAGAATACATCCAGCTCAGTCGTCCTTTGGATTGAACGAGATTCATCATAGGTTTTTTTTTTTGTTTTTTTTTTTGAAAAAAAAAAAAAGAAACTTTCTTCATAAATACACAAAAGCATCACAAAGCAAGAAGCACTAAATTGAAAATCATCACAACTCCAAGCTGAGGTCCATTTAGTCTTTGTTGGACACAAAAGCAGAATCCAATTACTTCCATTAATATTTATTTGTTTATTTGTGTATGTAGCTATGTCTTGTGAAGCCCTTGAGAATTTGCAATTGAGGCACAATCAGTAGTTTGAAACCCAATCCTTTCTTTCTCCAAGTCATACACAACTTCCACATTTTGTTGTTGGAAGTTTCCGAAAATCCCAGCTGGCCCCTCGTCAGAATCTTCCATGCTTTGGAACAACAAGCACTTTACCACAGTTGAGTTTCGTGGTGCACCCATGGCATAGAAATTATTCCCATTGGGCAAAACAAGGCTCACATTGTTCAAGAAATGGAATGTAACTGAAGGGAAATCATCGGTAACTAGACTATTGATGTTGTTATTAGGGCACGGAAGCCGATAACATAGGTCAAACCCTGTCCGTGCCTCGATATCTTCAGCACGTGGGTAATTTATGGATGATCGAAGGGCGGTGAGAAGATCCGAGTAGAACGGGTTGGGTAGGTGAGTATAAGTGGTTCCAGAATCGATCAACATTCCTCCATTGCCTAAAGAATCAAATTCTCTTAAGGTTAAGGGCACTTGTGTAGTGGCACCATTTCCCACAGTTATAGCCTCTAGGCCAATGTAATAGAAATTAGGGTACATAGGGCTTTTCAACATAGGAGTAAATTGGAAATTTTCTTTGGAGGAAATGGCTAGGTCCCCTACAACTAGAGGGCTAGATATATTAGGGTTATTTGCAAACTTGAAAGGCAAGAAGCAATGTGAAAAACCTTTTTGAAGAAACCCTAATTGAGAAGTCAATGAAAGTGGACCTTTCCCAAACCCTACAATCCCTATAGGCTCTCTATAAGTTGTTCCAACACATCCAAAGACAAACTTTGGGACTTCCCTAATAGAATTAGGGTTTGAACTGGTCCCATGGACTCTGAGGGTATCCCTAGTTAGGGTTCCCGATACAATACCTTCACCATAAGTGTAGGCAAAAGAAGGACATGGCCTTGAGCAAGTGCCCTTAAGTAGGGTACTCAATGAGCATCCAGCAATGGTGCATTGATCGAAAGGGTTATCAGAGCTATGGATATCGATACAAGAGGGGCTAGCACAAAAGTCCCTATAGGAAGAAGATGAAAATGAAGGAGAAAAGCTTGACATTAGCTTGTGATCCTTGTAGTCATCACAATCTATACAATCAAACGAGAGGCTCCCACAAGGTACCCAAGTAAGGTCACTCCCTGTGTCCATATACACTTGGATAATTTGTGGGGGGGTCCCTATATTCAAAGATATCAAATAACCATCTCTCACTTCTCTCAGTGGCTCCCTTATGTCCAATGTTTCTGAGTCTTTTCTCACTAAATTATACGAAGGTTTAGGTATCGAAAGACTGGTTTTCCTACGAGTTAAACTTAACACCAAGGAAGAAGAAGAAGGATGTCTTTCCTTTGCATAGCATTGGTTGAAATGAAGCAATGCACTAGAAAGAAAGAAGGAGATGAAAAGACAAGTTGAGAAGCTGAAAAATGATGTCATTTTCCTTGACATTGATTTTTGTACATGAAATAAGGCAAGGGAAAGCTTGTATTTATAGTAATTAACTTCTAGTGTTAATGGTAGGAATTAGGGTTTCTTGAACTTTTAGCACAGGCTTTTCTGTGCTTACAGATGTTGCATGGAGAAGAATGATTAACTAATTAATTAATTAGTTTTCCTTTTCTTTGTTGTTTTTGGGTTAATAGGTACTTCAACAAATAAATAAATATGCATAGGAAAAAGTTAGTGTACCAAGGAAGTTGTTTAATGGTTAATAAAGTGGTTGAGAATTATGAGATTTCATGTTTAAATTTGAAAGACAAAAAACATTAATCATTTCTTTCATCTGTCCTAACCTTGGTAGACTTATTGATAAGGGGATATAGATATCCCATAATTAGTTGAGATATGCATAAACTAACGCCGACAGCGGGATTATATATAAAGAAATAAGAAATTAAAGTGTACAAAGAGGAATCTTGTTGCACAATTATTTAAAGTGGAGTATGATGACAGCTTTATTTACTTTTCTGAGATGTTTGCGGCAGTGAAAATGAGTTTGCATGGCTTTACTTATACTCATTCTAGAAATGTACAGTAGGCTGTATTACCTGAATAGACAAATTCCGTACATATCAATCAATTTAAAAACTTCTAGGCGTGCTGTTATTTTAATTAATTATTTCTATCAGTTATAAGTATATATTACTATTAGTTATTATCATTAAAATTAAGTAGTGTTTAACTGCTAATTACGATTGTTGATTAAAGAGGGTGTCATGTTTGAGTTTAGAGGCTGCCTTGTGCAAGTAAATGAGAAGTGGTTCGCACGTGGAAATGCACACAATAAATTCTAAAGTACAGTATATATTATCAACAAATTAAGTCGTTTTGATAATTCATATTAGATGATGACACGAGAAGCTGAGCATCTGACACAGATTTGGACCACTCTTTTATATATTTTTGGAGGTTTGTTGGCTCACATGAAGGGTTAGGCTTGTCAATCGAGTGGCTGATTAGGGCTCTCCACTTTTGGATCGTGACATAATTTTATTTTTTTTTAACTTATTAGTTATTACATTATCCTTATATATCGTATAAAATAGAAAATAAGTTAATGCTCGAATCAAAAGGATTTTAACGTAACTCGCTCACCATCGATGGAGTTGTATTACTGTCCTATATATGTTTTGCTGGTATTCATTCCTATGAAATGGCTGCTAAACATATAAACTTGATCTCTTTAATGATATGTATATTAGAGCAAAGCATTAACAAATCATCAAAGTGAAAGCAAATAATGACATGTATTATTATTTCTAGACTTATATATATATATATATATATATATATATATATATATATATATATATATATATATATATTGATCTAAATTACGTCACGATCCAAATGCAACTGAGCAATTTTTTTAAGAGAAAAGGACAGAAACGGTACTTCAAAATAACTATTTCCATGAAATTTAAATGCCACTTTCTAGCCATTTCAATTTACTGGCTTGTTCTATACCGTTTCTACACACCTTCTATACAGTTTCTATACAAATCTTATACATATAAATATTCTATACAAAAAACTATACAGTTTTGATACACAATTTATATAATAACTGTACATATTTTTTACATGCTTTATACAACAATTATATAATTTTCATACACTTTCGTTATATTTTTTTATATATTTTATACATATACATATTTGATAGAACTATACAATTTCTATACATCTATAATCTATATCTATAATCTATAATATATTAAAAGTGTGAAGGGTCTTAGAAATAACGTTTGAACTTTTTGCCCTACATTAAAAGTCTTTGTTTTAGATAAAATCGTTGTTTCACTATTTTTTTTAATATTTAAGAATTGTAAATTAATTAAATATATTTATGATAAAACCTTTCAGTCATTAAACTAATATTTTTTTTCTATTAAATTACTAAGTTTATGGTATGATGATTAAATTCCGTGCCTTTGTTTTTACTTTTGTTTTTTGTACGTGCAGCAGCATTAAGTCCCAAAAAAATAGGCAAAATCCTTTTCTAACTAATAGATTTGTTCCCCAAAAAAAAAAAATAGAAAAAGACCCCAAAAATAGGTCAATAGAATCATTTTCCAACTAAAATAGGCTTGTCCTAAAGGTTTTCTTGTATGCCAATTTCATTTCATCAACTCACTTTTGCTTCGCTTTAGTTAATAATATTGATTCATGTAATTTTATGTTACCGCTTTTTAGGATTGATGCTACATATGAGACTTTAGTTTTGTTTTTATTTTCTTGATATCTTTCTTAAGTAGTTTTTATTTTATCGTTTTGAAAAATTAATTTTATGTGCTTTACTATTTATCTTCTCTATTTGTGATAGATATTCTGGGAAAGAAAGACATCAAACTTCTCAATTGGAGAAGATCTTGAATTAATTGTGGAAGATAAGGTTAGTGCTAAAAATCTTTTAGATAAGGTAAGTGATCAGTTTATGTGTTCTAAATTGTAATTGCAAGAATCATATTTTATATTTTTTATATTGAGGTATTAAGTGTCTTACAACTACGTTAATATAACTAAATCATGATTTGATACAGGTTTTGTTCCTTCTAATTCTTAAGATGTATACTTACCCGTTACATTCCTCCTCTATATCACAAGGGATGTTGTTTCTTTTTGATGATCAGGAATGGATTGGTTAATCTTTTATTTTCTTTTCAAAAAAGAAATATATTCGATTGTATGTGATGAAGTTTAATTTGTGAAAAATATATCCAGAAAACCCAGCCTATTTCATGTGTAGCATGTTAATGCAAGATAAAAATAAAAAGAAAAAAAGGATTCTCCAAAGCCATGTTTTTAGCTAAAAACGGTCTTTAGGGTGCTGGAAAATGTGCAATATATATTTTAATTACTTTGATTATTTAAATGAGATTGCGGGATAGAGCGTTACATTGTGTGTTATTTTTTTAATTATCTATAATCTATAAATCTATAATTTATAATCTATAATTAATATATATATATATATATATATATATATATATATATATATATATATATATATATATATATATATATTAAAAGTGTAAAGGGCTATAGAAATGTTGTTTGAACTTTTTATTCTTCATTAAAAGTCTTTGTTTTAGACAAAATCGTCTTTCACTATTTTTTCTAATATTTAAGAATTGAAAATCAATTAAATATATTTATGGTTTATTAGAAGTCATCAACATTAATGACAACTAATAATTTTTTTATTAGTTTAAAAATTCTAAATCAATTAAATTTGAGTTCAAGAAGATTTGAAAAATCTAGAAATAAATATAAAAGCGTTAAAATAAGAAAAATTTAAGAAGCACCAAATATTTAAAAGTTTTAAGTAAGTAATAAGAATGTAATTAATGACTTTGTAAAAATTTGACTTTAAAAACAAGAAAAAATTTTAAACATAAAAAAAAAATAACCGTAGCACAAGTATGATTCAAGTTAATGCGTCTCTGGGAAAGAGGTAGCATGACAAACGCAAAAGTGATGATGTAAAATATATATTTATATTTACATTATTATATTAAAGAGTAAGTGTGAAGGGCCTTAGAAATATTGTTTGAACTTTTTGTCCTTCATTAAAAGTCTTTGTTTTAGACAAAATCGTCTTTTCACTATATTTTCCTAATATTTAAGAGTTGAAAATTAATTAAATATATTTATAGCAAAAATCTATTTTATTAGAAGTCATCAGAATTTCACTATTTTCTTCCTAATTTAAGAGTTGAAAATGAATTAAATATATTTATGGTAAAATATTTTCTTATTAAAAGTAATCAAAATTAAACAATTAATATTTTTTCCATTAGATTAAAATTTTCAAATCAACTAAATTTGATTTTAATAAAATTTGAAAAATCTATAAGTAAATATAAAACCATTAGAATAAGAAAAGTTTAAGAAGTACCAGATTTTAAAAAATTTAAGTACGGAGTAAGAATGTAATTAATATTTTGTAAAGATCTAACTTTAAAAATAAGGAAAGATTTTAATTATAAACAAAAAGAAAAATAATCATAATACAAATATGATTCAAATTGATGTGTCTCTCTTAGTAGATGGCAACAACGGAAAAATGCACTAGATTGCAAACGCAAAAATAATGTTCCATCAATCACTTGGACTTTTGGCGGCAAAATATATATGTATATATGTTTATGTTTACATTATTATATTAAAGTGTGAAAGACTTTGAAAAGTGCTTTGAACTTTTATACTTTATTAAAAAATTTCGCAATAAATATAATTATTTAATTTTAAATAATCAAATATTACACGTGCGAGACACGTGCTGTTAGACTAGTATATCTTATATAGATACATATGCTATTTAACAACTATATCATTTTTATATAATTTAATTATTATCTGTAAACAATAAAAAAAAGCAGAATATTTGATCAATTAAAAAATTTATAATAAAAAAAAATTAAAATATTTTTAAAAGAGCCGAATTGTCCAAGTTAAATATACTGTATCAGTATTGTATATAGACTGTATCAATTTTATATATGGACTACGTAGGCCAAAATGACCCAAATTGAAAAAGAATAATAAATGGTCATAAAATGACATTTTTTTACCCGACTATACATTATATGTCTAAACTTGAGCTATTTTTTTAAAAAAGGTTACACAATATCTTTTTCCTTTTTCTAATCATACCATAAGTGCATACTTAGATAACAAAATTCCCTATTGTACTCAACATAAGAGTTATGATTTTGGTATACGTACGGCAGATATATCACAAGACAAACCTACTACGTACTACTAAATCAAACTTAAAAAAACAAAAACAAATGTACTATGAAGAAAAAGTAGAAGCCCCATATTCACAAATGATCATGAATTGAGGATAGTGGCCACCATGTCACTAAGTAAGAAGTACCGGTTAGATCTTTTCTTTTTCTTTAGAGGCAAAATCACCTTATGGATACTTCTACTATGTCAGTTTTTTAAGTACGCTTCTACTTACATATTTATCATCTGAATTCCTGAACCCATTAAAAAATAACTTTTTAAACACAATTTCTAATGTGACATCCTATGTGGCTGGAATCATATACGAGCGTGTGTTTTAGTATCCAGGCGCGCGTCAGCCAAAAAATTAAAGGACCCCAATGGTCAAAAAGGGTTTCAACACCCATTATAAATGCTTGTTCTTTCTCATTTGGTTCCAACACCATTGTTAGAGTAATTTGAGCATTTTTTTCATCCATTCTTCTCCATTTTTCTCTCTCCAAGTTCTTGTTCATTAATTTTTTTCTTGCTATGCTTGTAATATTGGAAAGTTAATTTTTTATGTAATTTTTTGCAACACCATGACAGTTCGAATTTGTTATTGCGGACTTTACGCGGAACTTAAGATGTCAAGAACACCAACCAATCCGGGAAGAATGTTTTGGGGCTGTCAAAAATATCAGGTTGGTACTGGTTGTGGATTCTTTCGATGGGCCGATGAAAATGAACAATATAAAGGTAGATATCGAAGGCAACGAAGACAATAAGGACTGGGAAGATATGGAAGGCACGGAAGATATGAAAGACCAAGCATTAGTATTGATATCACTATTATCATTATCGTTATCATGTGGTTTCTATCTGTTGTATTATTTAAGATGGCTTGATCTATGTAGTTGGTATGTACAATGAAAAGAAATTAAAATTTAATGAGAAACACCATTGCCAACATAAAAATCTACAATATATAATTGGCATCAAAATACTTGTTTTAACAACATCAAAATGCTTGTCTTAAAAAAAATGAACCAGAAGTCTTAAAAAATTATCTTGACAGCACTTGGGATCAATATAGAAAGAGAATTACACTAATGTGTTGCTTGAGTGCTTGTTGTGGATTGATTCTTGCTGGCTTGAGTGCTTGATGTGGCTTGAGTGGTTGGAGATGACTTTGCCTTTGATCTTTTGCTACTTTGTTGTTGTAGCTGTCTTTAAGTTATTACAACTCCACCTTTCCACCTTAGTCCATTTGGTTTGAAATCCAAGTCAATATTGGTTGGAACTGAACTAATAAGTGTTGGACTATGTAATACTCTATCAGTATTTTCAGACTGTAAAAATAAAAAAAATCAGTTATTCATGCACTAATTAAAACCAGTTAAATGTAAAGTACATTATATGAAACTTACCCTCTCTACCTCACTGCCACTTGGTCCAAACAGCACACCAAAACCTACTTCTTTTGCCTTCTTTTGCCTTGGTCTTTTATATGTCAGATTTGCACCACCTCTCAAAGTTGTACTAGTCTTCCTCTTTTGGGCACCAACACCACTAGTAGACAGTTGAGTTGTAGATTATGTAGCAGTAGCAGCTACTGCTGAAGTGGTAGTGGGCATCACAGCAATTGCAGGCCTTATATCAGCTGTTAAGGCACGTGCAGGTCTCACACCACCAACTGATGCAGCATTTGCATGTCTTCCTGCAGCTGTTGGTGCACTTTGAGCATTTGAAGGCCTTTCTGCAGTCCTTCTATTGCTTGATTTAGCATTTACAGGCATCTCTTTAGCTGTTGAAGCATTTGCATCTCTCTCAGCAGCAGCTGCTACAGTACTAGTGCTGGCTTGCACACTTGGTTGACTACCACAGCTATTACTGAAATTTTTTTTCTATAAAAAAATATGAAAAGGTCAAAAACACATTCAAAAAGAGTAAAATTCATCAATAAGAAAAACTTTGGCTTATCAAAGTTGGACATCCTTTCTTGTTGTGTCCAATACACTTGCACACAGAACATGTTATTTTTCTTCCCTTTCTTGTAGCCTTTTTAAAATTCTTCTTAACAATTTCATCCTTAGCTTTCTTTCTATTTTTACCTGGCCTTTCTGGAATGGAAGTAATCTCAAGTGGCTCAATTGGTGGTCTTGTGCTTCTTGGCCACATGTTAATATTTGTCATTGGTTGAATATACTTTTCATATGCATTCAGGTATGTTTTCCTTTGATACCAGTGATCAACATATGACTCCACATTTCATCCCTTGTAATGCATTGCAGCAATTGCATATGCACAAGGAATTTCCTTTAGTTGTCAAGACCTATAACTACATTGCTTCCTCATCACATTAAAAACATGTGTATAAGGTGAATCACCAATCTCAAAGTCCATATCACCATTAAATCTCACCTCACACTTGGCTGCATATTCAGCATTCTCTGCAAGAACTTCCATAGCCATTGGTGATACATCAGTGATTCATTTTTCACAAAAATTCCTCATTTGATTCATTTTTTTCATGACTTTGCATCTTATTTCCTCCAACATTGTGATAATTGTCTTGAACCTAGCAGCTAAAATTCAACTATTAAAAGTCTCACACATGTTGTTTTCAACCACATCACACCTGCTATGTTCCTTAAAAAAGACCCTACATCATGCCTCTTTGTTGTACTTGAGCAAATCTTCCACAATTTCAATACCCAACTCAATCATTTCATTAAGTTTCTTTTGCAAGTACACTTCAAATAGGGCCCTTGCAACCTGCCAGAATTTTTTTCTCCTTTCCTCACCACTCCAAACCTGCTTCCAGTTGGCCCATATATATCTAGCACACCATCTATGCTCAGCATTTGGCAATAGATTAGTAAGTGCCAAATGAAGACCCTATCAAAATATGTAAAACAGTAGTTAAACATTAAAGACATCATTGCAGCAAACTAGCCAGTAATAAATAACTGAAAAATATGAACAGATGAAGAGTCATACCTTCTGCATATCAGACATGACTGTCAAGTCTTCACCCCCATTTTTTTCAAGTTCCAAATCATGGCTGATGCACCTAAGAAATCATGACCATGTGTCCTTGGTTTCTTTATCAACCACAGTCCATGCTATAGGGTACATTTGATTATTTTCATCTTTGGAAATGTAAGACAACAAGATATCTTTACACACACCCTTGAGAAAGGCACCATCTAAACTAATTATTCTTCTGCAGCCCTCTTTCCATCCACTTTTTAAGGCCCCAAGACAAATGTAAATGCCCATAAACACCTCTTTTTCTGAAACTGCATTCTTGAATATCCTAATAGATACAGTGGTACCAGGATTGGTGGTCCTCAACTGTTCAGCATAGTCATACAAACTAGAAAACTCTTCAATAAAATCACCAAAATGTTCATTCATAATTCTGATTTTTGCCTTTCTACAGGTTGTTTTACTAACATACAACCTATAGTCCTTTCTTAAAAGTGCTTGAATCTGATGCAATTTTATTGATGAATCACTCATAATTCTATCTTTGTAATGCTTACTAATCCACAAAGGGTTGCACATATTATTTCTTGTCCTTTTAGAACACTTGTGTACAGAAAAGTAAGTTTTCATAGTAAAAAATTTGTGTTATCAATACTTTCAAGAATAATCCAAGGACAACCCTTATGCTTACACTTAGCCCTTACCCTTTCCTTCTCATTAGGTTTCAACTTAAGGTTCACATATTTTTTAATAGAGTAACTCTGCAGTGCCTTTCTAAACTCAATAGCATTTAAAAAAATCATATACAACTGAAAACATACCTTCTTTGCAGTTTTATCAAAGTATATCTTGCTAGAAGAAGTTCTAGGTAGTGGATCTAATACTTCATCATTATCAACAGGATCTCTTTCCTCTTTATCACTAATGTCACTACCCGGATCTGAACTATCAAAATAAAGGTCATTCCCACTCAGTTTACCTTCATAGCTAGCCCCCTTGTTCCTACAAATATCCTCAAAACCAACATCTATATCTACTGGTCCAGATGGTATCTCATCTACATTCACCCTATCAGCCTTTTCTTTTGCTTGTTTTTCAATGTTAGCCTTTCTAACTTGAAGCAACTCTTCGTCAAAATCACTCAACTCTTCAATGTTTTCATCAATATCATAAAGTGAATCACCATCAGAATCAGTCCAATCAAAATCTAATTCAGAATCAGATGTTCACCTAAGTCTTCACAAGAAACCTTTAGCTTTTCCTTTTTCTGTCCTATGAGGCTGATTTTCATTTATATATTCATCTTCATTTATATTCAATGGATGAGATGAAGACACATCAGCCCTATTAGGTTCAACAAAGGCTGCTACATCACCATTACTAAGTTGTAATAATGGTGGAGTGGCTACCACATCATCATTAACAAGTATAGGTTCACTAATTTGGTGAACCACATATACATCAATCAAATCTCCATATTTTAAATTACTGATAAGGCTTAAAACATCAACATCATTTTCTAACTTGTAATAATAGCCTTTTTGTTTACTCTACACCAAAAGGTTTCAATTTTTTCTACATCTAAATCTATTGCTAAGTTATGAAACAAGATAACATGAAGCTCATCAACATCTACTCTAATTTTATCACGAATACGAATTCCATTTGCATACCTTAAATCAAGGTCTGACAAAAAGACACCCCCAAACGTGAATTGAATTGTTACAATTATATTCATTTATTTACAAAACCTGCACAATGACAACATAACATATATATTAGGCAATTATCCACAAAGCCCTAATTTTTAAACAAAAAATTAAGGAATAAAAACATCAATTCTGATTTTACCTAACAAACCTTAAAGTGTAATTGAAATAACAAAACATGCCATTGAAGGCACAAAACGGTTATACACACGTTTAATAGGAGCATTAAACAACAAAAAAATCAAAGCCCTAAAATTTTGAGACCCAATTCTGAATTGACCAAAAAATTTCTAAAATTTTATCGAAATAACAAAAAATGCCATCGAAGGCATAAAAAAATGCAATATATAACTTTTATACGAGTATTAGACTACAAACAAACCAAAAGCCCCAAATTTTTGGTCTCAATTTTTAGTTTACGAAAAACTCGAAAACCCAAAATTCTAATCAAAACCAGATATATTTCATTGAAGCCATATCATCACTACAAATACTAACTACAACAACACTACATGCGAAAAAGAATAAAATCACACAAAAAATTGCAGAAAAACGTTCGTAATCTGAAAAACCCTAAAATCAGTAGAACGGACCACCATTTAATCGACTACAAGCTTCAGAATAAACAACCACATACTACAACTACACCAAAATGTTAAATACTTACAAGAATCACAACAAGCTTCAACAACTATCGGCCTGAATCACCCTAAAATCGAGCTAATCTTTCAGTTTCGGATGAGAGAGAGAGGAGAGGCGAAGAAGAAGGCGTAACATGACCTAAATTTTAGGTCAATTTTTACTATTTATACTCTACACACGTCATTTCATACGTGGAAATTATTTTACACAAAATTAGTGACGTGACAGTGATTGTGTAACACGCACAGCTGAGTAGACCGACAAAGGGTTTAAAAAGTTGTTTTTTAATGGGTTCAAGGGTTCAGATGACAAACATGTAAATAGAAGCGTCCAACTTACAAAACTGACATAATATAGGGGTCCAAAAGATCATTTTGCCTTCTTTAAAAATATCTATAGCATTCTATTAAAAATTTATTGATCCGATTAATTTAAATTTCTACAAATTACATACGATTCATTCATAGAAAAAAATGTTTCTTCACCTGTTATGTTGCATGTAATAGAGTAATCTCACAACTTTGAATTTGAAAATTTTAAACTAACGAAAAAAGATCTCATCCATCTCACGACAAAAACGGCACAATCAAAGTAGGATGGCAGCATAGAGTGTCGAGACAGACCATAATGCAGCAAGTTTGATCTGATGTGGACATGACGCTAAATTCCTTAAACTACGCCACCTTGTCATCATCTCTTCTTTTTCTCTTTTTTTGTTTAATTTTTTTTCATGTTTACCCCTTTGATATTCTGCTTTACAATATTTCAAACACATACTGTCAGAATAAATCATTTAACCACCTATACTTTCAAAAATTTTATCAATGGCTTCCTAACACCCTAGCTAAATATTATAATTTTTCTCATCTTTATTTGGAGTAAGAGTACAATTTTAGTTTTTCCTTTGAGGCCTTGTTTGAGTTGAATGTCTGGATCTCAAGTTTCTAGAGATTTTGAGTTCTAATTTCCTTAATAATAACATTGCAACTTTTATTGTACTAAAAAAAATAGTTCTTTCATCTACTAGCTAGCGTGTGTATTAGATAAAATTATTTAAAATTTAATAATAGGCGAAACATACTTTTCATCTCTCTACTCATAAAAGAAATGGGGGCATTTTAGTCTGAAACACCATGTTTAGTTTGAAGGCTCCATTCTCGTTGTTAATTGAAGGAATCTATCTTTTTTTTTATGTGGAACGATATATAAAAATAGATATTTAACCATCAATATCTGTTGTAGTAGTGAATCTATCAGACATATAGCTCTATTTCCTCTCTGAAAATCCTTAAAGCTTTTATTGCTTAGCATTCAGTATGCATCTAATAATCATAGAACGAAAATAAGAATAACCCATCCAAGAGCTTACGGTATTTAAGTGCATATTGTATGATCAAGAATAGTATGTGTTAAATGCTAGGGGCAAACCCGAAAAAGTTGAAAAGGTTAGGGGTTAGATAGCATTTTCCAAATAAATTTCTTTTTGGAAAAGGAATATGAGGGAAATATTATTATTATTATTATTATTAACAATGCAAACATAGCTTTTTCTATTTGTAGGAAAATGGCAGTGATTTGACTGCTTTATACTAATTTGGGTTTAAATAATGAGTTAGTCACTCTCAAGAATATGGTTTATACAACCCATGAATTGTACTTGTTAATATTTGTTAAATAAAAAAGGTGGCTGCGCTTTTCATCGTAAACTTTGGGATATTGGAAAATGACATGAAACTATTGGAAGTTGGAGAATCAAAGGTAGTATAAGGTATGAAACTGCCTACCTGCACTTGTTTTTGTCTAAAAACATATATAAAATACAATTACATTTTTTGTCTCTTTAGTACTACTGATGATATTTTATATACCATCTATAACAACCTTTTTTGTGTTAATCAGAAAATTATAATATTGTTAGATCATGAAAAGATTCGGCGGATTTTAGCTACCTCAATTGCATTTATGGGTGTGTTTTGTACGAAGTAATATGAAAAACATTATGGAAAATAAATGGTTTTGTATTTGCTAAGTAAAGGAATAAATATTATTTCAAGAGCTATGCAATGCTACTTGAAATATAATGTTTGTTTTAATTATTAATTATAATTTAATCTATTATATTATATCTATTATTACGTAACGATAAAAAGTCCATCGTGTCTCTATTTTTTTTTATTTTATCTTTATTTATTATTTAATAATTCTATTTTTTTTAATGTGTCTTTTTATTGTAGCTCTTCGTCGTATTCTACTTTTCTTGTAGGTTTGTTCTTCGAAATTCAAACTATTATTAATTGACATTATGTAACAACCTAAAACACTACAATCTATCCGTACATTTTGTTCATTAAAACAAATACAATAAAATGCAATATCATTCAAGATATTATGAAATAATCTATATTTATAATCTATATCTATAATATATTAAAAGTCTGAAGGGCCTTAGAAATGTCGTTTGAACTTTTTTGCCCCTTCATTAAAAATTCTTATTTTAGACAAAATCATCTTTTCACTATTTTTTCCTAATATTTAAGAGTTGAAACTTCATTAAATATATTTATGATAAAACTTTTTTCTTATTAGAGTCATCAGAATTAATGACAATTAATATTTTTTTCATTAGTTTAAGAATTCTAAATCTACTAAATTTAATTTTAAGAAGATATGAAAATTTTAAAAATAAATATAAAGCGTTAGAATAAGAAAAAATTAAGAATTACTAAATTTTTAAAAGCATTAAGTAGCTAGGTAATTAGAATGTAATGGATGATTTTGTAATGATTTAACTTTTAAAACATGAAAAGATTTTAAATATAAAAAAATAATTGCACGTTGACTTTAAAAATAAGAAATATTTTAAATATCTATAATCTATAATCTATAATTTATCTATATCTATAATATATTAAAAGTGTGAAGACCCTTAGAAAAGAGATTTGAACTTTTTGCACTTCATTAAAAGACTCCGCAATAGATAAAATTGTCTTTTCAATTATTTTCTTCAATTATTAATTAACTATTAAGAAATTAAATAATTTAAAAATATAAGGTAAATTGTTATTAGTAGGTTTTGTTTTTTTCCTTGTGTACATGAAAAAAGAAGTCTTAAAATATATGGTAAGAAAATATTAAGAAAATTGTCCTTTAATAAATGGAAATCACACACGTAAATTTTAACTTTTGATTAATAAAAACGCATGACAAATTTCATGTTAATTAGAATTTAATTAAGATAAAGAAACCTAACATGAAGGAATTATTATATACTCAGATTTCTATATAAGGTAAAGTTTAAGTACTTTAATTTTTTAATTTAAAATATTAAAGGAAGAATTGAATAGGATTCTACCATCCTACACCCTACAATAATTAATCTAAATGTAAAATTACATTATTTTTAAAATTTTTGAATTTTAACCTAACTCAAATAATTACAAGGAAAGAATTAGTAAGTTAAATTTTAGTTAATTCCAAAGTGAATATTAGGACTTATTATATTTTCCAAATATGAAAAAATGTAATATCAATAACTTAAATTAATTAGGATTCTTTATTCAACTTATTAAAATTACGTATATAGATAAATAAGAATCAATTTAGGTTAGAACTACATCTATTATAATTATATTTAGAATCTATATGCAATAACCCACAAGGATTCATATTCGTCTAAATAAAAGAATTAACTATTATTAAGATTCATATTGTTCTTATATCTTATCGGTCGTGTTTATTGAGATGTTAAAGATACGGTTAAACTTTACTTATAATTATGGCGTATCAAGTTATCAATTGTGATTCAATTTCTTCTACTTCTATTTTTCTTCTTATTTTAGTTTTGATTCAAACCATCTTCTTGCATTCATTTATGTTTTCTTACTTTGTGTTTACATTATTTATTGTTGTATGTCCTACACATACTTGTAAACATTTATTATGCTACATATGATTGTTATCTTAAATTTAAACGTATCATAGACATCTGCGCAATGCACGTACGTATAAACTAGAATATAGTAAATATATATAAAAGATTAAATTGAGAAGATTTTCTATTTTTAATTGAATTTTTAAATTTATGGCAATATTTTGTTAAAGAAAATCCAATTTCAAAGAAATTATTATACAAAAAAGTTCTATATAAAATAAAATTCTAAATATTTTAGAAAATTGGTAAAACTATTTTACATAAAATAGATTTAGACTCCTACAAGAAGGAGAAGGAGAAAAAATTTCTTTCAAAAACTAAATGTAACGCGTGACTTTTTTTCAATTAAAAAAGGATAGTGAACTTTCCCAAGAAAAAAAAGGTAGTATTATTGTTTTAAGGTTAGGACTATTATTTTTTTTATTATAGTATTTTGGTTTAGGAGTCTTTATATTTTTTTTTTTCAATTTTAAAAGTCATTTTTTAGATTTATACGCATATCTTATTTGGGTAATAAAACTTTGTAACGATAGTTTTGTTATTGGGTAACTTTGTGTTATTTGATTTCAAATTTTTATTTATATTACGTTTTGATTTTATTGATCATAAATAATAAATCATCCTTTTATGTTTGTAATTAAATAGTTTTGTTATTGAATCTCTAATATAACGTGTTGGTTTACTTTTCAGGTTTTAAATTTTGTTTTCTATTACGTTGGTTTTATTGATCAAGAATAATAAAATATCTTTTCATGTTTGTATATATCTAACTTTCATTACTGAATCTACAACATGACTTTGTTGTTTCTAAGTTTTAATTTTTTTTTAATTACATTGAATTTATTGATCATGAATAACAAGCTTTCATTATTGGGTAACTTTGTAGTTTCTACTCAAATAATAAGTTTATGAATTTTTTGTGTAAAAGTTAGATTTAATTGTATTATTTTAATATCTTTATTATCGTATTATTTTGTTGTAATTTACAGGTGGCCGGTAGATAAATGTCGGCCGGCTTTGAAAAGAAAAATTAGGTAAAGGTTAGGTTTAATTGTATTGTTTTGATATCTCTACTTTGAGAATTTCTTTTTTTGTGTGTGTGTATGTAAAGATTGGATTTAATTGTATTGTTTCGGTATCTCTATTATCATATTATTTTATTATAGTTGACAGGTGGTAGGCGATGACAATCGACTTTGAGATTTTCTTTTTGCAAAGCTTAGATTTAATTTTATAATTTTGATATTTCTATCATCGTATTATTTTGTTGTAGTTTACAGGTGGTAGATAAATTTCGATAGGCTTTGAGATTTTTTTTTTTAAACATTAGGTTTAATTAAATAAATTCTTCATCTTTACATGTTCAAAAGATATTGAATTTAATTATTGTATTCTCTTTTATTATTTAAATAAACATCCTATTTAGTGAAACATTTGAAATCATTAAAGCAAGGCATACGTGCGAGGTGTGTATACCTAAATTAGTTGAAAAAATTAACCGTACAACAAATATGATTCAAATTGACATGTCTCTCTTAGCCTCTAACAACAAGGAAAGAGGTATTGCATGTCAAACGCAAAAGTGATGATCTATCAACCACTTAGAACTTCTTATGGTAAAATATATATATGCTAACACTAAAATATATGCTTATGTTTATGCTAATTAAATTAAAGTGTGCAGAATCTTTGAGTGATTTAAATTTTTACACTTCATTAAAAATCTTCGTAATAGATAAAATAATTTAATTTTAAATGATCAAACATTACACATGCGAAGCACGTGCAGTTAAATTAGTATGTAATAATTATCCGAACGGAGTGAACATGTGGGGTGGGGTGGGGTGCGGGGTTTGGACCTGAGAGGAGATAATGAACTTGGAGTGTCTCTCCAGGAAAATCATTTAGTTATACTTATTTTTAAGTAACTAAGTTTGATAGAGAATATTTTTCAAAACATTTTGAACAACTAAATTATGAGCAAATTCTCATACCTCTAGTCTTGCAAATTCATTAGGGCTCGTTCGGATGGAACAATTAATTTTGCATTTGCATAACTAATAAAGTTAAGATTTGAATATTAACACTTCCATCTTTTGTTTCCATAGAGACATGGATGAATCCAAGTTAACGTGCCATATGATAGGCCGGAAACCGTTGTCGGAAAAAAGAAGCAATGGTTACCTCCGGCCACTGGCTTAAAGATGAATGTAGATGGTGGGGGTGCTGGTGGCTTGATCCGCAACGCTGTGGGGGACTGGCTGATGGGCTTCAAAGCTTTCATTAATGTAAACTCCGCTTTTGAAGCTGAAGCTACAGCTCTACTTATGGGCCTAAAGATGGCTGCAAAAAACAACTATACACAGCTAACAGTTTCAACTCACTCAATGCAACTCTTTCAAGAAATCACAAACAATGACACTAATGAAAATAATTTGGTATGTCTTTGCAGGGCTCTGCTACAGAAACTGGGGAACGTGCAGGTTCTCCATGAAGCTAGGAGTGCAAATGTAGCTGCGGCTAGGCTAGCAAAGGAGGGCAATAAGTTAGTTCAAGATTGTTTTTTGGGAAGAATGGGTAGTTCATTCGGAAGCACTATGTCAGTCTACTTCGTTAGATGCTGGTACCAGTGGTCAAGCTTGTGTTTGTAATGTTCTAGAGCTTTCTGGCTCCTTTATGTACTAAGTTCTCTGAACTTTTAAAGTAGTAATGAATAAAGTTCCTTTTCAAAGCCCCCCCCCCCCACCCCGCCCCACCACCCCAAAAAAAAAAAAAAAGAGACATGGACTTTTGTTTTGGAAAAAAAGATTGTGTGCTCAATTAAAGATGCACTTCTCTCAATTGAAATTGAAAGAAATAGTTGAATGAAAGTTTTTGATTCATCTATCATTATTAGCAGACAGACAGCACAAACAAAGATAAAACTGCCAGAAATATAAAAGAAATTGATTCACCGTCTGTAACATCTACCATCCCACAATTCCGATCAACTGATTCATTAACTCTTGGATAAGCTATTAAACTAATATGAACTGTATCGTCTAACTTCATTCAAAACTGAAACTTGAAATTTTATAGAACCAAAACATAAGGAAAATTTACAGCATTTTCCCCCTTTTCAATGAATGTTTCAAAGTAATTGGAGACATTCAATACTTTGCACATTCTTCTTAAAAGATTATCTAGCTAAAACACATTTAACTGCAATCTATCTCCATCAGAATGTATTTTCATTTATCAAACCACATTTGTCATCTGTATTTTATCTTTGCTGCAACATTAAATACGGGCAAGAGAATACAAAGTTCATATTTCTCCACATTTGAACACTTACATCTTTACAAGGAAATGAAACACCTGGGTAGTACATCAAAAACTATACAAGTCTTCAAGACGTGACACCAAACAGAGAATAAAAGCAAAATAAGATGGCTTGTACACGATTAGTTGAAGGAAACAACAAAATTATATGAACACGCTAACATGGAAGTGGAATATACTGGCTCTGAGATGTTCAGCGCATGGAAACAACTGTGACATTTGAACAGATTACATATACAGGGTACGTGCAACTTACTTCCCATTGGGTTTCTCACTGAATCGTTCTACTTTCCTTCTCACAGTAGATATAGCGCATGTGAGCCTCTTGAACATGCTTTGCCAGCATCCAGTTACATGTATTGGTTTCGGTTGACTTTACTGTCTATTCTTCCGACGTCTTTTAACCCTTCTCTCATTCCCTTTTCCCTAGCTACCTTACAACCCATTTGTACAGTACGGAGGAGTTCATGGGACAAATGCATCAAACTGAGAACTGACATCTCGTCACAGCCTTTTTAGAAGATTCTTTTTCAACCCCTTGATAATTTTGCCAAACCACATTAGGTTCATCACACCAAGAGCTGCCGGGACTCCAAAAACCAAAAGAATACCGAAAATGTGCATGTGGATGACCTGCAATCACTTGAAGTGTCAAATACAAAAATAAGGAATTGATAGAAATCATTTGATACTAGCACATCTTGAA
The DNA here is from genome assembly GCA_030864225.1 of Capsicum baccatum var. pendulum. Classification (NCBI taxonomy): domain Eukaryota; kingdom Viridiplantae; phylum Streptophyta; class Magnoliopsida; order Solanales; family Solanaceae; genus Capsicum; species Capsicum baccatum. The sequence goes on along the minus strand of CM061551.1, from coordinate 128,441,167 downwards.
TGAGAAGATAAAATCGATTGCACTTAATGGAGAGAAAGGAAATGAAGTGAAATTCTGGAACTCCAGAAACTAAAACTCCTTGAAGTACGCAAAAGGGAAGGAAAGAGGCGGGGAAAATAAACGAATATTAAAAAAAAAAAAAAAACTCTTAATACTTTTTCCACATCCCCTCTTCTATTTTCATATCTCGTATACGGTTGCAGAGATATTCATGTTGATTCATGTCTTGTATATAATAGAGAAATAAAAACCATGGATCACTTTTAAGAACAGCATCACTCACCAGCCAATAATTAACTTTTTTGCTGCAAGAAGGGAGTTTTACTAGCAAAAGGTTTGTCTCAAATGCTGAATAATCTACACAAGATATGTGAAGAAAATGGTTTGAACAGTGCCCAACAGTTCAACAGGGGAGACGGACAATCTTAAACTTACAAAGTTAAGTTTAATGTTGATTCGTTCATGCGAAGTTTCTATAGATCCATATAGGTCTCTTTACTAGTATATCAACTGTTTAAAAGGTGTATCTTTACTTCAAATTTTCTAAGTCAATAAAGATTATATTGCCTATTGCTACTTTTAGTTGATCTCCATTTTGTAAATATGCATATATTATTTTCTATTAGTGTTGAATAATAACAATTTCTAAAAACTTAGGTGCTATATAAACTTGCTCCAGAACCTACTTTGCGGGAATAGACTGGGTATGTTGTTGTATGCTATACAAACTTGCATTAGAATGTATTTACTATTTATAGCTGGTGCAACTGCTGCCCTGTGTTTACTCTGTTCAAAACTAAACAACAAATAAAATAAGGAAATCATGTATTCTGAAAGAGAAGTAATATAACAAATAGGCATTGAAAGATCGGAAGCCTTCTAAATTCAACAATATGCATTCCTAGTTCTATCTTTAGATAAGAGCATAAGTTTTAAACTATTCATATTTCTGGGCACTTTGCCTGTAAAGTGTGCAGACCTTAAAATCTGTAAGCTTGTAAGAGCAAACTTTGTTGGTTTTACTAGAACTGGTAAGATACGTTAACATTAAAAAAGGCTAAGCACTCCAACATTTAAATCACAGTTAAGAGTTCAACGCTTATGATGCTCTTATTTCATCATTCTGTAACTCAGGCAGGGAAGACATCACAAAGGCTTCACAGTCTTTTCGATAACCCACAAAGGCCTCACAGTTGTTCGGTCATAAATAAAATAGGGAGGCTAATTTATCTTCCTTTTATCTTATGATCCCAATAAGTTCACTTTATGACCACAAGATGCATACATGTCTTAACAGTAGAAATTGATCCTTGGGACAATCAGTAAGGCATAACAACAATTCTGCGCTGGGTTTTGACGTGTTGTATCTCACTGGGAGGAATCTTCTCTTACTTAAATTTCACGGCCTTTTGCATATTGACAGTCTACATGAAATTCTTCACAGTTTGGGTACTGTGCACAAGAAGTAATGAATCTCGAGCTATGTGTTTTTATGTTTAGCAGAATGGAGTTTTTGTAGAGGTATGTACTACTCCTTGAAGTTCAATAACTTTGTTATCACGAAATCTGTAGCTTTTGGAGGGATAAAGAAGGCTCTAGCAGTAAAAGATAAAATTTCCAACAAAGGTGAGAGACTTTTTATTTGTGCTGCATATGGCTGGAGTACAATCCCAGGCTATTTCAAGATCAGGGTGTCTCTTCGGGAATCTAATAGATAAAGTAGTACTAAGATTAACTGCATTTCCTAACTTTTTTCATTGCAAGGAGAAATGAATTCATTCTTTTCCATTGTAATTTGCATCAATAAGTTTCTTTTTTTCATTAATTAAGTCCAACTTCAAAATACCTAGTTGATCAAAATAATAGACTTTCTGGCGAAAGCTATGATGTTATAAGATGGAAGAGGCTTTACTTATAATATAATCCATATCAATGAGTTGGGAGTCACATGGGAAATCACTGCACAATCTTGCACTAGAGAATTCTTTTAAGAACATAATTTGTTTTTAAGCATTTCTTCAAGATCTTTTACTGAAAATAACAGGCCATTCAAATTCAAACTAACAATAATTCCACCGCAATTTCGATCTAATTGACATCAGCCATATGGATCCTAACTATCCATTTCAATCAGTTTGGACCCGTTTCGGTCATATATTCAATGATTTGAGGTTTCCTAACCTAACAAGTTCTTACATCACTACAGACATACAAATATGTGAAGGGATTAATACCAACATATCTAAGTCTTCCTTCCAACTAATGGACATAGCCTGTATGAATCTTTTGCTTCCATTATGTTCTACGTTTCCCGAAGTTTGCATGGATTCCAAGAGATTGTAGGTCGCATAAGATAACATACAACTTCCTTCCATGCAATTTTAGTCTACCCCGTCCACTTATAACACTTTTCTCATTATGGTTCGACATCTGCAGACGAAGCACTTGAGTGGGCTGCGAATCCGATGTCCACCCCGCCTCATATTGTGCCAGAATGGAGTCTCTATGTCCCGTACCCCCTTTGGGTAGGGAATCCACAAGAAGAAGCAGAAGCATGAAATCACCTGAGGAATGCCTCTATTTATGCCTGACCACAGGTTTCATCATTCTTTATTTTAGCTCGGTACAGTGGAAAGAAGGAACAACTTAACCCACCCAGTCCTGCCACCTCTCAGTTTATAGTCTGTTTCTTGCATCTTTTGTCAAATATGTCAAATGTTGTATTATCACACATGATTCTTAAGATTTGATTTCTGCGAAATCATTTTATGAATGTGTTGAGTCCTAAATTCACTCTCGTGTAATATTGTTGGTCTTATAATTCAGACCATAAAATTCTTAAGATCAAGACTTTAATGTGTTTTTTCATCAAATGAAGGTAACAAATAAAATAGTTGGATTTTAATGTTACCTTTGTATAAAAAATAGTTGGATTTTGACTAGGGTAAAAAATTATCGGGTTATTTGGGCATTTTCAGAGCGTTAGTAAAAGGTATGCCAGAATAGCCAAATCCCTCAGAAGAAAAAGTTAAGAGCTTGCTGAGTAGAGAGACAGAGAGAGTTGGCAATAAAAGAAGACTCACCTGATCATAGTGCAAATAGACATGGTAAAACATGTAAATGAACAGCAATATTCTTGCAACCTGCATTTAGTAACAGTAATAGGAATCAGTCAATTGGTTAAATGTCTCAAAGACAATGAATCATGCATTTATCAATTAGTAAAGAGCAATCATTTCAATTCAGCACAAATCACCTCTATTCTTCACCTGACTACCCACTCTATCTAGAATTAGAAAATTTAGATGAGAGGACTAACCAATGCACTACAAAGTGTAACAGTCCGTTTTATATGCCATGCAACTTATGTTGAATGGACTCTCGTTTGCTTAGAATATTCATGTTAAACGGGTATGACATGATTAAGATTTAAGGGTACATCATGCGGATTCTTCAGCATATAAAGAAATTTGCAAAAATCGAGTGTACCCTGGATAATTCCCATTCCTACATCCATGTGATAAACCATGCAACAAGTTCGTTAATGTTGAAGACATCACTTACCAACCATGCAAAAAATATCACCACACCATTAATCAGATATGCACTAGATCTTTTCAATCCAGCTGTATCAAGAAACCTGAAAGAAGCAATAAAGAGATATAAGTTCATAGACTGCTACAAAATGAATGCTGCTGCACTTTCACCAACAGTTCCTCTTAGCACCTACCATCTCATGTTGATCTCTGGAGTTGTCACCTCGGATATGAGTACCATGAATGTATAAAGTTGTCCTTCACCAGTGTACATGGAGTATGCTACAGCAATTGCTGAAAGAGAATGATGGACAACCTGAAATTCAACAGTTAAAATTTGACATACTACATATAAATCTATGTTAAATAAAGTTTCTTCCACCTGAAAATATATACTTACATACTCTACTCCACCCAAAGAAGGATAAAACCAGCAAATCATTCCAAGGTCTGAAAGAAAGTACCCAGCTGATACCTGACATAGTCACAAGGTGAGAGGATTAAAATGGCCATATAGCGAGAGAATTTGACATCTGTTTTACCGAGTGGCTTATGAAAATAAGAGAGGTAAATCAAGCTCAAAGCTAACTAGGTTAGTAAGCCCTGACCCGCATACCTGCTACATTTATCCTATTACGTTCAAGCAAGACAATGCAACACAACCATATGACCCAATCCACTAACCAAATGATATAGTGCAAATCCCAAGGAATAAAGCTAATGAGCCACATAATGAAACTCTAAGACACATAATACCAGCTTAATGAAATAAAAACCAACTTTTTGAACCAATTTTTTCTGAGGCTACATATTTTTCAGGAAACAGTTGCAGTGTGATAGCCGGAAATAAAAGAAACAATACATTTTTGTAGTTTGTATTTATAGAAAACACCAACGCAAAGGAAAGACGATAAGTTCTTGACAATTTTAATATTTTATGGTTCTTTTTTTCCTTTGGTTGTATGTAGGAAAGAGCATTCACTGACAGCCAAGCTGGTTTGAACGATGGGCACAAAAGTGAGAGTGACTCAACCAAAGCTTTGTGCTATCCCAATCATTTATAATACTGATATCTCCTACTCCCACCAAAAAAGTACATGAAACAAAAAAGATCTTTTTCTCCTTATTGTGTACCTCAGCAATGCTAAAGTACGTAAGGTAAAAGAGATCATCTTATACTACTTCTGTTCCTTTACTACTGTAGAACAATATCCTGCCACTTTCATCTCAAATTAGCTTTAAAAACATTAGGAGATATAGTCAGCAGCTTCCTTCGAGATAGGCCATTTACATAAACTCCGAAGCCGTACCCAGGGAGGGAGCTTACATCAGGAAACTCCCAAGCTTGCTGAGGAAGGAACCAACAGAGAAAGAACTGTCTCTTTCTCGCTGTTGACATTTTGATACCTCCAGCTCATGATGGTTTCTTTGGCCGTCATTGGTGCTTACCAAGCAACATTGACAGAGAACTAGGGAAATTCCACAACTGTATAGTGAAAATAAAACGTAACAGGAATTGGTTGGTGTTCACCAGTTTCCTGACACAAGGAGCATTAAGTCACTACAATTCTTCTCCTCCTCTTCCTTGAGTTGTGCACCATCAATAATGCAATGTCCATCAGGTTAAAATAACAACCTTCCTACGTGCTTCAGTGTCGTACATGTTCTTACTCACCTCCCTCCTATCCCACTATCGAGATAACACCCAGTTATATGATTTCACTGACACCTTCCTTTCCCCCTCAGGCCTCAACAACATCACATCCTCCTCGTTATTCCCTCTAGGCTAGTCAGTGATGGATTCAGAGAATCAGTACCAAGTTCCTCTGAACTCAGTAGTTTCGATGCAGAGCATATATTTATGTGTAAAAAACTAAGAAACTTGTAACAAATAGTATATATTGACCCATAAATTTAAGAATATAATGAGTTCAGTGCTAAAAACCTTGAAGGTTGAACCAATAAAGCTTAAATCTTGGATCTGCCTTTTAGACTAGTTAGAGCTTCCACAAAATTTCCTCTATTTGCTCCTTTTCTTAATCTTGATAAACCTCCTAAAGAGTAATATACCATATGATTCTTCAACTGTTCCATCTGAAATAGTCAGAGATCATATTCTCCTTATCATCCACAACCCTAAATCCCCTGTGGAATCCCTCCTCAATTGCATCAGATGACGCAATTAAACCGTGAATAAATCAACTATGTCTCTTTTTAGTCATTTGGAGTTCATCAGACGAATCATCTATATCCATTTTGCATTATCTGGTCCATTTTATTCCAATCTGTAACTGCATATCCTTCCGAATTCATGCCCAAAGTTTTTAAACTCCAAAAACCGGTTTATAATCTTCATTATTTCTTTAATCAATCTTGTGAGGTCTAATATATCCCTTGTATCAGACCATCTTTTCATGTAGTTTATAAACCTTTAAATATTATCATGTAACCAATTTATTCATGTATTATTTCATTCTAACAAGTCGCTGGTTGACCCAGAGAAGAAAAGCAATAGACAATTCGGAATGGGTTAATAATAGACTATATTAAGTTTATTGTGCAAAGTAAGTAGTTAGTCTCAAACATCTTCCCAAAGTTCCAAATATAAGTGTCCATATATAAATGTGTATGTGTGTGCGCATGGGCATGTTTGCTCTGGAAGGCCAGGCCAGGGGGATGAGTAACGAATATGAGACTCAGCAAATGACTAAAACAATGTGGGTTCTTCAGATTCGGAAAATTGCTATCTTTTCAATGTTCAACTCAAAGGTGATTTTAGCATGCATAAAAGTTTTTCTTTTCTTTGGTTAAGATTTTAGTATCAAATACTTGGTTCAAGGAAAGTTATTTGAGTTGAAATCAGAGAACGGTTTTAAAAGGAATGTCACTATATTTCAAATTACGAGCATCAAGTCTCTACCTTTCTCACACCCTCACCACCTGGTTTTGCACATAAAAAAGAAAAAGAAAAGCAACGGAAAAAAGAAAGAAAAGGAGAACGTAAGAGACACATAAGAAAATAACCCTTAGCTTAGCTAGCTGGCACCAATGGGATTCTACCCCATGCATAGTGTGAAGATGAATCCCTTTCACTCCTAAAAAGCAACTGCCTTTACCCCAAAAGAGCAACAGGCGCATACAGGAAACAAAAATCAAGAACCTTTTGAAAGAGAAAAGTTGAGCCAAAGTTTTCTAGTAAAGAAGCAGCAATAATGATGAATCCAGAGAACATACTTAATGTATAATTTATAATTGAAGTTCCATCTACATTAGTACTACAAGTATCAATAACAGAGCCATCTTTATTCTGCAGCCTGAGAGAGGTGTCAGTGGATCTCGAATTCCCAAGTATCAAAACCTTTCAAAGAAACCCAAAACGGAAGGGATATAACAAGACAAAACTCAGCATATACTGGAGAAGATTACTTACCCCTAATGTAAAAGTTGATAGTGGTGAACTTCTGGTGATTAAAAGGCCATCGTGATTGCGATCAGAGAAAAGATTGGACCAGAACGCAAAATACATGGACACGACAGATATGAAAATGGCATGAACTGTTGACATGCCACTGCAGAAAAATAAGTCACACAAACATGAGAAGTAAATTAATAACTCCTTGGGAAAGATAAGGATAGAGCTGAATATTTACCGGTTGTTCCACTCAATCCTTTGAATTTTTGTTAGGGTAGTGTAAGTCCTAAAGTAAAAACTGCTGATCAGTTGACATACATCATAAACCTGTGAAGAGCCAAAACAGTTAATAGTTAATGAAGGTGCTCTTGGCTAGACAGAGGGGGGAGGGGGGGATTGGGCAGCACATGAAAGTATGTTGCACATGATCTATTATTTTCTCAGAAACCAATTAGATATTTATAATTTTCCGGAATTCCTCATATTTTCTTTCTTTTTTTTTCACTACCATGAAGAAAGAAGATCAAGAACACGTAAAGTTTTTTCATCAACTATGGCTCAGCTTTTAATCAAAAAAGAGAAGTCCTTTCTTCAATAGTCACAAGAATGAAAAGGATGAAAGGATCTATGATCAATAAGACTTACCATTTTGCAAGCAAATATGCCAACAAAGACAGAAGTGTAAGGTATCGAAGGATCAGCTAACAAATAAGTTTTAACCAGAGTCTCTGCTCGAATCTGATAAGAACCAAATGCCACCATTTTCCGTGCAGGAGCTACCTTTCTACCTATTGCAGTTGCCATGTCTATACCTCTGTTATTAACAACTATCTATGTTTACACAATGAAGATCACCTATAATGTACACTGCAATATATCCCAGAGCTTCCTGACATGAGAAATTTAGAAATATATCTATTAGCATACAGCAGATTTTTAATATAGTATGAGGCAATGGGCATAATAAATGTATTTGATACATGTCGTGGAAAAACTTGGAGGGATAACTTTGAAAACTTTCTAGATGAAAATGAGTACCTGCAAGTATCCTAAAGATAAAATCACATACAGGCAACTATGACAAGAAAAATCAACTACATCCCAAATATATTTCAATTTAACTATGAATAGCTCAAAATAATAAGCCACAAACATCGTTTAATACACTTTAACGCCTTATATTCCCTCCTCTGTCTTCCTCCTAGGTCATTGGAAGGATCAATCCTCCAAAATCACAATGACACAATCATGATCCAACTTGACACCCGCTTGGCCTAAATCTTCTTGATTGCTACCTTCCAAGGATATACATTCAATTAACCCTTACCCTCAATTATTCTTTTCCTGACTATGGGTAATCAGTGAAGATTTTTCCAAATACTGCATAAGGGCATATCGGTTGAAGTAGATTCTTCTTTTGATCAATCAAAACCCCTCCCCAAAATGCACAAGCTTCTCCCAATGCATACGGCTTTCTAGATGTAGTTGACGATATCTATACATATGGATCTTGTAGATCATAGAATGATGTAAAAGTACTCGCAGTAAGATCGATCATGTATAACTTAAATCTACTTGCCTGCTAAGACTCCTTAACCACTTGTTAAAATGAACTCAAAAACAAACTCTAACCTATCATACCACTAAAATCACTAGAAGTCCCAGCCCAACAAACCTTTAGATAAACAAAGAACAATGTACCTGGAAAACTAAAAATCACAGCTTTATAACATATTCGCAGTGAATCAGCAAAGTAATTTCACCTTCCACACAACCCCTCACCCCCACCCACCCCCAAACCCCACCGTCAAAAACAACACCGACCCATTTCAAGATTTTGTTTTTATGAGCACTAGATGCTGCCAAATCAAAGGTCAAACAACTCAAATCTAGAACAATGCAAGAGATCAGGTCCAACAATATATATATATATATGTATATATAAACAATGCATAGGTAAAGTTGCAGATCAAAACAAAAACATCCATTGCTTCTTACCCCGTAAAATTTATATACAGATTTCATAAATCAACAGAATGCACCTTCCATGGATGCAATACACAAAAACCCAGAAACAAAAACCAATAACAATGCCAAAAAAATGAGAAAACAAAATATGGGTATTGAAGAAAAGGCGAAGAACCCGTGAAACAGGGGGGGCAAAACGTGATATACAATCAATGTGAAGGAAAATAATTATAGATTTTCTTGATGTTAGTGTTTTTCTTTTTCTTTTTCTTTTTTTTCGGTTGTTGTTGGAACTGTAATGGAATCTCCAACAGAAGCAATGAATGAAAATGAAGAGCAAATATGAAAGGTGGGGGGATGTGGTGGGAAATGATGAAATATACAATCAATTAAAAGTGCACTCTTTTTATTTTACTTGTCTTATTCCCTTATGGGTGTTAGCTGCTACGTGTGGACTCCTTCTTGGTTGCTGTTGTATTTTCTTTTTTTGAGTGATGCAACTCCACCTTTATTTCTTCTTGATAATATTCTTTTTTATAGATTTTTGGTGTGTGGATCAACTTTCTCCCATTTCAATTAAATTAGGAGATATCAATTGCATATGAGAAGAATTACTTAGTGTCATTCTATTTAAAATCTACAATATTAAATTTTTAATCTATTTTATTGATCACTAGGAATATTTAAGGTGCATTGTTACTTTTATTACTCATTTTAATTGTCACATTTTTAATCTACACATTATTTGAGAAATTATGTTTTTTTTTATTTACTTGACCCTCTTATTAAAAGTAATTATTTCACTTTACTTGTTTGATTTATATTTTTAAAATATAATTAATAAAGTTACTTTAATAAAATAAATATTTTCTTAGAGGGTGTCAAGTTAATAAGGATCAAGTAAAATGAAAGAGATAGAGTATTAGGTTCTTATTTATTATCTTTGGACATTTAAAAAACTAATTTCTTTTTAATAAATTATTCATTTAGACTTCATTTAGTGAGATTATACTAAGTGTTGTTATCGCTATAATAAATATATTATCTTTAACCTGTCTTTAATAAATAAAATGAGAGTTAATTTAAGAAATTAGTATTACATTAGAGTATGTGTATGTGTTTTTTCACTTAGAGTTAACGATATGATAGAAAGAATATACTTCACTCTTTTATTTACTTAATCATATTGACTTGATACTTTCCTTAAAAAAATATTTAGTACACGTTAATTTTTTAAAATTAATCTTATTAATTGTGCGTAAGAAATCTAAATATAATTATTAGTACATTATGTAGTATTACATGATAGGAATATCGAAAGAAAATAATAAATTTCTCTTAAATTCATAAATTAGACTAGCAAACTGAAACAATAATTTTCAATAAAAAGGTAAAAAACAAAATGATTGGATGGGGTACTCAATTGTATTTTGATTATCTCAAAGAATAATTATTTTAAATTATCAAGTTTTAGTGAGGACGCTAAGTAATGTAATTCAGAATGAATAATGATGTAAGAATCCAAAAATAGAAAGAAAAGAAAAGCTAATAAAAAAAGTTAGTACTTCCTCACGCACATTGTAATATAAGCATGTTATTTTTTATATTATAGGTATTATTGTGTCGTCTTGAGATGGTAATTGAAAAGATTTAGAAAGGAGAAAAAAGAAAATGGATACAAATATTGACAGCAAATGCCACCCTTTTCTTTTTATTTATTTTTGTTGCAAATAGAAAGAGTCTTTAGGAGAGCAATTTTAATCAAAGGGTTGATTAATGATCTAGAAAATCAATATACACAAATAGTCAAAACAATCGTCCTAAGTTTTGAAAATATTGTGACTCTTATGAAATGAATGCCCAATTTACTTACTAGTCCCTAAACTATCAATTTGAATTTTGATGGCAAGAAAAGTGCCTAAGAAATTTAGGCTTATAAATAGCCTCTTTGTAATATGAAAATAGATGAATAAAAAGAGTGAAAGAGAAGTATTATTGCTCTTATTCTCTTTCTTTGGCATTTTTTTGTTAATTTAGTTTAATTTTTATGTATATTTTACAGAAAGTTGTACACTAACAACTAATCTAGTTTAATATTTGATCTCTATCTTATAACAACTAATAATTGAGGTAACGTGTTAATATTTTCATTCCGTTGCTTAACACTCCTGAGGTGTGATTTATTTTACTAAATAAGACTTAATCCAACAAATAGCAATAGTCTTCGTTCCGGACAATAATTTCTTTTTTCTTAACTTCACAGCATCAGCATTTCAAGCAATACCTTTAGTGTCTTTGAGTCTGACTTGCCAGTTGGATTAAGATTTAAATTTTAAATTTGTTTTGATTAATATTAATTTTGTTCATGTCTATGATTATTTAAAATGGTAAGATCGTTGATTATAACGATCGCTTCTAACCATGAATATTATTGGCAAAACGGTTAGATGACCCTTGTTCTATATCGGTTTTGTAAGTTGGACACTTCTACTTACATGTTTGTCATCTGGACCCCTGAACCCACTAAAAAATAATATTTTAAACACATTTTTGAAGAGTGTAACACACTGCACTCTCTCCCGCGTCAGCTGTCACACGTGCCACATCACCTGCCACGTCATTTTCAAGTAGTTCATAAAATTTCAAGTCATTTTTAAAATGTTACATGACAAATTAAATATTAAAATTAATTTAATTAAATAAGAAAATTATAAATTGTAGAAAAATTTAAATAATCATGTTTTTATTTTTACTCACAAATTAAATATCAAATTCATTCCAAATAATTAAAATTCTTCTCCAACTAATTTAAATTTTTAATTATAAATTCATATATACAAACATAAATGAATTTTTGATTTTTAAATTTGAATATCTTTAACAAAAATAATTAAATAAATTATTTTTATAAATTGTAGAAATTCTAATACACAAACACAATAAATTTTTAATTTAAATTTTAACTATAAATTCTAATACACAAATACAATAAATTTAATAAAACATCAAATTTATCCAAATAATTAAAATTTCTCTCCAATTAATTTAAAGTTTTAACTATAAATTCACATACAAAAACATAATGAATTTTTAATTTTTATTTAATTATCTTTAACAATTTGTAAAAGTTACAAAATTAATCCTAAACAAAATAAAAAATTTTAATTGAGAACAATAACAACAATATCTGCCACAACAATGAACAACCAACAACAATATCAATGGTGATGGTGATGAACAACAACAACAATATCAACACAGCAAAAGACTTGACCAAAAAAAGGCAAAAAAAAAAAAAAAATCAAAGCAAAAACCCTCTTCAGGGATGGCTATGGCAGCCATGGCTGTGGGGGTGGGGGGACGAAGAGACACGAAGAGAGCTGTAGGGGTGGGGGACGTTGATGGTGATGACATGACAGCCATAGCTGGACGAGGGACGGGGGATAGAGGTGAAGGGTGGGGTGGGGGCGGCTGGACGAGGGTGGGGGGTTGGACGGGGGTGAGGGGGTAGGGTGGGGGTGGATGGACGGGGAGGGGGTGGGGTGGGGGCTGGACGGAGGGGAGGTTTGGGGAAGGAGGTTTTTTATTTTTATTTTAAAAATTTATTATTTTTAAAATTTAAAAAATATTTTTTAATTAAAAATGATGGAGGGGAAAAAAGGTTATTTTTTATTTTTTTTATTTTTTTAAATTATTTTAATATAAAATTGGTCAAAAATTAACCCCCACTCGCACTCCAAGCGAGTGTAATCACTCTCCTTGTCCTAGTCAGTATTTTAATGCCACATAGGCAAAGTAAACGGTCAAAGGGTTTGAATATTATTTTTTAGGGAATTCAAATGACAAACATATAAGTAGAATTGTCCAACTTACAAAATCGACCTAGTACAGGAGTCCACTGAATTATTTTGCCAATATTATTTGAATTTAAAAGATTTTTTTTGTTTTGTTAGCTATAAAGAGTCACCCAAGAAGTGAAATGTAACTTCCTAATTACGATTTCTTTTTCATCCGAATTCAGGTATTTAAAGTTTAAGTTTGAATTTCTCAAGTTTTGAATTTCTCAAGTTTTATGATTTTTTTTTAAATATGAGCAGAAATAATAAATTTGTTTTTAATCTGTCAGAGTGTGAAAAGAATATTGAATGACAAAATCGAAATGTTGTGATAAGCTCAAGTTCGAGTTTGTTATATTTTGGCCTAGTGTGTTATTGGTGGGGTGTGATTATGGATTTAAATCTCGTCTCATTAAAGAGGATAAGACATCGGGTTAAGTCTTGATGCACCATGGTGAAAAGATATTGGATTCAGAAAAGATATCATTTTAATGAGTTCAAATATTACATTAAATTGGATATTTATTTAAATAATAAAGATGAATATAATAATTAAATTTAATATCTTTTGAATATGTAAAGATGGAGAATTTATTTATTAAAGTCGATCGACATTCATTTACCATCTGTAAATTGCAACAAAATGATACAATGATGGAGACATCAAAATAATACAATTAAATCTAATTTTTACACACAAAAATTTTCTCAAAGTCATCTGATAAAGATATCAAAATAATATAGCTAAACTTAACATTTACATAAAAAATATTCTTCAAAGCCGACCAACATTTATCTATCACCTGTAAACTGCAACAAAATAATACGATAAAACTTAAATTTTACACACAAAAATTTCTCAAAGACGATCGAGATTTATCTACGAACTGTAAACTACCACAAATTAACAAACCAATAGAGATATTACGTTAATACAATTAAACTTAACATTTACCTGGAAAAAATTCTCAAAGCCGACACACATTCATCTACCATCTGTAAATTAAAATAAAATAATAACATAATAAAGATATCAAAATAATACATTAAACCTAACCTTCACACAAGAAATTCTTCAAAGTCAACCGGCATTCATCTATGATTTGTAAATTATAAAAAATTATAATAGTGATCACAAAGCTTTGATTTTGGTCCAACTAATTCTAGTCTGAGCAAAAACTTTGATCCTAAATAATGATTTTGAATGAAAACAAAGAAGATATATATATACACACACATGTTGACTTCTGTTACGTTGACAAAAACAGTGAAGAAGTTGAGAGTTAGAAAATCAAGCATCCACCAATCTAAACATGCAATCGAATCAAGTTAGATGAGCATCAATCATATTCTCCCAATAGGCAAAACAAATTGTTCTCTAGTTTAACGTACATCTCAATATTAAGATCCATTAAAATCTCTTAGAAGTCCTATTTCACATGGCAGGAATAAAGCCTCAAAAATTTGTATTTTGAAAAAAAAATAATGAAGTTAAGAATAGATAAATATATGAAAATTTATAGAAAATAATTAGATTATATATATAATTATAATAATTATTATTACTACAAAAGGGATTCAATTGAATCTTTTGTGTTTATTTGCCCACAACTCATCCTTGAGCAAGAACATTCAAGCTTATATTTCCTCTAAAACCTTATTGAGGCTTAACGACATATCTCAATAAAGATATGGTTGTCGATCGAAGCAAAGTTTGAGATCTAGATGCTGCAAGATAAAACAAAAAATATCTCTATTTATGATTATATGTTATTGTAGTTGTTTTTTGTATCACAGATTGGAGAATGAGCAGTGATGAGGAAATTGTAATGAGTTTTGTATGATCAATTTTACGAATAGTTTGACGGATTTTTTCGTAAGTAAGCTGATAATTAAACAAATAACAAATTAATTATTTTTTAATAAATTAATATGATATTTAAAGTTGAATGTTGTTCTAGCTTCTCAGTCTCTCTTATATATACACCTCTATCATTAGCTTGATGAATTTATTTAGTGCATTTTTTATTTTTTCATTTAAGAATATTGTATTTTTAAATGTCACACCTATATGGAAGCATATGGCATTTTTACGTTCATCGTCCTTTGTTAACGTTAACAGCGAGGAACAACAACCTACAACCATTGACGTTATGCCGATCTCCTATTGTACCTTTTCATCTCGCACTATAAATGATAACACTTTTTAAGGTCAATAATGATTGAAACGATGACTTTCATAGTAAAAGATTTATAGGTAAGTCTGTCTCAAATTAGTACCTTTTTATGATTTATTTTTTAAAGTTTTTTTCTTGAGAGTTGTTCTCATCTTATATTGACAATTTTATTGTTATTGTTGACTTGCAAAAGAGATAAATAAGAATGGAGACAGCTAACAATGAAGAGAAGGGAAGAGAAGAAAAGAACAAATAATTTCAGAAGTAGAAATTTTGTTCGTATAGTTCATAAGGTTAAGATTTTCTAAATATGTGTTTGATATCATTGTTCTTCTTTTCGATGTTGCTTTATAAATTTTAAAAACTGATAGGGTAATAATAGAATAAAAAAAAAAAACAATCAATATTAAATATGTGATATCTTTACATTGTAAATAACATAATAAAGAAAAATGTGACACATAAAAATTTCTTTATAATTACATAATTATTTTTAGTCATATAGATTTGATTAGAGGTGGAGAGGGATATTAACCAAACTATCTCATATCTTTAAAATGTGAATAATACAATAACGAAAAGTATGAAATATAGTTTTTTTTTTAAATTATATAATCGTTTATATTCAAATAGATTTGATTAGCAGAGGAGGTGGGGTGGGACACTTTTCATTGAGAAATAATATTATAGTTGATTTTATTTTTGTTAAAGATATATTATTTAACATGTTTGATCAAGATAACTCAATTTGAAATGATTCGAAATAATACTTTAATATTATCTCCGCATCGTATTTTTAGATATACAAAAGGGGGGGGGGGGGGGGGGGAGGAAGGGGGTATACAATGAAGTAATTAGATATTAAATAAATTACTAATCATGAATTTTAAATTAAAGTGTTGTGATTAAAGTTCAAAAATTGAATATACATATGATTAAATAAAATAAATATGTTAATAAGAAGAACACTTGATAAGTATATTAAGCAAGTCTATAATTTGATAAAAGGCTATTTTAATAATCTAATATTTTTAGATAGTAAACAATAGAACAAAAAAAATGAAACACAATCGTTTAAAAATAATTATATGCTTTGTTATCTTTAAATCGATTTATGGATGAAATTAATATGCAATATTTATGGAACAATCATGAGTATTAGGTTATTGGTATAGATTTGATTTACAGAATTGTGTGGACGAAGAGGTTTTTCACGGGGGAGGGGGCAATAAATTAACTGATTTTTATTATTTTTTGAATTACTTATTAAAAATTATATTTAGTAAGTAATAATAATTTGAAATATGTTAATGTGATACAATAAAAATTGATCAATTTTATTATTTCAAAGAATAAATTAATATTTTTAATGATTAATTTTTAAAAAAATATTCCGCGCATCGCACGTGTACCTATAGTAGTTGAGTTTAAATTTCATTAGTTTTTGTCTTAGAGACGTCTTTATTTGAATAAGACATTGAGTTTGAATTTCAATGCACCATATTGATGATATAATGATGACTACAGCAAAATAAATATTTTTAAAAAGTCATTAAGCATGTCCCCCTAATATGTTTCATTCTCTAAAGTGAATATCATAGCAGTGCATAATATATCTGAAAAAAACAAGATTGAATATACAAATATAAACATGGAAAGATAATTTGATAATAATCATCAAAAGTGACGATATTTTCATACATTTATTATGATTATAATGTATGTATCACGATTCAAAATAGAGTATGTGATGGAACTTGTCACACCCTCTGGAACAGGCAAGCTTATCCCCAAACTGAATAATAAGTAAATTGAAAATGAAAGAAGAAGAATATAATAAACCCCATAACATAAAAGATGAAATGATAATTCAAGATACATCTCAGATCTAGTTGTTATTAGTACAAGACTCTAATACAAAATAACATCAACTAATCTAAAATATATCTTAAATGCAAAAAGAAGCACAAGATATAAAAAGAGAAATTTGATAACGCTGAAATCCATCTGGCACTACCTCAATCTTTGCAACGTCACCACTAAAGGAACGCAATCTACAATCTGCTATTCGAACCAATACCTATACGTCTGGGTATCGCAATACAACAAACACATGAATACCAATAAATAGGATAGACAATTCAGTCAAGTGTGCAACACTAGTCAATTTATGATTAACAAGAGACTCACCAACACAGTATATCATACTCATATGTCATGTTCAACCAATAATCTGGAATAAGATGCTGAGAGTATATAAATATGTGTATCTCATGCTACCTACAGGTGTGACACATCAGTCTCACAAATCAAGTCATAATCATACCCGGCGTCTCATAATATCTCAACCTCTAAATCAATCAAGAGAAGGTGTCATATGATGTAATGTAGTGAAATGAATGCAAAATACATAATATCACAAAGAAGATTTTATTGCAATAATTCAATACAAAAATAAACAAATCAAATACAATATCAAATCATACCAAAAGTGTCATGATCTGAGTGCAGGTCCTGACCGTAACGGGCATCTCAGACCAATGAAGGCCAAGAAGATCCCTAGCATATCCTCATAAGCCTAGTCATAATAAAGTGTGGAATTAGACCCATAAAATTGAATAAATTCAATCTAGAAAGCCTCTAATAATATGAATGAAAATTCTAAGTTGAAACATGACTCGATTAATACCATAAAATAGGATAGTTCAAGTCTAAATGGAAAAAAAATAAAATATATGCCCTCCGAAAGATAGTTGACTCGCCACGGGCTAGTTGTTTGTTCCAAATGAATCCTAATTGTGAGTGGGGTCACAGAAAAATGCTTCAAAATCTATGTCATAAAAAGTAGAGTTCGAAAATGGTTAATATGACTGGTATTGAAATGCAACCTTGAAAAAGGAAAAAAAAATAATTTATATAAAAATTCATAAAATTCATGATATAAATCCATCACAGGAAAAATATAAAACAAGTGACTTAAAACATCAAAGAGAAGAATAACTTACGCACCATTAAATTATTATTTTCACA
The DNA here is from genome assembly GCA_030864225.1 of Capsicum baccatum var. pendulum. NCBI lineage: Eukaryota > Viridiplantae > Streptophyta > Magnoliopsida > Solanales > Solanaceae > Capsicum > Capsicum baccatum. The sequence goes on along the minus strand of CM061551.1, from coordinate 128,423,208 downwards.
CATGACACAAATCAAACAAAAGGCAACTGGGAGAATATCCAATCCCAGTAATATTACAGGAAGAAAAAGAAAAATCTTATTTTCTTGACATGAGAAAAGTAACTTGCTTCTTCTCCATGGCATGCATCCAACAGATCGATTATGATTCTTGTGCTACATTTGTTCTTTCCAAATTTTGGCAATATCTTGTGCAACATTAGCGGCATCTATAGAAGCACCAAACAGTCCTATTCCTGTAAATCCAACTGCATAGAGACCATCCTCTCCCTTCCAACCATTTGGAAATGGGCTTTTTGGAAATCCCTCCCTTGAAAAAAATTCACTCTCCTGTATCAGTAAAATTCTCATTAGACCAAATTTCGAAGGGGCTATTATAGGACGAGAGAAAGTTGCTCGGATGGTAAAGAGCCCCTTATTCCCAATCTTAAGATTGTGAGTTCGAGTTATCAAAAGAACAAAAAGGTATGAGGAAAGGGTAAAAAAAAAAGACGGTTATAGTGAATTCTAACTAATTAATAACTCAAAAGGAAAGAATCCACAGGATAATGAGATACCAACTTACATGAATGTAACAAGAATCCATAAATAATTACTACATTCATTAAGAGTTCATTTGACTAAATCATCCTTTATAGTTGAAGGAGCTTTTATCATACTTAGTACTATATATAATTTATGATTAAACACCAATTTAATTAGGCATAGAAATAAAACTTGTGTATTTCCTTACCATTAACCAAGAAGTTACATTGCTGGTATACCCAGTCGCCAAGATTACAGAGTCAATCTCAAGAATTTGTCCATTAACAAATTCTACTTTTCCTTGAGTAAATTTCTTGATTGCTGGAACTATGTTTATTTCCTCAGGGAAATTACGACCCTGTACCTGAAAGATTAACAAAACTAGATGATATCATTCATGTGTGAATATAATATATTCATGCCAGCATATGAAAGATACAAGATCACTTTCTAGTGTTACTTGAAAAATAATACTTATTGAATATAAAACTTACCGAGCTTCGAACTACCATGAATGGATTTGCATTATGTTGGGAAAGATCAAGTGAGATATCAATCCCGGAATTGCCACAGCCAACCGCCAGCACATTTTCTCCAGTATAGTATTCCCCAGTTTTGTACTCACAAGCATGAATAACCTGGCCACCAAAATCTTGCAACCCTTCGAATTCGGGCACTATCATCTCAGCATTCTCTCCTGTGGCCACAACAAGCCACTTACACATGTATTCAGAGGTTGAACCATTGGTTGCAGAAACTGTTTTCACCTTCCATAAACCACATGTCTCATCATATCCAGCTAAGTTTGCTGACTCGTTGAGTCGTGGTTTGATCTCGAAATGCTTTGCATAAGATTCGAGGTAGCTGATGAATTGGTTTTTGGTTGGATACTCTGGAAAGTCTGGTGGAAATGGCAAGCCAGGCAATTCACAGTATTGTCGTGGCACGTTAAGCCTAAGTCGATCGTAGGTCTTGTGCTGCCACAAAGAGGCAATGCAGTTCGCGCGTTCAATGATTACATACGGAACACTGTATTGCTTAAGGACAGCAGCAGTAGCCAGGCCTGAAGGGCCAGCTCCAACAATAAGAGGACCATTTACTAGTATGCATTTAGCAGCACAAGAGGATTTTTTTGGTTCAAGTGCATCAACAGTTAGAGGTGAACAAGAATTAAAGCAATTCTGATTCATCATGAAATATATGTGCATCTAGGACTACTTGTGTTTTGATAGATTTAGTGGGTGACAAGAACAAGAGGAGAAAAGAGAAAGGGGATGATAACTTGAAGTTGTGAGGATGGTTTAGTGGAATAGAGAGGTTTATATAATAAAATTGGTCAGGCAAACGTGTTCATTGTTTAACCAGGGTGTGCAAATTGTGGTTTAACCCATAAACTGAACCAGAAATGGTTAATCTATCTGTTAAACGGTTTTTTTTTTTTTTTTTTGATATATTGGTCTTTCAGTTCAATGATTGGTTCTTTGAGTTTACTTACATACTAATTTCATATTTCCCTTGCATAAGTTTCGTTAGCTTGACTATGATATATTAGAGTTTGCTATAAGGGAAAAGATATACAAATGTATCGTTGTATCTGTGGTAAAAAGCAAGTACAATCTAATGTGTCATGTATCATTCGCATTTCAAAGTAATAAAGAGTTTAGTCTAGGTTGATATTAATAGACTGTTGTTTTGCATTAATTATTTGTTGCGGTTGGCAGTACCAAGCGTTGGTAAGGGAAATGATTGAATTCTATTTTACTTGATATTTTTTTCTAGTTGGAAACTCAGGAACAAATGTTTTCTTACTAGAAAAAATAATTAGAAACAAAAGCAGCATATGAGGAATCTTCAAATACATGTGAATTAGAACTCTTGACACCAAAAGTTTCAACGCAACAAGGAGATGAGCAAATGTGATCTCCACATTTGCTTCCTATATCACTCTCTCATTACAAGCAGCAAACCACAACAAAAAATTTCGCCTATGATAAAGTATGCTTGATTTCACTCAACAAGGCATCCCAAAGATGTTGATCTAGCCGTCACTCTAAGCCACCACACACAGACACCATTAATTTATCACGATACTTTTCTGGATAAATTCTGAAAACCAGAGCCAAGACACATGAGATTGACAGTTCCTGTGGAGGCATCAGGTTTCATGACAAACTTAACACCCAAAAAATCTCTGATGTGCCTTAATGCTGCTATTCCATAGGGTGACAACTTCCCAACGCGAACTTCTGAAACATCTTTTGGACACAAGGCACATAGAAGAAACAGCAGTCCCTGTTAATAGACACAAGATATTGGTGAGCATTAAAAACATGAATTCATGGAACGGGAGAGAGCATCAGACCATCTTAAAGTAAATATTCTTGTTCGATTGAGCCCTAAATGGTGCTAGGCAACATTTATGAATTGGAACTGGGAGAATCCTGTTCCAGGATTCAACTGCGGGAGTACTCACAAGGACATCAAAATGTCACTATGTTGAAGCACTCTCACAAACATGTAAAATAGGATAAGGCAAGTCTACAATGCTGATGAATGCATAATAGGACTCAGTTAAGGTTCATGTGGAGATGCAAAAGTAAAAGACAGCCAGATGGTCATGTAGAAAGCTGAAGCAGCCTGATATGATCAGCTAGAATCCATATAAAGGATTAACGTTGTCAGGAATTATACAAACCTGATGTGTTGAATCAACTACTCCCCCCTGTTTAATTTCCCCAAGTAGGGCAGAAGCAATTTGCTCGCCAACTTTCTCAGCAGGAATCAGATCTTTCCGGTCATCATCTAAGTCAGTATCATCTTCTCCTCTTGCATAAGAAACTGCAGTATCGACAGATATAACACAACCAGATGTTGTCTCTGCAACTAGAGAAATTCCATAGCCAGGTGACCTGAAATCAAAGTTGATCTTCAGATATAATCAGTAGGTCTAAGTAGAAGTATGACCTGGATTTAAAAACATAGAAAGACAGCAAGCGTGTGAGATATCCACAAGATCATACATTCCGGCTTGTGCTCCAGCTTTGTGATCTGTAAAGATGTGAACATCTGAAAGCAAAGGATTCAAAATTCCACGAGCTGCATGTATCATGGTATTCTCAAACTGAACAGAGACCCTAGTTGAAAAGGAAACACCTCTGATTCTCTTCACCAGACCTTCGTCAACCCATTTAGTAGCCTGTATAACAGCAGTCACCAAAACAATTGGTCAAAAGTTCATTTCTAGTTTTCTGAGGTCCCCTCAGGTTACAAAACAATGAAGCCAATGAGAAAAAAACTCACCTTTAAACTATTCGGGACCATAGGGACTGAAAGAGCTACTTCTCCACCACCTTTAGGAGCGACTCCCCGGCTCTCAATTTTTAGTTCCAATCCTTCTGCAGGGACTCCGAACTGCTTCAGTATAGGTAAAGTCGTTGATCGAAAAGTATCAATGGATGGGTCCTTTGAATCATTTGTGATCCCTGAGAAAAAGTTGTTTCAAACTTTATGATAATATGACCGGGACGACCCGGTTCATACCTACTCCATAGGTGTCGGGGAGGGGGGGACCACTCCGGGCCTGATCTACGCGCCCTCACCCCAGCTTTGCTGGAGTGACCAAATTAAGGATAATATGACCAAATTCCTAAAATAATTGCAGCATTTTCCGACTCTCATTTGGTTAAAGAATATCACTGGTTTTAATGACCAAAAAAGCTGTAAATTCAAAAAAGGGTCAGTTCCAGTACTCTTTGGGATTTACCTTTGCACTTCACAACTTTTTAGGGGGGTGGGGGGGTGATTTAGAGCTCCAGTGAGCTTCTTGAGCTACTAAAACCAAGCAATTTTACTTGATAACAAACCTATCTCCAGCCTAAGTATTCAACAATTTGCATTGAACCACCAACTAAAGGAGTCAAAGACATGCCAATTTCCTTACAAAGGGCAGAGATAAGACTAATAACACCTATCAAAAGGATTACAGATTTGCTATTTCCTCGGGAACTTAACGTGCAACTATCAGGCTGGCAATCTCTTACTTATAGTTTCCTAAAAGCCTATTAAGCTTTCTCATCATAATTCAGAGAATTTCTGAATTTTTCATTGTTATTGCACTTTTCCGTTTCCACTCAAAAGTTTGTATGCAAAGACTTAAGCGATCAAATTGTGGTTGTGTATGCGGTCATCTAATCCTTGATGAAATATATCTGTTGAAGACAATTGAAGATTGCAGCATGTGAGGAAGTGGAACTAGAAGCTAATGTGGTTCTGAGAAGGAATTGATTTCTTTGATCATGCTTCGATTTTAGGTGAAGCTGGAATGACCATAAGGCATGTTGCCGATCACCAAAACTAATCTGGTCCAAAGTAGGTTCAAAGACATTGAAGAGATGAAAGATGTCCTGAGACAAAAGAGAAAATGATCACTAAATCACTAAGAAAAAAAAATGAAAATATAGACCTCCTGATTCTTCTATTTATAGAAAAAAATAGAAATCTTTAAAGAATTTCTAATTAAAGAAGAACTAAGATAAGTAATTAATTTAGAATTCCCCGTCTTTAGCTTAGCGAAAAAAACAAGAGAAACAGGAGAAACTGTATAAGACTAATATATAGTTAGAAGCTTCTACTAACTAAATAAAATGGAAATAAGTATAACTGAAATAAAATCAGATTCTAGTCAATGAATCTTGCAATGACATACGCCCTACAATAAACCAATAAACAAAGCCAAACTAGGCAGTTCGACAACAGAGATAACCGAACAATGCTTTCAGCAGCACACTGAGAGGATTGATAGAACCAGACAAAGATGAGGAAAATGGTTTAAGGATATTTTAGGAATACATTAGTGCCAAGGGGATTGGAGTGGCAAAGGAAACTGTGAAAACATGTGATATATATTGCAGCAATTAAAGTATGAAAATGACAGAGATAAGATGTCATAGTTGACATTCCAGATTGATTAATCCAATACACATCAAACTGTACAACCATTGATAAAAATGAATAACCGGTGGCCAATTAACTGATCTTGCTAATTAGACACTCTCCTTGCCACAATTCTGAAATTAGCCCGAATCACGATGATTTTCATGATTCACTCAAATTTGTAGGATTACATGGGTATGTTTTTGTTGTTGCATGATGATTTTCGTGATATAAAAGAAGACGGACCTCAAGAGAGGCACATAAAATCTGAATATATGTATACATCAGTCCTCTTCTTCCTTGCCATTTTCACATTCCAACATTAAAAAAACAATGCATTCATGATTCAACAAGCATTATTATAAAGTTATTCCCTAATGGAATAAGTTGAAAGTATAGAGAGCTGAAGGGAAAATTAAGCATCAAACCACCAAAAAGATCAAAGGAGTTAAAGCAGATCAAAAAGAGAGTAAAGCATGCCTTTCAGCCTAATGGATAGTGATTTCTTTCCAAACAAACCAAGCACAATCAAGGGTTCCAAGAAGTAGCCAATGGAGCGACTGACACCACAATCATGAACCAAATGCCTTCCTCCCATAATAATTCCTGGTTTGTACTTTAGTTTTGTACCTGCCAGATATAGCACAATAGATTTATGTCCATAACCAGCAGCACTATATATAACCCAAAAGGAACCAATGTTAGCACATGATGCAAAGCAATAATGGGATGGTGGAGCTGAAGTTTACCGGTTTCATTGATTTCAACAACACAATCATCACAGACTTTTTCAAGGAGGCGGAGAAAAGAAACCTCATATGGACGAAGGCCAGGCCAAGTAGCATCAGCACGTATATCTTCAATAATAATCGATTTGGATGAAAGGGTAGCCAGTAAAAGACGCAGTCTCAAGTTCTGGCTTCCCTTCAGCTTCATGTAAGAAACTTTCCCCATTTTCTTTCTTGTCTCTGCACGTACACAAATGCATACTATGTCATTGGAAAAAAGGGTTGCTGTCTAATGATAGTATTATACATTACTTTGAGGAAAGAGAGAGAGAAGATAGAAGAAACATACCTTTGATTCTGTCAGATAAACAATAAACAAAAAAAAAAAAAAAAACTGGGGACCGAGTTAGCTGCAGGAACAGATGGAAAGAGAGCAAGTTAGCAGCGGGGGCGGTGGCAAGACTTTCAAGGTTAAAAGCCGAGAGGTGAAGGAAAAGAGGAGGTCCAATATAGGTTTACGGTTGGCTTTTGTAGTTTAGGGTAATCTCGAATTACTAAAAGCTATAAGGGCTATAAACGTAAATTTAAGGGTCAATTTAAAATACTAGTACTAGCTGAAAAGCCAAATTAATTTTATTTTTATTTTTTAAAAAACGAAGGTCAATCCCTGGTTCAATTTCTGTTTACAGCTTTCATTAAACTAGTTTAGCTATACACGTGTGATTTTTAATTATTTAAAATTAGATAATTTTATCTATTACAAAGATTTTTAATAAAGTATAAAAAGTTCAAAACGTATATTTTATTATAAACACACACATATATATATATATATTACCATCAGAAATTTTAAGTGGTTAATGAATTTAATATATTGTAGATGTAGATGTAGATTTATAGACTTTTTAAATCTTCTTAAAATCAAATTTAGTTGATTTAAAATTCTTAAACTAATTAAAAAATATTAGTTGTCATATGATGACTTCTAATAAGGAATGATTTTACCATAAATATATTTAATTAATGTTTAACTACTTTAAATATTAGAAAAAAATAGTAAAAAGAAGATTTTGTCTAAAACAAAGACTTTTAATGAAAGTCAAAAAGTTCAAATGATATTTCTAAGGCATTTCACACTTTTAATACGTGTAACGTTTCATTATTTAAAATTAAATGATTTTATCTATTGCGGAGATTTTTAATGAAGCGTAAAAGTTTAAATCACTTTTCAAAGATTCTTCACACTTTAATATAACAATGTAAATATAAACATATATATTAGTGTAAGTATATATATATTTTACCACCAGAAGTTTCAAGAGCTTATGGATCATCACTTTTGCTTTTGTTATGCGCATCAATTTAAACAATATTTGTGTTACGGTTATTTTTTTCTATATTTAAAATCGTTCTTGTTTTTGAAGTCAAATATTTATAAAATCATTGATTACATTCTTATTAAGTACTTAAACTTTTCAAAAATTTGATAATTCTAAAAATTTTCGTATTCTAATGCTTTTATATTTATTTCTAGATTTTTAAAATCTTAATTGATTTAAATTTTTGATACTAATGAAAAAAATATTATTTGTCATTAATTCTAATGACTTCTAATAAAAAAAATTAAATCATAAATATATTTAATTAATTTTCAACTCTTAAATGTTAGAAAAAATGAGAAAAAATAAAGGAAAGCCTGAAGAAAGGAAAAAAAAAAAGGTACAATATCACTTTTTCTAACTTTGTTATCATATCTTTATGAAAAAAGAGTATAAATATTCTTTATTTGTTCTCCAAGTCAAAGATTTGAAGTTCTAACCAGTTAATTAGTGAAGTTAGTTTATATTTTTGTAATGATTTTCCATTGCTTAAGTGTTTTTTAACTTTCTACAATAAAATACTTGTGTAATATATGTGTAAGTGAAATCTGTTATAAAACAAGAAAGAACAAAGAAGAAGAGTAGAGAGAATAGAGAGAGTAATTCTTATTTCTTCTCTTGAGGGATAAATTACAATGAAGGAAGCCCTTCTATTTATAGGGGGAATTTGCCCCTAGTTTCACACTAAAAGACAAATACATCAAATCCTGATAGACATCAAATAGATCTTGATAGACATTTACTATAATTGATATATATCGTAACACTCCCCCTTGAATGTCTAACAATACACATATAGGCTGCCTCATTAAAAACCTTACAAGGAAAACCCAGTGGGACAAAACCTCGTAAGGAAAAAAGAGTACAGCGTGCATTAGCTCCCCCTAATAAGATCTTCTTTGAACTTTTGCATTCCGATCTTGTGCACCATCTCCTTGAAATTTGCAGTTGGAAGAGACTTGGTGAATAAGTCAGCCACATTGTCACTTGAACGAATCTATTGCACGTCAATATCACCATTCTTTTAGAGCTCATGTGTATAGAAGAGCTTTGGCGAAATGTGCTTCGTTCTATCTCCTTTTATGAATCCTCCTTTAAGTTGTGTTATGCATGCTGCATTATCTTCATATAAAATCATGGGTACTTTGTCACATTTCAAGCCACATTTTTCTCGAATAAGATGTATTATGGACCTCAACCACACACACTCTTGGCTTGCTTCATGAATAGCTATAATCTCAGTGTGATTCGATGAAGTGGCTACGATAAACTGCTTTGCTGATCTCCAAGATATGACAGTACCCCCACATATGAATACATAGCTTGTTTGAGACTGAGATTTATACGGGTCGGATAAGTACCCAGCATCAGCATTGTAGACACGTGATTTTTGATCCTCCCTAAATTTTAACTTGTTTATCGATATTAAATATGTATATTTATATTTAATCATATATTATTTTGACTATTATTTTATGTTTAAAATAATTAAATGAAGTTAATTTTAGGATGTTATTCTATTTTGTTCTTATTTTAAAAAAATAATAAAAAAAATAATAATAAAAAAATAATAATAATACAAAATTAAAAATATATATATATATATATATTTTTCTTTTTAAATAAATAAGTTAGTAGTTTTTATACTATCTTAATTATATAATTTATTTTTGACTATTTTTAGACTTTTGTTGTATTTTTAAAATATAAAAATTAATTAATTAATTATTATTATTATTATTATTTTATTTGTTATTATTATCTTGTTTATTTATTTATTATTTTTCGTTATTTTTATAATTAAAAAAAAAAAATCTTATCTTAACTCCCCCACATCCCCACAACCCCATTTTTTATCCCCACGTTTCCCCTATTCCCCAACTTCCACATACAACCCAACAAAACGTGCATGCTAATATAAAAGCATGCAACAACACAAGAAACAAAGGAGAGAACATTACAGGGGAAGGAGATCAGGAACAACTAAGGAAAAAAAAAAAAGAGAACAGACACGAAAAAAAAAAAATTGAAACAAAAACTAGAAAAAACTAGAAACCAAACTAGAGAAAAATTTAGAAAAGAAAGAAAGCAGAAAAAAAAAAGGAAAGAGGGACGATTTGAGTTAAAGTTCGGGTTTCGTTTTGAGTTTCTCGGTGACGACGTTTTGCTTCTTTACTCAGTACAATTCATCATCCAGGTTCTTATCACTTCCGTATTATTTATTTTCATAAGTTTCATTATTAATAGAAGCATGAGTGAAGTTATTTCAATGATTCCAAACACTATTTAATATGTAAAGTCAATTATTATATGAGGTTGTTATTATGAATGGTATGTTTGGTTATGAAAATATTTAACGTAATCATTATAATATTGTTCCACGATGTTTGTTAATCACTCTATGTTCTTAGTATTTAGATTATCGACCTAGATTTTTTTTAAAGGCTAAATTATTTATTAGTGTGAAGAATTGAGGCGAGTTGCGAAATTATAGCGACTGAAAAGGGTGTAAGTTATGTCTTCTTAGTAAACTTCAAGTTGACTGGTGCTAGTTCGTTAACTATTTTTCGAAAAAGCTTATTGTGTTATTAGAGATCTTTTAGATCACATCCGGGACTTCACATTTGTTCTGCTTAGGGTTTTTGGTAGCCTTTCGTTAGACACTAAAGTTAGAGAAGAAGCTGGAAAAGTTAAAGGCTAAAAAGGATAATGGGAGAACCCAAATTTAATATGTTGTGACTAGTTCTAGGCATTGAATGTTTTTATTTTGTTTTTTGGTTAAAGTTGACACGAAACAGTAAAATGCATTTGTGTTTATTTTCACTAAATTTGGAAAATGACCCACAATGTATACTTTTATTTTGGCTTGGTTTGAAGTAGGTATTAAGTTATGAAGTCTGGTGAAGCATTGATGTCTAGATTTTGTACTATTTTGGGTACTGTTTTTAATATTTCTTCTTACTGTTTTGGTGGCTTCATTGGATTATTAAGTAAAAGCAGTAGTACACTGTTTTTGATTTTTTTTTAAAAAAAAAACAAAAAAAAAAACGAAATAAATAGAAATAAAAATCGTCTCAAGTTTACAAGAGACAAAACAAATTCCTTTAACGCCAGGCAAATTTTAGGCACGTTCATCTCAAGTTTACAAGAGACAAAACAAATTCCTTTAACACCAGACAAATTTTAGGCACGTTTTAATTTATTTATTTATTTATTTTCAACTAAGAATGCGGCGCACGCATCTTCCTGAGACATTTAAAAATAATTCAAGGATGTAAAAATACGCCTTGGTAAATATTTTTTTTTTAAATTTACTTGATAAATATTTTTCAACTTATCACCGATTTATTTGATAATAAACGAGATTTTAGATATATAAAATGAGCGATTTAGGCCTTAACATAATTTTTTAAAAATAATTTATGTTAGGATAAGTCAATAAAAGCGACCGTGCTAGAACCACGGGATTCGAGGGGTGCCTCACACCTTCCCCTCGATCAACAGAATTCCTTACCCATTTTCTGTTTTCGCAGATTAAATAAGAGTCATTTCCTTTTGATTAGAGATTCAAAAAAAAAAAAAAAGGTGACTTGGAACACCAAAACTCAATTCCAAGTGGAGACTCTGTAAATAATTTAATCCCTATTCAATATCGTCACTTTAATTGGAAAAACCCTTCGACTCGATCCGTCGAGCGAAAAAAGGGGTGTGACATCTCTGGCGACTCTGCTGGGGAATAACTAGAATTCGAGCTTTAGATATTGACTTTTACTTGCTTTAATTATTTTAATATTGTGTTTGTTTGTTGGACTTATGTGCTACTTGTTGCTCATTTACTGCTTTGATATTATTTGAAATGTATTATATATTGTCTTCTCTCGCGTACCCCTTCTGAGTCTTTGAAATAGGATAGAGGGAATGCAACATATGCATCCCACCTTCTTTTTGAGATAACTGGAGTGTCAAGGCACCTGGTGAAGGATATAGTCACACATGTTAGGCGGGGTTTGGATCGACAACGAAGGCGGTGTTGCCCTGCTACCGACCAAGTTGTCCCTCCCCGGCTTGAGTGTCCGCTCGGGTAAGCCAGTCTAGACACCTATCCCTATTAGGCATAAACTTAGAAGAACTGAAAACTCAAAATCTGGTTATCCCTATTAGGTACCGCTTTATTTGCATCATATGCATTTGACTTAGCGGGACTCGGCACAGGGGTCGGGTCTGTCTAGGACAGATGACCTACTTAATAAAAACCAACATGTGCATCCTACGTGCTCTTTGATATTTGTTTGGAAGGCTATTTATGTGTTGACCGGCTTTAGGCAATTTTAAAATACGAGAGATTAATTTATTCTCAAATTTAGTTGATTATTTTTGAAAGGAAAAATTTATTTTTAAAATAAAGAAATTCTTTAGATATACGGCAACACAATTTTTACAATCTTTATGAACTACGAGGGTCTGATTCTCACATCTTTGTGAGATACGTAGGAAGTCCATCCCAGGACACGACCTTATTTAAAAAAAAAAAAAAATTAAAATATGATTATTTTTGTAATTATTTTTCTAATTTTCAAGTCTAGTTTTTTTTTATTTTAACAGCCCTGAATCTTTAGGGATCACGAGGCTAAAAATAAAAAAATAATAAAATAAAAAAAATAATAACAATAAAATAAAAATATATTTCAACAACCCGGAATCTTTAGGGATCATGAGGCTAAGTTTTTACAAAAAATATATATATCAATTTTTTAACAAGTCCTGAACCTTTATGGTCGTGAGACTAAAAATTTTATACAACTTCATACATAAAACAGTCATTCTATTTTTCTTTATTTCTGAGTCCTTTTATTTTATTTTTGTACTTAGGGAATATTGTTTTCAAACACATAGATAGAATTGTCTAGAAGTCTGTTATAGCAAAGTTTTTGATAGAGTCAAAATAATAATAATAATAATAATAATAATAATAAAAATAATAAAAAATATATATATTTTATCAATCTTGTTTCTCTCACTTTAATTTTTGATGAGATTATTCTTTGCAACTAAGTTTAAATAATGGTCGTACTAAGTTTTACAAGTTAAGTTATAAATTCTTTTCAAAATTAATAAATTAAGTTTTGTCTAAGTCTAGATATTTATTAATTTTATGTCCCTTTCAATAGGTATAAAATGTCCCCCC